>CM061028.1:4355000-6755000 GCA_030763125.1 Hippophae gyantsensis | reverse complement strand
ATTGTATGGACTAAAACAATCACCTCGAGCATGGTTTGGTAGGTTGAGTTCAGCAATGAAGAAATATGGGTTCCAACAAAGCAACTCTGATCATACTCTTTTTCTAAAACACCGATTAGGGAAGATAACAGTCCTTATAGTCTATGTAGATGACATGATCATTACAGGGGATGATAAAGAAGAAATCTCTAAGCTTCAAGAACAACTGTCAAATGAGTTTGAAATGAAGAATTTGGGAGGGCTCAAATACTTCTTAGGTATTGAGGTAACAAGATCAAAACAAGGCATATGTCTTTCCCAAAGGAAATATACTTTGGACCTACTGGCAGATGTAGGACTACTAGATTGTAAACCTGTCGATATTCCAATGGTTCAAAATCACAAACTCGGAGAATATGTGGACCAAGTACCAGCAGATAAACAGAGATATCAAAGGTTAGTAGGTAAACTCATCTATTTATCTCATACTCGACCTGATATTGCTTATGCTGTGAGTGCCGTGAGTCAGTTCATGCACTGCCCAAGTGAAGACCATATGGATGCAGTCATGCGAATACTTCGTTATTTAAAGTCCTCTCTTGGGAAGGACTTATGTTTTCAAAGAATGGTCAACTGGAAGTCCTTGGATATACAGATTCAGACTGGGCAGGGAATATGAAGGATAGGAAATCTACTGCTGGGTACTTCACTTTTGTGGGGGGCAATCTTGTTACATGGAGGAGCAAAAAGCAAAAGGTAGTTGCCTTATCTAGTGCTGAAGCTGAATTTCGGGGAATGGTCAAGGGAATATGTGAGCTCCTGTGGTTGAAAAAACTCCTAACTGAGATTGGTGTTGCGTCTAACTCTGAAATGAACTTATTTTGTGATAACAAAGCAGCCATTGCCATTTCTCACAATCCAGTTCAACATGATCGCACGAAGCACGTTGAAGTAGATCGGAACTTCATCAAACAGAATCTTGAAGAAAAGATTATTAAGCTTCCATTCGTTAAGTCAAAAGATCAATTGGCTGATATACTCACTAAATCTGTGTCTGCAAAGAACTTTTATAACTCACTTGACAAGTTGGGCATAAGAGACATATATGCACCACCTTGAGGGGGAGTGTTGGCATGTGAGTAATATGGCAGAAAACAAGGAAACATCAATGCATGATTTATGGCAGACAAGAATAATAATAGAAATTAATATTGTTATAATTTGTTTACTTTTCGTTTCTTTTTGTATACAAATAGAATCCATTTGTACAGAAATATCAGATCAGAAATAATACGAAAATACATCTGATAATTATCAGAAACCACAATAATTTGACAAAATGTCCATATTCACCACAATGGTAGCAAAAAGAATAAAATGAGTAAGCACATGAAAGAAACCATCACCAACGTAATGAGTACTAACAGTAGGAGGTGAAGAGTTCACCTTGCTAATCAAGCATGGCTGAGACGATACCACTAACTTACCTTTAGGGATGACTGTACCAATCTTCATTAAGGGATCAACAACTATAGGCTTGATGAACTTGGGTGTAACACAGTAAACGTAGAAACCTTTTGTTCGTAACTTAACCCTCGTTTGTCTCTTGGCATTTTGTTATTGCTTAAAATCTCATTCAATTTTTGAGTATCCATCATCAGTTTTTTCAAGTATTATTGAATCAAGCCAACTCCTTTTCAAACTTGGACTATTTATTACCCAAAGCTATTATGATATCTTCCTTCTTCTTCATCGAAGCCGCTAAGAATCCAACAAAGGAATTAAGATTATGCATCTTTTTGTATAGTTTCTTTAACTCCTCATCCTTTTTTGATAGAGTATGTATCAAATAATTCTAATCACTTTTTGATTTTATCCCATTGATCTTATGACAAGTTAGTGTGGAGACCCTGTGAGTCACTTGGCTTAATATAGGCTGCTTTAGTTCATCCTTAACATGTTTTATTCTATATAAGTTAGAGTTATATTTAACATAAATATCATTATTCTTTTCTAAATGATCTCGTATTTCTTAGAGAGATCATCATGCTCACAGCTAATTAAGGACTTATTTTCCTTAAAAGTGGCTCTCAACGCTCTCAACGCTCTCAGCTCTTTATCCTTTTTCTTTAAGGCTCTTCAAAGCTTTTTTCTTACTTTCTCGCATTTGATATGCTTCCTAATGAGCTTAAGTGTTTAGGATTTCATCATTTTCATCCTTATATTCTTTAATAAACCTTATAGCCTTAGATGTTACAATAAGTGGTTCTTCAACAGACTTTGAAGCCATAAAGGTAATAAAGTTAAAATAATCCTCATCAACATTGCAATAATTAAGGGTGGACATATTTTGGTTAGGTTGATTTTTAACCATTTTATATCTTAACGATTTTGAAAAAATCAAAACCGTAATCGACATATAACCTCTTAGCAATCAACTTTCAAGGCAATCTATAAAGTTGATTTGAAAAAGATTGGCTTATCATTTTTTGACCTATAATCATAATATGATATAAAGCCTCCTCTGATTGAAGTAGAAAAATATATCATATAATTTAACTTAAAAGTTATTACCATCATATATTCTATTTACTTAATCTCTTGTCATAAAGAAAATATAAGATGGTTATAGTAGGTATTATATAAATATAGAATTATGATTGATTTTAAAATTAATCATTAAAAACTTCCTACAAAATAATTATAAAAAAAATAAAATGTACTTAATAACTTACCAAATATTAGATAAAGTTATAGATTTAAGTGAACTATTATATTATCAATCAAGAACAAGTAGTTTATATAGTACTGTATGAAAAAATTATTAACTTAAAGATTTGGACCAAATTTTGGACTAATTTGAAGGTGACTTGAGTGAGACATAAAACGTGAATGATAAGAGTGACTGTAAATATTTGAGTGAGAGTTATTAGGTTTAGATTTTATATTTTTAAATAAATTTAAAATTATAATCATAATATATAAAGTAATAATTAAAAATATATTTTAAAGAATCAGTATATATTAATATTATAGGTTTCAGTCTAATTTATTCAATTTTCATAAGTTTTGGACCTCTAATCGAATCAACAAAATCAATTTTAATATTTTTAAACCTATTTGGATCAACCAACCTCCAAAAAAATATAGATTGGGTTTAATCTTGGACTTGAATTGATTAGTTGGTTTTTGAAAATAAAATGCCTACCTCTAGCAACTACTACTTGAAAATAATAACCTCAACCTTCATCGCTCTTTTCTAGGAGCAATTTTGTTGAGAAAAATAGCTTGTAGCAATGTGTTCATGTTTGCCACACTTTAAACACTTAATTTAGTTGACGTGGCTCATACTCTAATGTTTGTTAGCTTTATCATCAGAGTTATTAGCCTTCTTCCCTTATCTTGAGTCTTACACTAAAGTTATCTCTTTTGAGCTCCCATAAGAGTTCTTCTTAGGAGGAGGAAAGAGATCTTAAAAAATTGTCATAATTAGTGAATAAGTGTAAGCTTTGTTGTCTGATAGTAAAGAGTATTGATCATATCTAGAGACTTGGTAAATTTTTTGCCAAACAAGTTCATTTCTTCTTCATCTGAGCTAGTACTATCATCATTATCCATATATTTACACTTTTCTTTATTGCTTCCATTACCCTTAATGGACTTGAGAGCAATGTTATTTTCTTTATTAGTAGTAACTTCTCCTTTCCTAGAAAGGAAGTAATGGATCTCATAAGATTTGATATCACTAATTAGCTCATTAATCTTAAGTTTTTCAAACGTATAGAACGTATCAAGAATAATAAATTTCTCCTTGAAGTGAAGGAGAGAGAATCAAACGTAACTTTTTCAATATGATTTTCCTCATCTATAGGCCTACCTAAATTTTGCATAGAACTTGTTGAATGTTTCATTTTTTTCATTTAAAGTAGCTCAAAAAATTTATGTTCAACCGAATCATCTTGGATCTCTTTACCATATAGGTACACTCATGTGTGATCTTTATAATGTCCTAAGCTTCTTTTGACATTCAACACGCTTGATTCTTCTGTATATCAAGTGTAACGACTTTGGTGATAACATAAAACTTTTATTGTTCCATATAGGTTCTTTTCTTTTTTCTTTGTTCATTCAATCATGGGTTTAGGATTAATGATGTTATCAACAAAGGTTTTGGAAAGATATGTCTAGCCATTTTGATAAGGCACATACATGGTTTCCTTAAAACCACAAAAAGTCACACATTTGAGAACTCCAATAAGCATAGTTTAGTCCATTAAAAATATAACTTTGACCTAGTTAATATACCCATTCTTATACCAATTGAAAAAGTTTAAGACTCGATGCACAACCATAACAAATAGAAAATAATTTCATAACATTCTAACGACATGAGGTGTTTGGTATTATTCAAGTATTAGGTATGTGATTTTAACGACCTAAGATACCTTGTTTATATAGTAAAGATGACATAATCTAATTCTGATAACCAAGATTCTGTATAAGTAAAAATGACCTAGTATTAGTGACTTATCAATTGTTAAATAAAGTGTCCTAACGATCAGGATTACCTTTGCATACAAGACTTCAAGTAGCTTGTATATGGAGACTTGATTTTGTATAGATTTATTTTTTAATGTACTCTAACAACTTAAATAGAACGCTTATCAATGTAATATAAACTGATAGGTGTTACATATATTTCTTTAGTGAGATGAATAAATGATCTGATTATCATTGGCATTTCATATTTTTCTCTAAAAATTTTAACACATTATAATTTTTCAAAATAAATAACTTATAAATTAATACTTAAAAATGAAATGGGTAAATTAATTCGCTAGTGAGTTAATTTTTTTGTTATAATTTGAAAATCAAACCAAATAAAAGAAGATTTTGACAAAGCTAACAATAAATAAATAAGTAAATATTTACCCTTTTCTTTGACCACTTTTTAGTACTCATATTTGTAATTGTATGTCCCTGATATCTCACAAAACACTTCTAGTTCCTACTTGTCATATATTTGAATTATCGTATAGAATTCTCATTTTTCGGCGAGCTAAAACTCGCCTCTATCTTCCCTCCTCAGATGTTTTATCGGCTAGAAAATAAAAGATTAATTAAGCTTGAACTAAAGAAGACTTGAACCTCTTGTGAGCTTTGCTGAACACCTGGAACTCAAGGAAAAAGTCCAATATAAAATGTCTAATTTAAAATTAGGAGAAGAGGTGTTCCTATAGGTTTATACAAAGGAGTGCATGAATCCGTAAGTTTTAATAGAAATATTTTGATTTTATAATTTTAAAAAATGATATACTTTAGTCTTAAAAATAATGCACAAAAGTCACATAAATTTAAACTTTTAAAACTAAAATGTATATTTTTTCAAAATTATAAGAATAAAAAATTACATTTAAAACTAATAGACTAAAATACTTATTTTGTAAAAGTTACTAAAACTATAAGTCTCACCCTTTAAAATTATCTAAATATCTTAGATATTCACAGAATATATTTGCTATAATTATTTATTAAAAATATTTTATAATTATTTTTAAATCAAATATTTATAAAAAATTATACTTCTTAATTTCAGTAGTTAAAATATTATGGTATCATATATATATATATATTACAGCATACTTTAAGAAATTGTTTGCAATAAATAACTTTGTAATTGATTCAAAATACCAACTTATTATTTATGCAATAACAATTAGCAATTTATGGGCTAGATATATCTGATTAGTAAACCATCTAATTAATAAGCTTGAAACATGTCTCCTTGTTATCGGTTAAATTTGGTAATAAAGATTAAAGATGAAAAAAAATAAAAAATAAAAAAGCATCATTTCAAATATATAAAATTAAGGGATTAATAATTTGTTTCTTTTTTGCTTTTGATGGCCATACAATAATGGATTTCTCTGCCTTGGGTGAAAATTCATGACAAAAAAATTGAATTGACTAAATGTATTTACAAGGTACATTACACTGAAGATTAATACATGTATAAATATAGAAAAAAGGAATTTGTTTTTCCTAAAAGTGCTTTTAAGAAAAGTATATTAGTTACATACAACTAATATACAGCTTATAAAGTATATTAGTTGCATACAACTAATATACCATTTAATGATTTATTAACACTCCCCCTCAAGTTGGCGCGTGGATATCAATCATGCCCAACTTGCTTAGTGAGCCATATAATGACTTCTTGGAGACTTCTTTGGTAAGCATATCTGCAAGTTGCTCTTCTGTGGGAACAAAAGGAAAACTAATAAGTTTGGCATCTAACTTCTCTTTTATAAAGTAACGATCAACCTCTACATGCTTAGTGCGATCATGTTGTACTGGATTTTGTGATATATCAATGGCTGCCCGATTGTCACAATACATCTGCATAGTATTTTTGAGTTCGAAACCCAAATCTAATAACAAAGTTCTTATCCACAGGAATTCTCAAACCCCATGATCCATAGCTCTATATTCTGCCTCATCACTAGATCGTGCCACCACTTTCTGCTTCTTACTTTTCCATGTAACCAAATTTCCTCCCACAAAGGTGAAATAACCCGATGTTGACTTTCTATCTGTAATACTTCCTGCCCAATCTGCATCTGTGAATCCACAAACTTCAAGAGGATTGTTGTGTTTAGAGAACATTACTCCCATTCCTGGAGTCGATTTCAAATACCTTAAAATTCTCAAAACAGCATTCATATAGTTCTCACTTGGATTGTGCATGAACTGACTCACCACACTTACTGCATATGCAACATCTGGTCTAGTATGAGCTAAGTAAATCAAACGTCCAACCAATCTCTGATAGCGGGCTCGATCAGTTGGTATCTGATCTGGATACTCTGCTAAACAATGGTTTTGCTCAATAGGAGTGTCAATAGGTTTGCAATCCAACATACCTGTCTCTGTTAGCAGATCAATAATGTACTTCCTTTGACACAGATATATTCCTTCTCTTCCCCTGGCTACCTCAATTCCTAAGAAGTACTTTAGTTCACCTAAGTCCTTCATTTCGAATTCAGAGGCTAGTTGTCTTTGTAATTTATCCATCTCAATAGTATCATCACCAGTGATTACCATATCATCAACATAAATGATTAGGGTTGTTACCTTCCCTCGTTGATGTTTGAGAAATAGAGTGTGGTCTGAATTACTCTGTCTGTAACCAACCTTTTGCATGAACTGTGAAAACCTTCCAAACCAGGCTCGAGGGGATTGCTTGAGGCCATACAAAGACTTCCTCAATTTGCATACAAAATTACCAGGAGAATCAACTACATACCCAGGTGGAAGACTCATGTACACCTCATCGGCTAATTCTCCATGAAGAAACGCATTCTTGACATCAAACTGCCGAAGTGGCCAGTTTAGGTTAGCAGCAAGTGAGAGCAGAATCCGAATCGTGTTCATTTTGGCAACATGAGCAAAAGTCTCATCGTAGTCTACACCATACGTTTGAGTAAACCCTTTTGCTACAAGACGAGCTTTATACCGATTTACGGATCCATCACCATTATGTTTTATAGTAAACACCCATCGACAACCAACTGCCTTTTTTCCTTGTGGTGGTGACACAAGTTGCCAAGTATCGTTCTTCTTTAATGCATCCATCTCTTCATCCATTGCCTTCCTCCATATTGGATCTCCCAACGCATCCTGCACTTTGTTAGGTACTGATACACCAAATATTTGATTCACAAATGATTTGTATGACTTAGATAATCTTTTAGTGGACATGAAATTGGCTACTGGGTATTTTGATTTTGCATGAATATTTGGTTCATACCTTTTGGCCGGTTGACCTCGAGTAGACCTATTTGGTAACACATACTGTCCAACATTAGACTCGATGTTATTAGTATCAGTAGGTATACATACCTCAGATGAGTGACCTTCAGTACCAGGGAGTTGTTGATCAAGGGTAGGAGTAATGTCATTTGCTGTAAGTGAATTTGGTGCTTGAATACTTGAAGCATCTGTTTCTACAATGATTGAATTCAATGAATTAGAAGTCTCATCTGGTCTCATTGAAACATCAGTTGGTGACTCACCTAATGCCTCCCTCTCACCATGATACAGTTCTTCGAAATATGTATTCTCCCCCTGATGAGCAGTATCAGGTGAGGAAAAATAACTCATGTACTCAAAGAAGGTAACATCCATAGTAACATAATACTTTCTGGTTGGTGGATGAAAGCACTTGTACCCTTTTTGATAACTTCCATAACCAACAAACACACATTTAATTGCCCGAGCATCTAATTTAGAACGTTGATTTTTAGGAACATGCACAAAAACAACACAACCAAATACTCGAGTAGGAAGATTATGAAAGGATGATAAGGATACGTAAGATGCGAGAATCTGGAATGGAATTTTTCCATTAAGGACACTAGACGGGAGACGATTGATGAGATGGGCGTAAGCACAGACAAAGATCACCCCAAAGATATTTTGGCATATAAGCACTAAATAAGAGTGCACGAGCCATATCAAGTAAATGACGATTTTTTCTTTCAGACACTCCATTTTTGTTCCGGTGTTTGCGGACAAGTAGTTTGGTGAATAATCCCATGTGTTTTGAAAAAAATTTAAAAAACATGATTAACATATTCCCCCCATTGTCAGAACGGAGGATCCGAATGATGCCATTATATTGTGTTTGAACAAAGGTATGAAAATTTTGAAAAACAGAAAAAACTTCATCTTTTGTTCTAAGAAGAGAAATCCACGATAACCTTGTATAGTCATCGATAAATGAAACAAAATATCTCATACCCGATATAGTGGGTTCTTTAGATGGTCCCCAAACATCAGAATGAATTAATTCAAAAGGAATAGTACTTTTATTAAAAATACTAGGAGAATAAGTAACACGATGACTCTTGGCCAAAACACAAGTCTCACAATGCAACACAGTCTCACTAACACCAATAAATAAAGTAGGCATGGTTTTTTTCATAAGACTAAAAGACGGATGCCCTAAGCGGCGATGCCACAACCAAATTTCACTTAGCTTATCAGAACTAGAAGTCAATGCAGTGCTTGCCCGTGCTCCTGGTTTCTCCCCTCCGTAGTTCTGATCCAAGCGGAACAATCTGCCCCTCAGATACCCTCGACCAATTATTTCCCTGATAAGAAGATCCTGAAAAATCACATACATAGGATAAAAGGTTACAAAGCATTTAGACTCAATATTCAACTGTGGGACAAATATTAAGTGATGAGATAAGTCAGGTACATATAAAACATTATGGAGTCAGAAAGATGGAGTGATATGAACCGAACCCCGTCCTAAGACAGAAAGGCCTCACCATTAGCATTTGTAACATAAGACATCATGGGGGAGATAACTTATTAAAATAAGATTTATCATAAGTCATATGATCAGATGCACCAGAATCAATAATCCAAGTATTAGACCCAACAGAGTGAGAAACATTTAAGGTCATACCAATCTTACCACAACCAGCTATTGAAGCTGTATGGATACCTCCACATTCCAAAGGATGATTCTGTCCATAGTAGTCTGGTTCTTGGACAATTTGCACTGCAACTGCTTTTGCTTTAGAACGAGGCACCTGTTGTCGTTTTGGTTTCAAGTGTGGATATAGTTTCCAACAAGTCTCACGGAGATGCCCCTGTTCATTGTAATAAGAGCAGGGAGAACGAGGGCGATTGGTAAAACCTGGTGGAGGGCCCTGCTGATGAAATGAAATTGAATTTTGCTGTTGGAGGAAAGGTGCCTTTGATTTAGCTTGAATGGTTAGGCTTGATACTTTAACATGTGCCTGATGAAGACTCTCTTGCTGAGATTCGTCTTTACGGATGTATGTAAAGGCGGTAGTCAAGCTCGAAGGATCTGACATTCGAAGCAATTCGCCTTTAGCACTATTATGTTTTATATCAAGGCCTCTTAAGAAAGCATGCACTCGTTCAAGCTCCTTCTCCTTCTGGTACCACAGAAGATCTTCTGGATTTTTAATTTTGCATGGGCGTTTCTGGTCAATTTCAGCCCATACATTTTTCAGCTTGGTAAAAAAAAGAGATACTGGTTGCCCATTTTGCTGCATGCCAGCAGCTTTGCACATGAGTTCATGAACTTGAATAAAGTCAGACTCATTTGTATAAAGATCGCTTAAGGTATTCCATATACCCTCAACAGTTTCACATTCCTTCACCATTTGTAATATATCATCAGTGATTGCTCTAAATAGGATTGACATGACAAAGCCATCATCATCTTCCCACCGAGTATAGGCTTCTACATCATCTTGACTAGGAGCCCTGATTGATCCAGATACATGTCCCATCTTATGCATTCCATGAAGATAGACAGACATAACTTTTTTCCATGTTCGAAAATTTGTACCATTAAGTTTAGTACCCCCGAAAGAACCAATTTTTGAACTCTTAACAGAAACTTCAAAATTTGAAACTTCATGAATTCTGGAAACTTGATGTTGTCTTGAATCTTCCATTGAAATAATAATACAAAGTATATTGTGCAGCGGAATAAAAATTTTGGTTTTTTTTTTTGGCGGGTTGGGCTGATAAATGGGCTGTTTGAATGTTTGGGCTGATGGGCTTGGAGCTGATGGACTAGGAGTTGATGGGCTAGGGTTGGGCTGATAATAATTAGAGTTTTAAAACTGAAACTTTAAGAAACATAAGAAACAATTTTAAGAAACTGCACACCAGGTTTTGTCTCGACGTTCTTTCAGTGAAGCGCGTTATGACGCGGATCGAATCGCGCGGGTCGCAAGCCGACGCGTGCAGGGCGCTGAACGGCTGCAGGTGGTCGCTGAGCCGACGGCGCAGGGCGCGGGGCCGAACAACGCTTTGGCCGGGCCGAATCGCGCTGGGCCGCGCGGGAGTTGAACTAGGTCGCGGCAGGTTGAACGCGCAGTCACATGCGTGAATGACACGGTCAATGCCGCGACCGGACGACGCCAGTGGATGACCGATTCGCAATCGCAGCCGCGTGCTAAAGGCGAGAATACTGGCTGGCGCTTAGCGCTTCTATTCAAACCCAGAAAATTTTTTTTTTTTTTTTTTTCTTTCCTGCTCTGATACCAAATTGAATTGACTAAATGTATTTACAAGTTACATTACATTGAAGATTAATACATGTATAAATATAGAAAAAAGGAATCTGTTTTTCTTAAAAGTGCTTTTAAAAAAAGTATATTATACAACTAATATACAGCTTATAAAGTATATTAGTTACATACAACTAATATATCATTTAATGATTTATTAAAAAAAAAAATAGTATGGGACCCGATTGGTGCTATCAGATATATTGTGAATTGGTTCTTGTCGTCTCGTAGATTCGACCTTGTTAGTAACGATCTTCGTTAATCGTTGGCTGCTTACATGTGTGTATAGTATCGAAAATCTGGACGTAAATAAAAACAGAAGTTTTCGACTTGTCAAAGATTCTCAAGTTATTATTTTCTTTTACGTAAATAGCATTTTCCAATAAGAATTATGTAATACAAAACATATGTGATTCAGCACTGAAAATTGAAAATCTACGGCCATTTTTTTCCTTTAAAAAAACAAAAATGATAAGTTTTAAATCTAATTTATATTTTTTTATTATTAAAAAAATAAATATATAATTTAACGTTAAATTTAGTTAAATTAAAAAACAAACAAATGCCGGCCATTTACGTGGTATTACAAGTCAACTAGAAACTTCAAAGACAAACAAGGCAAGTGAGTTAACTCTGATAGCGTCCTCTAACATATTATATATATATAGACACACACATGTATAACAATTTGGGTTAATGCAAATTAGGATAGGGAAAATTTGGTTGTTAATTGATGTGATTAAGTTGAGATATGTATAATTAAGAAGCTGATTTGTGTCAGAGAAATTAACTAAATTGTCAAAATGGGAAACAAAGGTGGTGTGTTCAGGTACGCAAATGGTGTGGACAAGTTGCTGATGGTATTTGGGACTTTGGGTAGCATTGGAGATGGGATGATGACTCCACTTACCATGCTGGTTCTTAGTTTCGTCATCAATGAATATGGAACCTCCGATAAATCGTTGAGTAATGAAATAGTAGATAAGGTATGCTAACTAACCACAAAACTTAAAATCAAAATAGGATCTTAGTCATGTGGCTCTTGAATGGAATAACTTAGATCTGTATCTGATCTTTCAAATTGTCCTGAGGATTTTTCATTTCCTGTAAGGAGTGTGATAAAAAATTTGAGATTTTTGTTTGCTGAATTTGAAGCCGATGAACTGATAATAAATCTGTTTTTAGTACTCACTAAGGCTGCTCTATGTTGCCATCGGAGTTGGAATATCAGCTTTTATAGGTAAGTTTGTATTTATGGGTTTGCTATCTTATTAATATCATTTTTTATCTATATTTTTGAGATATTATTTGAGTACTATCATTTTAAAAAAAGTATTAATTTTTTATAATTTGTTATTTAATTGAAAATTTTTTACATATATATATTTAAAGGATAATTTTAGATAAATAATAATTAATTAATTTTTCGAAAATATAATATGAATATAACTTATGCTAATATTATTACACAATGTAACACTAAAATAATGGCTTAAAAATATGGACGAAAAATAATACTAAAAATAGAATCATATTACTCTTTAAGTAGCATATCCCATTTGATTGGTATGTGTTCGTGTATTTGTAAAAGATTCTCATAAATGTGTTCATGTATTTGTAAAAGATTCTCATAAATGTGTTCATGTATTTGTAAAAGATTCTCATAAAAACGCTAACGTGTATAAACAAAAATAAGGTGAACCAATAAATTATCATATTGTTTCGTACTGTAACCATACCTAAACATAATTTGTAGAAGGAGTATGTTGGACAAGAACAGCTGAGAGACAGACATCACGTATGAGAACGGAGTATCTTAGATCCGTTCTCAGGCAAGAAGTCGCTTTCTTCGAGAATCAATCTGAATCTTCCACTACCTTCCAAGTTGTTTCCACCGTCTCTGCAGATGCCCATTTAATCCAAGACACTATTGCTGAAAAGGTTTCATCTCTTTATCATAATCACACGAACCTTTTCATCTTCTTTGGTATTAGACATATTATGCCTTATATCTTTAAATTCCTTATTTACCTGTTGATTCAACTCAAATATCACCCTTGTTTGTTCTCTGTCATAGATACCAAATATCTTGGCTAATCTCTCATCATTCATGTTCTGCATGCCGGTGGCATTCATTCTTTCTTGGCGACTCGCACTTGCTGCTTTGCCATTCTCTGTGATGTTTATGATTCCAGGAGTCGCATTTGGAAAGGAAGTACAGAAAATGGGGTTTAAGATGAAGGATGCCTATGGGGTTGCTAGTGGGATTGCAGAACAAGCAATCTCATCCATTCGAACAGTTTTTTCGTATGTCGGGGAGCAATCAACACTGGAAAAGTTCAGAACTGCGCTAGAACGGAGAACACAATTAGGGGTAAGACAAGGTTTGGTGAAGGGATTAATGATAGGGAGTATGGGAACAATTTTTGCTACTTGGGCATTTATGTCTTGGGTTGGCAGCGTGCTCGTTACTGAGAGAGGAGAAAACGGTGGCCTTGTTTTCGTCTCTTCAATCTGTGCAGTTTTGGGAGGATTGTAGGTTTCTCTTCTTTAAATTGCCTTTAATTACCTCAGATGCTGCCTATTTGCATTCACATCCTGACTTGTTTTTAGTAGCCATTTTTTATTTATTTGTCACAGCATATAGTCTATCATTCAAGAAACATATTTGATATCGTTTCACTAATGAATGTTGTTAAGATTATTCCAATCCAACTTAAAACGTTGAAAATGTAATATTATTGTAATTATTCTGCATCATATGCCTAGTTTAGAAACATGTGCCTATTTTAAGGGACTCACTGCATAAGTCTTGTGATTTTCAGGTCTATAATGAGTGCACTCCCAAATATCTCTTTCATCTCAGAGGCAACAATTGCAATTGGCAGGATTTCGAAAATGATAGATCGGGTTCCTGATATTGATAATGAAAATGAAAAGGGAAAAGTTTTAGGAATTATCAGAGGCAATATAGAATTTAGAGAGGTATACTTCAGTTATCCATCAAGACCTGATCACCTGGTTCTTCAAGGATTCAATCTTAAAGTAGAAGCTGGAAAAATGGTAGGTTTAGTTGGCGGCAGTGGCTCTGGCAAGTCTACAATCATCTCTTTGCTGGAAAGGTTTTATGATCCACTCAAAGGAGATATTCTCATTGATGGAAACAAATTAAAAAATCTTCAGCTCAAATGGTTGAGATCACAAATGGGACTGGTCAATCAAGAACCAATTCTCTTTGCAACTTCAATAAAAGAGAACATTTTGTTGGGCAAGGAAGAGGCCTCAATGGATCAACTAATAAAAGCAGCTAAGGCTGCTAATGCACATGACTTCATCGTTAAACTACCTGAAGGTTATGATACTCATGTAAGGAAGATATAAATGAGTATTTATTCGATATAATAAAGTGTAAGTAAATAATAAAACTTTTTCAAGGTGACACGTGACTAATTTTTCTCCTTTACCTTAGGTTGGTCAATTTGGACTACAGTTATCTGGAGGGCAAAAGCAAAGGATTTCCATTGCAAGGGCTTTGATAAGAAACCCAACAATACTTCTACTCGATGAGGCTACAAGTGCTCTGGATGCTCAATCTGAAAGAACTGTACAAGAAGCCCTGGATCAGGCTTTAGTTGGAAGAACAACAATCATAGTTGCTCACCGCCTTTCCACAATTCAAAAGGCTAATTTAATAGTGGTTCTTCAATCAGGAATAGTGGTTGAAATAGGATCTCATGATCAGTTGATCAAGAAAGAAAATGGAAGAGATGGTGTTTACAGAAATATGGTTGAACTTCAACAATCATCCATGCAAAATGATGCCTCTCGTTCATATACTCGACAAGAAAATACTAATATTAGTAGAATTATGAGCCCCCTAACACCAAGAAGCCTGGAACCAAGTTATCAAAGCAGTCCCAGTTATCCTTTCAGCCCTATATATTCTATGAGTGTTGCTCAATCCTCCCAAATGCCCCATTTTAATGATTGTGATGGCAAAGGGTCAAAAAACCATTCTTCTTCCGCATCCCAATGGCGTTTAATAAAAATGAACGCACCTGAGTGGAAGCGAACAATGCTTGGGTGTTTAGGGGCTGTTGGCTTTGGAATTGTGCAGCCAGTTTATGCATATTGCTTAGGAACTATTGTTTCAGTTTATTTCCTTAAAGACAATTCCAAAATCAAATCTGAAACCAGATTCTATTGCTACATCTTCTTAGGCTTAGCAGCGTCAAGTTTCATTACAAATCTCCTCCAGCATTACAATTTTGGCATTATGGGAGAGCATTTAACAAAAAGGGTGAGGGAAAAAATGTTGGAGAAGATGCTCACCTTTGAAATAGGATGGTTTGATGACGACAATAACAATAGTGCAACTCTTTGTGCACGACTTGAAAATGAAGCTAATATGGTTCGATCTCTCATCTCAGAAAGAATGTCCTTGTTGGTTCAGGTTTTAGTTAGTGCCACTGTGGCTTATGTATTTGGTTTGGTAATTACATGGAGGATAGCTATCGTAGTGATTGCAATGCAACCATTAATCATCGGAAGCTTCTACTTAAGAAACGTTCTGATGAAAAACTTGTCTAATAAAGCACAAAAAGCACAGAGTGAGGGGAGTCAACTAGCATGTGAAGTCACCATCAACCATAGAACAATTACTGCATTTTCCTCTCAGAAAAGGATATTGGATCTGTTTCAACTTACAATGAAGGGACCAAAGAAGGAAAGCATCAAACAGTCATGGTTATCAGGTTTTGGCCTTTTTAGCTCTCAATTTTCGACTACAGCTTCTATAGCTTTGACTTACTGGTATGGAGGGAGGTTAATCAATCTAAATCTGGTGAAGCCAAAGCATCTCTTTCAGGCGTTCTTCATCTTAATGAGTACAGGTAAAAACATTGCAGATGCAGGAAGCATGACTTCTGATATAGCTAAAGGAAGCAATGCCATTAGATCTATATTTGAAATCATAGATAGAAAAAGTGAGATTGAGCCTAAAGATTCTAAAGGAGTTAAGAAGATCAACAAGGGGCAAATAGAGCTAAAGAATGTTTATTTCTCTTACCCGTCCAGGCCTGATCAAATGATTTTCAGAGACCTAAGTCTCAAGATAGAAGCCGGAAGGACAGTAGCACTTGTAGGACAGAGCGGTTCTGGGAAGTCCACTGTCATAGGGTTGATTGAAAGATTCTATGACCCATTAAAAGGAGTTGTACTAATAGATGAATGCGACCTCAAGCTCTATAATTTGAGGAAGTTGAGATCACAAATTGCTTTGGTGAGTCAAGAGCTTACCCTTTTTGGAGGTTCAATTCGTGAGAACATAACATATGGTTTTGGGAATGCTCCTGAAGTTGAAGTGAGGAAGGCTGCAAAGCTTGCTAATGCTCATGAATTTATAAGGTAAAATAAAAGGAAAAAAACTTCATTTTCTAAGATTTTCATCATATTGCATCACAATGTTTTGATCAAAGTCATTATTAATTTCTAAAGAGAAAAACATTACATTATTGCAGTTCGTTGAAAGATGGATATGAAACTTACTGTGGAGAGAGAGGAGTCCAGTTATCGGGAGGTCAAAAGCAAAGAGTATCACTGGCTCGAGCAATACTGAAGAACCCTAAAATACTTCTCTTAGATGAGGCAACAAGTGCTCTTGACAGTGTTTCAGAGAATTTAGTCCAAGGAGCTATGGAGAAATTGATGATTGGCAGAACATGTGTAGTTGTAGCCCACCGCTTGTCCACAATACAAAAGGCAGACTCCATAATTGTGATAAAAAATGGGACAGTTGCAGAACAAGGATCACACGCTGCCTTACTTGCTCGTGGACATCGTGGTGCTTACTATTCTATGATAAAGCTACAAAACAATCGCTCTGCAAGCCTCTGAAGCCATGGAAATACATTTATTTCTACTGTAGAAACCATATAACAAGTTATATGTAAACAAAGGCAGGACAAGTTTGCAAGTACTGTGCTATTGACATTGTCCTTTTGATCATTTCATGATCATGTATGATGTAAAAAGGCACATATGTGTACTTCAAGCTACATCTAATGAATACAAAGCTCTACCATCTCTTACCTCTAGCTCTCTTTGCTAAGATTTTGTCATATTCTACATTTATTTTTCAGTTTCCCATCGGATCTTGCAGGCCCAAAACTGAAATTAGTCTAAAGCCCAAACTTATCTAATTAAACCCTTATCCCTCTTATATATATATTCATTTGTTTCCTTTGCTGCGTGAGTTTTTGCAGCAGCCGAATAGAAGTTTTAGAAAACTGCAGAACAGTGAAGGTTGAGAAATCTGTAGAACAGTGAGTGTTTGGCTGTCTCCATAACCGACTAAGAGAGCAGAGGAAATCAACCCAAGGACAAATTGTCTATTTCAGCTGTCATTTGTGATGTTTCTCTCATTTGTACGTATTATATATTTGTGCAATTAAAATTGGACCCGATCTTCGCTTCCGTAAGTGCTAATTTATTAACACTATAAACTCGTGATTTGTACATAAATTGGCGACCAAATCGGAGCAATTCCGCTGATTATCAATCAACTTCCATTGAATCGCAATTTTCCAACACTTTCTTTCGTTCTCTTTTACTCTAGTAGATCTACTGGTTTTCTATCGCTGTTTCGTAGCTAATTGTTGAAAATAGTGTAAATTTAAATAAAAAAATAATGAGAAAAATTGTTTTATTTTATGACTGTTATTTTTATAATTATGTTTTGTGACCGTCATTTTTATAATAGTGTTGTAAATATTGCACATCTTTTTTCAACTATAAATAGACGATAATAGCTCTCATTTTGAAGACACAACAAAGAGACTCAAAAACTGCTCTCCATAGCAAATCCAAAAAAATAAAATTTAAAATTGTTTTTTCAGTTTTTCAAGCAATATAAATATTTTAAAGATATAATATTCTAGATTTTATCAGTACAGTGGAGCTCTCAGACAAAAAAAGATTCTAGGTTGTTTTATCCTTGAGATAATAGGATTGTATTTATTTACATAAATTTAAATAGAGTTACAAAATATCTTAAAAAGAGCGACCTAATCTACGACTAAATCAAACAATATATTTCAGTATATCAATAAATTATTTTTATATTATTTTCAGACACTTGTTACAACACCGGCTATAACTCAGAAAGTGAATTGAAAATATTTGAGTGAGGCATTTCCACTGTCTGAATCTTCTTCTACGTTCCAAGTTCATTTAATCAAGTACACTACGGTTGAAAAGATTTATCTCTACAATAATTATATTATCCGTTTCACCTTTTTTCAGTGTTAAATATTATTTGCTTTATACGATCATTGGCTACTTGCTCACCTATTAACTCAAGTGAAATATCACCTCTGATTGTTCTCTCTTGTGGATACCAAATTGCTAGGCTAATCTCTCATCATTCATGTTCTCCTTGTCAATGGTGTTCTTCCTTTGTTGGCAACTTGCAGTTACAACTTTTCCATTTACTCTGATTTTTTATGATTCCAGGATTAACATCTGGAAAGATAGTAAAGGAATTGGGGATTAAGATGAAGGATGCCTATGAGATTGCTGGTGTGATTGCAGAACAAGCATTCTCATGCATTCGAATGGTTTTCTCGTATGTTGTAGAACAACTAACACTTGAAAGGTTCAGCATTGCAATAGAACAGAGAACACAATTGCCCATAAGACAAGGTTTGATGAAGCGATTAATGATAGGGATTAACGAGTAGGGGTGATTTTTTTTTTTCTGTTTGCGCGTTTATGTGCGGTTTAATTGCAGATGGAGTTTCATCTTATCCTGCACATATATTTATTTTATAAGATAAAAATTATATTTTTTTTATATGTTAAAAATTAATAGTATATATTTTTATTTTATTTTTGATAAAAAACGTGGTATATATGTCCTTTTTAATAATGTAAAAAATATATGATTTTTTATAATATAAAAAAATATATCTTTAAAATTAAAAATAAAATCATATGAAAATTAAGTATTTATACATAACTTTGAAACAAAAAAAATATATGAAATATTTGATATTATTCAAGTAGTAAGTATACGACCTTAGCGTCCTGGGGTACCTCACTCGTATGATGAAGGTAGCACTCGTTTAACAACTCCTACATAGTGATATTATCCTTAGAAGCAATCGACCAAGATTTGGTCCAAGTAAACGACTTAATACACCACTCTAACGACTTGGATCATTTCTTTGCATACAAGACCTCAAGCAACACGTATATGACTACTTGATTTTATTTAGAACTGCTTTTCATATGTACCCTGACAGCTCATATAAGAGCCCATAGTTATGTAATCTTGATACCTATCTAATAGATGTTATATATACCTTCTTAATGAGAAGAATAAATGATCAACAAGCATCAATTTACGATTTAGGAAGCAATGTCGATGATGGGTGAGAGCCTTGGTGAAGATATCAGTAATTTGTAGTTCAGTAGAAATATGTGAAAGGGTGATAACACACTATCAAAAGCTTCACTGATAAAGTGATAGTGGACTTTAATATGCTTTGTGTGCTCATGATAGACATGATTGATCGTAATTTGAATAGTACTTGTATTATCAGTATGTAAAAGTGTACGATTAGTCTCAGAAAAATCTAACTCAACTAGCAAACCTCAAAGCCAAATAATTTCGAAACAAGAAAGAGACATTGCTTGGTACTCAAATTCTATAGATGACTTAGAAACTCTGTTTTGCTTCTTACTCTTCCAAGAGATCAATGCATTACCTAAGAACATGCACTAACCAGTGATAGAGTGTTGAGCATCATTGTCTTGATAATAAACTTTCTTCAAATAATCCCACATGGATTGAGCAAAGCGATGAGCTAGCAAGTTGGTGATAATATGTGGTTCCATCGAACTAAGAAGCCAATACATGATTTGAGCATCAAGCACAGCCCAAGAAGGAGAAAACATGACTTCCTTAGAGTTGACAGTGTCGGATGTTGGTGCAACATCTATACCATCAATATGGTTCCAAAATTCTTTTCCCTTGAGGAAAAAGTTCAAATTGGAAAACCTAAGTAGAGTAATTTTTGCCTATAAACTTACGCACACTGGTGTAGTATACATTGCAAGTAAATGGAACCCGAGACAAAGCAAAAGAAATATTCAAAAATTAAAGAAACTGAGAAAAAGACCTTAAACAGAGATTGTGGAAGAATACTTGTTTAGCAAAAAACACTAGAAAATATCAATGAAGATTTCTTCAGAGAATATCGAAAAAATTTCAAACTTGCTTTGATACCATGTCAAAAATAAATCAAGATTTTTTTATGAAAATGATTGAATGATTTAGTCTTATGATTTCTTTCTATTTTTAGACTTTACAAAATATAACAAAGCTACAAAATACAACAAATCTATCTATGGATAGTTGTGGACAACCATGGATTACTATGATAGCTATAGACAGCTAAGTTGTCCATTGACAACCCTAACACACTAAAATCTCTCCAAACATGAATAACAAATTTCATAAAAGAGAACATTGTGTTTGGTAAAGAATGAGCTTCACTAGAATAAGTAATAAAAGCAGCTAAGGTTGTCGATGCTAATGACTCCATTGTTAAATTATTTTAAACTTATGACACACTTATATAGAAAGACATGAGCCTTTTGTTAGAATAACATGGCAAATTAGTGATGGAAATCTTATCCTCGAATAATATAATTAGTAATTATGTGTTAAAATTTGATAATTTGTTTCCTCTAGAATTAACTGTAATTTATTAAATGTGGTGTGAAATGGTTATTATAATTTTAAAATTGTGAGAAATCAAATACATATTAAATTTGTATCTTTTATATATATTTAATTATGTAATTAAAGATACTTTTAATATTGAATTTTTTAAATATTTTTATCGATCATGTTAAGTTTTCTTTATTCTTACAAATAATTTTTTTATTATACTTTAAAAATACATATTAAGTAGCTAAATAAAAAAAATTAATATTTTAAATAATTTATTAGAATAATTATTATGTTAACTTTTTAACTTTTTAAAATAAACATATTTTTAAATATATATTTAAAAAATAAAAATTGTGATTAAATCATGTGGAAACAAAATAAGGATAGCATGAGATTTTGTCACTTTATTTTTCAAAATATAGACATGTTAAATATAGGCATGTTATTCAATTTGTTTTAAATCAATCAATAAACTTGATACACTTTATTTTCATAAATTACTTCAAATTATTTAGTATTTTATTAATTTATTTTACTTTGTGTTTTTTTTAGGTAGATTGTTTTTAAATTAATTTTATTTGTGTCAATAAAATGTTTTGATAACTTGATTTTTATAAGAGACATGCTAGTAAAGATTAAAATTTTCTTGGTTCTGACTTCAAGACGTGATATTTCTTATTTTGTTTTCCTCTTATATAATTGATTTGAAAAATGATGAGTGTCTCAAAATATATTAATGCTAATCACGAAAATAATACCAAATAGTTGGTGTATGAGTCATCTAAAAGATTGTACAAAAGGTTGTTATCTCACTTTTCCTAACGTTGAGGTCTTGAAGTTTAGAGGTTGAAGTCTTATGGTATAAAGCTTAATATATTGATAGTTTGATTATAAAGGGATGAGGCCTTCATGATTGCCGATGATTCTATTTAGGGGTTCTCATCTTAGGTACATACGATAGATGTACCAACATGACACAAACCACTCAATATGTAAAATTAGGACAATTTAATTACTCTTTAAACAATAAGTGAATATTTCAATAATAATTTAATCATTCATTAAATGATGGCTTTTAATTTAGAAAAAAATGGTCAATTTTTATCTTTTTCTTTATTTTTAATAGTTCTAGTTTCTTTCCTCCATTTTTCAGCTTTTCTTGACGTACGTTTTGAGTTTATATAAAAGCTAAAAAAATTTAGAAAGAGAATGCTTGAAATAAAAGCTAAATCTTCAACTTTTATACCACTTAAAATTGTTGCTATGTACAACCGAAAAATGGATGAAAGAAAATAGAGACGTTGAAAATGAAGGGAAAGCGAAAAATTAATCCTTTTTACTTAATTAAAATTTATTATTTAATGGATGATTGAATTTATTAATAAAATATTTATTTAATATTTAAACAATGATTAAAGTATTTTAATTTTAACGAATGAGTGATTTATGTGTCTATTGTGAAAACTAAATAACTAAAACATCTTAATAACATAAAAAATGACTTTTATAATAATTTATCATTTTTTAATTCTAAGTTTATCCTAATCATCTGGAATTGATTGAAACTTTAAAAAAATTAGAATGTTATTGATATACATTCCAAAATATAAAAAATAATATGTCATGATTTTATATGACCTAATTATTCATATAGTTTTACTTTTGATCCCAAAAAACATTTTTTTTCATTATGAAAATATGTGAACGTCATTTTTTAATATAAAAAAAAATATTTTTTAGGTTATATAAAAAAATATGTGTGTATCACATGGAAGGAGTTTAAAAAAAATTAAAAAAAATTATTCTATACAATTAAATCAAAATAAAATGTATATTTTAATAAATTACAAAAATGTATGTTCAACATGTGTTCAACAATGAAAAAAATACTATTTTCATTTTTATTTTTGCTACATATTTTATCTTTTATTTTGTAATTATTTTATATCTAAAATTGAACATATATCAAACATTAAGCTTATTCGTCCATTTGTTCAATACTGTACATGGTCAAAAAAACAAACTTGTAAGAGCAGCAATGTTCATGAAACTTTTGATACTTGTTTGTTGTAGTAGTTATTACAGCTTTAGCAAACTTTGTGATTTGAAAAGAGCAAAAATATTTTTTTTAAAATTATATGTTCAAATCAAAATTGAAAATATGATCAAAATAAAACTCAATCATTTCGATAAATATTTAAGAGTAAATTTTATGTTAAAAATAAAGCTTCTTTATACTTTTTAACCTATATAAAAAATATTTTTTTAATATACATTCAACAATAAGAAAAGAAAATAAAATAAAAATATTTTAAAAATCATTTCATACAATTTTATCAATAAATAAAACAATAAAAGGGTATGTGGTATGCCAATAACCAAAGAAATGTATGTGGTATGCTTTCACCTCTTTATTTTCAAGCCAAATTAAGATAATTTTGTGATTTAAATGACTTATTCTTATTTATTGTGAATCATATATTTAAATAACATTAAAAAGGTATGACTTAATCTATAAAAAAAATTAAGATATTTTAAAAGTTCAAAAAGCTAATATTAAACGGCCCAATTTTCATTTCATAGAATATGTTATTAATTATACTTTATATTAATCTTATTACTTATTATTTTTATTAAGTAGTTGTATTCTTTTAATATGATATTTATATTAATTTTACGTTTCATTAACTTAATACTGCATTATCATTTACACATGAGGCAATGAATAATTTGTCACTGCCATACCGCATCTCATATGTAATTCCTCCCTCTTTGTCCCAAACGTGTATATCTTCCTCCCTCAGAAATTCCCACGATAGACCCACATTTTTAATTTACGAAAACACTATGGTCGCCCTTCCGCTCGTTGGTTGATGAATATCTTTCTTCTTTCGTACTCGCAGCCGGTCTACTACCAACCAAGCATGTGATAAATAAATCGGAGAATATACAAATAATTAACAAAGAGGCTTTAAAGAGATTTTTTATAAATATAATTATTTGTTTTTTAAATTGTTGAGTGATGGATATGAATATTTATAAATGATAGATTTCACATAATTCAAGTAATTTACTTGAAAACTAACTATTAATTTTAACCACCTATTTTTACTTATACAACAAGTTTTTATAAATATTCCTATTAGATTATTTTAAATTTTTAAAAAAAGAACTTAATAGTATAAAATATTCTATAAACTTAGAGAAATTTAGTTTACTTTTTCATTAATACCTCTTTAAATTAAATTTACTTTTGACTCTGCAATATTCTTCTTGAATAGTTGTACTCTTAATGGTTTGATAAATACATCAATAAATTAATCATCATTTTTATAGTAATTAATTTAAAAAATTCTTCATGAATAAACTCTCTTAGAAAATAAAATCTTATTCATTATGTTTGTTCTACCATATAAGATAGGATCTTTGACAACAGAGGTTGTCGACCTGTTATCACAAAATAAAGTTCTTGGTTCTTATTGGTCGTGCTTGATGCTTTTTAAAATTCTTTGAGCCAAATAAGTTGATATGATGCTATAGATGTTGTTATGTACTCTACTTTAGTGGTAGAAAGAGTCATATGGGTTTTTTCTTGAAATCGCAAGAAAATTACATTGTTTTTAATATTAAAGATATAGTTTAAAGTGCTTTTACTATCATCGTTGCTTCCTACAAGGTCATTGTTAGGATATCCAAGAAGATTGATTGAAACATTAGCCCAATAAAAAATACCATAATCAATTGTTCATTTATATATATCTCAAATTTAGTTTTGTAAATTCCCAATTATTTGAATAAGGTTTCTCCATAAATAAAAATAATGTGACTTTCCTATATCAACATGTTGAATTCTTTCATCATATAAGCTTTGAAATCATTCAACATATACATGCTATTTTCAATAAAAAATATATTATCAACATAAATGTTCACAAAAATAAAATTTCTTTAAGAGTGCTTTTAACATACAAAATATGTTCATATTGGCATTTTTCAAAACTAGTTTGCTTAAAAAAATAATTGATTCAACCTATATAGTGTATTTTTAAGCTTATAAACTTTGTTTGTCTTCTTCTCTTTTCTTGAAAAACCCAAGTGATTAGACAATATAAATCTCTATCAATATAACCCTTAAAGAATGTTGATTTGACATCCATTTGAAATAACTTCCAATTGTTTTGGGTCGCAAGAAAAAAGATAAATCTAATAATGTCAAGTCTAAAAACATGAGAAAATGTCTCATTGTAATCGTTTTCTTCCTTTTGTTTGTAGCCTTTTGCAACTACTCTTGACTTATGCTTGTCGATGGAGTTACCAACATTTAACTTGGTTTTAAACACCCATTTCATATCTATAGCATTCTTTTTTTGGAGGCAAATCAGTGAGCTCTTATATATCGTTCTTTTCAATTTCTTTAATTTCTTTCTTCATGGCTCGAACTCATGTTTCATCCTTTAATGATTATTCATAAGAAATTGGATCTTCACCTATAAAAAAGTAAAGATTATAGAATTTTCTTCACAAAACAACTTCTTGTCTTTCTTATATATGAATATGAGGAGCATCAGAAAGATTCTTCATTTGATGAGTTATTTTTTTCATGTGATCTTTGATTATTTACTTCTCCATTTTCTTCAAGCAGAAATAAATTGGAAGAGTTTCCAAGTTCAGAGCGTACAAAAGTTAATTTTTCATTGAATCGAACTTTCTACTTATGAAAGTCATTGTGTTGTATAGCTTATAAGCTTTAGACCTTTCTCTATACCCAATAGAAATGCTTTTGTTAGCTATGTCATCAATATTGAGCATAGATAAGACTTTCAAAAATTCTTAAGTGGTGAACACTTGATTTTCTTTCATACCATGCTTAATGTAGAATAAAATTTTCAAGTTTCTTTGTGGGCCATCTATTTATCAAATAGATAATGCAAGAAATTTCTTTTGTCTAGAACTCTACAGATACATATTGTCATTTCACTAATGGTTCAGTTCTTTCTTTCAACAACCCCATTTTATTAGGTATATGACGAATTATCAATTCATGTCTTATGCCATTTTCTTTACCAAAAACTTCAAAGAGCTTTGACAAGTATTCACTTCCTCGGCCACTTTTTAAATTTTTAATTTGAAAGCTAAAAATTTTTCTACATAGAACTTTAAATCTTTAAAAACTTTTAAAGCTTCGTGTTTTTTTTTTGGTAAAATCATCAATAAATGATATAAAATAATTATTACTTTCAAGAGATGATATTGAAAATGAACTTAAGTTAATATGTATGATATCCAAAGGATGCTTGTTTTCTTGTTGTGTTTGTTTAGGAAATGGGTCTCGATATTGCTTTCCAAGTTGACATCTTTCACAAACTTCCTCTATCATATCGACTTGAGGCAAGCCTTTTACCGTTCTTTCGGATGATATCTTAAAACTTTTTAAGTTTAAATACCTGAATCTTGCATGCTATAACTTGAAACTTTCTTCATTAGCTATTGCAAATTATATAAAACATCTTGCATTTGAAGCTTAAGAGGAAACATATTATTTGAAGTCATGATAATTTTTACAACTACTTGATTCTTCCTTTAAATCACATAAGTTTTAGCATAAAATTGAATGTCATATCCTTTCTTCATAAGACACTAAGTATATGAGTTTTTAAACCATTCACATAATACATATAAAAAAAAACTTGAGGTCTTTAATTTTTTGTTTTGGTGAAAGTATCACCAATTTCTTTGATTTTGTAAGTTTTAGTATCTCCAACTTGAACTTGGTCATTCTCTATCTTATTTAATTTTGAGAAAAAATATTTGTTGCGAATTATGTGTTTACTATCCAAGTACTAAATAATATCAATTTTACCTTGGCATGCAATCAACAAAGTTTCATTATTTTTATCTATGTGTACAAATTCATTCTCCTTTTTTTATACTGCTAACATTCATTGATTATATGACTGGATTTATAACAATAAAAATATTTAATGTAACTGTTTTTACCTCTTTAATTGTAGCCATGACATTGTAACGACAACTTCTCCCTCTTTGAAATTCATTTGAATTTCGTTGTGGTATATTTTACTTTGACTATTTTTTATTTGAGGAACCTCTGTCACGTTCATAAAAATTTGTTCTTTTTTCACTTTTGTCTCGTCCATAGTTATCACGACCTCTCCTTGTACCACGTCCTTTGAAAAAAACAACTTGAGATTAATAACTTGATCATTTGAAAAAGAACAAGTGTTAGTTGAATTTATTTTGTTAATATGAATTTCATGAATTTTAAGTCTTTTTTACAAGTCCTTAATGAAGAGAGAAGAAAAATCTTTAGACTCTTCAATTATAGCAACTACATAATTAAACTTTTTATAAAGGTGTGCAAAAATTTTACAACTCTTGATTCTTCTAAAAAATTTCGATTTAAAGCCATTTAATTGACATTCATGTTCCTTCATTTCAATGCTTTCAAATTTTAATCTAAGAGATGGAAGACATATTTTTTGCATCATATTTATCTTTATAAGTTGTTTGAAGAATTTTTCATGCTTTTTTTTTATGTTACTACTTTGAAGATTTTTTCATTAATTAGCTTTTCAATTGTTTGATAAATTTAATAAAGATCTTTGTTGTCTTTTTTTTTCTCTTCCCTTTGTCATTCTTTTGAGTTGTAAACAATTGATTTTCATTGGTAGGTTCTTCATAACCTTCTTCTACGATGCTCCATGACTCAAGAAACTTAAACAACATTTTCATAATTTGTCTACAATAATCAAAATCATTACTATTAAAATAAGACATGAAAATAATCAAAATCATCACTATTAAAACAAGGCATGAAAAAAACGGAAGTATTTGAGATATTGAATACCATGACTTTGATACTAATTTGATAAATAAATTGGAAGATATTTAGATAATTAAGGAAGATACTTTAAAAAGGTTTTTTATGAATATAACTTCTTGTATTTTAACTTGTTTCACATAAGTGATGAGCATATGCATTTATGATGAATAAGTAAGTTATACACAATTTTAACAATTTATTTTAATTAATTATTTTAGATATTATTTATTAATTTACTTGAAAATCAAATAATAATAGTAACTATAACCACACAATTTTAATAGCCATATATTTTTACCTATCTAACAAATTCTTCTAGATATTTACATTGAATTAAGAAAGAACTTATAATATTTTAGAAAGGCAGGTAAAATTTTGTTTACTTTTCCAACATAAACATTGTTATGATATTACGGAGATTTTAAATTCTTTTAGATGATATTATTTTTAGAAAAATATTAAGAAAATGTTAAAAATGTTTAGACAATATCGTTATCGAAAAAAATTTAAAAATGTCATTTTTTGCCAAATTATTGTGAATATTATAGATATTGTTAATAAAATGTATTTTTTATTAATTTTTTTATTTTTAAATAATTTGTCTTAAATATTTCTTTTTATATTATGTATTTTCAATTAAAAGATGATTTTTTTTAATTCGTGATAATATTTTCTTCTTTTCATGTATATATATATATATATATTGAGTTTTCCAACTCTGACAATAATTTGCCTCCGAAACTTTACTTTTTCGATACATGCAGTTAATCTAATACGCCGATTAGTTCCACGTCATCATCTTTCAACAGTTCTGACACAATATATTTGATACTAAATATTAAATAAATTTAATATAATTATATTATATTAAATTATAGTATAATTATTTTATATAATATTTAATAATATAATTAAATAAAATTTATAATAAATAAAATAATATATATATGAATATTTAATTTTATATTAATATTTAATTCATTTATATATTTAAAAATAATACATTTAATTTTAAAATTAAATTTAAGATAAAGTAAATTTTCTAATATTATACAGTATCTATTTTTGATATTAAATCTTTAAGTAATTATTTAATTTTATTATGTATAATATGATTATAATTTAAGATTGATATATATGTTATTTACATTAAAAAATAAAATATATAAAATAATAAATTAATAATTAAAAAATATATTTTAAATAAAAAAATTAATTTATAAATAATATCTTTTTATTAATTAAATCTAAATCGTAAATCATAATCATAAATTTTAAATTTTAAATTAATAAAATTTAATGTTATTTTAATTTTTTAATATATATATATATATATTTAAAATTATATATTTTAATTATTAAATATATTATTTTTATCATTTTTATTTAACAAACATGTTACTTTTAAGTATAAATAGTATTTTATTACCCAAACCATCTTATTCGATCACTTGTCTCGAGATCCACGATAATCTCAGCTTCCACTCGTGAAATCAATGTCTTTGTTTAAAACATATAGTACCTCCATTTTCGATGTATTTAAAGCTCAAAATTGTTATTTTGGTTCTATAAAAACCTTCGACAAACTCCAAGCCAACAATATTGTATTAAAATGGTAGAGTTTTTGTACCAAAAGTTATTAGTTAGACATCACATATTATATTAAATTTATTATGATATTATTCATTTTAATAAAATTATTCACGTATTATTTTTTTAATAATAAATAAAAAATCTACAAGTATTATTTTAATTTATATTTCACCTGTTGTATCTTTGATTAAAATTTAGTTTAATTATATTTTTTATTATTTTATTTTTTATTACATATAATAAATTAAAATTAAGTATATAATATAAAATTAGTAAAAAATTATTAAATATAACATATAACTAAACTAAAAAATTGATTTAGTAATAAAATAAATTATTTCTAAATATTTCAAAATTATTAAAATATTAACATTCGAAATGTTAAATTTCCAGAATTTCTTACTCCATATAAGCAAACTAATGATAAATATAGTAATTTGGAGGTAATTTTAGTTATGTTTTTTTAATTAAATATAATATTTTATTCATATAATAAATATAATATTTTAGTTAATAAATTTTTAATTTTTTTAAAAGAATATAATTTTTAAATTTATAATTATTAATTAATTAATAGTTTAATATATTAACAGTTAAGAAATTAGTTTAAAAGAAAAATAAAAAAATGTTATTTTATAAATAAATGTTTTTTAATATAATATATATAATATATAATATATATATATATATATATATATATTTACACTCTGAGCCGAGCTGCTTTCTTGATGCAAAAGCTATACCAAAATAACGCTAGATGCTCGTAGAGTTCTGGAACGGCAAAGTGTTCACTGCACAAGATCTGAGTTTGGAAAGTAGCGTCAAATAAACGGTATAAGCTTTTAACTACTCTCCCAACCGTTAAAGATCGTTTACTCCATTTAGGGGTCCCCCCAGTAACTATGTTACTGTCTGTCGCCAAAAGAAACTGTTGTGGATAGAACATGCTGACGTCGTCACTGACATTTTCGTCAACAACGGTCTTATATACTCAGTTTCTTGGTATAAGAGCTTGAAGATATGGTAAGCCTCTGATTTCCGTTGCTTAGAGTACGTAAAAGCACATGACGATGCCATCAACGTTGTCGTTGTTTCTGCAGACAGGACCGTTTACACGTGATTAGACGGACCGACAGATACGAGTATGGGCTAAACGGTTAGGTGAAAATAGGCAAAGATTGGTAGCAACGTTGGAAAAGCACAAATCAACGTTTAATGCTCTGGCTCTGAAAGACGACGGATCGATATTTTTTTTTCGGGAGCTTGTGACCGTTCGACCTTGGTGCGGGATAGAGAGAGGACAATGCGACTTATATGGCAATGACTGGAGCTTATTCTGTGTATCTGATTCGTTGTTGAGTGGGTCAGCTGATCGGACGGTGCGGATGTGGCGACGTGGACATGATAGAAAGTATTGTTGTCTGGCTATGTTAGAGGGGCATCTCTAGCTGGTAAGATCATTGATTGCTACATTGGATGGTGATGGTGATCAATCCAACGACATCGTGGAAGTTTAGATGGCGAGGCTAGAGTGTGGCAGGTCATACCGTCGTAGTTAATTTCAAACCCTAATATTGCTCCGTCCATCGTTTACGTAAAATCAAAGTAATTGCAAATAATATGAAGAATTTTTTTTTTTTTAATTCAAGGATGGCATATGATATATCCGTCAGCGAGCTGTTTGTATTTTGCAGTTTTGGTTGTTGCTTGGAGCGTGCAACATATTTATTGGTTGAATTTTAGTTTGGTTTGGCTTAATTTTCATTCAATTAGCTTGAGTTTTGGGTTAATTAGTTTAGTAAGTTCCAAATCTTTACAATTAATTACTGCATGTGGAGACTGAACATATATATGTTACTTCAGGCCTTTAGTGTGGGTTCCATCATGTCCACCCCTAGTGCCATGCTCACTCATACAGTTAAGAAATTTTGATATTTACCTTATTATGTATGTATTGATATACAATTCTAATATGATCAATACAAACTTGTTCACATGTTCTTCTTTATTTTTTAATTACTTTATTATATTTTTACAGAAAGTAATTTGTATTTTGTTTGAACAATATTGAGTAAACATTTGTGGTGTGGGATACATCATAGTAATAACATCAATCAAAACGAGTCGAGCATGACGCACAAGACAAATAAAAACTCCCAGCAAACTAACGATTTTGATGAACTATGGAAATTCTCAAACCTGGATTCTTGTAAATGAAGAGAGATAAAAATGATTGTTAAAAGAGCATAAGCTACCCCTTATATCAGAAAACAGATACTGATTTTTATTAATATCTATGATATAGCTTAACAGTATAAGATAGAACCCTGTAGGCACAAGACAGGGCCTTTTAAGTTATGTAACTGTTATTGTAGCAGCAAACTCAAGTTGTAACAGAAGCTAATTAAAACAATTAAGCATAGATTTATAGAAATGATATTATAAGATAGTTATATAACAACCATCCTATGGTGAATCATCTGATGCATTTGGTCCCTCTTTTCAATCAGTGCAGCAGCGGAACATGGTGTACCTCTCCATAAGGCGGCCACATTCAGAGCAAGCCACAGTGTCTGGCATCTCCTTGGTTGCAGTAGGCAATATCAGAGAGGTACAATGGTGTGGGATTTGAATGTGGAGCTTGTCGATATATTCCTGTAGTGCAGTCAAAAAGCCAACTTCAAGCTGTCTTGGCTTCCATTCAGGATGTTCATCCAAGCCTTTGTACATTTTTTCCCCAGTAGCACTGACAATTTGGATTCCTTTACCAATCAAAGCCCAACCTTGATCGCTTGAGCCATAGCTCAGAATTGCAATGATCCCCTTCAATATAGGATCTATATTTTTGTCCTTTAAGTGTTTCCCTTTGGAGTACCACATGCATTCTATCCTTTCCCAAAAGTACCATATCATACTCCATTCCACAGCATTGCTTAGCCCTTCTTTTTCGATGATGTTGATAATGTTCCTGGTGATTTTCTCTTTAGCATTTCTCTTCCCCACATAAATAATGCCTAGTGGGACTTCAGGGTCTCTTGTTGCCTCTTTTGCAGCCCTTATGAATTTCCTGATCCATTCCACATCTTCTCCTCCGTACAAGCAAATGTGTCTCCCTTCTTGGAGCTTAAAACGAAGGTGTTTTCAATTTACTAGAAACAAAGTTAATTTATAGGACAAAAATACCCCAAAAAAGCAAAAAAGACACTTACCCAAGTAATCAGATTGGTATCGACGGCATCAGCAATAAGGTCAAGCCTCCAGGTTTCTTCATCCCAAAGCAATCTTTCTCTGTTGTTGGAAAAAGGGTAAGCTGGACTTCCCCATATATAAATCATGTGGATGGCATTTTCATGAGCTTTTTTCCCACTAGTGTCCAGCACCACAAGAATAGGTTTTTTGAAGAAGTTGCATCTTTCCCTGAAGTACTTGATGGCCATAGGGGACACCACAGAAGGGGGATCAACTGAGTGCCACATCAGGCTCTCTCTTAAATCATAAAATCTAACAAGTTTCTCTTTAGTCCAATCGTCCATAACTGGAACCCAAATCACCTCATACTGACTCTCAGTCCTAGTTGGGTTCTCCCTCTTTTCGAGGTACATTTGGTGTACAATGGCATAATCTTCTGGTCGGATATCCAGCTCTGTAAGGAACAACGCCACAACTGTCTTTCTTAAGCCATCAATTGAGGCCTGTTACATTGGAGAAAGTTTAATTGTCAAGGATTGTTAAGATTTGATCATTTTTTTTCTTTCCTTTTTTAATTCTTGACAGTTGACAGCCATCCCTTTTAGACAATGTAAAGACTAAAGTTGAAATTGCAGAGCAAACCTTTCTCTTGTGGAGGCAGTCATAAAGGGGCATATCATCCTTGGAGGGAAAGGTCAACCTCAGTGACTTTGAGTTGTCAACGTGTGGTGTTTCTATTGCGTGTACATATGACGCATATGCTTCTTCCTCTTTCTTCTGGGCTGCATTATTGCATATATGCATATTGTAACCTTTAGGCATGAATATGTTGTATACTACTACTAATGATAATAACAACAACAACGACAATAATAATAAAAGACAATATTAATCACTTAAATTGATACCGATCAATACTTACCAATGTATCTATTACAAGAACGAAGAAGATTATCAAGATGGCTGTTAATGTTGTTGAGTTTATGAGCCAAAGATGATAGTTCCCATGCATCTGATATGCTACTGTTTGAAGCCAAAAAAAAATGCAATTCAAATTTGTCACATTCTACAATAAAAAAGTGACTAATTGAATTAGTGCTAGGTATATACATGTGTATACACATATATATTCAGAAAGAAGACTAACTACATACTCGTGTCCCGTGCCAGCGATGCCCAAAATTTGAGTACCACAAACAATAGCACCACGAATAGTCCAATAAACAGCTAGTGGGATATGAGATTCAATAGCTATAATATCTGGTGTTTCAGTGGTAAAGTATTCTTTAGAAAGATTATAATAGGCAAGAATGCTCTTGGTCACATCCAACATAGCCTTTATGAGAGTAAATATTGCCTCAAACTTTGATTTCCAGGCACCTTGATGAAAATCCAGTATTTCTGGAAGTTGCTTAAGAAGTGCAATAGCTTTTCCAAGTGAATGGCTTGGGTAAAGCTGGCAAACAAGCCTAAATTCACCATACATCACGGCAAAACCTGCAACTGCTAAAACCACTTTTGCATCCCAGTCGAAGTGCCTCACTATGTGTAATATTTGTATGGTTGTTTTGTGTTCATCTCCACCATACAAACACTTCACTAGTATCTGTCATCAACCAAATAGGATCAGGAAACCCGGTATGAATGAAAAACATAACTCATTTTGGTGCAATATTTTAAAAAAAAAATTTGTTTTAATTTTTTATCTAGTCTTGGTAAAACATGCATTGGAAGATATATAAAAATATATGTTATTGAAGTAGTTTGAGAACACGATATACCGGCAAAGTCAATTTTGAACAAAGCTAAAAAAAACATACATACAGATATGAATATATTAACATATCAAGATGATCATCCTAGTTTAATCTTCATATTGCTAACAAATATATATTATATTACAAAACTAGCTATTATTTTTCATGAGTACTGCAGAAGAACATCCAAAGCATAGATCAGATGTAATTTTTTTTTGCCTATTTAGTTAAAAAACAAGATGATGAAAAGAGTTACAATAAACTCTCCAGATTTTATATAACCTAATTATTCACGTTATTTTACTTTTAACCCTCTTTAAAAAATATAATTACACTGCATTTTTAAACATGCAAAAAACATATATTTTTATGTTATAAAAAAAAACATATATGCATCATGTGGTAGAGAGTTAAGAAAGAAACTCCATTTGTAAAGAGGTTATATAATACAATTAAACTTACAATAAATTAGTTGAATTACCTCGCAGAAAATCGAATTGGTTACTTTGGTTGGCAGTTCAAACAATTCCCCAAGACTAGCATGCAAAGCCTTCTCATCCACAGGAGCTACTCGTGGTACCATTCCCTATAATCATATTAACATAATATTTACCAAAGAATTCATATTGTTGATCAATTAATAAATTGTCACACTTAATTATATATGGACAAGGTATATACCTCACTGCCATGAGGGGTATCAGCAGTAGCATTGGAGAAAATGACTTCAATGACGTGAAGCACAGAGCTGGAAGGAAAGCCAGGCTCATCAATGAACTCATGAGTAGTCAGAATTTCCTTCCTCAAGGCATTGTCATCATACAAGCCACCAGTAGCACGCTTTTGGGTACGACCATCTCTCAGGAATCGACCACCACCACCCAATAAATTTTCATCCCTAAGAGGTTTTGTGGCCTTTAGAGGTGCAATGGCCATCTCTTTTGTTCACACAAGCAGGTAAATAGGCTAACTAGCTAGCTTTGAGGTGACGAGGAGTTCTGGTTGTCTTTAATTTGTTTGGTGTCTAACTTCAACCATCTCTATCTATATATAGTTTTCATGGTATCTTCCATCTATGTAACACATATAGGACGATCGATAATGGGACCAACTCCACTTGGCTTCTTTGTTACCAAAGTGGGTTAAACCATAAAAGTGATGTTTATGAGATTTATATGTCCTTTTTTTTTTTGGACGGGCCAGTAGTTTGCTTATATTCTATGTTGGCTTCGGCTTTACTAAAGCAGCCTAGTTACTATGACTCGTACACAGTATATTATTTAATTGATGATTGATTATAGGTTAGAAAAATCTACTTATCACAATTTTGTAATAAACCACAACTGATGTAACAAAAATTTTTCTATGTTCTCTTAAATTTTTTCTACAGCTCATGTCTCTAATGTGTTATTAAAGTCTTTTATTTATGGAGTAAGATTTTGTTGGATTTTTTTAGCTAGAAAATGACTTCATCCTTATATTCTTTGATGACTTCGTCAATGACTTTGATGATGACCCGTTTACTATACGTGGGATCCATTATGTTTCCTTAATATTTATTATATTATGCAACTTTTCGTCAGTAACACTGAGTAGACTCTGAGCGTCTTAACGTGTGATTTTTATGTCTTTAACATATAGTGACAATTCACATAGAACATTTAAATTATTTCTTTTGACAAGATTTTTCAAAATCTTTTCTACTTCTTTTGTCTGTTCTTCAGACCTTTCATAAGTGATGTGGAGTTATGTTGTAAAAACTCTTTTGCCATCCGTAACAATGAATGGTCTTTTGTCATTTGGTGTAGATAAGATATTTTTAACCATTTGTGATGTATGGATGAAGTTTTGCATCCAATATTCTTATGTACTCATATTTTGGATTAACTCTTTAGAGTCATTAAAAGACTCTAATTCAAATTATTTTTCTTCTATTGTTGTTAACCACCATATCTGATAAGGTTAAAAATATTTTTTTTCTCTTTCTTGCCATCTAATTGTATTAGCAATCCAGAATGTTAGATATCTAATTCATTTATAACTTTTTGCATAATGATAGACCATGAATTTGATTATCATTAAAAATTATATTAATTTCACCATATTAAGGCTTTGAAAAATTACTTATTAACAATTCTCCAATCAATATCTTTTATATGCCACGATCAATATACTCTATATGCCATAGATCATAATTAATAAGTAAAGTTAATTGAGAAAATCCATCAATTAGGTTAATTCGTGAATTGTTTCTTTGAAACATTTCTTTTATTTTATCATTATGATCTTCAACTCTATTTTTGATATTCTAGTATATTTCTTCGTATTTAGAACTTAATAATGCTTTAACTTTCTCAAAGAAACACATCCTTTTTATTTTTTAAAAAATTGGATTAAGAAATCCTTTTAAATTATATATGATAATTGAAGAAAATTTGGTATTTTCTCAAAATCAATATCATCATCCTAATTAGTATGTTTAATAATTTGGAAACAGACTTCTTTGAGATTTGATAATGTAGTTGTTTCTTCATCTATTTTTTTTAATAACTCAGTGATATGTTATCTAAATTGTTTTTTATGAGAATCACTTAGAATATGTGTTTTTATACTCCATTGAGTTCTTCTTAGATTTTATTTGGAACACTAGGATTATAAAAAAATTTATGTCTAGTTTAGACATAAGATGAGCAAGATTAGATTTTACTTGATATAGGAGCTTTTTTAGCTCTGATACAGTTTAAATGGACTGGTAGATCTTTTCCCACCCATTTCTCTATTGGTATAGATTTTAACATACATCCCCAACAAAAATCGAAAGTATTTGTTTCTAAGATTAATTTATCACATGATTTAGGAAAATAAACTTATGGAAGATGTTGTATTTCTTCTTTTATTTCTTTTAAGATTTTTTTTATTTTTTTTCATTCCAAGAGAATTTAATATCTTTCTTTAATGTGTTAATAATAGAAATATTTTTTTAAGATAATTTTTTTATAAAATTCCTTTCATAATTAAGAATTCTTAATAATCCTTGTAACTATTTTTTGTTAGTTATTTTTTCTCGAAACTCTCTTAGTTTTGATATAATATGTTCTTGAAGTTTTATTACTAATTAATTTAAAATTATCCTTAAAAACTCAATAGATGTTTTTTATACTTCTATTTTTTTTGGAGATAGAATTATTCTATATTTTTGAAATTTTTCACATAATAATTTTAATTTTTTTTGTGTTATTTTATTGTTTTAGAAAAAATAATAATATCATCAATATATACCACATAAAAGTCCTTAAAGTCATTAAAAATACTATCCATATATCTTTGGTAGACTTGTGGGGATATATTTAATCCAAAAGTCATTACATTTCATTGATAATGTTCTCTTAGTGTACTAAAAATTATCAATAATTTTGACTCTTCTGTTAATTTGATTTGCCAAAATTCAAATTTATAATCAAACTTACTAAATTGTTTGGCTCTTTTAGTTTGATTAACTAACACATCATTTTTAGGAATAAAGTATCCATCAAACTCCAAATGCTCGTTTACCTTTTATAATCAATGACCATTCGTGTTTTTCCCCTTTTTATTTCACCATGGTTTCTTACCATAAAAGTTGGACTAAATGTGAAATTTTTGTTTCTTCGATCAATTTTTTTGTCTAATAATTCATTTATTTGGATATAAAATTCATCTATATCTTGTCTATTATAAATCATTGATTTAGTTCTAATAACTATATTAGGATTGCGTAATTTTAAAGTACAATATCTTGAACTTTTTAACCAAAGTTTTAGTGGGTCTTTATTAATTTTTTCTTCCAAATTTTTATATAACTAATGAGTTTCTTCTAATTGGTTGATGGATAATATATGATCACCACGTTTGCTTGGCGCAAAGTCTTTATCACACTTATATACTTATGTTGTTGTAAAAGTGGAGTTTCAAAAAATTCTTTATTTAAAGTAAAAGATATAAAATTATAATTTATTTTATTGGATAATAATTTGTCATAAAAATTGTTGCCTATGACAAAATCTCCATTCATACTAAGAAGACCTAATATTTTAAGAATAATAAATTTTTTATCATTAAACCAAATAGCTATATTTTAGCTTTGTATTAAATAATGATTTTTTTCTTCTATTCCTCTAACTAAGATAGGATTTTTCAAAGTATCCATTTTTCTAAAGGTATTAAATTCGGTTTACAAGAACATATTGTTGCTCCTGTATCAATTGAAGTATATAAGCTATATGATTTATAGCTTGCAAAATTAAAATAACCTAAAACATAATTATAATATTTTTTTACCGTAACTTAGTGAGAAGATTATTTTTTCTTTACCTATTTGGATACGATAAATTTGAGCTTGAATGATTTTTTCTTTTTACTTTATTCTAGGTAATATTGGAATTGAACATTTTTAACAACAATAATCATTGTTAGGTTTAGAAGATGATTCACTAATTCTTGACTTTTGTTTAAAGTTTTTCCAATCTTGTTTTGGATATGAAGTTTGCCGATCTTTGTTGATTGAATTTTTGTTTATAAAATATACTTGATTTCTTGAGAATTTCATTTCTACTATCGAAGTAATTTTTTGTCTAGAATTATCTATGAGATTTGTAAATAACCATTGTTTTGGTATTTTTAAGTCTTTCCAATTAATAAGTCGTCATTGGATTTATGTTTCATAAGGTCTTGGTTCAAATAATTCTACAAAATTCTTATTAACTTCTTTTGTTAAAGTTTCAGGAAATTTTATTAATTCATGAATAATTTTCCATTAAATAGTTAAACTTTGAGATTGATGATCCATACTCAAATTTTTAAGTTGGTCTTCATTTTTTTTGAATTATTTATATTATGATCTGTTATAAATATAAATTAATTTGATCTTATGTTAAATCAAACAATTCCATGGACTAAATTTGATTGGATACCACCTATTTGGATTGTAATTGATCTTTTAACCTTACATCTAAGATTACTGAAAGTAAAGGAGTGTCTAATCATTGTCTAAATAAACTTGTAATTGAAATATGTATTACACCTATATGAACATATTTGATTTGTGAATATTTTTTCTTCCATCTTTCTATTTTATTTTTATCAAAAAGTTGTATTTCAACCGTTCCATCTTCTGTACACTTAGCATCAGAGTTTCCAACAAATTGTTCAAAAACTCTTGTCGAGAAAAATTTAAATTTAGACATTTTATAGATATCTTCTTTTTTAACCTTTTGTTTGATCCATTCAATTTCTTCAAGTTTTTCTTGAATATAACTTAGTTCTTCTCCTTTTACATCTTTTAGTTTTATATTTTGTAGTTCTTCAATAAGAGCTTCATTTTTTTAATCATATAACTTTTTAGTTCTTTCATCATAAATATCATCTCAGTTTCTTTTTCAGATGATTCTTCTTTACTTTCTACTTCATATATTATTTCTTTTTGTATCAGAAATTTCTTCTCTGTATAGAATTTATAATTCATTTATTTCTAAAGTCTTAATCATTTTTTTTTTTTTGCACTTTTTTATTTTAGGACATTTTGGTACATAATGACCTTCTTTATTACAAATATAACATTTACATTTTTTTCTCTATATATGTTTTAGATTTAGGTTTTTGTTTTCTAATATTTTTTTTTTGTTTTATAAAAGTTTGTTCTTTTCTTTCAAGGTTTCCATTTGTATTTTCTTTTCTTATAGAATTTTCTATTTCCTAGTATAGGACATTCTATCTTCTAATCCTCTTTTAATATTTTATCACAATATTGTTGTCTATATTTTGTATTATTAATTTAGTTTTTAACTTACTTTTTGGCTTTAGTTGATAAACATCGCTTATTTATTAGTCTAAGGATATAATTTATCCTAAAATCTTAACTATCTATTTTATTTAGCTTTTTTAGCCATTCTGGATAACTTTTAATAGCTAATTCATCCCACGAGTCTGGTAATTTATGAAAAAATTGATTTATCAATATATATCTTAAAGAGATTCCACAAGAAAATAATATTTTTTAAATAATTTTACATATTTTTCAAACTGGTAAATATTACATAATTTTAATTTTGATAGAACATAGTTAGTATCTTCTTGAATTATTGGTTCTCTTGCATCTCCAATCAATTTTTTTTAAATTATTTTAGTAAATTCTCTTAGTATATCATTATGTTTAAAAAAGTTTGATAATATGAGCATTTTTTGCTCTCTACCTCTTGAAATATTTCTCATTGTTTTAACAATTGTAGAGCATCACCTTGTAGAGTTCCTGCAATATAATACAATGGAAACAAACTCCAAGAGGTAGAAAGCAAAAAACGCTTCTATTATCATACTTTTTTAGACATGATGATATACTAAGAGAATTTACTAAAATAATTAAAGAAAATTTTATTAGAGATGTAGGAGAACCAATAATTCAAGAAGATGCTAACTATACTTTATTAAAATTAAAATTATGTAATATTTGTCAATTTAAAAAATATGAAAAATTATTTTAAAAGTATTATTTTCTTGTGAAACACTCTTAAGATATATATTGGTTAAATCAAAATTTTCATAAATTACCAAACCCGTGGGATGAATTAACTATTGAAAGCTATCCAGAATGGATAAAAAAGCTAAATAAAATAGATAGTTTAGGTTTTAGGATAAATTGTGTCTTTAGATTAATAAATGAACAATGTTTATCAGTTAAAGCAAAAAATCAAGTTAAAAATCAAATTAGTAATACACAATATGGACAACAATGTTGTGATAAAATATTAAAAGAGGATTGTAAGATTGGATGTCCTATACTAGAAAATAGAAAATCCTATAAGAAAACAAAATACCAATGGAAACCTTCGAAGAAAATAACAAACTTTTCTAAAATGAAAAAAGTATATTAGAAAATAAAAACCTAAATCTAAAACGTATATAAAGAAAAAATGCAAATGTTATAGTTATAATAAAGAATGTAATTATACACCAAAATGTCTTAAAAAAAGAAAAAAAGTGCAAAAAAGATGATTAAGACTTTAGAAAGAAATGAATTAGAGATTCTATGCGAAGAAGAAATTTCTGATATAAAAGAAATAATATATGAAGTAAAAAGTGAAGAAGAATCATTTGAAGAAAAAACTGAGATGATATTTATGATGAAAGTGTTTTTGTAACATAACTCTCCATCACTTATGAAAGGTCTGAAGAATGGACAAAAGAAATAGAATTTTTTTAAAAAATCTTACCAAAAGAAATAATTTAGATGTTCTATGTGAATTGTCACTATATGCTGAAGACATGGAAGCCACATATCAAGACGCTCAGAGTTCACTCAATGTTGTTGACGAAGAGTTGCATAATATAATAAATATCATGGCAGCATAAGGGACCCTATATTATAGTAAGTCATCATCAAAAAAGATAAAGTCATCAGAGAAGATAAGGAAGAAGTCTTTATCAAAACAAGATAAAGATGAGTGCTTAAAAAACACTAAAATTATCATAATTTAATGTACTTTAATTGACGAAATAGATTTATATTTATATGATTTTATCATATTTTTATATAAATTTTTTTTTTCAAAATCATGGATATTTTTATTTTTTTAGGTATTTTCATTCAAAAATAATTTAAAAACTCAAAGAAAAATACTAGAGGTAATACATCACAAATATGTTGAAAAAAAATGAGAAAAAGTCAAAAAATTGGAAGAAAAAAAATATAGATATAGATTCAATAAACAATAATGTAAATTTTTATCATTCATAATAGTGGAGTATTTGTAGATATAATAATTAAGTTAATTATACTTGTTCATATTGATCGGGGCAGAACCGACATCGCCGATCCTGCCCGTTACTTTGGTTTTATTTATTTATAAAACTCTCGCAAGTGCACGAATCATTTCGTAGAAAATGATAAGTATACTCCCAAGGTCGATCTAAGGAAGGAATGTATGTGGTTTTTAATTTATTATTCAAACTTTTAAAAACGAAATTAAATCCTAAACATCCTGTCACGATATTTTAGGTTTTGTGTTTTTAATCTAATTACATAAAAATAAACATAGATTCAATAAACATTTATGCAAATTTTATCTGTTAAAACAGTGGAGTATTTATGGATATAATAATTAAGTTAATTATGCTTGCTCATATTATTTAGGTTATTAAAGATATGAATTGATATTTATTGATTCTCTCTTTTTTGTATGAATACCACCTTTGGTGGGGTTAGATATTCTTTATTAACTAAACAAATCAATTAACACCTATGGGTGGGGTTGATAACTAATTTGATTAATTAAATTAATTCCTTTTTCTAAGAGATTGAAAATGAACCATTTAAATGCCACCTTTGGTGGGGTTAGACAGTTTAAACTTTATTCAAGGTGTCCAAATTAAACCTAAGAATTTAGTTATCCAAGTACTAACTTTCAAGTTTTAAAACCACTACTGAAAACATGTTGTCAATACATTTTCAGATAATAATTCTTATAAAAACTTTTGAAATAGAGCTTCACTCTAACTACCGGACGATTGTACCAACAAATAAAAGAGCACTACTCTAAATTAGACCGGATAACTAAACCTTAAAATCTAATTTTCAGATTTAAGTTTGTAATGAAAAATAATATATTTCTCTCTAACATTCTTAATATAAAATCTTGAATAAAAATAAAATCAATTCATTTTAGAGATTTTTACCTATTTAATATTTCGCAAGCATAACAACGTTATTATTACATCATGTTTATAAACAGCCAGCAGAGTTAAATTTAATCACAGACAAATTAAATATAACATGTAAGAATAAAGCATAAAAAATAACTGTAAAGAAAATAAAATCCTTACAGAACTTCGATGCTATTCCCGTTGTTGGAAAACCTCCAAGCAGAATTTGCACTTCCATTTATTGAATCAAAAGCTAATATATTACAAAAACATAACTAGTTCTTCCCAAAGGGAAGAACTCTAAAACTAAGAGAAATTAACTAAAAACTAAAAAAACTAAAAAAACCTAAAAATCTAAGAAAAGAGAGAAAGAAAGAAGAGAGAAGTGTGTTTTGAAGGTGTATTTAGAAGTGAAGAGAAGGGGGGTATTTATAGGTGAAGATGGAGAGAAAAAGTGGGGGAAAAAATGTTAAAAAATTATGAAAACGCGGAGTGGTAATTCTTGACGTCATACGATGACGTCGGCGTGATGAGTGGTACACGTGAAAAATGGGGCGAAATGGCGCCGGCGCGCGAGGCGATTAGGCAGGGCGCGCTGATGGCGGGCGCCAGCGCGGACGTGGGGCGTGCGCGCGCTTAGCACCGCGCGGGCGGGCGGCGGCGCGATTTTCTCCTTTTTGACATTTTTGATCCATTTTATCCAACTTTTTCATATTTATTAACCTTTCCCCATTTATTTATTAATATATTTGTGATGTATTGCTTCCAGTATTCCTATTTGAGTCTTTAAGTTACGTTTTTAAGCTAAAATACCTGAAAAACAATAAAAATACCCGTGATTCCGAAAAAGATAAATATATATAAATATATGATAAAACATATAAATATATATATATATTAATCAATTAATGTGCATAAAATCATGGTTATTTTAGTGCTTTTTGAGCACTCATCACATATTAATTAGGTTATTAAAGATATAAATTGATATTTATTAATTTTTTTTCTTTTTTGGTATAAAAGTGTCATTAGGCGGGATCTAAATTATTTTATTTAATATTAAATAACTAATATCCTTACATGGGACTTATTAATTCATTAAGTATTAAGTTTCATTTTTATTTCTAAAAAAAGTGCAAACCATTTAATCACAGTTTTAGTCAGAGTTAGTTAATTAGACTTTATTTAAAGTGTCCAAATTAAACCTAAGAATTTAATTATTTGAGTACTAGCTTTCAAGTTTTAAAATCATTATTGAAAGTATGTTGTCAATACATTTTTAAATAATAGTTCTTATAAAAAAATTTAAAATAGAGTTTCGTTCTAACTACCAAACGATTGTACCAATAAATAAAATGACACTACTCTAAATTAGACTGGATAATTAAACCTTAAAATCTAATTTTTAGATTTAAGTTTGTAATGAAATTAGTATGATTCGATGTCCATGTGTTAAATGTAAAAATAAGCAATTTCATGATGTTGACGAGGTTAAGTATCATCTTATACGTAGTGATATTCTTTTGAGTTATAAATGTTGGTATTATCATGGAGAAAATATTGATAATACTCGTGGAAAAAATATTGATAATACTCATGGGAAAGAGATAAATAAAAATGTGATGAGCGAATTATATACATCTTATCATAATATACAGATAGAAAATATGAGTAAAGATACAAAAGCAATTGTTGAAATGTAAGAGTTATAACTAACTATTTTTCTTCTATTGTTCTTTGTAATATTTAATAAAAAACTAAATACTTTAAACGTTGATAGGGTATGGAAGCTGTGGAACAAGAGTAGAGACATTGCCTTTAAAAAATCTCATAAGCTTATATGGGACAAAGTTATGGTATGTACAAGCGAATATTAATAATTTTATTAATTTTACTATTGAATAATAAAGATGTTCAAATATGAAAAATCATGTACACTTATTTTTTGTAGGTTTCACAACAAAATGATGGAATCATGTGTGGTTACTATGTCATGAAGTTTATGAGCAAAATCATCAAAATTCGAATTGAAGATGTGGTAATCTCTTTTACCGATATACATTTTTAACATATATGAGTTATTTTTTGTGAATTCATGAAAGTACATTCTTATTTTGAATTTAAATACATGTAGTTCTTTGGTTGAAACAATACGAGTTATGACCCACCAATTTTTGATGATATACGAGAAAAATGTGTAAAATACATGGTTCAAATTATATCATCATAAGAAGAATTATGAGAAGATTATGATGATCTTAAATAGCATATGTTAAGATCATGGTAATTTTTATAATGCTTTAATTCTCTATTCTTGTGTCTGAAGTTTGGACAGTTTGTTTGATGGATATTTATGCGTGCTCATATATTTATTGGAATAAATTGTTATATGAACCTATTTTTTACCCAAACTTCATCTCATCTCTCTTGCCTAGTTTCCTGGTGATTATAAGTTGAATTGTTATATGGACCACCAACTGTTTATGTTGGTGATTCTAAGCAAACTAAGTTTCCTCCCCTTCAAATAAAATGAAAATATCATAAAATTCATGACAAAAGAGATATCATTTTATTTGTAATTTAAGTTATATATATATATATATTGTATATAAATTATTTTTTTATAATTAATTTAATTCTCAAGTAATTAATTATATTAAAATTTTCAATTATTTGTATTATTTAAACTTTGTTAAACATATTTTGATTTTTTTTGCTATACGTGATCGAATACAAGTTCTTAGTAGAGTAAAAAATGAGTAAAATATATATAAAAGAAATAATTTAAAATTGGTTCACGCGTTGAACCGACTTTATGTTTAAAGTCAGTTTAACTCGTGAATCGAATTTACATTTAAATTCGATTTAATGCGTGAATCAAATTTAAATTTTAAGTTTTTCCATTTAAAATCAATTCAACGAACCAATTTGAAACTTATTTAAAGTCGGTTTTTAACCGACTTTAAAGTTCGATTTTATAATAGTGTAAGCACTTATCAACTAACATATAATTTCTTAATTATTAGGAGATAATTACAAAGAGATAATTCTGACATTAAGATAAATCTATCACTACAAGTAAGGATCATCAACATGTAGTATCTTCTCTTATATATATTCGTTCTATATCTTTCTCATGAAATTACTTGAACATAACTTTAACATAAACAAACACAAGAATCTACGATCTATTCTTAAATGTTTCTTCACTTCTCTAAATCACAAGAAAAAACACTAGCTTTCTCTTTATTCAAATTATCTGAACTTAATTAAGTATTAAAAGATTAAATAACATTGTGTTCTTTGTTTTCAAATCTACAAGAATGAGAAGTATAACCAATCATCATTGTTAACAAAAATCTAACACTAATAAATGTTTAAAATAATTTTTTAAATTAAAAAATTAAACATAATCTAATATCAACTTTAGAAGGAATAGTGGAACTCTACATTTTTAAAAAGAAAGAAAGAAAGGTTATAATAGAAATTAATTTAACTGAGAGTGAAAATATATTGAATTGGATAGAAAAGGTTTGAAAAAATTCACATGATTACTAAAAACTTATAATGAGTGAATGAATGGTAATATTTAAATATTATTTCTTATTTTTATGCCACTTAAGTTATTTATATGATTCTATTTTAATTTTATGTGCAAAATATTTATTTTTTTACATTACATAAAAAAATTATATTTACGTCGCATTATTGAGTATAAAAAATATATTTTTTACATTATAAAAAAATATATATTTTAACGATATAAATAAATATGTATATAAAATGTAATGAAATTATATTTATGAAAAATATTATACTATGCAGATAAATTAATAATATAAAATAAAATATTAAAACTATCTGTAATTTTTTGGAGTTATAAAAGAAAATGAATTTTGAGGGTGTTTGAAATGAGATTTTTTTTTTCATTTTCTATATATTTTTATAAAGATAACAAGGGAATAAAAATTACTCCATTTCAGTGCTAAGTTGTATAAAAGACAAGATGTAAAGTTATGGGATATTCTTATGCTTTTCTACATTGTACCGATAGGAAAAAAAAATGGAAATATTTAATATTAGTTAAGAATAATCTGAACATAAAATTTATTGCGATAAGGAAGCCAAGTACCAAAAGCGTTAATCACGACTAAATTGTCTTAAGGAGCTTCTAAAAGCATTAACCAAATTGATTGACGAAATCTCAAATCTATAGGCAAAATAATATGTAACTAAGTCATATGTTAAACGGTATACCCCACCGTTTGTGTTAAAAGAAAAAGGCACATACGTAGCAAGAAGAAACAGAGAGACAGAGAGAGTCAGAAAAGCACGAGGAATCCAACAGGAAAAGTCTTATGTATTTTGAAAGAAAAGAATATATTTGTCTCATGATATTAAATCTATCGTTACGAGATAATATATTAATTTTTAAAATTTATTTTATTTTAAATAATAATAAAATAATATTAATTAAGATATCTTATTTATTTTTAATAAATTTAAATAAAATAAGTAATAATATAAAAATATAATAAATAATGATTTATAATATAAATTTAATAAAAAATAATATAACATATATTTAAAATTAGGTCTTTTACAGTACAAATTAAATGAGATGAAATAATATTTTAATAAAATAAAATAATATTGTATTATAAATCTATTATAGATATTAAATGAGAAATAAGATAAAATGAAATAACTCAATTTATATATCTATAAGTTATTATATTAACATATGTTAATTAATTATAAATTAAAAAAATAAATTATAATATTTTAAATAAGGTTTATTTTAGAAGAAACCACACCCCCACAGCTGGAACCCTAAAAGCCTGGAATCTTAATTTTGCTCCGAAAAGAAAAGGGGCGTCATATTGGGCCCAAGAGTGACCCATATTATATTCTCGTGCTCATTTACTCTTCCTTTCACAGCTTCTAGGTCGAGTAAAATGGAGGGGTGTTCAAAGTCGAATTCTACTTAAATCTTTGAAAATCTTCAAATACTACTTTTTAACGTGTAAAATTATAAAAAGTTATGTCTTGATGGTTATGTTTAGTGTTTTCTTAGATGTATATACAATTACCTTTATTTAAAACCACATGATCCACCAAAGTAACTTATTTTACAAAACTCAACTTATATTATTTAATTTTGTACCTTCTATTAAATTTGATTGATTCAAAAAATTTCAAAATAAATAAGATAAAATAAATTCATAATATGAAAAATCTATAGGAACCTATCCAATCTATTAGTAATTTATTTATTTTTAATTTTTATATTATAATTTTATTAAATAAAAATTAAAAAAAATTAAAAATATTGATATTTTCATCATATAATTATTTCATTTCAATTAGTGGAGGGATAATTGGATTAGACTTGAAGATATCTGATAAACACATGTAAATTTTATTAGTATTTATTTAATTACAAAATTATTATTTAAATTAAGTATTACTTATGTAAGTAATATTTTCTTAATTGATATCAAACTAAATAATATTTTATTTATTTATTTATTTGAAAAAAAATTAAAATTTATTTAGGTCTTAAATTTAATTGATATTTAAAATATAAAATTTAACATAATAATTATTTTATTTATTAAAATTTTAAATGAAAATAAAATTTAATGATTAAAAAAAAGAACAAAAAAAAATCATAGATCCGCAATCCAAGCCAATACAAATGGTTTGATTAAGATTAATTTTATTGCTTTAATTAAATCAAATCCGCTCTCAATTTTTAATAACATACTATTAGTTTGACTCCAAATTTATCGCAGAACTGAACTAATTCATAGTATTCACACCTCTAAGAGAATGTCATTTAATCAATACAAATTATATCAAGTAAGTAATCTATTTTTTTTTATTTTTATTTAGTTTGGTTATTAATTTTGATGAATCAATCAAATTTGAGTTGATTTATTTTTTCTTAAAAATAATACAAACGAACTTATCTATAGGCTTTTACTTGTTTTTTTAATTAAGAACTTATTTTTAATAGATTTTGAATATTAACTATTAAACCATTTACTAAAAGAAATTAAACAAAAATCTTAAATATAGATATTTTACTTTCATAAATTAAATATATTATCATTTTATGATAAATTAATGCACTTAAATCAAATTATTACTACATTTATAAAAACTTTGGTTATTTTAGAAAAAAATTGATTTTTTTAATCACTTTTATTTTTTTTTACTTTTTGAGTTTTTTTTTCAAATATTTATTAGATCCTATTAGTAAGGTTCAATTTAATTTAATTTAAGTTTTTTCATTAAAAAATTTATCTAAAAGATCAAAATTAACAAAAAATGATATCAGTGTCGAAAAGTGTAAGAATAAGATGATTAAAAAGAATCAATTTTAAGAATGTGATTAATATATCTAATTTATGAAAATAAATTAACTAAAATAACCCACGTACAGATTAAAGTAATTGTTAATTTTTGTAATATATTTTTTAATTAATGAATAAAGATGTCTTAAGGAATATATATATATATATATCTTAAAAATTATTGTAATTGTATGATCTTGAGTGATTATATGTATTATTAAGTGTTTATCTAATACTTATAAAAAAAGTATTTATCTAATATGAAAGTTGATAAAATACGGATCTAATTAACTTAGAGAGGTGAATATGTTATTTTTATTTTTTATCAATTTATAATTTAATAATCAAAACAAAGCATTCAGACATGCAATCACGTATAAAAATAAAGTACGAAAATAAAAGAATAAAGTATTATATTTTTATATGAAAATAACTCAAGTCACAACCATGACCTATCAAACTACCTAACTTTCTACTATTAAAACCAAATATTAAAGTAAAACTTGATCTTATGCTACTCTCTCTAGAATAATACTTCAATTTACTTTACTTACAAGTTCTTACTCTGTTTTCATATTTTCTAATATTAGCATGAGATGAATCCATACCAACGTTCCAATAAGTTTCTCATCAATAAGATACGTTCATGAATCAATTGCAAAAAAGTTAGCACAAAAAGTACAAATGTTCATGTGTGTTTTATAACGGATTTAATAATGAATAATCCAAACTAAATTATTCAAAATATATGTCACTTAAATCAAATCAACAAACAAATCCTATTAAGCACAAGTTCAATAATATAGCTTCTTTGAAATTTAATAATCAAGTCAAATAATTATGATCACACATAAAATTATTTAATCTAAACATGTAAAAATCTAATCAATAAATAGCTATATAAAGATAAAAATACCAAATAATTTACTAATAAATACCTTTAGTATGATATTAATTTAGTATTAACCAATCTATTTAATCATTTGTACTCCAATTACTAAAGATTCATTAATCAAGAAAATATTACAATTGTCAAATTATTAAACTCTTACAATGAGAGGTTTTTGACACCATTTCTACAAAATTGATGCAAATCAATATATATATATATATATATTAACTATAAGCTACCTCATTTGTATATACATATATATTACCTTTTTCAATTAAACATCAATGCTTTTATATTCTCCGATCATTTGGTGCCGATGATGATGATGATAATTTTCTTCGACTTTTGTTGGGCTCAACACTAACTAGGTTTAGCACTTATAAAATTCTTCTTGAATTTCTTTATGAGTTTTCATGAAATTGTGTAAAAACCAATAACGTTTTTATTTATTACAATTTGCGACAAAGTCATCGTGTAGACATTTTTTATTAGCTTAGAAGTTATCATTCTCTAAAGCCTTTAATTCATGGGCTATATTTTCAGTTATAGTCGATGATGTTGGTAATTGAAGAGGTGATTTACTTTGATCTTGATTTTGAGTGTAGACTAGGTGTGGTACTGGAGTACTAAAGTCTACATTTTGAAGGCTTCGATTAGGTATGTTTGAAATGGAATACCTAAGTCGGGTTTTATATAGTAGGTTTGTTGTTGAGGAAAAGTTTGGGATTCTTCCTAAATCTAAAGTTTCTACATAACTAGCACTAGAGTACCTAGAACTAATAGATATATTAAAATTTAGTTTTACACTACCATTGTTATATTGGGTTATGTTCCTAAGTTGGGTATTTTGCTCAGGTTTTATTTTCTCTAACTTGGGTTGGGTTGCTTCTTCATGGATCCACTTTTCTAACAAGGTTATTTGGTTCCATTCAATGGGTTTTGGAATAATTTTATTTGATTTTGAAAGATATGTTTGGTGGAGAATTGTTTCTCCTTTTTTACTATGATATTTATGCTTGGTGTTAAAAACATATATCATAACTTTATAATGTACTCTAAAAATCATCGCAACTTGGATAGATCCTTCGATCATATCATAATTGTGAGTTTTAATTTGTAAAATAAGTGATTTTAGAATGTTTTTATCATTTAAGGAAATTGTAAAATTAGGATAGCAATCAAAAGAGATTGGATCCTTACAGAGACTTAACTCTAATGTTCCTAACAATGAATCCCCAAAGTTATTGAACCTAGCATCCCTAAGAGCTGTTAAGATTGATGTATTTAGTCCTTCCTTGGTTAAAGGTTTTAATCCTACTTGGATTAGACCAATGTGGATATATTTACAACCTTTATTTTTATGGTTTTGTAAAGATTGTTTTGAAAACAAGTTAATAGTTTCAAAAGTTGAGGATAATTGAATATCTCTTTCCTCAATTTTAATGGAGTAATTAATTTTAAAAATGTTTAACTTTGAAGTTTTATAAATTTGGTTTTGTTATATCTTAGGTATTTCCTAATTATCAATATTTTTTTAAAAGTCTTCAAAAGTGATTTCTTCACTATTGATTATGTTTTATTTTTTGAAGAAGGAAAAGATGATGTAGAAAAAATAGCTCATGTTTAAAAAATAGCTTCAATATAATATACTTAACCCTTAGAATTATTTTTTTTAGTTTCTGAATATTTTCTTGGTTCTTATTATAATACTAGATCAAGGAGAAGAAGAAAGTTTTCTACTTAGAATAGTATTTATCTTTATTCTATTGTTTAAATTTACTATTAAAAGTAAGGTCTGTACCTATCTAGTTATGATTGAATCTTCTTTGGATTTATTGCCTAATCATCGGGACTTACTACCATTTTTCTGACCTCAGTGACCTAGTACATACAAAAGTTTAAACAAAATTTGAATAGTATGAAAAATAAATGCTAAGATTTGTTGATATTACTTTCAACTACCCTTTGGCTTTCATACCATAAGTAGGAACCAAGGATCTAGGTAGTTTATTCTAAAGAAATACAATACCAATTAGGTAAGCATATTATATTAAAGATAGGTGGCTTAACTGACTATGATTTTAGTACAATATATATAATTTATATAGATAAAATGAAAGATAACTGAAATGAAAGTTTTACAATATAAAAGATAACTTACATAAACTTAAGGAGATGTAAGAAGGAGATATGGGTATCAAAAATGAAAGATCTTTAGAGAAAGCGATAAATGTATATAGAAATGATCTCGAGAAAAGAAATTGGATTCTAAAGGAAGAAAAGCTTCCTTTTATAGCCAAAGATTTTACTGTTGAAGATGCTTGTACTGTATGTGAATAGTACCTTGTCCCTTGCTTTCATTGTTTGTAGATGCTTTTACTGTTTTGTGAACAATATTTTGTCTGTTTTTTTTACTGTGATAAGATGCTCTATTGGCCATTATGTTATAGATTTTTGTCTTCTTTTGCCGACACAACAATGCTTTATATTTTATGGGCTTCTTTGTTGGAATTTTATAGGCATGCAAGCCCAAAATATAATTTTATCATACGGACATCAGGCCCAAAATATAATTTTATCATATGTATAGTTATTGCATAATTTCTAAGTATTCCTCCTCGATTTTTGTAGCAAGTAGTAATGCATTTGCCTGGGCTTTTGAGCTTGGAACTGATATTGGGTCAAAAATAATTCTTTTGGAACCACTTCTTTGAGTTTTATTGTTCCATGGGCTTTGTGGAGCCATGTATGCATATCTGGTTTTAGTATGATTTTGGGGACATTGAACGAAGTCTACCATTTTATTTTATATCTTTTTTTTAGAATTGTGATTTCTTTGAGTGCTGGTTCGATAAACCACTAGTATACCCAAAGAAGGTAAAATTTTGTAAAGAAAATACATGAAGCCAGGAATTTTCTTTCAGATTCATTGTGTGTATAAAAGGTTTTGGAAAAGGTTAAAACTTTCTCGGACCTCAAGGGTGAGGATGGTTGGTAAGGAGCTAAACATTCGCCACCAATGGGTAAACTAAGAAGGAAATTTTGTGGGTTCAATAGTTTTGGTGTTAAAATAGAATAGCCAAGAATGACTATACTTTTGGTTTTGAATAAAGAAGGCATTGAACAAGGCTTGTTCATAATCCCAGTAATTAAAGGTTTTAGCATGATGTAAAATGGTTTTAAGACTAATGGGGAAGGCTTTAAGTTTGGATAATTCTTGATCCCATTCTAATGGAGACAAGACTTTTAAGATTTTAGAGGTGGAGTAAGAAGGCTCAGTTTGGCTATCTTGGTAGAAAAAATGTTTGAATTCAACACTTCGTGTATATTCCAAAATACTTTGATAATATTCTGGGGTTTTAGTTAAATCCCATGGTTTATAAAACCATTTTTTGCCAAACATTTTTTGAATAGAAGAATGAGGATCCTCGTTATGGAACCCTCGTTCAACTATTACAATTGTCTGAGCATCTAGTTTTAAAATATACTAAGAGAATTTTGAAAATGGTGTTTGAGAGACTAACTCTTTTTTCCCTAGTCCAAGGATCATTTTAAAAGATGATTCTCCTTTTTCATAAATTGTATCAGAAGAGAGTACATTCTCTGAATCAGGTTTTGCAATAAGAGCTTTGGAAGAGGATTCTTCCTTTTTGACATTTCTAGAGATTTTACTTGTAAAGACTAGGACCTCTGTCTTGTTTTATGCTCCAATTTCTTGGAGATAATTTTGGAGATCTTTAAGGAGTTCAGGAGATTCAGTAAAGGATTTGACCCATTCTTGAACTTGTTGGTTTTTGTTATTAGTTTGGTTTTGTTGGGTTTCAGCTTCAACTGCTTCTGCCCATGTTATAATAGGTTTTGAAGATGATAGTCTGACTAGTTTTGAAGAAGTTGGTTTTATTGGAGTTTTTACTTCTTCTTTTCCTTTACGCCAAGACATGGTTAGGTTGATGATCTATTTTGTAAGAATTCTCAGGTTAGGAAATCGGGTAAATAATTTGTATCTTTTTTAATAAATTTAATATCAAAATCAAATATACTTAAAATAGCTTGCCATCTGACAAAAATCTATTTTGAGGCAATATTTTGAATACCTTTTTGTAAAATTTCTTTTACAGATTTACAATTAATTCGTAATAAAAACTTTTGATTTAATAAATCATATTTAAATTTTGTAATACTTAAAACAATTGATAATATTTCCTTTTTATAGTGGAATAATTTTTCTAATAATCATTCCAATGACCATATGTGTATTGGACTACAAAATCTCTCTCCCCTATGTTTGTTTTAGATACCACTATATCTAATGTCACTAGCATCGATTTCTACAATTTTAGGTAGACTAGGGTCTGCTACGTGGAGACAAGGAATAGCTAATATTTGAGTTTTAATTATATATGTGTGTGTGATAATAAAAATCTAGTAATATTAAAATTAATTTTTTTAACTTAATTACCCAAAACCTATTAAAAAAACTTAAAAGTAATAACTTATTTCATAAAACACTTATGAAAAAACTAATTGGTAATTTCATAAATTAATTTGAGTTTAAATAAATATTTTAGAAATAAAAATATTTACAAGTGTTGTGAACATATACTAATGAATAAAATGATTGCAATCATATGTGTGACAGTCATAACAAGTCTAAAAACAAGTTTACATGAAAATATTTTGTCTACAAAAATAGCTAACACTTATAATTCTTACAAATTTTTCCCTTGGTATTTTTGTGTGACAAAACTTTTCTCTCACTACATGACACTTATAGAAATAAGATAAAAATATAATGATGTCTTAGACTTCATGGTAGAACTATCCTATGGTTCGATGAACCATATTCACTACAACTTGATAAGCTTGTAAGTAATTGAAATTATATAGACAAAGCATACGACAACTTGCCTTAAAAGTCTCATTGTACATTAGTTCAATTTACATAGAAATAAATGAGGTGTAAAAAATAATCATGTAGTGCATACATTTATACCAATCAAGCTCAACATAAAAAAAAATGATGGAAATCATTCTTACCCTAATGCATAACAAAATAAAACATGAAAGTGAGACACACTCTCTCCCTGTTTGACATACAAGAAGGACAAAACATTGGACAAAATAATGGAGCTAAACTCCCCTTAAATATAAAAGAGCAATGTAAAAGTGGATTAATGCAAAAATGCAATGTAGTTTAAATTCCCTCACTCCCTACCTTAAAACCCAATTGAAAAGTTAATAAATAAGATGTAAATAAATAAAAATCTATTTTTTTAATTGTCATAAATAGTTACATAAGGTATTAAACTCATTTAATCACAAACGAGCACACAATCAATTGAGAACTCATCATTTTTTAACTCAAAATTTGATTATCTATTGTATAAATAAGAAAGTAGAGTAGAAGAGGCACACAACACATATAATAGCATACTAACATTTACTTAAAAGCATTATATATGTTTAAACTTCACAAATATACCAATTAAGTCATTTATGATCAATCAAGAAAGACTCAAAAAAATATTACCTATCATGTAAAATTATAATTAAATCTTTAATTTCACAAAATAAAATATATCTACCAAATGAAGACTTAATTTTTTTTATCTTTATATTATAAATGAGATGCATGATTATTATTTTTTATTTTTTAACATCTATTAGCCCTTTCTTTTTATGTATGTTAAGTACAATTTTTATAAACAGTCGCTTTTTGTACAATTTTTTTCTCTCTTTTTTTTGCATGAGCTTTAAACTATAAACCTAGCATGATAAATAGTTACTAGGTAGCCCTCTCTGCTCACTGTGGTAACTTCACACATTATATTATATAGCCCTTTTAATACTAGGTGCCTCCATACAGTAAAATTTTAGAAAGCAAGAAATATAACTCAATATAATTTTACAATCAAGATTAGTTAAAGTCCTAGAGTCTTTCAAACGGATCCATAAACTTCAAGCATAACATATACATGTGTTTGTGAGTATATGAATAAGTTTATGTGAACATCAATCATTATATGTACAAGAATATGTGTGTACATAAGTCAAAATTGTAGAATAATTTATACAATAACTATCAAAATGAGTTAATTAACTAAAATTAAGGTTATATATATGTAAGTGTTCAATAATTCAATACTGTGTTGGCTAGATAAATATTCTACTTCTCTCTTTCTCTCTTTCTCTCTATCTTTTTGAAATAAAATTTGGAATTCAATTTGAAAGAGAGATTCCCTAAGCACTCTTCGAGTGTCCATAACTTTGGTGAATATGGCAATCTCTTAGTAAGTACAAACTCAAGTGTCACTACTTTCTCTTCAACTAATTCTCGAATGAAGTGATATCTAATGTCAATGTGCTTAGCTCTAGAATGTTGAGTTGGGTTCTTAGAAATACATATAACACTATAGTTATCATAATATAAGGGCATCATACCCTTTGATTGGTCGTAGTCCTTGAGCATGTTTTGCATCCAAAGCATTTGTATGCAAGAGCTTCTTGCAACAATATATTCCACCTTAGGTGTAGAGAGTGACATAGATTTCTATTTTTTACTATGATAGGATACTAAAATGTTTCCAATGTAGAATCAACCACTTGATATGCTCTTCCTATCATCCCGGTTGCCTACCCAATTAGCATTTGTATAACCACTTACTTCACAAGTAGTATCAGTAGTAAAATATAGACCATAATTACTTATTCTTGAAATATACCTGATGATTCTCTTTACATTTTCTAAGTGTGATTCCTTAGGGTAATCTTGATAACGGGCACATATACCAATGCTAAAACATATGTTAGGTCTACTTGTTGTTAAGTAAAATAAACTACCTATCATACTCCTATAAAGGTTTTGATCAACACTTTTACCTTGAGTGTCCTTTATGATTTTTGTGTTGCTACCGAAAGGAGTCATTAATGACATGCTAGTTTCAAGGCCAAACCTTTTAACAAGGTTGCAGGTGTACTTGACTTGAGAAATAAATATGTTATCATGAGATTGTTTGATTTTAAAACCAAGAAAGAAAGTCATTTCACCTACCATAGATATTACAAATTCATTTATTATAACATGTATAAAATCATCAACCAGTGTACTATATGTGGATATAAAAACTATGTCATCTACATAAATTTGAGCAATGAAGATCTCATCACTACTCGTTTTAATGAATAGAGTCTTAAAAACTTCCCCTCGAATAAATCCCTTGTTCAAGAGATAGTTAGTATGTCTTCCATACCACACTCGATGATCTTATTTCAAACCATAAATAGATTTGTTATGTTTGTAAACATGATTTAGAAATTTTTGATCAACAAATCCTTTTGGTTATTCTACGTATACCTCCTCATTCAAAAGTCCATTTAAGAAGGCAGACTTAACATCCATTTGATATAATTTGAATTTCATGTGACAAGCAATGACAAGTAAAATCCTAATTGACTCTAACCTAGCTACAAGTGAATTTTTTTTATCAAAGTCAACTCCTTCTACTTACGTGTAGCCTTAAGCTACCAATCTAGCCTCATTCTAATAATAATGTCATGCTTATAAAATTTATTTTTAAATATGCATTTAGTTCCAATAACAGTTTTTTAGGCTTAGGTACTAATATCCACGTATGATTTCTTTCAAATTGAGTTAACTCATCTTACGTGGCATTTATCCAAAATTTATCCCTAAGAGCTTCATTCACATTTTTTTATTCAACTTGAGATATATAGCATAAATGGGTTACCTGATGAGTGCTCAAAAAGTACTAAAATAACCATGATTTTATGCACATTAATTGATTAATATATATATATATTTATATGTTTTATCATATATTTATATATATTTGTCTTTTTCGGAATCACGGGTATTTTTATTGTTTTTCAGGTATTTTGGCTTAAAAACGTAACTTAAAGACTCAAAGAGGAATACTGGAAGCAATACATCACAAATATATTAATAAATAAATGGGGAAAGGTCAATAAATATGGAAAAATTGGATAAAATGGGTCAAAAGGTCAAAAATGTCAAAAGAGAAAATCGCGCCGCCCGGCCGCCCGGCCGTAGCCTCGCGCCGGCACAAGACAAAGACGCGCGCGGCAAGAAGACGCCCAGATCGCGCGCGGCATGCCGATCCACGCGCGCCGGCTTCTCCGGTCGCGCGCCGCGCGCGCCTGCTCTTTCGCGCGCGCCTCTGCGTGCCCGTGCCTCCCCGCGCGCCCAACGCCTTTTCGCCCCATTTTTCACGTGCGGCCGCCTGTGACGTCATGCGACGTCATTAATGACATCGGCAATTCCAATACGCATTTTTACATTTTTTAATATTTTTTAACATTTTTTTACTCATTTTTCTCTCCATCCTCACCTATAAATACCCCTCTTACCTTCACTTCAAAACACACCTTCAAAACACACTTCTCTCTTCTTTCTTTCTCTCTTTTCTTAGATTTTTAGGTTTTTTTAGTTTTTCTTAGTTTTTAGTTAATTTCTCTTAGTTTTAGAGTTCTTCCCTTTTTGGGAAGAACTAGTTATGTTTTTGTAATTTTTCTAGCTTTTTGATTTAATAAATGGAAGTGCAAATTCCGCTTGGAGGTTTTCCAGCAACGGGAATAGCGTCGAAGTTCTGTAAGGATTTTATTTTCTTTACAGTTATTTTTTATGCTTTATTCTTACATGTTATATTTAATTTATGCGTGATTAAATTTAACTTGTCTTTACTGTTAGTAAACATGATGTAATAATAACGTTGTTATGCTTGCGAAATATTAAATAGGTAAAAATCTCTAAAATGAATTGATTTTATTTTTATTCAAGATTTTATATTAAGAATGTTAGAGAGAAATATATTATTTTTCATTACAAACTTAAACCTGAAAATTAGATTTTAAGGTTTAGTTATCCGGTCTGATTTAGAGTAGTACTCTTTTATTTGATGGTACAATCGCACGGTAGTTAGAGTGAAGCTCTATTTCAAAAGTTTTTATAAGAATTATTATCTGAAAATGTATTGACAACATGTTTTCGGTAGTGGTTTTAAAACTTGAAAGTTAGTACTCGGATAACTAAATTCTTAGGTTTAATTTGGACACCTTGAATAAAGTTTAAACTGTCTAACCCCACCAAAGGTGGCATTTAAATGGTTCATTTTCAATCTCTTAGAAAAAGAAATTAATTTAATTAACCAAATTAGTTATCAACCCCACCCATAGGTGTTAATTGATTTGTTTAGTTAACAAAGAATATCTAACCCCACCAAAGGTGGTATTCATATGAAAAAGAGAGAATCAATAAATATCAATTCATATCTTTAGTAACCTAAATAATATGAGCAAGCATAATTAACTTAGTTATTATATCCATAAATACTCCACTATTTTAAATGATAAAATTTGCATAAATATTTATTGAATCTTTGTTTATTTTTATGTTAATAGATTAAAAACACAAAACCCCAAAATATCGTGACGGGATGTTTAGGATTTAATTTCGTTTTTAAAAGTTTGAATAATAAATTAAAAACCACATACATTCCTTCCTTAGATCGACCTTGGGAGTATACTTATGATTTTCTACGAAATGATTAGATGCACTTATGAGAGTTTTATAAATACATAAAACCAAAGTAGCAGGCCAGGATCAGCGGCTTGTCAGTTACGCCTGATCAAGTTTTTGGCGCCATTACGGGATGGTATCAAGTTTTTGGCATTGGATTCTTGGGAAGGAATAACGTTTTTAAATTATTTATCAAAATTTTAAAAACTTTTTGTGTTGTAAATAATTGTGATTTTTTTTATTAAAAAAAAATAAAAAATAAAATTTTTTTTGTTGTTTGTGAAAAATATAAAAAAAATAAAAAAATTCAAATTTCAATTTCATTATAAATAAAAAAAAATTAAAATTTTAAATTTCATAAAAAAAATTATAGCATGAATAATAAAATAATTTTGAAATTTGAAATTTGAAATAAAAAAAAGTAAATAAATTTTAAATTAAATAAAAAAATAAATAAAATAAATCAAAAAATCAAAAAATCAAAAAATCAAAAAATCAAAAAATCAAAAAATCAAAAAATCAAAAAATCAAAAAAACAAAAAATCAAAAAATAAAAAAATAAAAAAATCAAAAAAACAAAAAAACAAAAATCAAAAAATCAAAAAATCAAAAAATCAAAAAATCAAAAAATCAAAAAATCAAAAAATCAAAAAATCAAAAAAACAAAAAATCAAAAATCAAAAAATCAAAAAATCAAAAAATCAAAAAATCAAAAAATCAAAAAATCAAAAATCAAAAATCAAAAAATCAAAAAATCAAAAAATCAAAAAAAAAAAATCAAAAAAATCAAAAAAATCAAAAAAATCAAAAAAATCAAAAAAATTAAAAAATTTTTTTTCATTTTTTTTTTTCTTTTATGTTTTTTTTCTTTTATCTTTTTCAATTTTTTTTTTCAATTTATTTTATTTTATTTTATATTTTTGGCTTAATTTTTATTTATTTTTTTTTTTTTTTTTTCTTTTTTTTTTTTTTTATTTTTTTTTATTTTTTCTTTTACTTTTTTAATTTATTTTATTTTTGGTTTAATTTTTTGTTTTTTAAAATTTTTTTAACTACTTTTTTATCTTAATTTTCTTTTAAGTTAATTAACTTAGGTTTTTAGTAACTTAATTTACTAACTTATATTAATTTAATTTACTAACTTAATTAACTTAGATTTTCATTAACTTAATTAACCTATTTTTTTATTAACTTAATTAACTTAAATTTTAACTTAACTTAACTTAATTAAACTTAATTTTAATACGATGAAAAGTAAAGATCTAAGGGAGTTAAATGCAGGAGACTAGTTCCTGGAAGCCTTTGTGCCACTAGTCTTTCCTAGGAACGTTGCTCTGTCTAGGAGGATGGTTTTTAAGGAGCCTTTGCCCCACCATTCTTTCCTGGGAGCACCCTTGGTTAATACTGATTATGTTATTTTAACTTAAAAAAAAATTAAAAAATTAAAAACAAAAATTCTGAAACTATCTCCAAAATTTTAAAGTTTTAATTACAATCTCAAGAGTTAGTTTCTTTGTTTGATCTAGGTACAATTGTATTTTGATGCCTTAATTATTTGATTTGCACCTAGATGTGGGTTATCTAAAACCCTCAAGCATGTCCTTAGTTTTTAATACAGAAAAAAATTTAAAAATCAATAGGGCATGTTTGAAACAGTATAGGTAGACAATCTTGTCTTACTTGTAGGTTTGATTGACTCAATGATGAGGGGACATTGAGTTTACTTAAAAGGAAATCCCCAAGTTACGTCTTGCTAAGACGTTAAACTAAGCGCTGGATGGGAGGCAACCCATCATTTCAGGTAATTTTTTGTTATTTACTTTATATACTTAATTTTATTGTTTATTTTAGTTTAACAGGCAACTCATCTTACGTGGCATTTATCCAAAATTTATCCCTAAGAGCTTCATTCACATTTTTTTATTCAACTTGAGATATATAGCATAAATGGGTTACCTCACTTATTTGTCTTCTTCTTGTTACTATGCTTGTATTAAGATCTCCAATTATATTCTTAATAAGATAATTTTTTTAAGTGCATGTTAGATTTATCATTGATGAGGTTGATGTTTTTTCCTTCTTTTCTTCTATTTCCTCAATCTCCTCTTCTTTTGTTTAAATTGTGTCATTGGTTATTGTTCATTGAAGTGCTGTGAAATTTATTTCATTGTCAATTTTTTTCACTTGTAATCTACTTACCTACATCATTTATAACAATATTTATGGATTCCATAACAACATTAGTTTTACATTTGAAGACTCGATAGACTCTACTTTTTAGGAAATAACCAAGAAATATACCTTCATCACTTCTTGAATCAAACTTATGTAACTATTCTCGATCCCTAAACATGGAGCATTTACTTTTGAAAATATGCATGAATTTTAGATTGGGTTTTTTACCCCTCTATATCTTATAGGGAGTTTGGTTTGTACCTGGGCAAAGATATACATAATTTATAATATGACATGTAGTGTTTATAGCTTCAACCCAAAACATTTAGCAGACTCTATTTGCATGCAGCATTACTCTAGTCATTTCTTGAAGTATCTTATTTTTCCTTTTAACTACTCTCTTTAGTTGAGGTGTGATAGAAGTAGAGAATGCATGAAAGATACATTGTTATTTGTAGAAGTCAACATACTTAGTATTTTCAAACTCTTTTTCATGGTTTATGCTTGGTCTCTTGATGGTTATTATTTTGTCACCTACTTCAACCTATACTCTTATACAATATGAGATGAAGAATTCAAAAGTATTTGACTTATCTTTAAGATAGTTTACCCAAGTGTAATGAGAAAATTCATCTACTACAATTATAATATATTTCTTACCTCCAATACTTTCGATTCTCATAGGACCCATGAGGTTAATATGTATCAGTTCAAATACTTTGAATCTTCTTATGAGCGATCCTAGGTTGTTTACCCAATTGACATGGGCCATATACATGTGTTTCAATTTTTGAGAGAATAGGTAAATCATGTACAGTTTTAGCTTTACTTAATCTAACCAGATCTTTAAAATTCATATGACCTAGCTTTTCGTGTCATAAAGTAGTTGAATCATTGCTAGCTAGTTTACATGTTACTGTAGGTGATATGCTAATACAATAAAAATTGTCATATGATCTAATTCTCTTAATCATACATTCACCTTTTTGAATTCTTACAATGCAGTGATTATTCGTAAATTACATATTGAAATCATTATCACATAATTGACTTATGCTAATCAATTTTTACTTGAATCCTTCTATATATAAAACTTCATCAAGTTTAGGGATACCCTCTATTTGAACAGAACATTTTCTAACAATTTTAGATGTTTTATCATCACCAAAAGTAATTGTTCCTTTATTGTATTCTTCAAAGATTCTAAGTAAAGAACAATTCCCAATCACGTGTCTAGAGCATTCATTGTCAAAATACCAGGTGATATTTGATTTATCTTTAAATGCTATGTGGGTCACAAAGTAGTGCAACTCAAGCTTTTTAACACATCCTCTTTTAATTTTGGAAGTTTGAGTTACTAGTTTCTTAGATTCCTCTTTTTGTATAGTTTTTAAAGTAAAAACTTTACGTTTGGAAATTTTTTTAAGTGTTCTAGAAACATTTGTATTCATGATATAATCATAAGTATAAATAAATTTAAACTTAGGTCTAGTATGTCCTTTCCTACCATAATGATAACAAATGGGAACAAACTAAATTTGCAGAGAGTGATAAGGTGTAGAAATTACCTTCCCTGCCAAAGCAACGGTGGGCTTTACAAATTGAGTTTTGGATGATGAAAGTGTTGACTATTCATCTATGTATCCAAGACCTCTCTTATCTCTATGTGGCTTTCCATAGTTTATGACTTTGATTAATTTTTCAGCACCTATAGTCAAATTCCTCACCATTTATTTAGCAATACTAAGTTCTTACTTAAGTTTTTTATTTTTTTGATTGGTTTCTACAAGACTCATATTCGGAGCATTAATATGTTTAGGTAATTCCTTTTTATCTTTCTTTAGGCTAGAGGAATTTATTTTGTGAACATTGATGATATCATTAAGTTTAGTTACTTCAACAAGTAGTTAATCTCTCTCTTTCCTAGCACCTAGAAAATCCATGAATAGTTTATCATAATTCAATACATTAAACTTAAATAGTAAGAGGAAAGATTTTACTCCCTTATTTTCTTCATCCAAGTTAGAGTCGGAGTCATTGTGGTATGCTTTGGAAGGTTCGATGAAGGCACGACAGTTAGTGTCATCATCATCTGAGTTACTAACATTATCCTGCCTACTTTCTGTGTCATTGAGTGTAACATTAAAGGTTTTTCCAACTTTCTTTTTATTGTTCGCACTTTCTGCATAAATATGACCAAAGCTCCTACAAGTAAAGCATTAAGGACTAGTGAGCTTATTTTTCTTACCATTAAAGCTAAGAGGCTTGATTTTCCTTGACTTTCGGTCCTTCGAACGACTGGATTATCTCTTGTTAGATTGATTATTTTGTTTACCCTTCTTTTTTAGGAATTTTTTTAAATTTTCGTGCTAACAAGACTAGTGACTCATCATTCATATTCTTATCACTATCATAGATTTCTTTTTTGGAGCTTTTGAATGCCATATCCTTGTTTTTGTGTGGATTAAGAGTAGGCTCATAGGCTCATAGGTTTGGATTGACCTAACAAGTTTGTCAATGTATAGTGTGTCATATTATTTCTTTCTTTTATCGATGTAATTTTCATCTTGTAGTATTCTATTAAGAAGCTTAGGAGTTTGAGTACTTGTATAGGTTGTGAAATTTTCTCACTGATGTTAGAACAAGCATTAATGATATCACAAAAACGAGCATGAAATTGATCAAAATTTTTAGTGTTACTCATTTTAATGGAATCAAACTAAGATGCTAGCAATCTCAATTTTATTTGTTTCACTTGAGAAGCTCCCTCATGAGTAAGAGCAAGTGCATTCCATGTATCTCTAGCAGTCTCACAGTCCAAGATGCAATGAAACTCATCCATCGACACTACAATAAAGATTGAGTTTAGACATTTTTGGTTTGCCCCATTAAGTGTGTGTTTTTCAATGGCTCAGTCTTATCTTGGCTTTATGGTTATTACACCATCTTTTATTACTAAAGGTGGTTCTCAACCATCAAAAATAGCATCCCAAAAATTTTCGATCTTGTCTAAGAAAGGCTAGCATGGGAGCCTTCTAGTAAAAGTAATTATACCCAACAAAGAATGATGGTCTAATAGATGACCCACCTTCTTTCATTTAGTCCATAAGTAAGAGTGTGTGTCCCTAAGAATCAAATTCACTAAATGTCTATAGTGTTAACTCTGATATCAATTGAAAGTTTATAAAATACGGAATTAATTAACCTATAAAGGGGTGAATAGGTTATTTTTAATTTTTATCAATTTATAATTTAATAACCTAAAAAAAGCGATCACGCATGTGATGAGTGCTCAAAAAGCACTAAAATTACCATGATTTTATGCACATTAATTGATTAAAAATATATATATTTATATGATTTTATCATATATTTATATATATTTGTCTTTTTCGGAATCACGGGTATTTTTATTGTTTTTCAGGTATTTTGGCTTAAAAACGTAACTTAAAGACTCAAAGAGGAATACTGGAAGCAATACATCACAAATATATTAATAAATAAATGGGGAAAGGTCAATAAATATGGAAAAATTGGATAAAATGGGTCAAAAAGGAGAAAAGCACGCCACGCTGCGCCTCAAGACAAGACGCGTTCACGCGCGCGCATCGCGCGCCATCCCAATTCCGCGCGCGCCGCGCGCGCCCGTGGCCGGCCGCCATCGGCGCGCCGACGCCCATTTCGCCCCATTTTTCACGTGCGGCCGCCCGTGACATCATGCGGCGTCATCAATGACCTCGGCATTTGCACTACGCGTTTTCACATTTTTTAACATTTTTTCACTCATTTTTTCTCTCCATCCTCACCTATAAATACCCCTTCCCTTCACTTCTAAACACACCTTCAAAACACACTTCTCTCTTCTTTCTTTCTTTTCTTAGATTTTTAGGTTTTTTTAGTTTTTCTTAGTTTTTAGTTAATTTCTCTTAGTTTTAGAGTTCTTCCCTTTTTGGGAAGAACTAGTTATGTTTTTGTAATATATTAGCTTTTCGATTCAATAAATGGGAGTGCAAATTCCGCTTGGAGGTTTTTCAACAACGGGAATAGCATCGAAGTTCTGTAAGGATTTTATTTTCTTTACAGTTATTTTTTATGTTTTATTCTTACATGTTATATTTAATTTGTATGTGATTAAATTTAACTTGTGTTGGTATTTAGTAAACATGATGTAATAATAACGTTGTTATGCTTAGAAATATTAAATAGGTAAAAATCTCTAAAATGAATTGATTTTGTTTTTATTCAAGATTTTATATTAAGAATGTTAGAGAGAAATATATTATTTTTCATTACAAACTTAAACACGAAAATTAGATTTTAAGGTTTAGTTATCGATCGATTTAGAGTAGTGCTCTTTTATTTGATGGTACAATCGCCCGGTAGTTAGAGTGAAGCTCTATTTCAAAAGTTTTTATAAGAATTATTATCTGAAAATGTATGGACAACATGTTTTCAGTAGTGGTTTTAAAACTTGAAAGTTAGTACTCGGATAACTAAATTCTTAGGTTTAATTTGGACACCTTGAATAAAGTTTAAACTGTCTAACCCCACCAAAGGTGGCATTTAAATGGTTCATTTTCAATCTCTTAGAAAAAGGAATTAATTTAATTAACCAAATTAGTTATCAACCCCACCCATAGGTGTTAATTGATTTGTTTAGTTAACAAAGAATATTTAACCCCACCAAAGGTGGTATTCATACAAAAAAAAGAGAATCAATAAATATCAATTCATATCTTTAATAACCTAAATAATATGAGCAAGCATAATTAACTTAATTATTATATCCATAAATACTCCACTGTTTTAACAGATAAAATTTGCATAAATGTTTATTGAATCTATGTTTATTTTTATGTAATTAGATTAAAAACACAAAACCCAAAATATCGTGACAGGATGTTTAGGATTTAATTTCGCTTTTAAAAGTTTGAATAATAAATTAAAAACCACATACATTCCTTCCTTAGATCGACCTTGGGAGTATACTTATCATTTTCTACGAAATGATTCGTGCACTTGCGAGAGTTTTATAAATAGATAAAACCAAAGTAACGGGCAGGATCAATCGTGTGTAAAAATAAAGTGCATAAATGAAAGAATAACACACGATATTTTTAAGTGAAAATAACCTAAGCCACAACCATGACCTAAAAGGAAAAATTAATTGTTCACCAAATAACCTAACTTTCTACGATGAAAACTAAATATTCAAGTATAAATTTTGTTTTATTCTACCCTCCCTAGGATACTGTCCAAATGTATCTTACTTATAAACATCTACTCTATTTTCATTGTTTCTAATATTAGCATGAACAGTATACAGATCAGCGCTCCAATAAGTTTTCTGCCAACCAAATACGTTCACCACTCAACTGCAAAAGGGTTAGCACAAAAAATACAAGTGTCAAAACAGATTTAATAATGAATAATACTAATTAGATGATTCAAAATATATGTCCATTAAATCAAATCAACTAACAAATCCTAGAGTAAAAAGATTAAGTACAAGTTCAATAAATATAGAGTAAAAAGATTAAATACAAGTTTAATAAATATAATTTATTTAAAATTTAATAATCAAATCGAATAATTATGATCATATATAAAATTATTTAATCTAAATATGTAAAAATTTAATAAAAAAATTATATAAAAATAAAAATATTAAATAATTTATGATATTTAATATGATATCAATTTAATATTAATCAATATATTTAATACATTTGCACCGATTAATAAAGATTCATTATACCATTGCTAAATTATTAAACTCTTCTATCAAGCGATTTCAGGTACCACTCACACAATGTTATTAGTTAATTAATTAATAAACTAATAAGCTGACGCCGTTATATATATTATCTTTTTCAATTAAGCATCAATGCTCTGATATTCACGGCTACTTTGATGCCGATGATGATGATAATAATTTTCTTCCATTTTTTTCGGCTCAGCACCCATTTATCATTAATATATATATATATATATGACAATAAAAACTTAATAATATCAAATTTAGTTTTTTTTAATTACCCAAAACTTATTAAAAAAACTTAAAAATAATAAGTTATTTTATAAAATACTTGATAAAAAATTAATTGATAATTTTATAAATGGATTTGAATTTAGATAAATAATTTTAAATATTATAAATATATGTTAATAAATAAATAAATATAATTTTATGTATGATAATTCTAATAAATATAATTAAAATATGATTATTTATAACTTAATTATTTATTCGATTTTTATTGATAATATATCTAAAAATAAATTTATCCTATAAATATTTTATTTAAAAAAAATTAAACATTTGTATTTGTGTTATCAATATTTTAAAATAAAATAATTAAATCGTTAAAAAAATAAAAATAAAAATAAAAATTGAAATGTTTTTTTAACACGTGGTGTCACCTGTTAACTTGTCGAATACAGAGATCAATTTTGAGAGTCAACTCTCATCTTTCAATTAGAGTTGAAACCAAGTTTAATTGCCACCTTCTCTCCTTTTCTTTCTGTCTTTTTGTTTGGTTTTTCTTGTGTCAATAAGACCTTAGGATTGTTGTCTTCGATTTTTCCATTTGCTACAGCCTTTGCTCGGCTTTGATGTCTCGCTTTCTGTTGGCCTTCGTGGTTCTCCTTCGTCAGTGATCAGTGTTGTGTTGCTCATTGGTGTAGTGATTCCATGGTTTTTAGGTGGATTTGCTATGATTTTCTTCTTTAGCATATTATTTGTCTCTTAGCCTTGGTTTTGGGGTGGATCTTTCTGTTGAAGATTGTTATAAAGCTCCTTAATTTAAGGAACAAAACAAGGAATAAAACATAGAACAAACACATGAAACTTAATTCAATGAGCAATTCAAGGAACCATTAATTTAAGGAGTAATTCATGGAATGAATCTTTCTATAAATAGATGTGTAATTGTAATGAATTAATCATCCAAAGTGTTCATTCCAATTGAGAGAAAAGCTTTTGTGAGAAAAATTGAGAGTAATTTTCTTGGGTGTAATTAAGTTGTGGGTTTTGAGTGTTGTAAACACCTTGTGTAATTTCTCCTCTTTCAGTAAAAAGATCTACAGTAGGTCCGGAGACGTAAGCAAGATTGGCCGAACTCCGTTATCAAATTTATGTGTTATTTTTCTATTCTTACTTTCTCATAAGTCTCGTTTATCGGGAATTTGCATTATTTCCCAACAATTGATATCAGAGCTTTTGGTGGTGATTTCTGTCAATTTCTTGCAATGTTACTATTCACGTGAATAGTGAAATTTTGTCAACGATATTTGTTCATTGACGGAGGTGTTTTAATACACGGTGGTTTGCAGAAATAGTCAGAAACAATCTGAAAGAAGTCAAATTTGAGTGGGAGCAATGACCGCAGATGAAGGAAAGGTAAAACTTGAGAAATTTGATGGCACAGATTTCGGATTTTGGAAAATGTAGATAGGATTATCTATATCAAAGAAATCTGTATCAACCTCTCTCAGGGAAGAAGCCAGAGGCTATGAAGGAAGAAAATTGGAATCTTCTAGACAGACAAGCCCTCAGAGTTATTCGATTGACGTTATCCCGTAATGTTGCTTTCAACATAGCAAAGGAAAAGACCACAACAAGTCTTATGGCAGCTCTCTCCAATATGTATGAGAAGCCATTAGCCTCAAACAAAGTGCACTTGATGAGGCGTTTGTTCAATTTGTGGATGACGGAAGGCGCATCGGTAGCTCAACATCTTAATGAACTCAACACAGTCACAACCCAGTTGAGTTCAGTGGAAATTGAATTCGATGAAGAAGTACGAGCATTGATACTTTTGTCTTCTCTACCATAAAACTGGAATGCTACTGTCACGACTATGAGTAGCTCATCAGGAAGCAATAAGTTGAAATTTGACGATGTTCATGATTTGGTTCTCAGTGAAGAGATTCGACATAGAGAGTCAAGTGAATCGTCAACTTCTTTAGTTTTGCATACAGAGTCAAGAGGAAGAAATTCAACCAAAGGGAATGGACGTGGCAGAACAGACTACCGAGGTAGATCAAAGGATAGGAGGTCCAAATCCAGGAATCCTAATAATTCTCATAGCTCGAAGACTATAGAGTGTTAGAATTATGGAAGAACCGGGCACTACAAAAATCAGTGCAAGAGTGTACCGAAGGACAAACAAGTGAAGGCAGAGGCAAATGTTACTTCCACCTCAGGAGGGGATGATGCATTGATATGCTCTTTGGAGAGCAAGGAAGAATCTTGGGTGTTAGACTTTGGAGCATCGTTCCATGCTACTTCACAAAAAGAATTCTTCGAGAAATATGTCCCCGGAAACCTTGAAAAGGTATATCTTGGTGATGATCAACCATGTGCTATTATTGGTAAAGGTGTAGTAAAGATTAAGTTGAACGGGTCTTTTTGGGAGCTGAAGGATGTCAGGCATATTCCCGACCTCAGAAGGAACTTAATCTTAGTAGGGCAATTGGCCAGTGAAGGCTACACTATGATCTTCCATGGTGATGATTGGAAGATTCACAGGGTGCAATGAAAGTTACTCGAGGCAAGAAAAGTGGCACTCTTTACATGACAGTAGAGGCACGTTGTTCAATCACAATTGCAGCAGGCAATGAAACATCAAATTTGTGGCACCAGAGACTAGGCCACATGAGTGAGAAGGGGATGAAGATTATGCACTCAAAACGAAAACTTCCAGGTCTACAGTCTGTAGAGATGGACATGTGCGAAGATTGCATACTTGGAAAGCAAAAGAGAATCAACTTTCAGACAAGTGGCAGAACCCTAAAGAAGGAAAGGCTAGACCTTATTCATTTAGATGTTTGGGGACCAACGACCGTCTCATCTATTGGTGGGAAACACTACTTCGTGACTTTCATCGATGATCACTCTCGGAAGGTATGAGTTTACTTTCTAAAGCATAAGTCTGAAGTATTTGAGGCTTTCAGAAGACGGAAAGCTATGGTGGAAAATGAGACAGGTTTGAGGATCAAAAAGCTCAAAACCGATAATGGTGGTGAATATGAATACACCAAATTCAAAAAATTTTGCTATGAGTACGGGATCAGAATGGAAAGAACTATGCCAGGCACGCCTCAACACAATGGTGTTGCTGAGCGTATGAATCAAATTTTGACAGAAAGAGCCAGAAGCATTCGTATATAGTCAGGTTTACCGAAGCAGTTCTAGGCAGAAGCAGTCAACACGGCAGCTTACTTGATCAACCGAGGCCCATCTGTTCCATTGGAGCATAGAATACCAGAGGAGGTATGGAGCGGAAAAGAGGTGAAACTATCACACCTAAAAGTTTTTGGTTGTGTAGCATTTGTGCATAATAGTGATCAAGGCAGGAATAAGCTTGATCCCAAATCTAAGAAATGCACATTCATCGGCTATGGTGAGGATGAGTTTGGCTACCGCATTTGGGATGACGAAAATAAGAAAGTTATCCGAAGCAGAGATGTGATTTTCAACGAAAAGGTGATGTATAAGGACATGCATAAAATAGACGCCAATTAGGGGTGTTCATAAACCGGACCGGACCGGACCAAACCGTAAAACCGGACCGGACCAGACCAAATCGAACGGTTTTACTAATCAAATGGTTCGGTCCAGTTTGTATTAATTTTAAACCGTTCAAACCGGACCGGACCGGTTTAATAATATATTAAACATTTTACATTATTTTTCATTAAATTATAAAAAAATCGAACCAAACCGGGAATAAAACTGGACCGAACGGTTTTATAAGTCAAACGGTCCGGTCCGGTTTTTATTTCTTAAAACCGTTTTAAACAGTCTCGTCCGGTCCGGTTACATTTTTTTTAGGAAAAACCGGACCGGATCGGACCATGGACACCCCTAACGCCAATGACTCAGAGCAGAATGAGTCAGTATTTGCAGATGCAGATGATGTCACAGATAGTTCCGCAATAGAACCAATTGTAACAATTCCTCAACCAGAGGAACTTGTTGAAAAAAGTAGTATACAGCATTCCGACACACCACAACCTCTTACTCCAGCTCCTATATTGAGAAGGTCTTATCGACCTCATGTGCCTAACATGAGATACATGAACTATATGTTGCTGACTGATGGAGGGGAGCCTGAATGTTATGATGAAGCTTGTTAGACTCGAGATTCCAACAAGTGAGAGCTTGTAATGAAAGAAGAAATGAAATCTCTCATCTCCAACCAGACATGGGAACTAGCTGAGTTACCTATGGGAAAGAAGGCACTTCACAACAAATGGGTGTACCAGGTGAAAGAGGAGCATGATGGTTCCAAGAGATACAAAGCACGCCTAGTTGTTAAAGGGTTTCAACAGAAGGAAGGAGTTGACTATATTGACATTTTTTCTCCCGTTGTGAAGCTCAATACTATCAAATCAGTGTTGAGTATTGTAGCCATTGAAGATCTTCATCTGGAACAGTTGGATGTGAAGACTGCATTCCTTCATGGAGATTTAGATGAAGAGATATACATGTACCAGCCAGAAGGTTTCTCAGAAAGAGGGAAGAAGAATATGGTGTGTAGACTTAAGAAGAGTTTTTATGTCCTGAAACCAGCCCCGAGACAATGGTACGAGAAAGTTTGACTTCGTACCTGAGGAAGGTTTCTAGAAGTACAATGCTGATCATTGTTGCTACTTCAAGAGATATAGGTCCAGTTATATCATTTTACTACTTTATGTTGATGATATGTTAGTAGCAGGTTCAGATATGGATGATATTAAAAGGTTGAAGCAGCAATTGTCAAAGGAGTTTGACATGAAAGACTTAGGTCCAGCAAATAAGATTCTTGGAATGCAAATCACAAGAAATAAGAAGAAAAGATCCTTGCAGTTATCTCAGGCAAAGTACATCAATCGTGTTTTGTAGAGATTCAACATGGGCGATGCCAAGCCAGTTAGCACACCCTTGGCCAGTCATTTTTGCCTATCCAAGGATCAGTCCCCGAGACGAGAAGAGAGAGAATTCATGGCTAAGGTTCCTTATGCCTCAGCCATTGGAAGTTTGATGTACGCAATGGTCTATACGAGACCAGACATTGGCCATGCAGTGGGAGTTGTTAGCAGATTTATGTCAAATCCAGGAAAAACTCATTGGGAAGCAGTCAAGTGATTTTTGAGGTATTTGTGAGGCACCACAGAAAAGTGTTTGTACTTTAGTAAAGGAGAGTTAAAAGTACAAGGGTACGTAGACGCAGACTTTGGAGGTGAAGTTGATCACCGAAGAAGCACCACCGGTTATATATTTACTATTGGAACTACAGTTGTTAGTTGGATGTCACAAATACAGAAAATTGTCACTCTATCCACTACAGAGGCTGAGTATGTAGCAGTAACTAAAGCTAGTAAAGAGATGATATGGCTTCAAGGTTTGTTAATTGAGCTGGGATTCAAACAGGAGAAGAATATTCTGCATAATGATAGTCAAAGTGCAATACACTTGGCAAAGAATTCAGCATTTCGTTCTAGAACCAAACATATTGGACTTCGTTATCACTTCATCATATCTCTATTGGAAGATGATGTGTTAATACTGAAGAAGATTCAAGGAAGCAAAAATCCAGCAGATATGTTAACAAAGGTGGTGACTATTGACAAACTAAAGTTGTGCTCAACTTCAGTTGGTCTGCTAGAGTAACAAAGACTATAAAAGCTGCTGCATTGATCGAGATGTGAAGACAGATTGAAATCAGTCTTCAAGTGGGAGATTGTTATGAGATTGTTATAAAGCTCCTTAATTTAAGGAGCAAAACATGGAGCTTAATTCAATGAGCAATTCAAGGAACCATTAATTTAAGGAGTAATTCAAGGAGTGAATTTTCCTATAAATAGATGTGTAATTGTAATGAATTAATCATCCAAAGTATTCATTCCAATTGAGAGAAAAACTTTTGTGAAAAAAAATTAAAAAATTAAGAGTAATTTTCTTAGGTGTAATTGGGTTGTGGGTTTTGAGCGTTGTAAACACCTTGTGTAATTTCTCCTCTTTCAATAAAAAGATCTACAGTAGGTCTGGAGACGTAAGCAAGATTGGTCGAACTCCGTTATCAAATTTGTGTGTTATTTTTATATTCTTACTTTTTCATAAATCTAATTTATCGAGAATTTGCATTATTTATACTTTCCTTTAACACTAGCTTCTTGGCATTGAGTGACTTTTTTGATGGGTGGATCTTTTCGTGTACATTTTTGTATAATTAAATGAATCAATATTTCATTATTATAAGATGAATTGTAATAAGAAATTTAATTATTAGGTATATTTTTTTATTAAAATATTTATACTTTAATAATTTATTAACTTTATTTTTATATTTAAATATATAATATATTTGATATTTTAATTGTTGATTTCTGTTATAATTTTGTATCTTATTATTGAATTATATATATATACGGGGTTTCACCCACTTAAATTGAAAGGAGTCAAAAGAAAAAAGACAAACCGAACATTGAACGATTCCTCCATCAAAAGCGACGAATGTTCTCTCTGTTTTATCATTTAAATTCTGTACAAATACCAACCTTCGATTAGAGGATAAGATGACGATGACATATATCAATGTAACACTGTAAAAATAAATTCGTATTATTTTTCGAATGGGTTATATTTAATAAAAATATATTTATAAAATGAGATAATATAATTTTTTTTTAAAATAATATAATACAAGTTTATTTACATTTATCAAAATAAATTCGTATTTTTTTTTTATAAATATAATGGATTTATATATCTTATTTAATAAATAAAAGAAAATTTTATTAATAAATAACAACAGAAGCGGGCCATAACGAGAGATTAGACTGGGCTCTGGGTTATTCAAAAAATTTAGAATGTTTTTTAGTAATGGTACTCAACCCCATCTTCTTATATATAACCCAATTTAATCAAATTTTATCTCTGTCAGCCTTCCTTTACACAGTGCAACGTTGCGGATGAACAATGTTATAGCAGCACAGCAGTTGCATCCGTATAGCAAGCAGTACATTATGTAATCCTTTCTTCAATATTAATATTAATAATATTATTTATTTAGAAACATAAAACAACCAACTGTTGATGGAGTAAAAAATAAAATTGATCAATATTTTCTTTACTTCTTTTTCCTGATTTTTTAATTTCTTTATTACTACTCGAAGCAACTTGGATTTATTCATTATTTTTTTATTTGTGAACTGAAAATCCATTATTCAATGAATAAGAAACATGTGAATATATATATTGAGAGTTTGAATTTTATTTTTATTTTTTATTTATGATTTGAACATTATAAGAATTTATTAATCATATTTAATATGCATAAAATATTTTTATCATAACTAATAAAATTAAGTCATCATAATTTTAAATTACTAAAAAAAATTTATTCATTTTTTAAAATGATAAAAGATAAGAGAATAATAAATTTCATAATTTTTTAAACTATTCAACAAAAGCACTCATCGATTCTACTTTTACTCAATATAAAGACATACGTATTGATGTTATTCAACAAAAAGACACATTTATTAACGTGTACTCAACATAAAGATACAACTATTGATTCAATTAAACAAAAAAAATTCATATATTGAGACACTATTTTTTCACGATAATACACATTGTTAGAAATTTTAAAGAGTTGAATATAAGAAGATCAATGTTAGTTCTTTAGAACATGACCTAAGCTTACCTAGTTCAATATGATCTTATCATGTTAATGAATAATATGACATTTGTAGATAATATATCAATATGGGAACATATCAACAAAAATTGGATGAATAACTAGCTACCGAATATGTAAAACAATGTTGTCGGCTTCAATTATCTTGGTTTATCCGATTTCATTAGCCAAAGTGTTCTAAAAAAATAACAAATTTTTTTTGTTTTTCGTACTTTCTTTTTTATAGTAATCTACCAAAAAATCCAAAGTTTATCCATCAAGTCTATAACAATTGAAAAATGATAAATGATGAAAATAAATATGCTCTTTGAATTATAAAAGAAAATCGCATCAAATTTTTGTACAAAAATAAAATAATTTGAAAAATCCTTCCAAATAAATTGAAAAATTTATCAATACATGATCTTTCCAACAAATATTAGAGAATTGGTTACTACTTAAGACTTCAATAGAGACCGTCAAATGGCTAACAAAGTAAGCATGTGTATTTAGAGATCATGATGAATCTAGTACTTTATATAAACGTGGTAATATTATTGAGTTAATAAATTTTTGGATTTAATGAATGAAAATATTTCTAAAGTTGTATTAGACTTTGCTCCATGAAATACCAAATATATAGCTCCAAAGATTCCATAAAAATCTTAAATATTATTGTAAATAATGTTCGAAAAAAAATACGTAAGGAAATTAGAGATGCTAAATTTTATATTTTTATAGATGAAGCCATTGTTGAATCTCATAAGGAACTAATGATTATCATTTTAAAATTTGTAGATAATGGTGGATTTATTTCGAAACATTTTTTTATATAAATATATTATTTATGCCGAAGAAATTACAACTAAAAAGCTAAAAAGTGAAATATGCAAAGCTTTTACTAGATAAAATCTTCATATTGAGGATATGAGATAGAATGATGGTAGTAACATATATGGTGCATAGAATAGATTATAAGCATTATTTAAAGTGGACATTTCATCTGCGAATTATATTTATTATTTTGCTCATAGGTTGAAGTTAGTTTTGATTGAAGTTGGCCTTGATTGCGGAATCTAAAAATGTCCATGATGTTTGGTTTCTTATTTTTTTTTTTAAATATAACTCAATGATTAATGTTATTAGTGCTTTTACTAAAAGTTATTGTGAATTAAAATCTGCTTGATAAGTTGAACTAGAAAGTATGTTAGATTATAGAGAACTTGATACAAGTATCAAAACTAATCAAATTTACACTATAAACTAGAAAGTATGTTGGATTATAGAGAACTTGATGCAAGTATCAAAATTAATCAAATTTACACTCTGTAAATAGTTTGATCGATATCCGATTACTTAATAATTTTTAATTAAATATAATTAATAAAATTATATATTCATCTCCTTCTATGGATGTTTAATTTAAATTTTCAACATAAAAAGTAGTGTTCAACATCATTGTGAGGAGCTTTCATAGACACAATAAGAAAATCATTACAAGTTTTAAACTGCTTTCATGGGGGTTGATTGTTATTTTGCTTCCTTTAAGAAAAAAAAAAGCATTAGAAACGTTACAGAGTATTTTGAACTTTATTATTTTATCTATCCAAGGTGGAACATATTTCTAAAAGAAATTAATTATCTTGCTCCAACAAATTAACAGAAGAGTAAATATATCTACTAAATTTTATCACGAAATCATCTTCAGTCAAGAAACTGAAGCAGAACTCTGCCGCTCTAGCTTGATCGATCGATCTGGGTTCATATGTTATGTATGTTGGAGACTTGGAGTTTAGTTAGGCCTGCACCTTCCCTAAGTTGTTAATCTTTTATTTCTTAGTATACTTGCTCCATTTTACTTTCTTCTCACGCAGAGCTCAACAAATTCCATGGAAAATAGGTCCCAAGCAAATCCAATATAGAGCCTATCTTAAATTGTTTTTGGGTATTTATACTTCTCGTACTTTCAACAAGTTTGAACCATTGGCTTGCAGGGTCACACATATTGTCTTTGCTTAAGCATTTGCAATTGTTTGTGACTATGTTATTATTGGAGTCTACATCTAAGCAAACACTAGTCCCATTGCAAAGAGTAGATGAGAGATGTAACTTGGAATCTGAGATAGGCTCCCATTTTGAGCTAGAACCTGTGCATATTATACCAAATTTTGCTGGTTTCTCTAGTCCTTGAGCTTGTAGGCAATAATATGTTCCTTTAATTGTCAAAATATTTTCAGGTGTATATGTCCAAGCTTCAGATTCACAACAAGAACCTAACCTCAGTGGCTCAAGCATTGATTTTCTTGTGATGCATAGACCTGTGGATGGATGATATATAACTTTGTGTCGATTGGTTTCTGATACACCAGGCCCTGTTACAATGTGTTGCTTTTGTTACTTGATATTCAAATTGATGCGGGACAATATTTGCAAAAAGAAAAATAATAAGTAATAGAAGTTAAAATTCTTAGTTTTCTTATATATGTTACGTCCCACGTTGCTTTTGTAAGGGACTTTTGGCCTATAACTTTTTTGCAAGAGCTATCCAAGAAATAAAAATACATTTCTATATTAAAGAGTTTTTTTCTTCCTATTTTCTTATATATATTAAGAATATCATCTACTCTCTTCCGTTCCCAAGTTGAGTCCTAGAAGAATATTAGACTAATCATAATTGATAATTCTTATAGTGCTCAACTAGAATAAAAGATAATATAATATATCTAGATTAGTGCACTTTAGAGTTGTTATAATACTTAGAAATATTATTAGGCTTATCTTAATGTATATTTGTTAGAGTATTTGTTTAGTTAACTAGTTGTCTTGTGTTTGTTATAATACAAATATACTAACTTCTTGCTAGAAAGTGAGTATGGTTAATTAAAAATTTGGTTCACTTAATCCTTGTTTCATAAGTGCTTTCATATTGGTGCATTGTCATTCTATCATTTGCTACAAACAGGAGAGTTTAAGTGAATCTAAAGAAGTAAATTTGCAATACCTTGAAAGGGGGATTGAAGGGCAGAAATTCTGTCCAAGAAGCTAGAGTTTCTGACATCACACCAATTCCAATCCAAAACACCATAATACTCATTCATTCCAATGACACCTTCTCTGAAGTAATAACTTCCAGCCAAAGTCCACAAGGCCCAATCTAAATCAAGCTCAGCTGCTTTAGCCAAGAAGCAATTGAAATACCTATTATCATTAACATTGGTTCCTTTCAGGTCCACACCAAACTCGGTGATGATGAGTGGAAATCCTTGTTGCAACAAGAAACCTGACATTCTCATGATGTTGTCTACCACTCTTCCACACACTTGGTTTGCATTTTCTGTCTGCCATGCATTGCCATCTGAAAATCCATACCAGTGAAACTCAAACACCAATTTTCCAGTAAATGTGAGATTCACTGTGCGATTGCTTAGGAATGTAAAGTCTTTGTCATAACTCAAGCCAGAGAAAATGACTAGTACATCTCGGTTAGCCGTGTGTACTGCCTCTGCTCCTCTCTGCATGTACCTATTAAGATTGTAATAATAATAATAATAAGTCACGTCAATTGAGATATATTTTAAGGTAACAATGAGTAACAAATATCTCAATCATAAATTAGAACTTTCTTTGAATAAACTAATAAATGTACTATCGAATTTAAAGTATTTGTACAAATCTATCACTTAATTTTAGAATGTGACGTACAAATCTACCATCGGAACATACATAACACTAGTGGTAGATGTATAACACTTATAAGAAATTTGAGATAGGAAAATAATTAGGAAAGTACCTGAACCAATCGTTGACATTCTGTTTGGGACCTCGGAGCTCGTTTCTCAAGCTCATGCCAATGACATTAGACACACCACTAAACAAAGTAGCCATTCTTGTGAGACCCTTGATCCAGAGGTCTGGGTTGAAATATTGATCACCAAAGAAACCATTCCCATCAAAACTGCTACAACACCAACCTGGCTTGCTTATGTGATTATCCAATATTACCATCACACCACTTTTTCCAAGGCTTGAGACTACTGCCTGAATAATCATCAATTTAATTTTCTCTGTTTTAATTCACACTTTTCAGAAATTTTCTAATTTTACTACCTGATAAGGGGGCAGAGAACTTAATTTTTTTTTAATCTGAAGTGGTGTGAATTTATAAAGTTATCACTTAAACCACATTTTTTAAAGACATTAGAGTCCTTTTTTTATTAAATAAAAAAAATATTACATGGATTAAATTCAAACTTGAGTTCACGATGATGGAGTGAAGAATTATACAACCTGAACTATAAGCCAATCCCATCTTATTTTGAAGGTGGGTGGACAAATTAAAAATTCTGCAGTAAGTGGGCTTCGAACACCAAATCGCTTTAATATGAACGGAGTAGTTGCTTGGTTGATTATATATCAAACTTAATTGACTACAATAATGTTATATGCATGAACGTATCCATTAATAATATACGTATCGATATTAAAATGGATGTGAAGTTGAAAATATATGATATTAAAGTAATTAGGGGACTAATTATATTATAAGGTGTAAATTGATGTATTTATCATGTAGCAAAACAGGCACTAATTCAAAAGCACAAGTAACCTTTTATTAAATTACCATTTAAAACCACTTCTAACAATTTTATATAAAACATATAAAGGCTTATTTTTGAATAACTTTTAACAAAACCACTTCCATTCAAACTACTTATAATAAAAAATTCGAAACGAACACTAATTTTTTTTTCCTCATAGGATCTACTTGCCCTCTTCATACTAGTATAGAAAAAAATTCCTATTATATGACGTGGACTGGGATGGAACTAGCTTTTTAGGGTGGGATACATGGTCACCCTCACTTTTTAAAAAGATTGTATTTTTTTAAAATTTTAAATTGATTTTTAATGTAAATAAAATTTAATGTTTGGTATCTTAAAATTATAATTTTTGGTTTCGTTTCTGAGTAGGATAATATGCAGCAGCACAAAAGAGTATATATATATAAACGATCGTCCCAAAGCGTCTCGTTTTTATGATTTTAGTGTTCTGATCCTAATCGGCTAAGACATGTATAAATTAACAATTGGATGCTATTAAATTATTGGATACTAACAAATACTATCCTTTACGCACCCGGCACCACCACAATAGAAAATGCAAAACTATTTGAAAGATTCAAACTCACACGTGGACAAATAGCAATGGTCTATGTGGTATGAAGGTTACCAAACCTCCGAAAATAAGGATTTTTTTTTCTCTAAAACTACTAATCCTCTACTTCCTAGGTTTCCTCATTCCCTTTGTCTTTTTTCCAAATTAAAAAAAAAAAAAAAGAAATTAAATCATGGGCGTACCTGGTAAGCTTCAATAAGAGGAAGATCAATTATGGAGGGATTATTGGCTTGAATACCAGAAATGGCTTCAAGCAAACCATGGCGTTGAAAAGACTGTCTAACAGTAGTAGAAGCCAGAGAGTCATTGGTAGCCAAAAAAAGTGGCCAAGTGAGCCTAACACAATTAAAGCCCATGGATATGATCCGTTTTGAGATAGCGTCCATGGGCTGTTTGCTAAGGCCTTCGGCGACCACTGGCTCAAGATGAGTCACCCAATTAACACATGCCAGCTTTACTCTTTGCCCGTTTTCATCCACAATCCACCTTGAATTTGTGTGTAGTGGGAGTGCCATCACTGGCTGGGTTTTGGTTTGGGGTATTATATCGTTGCCAGAAAATACTGAAAGAATAAAAGATAGAAAGAAAAGGGAAAACAAAAAGAACCTTTCCATGCTTAGGTTTTTTTGAGTTTTCAACATGGGATTTGTAAGGTTTTTTTATATCGAAAGTCCGGTTATTTATAATGTGTATTTTGCTTATTTTTCTTTCTTTTTTCTTTTATGGTTTAATAAATAGTGAAAGCATTCTTTAACTCTTTTGTGTTGTCTTATTATCTATTTAAAAATATCAACTCAATATTTATATATAGAAAAAAAAAAACTAATAGACGGATTTTAATTCTAAATTATTGTTATCAACTCAACATTATTCAGAAGTCTCCGACCATTGACCGCAATAATAATCAGTTTTTAACCGGTATTAATTTGTTCTATGGCGAAAAAGAAAACGCAGTTACTATATATTTGAACTTCAGGTGTATCATAATTGAAAAGTTAATGTTAGTATATTATTGTTGTACATATTAAATGTTAATTGATTATGTCATCATAGATTACGTCTTAATAATCCAGTCGAGAAAATCATAGTATTTTTTACTAAAAATCAAGATTTAAACCTTCATTTTCATATTTCATAGGAAAATAATTAATGATTATCATTTAAAATAGCAAAATTATTTTAATTTTGATACGTACTAATTTAAGAATCACTAGATAAAACTCATTTTTTTATTCACGGTTAAAAAGTCTTTAAAAAAATCATATTTGGTAAAAAGAATTCATCTTTTTTTTAAAAATATTTTTAGTAAAAATATTTATTTATTTTCTTAAAATATTAAAAGATATTTATTTAATTAAGTAAGATTATTAGTTATCATAGATGCAATAATCTTAGGATAATTTTATTATCAAGATATATTTTATTAATATAGAGTAATATTTCTATTTTAAAAGATTATATAGTATTAAATGATGAATTAAAATATTTAATTATTTAAATATTAATAATTTTTGTTTTAAAAATATCAATCCCCTATTTTTATTATAAAAAATAAGAATGATAGAAAATAAGAATGAGATTCACTATCACTCTTTTAGAATAAGACTAACATAATTATATTTATAAATTAACTATAAAAAAATAATAAAATTAAAAAAATATATTATTAGAGACTATTAAATCATATTTTATCATGAATTATGATAATAAGATTATATATATATATATATATATATATAAAGGTTTGTTTTAATTTAATGGGTTAAGATAGACCAATTATTATTATAATTATAGTAGTTGGGATGTCTCCTGAAAGTTAAGTAATATTTTTTTTTTGACTCTTCTAAGTGTGATTCAACGTACGTAACATGATAAAAGAGTAAGCAATTGGAGACATATTCATGGGAAGCTAGCTATCAAAATTTCTATGGGTTTTAAAGATATATTTATAATGCAAAAAGAATGTTTAAGCATTTATATATCATCATTATTTTATGGTCACGCGCGCCAAGAACTGGTGGAAATTTAAATCTAAAGATAGATTGAATAGAAAATATAAGACGGTATGTCTTAGATCAGATACTCTTGTATATTCTTCATCAACACATTGCGTCAATAAAACCTTGAAATCCGTTCTGGTTATTGGACTATTGATATTGAAGACACGCCAAGTAACATTCATGTTACTGTAATTAATAATCCAAAGGATCACGTCCCATAAACGCATAAACTTGAGGAGTAAGCTAAGGGACAAAGGGTTGTTTGAAGTTTTCGGTACCCTAGCTTGGCAGACTTGCAAGGCAACACAAATACCATTGCTTTTCCTAGTAATTAATTATACCCATTTTCTTTCTCACTTTTTTGTTGTGCCATTTTTTTTTTATTTATAAAAATTTTCACCAATTATTTTTACCACAAGTTATTGCAAGATACTTAACTATGTTGTTATGATTGGATGTTTCAAATGTAAAAATAAGGCACATGTTTAAGTTATGATAAGATGTTTCAAAATTAATGATTTATCCTATAAGTTAAATTGTTGTCTTGTAATAATTTGTAATAAAAAAGATTCTTTTATTTTAATATAATATTTATTTATAATTGCATTGTGATTTGCATAAATCATTATTTATATATGTATTTAATTGATTTAAAATTTAAGACAAAGATTATCAACTTTTTAAGAAAGGATTGTTTCATTGTAGGCAATGACATGAATATTAAAAGAATGATATATGGAATCAAGATTTGTCTGTCCATTTGAGTAACACGTACGTGATAAGGTAAAGAAGGAAATTGCATTTTCAACACATTTTTCAAAATCATAATAATTTCCAAATAAATATTTATTTAAAAAACTTAAAGGTTTTATCTTTTTTGGGCTTATAATATTGATACTAACCAATTATTATGATATGTAATTTATTGTTTTATACTAATGATTTAAAATATAAAAATTTAATTTGTTTGTAATATTTTTATAATGATGATTTTAAATTTTATTCACAATGATATATTTATTATAATATTTAATATTGCTTTTACATTACTTTAAAAGTAATTTAAAAAATAATAAAATATTTAAAAATTACCTTTCATCCTAATTTATCCCAACAACCATTTTAATTTTAGATGTCAAATAAAAGATTTCAAAATGTGAAGGAGATCTTTTTGGAGAATTTAATTACAAAACATAAATAAATAAAAACTAATATGTTAGTATAGTCAATAATCACCTTTTGATGGTTTTTATTTGTTTATCTGAATTGTTCCTAATAATATTTTTGTTATTAAATCTACTTAAACCTAAATGATTTCAATATGTGAAGGAGGTCTTCATTTATCAGGTAATTTTTGGAGAATTTAATTACACAACATAAATATATAAAAATTAATGTGGTAGTACTATTGTCAATAATCACCCTTTGATGATTTTTATTTATTTACTTGAATTGCTAAACAATATTTTTATTATCGAAAATCTACTTAAATCTACTTCTTTTAACTTTTTAGATAATTAAAAAAAAATGACATTGACTTGGCAAACTTATATTAAAAAAATTGTACAATGTTGATTTCTTTTACAATTTTTTAAGTGATATATTTGAATAAAATATTTAATATAGTAAATATTTATATTTAATAACAAAAATAACATATTTAATAATTAAAATACATAATTTCAAAAAATACAAACATATATATTAAAAAAATTAAAATAACCTTAAGTTTAATAATCAATAGTATCATTATCAAATCTATAATGATAATAAAAAATATTATTAATAAATTAATATTTTTATCTTTTAATTAATGATTCTATATTATTTATTTTATTTTTCATTTCAAATAATAACAACCTCAATTTCGAATTCGATAAATCTCCTTATGAACACTAAATCATCTTAAACCTTTTTTACTTTTTATCAATCCTTGAAAGTTGAAACATGTTATTATTATTTATTTTTATTTTTATTTTTGCTATTACTTGAAACATGTTACTTGGTGTCAAAGGTTTTAAACCAATAACGAGAGCTACAGTGGACCGGTAGTTCATTTTAAATTCTCTTTTTTTTTTTTCATTAAACTTATTTTTTTATAGGATAGATATCTTAAATTTTTTCTTTTAAAAAAACAAAATCAATCAAACCAAGTGAAATATGTTAAAACTGGAATAGTAAGAAATAGACTTAAAGTTTCTTTTACATGTAAATCGATAATAAGTCTATTTCAAAAGCAAAGTTAAATTATAATGACTTTACATAGGTAACATAAAATTCAAGATCATCTTAAACCATGAGAACTCAATATTTTATCCAAAATATTTGTTACAAAATTTATTCAAATATATATTTATTAAAAAATTAAGGCTGATAGTGTAGAAGATGGGTCTCGCCAAATTTAGCCAAGGAGACCTTCCAAAAAAAAAAAATTGCAACTACATTGGCTAGACCCTGACTGGTTTAAAAAATTAATATCCCTTATCTAAAATCACTTTTGTTTTTATGCTTGCAAATTTTTTTATTTAGCAACTTATGAGCTACCAATTTTAAACATATGTTCCAATTTGATTATGTACTCTCAAGTTTTGAACATCTTATTCTAAATAAATGTTCACCTGATCCAAACACAAAATATTTTTCAAATTTAAACACCTATTTTAAACAAATATTCATGCATTCCCCAATTTTGAGCAATTTGTTTTCAATACATGTTTATTTATTATTTTAAATAAATGACAATGCACCTCTAATTTTTTTAAATATATAATACACCCTTCAATTTTTTAAAGAAATATAAAATAGTAACTTATTGTACCTGAGGATGCTGATTTTATCACAATAGTTCAAGAGAACCAATAAACATAGAAAAAATTATCAAAGAGCCATAAGGATCCGAAAGGGAGATTGCATACGAACTTTGACACTCAAATCAGATTATAAATAACAACAAAATAAAAATAATCTATCTTCAATTTAATAGTAAATAATATTTATAGGTAAATAATTACTTGAATTCTCGTATGATTATATATACTAACTTATAGATAACTGATATGCTTGATACAATGAAACTTTAAAAAAGATATAACTCAAATATTAAGTTTAGGATTATTATAGGTGTTATTTATAGTCCAAAATAAAATTGACAAAAATATGAACTAGTAATTAGAAGACATATTTTAAATAAAAAAATATTAAATTATTAATAATATCTCTTTATTAATCGATAAATTTTAAATCCAAAATTCAAAATCTTAAATCTTAAATCTTAAATCGTAAATCCAAAACCAATTAGATTAAAGGTTATTTTAGTCTTTTAAAATTGTGTATTTTAATTACTCAATGTGCTATTTTTGTTTTTTTACTGTTAAATGTAAATACTCACTATATTAAATCTTTTATTCCTTATCAATTACAACTAAGAAGTTTATCAAAAGAGAAATCCTACTCGTGGTAGACTTTTTTCATGCATACGACGTTTGGAGAGTTGGATTGGTTCATAGCCTAAGAGGTTTTCATGATTGACATCTTATCTCTTTCCATAAAAAAGCTCCTTTAAAGTTTCATAAGCTTCGTAAAGACTTGAGAAGGTCCAACGAAGTTGTGCCAAGTAAAAAGGAAGAAAATTGAAAAACTTGTAAACTGAATTGTATAAAGATATTATTGAAATGAATGTAGAGAATGTAGATAATTGCATTTATACTCTAAAAAGAGCTAACGACTACATTTTATCACAATTGTTTGCTAAGCTCACTTACATTGACACACATTCTTGTGACATCACTTATACTATATGATCAGTTGATCAACTGCACATGTAATCATAGCTCATCAATAGCATACACAAGCTGCCCCACACACATACGATCATAGCCACATGTGATTATAGTGTAACTACCCTAGTTGTACATACAATCATAGGTATTTAACTTCACATAAGATCATAGCATGCCATAGTCTAACAGCCTCTTATCAAGCTGAAGGGCATTGTAAGACCAAAAACTTGATTTTCAAGGAACGAAATTGAGATGGTGCAAGTGATTTTGTGAGTATATCGGCAAGTTATTCTTGAGAAGATACAAGTTGATCAAACTCGATATATTTGGTTCTCACATGCTAGATAAGATTATGAGAAAGATTTTGAGCACTTTAATTAACACATATTAGCAAAAGTGGAGAAGAGACATGCAGATAAAGTTCAGAGAACGAGGATTTCAACTAGAGAAGTTATGAGGTTACAAAATCCGTAGTCTTATATTAACTTTCAATGCTCAATCGGGTAATAACTTTATGCTTTGATGTATGCCATGAAAAAAGATTGTCTCCAAGAAATATACAATACGCTTTAGTAGAACGTCGATCATCAATGGATGAAGCCTGGTCAGCATCATAATATGCAGTCAAATTGAGATTGTTGGATTTGGTAAAGCATGAGCCATAAGAGATGGTACCTTTCAAGTACATGAGAAGTCGTTTGCTAAATAATGCTACTTTGTAAAAGCTGACAAGAATTGACAAAATTTATTTACACTTAAAGAAATGTCAGGCCTTGTAAGTGTACAATATTATAAAGCTCTAACAATACTTCGATACTGACTTAGATTAGATAAGGGAATGCCATCATGCAAGTTAAATCCCTTGCTAATAACCTTAGGAGTATCAGAATATCATAATGTTTTGTGTCAAGTAATCCACATTTGTCAAGCAGTTTAGACACATATTTTCTTTGATTTAGATAAAGAATAGTGATGTTAATATTACACAACACATCTATGCCAAGAAAATAGTTAAGAAAGCTTAAGTTCTTAATGTAGAGTTGTTATGAAGTTTGTCAATTAAAAGTTGAACAGTAGATGAAGAACTTCTAGTGATGATTATATCATCAATATATATCAAAACAATAATGTAATAATCAACAACATCTTGAACAAACAAGTAAGAGTCAACTTTTAAAGCTTGAAACCCTAGTTGACATAAACAAGTGCTCAACTTTGAAAAGCATGTTTAAAGGGTTATTTTCATTCTGGAATCTTCAAGGCTTCTTTGAAAGACTTTGGTTTGGGTAAGACATAGGTACTATAAACTGAGAAAGCACAAAGTCTTGGCTTTACAATGTCAAATTTAGCTATTGTAGTCATTAGATAAGAGTTAAGGGAATTTTGAGTAGATACTGCATTATAATCAAGAATGATATTGAGAATGAGTAAATGAGATAAGTCAATAGCAAGATAAAAATTATTTTTGGGTAAAGGAAGAATAGAGATTAACACTAGTAAAAAGGACTCAAAATGTATAGGAAGATGAGATTACTGATTAGAGGGAAATGATTGTATGGATAAAGGTGACAAGACAGGTTTAGAAGAAGCTGAAATTGAAGACTTAGAATTGGAAAGAATAATAGGTGAAGAATAAGAACATAAATGTGAAGGCACATAAATAGAAGAACACAAGGGATTAGAGAATGTTAACTAAGAAAGAACATGCATGAGGTTAAAAGATAAAGACGAATTATCTAATGATTTTGTGCTGGTAGAAACACTATAGGGAAATAAAAGTTCATTAAAAATGACATGCTAATACATAGAATTTTTTAGACATATTATCAAAACAAAGATAACCCTTTTGTTTAGCTGCATGTCCCATGAAAACATATGCCATTGATTTTTGATCTCATTTATTCTTAGCATAAGCTCTAATGTAAGGAAAATATCGAGTTCCAAATACATTAAATTGAGACACATCATAGACCTTGTTATATAATGATTCATATAGGGATTTACCATTTAAAACTTTAGATGGAAGCATATTTAGAAGGAAAACATTAGTCTTGAAAGCATAAACTCAAAACTATAAGGAAATTTTGGAGGCAAACATAAGTGTCAAACCTCTCACCACTATCCTTCTATGTCTTAATTCAATAGCCCTATTTTTTTAGATATAGGGACAAGTACAACGATGGGTAACACCATCAAGTTCAAGTTGTTTAACCTATGTGACAAACTCTTTACCCCCATCAATTTGCACACTTTTGATAGGCACAAAAATTACTTTCCAACCATGTTTCTAAAAATAATAAATACTAAAGTACGTTGATATTTGGTTTGCAAATGGATAAATCCAAATAAATAAAGTGAAATCATCCATAATGGATAAAAAATACTATCTTTATTAAAAGAGAGTAATAGTGAAGTCCAAAAGTCCATATACAACAATTTAAAATGGCTTTCGATTCTAGTATGTATAAAAGTAAATGGAATCCTATTGAGCTTTTACAAGCTAACATTCAGTAAAAAAAACAATAACTTTAGATACATATTTATATGAGAGGCCATGATGAGACATGAATTTGACTGTTGTATCAAATGAAGGATGAACAAGCCTTTGATACCATTGTTTATACTCATTAATTCCTCTATCAATAAAAGCCAAAAACACGTAACCAAATACTAGTGGCACATATATGCCTTTGGATCCATTGCTCACTACTTTATTTAGTTTGAATAAGCCATTTTCATTACTCCTTTCAAGAATTTTTTCTCAAGTATAATATCCTTAACATAAAATGAATCATATTAGAGCTCAATTAGTACCTGATTATATGTGCAAAACCTTTATATAGAAAACAAAATGATAAATTCATTAGGATAAAGAGGTAGATATTAAGTGACAAAGAACAAGGATCACTAGTATGCAAAGCACATAAATCAATACTAACAATTGAAAGTTTATTACCATCACCTATCATTATATCTTCATTATTAGGGAATGAAGTGGAATTTGGAACCTGTGATGATTAAAAGGTTAAAAGATGACTAGTCCCAAAGTCAAGCAACCAAGTACTTGATGTCATATTTTCAGAAGAAGATCCATTTACAACCATAACAATAGGTTGAGAATTCTTACCAGTTAAAGCATATCAGAGAACAAAGTAAAAAGATACAATATGGCCTATCTTTTCACATATTTGGAACACAAGTTTCTCAAAGTATGATTTCTTGGAATTCTTGGATTGAGAATTTAAAGAATTCAATTTCTGTGATCTAAGACCATTATTGGTATATTATTGGTATATTATTGCTAAAGGAATTAATGAAAGATCTAAGTTCCAATGTGGTTTATCTCTAAAGCCATTAGGTTTATTATTAGTAAACCTATTTCCTTCCACCATTTTTGGTATGGTAAGCATGTGAGTCACGATGAAAATTGGCTACATTTGCTTGAAAATTCAAATCTTGATTAGGTTTTTTAGTAGAGGATAACATCCTCTCATAGTTCTCCATCCAATTGTGAAGTACATTAACACGACTTTGATTGAGTCATATTAAAAGAAGTCACAAATGATAAGTAACAAGACCCAAGGCCATTCAATATATAGAGAACATGTTCTCTATCAGGAATCACATCCCCAATATATGCAAAGATGATCCAATAAAATCTTAGCTATAAGTAAGTTTATAGATAAGGATTCTTTCCTCAAGGCTCATAGTTTGCCATGAAACTCCATAATTCTTAATTGAGTTGTGTTAGCAAACCTTTTTTCTAATGCCATTCTTTTTCATGAGTAATAGTACCCCTAAGAATAAATGCATTGAGTCTTTATGACACTTAACTGTAAATCCAAGATTTGAATAAATAATCAAATTGAGTCTAGGTGGCTAACAATGGATTTGGTATGACTTGTTTATCATTAAGAAAGGGTTATAACACGTGCATGGTTCCATTAATGATACCTCCAAGGTGATACACCATAATGAAGCTTAATAGTTGCTCTCTCCACACTAAATAGTTATTGTTATCAAGATGCATATATAAGATTATATTATTTGAAGGACTAGCTGAGAATCCACAAGAAGGAAAATCAAGAACTAAATTAATACCTTCAAGGCTCTTATTTTGAGTTTATATATCAATTGATGAATCTTGAATACCAAGATTCATACTAAATGTAAATTGTTTACCATTATCCATTGTCACACCATCATTTGATCGAGTGTTATTGTTTTGATCGTTGGTAATAAGTGGATAGATAAGTGATGAATTAAGTGCATCACGATAAGTAGTCTTTGATGCCATTGTCACGGATCGTTATAGATCTTCAATGCTCTAATACCAAAGTAGAAAGGGAGAAAACTAAAAAAACTTGTAAACTGAATTGTACAAAGATATTATTGAAATAAATGTAAAGAGTTATATTTATACTCTAAAGAGAGCTAACAAACTAACTTTATTTTATCATAGTTATTTACTAAGCTTACTTGCATTGACACACATGCTCGTGACAACATATATATCAACTGATCAATTACATGTGATCATAGCTTATCAGCAACATATATGATACAAACCTTACTTAAAGAAGTGGGATTCGAATATCAATATTGATCTCTTCATTAAGAACATTTTAAATTAGGTTGGAAAGATAAATAAAACGAGGATGGTAACCCACTATTTATAACGAGATATAAATATTGATATAAAGAAGGGTGTTTTAGATACCACATTCAAGAGAAGAGGGGAGATGTGAGTCATAATTCTAGAATAAATGCCACAAATTTTCTATTGATAATTTCGTTAAAGAATTTAGAATATACATACAAGCTTATGTTTGTTTTGATGAGCTTAATTCATAAATAAAAAAAGTACAAAATTTAGATACTTTTATATATGTTGTGTTCATATGTTTCATTATTATATTATATTAAGAAGCATTCAAATTTTCTTTTGATTAATTTGATCGATAAAAAATTATGTATATTTTGATTCATTTTATATTTTTATTTAAAATATTAACATGTATTAAAGGTATTTTTGAATTAAAATAATTAATATTTTATCTTTTGTTTAAATATGAAAAGGTGAATAAATGCTTGAAAGGTAGATTTTTTGAAAAATTAACAATTTATATTATTTTAATAATATTTTATTTATATTTAACAATTAAAATATAATAAAACAAAAGTTATTAATACAAATAAAATTAAAATTTATGTAAAATTATTTAAAAAAAATTAATAGAAGTAATATTTTAATAAAAAATTATTTATAAATACATATTTTTGTTTTAACAAAATTAATAAAATATTAAATAAATAATGATAATCAATAATTATTAAAATATTATTGTAATAAATTTCATATGAATTATCATTTTATTATTATTAAATAGAGTTTCAATCACTTAACAAACAAAAAACATTATTAAAATAATATTATTTATTATTAACTATTTTTTTTAAATTAAAAATAAAATGTATTTTTTAGAATGCGAGACACATTAAAAATTAAAAATTATATATAATAATATATCTAAAATTTATAATAATAAAAATAATTTTTCTATCTTAAATTAAAATATATATAAATTAATATTATTTTTATTATTATAAATTTAAAAAATATTACTTATTAGTTACGTGGTTTTCATAAATTATGTTTGAGTGAGCTGGTTACACTTTTTCTTTAACTCTTATTTCTTTCTTTTTCTATTCCACGATGGCACTTTCGTGGGCAAGAAAATGTCTTATTAAATATATATATATATATATATATTTATTCAAATTTTACCGATATACTAATATTAGTAGAAGATTTTTAATTTATTATTATTATTATAATGTATTTCAATTAATATTTTTAATCAAGATATTTAAGTTACTTAAATAACACTTAAAATTATAAAGAAATTATAAATAAAAATATAAAATTATAATTTTAAGTATAGTGAGTTAAAGTTTTTGAACAAATTTACTAACTTTTCATAAAAATAAGATTTAATTGCATAAAATAATTTATTTATATATGTAATTTTTTTTCTTGTAATATAAATAAATATATGTTTTTTAATATTTTATAACAATAAATATATATTAATGTAATTTCTTTTTTTTAATATAAATAAATATATGTTTTTTAACATTTTATGAAAATAAATATATATTTTTTTACTCTAAATAAAACAAGAGTATTAAACCGTCTAAATAGAGCAAACATAAATTTCTAAACATTTGTAATTTGTGGTGTAATTTAGACAACATTTTGTTTCAAACACGTGGTGTTAAGAGTAAAATTTACAAAAAAAAAAAGAAAAAAAAGAAAAAAAAAAGAACCAATTGTACTGGGAATACTTTGGAAAATTATACACGGTATCCCGTAGAGCTTCCACTCTGTTAGTGTCTGGTACATGGTTTTAAGAATTTCAAACTATTCTTTTGAAACTCATTCTCTTTATTATAAATAATCTGATTGTCCGGAAATAATTTGAAAATAGAGAAATACCAACTTATGGGGCATTTTGATATGATATAAGTAATTAATTAATATAAAAAAATCAAAAACATTAAAAAAAAAGGGAATTGAATTTTTTTATATGTTATATGGACGTTTGTTTTTTATTTTTTCTCACATATATATTTTCCTCGCCGAACGTATTTTTTTCCTTAGTTAGGGTCTCGTCGGACGTTAAAATAAGGCTATTTCCCCACACTACTACTACAAGAAACTCCCACACCTCGGATTGCGACAAAGAAGAGCAGCCCACCGCTGATTGAGACGAAGAATAGGAGCCCACCGCTGATTGAGGCGAAGAATAGCAGCGCTTACGTTTTCTACAATCAAGCATAATTCATATAAGCATTTTCTATTCGCTAAAATTGGGGCTAATCGAGTTGCAGCTTTTTGTACAATGTAAGTTTATGTTTCTTAAAGTTTCAAAATTTCAAGTATTGGTCACGGTTGTACGAATGAATTTACAAACCTAAGAGAATGTCGCTCAGTAACTAGGATTGTTGGTTTGTCTGTTGTACTGGAAACTTACTTTGGTTTTTTTTTAATAATATTATTATCGGTTATTTGGGTCTGAATGGTGGAGTTAATCTGTTTAGGGGAGCCGTTAAGTTGGAACTTCGTTGTCCCCAAAATGTTGATGGAATTGCGGCTGATCCTGACCCGGATTGGAGCTTTGATGCCCTTTTATCAGAGCTTAATACATTAGAAATGAAGCTCGATGCCTCTTCTAAGTTCCAGGTCCCGTTTATTAAGTCAGAATCACGGTAAGTTTGTGGGTATGCAGGTTTTGGGCGTCTTTGTGATTTAATTTGTTGCAAGTACAGATATATGGTTTGTTATTCTAAGAATTTGCTTTGATATCTCTGTTTAGCTATCTATCCGATGATGGTAAGAGCTCGGGTAAACATTCTAGACCTTTTGTGATGCGCGTTTTTGAGGACGTGATTGATGAAGAAGAGGTTGATGATAAAAAATACCTAGCTGCTAAGCGGTTCAATTATGATGAAATCTATCTCAGGTATATAACATTAGTATTCTCTTACTAACCATTTATTACTGATTTTATTTGATATTATAATTTTTCATTGTTATCAAAATCTTGACTTATCTAATGAATGTCATAATATAGCTAATGATGGGGGACAAAAACTTTGATGATGTTTCTGACATAGTTTAGTGTAGATGTTTCAATTGCTAATACTAATTTTTTCACTCTCGTGCTATTGTAACTCTTCACCTGAAATTATGTGTACAATGCGTTACTGATTTAGTTACTTAGTTGGATTTTTGCTATAATTATTTGACTACTTTTTACTTATCAAGTGAACTCAAGTAACGTTGGAAAAATCATTATGATGTTTCTGACATAGTTTAGTGTAGATGTTTCAGTTGCTATTGTTAGTTTATACACTCTCATGTATTGTGACTCTTCATCTGAGATTATAGGTAAATTGGGTTTCTGATTTAGTTATCCAATTGTTTTTTTCTTAAATTATTTATAACATAAATATTTTTCCTTTTCATTTGCCCATCAGTGACAGTGATCATTCAGGTGACGAGGCAGCTCTTGAAGCCCAACCATACTTGATGGAAGAAGTAGGTTTAGTGGAAGGAGCTTTGTTTGAGCTAACCCTTGAACATCAACTTGGAGTAAAGGTAGGTTTCAATGTAGTTAACCAATCAGTCATGCTAGTGTTTGCATGTTACTCAAGTAAATGCCGCAAAAACATGTACATATGGTAACCCCATTCTTTCATGCATCCATGATGTGCTTGTTGATGTATTGTATTATCTCTTTTTGGTATGACAGTAATAGTTTATTTGTTTACAGGAGGAAATTAGAAACAGAATTTCTGCTTTAGAAACAGTTCTGATGACTGAAAATGAAAAGTGTACGTCTGCACTTCTTCGGATTGGGAAATATGGAGAAGCAAGACGGGAAACTGAAAGAAAATTTGATTTCCACTACCAGCGGAAGATGTGAGATTGCATTTTCATTTCTTAATGTAGTAGTGTTTGTTTGCATTATATTGACTAAACATTCTATTGCTGGAATAATTATACTGACTGTGTTTTTTGGTTTGTACCATGGTGACTAAAGTGTTAAATTTGTTTTTTGCGAGCTGTAAGTTTTAACCCCTAAATTGAAGAACTTTTGTTCTGCAAAAAGTCGTTAACATCTTGAATGATACTGAATGTTTTATCACTGATCAAATGCTTCAAATGCATTCTTCTATTATCTGGATATTTCTGTACTCTCTTGGTCCTTTTTGCTGCTTAAATCAATTGATAACTTCAGTACCTCTTTTTTAAACTCATTTCTTTTATGTTAATTTCTAAATTACATGATTACGAATTATTTGTAGTGCAGAAGCACTTGATAATCACTTGATAGCTGTCCAGCGGGATCATGAACATAGATCCCAAATAGAAGAAAGGAAAATAAGAGATGATGCAGCTTATGAAGAGGCGAAAAGAAAAGAAAAATCTCTCCTTGAAGAAAAGCTCCGCCAAGAAAACGCTAAAGCAGAAGCTGAGGTTTGTTATCTTGGCTCTTTCTGTCATCCTTTTGATATACTGAAAGGGTGTTTACTCTGTGGCTTACAAGGAAAATATAGCTATAGATTCTCATTGTCCTTTTAATCCTTTGGGCATTCATTTGGAATTTTAGATGATTTTGTTTCAAGTGAATTATAAGGTGGCATTTGGTTCACGGAATGGAATGGAATGAGAATAGAAAGGAAACAATTTTGTTTGATTTAACTACTGGAATCAAAGAAGAAATCAATATTACAGTGTTTGGTTTACAACTGGAATAGAATGAAAAACACTGTATATTATCTTAATACTCCTATATTCAGTAAAATTTAAATAATATCATTTAATTAATATTTTTTTGTCAGACAAAATACATTATTAAAATCATTATTTTTCAAAATAATTATTACTTAAAAATAAAATATATTATTAAAATTATTATTTTTCTAAATAGGATTTAGGGTTTTGAGGTTTGGGATTTGGAATTTAAGATTTGGGGTTTAGGTTTATATTTGTTGGTTAAGGTTTAGGGTTAAAATTATTATTTTTCTAAATAGGGTTTAGGGTTTTGAGATTTGGGATTTGGGGTTTTGAGTTTTGGGTTATATTTGTGGGGTAAGATTTAAGGTTAAAATTATTATTTTTCTAAATATGATTTAGGGTTTAAGATTTTGGGATTTAAAGTTTAGGATTTTAGCTCAACCAAACATAAAAATAAAAGGAAATAATTAGATAGCTGACGGGATAATCGTTTCAAAACATTTGTTCATGTACAAATGTGTCTTTTAGTTCCGGCTCCGTGATTTCTTTTGGAGTTTTTACTTAAGATCTTACATTTCTGTAATAATTTCTCTTTTATGTATCTTATGACAATTTATTTTAGGGTAATGGGTCAGAATAGTCCCTTTGATTAAGCTTTTGGTACTACTTAGTCCATTTGTCTTTATCTAGTGTTATTTAATACTTTTGATTGTTAAAAATGTGTTATTTAATCCTTTTGATCGTTAAAAATGTGCTGATTAAATACAAACTTCAATATCATATAATTTATATTATTTTGTGAGTTTTATTAATCAAGTGGACAAAAATGAGAGAGGAATAACAAATTCTTTATTTGTTTTTATGAGCTTCAAAAATAGTGGGAAGAAAAAAGGTGAAAGACCGAGTTGTTTGTGTTTAAAGAAAGACATTAAATGACCAAACTACCTTTTTAATGCATCCTATCAACTGCTAAAGTGTGCAAAATATTAAAATAATTATACTATAGTGACTTTTCTGTGACCTTTTCTCCATAATCAAAGGACTAAATGACACCTTTTACAGGCAAGGAAATGGTGTAGTACAAGTCATTTAGCTATGGATTGAGGGACACTTTAGTCTCTCAACTTTCATACCTAGAACACTTAGGTCCAAATGGACCATAAATGACGAAAAAATGAAAAAAAAAGTAGTGATATCATTGCGCACATGAAAATCACGCCCAAAATATAATTGACTATTCAAATGAAATTGAATGCCCAATTAAAGAGCTCAATTGATTTTTGAATGGGCAATACCTATTTTTTTTTCCCTTCATTTACCAATTCATTGTTAATTCAGACTTAAATATCCCTAGGTGTGAAAGCTATGTCCTATTTAAAGCTAAGGGACTAAAGCATCCCTCAAATCAAAGCTACAGGACCCAAGTGTCTCTTCATGCTATATTTAAACTTTAACTACAACTAAACTGGTATGGTAGTGCATTTAACAGAGTTTGATTTTTTCGTTTTTTAGATATTGTTCTAATATTGCCCGTATTCTTGATCTGTTTTATAGTACTTGAATCTCGAGCTCCTTGGCACCCAGTATCTTTTTCTTTTGATTCTCCCCTCTATCCCTAGTAGGTATCTCATACTTGATCCAAGTTCATGATAGACTATTAGAAATACAAGTGTATTTCTGGATGCAGGCAAAACTCAGAGCTGAAGAAGCAGAAAGAGCATTTCTAGAAGCTCAGAGAAGAGCAGCTAAGGACGCTGCAGAAAGGGAAGCTACTGAAACTTTGAACAAGGCTGCAGCTGGAGTTGTACCAGAAGAAGCTCCTAGAACCCCAGCTGATGCCAGTTTGGGAACTCTTAGTGCCAAACTAGAAGTATCTGAAAATAACAACAGGAAGAAATCACCATCAGCAGGTAGTTGTATTAATACAGAAAAATGCACAGCTTACAGTGGCACCAATTCTTAAATGCAAGCCTCTAGGAGTTCATTTTTCTGCGTTACCAGCTACTTAATTGTAGCCGTCAGTTATTTTCTAGTTCATTCAGGGTTGAACCTGTGCCTCTTTAGAGATAATTGCTTTTAGAATTTGAAATTATTATTTATACACTGCTACTTATGCATTATTTTACAGTACTTCATCTATGTGGAAACCCTTAATACGTGACCTGTTATTGAACACTTTCTCCTTTTTAGTGGTTTTTTTTTGGGTAGTGGTAGGCACAAGTCTTGACGTTTGTCAAGTTTTTATTTCTCATAATTTATTTTGGTCATCTCTCCTTATATATAGGTTAGTCCTTAAAATTAAGCTTTGGTGCTACTATATAAAGTGAGATCTTTCCACTAAATGATTGCCTCACTGCTTTGGCAGGTCACGTGCTTAAAGCTGCCGAAACTGCTCTAAAGTTGGAGCAGGAGAGATTTAATAAGTTGAAGGAGTTGTATGAAAGAAATCAAGCATTAAGATTGAATATGAATAAGGTTTAGATCAAATACTTTAGTGTGTTTTTATGCTGCTTTTTACCATTAAATCAATCTCTTTTTAATTATTGTTTCTGTTTTGGATTCCTGAGAGAAGATTGTTTCAATAGTTTTCATGTTTAAAACTTTGCGTTGAATCCGTTCAAAGATACTGTTGTAGTCTTGTAGAACATTAAGGGTGGGTTTGAATTGGATTTGAAAATAGATTTTTGTTTTCAAAAACACAAAAAATAGGAAATGGAAGGAATATGTGTTTGGTTAAAATATTTTTGAAACATATTCTGGATATTATCTTGAACCACCTGCTTTTAGAAAATGATTGAAGTATTGTTTTACACGTTTTCTGAAAATTTTATCCAAATATACATCAAGAAATATTTGAACAATAGTTTTTGAATATGAAACACAGACTCAAATTTAAGAAATTTCAAATATAACTCAAAATTTTAAATAATTTCAGATTATATTATTAGTTTTGAAAATTTATTTTTGAATCATAAACCAAACAGACCATAAATTTTAATTTTCGTTTTAAATATAGTTTGGTTTTGGTTATATAATGTTGGAGACTTCATGATGGTTCACAATTTTATTTTGATACGTTATATTGCATGATACTGGTTTTAACATCATTTTGCTTTATGTTAGGATTTAACTCGTTATGAAAGGAGTATATCTAAGTTGTTTCGGCAGATTTCTGGGACAACAGATATTGTCAGGTGTGATGGCTATTTCATGATATTTCTTACTAAATAGTTGTAGGAGGTAGATGGATCATTATTATGGATTTGGATGGTGTGTTATGATGTTTTGTTCAAAATTTAATTAAACAAAAACCTGGTTGAGAGTTTTGATTTCATTTTTTTCTTAGATGCTGACTTAGTTCCTCTGTTGCAGAGAAAAAGCTCAGGAGCTTGTCAAGATTTTTAAAGATCCTAATTTTCCTCGATCTCTTAGCATTGAAGTATTTGCAAAAAGGGTAATTTGATTTGTTTGACCTGTGAAATTTTGCAATTTTCATAATTTTTGATGATTGAGAAAATGGATGGAAAACTTGAGGATATATAGACTTTTTATGCAGTAAAATTTGGGAGAAATAAGGAATTGGTTAGCTTCAAAATTAATTTGCTTAGCTCAAATACTGACATTACTTATCTGAATTATGGAAAATGCCATAAAGTTTAGGAAAAAGGCCCATTTTGGTCCTTTAACTTTATTAACTGGCACAATATAGTTTGTACCAATTCAGTCCCCTAAAATCTCGCTCAGTTTAGTTTCTTAACTTTTAATTGGACCCATTTAGTTCCCTAACATTAACTTGCCCAATTTGGTCTCCTAATTTTAATTGAATCAAATAAGTCCTTAATTTTTCCAAATCGGGTCCATCAATTATTATTTGTTAAATTTAACATAAAAAGGGTCATGTGAGAGTTACATGACCAATTAATACAACTGAAGCCATCATTCCTCCACCCACCAGATCCACCGTTTTCACGCATATTTCTCACACATGTCTATTAATGGCCATAAAACTCTATTAACCATAAAAACTTTCTGATTTTTCCTCTATATCTTCAAAGCTCAATTCTCTAAATTGAAAAAAATAAGGTAGAGACATTGAAGGTTTAGAAAACTGGGCTTTGAAGATTTAGAAGAAAAACCATAAGTTTTTCTGGTTAATAGGGTTTAATGGCTATTAATGAAGGTTTGAAAGAAATAGGGTCAAAAATGGTAGATCTAGTGGGTGGATGTAAGAAACAATGGCATCGTGGGTATTTTGATAAGATAACTCACGCAACCATTTTACCATAAACTTAACACCAATTCATCAAATAATACTTGATTGGTTCACTTTGGATGAGTTAGGGACTAAATTGGTCCATGAAGTTTAGAATGAAGCTTAGAACAAATTGTTCTTTGTACTTTTTGAATATGTTTTGTAAGGTTAGCCACTAATTTATGCTACAAATTGTAGGAATACAAAAGGAAACTAAATCCTAATTTATGAAAATTATATCATCTAATTTAATTTCTAATATTTCTATAGTTACAAATTCCTAATAGTGATAATTTCATAATTGTAAATGTTGAGAATCAAGGATTTCAACAGTCCAATTAAAAGTAGGGGACCAAATTGGGCAAGTAAATAAAATTAAGGGACTAAATTAGTCCAGATAATAGTTAAGGTACTAAATTGTACGAGTTAATAAAGTTAGGGGACCAAGTCGGTTCAATTAAAGTTAAGTGATGAAAATGGGACTTTTCTTTAAAGTTTTGAATATGGTTAGCGGTAAAATGGGAAAGATCATTAAAGGTAAATCTAACACATATATACTTCCAAACATGTGTGGACTGATTCTGTATGACTTTGCACTGTGATATCCTAAAGTGTGTCCCATATTAATCTGACAGGTTGTTTCCTACTCTCTAACCCCTAGTTGTGCTGCTTTTGCTTGTGGCTATGTTATTGTTCTCGCCACTTCACAGGTATTGGGTTACTTGTCTTTGTTGATCAATAAGGAGTTCATGAAGCTGTGACCTTTCATGTTTTTTTATGGCTTGCTACTTGTAAATTTGCTACTGATGTGCTTAATTTTCATTAGTTTCATTCCAAAAATTTAAGAAATTTCATTAATTGAATCTGGTTGATGCAAGCATGTTCCATTCTTGTGATGTTGGTGTTCTGTGTATAATTTGACATATGGTAATATGGCATGTTTGGATGTGTTTCTGCAGAAGTGGTTCTAATATATGTAATTTTGTATAATTGGTTTTGTCAGTTTGGGTACCAAAGTTTGTTTGAGTGCCAAAAGTCGTTTGGTCCATAAGCATGAAGTGTTGCTCTTGGTGGAACCACTTATGGGCAAAATTATGGAAAAACACATTCTAACTTATGATAATTTCTTGTCTTAATGCTGAAGTTTAACATTTAGCATGTTAACTAATTTTGTTTCAATCATGTGTAATTTATATATTTGTATTGTGCTTGGTCTAATTTGTTGTAGCTCTTGGCCATTTAGGATTTGCTCATCCTATCATCCTATGTTAAGTAGCTCTAGAGATTTGAATACACATAAAGAACCAAGATAACGATTTCTGAAATTATAGAGAGTATAAACGTATGGTGTTGGTTGCAAGAATTCATTTGCAATGATTTTAAGAAAGAAGAAAATAGGACCTTCTTGGATGTAGTAAATTCTAAGAATATTATTGTTTGGAAAACGCTGACCTTTTCCATGCCTGTGTCAGGTTCCAGACGCAATGGATGTTCTTCTTGCTGAATTTCATAAAGCTTGCATCTTTACGGTTCCAAAGTACATAATTTATTCAGAGGTGTTCTCTTATGAATTTTTAAATCTAATCCATCCTTGTATAACTGTGTCATCTTACCAATTTTTCTAAAAGTTTAAGCTGTACAGGCATAGTAGTCCTTAATTTCTTATAGTTATTTGATATTGTTGGGTCTTACAATTACAGTCATCATTTGAATCAAAAGAGGCATATTATAAAACCATTGGATTCCAAGAAGATGGAGGGAAGATAGAGAGTGAAAATGATTATGTGAAACGATTAAAATCTTACATGGCATTATACGGGGCTCTGGTTCAGGTATTTCTTTGTGATCTTATGCTGATCTCTAAATGAAAGGTTGCTACCACGATAGCTATTCACGGTTCTTCATGAGATAGATCCAACTGATAGTGGAATATCTTGTTTGGCAGACAGAAGTTCAAGGTTTCCAAAACATGCATGGTTTAAAAGAAGCTTGGGCATGGCTTGCTCGATTCTTAAATGGTCTTCCTGCCAATAAATATACTGCTACCGCACTGAGCTCATTCCTGTCTGTAAGTTCTTCATAAACTCAAATGCGTGCAGTTCTGGAAGGAACCCTATTTTTTTAAGTTAAATTTTATTGGTTTCTACAGATGGCAGGATTTGCTCTCTTCAAAAAATACAGATCTCAATTCAGAAAAATGCTGAACATAATCTCTGACAACTATCTAAATGCGCTAAAAGCACGCAAAGATGCAACATTGAACCCAGTCATTTCTGAAATTCAGTCCTATATTGAAGACGCGAGGTTTCTTCAAGAACCAGAGGGAAGAACTCTTGAGACTACATTGCAGTCAAATATTTTGTTGCCTGAATCTGACGACCATGGGTCATATAATCAACCATATGGCAGAAACTACTATTAATTCTTAACGTAATGTTTGTAGACTTGCTCTTTATGTACCCATAGTTTACTCAAATCCCTTTGAAGCTTATGTTCACAAAGATAATTTATTACAAAGTGTCAACGAGATAAATGTAATTCATTTTTTAGTCCAACTTGAAGTTGCATAAAGTAGCCCATGTCTTCTGTGGTGTCATTGACCAAATTTCCAACCCTCATTTCATACTTAAAATAATTGTTTGTACTTTAAAAAAAAAATGGTTGCACAAAATATTTTGTAATTTTAATTGATATATACAATTCATTAAACGCAGTATGAGTCGATTAGTTAAAAATTATTTATCCCCTTCTAATAAGGTATATATTTTGTAGACAAATAAAAGATCATATCGTTCAAAGGCGTTGATCGTTATTTATTCGACTTAAATAAACAATTAACAATAGGCATGTAAGAATCGTCCCCCCCCCCTTAATGTTATTGATGGGCTCTATTATATAACACACAAATAATGTCAATTATGGTTTTACAATACTAAAAAAAAAATGGTTGTCTAATTGCAAATAACCCAAATGTACAGTGGTAATTAAAACACGTTGTTTATATTTGTTAAAAAAAGGTAAATACTTTTTTTTTATTATTATCTCAGTTAAAAACCATGGTTAATTTAACTAGATGTAACAAATATGTTAAAAAAATTATCGGATATAATCATAAAATAATACTTATATTCTTTGTTAAATATTTATCAGCAAACAATTTTAGGTATTTCATCCTCCTATTTAAACTCTTACCCATTTATTGATTATCTTTTTGCTTATTAATACTCATATATTTGATTTTCGTAAAAGTTCTACTTTTCATTTAAATTGTTTTTTTCTATCCTTTGTAAACGTAACATGCGGTGTAATTACTTTAAGGGTTTATGTACTTTAATAGTTGGCATTTTGCCTTAATTTTATCACATAGTGTAGACTGTGGAGATGATTTTATGAGTTGTTTATCCTGTAAAAAAAAAGTTTGTTGTTTTAAAACTTATAAATAAATTTTTAAAAGTTGAGTTTTATATAGTAGTCATTATTTCATGTTAATATAAAATTGAAGTAACTATATTTAATATCCGGATTATCATGATGGTATTGCATAATATTTACTTGAAATCTAATACAACCTTATTACTTGGAATCAATCACTAAGAATAAAAAAAATAAAAAATAAAAGACACCCTCACAAATCAAATAAAATTCACATGAACAGCCATGATCGAGAGAGATACAGTTTCCAAGCCAATTATACCAGATGAGCAAATATGGATTTATTCACAAATTTACAAAGTATTTCAACGTTGATATATTCATGAAACTAATTAAACTTAATAAAATTGATAAATATTTCGATCACTATTACACGTATGTGTTATTATATATTTTTTTTCGTTTTTTTTCTTATGTAAGAATACAAACATCTTATGAAACAGTATGCTGTGATTTATATAAGTTATTTCAAAATTGTGAACCCTAAGCAGCAATAAAGCTAGAGTATAAACCACTACCGTTTATCCTCGAAGCAATGAATTAAATTTAGTGTGTAAATTGTACAAATCTATTTATGGTCTGAAATAATGGAGAAACTTGGTATACCAAGCTAATTTCAGTTCTCACTAATGTTGGTTTCAAAATTCTTCACTATTTATTCGCATCGGAGCTATGGGTAAATTAGTTGTGTTGATTTATATAGATGATCTGATAATTACAGATGCTAATACTGATAATTTTTTTAACTTCAAACAGTCCCTCAGACAAAGGTTTGCAATTAAAGATCTTGGGATATTGAAGTACTTTCTTGGTATAGAAATGACAACCTCGCATAAGAGACTCTTCTTAACCAAAGGAAATATGTTTTAGATTTGCTCCCTAACATGAGCGATGCTAAACCAATCATTACCCCTCTTGACAGCAAGCTCAAACCTAACTTGAAGGGCACGCCACTCACAGATATAAGTTATTACCAGCGACTTGTTGGTAAGTTGATCTATCTAACAATCACCAGACCTGACATCATATATTTTGTAAGTATTGTGAGCCAATTCATGCACTCCTTGACACTTAAGTATTTGACCCTTATTAAAAGAATTTTACGCTACTTAAAAGGATCAATGGGTCGTGGTATCATCACGAAGAAGAATGACAACACACAAATCATGAGATATTATGATGTTGATTGGGTAGGGAATGCAATCGATCGTAAGTCCGCCACTAGCTATTGTACATTTATCGATGGAAACTTGGTCATATGGAAGAGTAAGAAGCAAACTGTCATTACCAGATCAAGTGTCGAAGTTGAGTATCGTGCAATGACTTCAACTGCGTGTGAGTTGATATGGCTTAAAGGTCTTCTGTGTGATTTAGGTGTTCCTACAACTCTTCCTATGTCCTTATTTTGTGACAATTAGGTAGCCATGAATATAGCATCGAACTCAGTGTTTCACGAGAGGATGAAATACATTAAAGTTGATTGTCATTACGTTCGTGTACAAGTTCAATCACAGGTGATTCAGACACATTATACAAGAAGCTTCGATCAACTAGCTGACATCTTCACCAAGCCCTTGGCTTCTCATCAATTTCAACGACTTCTGTCCAAGCTTGGATCCATAAACCTTCTGGATCTAGCTTGAGGGGGATTATTGGATATAGTCTTTAATTTAAGGAATAAAACAAGGACCTTAATTCAAGGAATCCTTAATTCAAAGAGTAAAACAAGGAATCTTTAATTCAAGAAGTAAATCAAGGAATGTTTAATTTAAAGAGTAATTGAAATAGTAAAATTTCCTTATATATAGCTATACAATTGTAATGAAAATATGAAAAAATAATACAAACTAGAGAGTTCTTTTGTGTAGAGTTATTCTTTGTGTAGAATTATTTTTTGTTTTTTAACAGTTTGATTCTCTTATATCAACAACTGATCCTGTAACCGTCTTGTCTATATTTTAGGTGATTTAACACTTCATCATTTTTAAATTATGCGATTGATATACTACATGTGTGTAGTTATATGATAGATGATTCATATATCAACTTTAGATAACACAACTCTTTCATATTGACTTCATTTGAAAATAGGCAATGATGAAGGATCAATTTGCCAATTATGTAGTACAAAAAGTGTTAAAGACTTGTGATGACTAACAACAAGAGCTTATCTTTTTTTGAATTAAAGTTCATCTAAATACTTTAAAGAAATATACTTATAAATACTTGTAATAGTAAAAAGTGAGTTTGTAATAATAAGGTTATTTTTTATAATCATTATAAATATTAAAATTATTTAATAAGATTTTATTATGTTTTAGTATATAAACTCTTAAATGTATTATATTATTAATTTTAATATAATATGATTTTTAATATTATAATTAACAAATTTATTGTAATTTATATTGATTTTTAATATTATAATTAATAATAATATTTTTATTTAAATTTATGGTCATAGATATAACTTATGATCCCGGTCGTGTAAATACCGAGACCAGAGGTAACAGTCTATAATCTTTCTTATTTAAGTTTTAATTCTTATAATTGTAATCATAGACCTATAATTACGGTTAAAAATCGATGTAATATATCAATATTATAACAGTGGATATTATTTGTTATTTTTATTTGGTAATGTAAGATGTCACCAATACATTAAGAAATCCCTGACCAAAATATATTTTCATTTCCACATTATATGGTTAACATATGATGCATGATCCTACTTACGGGGAATTAAATAAATGAAATCCTTGCACATGTTAAATGGTGAAAGCTTGATTAAATACTCAGCTTTTGAATTTTCCAAGTAAGAAATTTAAGAACATTTTTTCATTTTTCTTTTGGAAGTAATTCAGGTACCTTTTATTATTAATAATTTTCAAATTGTTTCTTAAAAATATAAATTTATTTTATTAATTAAATATCATATTATACTATACATTTGTTAATGTTAATGAAAATTTATGTTATTGAATTATGTATAAGATAAACAAACATTGAACAATGTAAACTTTTAATATCATTAATTACAAAAAAGATTTTAATTTTTATAATAAAAAAATTATAACCAATGTAATAACTTATAATAATATCATCGTACATTAATATTTGGAGTTAAATAATGAAAAAAATATAACATTATAGTGAAGGAAGTTCCTTACAAAAAAATTCAAGATCGAGAAAGAGTAAACAAATATTCAAGTTTTTATTATAATATTACATGTATTATTTTCTAAAATATATATCACTTTATTATTTTATACGCCCTCAAGTTTTTTTTACAAATGATTTATTCTTAAATCAATTTACATAATAAGTTTAATATTAAGGTGGCGTTTGGTTCGTAGAATAGAAACAGAATCGAAATGGAATGGAATGGAAAAGAAATAATGTTGTTTGGTTTGATTACTGGAATCAAGCTCGAAATAAAGATTACAATGTTTGGTTTGTCATTGGAATGAAATGAAAAAAAACCGTAAATTACCTTAATACCTTTACATTCAGTAAAATTCAAAAAATGTTATTTAATTATTATTTTTTCGTCAAACAAAATATATTATTGAAATCATTATTTTTCTAAATAATTATTACTTAATTAAAAAGAAATATATTATTAAAATTATTATTTTTCTAAATAGGGTTTATGGTTTTGAGTTTAGGATTTAGGATTTAGGGTTTAGGGATTTAGGATTTGGGGTTTAGGGTTATATTTATGGGTTAAGATTTATGGTTAAAATTATTATTTTTCTAAAAAAGATTTAGGGTTTTAGAATTTGAGATTTTAGATTTAGGGGTTAGTGTTTAGGGTTTTAGGATTTGGAATTTAGGATTTAGGGTTTAAGGTTTAGGAATTTAGGGTTTAGATTTAGAGTTTTGGGTTTTGAGATTTAAGTTTAGGGTTATATTTGAGGTGAAGGTAAAATTAAAAAAAAAAGTTTAAAAAAATGAAATTATGATTCTTAAAGGAGGGGAAAGAATTATGATTATTCTCTTTTAATAATCGATTTTATTTCATCTTTTATTTTGTTTAATCAAACACATAAAATGAAAGAAATTAATTCTAATTTCTTTCTATTTTTTTCCATCCAAACATCACCTAAGAATTCGTAATATACATATAACACGTGAAATTCACATAGACATAACTAATAGATGCTTAAAACTTTCATCAACAATTAAGTTTTTTCTCTCTCTCCTATAAATGGCCAACTGATAAAATTAACATGCAAGATATTACTTTTAATTCTTGTTTGTTCTTTCTGTTCCTGCTTAGTTAATGTTTAGTTGTTTTTTTTTTGTAAGGCCTAACAAAATATTGTTATTGCAGCCTCACGTAGAATCTTTGACTTTGTAATGATTGTATGTTATTTACTGTGATTCTTTGATTTCTAATATATTATTTAATTTATTTTGGATCGGAGGGTGTGGAACAATCATTTTGTGCATTTATTTCCTAATTTTTCCCCTCATTTTCTTTTCTTTTATTTATTTTTTAATATTTGACAATTATTTTAAATATTATTTTAAATTTGTTAAATTTATTCGTTATAAAAGTTTTTTATCAAAAATCTTTTAAATTTATTCATGTGAGTTGCATAATAACTTTTTAAATTTTACAAGATGGTTAGAACTTAAAATTAGAAAATTGCTAGATAAATTTTTTAGATTTACAAATTTAATTTGAATAATAAGAGAATTTTAAGTGTTGTGTTCTAGTATATGTTAAAAAAGAAAATATTAACATAAGTGTTATTAGCACAATTAAAATGTATATAAAATTTTTATTATATTTTTATTATTAATTATAATTTAATATTATATTATTCAACAACAATTTAGTTGATATATGTAAAGATTAAAGTATTCATATTTAGATATATGATAATTTAATTTTACTAAAATGATACAGATATTATAGATATGGGTAAAAATTTACTTAAAAATAAAAAAAAGAAACTTATTTAATAATGTTTAAATTTTAGATAATAATTTAAGATATAAAAAATTAAATAATATTACATATAATAAACTAATATTACCAATAAATTAATAATTATATGTCAAATAAAAGAATAACTTGAATGAAAATAAATTACTTTAATATTAAAAAATTTAAAAATTATACCATAATTGCATGCAAATAGATTCTCTAAGGAACATGCAATCTTGATTAAGGTAATATTAGTATTATTACATATAATTAAAAATTATTTAAATATAATTACTTAGATGTTATAACCATATTATTTGTCAAATATTCTATAATAGCTCACAATCTTATTTGAGATATCACTTCTATTCATATTAATACTCATTCAAGATAAATTTATAATTATAATTTTTTCATCTAATTATGACATATCATAATATATGTATATATATTCCCTTCTAATAATACATATTCTTAGATCCATAACTCTAATTCTATAATCTTCCATATTGTGTGACATGTATATAATTAACTTAATAAGTGAATGTAATTAAATATCGATAATGTTTATAACCAATTGTTATGTTATCTTCATATTTATTATCATCACTATTTATTATACTATAATGCTCATTGTCATCTTTTTATTTTCTTCTTATTCACCTAACAACACAACAATATTATTTTTACAAAAATAAAACTTTATAATTTACAATAAGAAATTTTATAATGTATTTATGGTTGATTTAATATCATATCTCATTTTAAATTATTGGTTCAAATTATATCAAAATATCTTTTAATTTAAAAAATATTTAAAATAATTTTATTTATCTACTATCTTTAATTAAAAATAGAAAAAAACAGCAATATATTACATAAATTAAAAAATGGATAGTATATCTATTTTTTTATTAAATTATAATCTTAAAATTGATATATTTATATTGAATATAATATTCATTAAATATTAGAGGGATTAAATATTATCCTAATAATTTTGTAATAATATTACATAATCATCTTCATATAATTTATATTCAAATTTTTAATGTATCTATATATGCACCCTTAAAAACCTTACATAAATAGAAAAGTATATTAATAAAACATCAAGAGTAAAATAGACTGGTTGATACTTGGTAGCTATTGTTGTTTTTTTTCTGCAACTCACCGTGACTCGTTCATCTTTTTCTTCTTTATCATCTATTTTCTTTGCAATCCTTTTTCCCACTCCATAAGAATATCCAAATTCAAACAAAATCTTAATAACTAGTCATTGTATAATTTCCAAACCTCAAAGTGGTTCCTTTTAAAACTTTTTAAGTAATGTCGTTGTTCTCTCTTTATTCAATCTATATTTTATAGGTTTTAGAAACACGAAAAATAAATATAGACAGTATTGATTTAATCGTCGGCGATTTGATCAACAATAATCAATTTTGATATGGAAAATGGTGGAGACGAAGACGCTGATGAGGTTTTGAGCGATGTGGAGGGCGAAGATCCGATTCCTATCGCAACTAAGAATCCGTTTCTGGATGAAATCTCGCTGGAGAGATACCGGGAACTTCTCGCCGAGCTTGATCGCGGGCGACAGGCTCGCGAGGCAGCGGAGAGCTCCAAGGTCGACTTGCAAGTTTTCTTCAATCGCCTGAAGGCTTTCGCACACGAGGCGATCAAGAAGCGTGATGAGTGTACGAGGCAGAGGGACGAAGCCTTGCGTGAGAAGGAAGAAGTTTCTAGAAATAACGAGAAGGTTTCGGCAGAATTGACAGAGGCCAACGGGGGAAAAGATGAGGTCCTGAAGCAGAAGGATGAGATGGCAAAGCAATGGGATGAAGTGGTTAAGGAGAGAGATGGATTGAGGGTGGAAATTGGGAATTCAACGCATATGTTTGTAACTGGCATTGAGAAGATATCATGGAAGGTCAGCCGTTTCAAGAGTTTTGTGACTGCGGGATTGCCCCAGTCGCATAAGTACACTGGACTGGCAGCGGTGGCTTATGGAGTGATTAAGAGGACGAATAAGATTGTTGAAGAGCTCCTCAAGCAAGTCGATGCTGCAGCTAAGTCTAGAAATGAAACTAGGGAGCAGATGGAGCATAGGAGTTATGAGATTGCCATTGAACTATCTCAGCTTGAGGCCACAATCAACGGATTGAGAGAAGAGGTGGTAAGAGAACTTCTAATATGGAGAAATTGGAGAAGATAGTTGAGAAGGATGGTAAGATTACAGAGATTGAAGGTCAGATGTGAATTGTTAAGGTTGAGAATGAGGCTCTAGAGTTGAGGCAGTTACGCGAAAATTTATAAAATATGGATCTAATTAATAGATTATTTTTAATTTTTATCAATTTATAATTTAATAACTCAAACAAAGTAGTCAGACATGCAATCGTGTGTAATAATAAGTGACGAAATAAAATAATAACACACGATATGTTTAGATGAAAACAACCTAGACCACAACCATGACCTAAGAAGAAAACCACCGGTCTATCAGTCCACCAGAACATCTAATTTTCCACTATGAAAATCAAATGTTCAAATACAAACTCGGTCTTATGATAATGATTTCAAATATAATTTAAAGTATATCTTATCTAATATCTTTTAGTATATCTTATTTTGGAGTATATATCTAATATCTTTTAGCATATCTTATTCCATAATTTAGCACTAAAAATAATTTCAGATTTATAAACATGTGTTATTAAATGCATAAATGTAATCTTATTATCATAATTATCAAAGATATACCTAAAATACAATTATCTGGAACTCGATTATTTGTTTGGTTTTTCTTGATAAACTTGATAGTAGGCCTAAAAATAAATTTATAGATAAATATTTTGCTTACGAAAATAACAACACTCATAATCCTTACAAGTTACTCTGTGAGTATGATGATAAGTTGACGACTTTAGATTCCAAAATGGAAGCACAGAGGCCTTTGTTGATTGATCAGTTGAATTTTGTATCGAAAGTTCATGAGCAGATTTGTGATGTTATCAAGATAGCTGATTCCAATAATTTAGATCAGTTAGAGGTTTCTGAGTCGTTATTTGTTCCTCGAAAAATTGACATAGAAGAAAACATACGTGCCTCTTTAGCTGGGATGAAGGATAAGAATCGTCATATAAAGAGCTTAGATGAAAAGATAAAGGATTTTGTTGAAGATAAGAATCGTCGTATAAAGATTTTAGATGAAAAAGTGTTTCGGTTAGTAAAGGAAAAAGAACATATTGGATCTTTACTTAGAAGTGCTTTGTCAAAGAGATTGGCATTAAATCTTTCTACCAAAACCAGTGACTTCTTCCAAGTTACAGAGAATGGTTTAAGGGAGGCCGACATAAATTTCAAATTTTGCAATCTTATTGGAGATCAGAAGATTACAATTTCTAACAACAAAGCAGATGCACAGGAGACAGAGGATGATGAGATATACACTTTGGTAAGTGATACTTGGTGTTGGTTTGCACTGAATATAAGTCACACTATTGTACATTTATGCAAATTCTTCTCGACTGAGATTTTTGTCTATTGCATGCAGGCTGGCGCTTTAGAGAATATTATTAGGGCTTCTCACCTTGATATCATTGAGTTGCAACACTCCATTGACGAACTGAGGTATTCTACTTCTTAATTCTCATAAACTTATAAAGACACATATATATTGTAGTCTTCATATGTGTCCTCCATTTGGTAGTTGTAAATTTATATATTTTAAATTCGGTTTATTTGCATTTGCTACACACCCTGATTGATACTATTTCCGTTAATTTCTCTGGTTTTCTACATTAAGGACAGAGTCAAATTTACTTAAAGAGCATGTAGAGGCTCAAGCCAAGGTGCTTGAGAAAAGAACAAATCAAATTATGGAACTTGAAGAGAAGGAGAGAGTCGCAAATGAAAGTGTATGTCATTTATATTTCACTCTTATTTAGTTTGATTTTATAATCCCACATTTTATTCCTTTTTGTTATATATCGTGTAAACAGTAAACTGTATCTTATGGAGTGTGAGTGCTGTTAGAGTCTCAATTCAATCCAGAAACATTCGTAAAACCATATGAACTCATAATTTAAATACAGCGGAAACAAAATTGGATTGAAAACATACCTCCTACCATTGATCAATTTTCAGCACTTACACGGGAATTCCAATGGATTTTATGTTCGATGCTTTCACTGGTTTCTCACACTTATTCTCTGCGTATTGATGGTGTATCTGAATTATTATGCAGTTAATAGTGAGAGGACCCGAGACTTTATTAAGGTTCTTCCATCAAGAACCTTGTTCGGTTTCGGAATCGACGTACGGTTTAAACCGAATCGCTTACCACGCTCACTAACGTTGCAACACTATGATTTACATTCTCCCACTTGGTACAAACGTTAAGCGAAATTCTCTTTAGTAACAAAACACATGAATCATAGCGATAGGTCCTCAAGCGAGTATTATCTTCCATGTATTACAATGTATTTAGTTTCTCAAGTACTATACTTTATGTGGTAACTAAACTTAATGAATAAATCCTATATTTATTCTTGGTCCAATAAAAGATATATATTTTCTCAAATAAATTAAGGTGCACATGAATATGAGAAAATATCACAATATATAAGAGTTTCATTAATAAATTGTATATATACATTTACAAAGTGGAACCAATTCCCATTTTCTCTACATGATCCTTGAATTTCATTGGTGGCATGCCTTTAGTCAAAGGATCAGCAATCATCAACTCAGTGCTTACGTGCTTAATGACCACTTTCTTTTCCTTAACACGTTCTCTTATGGCCAAGTACTTAATGTCGATGTGCTTACTACGACTACCACTTTTGTTATTCTTAGCCATAAATACAGCAGCTGAGTTGTCACAGTACAATCTTAATGGCCTAGAAATAGAGTCAACTACTCTAAGCCCGGAAATGAAACTCTTTAACCATACACCATGCGATGTGGCCTCAAAACATGATACGAACTCGGCCTCCATGGTGGAAGTAGCAGTCAAGGACTGTTTCGCACTCCTCCAAGACACAGCTCCACCGGCAAGCATGAAAATGTAACCAGATGTTGATTTTCGTGAATCAATATAGCCAGCAAAGTCCGCATCGGAGTAGCCAATTACTTCCAATTCATCGGTTCGTCTATACATGAGCATATAATCCTTGGTTCCTTGTAGGTACCTCATCACTTTCTTTGCAGCTTTCCAATGGTCAACACCTGGATTACTCTGATATCTCCCTAGCATCCCAACAACAAATGCAATGTCGTGTGCAACTGAAAGCATACATCAGGCTTCCAACAACTGAAGCATATGGAATGGTTTTCATTTGTTCTCTTTCAAAATCATTCTTTGGGCATTGGTCCAAATTGAACTTATCACCCTTCACAATGGGAGCAACACTTGGTGAACAATCCTTCATCCGAAATCTCTAAAACTTTGTTGATATAGGTTTCTTGAGATAAACCCAAGACACCTCGAAGTCTATCTCTATGGATCTTAATGCCAATGACATAAGATGCCTCACCCATATCCTTCATATCAAAATTTTTAGAGAGGAATTGTTTTACCTCGTGTAGCAAACCCCTATCATTGGCTGCAAGCAAAATATCATCCACATATAGCACCAAGAAACAAATCTTACTCCCACTAACTTTTTGGTATATACATTGATCCATAACGTTCTCTTCAAAACCAAATGAAGTGATGACGTTATGGAATTTCAAATACCATTGACGGGAAGCTTGCTTTAATCCATATATGGATTTATTAAGCTTACAAACCAAATGCTCACCATCACTAGAGAAGAATCCTTCAGGTTGTTTCATATAAACCTCTTCCTCTAGGTTACCATTAAAGAAAGCCGTTTTCACATCCATTTGTTGCAAATCCAAATCAAAATGGGCAACCAATGCCATGACCACACGAAGTGAATCTTTCTTAGATACAGGAGAAAATGTCTCTGTGTAGTCGATTCCTTTCTTTTGAGTGAATCCTTTGGCAACGAGTCTTGCCTTATGTCTCTCAATGTTACCTTGTGAGTCTTTCTTTGTTTTGAAGACCCATTTACATCCAATGGCTTTCACACCATCAGGCAACTTGACGAGATCCCAAACTCGGTTAGACGCCATAGAATCCATCTCTTCTTTCATGGCATTGTACCATAAGTTCGAAACCTCAGAACTCATGGCCTGTGAAAATGTCTCAGGATCATTTTCAGCTCCAACATTATAGTCACATTCTTGTAGATACACAACATAATCATTAGGAATCGCTGATTTCCTTACTCTAGTAGATCTTCTTAATGTTGCATCAACATTCTCCTGAGGAGCAAGATCATGTTGTTCAACTGGTTGTTCAACAGTTGTAGGCATCTGTTGAACTTCAACATCTACTGGATCAGGATCAACAGCTTGTGGTACTTCTAAGACTGGTTCTTCAACATGCATTTGTACTCGAGGCATGTTGTTAACAATAACGATCAGTCCATTACTTGAAGTGGCATATTGAGCATCTGAATGATCTTTCTCAGAACCAATGCTCTGGGATCGATCGCTCCCACTAATCAAGTAATTCTCAAGAAATTTTGCATTTCTTGATTCCACAAACCTAGTGTTGTGAGATGGACAGTAAAATCTATAACCTTTAGACCGTTCGGCATATCCAATGAAATACCCACTAATGGTCCTTGGGTCCAGCTTTTTCTCTTGTGGATTATAAATCCTCACTTCAGACGGGCATCCCCAAACGCGCATATGTTGCAAACTCGGTTTCCAACCTTTCCATAATTCAAATGGTGTCTTTGAGACAGCCTTGGTTGGAACTCGGTTTAATATATACACAGCCGTCTTTAAAGCTTCAATCCACAAGGATTTAGGAAGATTGGAGTTGCTAAGCATACTCCGCACCATGTCCAAAAGTGTTCGGTTTCTTCTTTCTGCTATACCATTCTGGTCTGGTGAACCAGGCATAGTGTATTGGGCAACTATCCCATGTTCTTGAAGAAACTTAGCAAACGGACCAGGCGTCATTCCATTCTCAGTGTATCTACCATAATATTCACCACCTCTATCTGATCTCACAATCTTTATTTGCTTTCCACATTGTTTCTCTACTTCAACCTTAAAGCTTTTGAAGGCATCCAATGCTTCGCTCTTATTATGAAGCATATAGAGATACATATATCGAGAAAAATCATCAATAAAGGTGATAAAATATTTCTGACCTTGAATGTCCATATCTGGACAACATATATCCGTATGTATGATTTCTAATATGTTTGAACTTCTATTGGCACCTTTCTTTGACTTGTTAGTCTGCTTTCCCTTAATGCAGTCCACACATGTCTCAAAATCGAAAATCTAGAGTACTAAGTACCCCATCTTTCACTAATCTTTTAATTCTTTCTATAGAGATATGTCCTAATCTCATATGCCATAACGTAGAAGAGTCTTCGTCAATAATACACCTTTTAGTGCCAGCTTGAACATGCATAGCGTTATAAGTGGCATTATTTCGTAAATTAATGCAGTAAAGACCATCAGACAAAATACCATTCCCAACACAATCAGATTTATTAAATAAACTGAAAGATGTTTCTGAAAAGTGAAAGGAATAACCATAAGGTACAAGTCTTGAAATTGAAATCAAGTTTCTAGAGAAACTTGGAACATAAAAGGTCTTTTCTAATTTTAAAATAAAACCACTACTTAAAATCAAACTACATGTCCCTACAGCTTCCATATGTGAGCCCATCTTGTTACCGGATAAGATGTATTGCTCACTTCCCATTGGCTTCCTTAGATTTTGCATACCCTGTAAGGAATTTGCAACATGGATTGTAGATCCAGAATCAATCCACCAAGTGTTAATATTAACATTAACCATATTAGATTCATAACAAACAAACGAGGTTGGATTACCTTTATTCTCAAGCCATTTCTGGAATCTGATACAATCCTTCTTCATGTGTCCCTTCTTTTTACAAAAGAAACACTTGGATTCTTTCTTAATATCAGCTTGAGGTGGAATTATCCCTTTTCCTTTATGCTTGTATTGAGATTTGCCTTTACAGTGCGTTGTAGCCAACATTCCACTCTCACCAAATTCCATAGCAAGTCTCCCTTCCTCTTGAACACACATGGTCATTAGTTCATTGATTGACCATTTATCTTTATGTGTATTGTACGAGATTTTGAATGGCCCGTACTGATGTGGGAGAGTGTTAAGAATATAATGCACCAGGAAGGATTCCGACATTTCAACCTCGAGATGCTTAAGTTGAGCATGATGTCCCTCATTTGCGTAATGTGCTCGGGTACACCTTTCACAGTGGTGAGTCTTAAAGAAGAGAACTTCATAATAAGGGTGCTTGCTAAAGCCTTATCTGAAGTGACGAATTGATCATCAATGGCCTTTAGCAAGTCTTGAACATTGGTATGCTTTGATCAACTAACCACGAATACGAGATTTTAGTCTTAATAAACATCATACTAAGGCGATTAGATCGTTCCCATTGTTCATAAAGCATGATATTCTCTGGAGTACTGGTTTGAGTAATTTTAGATGGTTCGTTTTTCCTAATAGCATAATCAATATCCATCCACCCTAATTGAAGGAGAATTCTTTCCTTCCATATTTTATAGTTATCCTCTTTCAGATCGGGAATATCACAGCGGATATCAGAGAAATTTACAGGTTGAGAAGCTGCAATTTGAAGATTATATGCTTATTAAAATTTGAGGCCTAAACTATAATCATTCTTTACCAATGTAAATCATGAATAATATGAATCTAGTGACATAAAACTTGCCTGTGGACTAAAGTTTTAATTCAATTAAATTCATCATAACTTTACGATAAAACTATCAAATTATGTTCCTTTTCCTAATCCCTGTGCGTAAATTAGAAAATATAATTTGATATTATATCCTAATTAATCACACAAAAATATAATAAAAATTCCTGTGGGATAAGATTTATTATATCACATATGATTAATTACAATTAATATTTATTTTCTAAATGTGATCCTAAATAAACTTTATTATAGTTTTAATTAATTAAAGATGCTGTGGTTACTCCCTAATTAATTAAACTATATGAATCACTTAAATATTAATTAAATCCTTATGCTCAATTATTGCATAAAACCATAAGCAATATTAATTTAATTTCAAATGTACAAATATTATTTATCTTAAATTGTATATATGACAATAAATTATACAAGAAAAAATTAAATAATATAAGCACTAATTAAATCCATAAAAGTCATTAAAAATTAGTTTCATTATGCATAAATTATTTAACTCAATTTTATATGTATAATTAATTACAAAATTTATACATATAAATACCCAAAGTAAATAATTTAAGCATAATGTATTTAAATAAAATTTTATTGTGTCCAAAAATTATTTAAATAAATATAACATGTATAATAAATATTATACATATGATAAACATAAATTATATTCGAAATTTATTTTTATTTTTATTAAAATGAAATTCCAAATACATATTTAAAATTAAGTTGGATACTAGGTACAATGCAAAAAATCGTTACATCCCAGTGGAAAGTATCACTTATACCAGCCAGTGAAGTCTGGGTTCAATTCCCAGTTAAAGCATTTTTTTGTTTTTTTTTTTGTTTTAAACAATATATATATAAATATAAGTTTGATACAATAATAACCAAAATGTTTGTTGCAGCCCACTGGATAAGACGATTTAAAGTCTTACGCAGGACCTGTGTTCGAGTCCCCGAGAGCGTGTTTTTTTTTTTTTTAATAAAACTTCATCTTCAACCTTCAGCCGGGTCAACTTGACCCGGTTTGACCTTAACGGATACCCGGCCGTATCTTTCTATTCCGGCGACGGAATCCAGCGTTCTTTTTATCAAAATTCTCAGAATTCAATTTCCGAGTGATTCATAATATTAATTTTAAGTAAAAACTTCATTTTAAATAAAAAGTTAATTAATGAAGGAAATTAATACCCACGGCAAATTGGATTTATTTTCTTCATTGTTTTTCAAGTTTAATTTTACAGAATCATTCAAAAATCAATATTGAAACACTTTATAATTTTCATATGCATCAAAAACAATCAATACAAAAAATCCAAAATTTCAGTTTTCTTGAAACAATAGAGAAAAACAGAGTTGTTTTCAAATGGCTCTGATACCAAATGTTAGAGTCTCAATTCAATCCAGAAACGTTCATAAAACCATATGAACTCATAATTTAAATGCAGCGGAAACAAAATTGGATTGAAAACATACCTCCTGCCATTGATCAATTTTCAGCACTTACACGGGAATTCCAATGGATTTTCTGTTCGATGCTTTCACTGGTTTCTCACACTTATTCTCTGCGTATTGATGGTGTATCTGAATTGTTATGCAGTTAATAGTGAGAGGACCCGAGACTTTATTAAGGTTCTTCCATCAAGAACCTTGTTCGGTTTCGGAATCGACGTACGGTTCCGACGAAACCGAACTGTCACCACGGTTCACTAACGTTGCAACACTTTGATTTACAAGTGCTACTTTGTTGGGTTAACTGATATATACATGTTCTAGATTGAAGGATTAATGATGGATATTGCTGCTGCTGAAGAAGAGATTACTAGATGGAAAATAGCAGCTGAGAAAGAAGCTGCCGCTGGCAGAGCTGTTGAACATGAATTCTTAGAACAGGCATGCACTTAAAGCTGGCAGTATTTAATTTTTCATATATCATTTTGAGCAATGTCTATTAGATATGTAAGTTTTTTTCTACTATTTATGAAGTTTTTAAAACAAACAACTGTTCGGGGATGTTTATGTTTGACATAATTACTGAAGTATTTAGCAAAAGTACAGAATACTGTGGACAATGTGACATAATAACTATAGTTATAAGGCACTCTAAAGAAAATGGCAGAACTTGAGGGTATAATAAGAATGTATACTTCAGCTTTGGGGGATCTTCAAATCTGAGACGTTTGTAGGAAATGTTGCTGTTGCTGTTGCTGTTGCTATTGGCCTTTAAATAGGGTTATGTAAAGGTGAGATATGGTGAACAGGGTAATCATTGATTCAAACTTCAAAGTTCTTGTCTATCCACGCTACCGTAATGTTTGGTTAGTCTCGAAAAATTCATTCATAGCTAAACCCTGATGCTGATTGTGCAGTGGAAAATGATGGGAAGGATAAAAGATAAAGTTTTAAATTGTGACTGTTGATTTAAAGTACATTTTTAACTGTTAGTCATGAAATTTGACACCTAGAGTTATGACTTGTGACTTGCTGTAACAAATTTGAATTTGACTTTTTGGCCTTGTAGTCAAATTACTTATATTTTTCAAGGTAGGCTTCGTTTATAGCAATCTTCCAATTTCAATGCCATGATCCATCTTGTTATTTTCTTGTTTTGGTCAGACGGTGGTTGTGTTAGTGCCTTATTACTATATAGTTCTGGTTAATTGGAAGAATAATTATTAGCTCTGGTCAAGGCCTACTCATTGACTTCAATCATCTTTGCAGTTGTCAGAAGCTTGAAGAGGCAAAGGGAACCATGTTGGAGTCAGAGAAAAAGCTCAAATTTAAAGAAGAGACTTCAGCTGCTGCCATGGCAGCAAGAGATGCAGCTGAGAAGTCATTGAAGTTGGCAGACTCAAGGGCATCAAGGCTAAGAGATAAAGTAGAGGAACTTACACGTCAGCTCGAGGAATTGGAAAATCAGGAAGATTCAAGGGTGGGTCTAAATGCACCTAGATACGTATGCTGGCCATGGCAGTGGCTTGGTTTGGACTTTGTAGGTTTCAGCAGGCATGATGTCTAAGTGCAGCAGAGTTCAAATGAAATGGAACTCTCCGAACCTCTTTTGAAGTTGTACATCATTTTCTTTTATATTTTTCTTTTTGTGTATTTATTTTGATGTTTCCAAATGAGTGCAGTAAAAGGTGGTAGCTTAGAACACACCACCATTCATCAAAACTTTTATGTTTTCAATGTTAACCAGAAGCCCTTATTTTTCCTATTGATGCTTTAGACATGAAGTTTCATTTTGTCCATCTAAGATCTTGACAATATTGATTGTCATTTCCTAAATGGCCAGAAATGGAATCAAATTGGCAAAAACATAAAATCAAATAGTTCCCAACAAATATTCAAAGAATAAAGTAAACTATTTTATCTTCGGGTAAAAAAAGTACCCAATCTGAATTCAATATTTTTTTTGCCTTCTTTTCATTGATGTTAATGACGGTTTTAAATAGATAAAAAGCTTACACATAAATTGAATACATTACTCACATATAACTACCCCACTCAAGCACAATTACTAAAAGACATGTACACATGAACTATTGAAAATACTAAACATAACTGCTAAAAACATGAAAGAAAAATACCTCCCTTATCAGTAGATCATTGTCACTGTCACTGTCATCGTGTCCTTTCAACATGAGTAGTCATGACCCTTGACACCAATGACCTGCAGTAAAGTGCTCATTACAATTAAAACATAGACCTTAAGCTCACCTTCGCTACATTTCATCCCAAGTCAATCATCGAACCGGAGCCACAGGTATAGCTAGTGCTGCCCCAATAGTTGGCAGAAGAGCTAACAGGGTTTTCACTGTTGGTGGAGGGTATACATACATCCCTTGTCTCGATAGTTGATCATCTTTCATTCGCGTGAAGCTGATAGCCTTCTTTAATGTCTAAGGCTTAAACATTCAGATACCATCTGAGATGTCTGTTTTTAAGCCATTCATAAATGTTCCCACAAGAGCTCTTTGCGTCCAACCTCGTTCCCGATTGCCCAAGCATTCGAATCACGCAAAAAACCATCATGTTGTATCCTTGAAAGTGTTTCATCAAAATATTCACACTCCAAAGGCCCAAAACGAGCCAAGAGTTCGTCTTCAAAATTTGCACACGAGAGAGCTCATCCTTCTTCTTGAAAAGTCCTATGGATCCATTGCCATAATTGGTTAACCTTTCCTTCCAAATAGTAGTAGGCCAAAGAAACTTTTTGGGCTTTAGGAGTATTTTGGAACTTAAAAATTTGGTTCACATGATTGAACCATTTCGTCGAATCATCTCATGAAAATCAAAGAAATTCAAGCTTTGTTGTTTTGGAGGATACAACCAGTCGACCACCATCGTTGCCTTCTTGATGATGGTTTCTATGATTAGGGTTCTCCTGATTTGTAAGCAAGACATCGATGAGACGGTTGAGAGTTTCTTCTACATAACGAAGCTTGTCGGCCATGTCAAGCTTCATCTTATGTAACCCTTCTTGTACTTCATTAAGCCCAACTTCCAATTGCTCAATTATCTTCTTGTTAGTGGCTATTGTCACGCACACTCTAATACCAGTGTTAGGTCCCAACAAATATTTAAAAGTTTTTCTTAATATGAGAAAAGTAACCAATTTAAATTCAATATTTTTTAACCTTTTTTTTATTGATACTAATGGTTGTCTTAAACAGACAAAAGCCTTAGACATAAACTGAATATACTACTCACATATAATGACCTCACTCAAGCACAATTACTAAATAAAAATACACACGTGAACTGCTGAAAATACCTGAATATATGAAAGAAAAATACATCAAATTACACCCCACTTATCGTGGCTTATCAAATTATTTGATCAGTGACGTAGAGGGACAAAATCAATCCACAGTAGAACTTGAGAATAGTCTGTTGAATTGGATGTTTTGCACAATCTAGTTTATTCATTCCTTTATTTCACGGACAGAACAGAAGGGACATCTGAAGCATTACTTGGTGAACCAAGTCCCAATTATCTAATGAGAAAATTTTACAGGGACTAGTAAAAGAGCACTTTTCTTAGCTGTAGTAAGAGAACGTCCAGTGGTTTCATCCATGTTGATATCTTCCTCTTTCATTCCAGTTGGCAATTTCCAATCAAAGTGGTATAAAAGACTTGCTAGTGCAAGCTCTACAGTTACCATTGCCATATGCATTCCTGGGCAAACCCTTCTACCAGCTCCAAATGGTAACAGCTCAAAATGTTGTCCTTTGAAATCAATAGTACCATCACTAAACCTTTCTGGAATGAACTCCTCAGGACTTTTCCAGATCTTGGGGTCTCGTCCGATTGCCCAAACATTAACTTGAATAACAGTCTTTGGCTTTATTTTATAACCACCGATCTCAAACTCAGAAATGCTTTCTCTTGGGACAAGCAATGGACCTGGAGGGTGCAATCTAAAAGTTTCCTTTATTACCATTTTGAGATATCGAAGCTGATCTGTGTCAATTTCACTTACTTTTCCTTTGTTCCCAATACAACTTCTGATTTCATCTTGAACTTTCTTCATCAATTTAGGCTTCTTAACAAGCTCTGTCATTGCCCACACCATTGTTATTGCTCCAGTATCTATTCCACCTAAAAACATATTCTTTTCCGTACAGATAAAAAAAATATCACTAATACTGGGATATTATAAACACTTCATTTATTAATAAAACTACCATTTTTTTCTATCGATTTACTTTTAAAACTATTTTTTTTTAACTTAATATTCCTATTATTTTAAACATTCAAATTAACAAAAAATTCATGGGAGGACATTTTCGTCATTTTGCATCCATATTCTTAAAACAAAATAAAAATCGAAAAAAAGAGAGATTTAAAATCAAAATATCTGTCTGAGAAGACAACCGAACTCCCCTCAATTTCAATTCCAACAGATAGTCTAGCCTGACATTGTTGTACTGGAAAATCAGAATTAGACATTATTTCTTTCAAGCTTTTATGTCAAACACGAAAAATGAAAATTATAAACATCCAATTTGGATTGAAGGTTTCAGCCGGTAAGAGAACGATATCCCATTTCTACACTAGTGTAAATATGGCAGTTCTAATTTAGGCGGTGGCTGGGCTGCTCGCGTTGGAATCCCCGTTGGCATAAAAAATGCTCTTTTATGTTTCTTCTTATATTTCCCCCCTTTTTTTTTACAATAGGAATACATAATTACGAAAATGCCCGATCACTTGTTAACCGCATTGTTTGTTATTTTGAAATGTTAAATCCAATGTATAAAATATATATTATTAAATTAAAATTAAACTAAATAATTTTAATAATAAATTGACATAAAAAATGATAAAATTTTAATTGTAAATAAAGCAAAATTGAGGTGAATTATCAGTCCCCAACAAAAAAAAGGGTTGAGGTGAATTACATAAATAAGTACTGTTTTTTTTAATAATAGATATTTTTAATTAATAGTTTTTTTTTAAAATAAGGTACGAAATGAGAAAAAATATTACTATTAAGTTAATATTTTTTTAATAGGATTATTTTTATTATCAACAAATGAACAGAGAAATGACTTTATATTTTTTAAATAATTCATTCCAAGACTATCTCCACCAAATAAACTTATTCTAAATAATAATATTTTTTATTTAATACAATAAAATAATAATTTATATCCTTAGTTAATATATTTTATAAAATAAAGAAAACTAAACAACATTAGATACAAATAAAGAAACTGGCACTATTCTAAAGACATCAAATGACACTTTTGTTTAATAATAATAATAATAATAATAATAATAATAATAATAATAATAATAATAATAATAATAATAATAATAATAATAATAATAATAATAGTAAAAGAAGAAAAAAAACACTGCAAACACACAAATTAAGACATATATAATTAAACTTTGAATGATATAATTAATTGATAAAATTGGAAACTTAATTACCAAAAGGACCGCCTTGATATTATCATGAGAGAGCTGAGCAGCACTAAATCCAGATTGTTCTTTAATTATGTTGAGCAACACATCAACAATATCATCTTGCTCTTGTTTTGTTCTCCCAGGATTGAGATGATCATCAATAACTTGTTGAAAAAATTGATCTACTTGATGAAATGTATTTTCAAGTCTTTGATGTAACCCAGAGAGCCTATCAAAAATCCAACCAATATAAGGAAAGTACTCAGCTGCAAAGAAGCTCCCCATTAAGGCCTCGGTTTCATGAACTACTTCACCAACTCTTTTATGACCAAAATTGTCTCCTTCAAAACTAGTCCCGTATGCAATCCTAAATATTATACCAGCAGTTAAAGCATACAACTTCTCAGTAAGATCAACAACCGAACCAGAAGACGCTGAATTCGATATCGAATCAATCATAGATTTTACTTCTTCTTCCCTAACAGACATAAATGATTGAACCCTCTTTGCACTAAAAATCTCAAGAACACATATTTTTCTCATCTCTCTCCAATAATCACTATAAGGTGAGAATGCTATGTCTTGAAAATTGTGAGTCAGTCTTTTAGAACCAGTTAAGGAAGGTCTGCTACAACTTTTAAGGTCATTGATCTTTAAAGCTTCATTTGCAGCTTCAGCAGAGGATAATACAACTGTTGTCATATTACCAAGTTGTATATGCATAACAGGCCCATATTTTTTGGCAAGTTTATGTAAAGATTGATGAGGTAATTCACCAAGTTGGTGCAAGTTACCTATAATAGGCAGCTTAGATGGTCCTGGAGGAAGGGGAATGTTTTTTCCACCTGCTTTCATTTTCTTTGCGATGAAATAAACAAGGGGGATAAGTAGGAAAAGAAACATGAAAAGGGTATTGAGAGCCATGGGAGATTATTAGTGAAGCTTGATGTCGATGCACAAACTATGGTTGTTTATGTGTTACGGATCGATGATATATGTAGAGAAAATATTATGCAAGACTTTTGAGTGTTTTTCTTTTTCTAACATGTACTCCATTGGATAATGACAATGACAATAATCAATAATTGTATCTATTATACATGTATCTTGTATCTTGTGAACAATTTTTTAATCATAAAAATCACATTTTAAAACTTATAAGGTACAACATAATTAAGTTAGAGTTTATAAGAATAAATTATTTTTAAATTTTATCAATTTATAATTTAATAACTTAAATATAACGATCAAGTATGCAATCATATATAAGAATAAAGTAGAGAAATAAAATAATAACACACGATATTTTTACGTGAAAACAACTTAAGTCACAATCATGACTTAAGATGAAAACCATTAGTCCATTAGATCACTTAATTTTTCACTATGAAAATTAAATGTTCAAGTACAAACTCGATCTTATGCTACCCTCATTAGGATACTACACTAATGTACCTTACTTACGAGCTCTTACTCTATTTTCACAGTCTCTAAAATTAGTGTGAACGGTTCCCAGACTAACGTTTCAATAAGCTTCTTGTCAATTAGATGCGTTCTCAAATTAACTGCAAAATAGTTAGTATGGAAACACAATTACCCGTGTGTGTTCCAGAATGAATTTAATAATCAATAATCCTAATTAGATGATTCAAAACATATGTTCCTTAAATCAAATCAACTAACAAATTCTAGAACAAAAAGATTAAGCATAGTTTTAATAAAAATAACTTATTTAAAATTTAATGATTAAATCAAATAATCATGATCATTAATAAAATTATTTAATCTAAATATCTAAAAATTTAAAACTAATCGATATAAATCAATATATGGTCAGAGCTTCTTTTGTTAATAAAATTGACAAAAGGAAAAAATTAAAAAATGTTGACCTTAGACAGGAAGACATGGTAGAATCATCATCACCAGTAGTTAACCCTGAATCAGTTAGCTCAGTATCATCATTGGTTCAACCAATAGAAACATTACCAGATCACATTGTTACCCAAACCTAAGATAGTATAGATAGATCATTATTACTAGTTAATCCAGAACAGATTAGCGAAAAATCATTAATTGACCTTAAGTCAAATAAAATAGTAGAACCTGTTGACTTAGTCAAACCATCAACGCTCTTAATAGGTAACCTACCAGTTACTATTCAAGATCCATTACTAGAACCTATAGCTAAACCTATAGTTCAAATTGACCCTAAATCAGTCAACATTCCAGTAGAACCAATAGCCATAGAACCTATAGATATAGTTCCATAATACAAAACATTTCCATCAATTAGTGTCTCGGAGGTCACAGAATCTGACTTCGATATGCTTTTAGACAATGAACCTGTAGAGTCTCTAGCTAGCACACCAATAGCTTCAACTCCACAACTCAAAACCTTTTCAGAAATTAAACCTAGTGAAATCACCTTAGCTGACTTCGATAAGTTTTTAGAAGAAACGGATGATCTTATTAACGAGGTTAATATGATCAAAACAAAAAAGAAGTTACCCGTATGGGAAAATCTAGATGGTTCAGTCGAAGCTGAACATCCTCAATTAAGACCTATTACCATCACCTATCAGGATAGTCAAGTAGAAGCCTTTCCTCTTAAGAACCCTCAAGAGAACCAGGCAACCAACCTCAAAAACATAGTTACCCAAAATAACTATACAAACATCAGCCTAAATACTTTAGGAAAACAATTAATCAGGCTAGAGAAGAATCTAAAATTAGATACCCCCTCTACCCCTAGTCAAATAACAGATAGGATAGTTAAGAACCCTATCTTCAAACCCTTCTAGGTCTCCAAACCAGCCCAGGAAGAAATAACATCAAAATTTGAAAAACTTCAAAATTGGAATAATACCCTTAGGTTCCAATTAGAAGATCAATTTTCAAACAAAATAGGACTAGTTGTTCTAGAGTCACCAGTGACTTCAAATTCAACCCAGACACCATTACAGGATCTTAGTACTCTTCGTAAACTAGGATCTGAAATATCATCATGTGAGGATAGTTCCTAGGAAACCCTTTCTGAACCTACTCCTCACCTTCAAAAATTAGCTTGGCAAGAACCTAGCCCAGTTAGGTATCTACACACCATAGGAACCCAACCTAGTCAGGTCATCCAAACTAAGTATAATGCGTCTTCAATCTAAGTTTGGAACATAGATGGAATGACTGATCATGAGATATTAAATATCTTACAGTAGATGACCATGGCGTCAAATGCTTATAAAACCCAAATTGGTACAACTGATAAAACAGTTGTTGAATTATTAATAGCTGGCTTTTCAGGCCAATTAAAAGGATGGTGGGATCATCATCTTTCAAAACAACAACAGTCAGATATCTGCAAGGCAATACTGACTGATGAGTGTGGCATACCCATACTTTCCCATCAAAGTGCTCCTATACAGGATGCAGTCTCCACATTACTCTTTACCATATCACATCATTTTATGGGGGATTGATGAGTGCTCAAAAAGCACTAAAATTACCATGATTTTATGCACATTAATTGATTAAAAATATATCTATTTATATGATTTTATCATATATTTATATAAATTTGTCTTTTTCGAAATCACGGATTTTTTTATTATTTTTCAGGTATTTTCGCTTAAAAACGTAACTTAAAGACTCAAAGAGGAATACTGGAGGCAATACATCACAAATATATTCAAAAATAAATGAGAAAAAGTCAACAAATATGGAAAAATTGGACAAAATGGGTCAAAAATGTCAAAAAGGAGGAAATTGTGCCGCCGCGCCACCCAGCTGCCCAACACGCCCATCCCGCGCGCACTGCACTTCCTTTCTGTGCGCGCGTCCCTGGTGCTGTCTGTGCGCGCCGCTGCCCATCTGCGCCCCTTTCGCGCGCGCCACCTACCCGCTGACGTCAATTGATGTCATTTTCACCTATTACGTGTTTCCTCCATTTTTTATCATTTTTTCACCTACTTTTTATTCTTTTCCTCACCTATAAATACCCTCATTCTCTTCACTTCATACCACACCTCAAAACACATTCTCTTATCTCTTTCTTTCTCTCTTTTCTTAGATTTTTTAGTTTTTCTTAGTTTTTAGCTTTTCTTAGTTAATTTCTCTTAGTTTTAGAGTTCTTCCCTTTTTGGGAAGAACTAGTTATGTTTTTGTAATTTATTAGCTTTTTGATTCAATAAATGGGAGTGCAAATTCCGCTTGGAGGTTTTCCAGCAATGGGAATAACATCGAAGTTCTGTAAGGATTTTATTTTCTTTACAGTTATTTTTTATGCTTTATTCTTACATGTTATATTTAATTTGTCTGTGATTAAATTTAACTCTACTGACTGTTTATAAACATGATGTAATAATAACGTTGTTATGCTTGCGAAATATTAAATAGGTAAAAATCTCTAAAATAAATTGATTTTATTTTTATTCTAGATTTTATATTAAGAATGTTAGAGAGAAATATATTATTTTTCATTACAAACTTAAATCTGAAAATTAGATTTTAAGGTTTAGTTATCCGGTCTGATTTAGAGTAGTGCTCTTTTATTTGTTGGTACAATCGCCCGGTAGTTAGAGTGAAGCTCTATTTCAAAAGTTTTTATAAGAATTATTATTTGAAAATGTATTGACAACATGTTTTCAGTAGTGGTTTTAAAACTTGAAAGTTAGTACTCGGATAACTAAATTCTTAGGTTTAATTTGGACACCTTGAATAAAGTTTAAACTGTCTAACCCCACCAAATGTGGCATTTAAATGGTTCATTTTCAATCTCTTAGAAAAAGGAATTAATTTAATTAACCAAATTAATTATCAACCCCACCCATAGGTGTTAATTGATTTGTTTAGTTAACAAAGAATATCCAACCCCACCAAAGGTGGTATTCATATAAAAAAGAGAGAATCAATAAATATTAATTCATATCTTTAATAACCTAAATAATATGAGCAAGCATAATTAACTTAATTATTATATCCATAAATACTCCACCATTATAAATGATAAAATTTGCATAAATGTTTATTGAATCTATGTTTATTTTTATGTAAGTAGATTAAAAACACAAAACCCCAAAATATTGTGACATGATGTTTAGGATTTAATTTCATTTTTAAAAGTTTGAATAATAATTAAAAACCACATACATTCCTTCCTTAGATCGACCTTGGGAGTATACTTATCATTTTCTACGAAATGATTCGTGCACTTGCGAGAGTTTTATAAAAATAAAACTAAAGTATCGGCAGGATCGACGATGTCGGTTCTGCCCGATCAAGTTTTTGGCGCCGTTGTTGGGGATGGTATCAAGTTTTTGTCGCCGTTGCCGGGGATGGTATCAAGTTTTTGGTGCCGTTGCCGGGGATGGTATCAAGTTTTTGGCGCCGTTGCCGGGGATGGTATCAAGTTTTTGTGCACTCATCGAGGATCCATCCCATTTAAAAGATAAAAACATTGATCTTCTTTCCAACATAAAATGTAGGAAGATGAGCAATTTTCAAAATTAAAAAACTACATTTCTGTCTAGAGTTATGTTAAGAGATGACTTTATTCAACCCTTTTGGAAGGAGAAATTCCTAGCAGGACTTCCTCCCCTTTTAGGTGAGAAAACCAGAAACAAAATCTACAAAACTTATGGGAATCACATCATCCCATATGATCAACTGACCTATGGTCAGCTAATCAGTTTTGCTCAAAACTAGGGTCTTCGAATTTGTCAAGATTTGAAAATACAAAAATAAATGAAATTGGAACTTAAAGTTTCCAAAAGAGAAATTGGATCATTCTGTAAACAGTTTGATGACAATCTCTCTATTGACAAAACCTGCAAAGGAACTTGCAACAAAACAAAATTAAAACCTTATAAGGAATCACATAAAACTTATAAAAAAATTTCAAAATCAAGAAAACCATTCTTTGAGAAAAGAATGAATTTTTATAACAAACCTTATAAAAACAAATTTAATAAGGTATCAAAACATCATAAAAAAACCTTTAAAATTTTTAAAGAGTTTAAATGTTATAAATGTGGCAGGAAAGGACACACAACAAATTATTGCAAGATGTCTAAAAAACTTCATGAATTAAAACTTGAAGAAGACACCTTAGCCAAAATATCTGCCTTACTGGTAGATACATCCTCATCATCTGCGTCTGACCAATGGACAGATGACGAATCAAATCCCCAGGATGATGAGCTTGCAACCAGCAATTCAGATTCCTCTGAAAAAATATATTAATGTATTAACTAAGGAAGAAGATGAACAACTTCAAGATAAAATCCTTAAGTTAAACGACCCATCAATAACCAAACTATATGTAGAATACTTAACTACATCTTTCAATAAAACAAAACCACTAAAAATTTTTGAAATTCTAAATACCAATACAGGATATTATAACCTCACTATTGTTCTGGAAAAAAAGAACAAAATTATTAAACCAGAAAGTCAAATTCAAGACTTAAAAATTGAAATCAAAACTATTAAATTGGAACTCCACTAGCTTAACGAAAAATTAAAAGAATATGATATTAAGTTTCAATTACTTAATAATGGAGACAAAGTAACAACTTATGTAAGCGATTATGACGATGAGCTTACTCAGAACAATCAAGAAATTCAAAACCTGAGAAAAATTACCACCAGGAAATATAAAATTAAGATAACCTTAGTTTTCCCTGATGATTCAAAACTTAAGACAGTTGCCTTGTTTGACACAAGAGCTAATCTTAATTGTATTACACCATCATTAGTCCCCAGAAGGTTTTACAAACCAACTGAAGAACGACTTAACTTAACCAATAAATCTCGAATAAGTATTATTGGAAAAACTGAGGTATCTATCCTAAAAGGATCATACCTTATCAAAACTCCATTTGTCATAGTATCTGATATAAGCTACTCAGTTATATTAGACACTCCATTTATGGATATCATTACTCCATATTCTGTTAAACATGATATAATTTCTTTCAAAATTGGAAGAGATGCCTCTAGTTTCCCTTTCATTGAAGAACCAAAAACCAGAGATCTTAATCTCATCAAAACCTATTCAATCTCTCCGAAAGAGATTTCTATTCTGATTAATCATAGAGAAAAGGACCTTCTCTATCTCAAAACCAAGGTTCAATCTCATACAATTGAGAAAGAGCTTCAGATCCCAGAGATTAAAGACAAAATCTCTAAATTACAAACCTCCTTTGAAAAAGAGGTATGTTCTGGATTACCCAGTGCATTCTGGGAAAGAAAACAACATATGGTAGATTTACCATATGAATCATCCTTTAAAGAAAAGGATATCCCTAGAAAAGTAAGGCCTATTTAGATGAATGGTGACCTTGAACAATTCTGTAGAAAAGAGATTAAAGATCTCCTATCTAAGAATTTAATCTCAAAATTCAGATCACCGTGGAGCTGTGCCACTTTCTATGTCAACAAATCAGCCGAGATTGAAAGAGGAACTCCTCAGCTAGTCATCAACTATAAACCTTTGAACCAAGCCTTAAAATGGATTAGGTACCCTATCCCTAATAAAAAAGACTTGCTCCAAAAATTATATTCATCATCCATATTTTCCAAGTTTGATATGAAATCAGACTTTTGGAAAATTCAAATCGAGCCTCGACATAGGTACAAAATTGCATTCATTGTTCCATTCAGATAGTTTGAGTGGAATGTTATGCCATTTATGCTCAAAAATGCACCTTCTGAGTTTCAAAGGATAGTGAATGACATATTCAATCCTTACTCAGAATTCTATAATGTGTACATTGATAATGTACTCATATTCTCAAAAGATGTCAGACAACATATCAAACATCTCAAAACCTTTTCCATATTATCAAGAGAAATGGACTGGCTTTATCATTCAAGAAAATGACTCTCTTTCAAACAAATATTAGGTTTCTTGGACACAACATAGCCAATGGAACAATAATTCCAATCAATAGATCCCTACAGTTTACAACCAAGTTTCCTGATAGGATTATTGACAAAACCCAGCTACAAAGATTTCTAGGTAGCTTAAATTACGTATGAAGTTTCTACCCAAATATTAATAGGTTAGCAAAACCTTTACATAATAGGCTTAAGAAAACTCCTGAGCCATGAACAGAAGAACATACCAAAAATGTGCAAAAAATAAAAGCACAAGTTCAAAACATTTCATGTTTACATCTTACGAATCCAACACTCCCCAAGGTAGTAGAAACTGATGCCAGTGAGCTTGGCTATGGTGGGATTTTAAAACAAGTCCAAGATAATAATGAACAAATTGTTCAGTTTGTCTCTAACCATTGGAATGATTGTCAAAAGAATTATTCCACTGTCAAAAAAGAAGTACTTTCCATAGTACTTTGTATTTCTAAATTTCAATCTAATTTATTAAATCAAATTTTTTATTAAGGATTGATTGTAAATCTACAAAGAAATTTTATTAAAAGATGTAAAAAACATTGCATCAAAACAAATTTTTGCCAGATGGCAAGCATTATTAAACATTTTTGATTTTGATATAGAATTTATTAGAGCAGAAAACAATTCATTACCAGATTTTACAACCAGAGAATTTCTTCAAAACAGGTATCAAGATGAGTAAGAAAAAGAAAGGAAAAGAGAAGAGTGAACCTCCAAACCTAACCATTATCAGCCTCTCATCGGCTAAACCTATCATGACCTGGTCTCAGGTTACCCATAACCAATCATCATCTTCCAACCAAACCTTGGAACAATCATCACCTCAACTCACCCCTGAGGATTTAGAATTAAATAACTGCATCCATGAATGGTTGCAAAATATGGATTTTGAGAAAATTAGAACAATCTTTCTTGAGGAGTAGGGTAAAAGCTTTATGAATTTTCTTTCGTAGACGGGATCCAGAACCTCTTTTTCTTCCTGTGGGGGGTACTATGGAGATCTTTCGTTGTATCCCAAAAATTGGGGGACCAACTGTTTCATCAAATTTGGAAATCATACCTTCCAAATCAAAACAATTTTCTCAAAAAACATCTGGAACAATTTCTATTCCAGAAAGAAGAATTACATCTTCAACTTATTTTCCTCCCAAAGGAGAAAGGGAAGTAATCCCAAAAACAAAAACATCATCTGAGTATTTTAAGAAATAGCCAACTCAAGTGGTAACCATTATTGAAAAAAAAATTCAACCAAAACCCTTACTTGGCCGTTCAAAATTATTTTGGAAAAGAGATTTTTTATAGGCCATCATTATCTTCAAAAACTCCTCAATACTATCAGAGTATTTTGGAAATTATAGGTAGTGTGAAATTCAAACATTTTCACTATCCAAAATTATCAGATAGTTTTCAACTGTCAAAATTCATAAAATCATATCTCCAGCAAACTGGGAAAATGAGTTATATAAGCAGCTGACTTTCCCAGTCAGTGCAACACATTCCATCCTACATTGTACATCATACAATTATTGGGATTATCACCAGGCATAGTTCAATGCATTCCTTATTCAAAATAAAGATAACCAACATTCTTGGTTGTTTTCCTTTGTCAATAAGTCTATTAATCCAAATAGGCTCCCATCTTGGTTTTTACAATGGTGGAAACTATTCGGAAACCTTTCATCAATTCTTATATCACCTGTGAAAGAAAGTTATAAATCTTTCCAGTCGTATTATAAACCATCCACAGAAGAAGCTAGATTCCCTCTTTTGTGTATATTTTGTTCAAAATTTTACCTCCATTGGGTATGTCAATATGTCTTATACCCAGAAACATCAGAGGTAATGACTATCAAACGCTCATTTCAAATCAAATGGTGGTTGTCATTCACGGTCCCAAAAACACTCTTATTACCAGCCGTTAAAAAATGGCTAACCTAAAAAGTTACAAAGATCACCCAGTGAAGGACATACAAGCTTTTTCATTATTATTAGCACATAAGGCACACACAAATGCCCTAATTGCTCAAGCAAAAACCTAAGAAGAACTCTTGGATATCATCAGACAACTATCATCTGGGCAATCATCTCAGCCCCAAACAGAAGAGCTACATGACTCGGATGAAACTCAATCACTCGATAAAACAATAACTCCATCAAAATCTTCAGAAGAAGACTTGATCCATTTGGATATCTCTACGAAGACTTAAACTTCTGGGCTCCCAAAGATTGAGCCCATTTTAGATTATCATTGGGCTTGCGTACTCATTAATATTTTATTTTAACCTGTGTGTCATATATTAATATTATCAGGACCTGCGAGTCCATTAACGATTATTTGGGCCTACGAGCCTACTTCAATAAAATTTGGATCTAAAAGACCTATAAGGATAAAAGGTTGGCTTTAAAAGATCTGATTAAATAATATCACTATTGTTTTCCTCAGAAGACAAAAGAAGAAACAGTGACTACAAACTACTATTACAATCACCCAAATAGTACCAATAACGTACTATTTCATTTTTTGTCTAGAATAAAAAAAGCACATACTATTCACAATAGTATTATCAAGATTCCTACGATATCAAGTGGCTGATATAGTCACTATTTAAGTGGCAGATCAAATACTATTCATGTAATAGTAATAACATCTTCAACAATTCATCACTCGGTTATTTAAACAAGATTCAAGTAGAAGAGAAAAAGGTTCCAAATTTTGCCTTAGTTTACTCTCTAGATCCAAAACCTTCTACTCTCCTACTTTATAATCTTAATTTAGTTTATTTATAAGTAAGTTAATTCTTTAAAAATTGTTATAGTTTATTTGCTTTGTTTGTTTAAGTATTTAAGTATTAATTTTAAGTTTGTAACATATATGATCAATTAAGTCGACTAATCTATTTATATAAGTACGTGTTCTTAATATGACATCATGATTACCTTTCAATATATATAAATATATATATTTATTTATGTATTGATTAACTTTTCTCACTTCTTGAGTGCTTTGTTCTCTTCTGTCTTGCAGCACAATTCTCAATTCTTATATATATATATTTTAAGTATATATCAACCGTTGCTCAACGCCAATTATATATATTAATATATATAAACTTCATATCACTAAGTGCTCAATGCTAATTATATATATTAATTAAATCTTCCATCAATCTAATATTGGTTTCTTCTCTATTGATGCTGTTTTAAAAAATAAATTTGTTTCGATAGTTTGTGGCAACTTCAGCAGTCTTTGGCAATTTCGGCAGTCTTAACTTCTATTCAGTAACCCTAATCTTTCGATATATATATATAATATTAGGATTGAATATATTTTTTGCTTAATTTTTTAAAGAACATTAAAAAACTTAATATTATAAAAAAATCATTTTTAAAACACATTTTAAACACATCTAATAAATATTTAATTAATAATTTCATAAATTCATTCAAGTTTAAATAAATATTTTACCACCAAAAATAATTTTAGATTTATGAACATGTGTTATTAAACACATGTATATAATCTTATGTGTCGTAGTTATAAAAGATATACCTGAGGTATGATTAACTGAAACTCAAATATTTGTTCGATTTTTCTTTATAGATTTGATAAGAGACCTAAAAATAAATTATAGGTAAATATTTTGTCTACGAAAATAATCAATACTTATAGTCCTTACAAACTCCTTTTTTATCATTTTTATGTGTCAAAACCTCTTACTCAATACATGATATTTATAAAAATAAGATAAAAATTCAATGATGTCTCACACTTTATAGTAGAATTATTCTATGATCCAGTGAATTCATCTTCATTATAACTTGATAAGTTTGTTAAGTAACTGAAATAACATAAAAAAAAATATGTTGCTTGAAAACTTGAGTAAAATGAAAGAGATAATAATGGAAAAGAAAAATGAAATTGAAAATTAATTTTTTAATTCAAAAATTTCTAACAAATATCATCTAGTGACCAATTTTTTAATCATAAAAATCAGAATAAATTTGGAAATTATTAACGATCGACTAGAAATAGCTGATAATATAGACAAGAAAGTTGTGTTGTTCTAAACACAAGCCCCCTCCCCCCCCCCCCCCCCCCCCAAAAAAAAAGACTAGTCTAGAACGCAAATAAAACAAGAGGGAAAAATCAGCAAACCTTTCTTTTCGTTTTTAATAACCACTTTTATCTTCGGCCATTCCAAGCTGGTTTGGTTTGATATATTGACTTTGATACACACGAGGATAAGAAGATAACAAACATATATTCCCTACTCGGTAATTAGTCGAGTTGACGTGATATGTATGAATATGCATGTTTAAGTTTTGGTAGATGAGGTTAAAAGTTCTTTTATTTTATCTCCGTGATTATAATGATTCATTATATTATTAATGTAAATTTAAACCAATAATTTAAGATTTTATAATTACCTCTAATGAGTTCTTTTTTAATTAAAAATAATATACATGCCCTACAAATAATTGTCCATTGACTTGTTGATGACAGGTTTTGATGTCCTTTTCTAATAAGTTCTACAAAACATAGATTAAGAGATGGAAAAAAAATTCACAACAATTTTTAAATATTATTGTATACTGTTTTTTTCTCTCACTCTTTTTTTTTAAATGAGAAGTTATAGATATTTCTTAGTTTCTTGTAGTGCAGATACATATGAATTGTGGCTCTTAAAGGCTACATATGTGTCTACTTTCTAAGCCACACTTGCCTTTGAAAAACAACAAATTTGACACTTATAATTATTGTACGAAGTCTACCTAATGTTAAATACAAAAACATATAATAGATCGATATGAATATTATGAGTTGTTCCGTAATAAAACTGATTGTTATTGATATTTTTTTCTCCGTTACTTCTTTCATATCAAAGTAGAAAATGACTATTTTTGATTGATGATTATTTTATTAATGATTTAAAATAAATTGATTTAATTAAAAGTGATTTTAAGATTAATATTTAAATATTTAGGATGGAAATATTAAAAATAAATTTAAGTGATAATTTAATAATATTTTAACATAAAAACATGCATTTAAAATCATTTTTTTAAATAAATATAATATATTTTTTAAAAAATATATAAATAATACTTGTCAAATACAATACCTACTTTTTTCACAAATACATAATATTTGAGAGAAAACGAAGAGAAATGTTTTTATTTTATTCATTAACATGATAGTAGAGGTGGTGGTGCACCATAATCTTAAGATTGTGTTCAAACCTCATATAAAGTAATATTTACAATTTGCTCTGTCGGTAGTAATTGCTTTGAAAGTTTCTTCCTCATTCCCCTAGGATAGATTAGGAATAAACTAAAAAAACATTTGATAGTAAAGAAAAAACACAATTATTTTAAATCTTATATCTTATAAATATCAAAAGTATCAAATTTTTATATGAAAATAATCGTCTTTATTTCATAAATATTATGTCATATTTTGATCGATGAAATCTAACAAAATATGAATGTGTTTTAAAATTATTTTAATGTAAAAAATAATTGATTATATATATTAATTATCTATTAGTAAAAAACTTAAAAGGAAAGACTAAAAGACTCATGAAATATTTAATTTTATGGGAATAAATTTAAATTTTATAAATTCTCTTTTAATAAAAATTTAAAAAGAAAAAATCAAAAGACTCATCGTAATAATAATTGTCTATTATTACTTAATTAAAGGAACACATCAAAAGTCTTTTAAATATGTCTTAAATATTAATTTATTTTTTAAATTATATTTAGTATAAAAATAATTAATTATGTGTATTATTAATTATCTTTTAGTGAAAATAATTGCTTATATATTTTTTAGTAATTATCTTTTAGTCTAATAATAAAAGAAAAAACCAAAAAATTTAAAAAATATATTTAATTTTTTTATGAAATATTTGATTGTATATAAAAGAGCTAATGAAATTGATATTCACAAAATAAAATTAAAATACTTATGAATATCATAATAATAATCTATTATAACGATATTAAAAGAGAAAATCATAATTTTAATAAATATATGCTAAATTAACACAATTAAAAAAATCTATAGTAAGTATTAATGTATTTGTTTGTATAACATAATTTAACTACAATTAAATATTATTTAATTTATTTTTTAAATTATATTTAATGAAAAAAATATTTTTTTATATATATTAATTCTTTTTTAGTAAGAGAATCAAAAGAAAAAACTAAAAGACTCATAAAATAATTGATTCTATGTAAGTTTAAAATTTATAAATTCTTAAAAATTCAAAAAGGAAAAATAAAAAATCATAATAATAATAATAATTATTATTATTATTATTATTATGGAATTAAAACATAAAAATAAAAGTATTCTAAATACATGTTAAATTTAATTTATTTTTGAATTATAATTAGTATTAATAATTATTTTTTAGTGGAAGAATAAAAAATCAAAATATTTCTAAAATATTAATTTTATGTGAAAAAGTTAATAAAATTAACAATTACAAAGAAAATCAAAAGACTCATGTATATTATAATCATTTTCTATTATTACCATATTAAAAGAGAAGATCAAAATTTGATTAAATATGTGCTAGATTAATATATTTTAAAAAAATGTTTATTATAACTATTAATAATTTTTTTAAATAACATAATCTAATTATAATTAAATTTTTAAAAATTATATTTAATATAAAAATAATTATTTATATGTATTAATTATCTTTTAGTGATAGAATTAAAGATAAAATTAAAAGACTCTTAACTAATTGATTATATTAAATTTATAAATTATCGTTGAGTGATAATTTAAAAAGGAAAAATCAAAATATTCATAATTATTATATAATTAAAAGAAAAAAACTAAAAATCTTCTAAACATATTTTAAATTTTAATTTATTTTTTAAATTATATTTAGTATAAAAATAATTGAAGGTATGTATTATCTTATAGTAAAAGAATAAAAGATAAAATCAAAAGATTTTTAAAATATTTATTTTTTGTGAAAACGTTAATATAATTTAAAATTATAAGAAAATTAAATAAAATTATCATTATTATAATAATTATTTATTATTATGCAATTAAAATAAAAAATCAAAATTTTACTAAATATGTAAAACTTAATGTACTTAAAAAATTATTGTATCTATATATTTCTTCATATGACATAATCTAATTATAATTAAATTTTAGTTAATTTATTTTTTGAATTAAATTTAGTGTAAAAAATAATTGATTATATGTATGAATTATCTTTTTAGACGGAGAATTAAAAAAATCTAAAATAATTGATTATACAAGAGTTTAAAATTTATAAATTTGTTCTTCGAAGAAATTTTAAAAAGAAAAATAAAATGACATATCATCATTATAATTATGATTTATTATTACAGAATTAAAATAAAACCAAAAGCTTCCTAAATATTTGTTAAATTTTAATTTATTTTATAAATTATATTAGTATATATGTATTAGTAATTATATTTTAGTGGAAGAATAAAAAAGATAACAAAAAGACTATAAAATATTTAATTTTTTTTATAGAATGTTTGATTTTATGTGAAAGAGTTAATAAAAATAATAATTATAAAAAATAAATGAAAAAATTAATAAATATTATAATAATAGTCTATTATTACATAAATAAAATAGAAAATTAAAATTTTATTAAATATGTACTAAATTAATATACTTAATAAAATCTACTAAAATATTAACTTATTTCTTCCTATAACATAATCCAACTATAATTTAATTAAAAAAAAATATTTTCTAAATTATATTTAGTATAAAAAATAATTAATTATAAATTATATTTTAATAGGGGAGTTAAAAGAAACATATATATATAAATGTAAGTTTAAAATTTATAAATTCTCTTTAAGTGGCTTAAAAAAGAAAATCAAAATATTCATAATCATTATAATTTATTGTTTATTATTACAGAATTAAAAGATAAAATCAAAAATCTTATAAATATATGTTAATTTTTTATTTATTTTTAAATTATATTTATTCTTAAAATAATTGATTATATGTATTAATAATTATCTTTTAGTGACAAAATTAAAAGGAATAAATAGAAGCCTCCTAAAATATTTATTTTTATGAAATATTTGATTCTACGTAAAAGAGTTAATAAAATTCATGATTACAAAGAAAATTTCTTATAAAGATTATAATAATTATCTATTATTATATAATTAAAAAATATTTTTTCTAAATATGTATTAAATTAATATACTTTAAAAAATTATAATCCATAAAATGTGATTAAAAAAATTATAAAAAGAGATAATATCTTTTAACTTGTTTTTATAATTTATAATGTGTTTAATATTTTGAGGATTTTAATAATTTTCATATTTTTTCTTGTAATTTTGAAGATAATGCATTAAGATATTAATACATATTTTTATGATAAGTAAAATTATAATAAAGTAATAATTTATTTTATATTTTTGTTTAAAATGTATTGTGTAATCATGTATCTAAATATACGGTCATTTTAATAAATGTAAAATTTAAGTTTTTTTAAACAAAAATAAAACTTTATTTAATTACTAAAATTTATAATTATAAAAATCATTGTGTTACTATTATTATTTGTAGCTTTATATGTCTTAATATAATATTAATGTATATATTTTTACTTTATCTTTTATCTTATTTTTAATTCTTCACTTTAGTTTTAATTTTAAATTTTTTGATTTATATATTTTTGATTTTTTGAAAAGATAATATCGTAGAATTGAAAGAGGTAAAATTTTATAAATTCTAAGACATTAAAAAACTAAACTAATATCTTTTAAATTTTATGTATTTTTAAAATAAATTTTTACATGTCATTTAAATTAATTGCACATTTTTATTGGCCAGTAGCATTCAAACAATTGATTATAACATATACCTAAGCATATATCGTTACGTTACAATAAAGTTAAAGTTAGTGATGGAACTTGACAGTGATAAGAAGAAGAGTTTTCTTGGAAACTACAAGAGAAGAACCAGTAGCTTCTTCCATGTTAAGATCACTCTCCTTCATTTCATTAGGCAATGTCCAATCAAAATGGTATAAAAGATTTGCAAGAGCTAGTTCAATTGTTGTTGTTGCCATGTATATCCCAGGATAACTTACTTCTACTTGATCCAAAAGGCAATAACTCAAAATGGCGTCCTTTATAATCAATGCAACTATCAATAAAACTTCCTGGTATTAACTCCTCAGGACTTGTCCAATACTTAGGATCTCTTCCAATTGCCCAAGCATTAATTTGAATTAAAGTTTTTGGATAAATATCATAGCCATTGATTTTTGTATGTGACATGGCTTGTCTGGTTTCTAGTGAGCCTGGAAGGTGCAATCTTAGACAGGTTTCTTAACCAATTCTGCCAGTGTCCATATCATGGTGCCTATAGTAGTACCTATTCCACCTGTAAACATATCCTGTTTCACAATAATTATTATATATAAGCATGGGTTAGAATCAAAGACCAGTTATAACCAAGTATATCTAATCATTGAATTATTCACCTTTAATGGTTAATATTTGATTTCATGTTAATTTTTTTTTTACTTTAAAAGTTATTAACAAATTTCAAATTATAATTGTATTTATATCATTCTATAATTAAGATGATTGATTAGATTTATTATTTAAAAATATTTATCTCGAAAATTTCTCATGTATAATAAGTTTTTTGGTATTATATATATTTGTTAAGAAAAAAAGCATGAATGTTAACCCATTTCTTGTTAGGGAGAAGGTCAACAGTAGTTTCATAGTTTTAGGTAAAAGTATAATGTAACTTTCAAGTAGAATAGTTTATTCTTATAACTATAAAAAAATACATTATAATCATAAATTATACATTTTTATACTAAAAAATTGTATATATAAATCCCATAACTTTAAGGTTTTAAGATTAAAATACTTTTTTTTTAATTATGATATTAATTAAAATATTTGAGATAAAATAAGGAGACTCAATTTTTTTTTTTATAAAAAATTATAAAAATTTTTGCATTCTTCACCCAAAAACTACTCGACGTAATTTATTAAATTTAATACTTTGGTCTCTATTAACTCTTTTTTTAATGTTATTAATTTTCTTTAATTTTTCGATTTTAAGACGTTTAATCTAAATTAAGGGAAAAAAGTAATTTTAATACGTTGATTTCGACCATTATAGTGAAATTTTAACATAATAATTGATTTCTAATTTTGAACAAAACTTAACAAAGCAAGAGGAGCAAAGGCAAGTTTGGATAAGTTTTGTTTGACGACTTACAAAGAGAACTTTGATTTTATCTGGAGAAAGCTGAATAGGTTTTTAGACTCTATTTTGCTCCTTCATAATTATCAACATATCTGTTAAGTCCCACATTGGTTAAGAGTAAGACAACAGTACTGTTTATAAGTCTGGGTAACCCTCTAACTCACAAGCTGACTTTTGGGTTCAGAGTTAGGCCTAGGTTTCTAAGTTGGTATCAAAGCTAGGCTATTGGCTTCTTAGTACTCCCATCGGTTCTCGTGCCATAAATCCGGACTCTAGTCGATGTGGAGGGGGAATGTTAAGTCCCACATTGGCTAAGAGTAAGGCACCAGTGTTGCTTATAAGTCTAGGCAACCCTTTAACTCACAAGCTGATTTTTGGTTTAAGAGTTAGGCCTGAGTTTCTAAGTATATCAACAACAATATCTTCTTGTCCTTACTTCGTTCTCTCAGGACTTGTATGATCCTCAAGAACCTGTTGGAAAAACGACTCAAGCTCACCGAATGTTCTTTCAAGCTCTCTGTGACGTCCTGACCCAAAAAGCCTATCCATAATCCATCCCACAAAAGGTAAAAATTCGACAAGGAAAAAGCTAGCCAATAGACTCTCTGCCTCGTGAATAGATTCATGAAATCCTTTATTATCAAAATGACTCCCTTGTAATAGGGATCTATCAAAATAGGATAATATCATAGTAATTTTTCTACTATTAATTAATATTTAATTTTTTAATTATTTGTATTATTTAAACTATATTTTAAACAGATTTTGGTTTTTTCTACTATTATGCGGTGATCGAATACATATTTTAATTAAGTATAATAAAAAATGAATAAATTTTGTAAAAAAAATAAAAATTTAAAGTTGTTTCAATACGTGAACCGACTTTAAATTTTAAATCATTCAATTTAAAGTCAATTAAAAATATATTTTAATAGTTCATTTTGTAGTAGTAAAATTGACTATAATTGAAAATTTTGGAGGAAGAAGTTTTTAATAATCTGTTTTATATTAGTGAAATTGCCTATAATTAAAAGCTTTGGAGGAGGAAGGTTCTTTCTTTCTCTATCAACTTTGATCTTTTTGCCTATGAAATGAAGGGAAAAAAAATATAAATAAGGAATGTGTAAAGGGTATTTAGAGTCATAGAGGTTATTAGCTAATGAGTAATGACTAGTGATATGAGCTTAAGGTTCTTGCCCCATAAATAGTTCATAAAATTCTACAAGGGTAAGCATTTGTTTAGTCACAACTTTACTTTTTTTTTGTCAACACAAGTATGCCGTTGTTAATAATCTTGATGGAACATAAATTTTGCATTATAATGGATTTTTAGTCCATGCTGGGGACAATTATGATTCTGCAAGTTGGATAATTTTTAAAGGCAGGCTTATTCATTACCTGAGCACAAATTACTATATAGAGAGCAAATTTATAAGATTGAGAGTGACCAGTTCTCTAAGTATTTAGATCAATAAGATATTTTGTTAACTAATTTTTTTTTTCAATAAAAACATAAATTATTTTAGTTTTTAAAATTATGCATGATAATTTAATCACATAATTTTGATTAAAATTATCATTAAAAAAAATTTGATTAAAATATTTATTTTTTAATAAATAATACTTTTAATCAAAGTTACCTAAGTTAAGTGTCTCAATTTTAATAACCGAATTAATTATATATATATATATATATATTGTGAAAATTGAGTAACTAAAATTTTTAAATTACATTAAAAAAATGACCTATAAGTTAATTTTTATTAAGATTGTTACCGCACATATTTTGACGGATACTTCTATATAATTTAAATAATTTTTTTTATAGCTCTCATTTGTTATTCTTAAAGTATTGTACTCATTAATTATATGATTTTTTATATTTATTAATTATATGTTTCGATATTTGTATTTTAAAAAAAAATACATTAATTTTATATTTCATTTTCATATTTAATATCACTGAGCTATAAAAAATTGAATATCGAGTTTACACGTGACCCATACACTAACATGTCTTTCCAATTCGGGGTCCATACACAAGTCCTATTGTGTTTGAATTATTAGCTAGTAGATTTTGGCATTTTGCCATGCCATACCATTCTTGGCTCTTTGAGTCGTGTTTGACAGGACCTTGTCGGCCATAACCTATTTAATCCATTTATTTGTATATATATTTATTTTATAATATTATTTACGTATTTAATATATTTATTTATTTAAATTTTTAAAAATTGTTGCTTGGGAAATAAAACTTTTGAATTAATGACTCAAATTAGAACTCTTTTAGCAATATTGTGTTGTTTTACCTAAATCGCAATATGATAGTATTTTCCATGTGAGAGTTTACAATTTTGTCCTTTAGTGGTGTTTATTGATTTTTCTTTTAGTTTTAGGTCCTTCCCTTCTCAGGCATCGCTTCTCTTTATCGTCTTTAATTGAGTCTATTCATTTTTCAATCTTGGTGATCCTCCAATGGTGTCTATAGAACGTTAACCTTCTGCATCTGCGTTCATGCCAAAGTCAGTGTTCCCTATTGTAATATTTTTGACAAACAAAATTCAATTGTCACTCCATAGGCAACGCAAATTCAATCGAGAAGACTATGTTGCATGTAATCCTCCATGTTTTTGAACTATCTCGATCATGAACTGTTTTTCTTCTTTCTTTATTTTTTTCAATGCATATTTGATATGTGGTTATAAATTTAACCTTTTCTTTTAGCTCCATTATTTTTCCAGATTGGGTTTATTTGGTGATCTATCAAATGCATTTCCAGTGAAATTTTTGTGTATGACTCACTACATGACTACCAAACCTCAAAACACTCAACATGTAACACCATTTATAAGCCAAATGTTTACTCTCCTTTTATTCATTTTTTAACATATTTAGACTTCCATTATGATGACTGTACTTCAATCCATTCTTCCCTTTTTGCATGCTAATTTAGTAATCGGAGAAAATTTAGATTAAATTGTTAATTTATGTTTGTTAATTGGATTACGTACACGCGATTAACCTAAAAGAATTACTTTGCATATAATTAATTATAACCACCGTATTTCTAATAATTTATCAAATATAACGTATTATATTCATATATATTTTTATCTTAATATATTACATCTATTATAATTTTGATGACTTATCGTATATAACATGATATATCTACCTTTATCTTTATATATAACATGTTAAATTCATCTTTATTTTTGTATGAAACATATTATTCTTTGCAGTAATTGTCAGAACACTAATAACATGTTACATCCACGTCAATCTTTATATATAATATATTACATCCATTTCTATATTTGTATATAACATATTATATTCTTCTATCTTTATATGTAATAATTATTACGTTATTTCAACTTAATTCAAGTAGGCACCTATCAAATTTTTAATTGACACTTTGTTGCACTATCATACCCACTTAAAAAATATATAAGCTATTGAAAAAAGGAAAAATTAACACGTTGCATGAGTTTAATAGTAACCCAAAAAAAGTATTAAAATCAATTAAGATCAATATTTAATGAGTTATATTCACATATATATTGGCATATAATATGTTATATATTCTTCTATCTTTGTATGTACACTCATATCTTTAGATATAACATAGTACATCAGTTCTAAAAGATAATCGGAGCTTTGATAAAGTCATCGACGATGAATGCCAGAGAATTTATGGGTCTTACCTTGATCACATTCTATTAAAATTATAAAATAAGGATATTTTATTCTATTTATTAAGTAATTTGATTCAAAATTACGAAATGTATTAGGAATAATTGTTAGTTAGAAAAAATTAATATTATTTAGACAAAAAGCTTTAAAATTCTTTTTTCTCATTTGATATACGTATGTTCCCATTACCATTGTGTCATACCTAGGAATAGGCATCGAGATAGATGATGATAGTTATACTAATAACTACAATCATTATAATAATAGTTTGAGAGATAGTAATTTTTTATCGTTTAATTACGCTTCTTATTTTTAATATTTATTTAAAAATATATTTACTTTAAAAAAATTAAATATTAACAAAATTTTACTTTATTAAATTATCTAAACTAGTGATATTAATTTTTATTTTTTTTAACTATGTAGTACATGCTTCTAAGTAAAATAAAAAATATAAAAATAAGAATAAATAAAATTTAATCTAATTATTTTAAATATTGAGTGTTTTATTATTAAAAATATATTTTTATATATGATTATACGTATATAAAAATATAATATTAACATATATATGATTATATTAAAGTTTTAACTATTTGTAATTAAAATACTCATCTCTAATCACACCCATTTCACACCTTTTATTTCTAATCGGTCAAGCCATTCCTTTTATTTTATTTTATTAAGAAAATATTAAATATATAGTTCAAATAATGTTTTTGAGAATGATCGAACTTGTTTCCTTAATATTAATATCATACGTGATTGAAAATAATATAAATTGTAATAAAAACAATTTAAGGTATTTTTATATTTAATTTGACTAATAATCTAAGATAGAATATATAATATTTTAAGCCAAATATGAGTTTTCAATCCTCCAACGCTACTTAAGAATATGATAAAATATTTTTTTTATATATTTGTATATTTATTAGTTATTATTTTTATCATTTTATCTTATTTAAAATTTAAAAAAATTTATTTCTAATTTTTTATTCTTCAAACAAACACATTAACAATAATATTATTTCTATTAAATTCAATCCCTACTATTATATTAAGTTTCTATTCTATGAAATAAATGCAACCTAAGGGAACACCTACCATCGTCACATTTCGGTATCCTCCCGTCACCATATCGTTAATTACATTTAGGTTATATTTAGTTTGTGTAATAGAAAAGTAACGAAAATAGTGACAGAGTAGAATTGAATGGTACGAAAAAATTAGTACCATTAAGGGCGAAATACCCAATAATGTTTTTATAGATTTTAATAAAAATATATAAAAATTTGATAGTTATCAAGTAATATATAAAAAATTTATAATTTTCAAAAAATATAAACATTAATCTCAAATTGATCACTAATTTTTGAGCTTTATTAATATTAAAAATCATTTTTTTGTTAATTTATAATTTTAAAAATAACTTTTAAAATGTGATCATATATTTATTACATGATGACTTTAAAAAATAATAAAATAAATTTTCAATTTATGATTAATATAATGGGTACGTTTTTGAAAGTTATATAAATTTTATATACTATTTGATAATTATTAAAGTTTTATGTAATTTTAAAAAAGTTATAACACCTGAAGGTAAATTTATAAATAAATCTTGTTGTCTGTTTTTTGTTTTTTTGTATACATAGATTAAAAGATACTTATTATTGTGTATGTTTAAACGACTTATAATAAATAGATAGATATAATTTATTTTAAATACATAATATATTCACTAGTAAATTATTCTAAATTATGTAACCTTTACCATCCTACTAACCCAATCATGGGGCACAAATCTTGTTATATTTGGATGCGATAGAAATGAGAAAAAATATATATATGTGAGTCCAGTTCACGTCCATATATTTTGATATTTTTAAGATGATCGATGTATTTAGATATTTTTAAAACAATATTTTAATCAAAAACATACCCTTTAAATACAAGTAGTTAAATTTTAGATTAGTTCTCATGTTGTTATCTGTGTATTTGTCTTAGGTAAAACTTTCTTTAAAAATAGAAATGAGCTTTAATTATTGATTTCCACTGACGAAAAATAAGAGAAAAATACAAATAAGTGCAGAAAATAAACGGGTCTAAACTAATCCATTGATAGGTGCATGGATAGAAATAATTTCCCTTTTACAGTCTAACCAACCAATTGATCATAAACATCACTAACATAAACTAGAAAGCAATTATTAATCATAAAACGAAGGAAGAGCACCCCGTGACTTCTCATAATTACAAAAATAGTTAAACATCAATTCATCAAGCTGTGATCTGTACAATAACTTATACCAACGTAATGAACAAAAATCATTTCAGAGCTCCAAGCCTATATTGTTCATAAAGTCTCTGATCTAGCTAGATCAGACTCCACAATTAACCACATCCATTCATTCTATTCCCTGGTCTCTGATAGATTATTGCATACAATGGGTATTAACAAAAAATTGTTGAAATTAAGAATGTTTTTAATGCCCATAATACTTTCATCATTAAACCAACCAAATCTTTCAAGCTATTCCACCATTTGTTTGAGATATTAAATCATGTAAGTAACGATAAGTGATATTTTATACTTATTTCAATTTTTTTAAATCAACATTTACTCATATTTTATTTTTTATATTGTAATAAAATTATTTATTTTGTAATTAGTGAAAAAATATAATTTTTTTCGATATTTTACGATTTTCTGAAATTTTTATGAAATTTTATGGATTAGCTTAGACACGCCCGAGGATCAACTTAGAACATTCTATTCCAGTCCGCACCAAGTGTCGCTCCTTAACCTTGCCACGTATCGTCCATCCTGCGCCACCACATGTCTTCTATTCCGTGCCACCGACGCCAAGACTCATCCAAGCTGCACGTGTCCTCCAACGCCATCTCTTTAGCGCACCATGTCAAGCACGTGCCCATCACCTCCTCCCTATGCGCGTGACTTTTGAGTATGAATGTGTTTTGTCCACATTGACCAACTTTTCACTCTTATGACACGTGTTACAATAGATATGCATTTATTTTATCACATCCAATAGTTCATATTTAATCTGACCATAAAAATATAATTTTTTTCAATAAAATACCCAAATAACAGCTCATTAAATAAATACAACATTATAAATACACGAAAATTTAAAAAAAATCAAATTTACTACAATCTTTCAAGATTTTTGCATGGAGATTCAAAAATAAGGTTATTGGAGATTGATGCAATTAATTCTTTTAACTCCACTTATTTATCAACAAAATCAAATTTCATTTTTTTTCTTATTTATTATGAATTATTTAATTATTTTTATAAATTTATTAAATTTTGTATAGTTAAATAGTTTATTGTCATGAATTATTTTATTTTAAATTTTTGATATATTTAATTCTATATTTAAGTTAATGTTAATATATTGCGTTTTTGAATTGTTTTTATTTTATTGTTTGTATGTATGTTGAAAAAACAAGAAATAACTCTACACAAAAGAGTTGTCTAGTTTGTATTATTTTCTTCATGTTTTCATTACAATTGTATAGCTATTTATAAGAAAATTTTACTCCTTTAATTATTCTTTAAATTAAGCATTCCTTGATTTACTCCTTGAATTAAGGATTCCTTGTTTTATTCCTTGAATTAAGGATTCCTTGTTTTACTCCTTGAAATAAGGATTCCTTGTTTTACTCCTTGAAATAAGGTCCTTGTTTTATTCCTTGAATTAAGGTCCTTGTTTTATTCCTTGAATTAAGGTCCTTGTTTTATTCCTTGAATTAAGGACTAATATCCAATACTCTCCCTCAAGCTGGATCCAGAAGGTTTATGGATCCAAGCTTGGAACAAAGTCGTTGAAGCCGATGAGAAGCGAGGGCTTGGTGAAGATGTCGGCCAGTTGATCGAAGCTTCTTGTATAATGTGCGAATTACCTGTGATTGAACTTGTTCACGAACGTAATGACAATCAACTTCAATGTGTTTCCCTCTCGTGAAACATGGGTTTGATGCTATATGCATACCGCCGATTGTCACAAAATAATGACATAGGAAGAGTTGTAGGAACACCTAAATCACACTGAAGACCTTTAAGCCATATCAACTCACACGATTGAAGCCATTGCACGATACTCGACTTGATCCGGCAATGACGGTTTCTTACTCTTCCATGTGACCAAGTTTCCACCGACAAATGTACGAGCTTGATGGTGGACTTGCGATCAATTGCATTCCACCGCCCAATCAAGATCACAATACCCCATGATTTGTGTGTTGTCATTCTTCTTCATGATAATACCACGACCCATTTGATCCTTTTAAGTAGCGTAAGATTCTTTTAACAAGGGTTAAATGCTCAAGTGTTGGGGAGTGCATGAATTGGCTCACAATACTTACGAATATGTGATGTCGTCCGGTGATTGTTAGGTAGATCAACTTACCAACCGGTCCGGTAATAACTTATATCCACGTAGTGGTGTGCCTTCAAGCTAGGTTTGAGCTTCTTTGTCGAAGGGGTAATGGCTGGTTTAGCATCGCTCATGTTAGCTTCCTTAAGCAAATCTAGGACATATTTCCTTTGGTTAAGAAAGAGTCCCTTGTGCGAGGTTGCCATTTCTATACCAAGAAAGTACTTCAATATCCCAAGGTCTTTAATTGCAAACCTTTGTCTGAGAGACTATTTGAGGTTGAAAATCTCGTAAGCATTATCACCTGTAATTATCATATCATCTATATAAATCAACACAACCAATTTTCCCATAGCTCATGTGCGAGAAAATAGTGAGGAATTGACGTTGTTGCTTTTGAAACCAACACTAGTGATAACTAAGCTTAACTTGGCATACCAAGCTCATGGGAACTGTTTTAGATCATAAATAGATTTGTGTAATTTGCACATAAATCCAATTCATTGCTTTGAGGATGTCTAGGTGACAATCTCATATAGACTTCTTCTTTGATATCACCGTGCAAGAATGCATTCTCCACATTCATTTGGTACATAGACCACCCCTTGTTTACAGCCACATATAGTAGCATCCTTACTATATTCATTTTGGCAACATATGCAAATGTTTCTTTGTAATCCACCTCGAATGTTTGAGTGAATCCCCGAGCCACAAATCTTGCTTTATGTCTCTCAATTGATCCATCTGACTTGCATTTGAGCTTATAAATCCATTTGCAACCTACAACTTTCTTTACTTTTGGAAGTTTGATGATACTCCAGGTGTTGTGTTGATCTAGGGCTTTAAGTTCTTCTTGCATGGCTTCCTTCCACACCTTGTTGTTGGCCTCATGAAAGTTTTGAGGCTCACCGTAACTCGATATAGTCTTTGAGAAATGCGGCATGGGTTGGTGTCACTCTCTTATATGACACATAATTTGAGATGGGATGTGTGGGTTTGTAGGTGACAAAGTCTTGAAGCCTTGTGGGAGGTTGCCTAACACGCATTGGATTACGTCGTGGAGCAGAAGGAGTTATCTCACACTCGTTCACATATTGTACCATATTGTGAGGATCATCTTGATTATCACCATCTTCATGCATGTACCATTAAGACGAGACCCTTCATTGTTACTTTCGGTGAGAGATGCATCAATGTTGACATGGTGGGATCTTGTTGTTGTGGAGCCTCAAGTTCAATTCTTGGTAATGGAAACACATCCAAGATGCCATCCCTCGACTTGTGATTTCATGTGACTTCCTGAAAAAAGGGTTAGTTTCATAAAATCGAACATCTCTAGACACAATTAATCTCCTAAGTTGGGGATCATAAGACTTATATCCGTTTTGTGTAGATGAATAAGCAAGAAAAACACATTTAACAGCTGTAGGATCCAATTTATCTCGATAATGAGATTGAATATGTACAAAAGCAGATGACCAAAGACTCTACAGGTGTGAAAGGTTAATTTTCCTTCCTTTCATGACCTCTAAGGGAGACTTGAAATCCAAGACTTACTGGGTAATCTATTGATGATGTAAGCCTACCATAACCCTTGGGACCGTAATCTCTTTGGTACATTCATTTGTAGCATTAATGCTCTAGTTTTTTCAAGTAAGTCCGGTTTTGCGTCACTACACCATTTTGTTGAGGTGTGCCAACACTGACTTGTTTGATGCATAATGCCATGAATGCTCAAATATTGTTTCATGATATGGGACATGTATTGATGCCATACATGAGGACCTTAAGGTTTGAATTTTAGAAGAGAAGTGATTTTTAACAAGATTATGAAAGTCCTTAAATACTTCCATAACTTCATTCTTAGACTTTAAAAGATATAACCATGTGACTCGAGAGAAATCATCAACAAAAATCACAAAATACTTATAACCATCAAAAGATTCATTAATTGGTCCCCATACATCTGAATGAACTAGTTCAAAACACTTACTAGCCCTAGACAAGGAAGAATTAAAAGGCAACCTAGTGGCCTTAGACAAGTGGCAAGTTTCACATGTAATTTCATCATTTCCTAAGTTTGGAAATAAAGTTGACAAAATTGGTAGAGAAGGGTGAGCTAATCGTTGATGCCACAATTGATTATCTTGGATAGGATTAAACTTGGCTTGAAACCTGGGATTGCTCTTGGATATGTAATAGAGACCATCTAAGTAAAACCCTTCACCAATCGTCTTTTTGGTGACACAATCTTGAAAAATGACATTGTGAGGAGAAAAGATGGCTAAGCAATTCAAGGTATTTGTGATTTTTCCTACAGACAGAAGTTGGAAAGGAAAGGAAGGTACATATAAAACTGCCGACTCGATTTCATCTGACATTAATTTTATTTTTTCCTTTCCTAAAACCTTTACATTCTCACCATTTGCAATTGAAACTTGAGAAGGATTTGCTAATTTTTCAAACTTATGAGACTTTGACACATGATTTGTCATATGATCCGTGGCACCTTTGAATCTACAACCCAAAAATCATGCAACATATTTATTTTAAGAAGCTTTTAAAGGCTTTTATGATACCTTGCATGTCTCTTGTGGTATGAGTTTTGTATCGCCAGAAGCATGAAACTTGCCTAGTAATCTTTGTCGAGTTTCCTTCTTACATGTTATCCACGATCAATTCTAGCTCCTCCGTCTTGCTTTGCTGACGATACAACATAAACTCATTCATGAGTTCAACTGGATTTGCTATGAAGTTCTTGAATGGATCAGACCCATTAGAGGTAGAGGCAAAAGCATGATTTGCACGGTGTACAATGCGATTCACTTTTTGTAAACCCTTGTCCTTTATAAAATCGAGGTTTTAATTTCCGGATGTAGAATCCAACACGTGTCCTTAATACGGCCCGTATGGTTGCAATGTTGACACTTCAAGTTTGGATGCTTCCCTTTGTACTTTCTCTCGTTGGTTAGATAGGCTCTTTGCCTCGGGTGAACTAGCCATTGTACCACTTATTCATGACTTTCCTCCTTACTTCTTCACGTTGAATTGTCGCACATACATTGGTGAAGGAAGGAAGTTCGATTCATGAGTATATGACATCGTATATCTTCATATGTTGAATCCAGGTGGACAAAAGTTGAAATATCTTATCTTCTTCTTTCTTTTCGTAGTAGTAGATCTACATCGGTTGTATGAGGACGATATATTTCCAACTCATTCCACATGCTTTTCATGCTTCCTAAGAGTTGTACAAAAGGCTTGCCATCTTGTTGCAGATCTGAGATGTCTTTCTTTAATTGAAAAACTCGTGCAGCATTGTTTTGATTGCCATACATTTCCTCGGCCGTCTCCCATGTTGGTATGCAGATTGAGTAACCGAATATTTGACTAATTTACGTTCCATGGAATTTAGGAGCGTGACATAACCAGTTGATCCTTACTAAGCCAGGATTCATAGGTTGGTGAGGAAACATCAGGTACTTCGATGCTTCCATTTATGAACCCTAACTTGGACCTTCCACTTAGAGTTAGAGACATTGCTTTTGACCAAGGCAAATAATTAAACTCATTTAACAAGACTGAGCTTAATCTTTGATTTAGGTTGACATCCATAAATGCATATTCACGAAGGAAAATCTTGATGAACTTTCGACACGATCTGCGGCTTGTCTTCAGCCATTTCAAAGATTGAAGATGCTAAGATAATAATAAAGCAGAAGCAAGTTAATTTTCCTGCTTTGATACCATGTTGAAAAAACAAGAAATAACTCTACACAAAAGAGTTCTCTAGTTTGTATTATTTTCTTCATGTTTTCATTACAATTGTATAGCTATTTATAAGAAAATTTTACTCCTTTAATTATTCTTTAAATTAAGCATTCCTTGATTTACTCCTTAAATTAAGGATTCCTTGTTTTATTCCTTGAATTAAGGATTCCTTGTTTTACTCCTTGAAATAAGGATTCCTTGTTTTACTCCTTGAAATAAGGATTCTTTGTTTTACTCCTTGAATTAAGGTCCTTGTTTTATTCCTTGAATTAAGGACTAATATCCAATAATGTATTTATTGTTGAATTGAATTTATATAAAAATTGTTAATTATTATGATTGAAATAAGAAATTATGTTAAATTATATGGATGATTAAATATTAAGGTTAAATATTATTAAAAAAAATAATCTTATTTAGTTTAATTATTACATTTTCAAGATGTAGTTGGTTAATAGTCTTAACATTAAGTGCTTTTTTTAATTTCTTCTTAATAATCTAACATTAAATGTGTGATATGTACATCGCCTTGAAACTTGATAGTATTATAGTGCATATTTGCCTTATTATTTAGTTAATATTTTAAAATAGGCTGTCCATTCATTGTCTTGTTGATTTTTAATTATAACAAAGGGTCAAACTTCAAAGTACAGCTGGTCCACTTCATTAGGTTTGGAATAGCTAGCTAGGTTTGAACTTTGAAGGCCATCAACGTTATTGACCAATCGGGCTATATAATATATTTGCCGTATACTCTTCATCGATCACCGTCTGTCTTTAATTTTTGGAGTTATTCCATATCCATATAAAAACAACTTTTTTCTGCATTAACCCTAAAAAACTCCCACATATGAACCTCTCCTTTTGGCTTTGACTTAAAAGGTTTTGGATAGTGGGCTACATCCACCAACGGCACGAGAAATATTCACACTAGTGTTGTATGATATTTACCCAAAACATAATGTTTTTTTTTTTTAAAATGTCACGTTATAACTTAACACTTTGAATAAGAATTTTTTTTTTTTTTTAGTTTGAACAGAAACCAATTACACTCTCAATGTTATAGATACCTTATATGAAAATTCTATTTTACATAAATGTAAGATACATCCGGTTACATAAAGGTGGCCTGTTGACTCTTTTTATTTATTTATTTTAACAGTCAATTTTTTTAAAAAAAAAATTCCATGGCAAGAATTACAGCTACTCATTAAATCAGATCTTATCCAGAGCCAACCAGAACGAGGAGAGTTTTTCATAAGAAAAATAGAAGAATTTGTGACGAAAAAAAAAAAAAAAGGAAAACAACTAAAAAGCCATAAAAAGAGGAAAATGGAAGATGGAATTGTGTGGGAAGAAGATGAGAAAGCAATGATGAAGGTGAAGAAGAAAGCTAGGAAAACATTAGCAGAAAAATAAATAAATTATGCAATTAAAAAAATTAAGTTAAGTAAAAAAACTTGTTTTACCAGTAACCAATTTCACTTATAATAGATTTTGTGTAAAAATATCTTCATATTACTATTTTTATTTTGTGTATCTATTATTAAATTTTATTTATAACAAAAAAAATATTAGTACTTTTTATTTTGAAAATATTCATTTTTTATATTTAAGGTTAAACCGTAACGTTGGTCCTTAAATTTTATTAACACTTAAGTTATTTAATTTTTTTTGTTGCATTATGTCTAAAAAATATACTTAATGTAATATTAAAAATATTAAAAGTAACAAATATCAAATAGAAAGTTTATAAACCAACCAATATTAATCGGTAAAGTAAAATCTTTTAAAGGTTATCCAAGGACTTTGAATTTTAGGATGTAGATTACATACGTCGTAAGATATAAAAGTCCAGATTTTTCTTCTTCTTCTTCTTCTTCTTCTCTCTCTCTCTCTTGGTGTGAATTCTGAATATCTTCTTTAAATTTGTTGAAATAAGGAATTCTTTTTCAAATTTGAAAAATGAAATTATATATTTTTTTATTATTTTTAATTTTTAAGAGAATTGTTTATAATAAAATTAATATAAATTATGAATTTAAAAAATATATATTATAATAAAATAATAATAATAATAATAATAATAATAATGAAAAAAAGAATGCAATTTTTAATTTTTTAAACTTTGTAGTTTTAGAAAACATTAAAGAATTCTCTAATTAATTTTCCTTTATTCTATATCTTTTATCAAAAACTTAACGCAAACATGCCCGCAGTTTACTTGTGACATTTTTTTTAAATATTTAAAAAGTTATTTTATTTTTGTTATTAAAATATTATAATTGCTTTAATTTCTTAATTCATCCTGTTTGTAAAAAATGTGATTATTAATTATTTTTTAATATTAAATATTATTTTATTAATAAAAATTTAAAATAATAATAAAGTAAGTTTAATGTGAATAAAATTGTGATTTTTACTTTAAAATTTTATAATTAAATTTGGATATTATAATATATGTTTTTTTCATAAACTATTTTTGTAAATTTTATATTTTATGATTTTTTGTGTATTTTTCTATGTCATGTTTTCTACCAATATTATGTTTGGATTGAAACAACAAACTTTACTGTATAAAAAATTAGGGCCAAAAAAATTTACAAGATAATTGGTGTTTGAATCACATAAGTAATCTCTCTTCTATTTAATGTGTTGTTTGGAGTTGAAACAACAATTGCACCATACATGTGGTCTTTCACAATAATAAACTATAGAAAGCTTATTAGTGTACTTACAATGCCATTAATATTATAATTTTTGACCTATATAGCACATATTTGTGATAATGTTAAGTTTATATTTTCGATCCAAAAAGAAAACTACAAAAAAAAAATAAGATACATAAAAGTTCCCAAAAATACAAAAATATTCTATAAAATCTAAAATCTATAAAAATAGTTGGTAAAAAAAAATATTGTACTGTTTAAATAAATTTTAAACTGTTAAAATAAAATATTAATTTTATCTCATCAAATTTAAAAAACATCAAAAATATCCCTGAGATTTACAATATCTTAAAAAATACTCATGTAGTTTACAAAAAAAACTACAATATCCTTGAAATTTGAGATATTTTTAAAAATACTCATAATAACTAATAAACATTAAAAAACGAAAAAAAAACATTAATAATACCCATGAGGTTTACAATATCTTCAAAAATACCTCTGTAGTATTTTTGAATTCTTTCTAACCTCCGTACCAAAGACAAAGAATTTGTTATGACCTCCATGTTAGAATAAAGACTCATAACCAATGGTGAATTAACGACTAAAGATGATATAGGCCTAACAATCATATTAAAAAATAGGGTAATTGTTAACGATAAAGCCCATATCTAGGGTTCTTACTAGTTAGATGGGCCTGGAAATCCCATAGAGCTCGTTGTCGTAGGCACTATCATCCAAAACATATTTGTGGGAATCATCATTCCAGTGTTACACACTGCCCAGATAGGAACAAGCCCTTGCGGAACGGTGGGAATGGGCGATTGAATAGAAGCGAGATCAAAGGATTGTGAAATGACGTCGCTTAAGTCAACGAATTCACTATTCAAAAGACGTTTGTATTTCTTCGTAGTTGTAGTTGTCGTTTCATCACATCAGTTATCGTTTGCAGAGAGGGTGGGAATCTTAATAGTCCTACCAACAGAAACTACAATAGTTGGGATAGTGCCACTTCCAATGGCTTGGATTATAACTGGTTCAGCATGTTTAAGTAACCAACAAACAATTTTTCCATCAGATTTATGGTCCAATTCTTAGATCAATTGAAATATTTGAGCAATACAAGTGGTTGATATTCAAATCCTACGACCACGACCTTCAATTTTAGTAAAGTAGTTTTTAGTTAAAAACCTTTGGGTTGTGAAGGAGATAGAAACAAGCATGGTTATAGGTTTACAAAAATACCTTTAGAGTTTACAATCTATTAAAAAATATCTCTGGAGTTTACAATGTCTTCAAAAATACTTTTAAAATTTACAAATGATTAACTAACAATCAATTAATGTCATTAACATGGTTACATTATTCAAACTAAAGAGATTTTTTAAAGATATTGCAAACCCTAGGTATGTTATTAATGTTTTTCCCGTCAAATTAATTTTATTATTATTATTGAATTTTTTATTAATAAATATATTTTACTATTTAAAAATAACAAAAATGTTACATTTTTATAGAAAAAATAACTTAAATATTTCTTGTAAAAATAAAATAACTAAAATATCTACCTATATAAGCAAAGTACCTTTTACAATCGCTTTTTTAGGGTCATTTAAGTAATTTTATAAAAAGTTTTAAATATATTTTTAAGATTAATTATATTTTATGTCAATAATATATGTAATAATTTATAAAAATATCTTTATTTTGTTACAATTATGTTCATAACGTATGAATATGATAAAAATATTCCTAAATTTGAGCATAATTATTTCATTATTTATATATTATGAATATAATTATAATTTTAAAAATACGTATTATTAGATATATTTTATCATTATCCATATATTGTATATATAATTATAAAAAAATAAATATTTTAACATAATAGATAATTAATTCATATTTTTTATTTTAATTAAATTTGATTAAATGGTATTTAATTTTTATCCTTTAAAGAGGTGTACTTTTATATCCTCATAGTTATTTACGGTACAAAAATTGATTTTTATAACTTCTGTCAAAAACCTTCGTAGTGTCTCTTCTCTACTATCACCTGACTTTTCGAAATAATATTTCTTAAAAAAATAATAATATTTTTTATTAAATAAAATAATTTCTAGATTTTAGATTTAATTGTTTAGATTTTAGTTATACTCTATTTCAAATATTTTTATAAGAATTATTATTTAAAAATATATTGACAACATATTTTTATAGTAATTTTAAAATTTTAAAGTTAGTTCTCACATTCATCGATCTAAAAATCAATTTAAACGATTTTGATAGAAGTTTAAAATTATTGATTCCACTAAAGATTGTAAGTTAAATAGTTTAATAATTTCTTAGAAACAAAAAAAATTAATTAAAAGTTAATTTATCAGCTCTCCCAAAGCATCAAGTTAAAATTTAATTAATAAAGAATAACGGTCTCACTAAAAGTGTTATTTATACATATAAAAAAGAATCAATAATCTAAGTTTGTATTTTATTAACCTAATTAATTTTACCAAATATAATCAACTAATTAAATACCTCATTATTTCTCCATTGATAAATGAATTGTATGTTTGCCTGTTATTTGTGTGAACCTATCTATCATTTATCTTTAAATTTATGTTATTAGTTTAAGTATTTTAAAAACCAAAACTTTGTAATAGAATGTTTAGGTTAATTTTTTGTTTTTAAAAATTTGTTAAATTATTTAAAAATCACATAGCTTCTTTTTAAACCGATCTTAAAAATATACTTATTATATCTTACAAAGTAATTCATGCACTTACAAGCTATTTTATAAATAAAAAACTTGAGTTTCAAGAAGTCATCTCTCGAGTAATCAAAGTATTCTCAATTATCAATCTTTCTGAAAAAAGTAGCTTGAAAAGAGAAAACATGAGTACTCAAAATCTCTCTTAAACGTTTGGCTAAATTTTTGAAAATAATCTTATAAATCACGTTACAAAAACTAATATGTCTATAATAATTAATTTCAATTGAATTTGAAATTTTTGAAAGAAGTTAAATATAAGTAGAATTTCAACTTTTCTTTAAGCACTCAAAATAAAAAAAGTATATACTTCTTTAACAACTTAAGCACCAATTATATATCAATATTACTTGTAAAATAAAGGTTAAAAATCGTCACGACCATAAGCTTTAAGCGAATGCATGTCCCATAGTGTTTCCTTAATTTCAAAAAGAGAATGAACACTTACCAAAAAAGTATTTTGATCATCAAAAATAACATAACTAAGCAACGTGGATAATGAACCACAAGTAGATGGATTGAATTACTTGAAATAATTAACAAAGTTTTCAATGAATTTATTTCTAATTGAAGTACAATCTTAAGATATAATACTAGAATATAACCTCAAAATAGGAATAAATTCATTCTTTTTTTAACTAAAGTAAAAGCATAAAAAGAACTTAGTATTCATATCTCTTTTAATAATCCACACTTTTCTTAATTTTTGATACTATAAAGAATCTCATCGAGCTAATTATTTATCAAATTTATTAGAAATAGATTTTTAAAGATTTAAATCAAAAATTAACAAGTTATTTGAATAAATATCTTTAACTTAGTTTCAAATATACTTAATTTATCCTAAAGATGATAAAATGATCTTTATTCCAACCAAACAATTTCAAAAAAATTCTTTTTAATTTTTGCATAAAAATCTGCATTTATAAGATACGAAGAATTCAAGTATCTTGAATTAAACATTTATAATACTTATATCTTAACTAAAATACCATAAATTTGAAAGTTTTTTGTGAAAATAGTTCACATAAATCATATAAATAGATTAATAAGAAAGCATGATCACATGGAATAATATTAACACTTTGGTTAAGAAAGTTTTTTTTTTTTTTTGTTCATCTAAAAAAGGTTTTGAGAAGCCCTTTAGTTGAACTTGTCATTTCGCTTTAACAAATTATTAATTTACTCACGTCATGCACGCGAGATATATCAAGGCAGCTCTTATAAAAGTTTAAGTACTTTTTGCAGTTCAAGAAGTATTAATAAAAGTTGCTGATACGAACATAATTTGCCTTTGAGGCTTTAAAAGATATTGGTTGCGCTCTTATTATTCCACTTTTCATCTAGACAGTGGAGGGTCACCAAGGAGCACGGCCAAGTTTGCCATATCTCGCTAGCTTTAACATTGTCGTACGAAAAACATTTTTATCACAATTTAATTCACGTGCTATAATTTATTAATTAAATTGTCATACAATCACTTTATTATTACATATTATAATTTTACATTTTATCAATATTTGACTGATAAATAATTTTCACTCTTTTAATATAACTAATTTTTGGTTTTCATGAAAAATTTCGGCCTGAGCCATGAGAGAATACTTTTATTTTCATTGTTGGTTAAAAATATAATTATATAAATTCAAATATATTTATTAATAATATTAACATGCATATTTAAAATTTTCCAAATATAAAATACCACCGTAACTCTCAATGCATGCTTAATATGGATTTTCCAAGATGACGTGGCACTTTGACCGGCTCTGTACCATTCCATTCTAATTTCTAAAACCGGCCAACGACTCCCAACCCAATTGGGTGACTCAGTCTAACTCCTTCCTTCCCCTTCAACAAAACTCAGTCGTATTCCGACAAAAGAAAAAAACTCAGTTTTCCTCTGCCCTCTATTTCATTCCTTCTTTGTTTCTACTTTTGCATAGATTTTCAAAGCTTCCTACTTTTTCCTGTGAGAAATTTTCTTCCAGTAAGTCCCTCTTCAAACCCATTTTGATTGGTTTTAATTTAATTATTTTTTCCTTAGTCCATATAATCCTAATAGCTATATTGTGGGTTTTACTGTGTCATTTTCGTGTTTCAATTTTCTTCGTTCAGCAACTATCTAGATAAAAAGGTCCAAGTTTTTGGTTAAAGTGAGATTAAGTGTCAGATATTTTAGGTGGAAAGAAGTAAAACCAGACTGAAAATTCCAATACTATATATATATTCCGAAACCTTAACTTGTTGTTTTCTATGTGCTTTCCAGGATGCTTCCCTTAAAGGGTAATTTTTAGTTTCCACCACTTTTCTGAAAAATTTATGAGATGTCAGTCAAAGAAGATAAGCGAGATCGGCTTGCCGTTGCTAACCGGAAAACATATTTCCGGTCGGCTTCTTGGACTGACAGGTCACCAACTAAGCATGTTTCTAATCCCAAGTCACAAACGAATGCTAGTAAAGCTCGGTCTTGTTTGCCTCCACTTCAGCCGCTTTCAATAACCCCACGTAATGTTGAAGAATGGCCAAAGGCAGGTTCGGATGATCTGGGAATTTGGCCTCTTCCCCAAACACCCAGAGGACCTATTCAGACACTTGGGATTTCAAATTCAGATAACACTGTAAGAGAATTTGAATTTAAAAAGGATAAACTTGCTTTTTTTGATAAAGAATGTTCGAGAATTGCTGATCATATATACTTAGGAAGCGATGCTGTGGCTAAGAACCGTGAGATTTTAAGGAAACATGGGATTACCCATGTGCTGAATTGTGTTGGGTTTGTTTGTCCTGAGTATTTCAAAATCGATCTTGTGTATAAGACTCTTTGGTTACAAGATAGCCCATCTGAGGATATTACAAGCATTCTTTATGATGTGTTTGATTATTTTGAAGATGTTAGAGAGCAAGGTGGGAGGGTTCTTGTCCATTGCTGTCAGGGAGTGTCAAGATCAACCTCTTTGGTCATTGCATACCTCATGTGGAGGAAAGGACAGAGCTTTGAAGATGCATTTCAGTATGTTAAAGCAGCTCGAGGGGTGACTAATCCAAATATGGGTTTTGCTTGTCAGCTTCTTCAGTGCCAGAAGAGAGTTCATGCTATGCCTACTAGCCCAAATTCCATGTTAAGGATGTATCGTATGGCTCCTCATTCATCATATGACCCTCTTCATCTTGTTCCAAAGATGATAAATCGTCCGGACGAAGAAGCATTAGATTCTCGAGGAGCATTTGTTGTGCATGTTCCTTCTGCTATTTATGTTTGGAATGGTAGGAATTGCAACTCTGTGATGTCAAATAATGCTATGGCCGCAGCCTATCAGGTTATCCGGTATGAGAGGGCAAAAGGTGCAATCCTGAATATTAAAGAAGGCGAAGAGCCTGGGCAATTTTGGGATGCTCTTGCCAAGGGAAAAATCTCAACAGATGGGTTTGACAAGACGGAGGTCACAAAAGAGAGCGCTTCTTCCTCTGGAAGTGGTAAGATTGGGGAAAGGAAGGTGGATGAATATAACAGAGATTTTGAGCTTTTTCACAAAGCTCTTGCTGGTGGCGTTGTTCCACCTTTTTCAGTGTCAAATGCTGGATCAGAAACCTCCCTTCCGACCCGAGAAAATGGTTGGAGCAGACTTAGGCGAAAGTTTTCTATTGGCCTTATGCAAGAATTAGTCTCATCCTCCAAATTGGTATGTGGTACTACACCATCTAGTGATGTCTCAGACATAATTATGGAAGAAGAACGCCCTGTTTCCTTGATTGATCTTTCACCTTTATCACCATCATCAATCCAATTGTGTGGTTCACCAGAGTCCTTCGGATCTTTTCATCTTAGCAGCCCAAGTAAAATAAGAGATTCTTTTGAACAGGTAGAACAAAATGTCCCTTTTAATCATACTTCATCGTCATCAACCCCCTGTGGTTCACCTGATTCTTTCTCTTATTTTCTAGACGATAGTTTCAAGATCAGTTCCAAATCCTCTACACTTTCACCCTCTACTCCCTCTGATTATGCTAGTTCATTTTCCTTTTCACCGTCATCTTCGAATTGGTCTGATTGGTCATTCTTGTCTCCTCAACAGCCTTCACCTTCTGGGCTAGGCTCTATAGATCCTCTGTCTGTTAAGAATACTTCTTTGGAAGATAATTCTCATACACTTAACAAAGGAATTACCCCATCATCTCCAAAGCCTTGCCAAGACACCAATCATGCTTTGAGAGCAGCTAACATTTGTAAACCATGTAAAGGGATTTCCCCTTCTATTGCCGAGCGCAGAGGAAGTAATCCTCCACCTCGGATGCTGCTACCCTCTGTTGATGAGTCAGCCCAAGTCCCTAAGACTCTTATGCAGTCCAGCATAGACGATAATGCAATGAAGGACTGTGGTTATAGCCAATCTGAGATTGCAGGTGACAAAGAAGAGATGATGGTAGAGGCAGACTTATTTAAGCATGGAAACGAAATGATTTCTGAGACTGCAGATGAGATCAGACCAATTTTATATGAATGGTCTTTTCTGAATGGAATAAAGAGGCATAGCTTTAACACACTTGATTCTAGATCCACGTATATTTTGTTAGTTCCAGATGTGAGTTTTAGCATAAAAAGACCAGCAATTGTATTTATCTGGTTGGGACGTGAATTTCAGAATGAGAAAGGACAGTATCACAATAACAAAAGAGAGAAGGGTGATATATGCTTGGAGGCAATTGGACAGGACCTTCTTAAGCAAATGCATTTGCCACCGAGTACTCCTTTTCAGGTAGTCATGACTATTCACTCTCTCTCTCTCTGTTTGTTTCATGACTTGATGTAAAATAGGATAGAAACTATAACATGAGTTGTCTGATTAAAAAAAAACATTGTGCAGCAGAACAGTGGAAATAGTTACATTTTTATTCTAATGAAATATAAAATAGGGAAAATATTACACAGAAACTGTTATGGGAAATAAGAAAACCGAGTCTGTCGCTTACATTAGAGGGACTTGCATATGAATTTATTGACCAAGTGCACTTGAGTTATCTGTCACATGTATAAGATTAGACTATGATCCTTTCATTAGACTTCAATTGTAGGATTTAAGGTAGTGACTCTGTACCAAATGCATTAATATCTATCTAAATCATAAGCCTCATCCTCTTGAACATGTGAGTACATGAGTTTTGTATTAGGTATCATTATGTTACCCCATTGCCTAGTATTCAATTTCAGATGCTACATGTTTGCATGTATGTGATGATTGATGAATCTGATTTCTCCACTTTAAATGACTTGTGATGCTTTTAGATAATAAGGGAAGGTGAGGAGCCAGAGCAGTTCCTTAACAATCTTAGTTGTTTATTACTGCAAAAGACAGAGGCTATTGAGCACGGTTAAGTTAAGACTGGCTTTTGGAAAAAAAGTGTTTTTTTTTTTTAAGAAAGACGTAAGAGAAGGTTATTAGATGTGATGGGTATGTGACAAACAAACTTTGAAAAGCTAAATAGGCATCCCAGGCAGCTTGTTACCATCTGGCTTTGAATGATGTATGGTATCACCAATATTACTTTTCAGACATTATTATTGCAGACTTTGCAGCAACAAATATGTACAGAGAAAGGATTTGCTCTTTTTCACTACTAATACGTAAATAGTTACAGCTTCCTCAAATAGTCCCTTTTTCTTTTATTGAATTATCAAGTTCCTCAGTTTTGTTTGCTAAGAGCAATAACATCAATTGTAGTTCTTGGAATTGGTTGATTAAACAGCTCTTCAAAAAGAATTTGGGTCTTCCTCTTGTTAAAAAAAAATAAAAATGTAATACGGAGGGAGAGTAGTAAACGAACAGGATCCACATCTGCTGTGCAATATATTACTTTCGCTTTTAGGCAAAAACTCACATTATAGTCAAAACTTTCACCAAATGTGTATTGCAGTTGTACACCTAAGTTATATACGATGTAACAATGGCATAAAAGTGTACAATCGCCCCCTAATGATATACTCAAACCTTGTACTGCATTTGTAGCAAAACCCATATCTAATAAGATACTTCTTTTCCTTTTTCCAATCGTGCTATGTCTTACTATTAAGTTGTGAAAGGAATTCCTGTAGAGTGAAGACGATCTTATTTAGTTCATTTGTAACCTTGGGTTCAATTTTATTTTACACAATAATAATGGAAAGGCCAACGTTTCACCCTTGTGTTTATGAATAGATAAAGAATATTTTATACTGGCAGTTATTTCCAGGGCCAAAAGAAAACGGTTGTCAGATGAACATTAATGGAAAGTTTTTAGGGACAAATGCTAGACTGATCTACTAGATATTACGAAGATTAGTAATCTTTTTGGTTATAATTTATTCTAATAACTTTAAGAAAATGACATTTTAATTTATTAGTTTTAAAAAATGATTCTTTAATCTACAAAGTCAAAGTTTAAGTTTTTTCAAAAATATTTTTTCAAACAAAATTTTAATATGAATATTTGATGAAACACTTTTAAAATAAGATTTAAAAAAACAGAAAATTAACCATTTGAATTTAAATTCATTTTTTAAAAATCAATGAATTAAATTGACATTAAAAAATACTACTAGATTTTAGTGATCTATTCCAAAAAATTAATAGACATAACCGATCACTTGCCCAAATTTTTATTGTAGAGAAGATGAGTGTGAAGATAATATATTTATTTAAGTTATATACTTATTTATTTTAACAATATAATTCTATTGTTATAAAAAAAAAATTATATAAAAATAAATAATTATTTTTATGAATTTATTTATTTATTTATTTTATATTTTTTTCTTTAATTCTCTCAAATACATTTTTTTTAAATTACAATAATCTTTACCTTATATAATTAAAAGAAAGCTAAAAAAAATAAAATAAAAAAACTATCTTTATCATTATGCAATCAACTTTTCACTAAATTATTTTAAAAATAAAGTATAAAATCTAAATATTATTTTTACAATAAATAAAAAATCCTGAATGTATTTTTCTCTTTAATATAAACCTCCAAGTTACATATAAATCACTCTCTTTCTCATCCAAATGAATTATGACCTCTAAGCATTCCAACCAAAATAAATGGATGGATTTTTTTTTGTCAGAGTAGACGAGTGTTTCGGGGAATAACATAAAATGACTACGTCATGGTTAATCCATCAAGCGTCGCTTGAACAGTTCAGGAGGTTTCAGAGTCTTGGGTCACCAAAATTAATGAGTCCAACAAAGGCAAGCATTACATAAAATAAAATAGATTCGGTTACGATAAAGCTTTTTCCAAGATCTTTTGTCTAACAGAAAATGTCATCGGCTATCCTATATGAAACAATATTAGGCGCGCCTCGGTTCTCCCAATAATCTTGCATTACATAGAAATATAGAATTTATTTACTTTTCACCCTTTTTTGGTTACCCAAAAAAACAGAAATTCACTTACATACATCAAAAGCTCCCAAGACTGTGGAGTGTATTTTGTTCTAATATATATATGATGCCCTGTGCTCCTACTAGGTATCCTCACAGTCCATTCTCATTTAATTATTGCCATGTTGAGACCCAATGCACTACTTCATCAGTGCCTGAACTCTCAACTTCACCCCATTGCCTCCCCAGAGACAGCTGGGCCTTCTTTGCACTCAATGCCTTGCTGATTTCATCCCATGGATTTGATTTTCCACTTTCTACAAAGTCGAATTCTACTTATTAGAACTTATTTCATGTAAGAAAATCAATAACCTAATCCATAAAGTGGATATATCATTAATACCTTGCTTGGAGGATTGAGCTTCCACTTTAACGTCGGGCCGTACAGCTGATGCAGGATTTGCATATCGCTCAATAACTTCACTGCCTCCACCATTGGCTGCTTTGGCTTTGTTCAAGTTGGCATGCTTGATAATCCGGACATCAACCAGTGATGGATAATCAATCTGCCTAGGAAACTCCTTAGATCATTGCAATAAAGAATAAGCAACAATAGACAGCCTCTCTTTTTTTCTTTCTTTTTTTACCAGGATTTAAAGTCCCATAATTTCAAATTTTTCCAAATATTTGACAATATGGTAGGTATATTACTGCATGTTTAAACTTATTCGTACATGCTTAAATACGGAACTAATGCAACTTACAAATTAGTTATTATAAGAATCGTTATAACATATATTAATCAATACAAAACCACATGAAACAGAAGATATATCAATTACCAATATCACATTGTCAGATATCAGATATCACCAAGTACCTCTAGAGAGCCATCTTCACCATAGAGGGACGCAACTGGTTGTACAGCACATTCCGCATCATCATCCTTCTCTAAAACAATCGGATGCTCTGGAACTTGCATTAGCACAACTTTATCAGAAACAGGGTCACACCTTGATAGTTTTCCCACCTACAAAAAGAGACTCATCATATGGTACATTTTTATGGCCATGATGAGTTTTAAAAAGTAGATAGCAAAGAAAGAGTTGTACACGGAAGGATGACAGCTCAGGTGTCCAAGAAGATGATAATTCAATCAACCGATATGCAACTATATCACCTTCCTGTAGTTCACACAACACATGAAAGCTCACATTGTTAAAAAAAAAAAAAACCTACAATAACAACTGCAACGATAGCAACAATGATACAATAGAAGAACTTGACATGAAAAAATGTTCTACTACTGCATTAACTTTATATCATGCTTTATGGACATAAGGAACTAAAACCCGGTCTGGCCACCGGAACTTAAAAGCACTTTTCAGCTTCTAAAAGCTAGCTCAAGTGTCGTTAGCAAATTTTCAGCTTCTAATTGTCTCTTGACAGCAAAAGCAGACTACCCTTTAATGCTATTTTTTATTATATTTAAACTTTTTGTCTGATGAGAGAATATGTAATAATTCCACAAGCAATAGTAAGCTACATTCAGGCAAAGTAGTACAAGGTCTAAGCTTGTTAAAGTTTATGGAAACGTTTAGAGGTGTCTGCTCTTCAACAGCTTTCCTTTCAAAAGACTCTTGATTAAGATTTTGGTCATCCTTATTTTTCCGAAAATCTGGTTTCTCTTTACTACATTTTTGTCCCTTCTTCTTGCTGGTTATTTCATTCCACTGGAAAGTTTCCTGAAAAAAGAATTTAAAAGATAAAAGTGTGGCATCAATAACACTAGGACTAAACACGTGAAAGTAAAAGGAAACAACTACAGTCTAAAAGAAGCTGAATTATAAAGGCAGGTTTGCTTCTATGTGAATATATGAGCACCTCGCCAAACAAACAACTAAAGAAGTGACAAATCAATCCTAAAGGTAGCTGAAATTACAAACTAGAGTCCACAGAAGTAAACAAATAATATCAACAGCAGTTTCATCATCATCATAACAACAGTAATATAATCTTTATTTTCTCATTCACCTCAACAAAATATGTAAAGACAGCAGCAATAAAGAAAACATAAAAGTGAAAATGTGAAATTGTAAAAAGTAAAAGGATGTTCCCATAGATAACAATTGAATGGATACCATCTCAAGGTTGCATTAATAATACATACTAGGATTGGAGATGGGAAGCAGGAAATCCTTATTAGAAAGAATGGGTAAAAAAAGGAGCACGAGACGTACAGGAATCTCATGATGCTGAATGGCCTTATCTATATCCCCTGGAACAAACAATTATATCAGACGTTTAAAGCATGCAGGAACTTAATGAAAAATACTGGCAAATCATATGAATCAGTAACACATTGTTGAACAGTGGTCCCAAAAAAGGAAAAGAAAAACCAAATTCATCTATTTCAAAACACATACCATTCCCAATGGCCTTGAAACGAATGTGCCCTGGCCTTACTACCACAGGAATAATGTCATCCTCTTCACTATTGTCTAATTGTTGACGTTCGTCAGAGCACTTGCCATTATCTACACCAAAGGATTTCTTATTATCTGTTTTGACTAATTTCTGCTGATGAGGCTGCAAAATTAAAAACAAGAGAGATTATGGAAGTTAAAAAAATTAGACTGAGCCTAAGCTTTAAAAATATGTAGTTTGTAGCAACACTTTACCTCTTTCTTTCCAGCTTTTGCTTGTTCTCTCAACCATTGCCTTTTGGCCTTCTTACGTCGGGCACTTCTACCACACTGTTAAAAAGTTATAAGAGAATAGCATAACTTAGAGCCCATAATCAATATCTCTAAAGTAAATAAGTTAAACCAGCATCATCATTGAAACAGTGTCATGAAAAATAAACTAAAAGACGTAAAACCTAACCTAGTAGGATTGCTCGCATTGCCTATTGCCAAATGGAAAGGGATTTACTAGTATGAATCTGTAATCTTAAATGGTTTTTCATAGGTTACATCAGTAACAGGATAATACTACCTGATACAGATTTGATATCATTTAGCAGGTAACCACGAATGGCTCATTAAATTAGTTATAGTTTGTTTGTTGATATCTACTACTTGGATAACCGTAATAATTCTAGAGCTAATACGTGCAACAAACTTTGACTTCTGAAAGGGATGTATTTATTGGATAAAAAGTCAACACAACCTCTGCCCATTGCTTTGATGGTTCATGATAACTCGACATATCGCATTACTATCATTATAGAGATGCTTAACTATGACCTAATTTCAGTGCAGATAATAATGCATCATACATCAAAGCAAAATACCAACACTGTAAGAATGATAGTTTTGATTTTAGATAATCCTGTACACACCAGAGCCAATGCTAGCAGAGTCAAATATCAAAAGAAATAGTATAAACCCGACACATTGGAGCTAAAACACCCGGGAAAGAACTATCTATCCATTTAACCACAAACAATGTCAAGTGCTACATTATTAAAACTTTTTACATCAAAAAGTTATACAGGTTTTTTAAAGAGTACATGAACAATTCAAATAAAAACCAACTATATGCCAACACAAGCAAATTTAAGTGATACATTATTACACAATACTTAATCTATCAAAAAGTTACAGGTTTTATAAAGAACAACACATGAACAAGTCAAAGAAAAACCAATTATAACCCCTGCTTATTGGAGCTGAAAGACCCCGAAAAGAATGTAGCTATCCATTCAATCACTAGCAATTTCAAGTGAAACATCACACAACTTTTTACAGCAAAAAGCTATACAGGTTTATAAAGAACAACACATGAACAATTCATAGAAAAACCAATTATATGCGAACAGCAAGCTTAAGCTCTGTGCATGGAAATAATCTTCCTATAAGAAGCTGAAGACATTATAAATAGAAGCTGCTTTCTTATTTCCATCAGGAAAGTCAGGTGGAACCACACTCCTTTCACCATTCTCTTGCATCTGACAGGACCTAAAGAAACAGAGAGAAATGGATGAGCTGACTGGGATATGGAAAAGATATCTCAAGATATAAGCTAAGAAGTTACAGTTAGAAAAGGGTATATCCTTTATTGTGCTTGAACATTTTGAAGGATACGTAATGCCAGCAAGTGCGTAACAAGAAGCATTCAGATTAGAGATTCCCTTGCAAAATTTGTAAATCTATCCTTTCACCCTGCCATTAGCTCATAACAATGGTATCTAGGAAAACCATGGAAATTAAGCTGGTTATACATTTCTTAGCCTGTTAATAGAAGTGTGTCCAAATAACTATAAAGAACAGGAGACGTTACACAAACTCAGCCACTGAAAATGGAATACCATTTTCAATCTATGCACGAAAAAAGATGATAGTGTGACATTTCATATGAACATCATAGGATAGACTTAAATGACCTTTTTGGACTTGGTGCATAAATGTTCATGCCATTAGTTGTGTCACTGTCTGCTGAGCTTGACTGGTCTTTATCTGATTCCTGTCGTCCATTGGATGACTTCTTCATCATGGCACTGTGTCTGGCAAGGACATCAGGTTGCTGAAAGCTTTGGTTCTTTTCCGCTTGTTTGTTATTCTGAGCATCTCCTGGAGCACCTGAATATTCTTTAGTACTATCACACTTGCTTCTTTTCCTCCTGTATATAAACCAAAAGTAATGATTTACTTTAGGGAAGGGGTGCAGGTTTTGGAAACAAACCGAACAATGTACTTATACTGAGTATTGATTATAAAATATGCATTCAACCAGTGTCCCTGTTCCAATTCATAAATTTAATAACTTATCATTTGTATCACCTGAATCTAGTATGATTCAATTCACTCTCTAGCACAGGCATTATGTTATCAGATATTTAACAAAAACAATGTTTTAATATACTGAAACATGATGGCCTGCATACATTGGGGTAAGTTTCTTAGATTCCTTTCTTTTCTTAGAAACTGTGTTATTGTCTGTTCTATCATTTACAACAAGTGTATCTTCAAATCCTTCAAGTTGATCATCTTCAGGTTTGCTTTGGTAACCTCCAGTCTCCTTTTCAAACTCCTCATCGGCGAGAAGCTTTATGCCTGCACTCATGGGTTGCTTCTCCACCACTGCTAACTCAAAATTGTTTAATCTATCATGAATTTCTTCTGTAGTATCTAAAGAAGTATCCTGTTTCTTTTTCACGCTGTCTATAGAATAATGAAAATGATTGATCACAACTTCATTCTGCAACAAACATCAAGAAAATCACAAAAGGTTCCATGATAAATATCCTTAAGACACCATGAACTGACCGGATAATATCTGTATCTTTAAAAATACTCGTAGACTCAAAAGGTGGTAAACCAAAGCCATCCATCTGCGATAAAATTATGAAATGTATATGTAATTAGAACTGTTCACTGAAAAAAATCCCAAAAATAAATAAGAAATGATCACTGAAAATTAATATTCCAGTCCTCTATACACGTTTGAAATGTCAAAAAGGCACAAAGCAGGGTAGCTACGCATTACCAGCCCCATTAATGATTAAGCTATGACATTCTACCATAAAACTTCCAAAATGCTCCCTTCGGTAAACATGCAGTAAACAAAGAAGAACCCAATAAATACGAAAAACCAAGCTAAAAGAAATCTCAAAATAATCTATAAACCCACCAAGATATGTAACATTTCTCCCCTTTCTAGTTTCCTTTAAGAATAAGAGAAAAGGAAAAAAGAAACGAGAAGAAGCTTACTGAAAGCAGAAGGCCATTAGGGCAAACATCGTGGAGGTCATAAACATCTAAAAGATAGTTAGAGAGGTCGGAGATGGTATAGTGATGTGATTTAAGTAGAATCCAGCTCCGTTTCAGCCCCTCTGTCCTCTGTGACTTGCTGAGCATGTATCTGTCAGCGAACACCAGACGAAGACGCACACCTTCCATTAGATTACCGCACTCTTTCAAGCATAAGCCTTACAATATCATTACGAGCACTTGAGCAGCAAAGAAATTCTTCAGCAAATGCAATAGCAATGCGATTGCCACAGTTCTTAGACAAAGCTCAACATGGCTTCTTCAGTTCTTCCACAATTTTTCAGAATTGATCTATGTGGGTCGTTTCGACTTTGTGTGCCAGAGTCCGTATGTCTACCACCCTGGGCTTGGCCCGGGTGACGGTTATAGGTAATCCGGAAATGGTAAGAAGAAATAACTCCAAATGCAACTTTGCCGGTTAGAGTGGAAAGTTTTTCCAACAAAAATTAAAAATTACTTAAAAAGTAAGCCCCTTATAACTTATAAAAATAAATTTTTATTTTGATATTTATATTTATATTATATAAAAAATTTAATTTATTATTCTTATTTTTTTTTACAATTAAGTAATTATATTATTATAATATCTTTAAATCAATTATTTTATTAAAAAATTTAAAAAAAATTATCTAACACTCATCTATTTTCTTTTTTAATAACAATATGTATTTTAGAGTTTTAAATAAATGTAAAAATTTAAATTATGATGAAAGAAAAAATAACATATGGAGAGAAAAAAAATTATTTTTTTAATGAAATAGTTGATCGAAAAAAATTATAATAATATAATTAATTAATTAAAAATTGTAAAAAAAATACAGGTTCGATTTGTATATGGTAATTTTTGAAGATAATATGATTTAACATAAAAATCGAATATAAAACAACGGATACGATTATATTTAAAATTGTATTTGTCTGAACTTAAAATTAATTATATTTATTTAATTAAATTATATATTTTTTCGTTTAGTGTTTTCGGCCGCTTAGGTATATAAACAAATAGATTCATATTAGAATTCAGAAATTATGTATCTACCCTTTCTGCGTCTGCCGTCTTGGTTTTTACGTCCATTGTCTGCATCGTCGTCTATCATCTGTCGTCTACCTCTACCATCTTCCGTTTATGTATGGGTCTTCTGATTTCTTTTTATTTTGAAATAAATAGCTTGGACAACATTAGAACAAAGAGTGAGTTCTTTTTTAAATTTTAAATTTATAATTCATTTCAGTTGTTATTATAGGTTGATTTTTGAATTTTTTTTGTTATAGCTTGATGTTTTTTTCTAGTTAATGTTATAATTGTTTATTTAGAACTATGTTTGTATTTTTTGCTCAAATCTTTGTATTTTTGGGTTTTTATGAATCAATTGTTGTAGTGTATTAAGTCAAATGACATTGAACCAGTTTAAGTAGTTTAAAAAAATGGTTTTTTCTAAGTATTTTTTAATAACCCTTCTGAACTTTTACTCGCGAGTAAAAACCATCTCTAAATTGTAACGATTTTTTTTGACTATTTTAGGGTACAAATTTTATAATTTAATTCAAGGACGATTATATCAAAAATCGTCTTTGTTGGTACTCGTTCTCATCCTTATAAGTACTTAATTATAACAAAAATAACCAAAATAATAAATTGAAATTTTTCACATGATATAAGTTTTAAAATGTACGTTTCTTCAATTTATAACTACAAAAATATTCAATAACAATAAACTATATATAATTGCCCCAAGTTCAACATTGAATAGAATAAATTTATCAAAATTTAATTTAAATATTATCTAATTGAACACGTTTATAATTAAACTTTATTTTAACATCCTAAATATCCAAAAGAGTTTATATCTTTAAATCACAACCAGTTGATATGATATTTTTCAATTATTATTTAATAATATCTTTATTAAATAAAAAAATACTTATTTTAACTCATATTATCAAAGTAGTCATGATTGAAAATAGTATGAACACGTTTATAACTACACTTTATTTTAACATCCTAAATATTCAAAGAAGTTTATATCTTTAAATCACAACTAATTAATATAATATTTTTCAATTATTATTTAATAATATCTTTATTAAATAAAAAATATTTATTTTAATTCATATTATCAAACTAGTGCATTAATAATCTCTCATTTAAAAAAAATATAAGAATAATCCATTTAAAAAAACTAATTATTATAAGAATATTTTTATTATTTTATGTATTTTTTCTTCTTCTTTTTTTGTCTATTTTAATAGGAAAACATCTTATATCATCCTAACAATTACTGTGTACCTTCATTATTCTCTTATTCCTATCTCTAATATTTTTATTTTTTTATTGGTCAACTAACTTTCACTATTAGTTACAAAATAATCCAAAACTATATTTTTTATTGAATTTATAGTTAGGACACCATTAACTTATTGTAATATCATATATATCCCTAACTATTACTACCACCAACTCATTACATTTTATCTCATTAACTCTTTTATCATTTTCAACCATCTTACATTCAATTAACCTTAATGTAACATTAACTTCGAAACAAGGTATCAAAAAAAGATAAGGGAGTTAAGAAGAAATAAACTCGCGATAATAACAATCATTGATGTAGATGATGCTTCAAATGAGTTAATGGTTTCTTAACTTCCAATAAAAAATTACATTTTTTGATTGCTTTATAATAAATAATAATTGATGGACGAAAAAATGTAATGGTATCAAAAATAGGACAAAGAGGATGATGAAGGAGGACATGATTATTAGGATGAATATCATTATTTTTGTAATGATATGATCAAAAAATATAAGAGAATACATAAAATAATAAATATTTTAATGAAAACAAAATTATCCTAATTATTATACAGTTTATTAAATGGAAAAACTGACAGTGCAGTAATATGATAATATAGATAAAAATATATACATAATATCACTAAAATACCGATCAATTATTTTTCTATTAAGTTATTGGAGCGCAATGCCCAGCAGAATTGTGCCACAATGCCGAGGAAATTGGCCAAAAGATGAAGACGCTTACAATCGAAAATACATAACATCAGTAGTTCATTGAGCTTCAAAATGTTCTGCCAAGAAGCTTTATATCTTTGTCAAATTCACAAATCTAGATTCTCGGGATAGTTTTTCTCAAAAAAAAAAAAAAAAGATTATCAGAATAGAACGAAGCACTTTTATCCTCATTGGCCAATTTAATATTGCTTATCTAATCTCACACTTCTATCGAGAGAAATTCGAGCTTGCACACTACCAAATAGAACGAGTTTTGACAGACCAAATGGACCCCTTAGTTTATGCTCCAAATACATAGCCTTCTATCAGAAAGAAGGCATACATGTAACTATGTCTGTATGTAACTGAGTCTAAATTGCGTATATGTTATAATCAGGTTCAATGCGTTTGATGTTACTGTTGAGAGGCTTCTATAAATAGTTGCCTTTAATGGCTCAGCTAATTAAAACAATAAAAACAAAAAACAAAAACCTGTCTGCATAAGATCAATCATGAACCATATGAAAACAAAATCAATACAGTTCTCAACTCCACATCGATTTATAAAATCTTGATCAATCAATTGAATACTATTGAGGTACTGCAGGTCCTCCATATAGCATGAGTTCCGAAATCCTTAAGGTAAAGAGCTATCTTGTGCAATGCCAGCTTCATAGACCCCTGCAAAATTCAAATGCAGCACAGGAGCTTAAATTAGCACGATAAACATCATCTCTAACACAAATATTCTCATTTGAAGCTAAAAGAACCAAATAAAGATGGAGAATAGGAAGAAACAACGAGAAAATAATATCAAAGAACAAATGTGGTAGACAGTGAAATTTGAACCGGTCATGAGTGGCCCTCTACAGCAGTTTCTCGTCCAGAAAAAAAATCTAGCTAAAAAGCGACCGACCTTTTTCAATCACAAAATTACAAAAAGTCACCACTCTAAAACTTATAACAACAAAAATAATACCTCAAATATATATCTAATTAGACAGCGTTCAACACTAAACGGGTCTAAATAACAGCAATTTAATTTGAACAACATTAAATTGAACGCGTTCGATTTAAAATGATGTGTAAGATTTTTTTTAAATAGTAAAAATATGAGTTTTTCATAAGGGATGTTATTTTTGTGGTTACAGATTTTAAGGGTGTTGTTTTTATTGTTTTCCCAAAAAATTAATCAAAAAGAATTAGGTTCCCAAGTATCAGTGAAGAAAAACTCAAGGACATGGTACTAAAACAAGCAATGAAGCAGCACCACAACCACCACTTCATTGTTTCAACCTCTGTTTAGCCATATTATGGAAGTTCTTATAGTCATATATATTCATTCAAAAAGTAAGCAAGTAGAACTGTAGAAAGAGCTTAATCAATAAACCAATGTACAATGGACCCAAAAACTATGGAAGATTCAATTTAAGAAATATGCACTAAAAAGTTCTCAATTCAAAGTTGTCAAAGGAAAAAACTTGCATAAAGAGGTTTGTCCAAGAGCATTCAATAAGAACTCTGTTGCCAGTATCCAGATAAATTTGCACCTAACAACGTTGCTCCCATTAATCTCTATAAAAAATTACTCACAGATAACAAACTTTAACCTAAGTAATCAGAGTACTAAACTAAAATTGTATATAAGCTTCCCTTAGTTTTGAATAATTACAGACACAAAGCTTAATTCTTTATAACTACTGAAAGCTTCCAAACATAAAGAGTGTTTTTCTCAAGTACCTGACTTTCTTGCTAAGAATGGCTTGGAGCTTCCGTGCAAGTTCTTGGGATCGAATCTTGCGCTCAAGGTTCTTGTGGGCCAAGACTCGTTTCTCAGAGTTCTTGATGTGGTGGATTTGCTGCTGCTTTATCAACCGCTCTATCCCACTAGACTGCATTTTCCGCTGCATAATTGTCAGTGCCCTCTCCAGGTTCCCATTCAGCACCTTAACTCGAATCCCTCTGCTCTGTTGAAGCTGCCCACAACTTGGTGAGTTGGCCACTCGACTTGACCATTTCAACAGATCGAAGGTTTGTCTCACCACTGAGTTCATTCCTAATCCCAGAGGTGGCTCAAGAGAGTGTGAGGCCTACGCCACAATTAAAAACGAGGCCCTTAATTAATTCGTATAAATATTACTTAAAAGTAGTTAATATCAAATTTTATTCAAAATAGCATAAAAATAAAATAATCAATCCAACTATGTTGGTGAAAATACATTAATACCTAGAAAAAATAAGAACTACGCAATTAATAATTAATCATCGCTATTGATTTTCATGTTAACCAATTGTGTGAGTTAATGCCATTCATTGATGCTATCATCGTAAAAATTTGTAATCACATCAATTATGGTATTACAAGTGGTCAAATTTTTTTAAAAAATGATTTTATAATTTCCAAAATTACTTAACCACTTGTCAAAGCATAATTAATATGTGCAAATTTATGTAAAACTAGTATTACTTTTTAGACCTTTGCATTAACATTTTTTGACAGTAACCTTTTTAAAAAAATTAAAAAACTAAATAAGTAAACGGAAAATTAAGGTGAGAAACTTCCAAGTTTTCAAAATTCATGAAGTATTACTTCCAAGTATTTGAAAAATACACAGCCAGCGAAAAATGAAATGTATTGAAATGTTCGTAACAACAATTATGAACAATTCATAAAGCATCATATTAGAACTCTAAACTAGCAAATATCACAGTATCTGTTAAAGGACTCGAGATTCAACTGGTGACAACCAACAAACCAGCTGGAAACAGTCACCAACAGATTGGTGAGGAGGAACAGGCTCTCCAAGAACATGTCCCTCCATAATTGTATTTGTTTTTAATTATTATAATTTTGCTTTTTTTTGTATAAATAGATTGTAAACATTCGTTTATTTATCATCAATAAAATCATTTCTTACATGGTATCAGAGCTTAGGAAGTAATTCTCAAAAAATTCAGCTCATATAGAAACTTTTTCTTCCTTTCAAATTTTGTTTATTTTCAAAACCAATTTCGATTCACAAAATAATTTCAATTTCATCCCATTATAATATCCAGAAAAATCCAAGCAATCTGCAATTAATTTCAATCCAAAACATCACCACACGCGCTCACATGCGCCTTGTCTGAGTTCACATGCGTTCACACGCGCCAACATGCGCTAACTACTGAGGAAGACGACTCAAACAACACGTCATTCAGCGCACCTCTAAAGCAAACGATGCGTCGTTCGTCCGGTTCAGTGCTCCAGCGTTGCAACCGTCGTTCCAACCACTCCAGACGTCGCTTCACCAACTTTCCAACCGGTTCTACGGCTGAAATTTTCGATTTTGTAATCCTTGACTCATTTTCAATAAGATAAAGCATATTTCAGTTCATTATTTGTTTCATAAACAATCATTATTGTCTAAAACACACTAAATTCTATCCCGTTTTTTCAATTTTTTTTACACAATAATAATGTCTACAACTACCAATACCAACCCTACTTTACTAAAATAGTATGATGATCCTAACCATTCATTATATCTACACCACTCAGACTAACCAGACATGGTTCTAGTAACTCAATCCTTAAATCAAGAAAATTATCATATTTAGAGTCATACAATGCTCATGGCTCTCATCACCAAAAACAAAGAAGGATTTATTGACGGCACAATCAAAAGGCCATCAACAAACTTTGAAACAAAAATCAAACAATGGACTCGCTGTAACATTCTTGTCAAATGATGGATTCTCAATACCATATCGTCTAAAATTGTAGAAAGTGTCATGTATAATGATACTGCATATGAGCTATAGGAAGAATTGAAGGAACGTTTTTCACACACCAACAACGTGTACCTATTTCACATTGAGCAAGAGATAATTGCATACAAGAAGGTGTGAGCATTGGAAAATACTACACTAAGTTGAAAAACCTATGGGATAGTCGCGATGCACTATGTCCTCTTCCACATTGTGGAGGAAATGCCGGAAGGAAACTACAAGAATATCAACAAAAGCAACGAATCATAAAGTTCCTCATAGAGCTTAACACAGTTTACACATCAACACGTGGACAAATCTTGTTCATGGAACCTTTACCTACAGTAAATAAGGTATATTCACTCATTATTCAAGATGAAAAGCAAAGAGCTGTCTCCACGCAAACCATAGGAAGGATGCTAGAAGCTATCGCACTTGTTGTCAGGGATAATCGTCCACAATATCCTCACAAGAATTACCCACTAAGGAACCCACATCTCAAGTGCAATCGATGCAACAATATAGACCATAATTCTGAGAATTATCGAATTCACCTCAAATGTGAATTTTGTGGTCAAAATAGACACAATTTTGAAAACTACCGAAAGCGTCTCAAATGTAATTTCTGTGGTTTGAATGGACATGACATCAACATGTGTCGGAAGAAATGAGTAATTCAAGATAAGAGAAATACAAGTTATGACTTCCCCTCCAAAGCTCATCATACTGACTTTCAGGAAAGCAGTTCCGACACAAAGACACCATCCCACAACCTTACATCCGCCCAATATCAAGAGCTTCTTACACTTCTCAATCAATCCAAATCAGGTAGCATGGCAAATCAAGTGACTACTTCAGGTAACACAATATGTGCAACTATTTTCCATTCAAAAACTCGTTGGATTTTTGATACAGGAGTAACTGATCACATGGTATGTTCCCAAAACCTTATGAGCTCTAGCATTCTAATCACTAATCAGCATGTGCATTTACCTGATCATTCTCTTACCCGTGTCACACATATTGGCACTATACATTTCTCCAATAATTTCATACTCCATAATGTCTTGTGTGTTCCCTCCTTCAAATTAAACTTAGTTTCAGTAGTCAAACTACATTTTGTCATGTCACCTTCACTAATAATATGTGCTTTGTTCATGACAAATGCTCAGGAAAGACGATTGAGATGGAACTAAGAAAGCAGGACTCTACTACCTGACTATTTCTGAAAAGGCTGGTTGTTTCTCCGTTTCAAATACTGCTTCCACCAACTCTCATCTATGGCATCAACGATTTAGTCATTTATCTAATAACAGTTTACGTGTAATTTCTCTTTCCATCAACACACTTTTTTGTTCCATTAGTGATTGTTCTATTTGTCCATTAGCTAAGCAAACTCGTAATCCATTCTCTCTAAGTTTCATCAATACAAAAGCACCTTTTGAACTGATTCATGTCGATATTTGGGGTGGCTATCACATTCCAGCACTTAATGGAGCACGTTATTTCCTCACTATTGTTGATGACTACTCAAGATGCACATGGGTCTATCTCTTACATGCTAAATCTGATATACACACATTTCTTACCATTTTCATTAATCTTGTTGAAACACAATTTGCATCCAGAGTTAAAATCATTCGTAGCGACAATGGACCAGAATTCTCTATGACCTAGTTGTTTTCTACCAAAAGAATCCTTCATCACACCAGTTGTGTCTCTACCTCTCAACAAAATGGTGTTGTTGTTCTTAATGTCGCTCGTTCATTACTCTTCCAAGCCAATCTCCCTAAATAATTCTGAGAAGATGTCATTCTTACAGCCACATACCTCAGAAATCATACTTCAATACCTGTTCTCAAGGATAAAACACCATTTGAAGTCCTTTGTCACAAAATTCCTAAGTATGAACATCTTCATGTTTTTGGTTCCCTTTGTTTTGTGTATGCACATTATGATAGACCCACCAAGTTTAATACTAGATCACATACATGCATATTCATTGGGTATCCATCTGGGATAAAAAGTTATTGTGTCTACAATCTGAAAACAAGCAAGACTTTAGTGTCTCGTGATGTTATCTTTCATGAACATGTATTTCCTTATTTCACTTCCGTTGTCAACACTTCAACTCTATTCACTCCATCAGAAAATACTATTTATGATGACATACCTAACATTCGTCAATCAACCAATCTAAATACATCACTTCATCATACACCATCTGTCCTTCCAACAATCGACTCAGACATTCTTCATCTTCAAAATTCATCTCCTGAAACACCATCATCAACTTCTACACCACACATGACTCCTCCAACACCAGTCACACATAGGCTTCGCCAATCCACCAATGTTCCTAACTACCTTCACAAGTATCATGTAGAAGCTTACTTGCCTTCTCGGTCCTTCCCTTCGTCTAACTCAGCATCGTCCAATGACAAAGGTACTTCTCATTCTCTATCTCATGTACTTACTTATGACCAATTATCACCTGCACATCGTGCCTTTACTACTTCTATTTTCATTCTTAGGGAACCAACCACCTTTGATGAAGCTTTTAACGATCCCAAATGGCGGCTTGCCATGAAACAAGAACTGGATGTTCTTGAAACTAATGGTACTTGGACGCTTCAATAACTTCCTCCAAACAAAAAACCAGTTGGTTGTAAATGGGTCTACAAAATCAAGTATAATCCTGATGGCTCTGTGGAACGATATAAGGCTCGGTTAATGGCCAAAAGATACAATCAGATTGAAGGTTTTGACTACCAAGAAACTTTTGCACCAGTAGCCAAACTTGTCACCGTTCATCTTCTTCTTGCCGTTGCTGCTATTCAAAATTAGCATCTTCGACAACTCGATGTCAACAATGTTTTTCTTTATGGTGATCTTCATGAAGATGTCTACATGTCCCTTCTACCTGGATTTGGACGAAAAGGGGAAACACGAGTATGTAAGCTACATAAATCTTTGTATGGAATCAAACAAGCCTCACGACAATGGTTCATCAAGCTATCAATAACACTTAAGCTAGCTGATTTTAACCAATCCAAGTATGATCACTCACTATTTGTCTAAACCAGTGGTAATTTCTTCTCTGTTTTCTTGTCTATGTAGATGATATAATCATAACAGGAAACAATGTACAAGACATTGAAGAAACTAAGAATCATCTCATGCGACAATTCAAGTTTAAAGATCTCGGTGAATTAAAGTATTTTTTGGGCATAGAAGTTTCACGTTCCAAGAAGGGAATTGTTCTGTCACAACGCAAGTACGCACTTGAAATATTGGAAGACATGGGTTATCTTGGTGCCAAATCTGCCAATTCACCTATGGAACAAAATTTATCCCTCTGTAAGGTTGAAGGAGAATTCATCAATAACCCCACATCCTATCAAAGACTTGTTGGGAGATTGATATACTTACCATCACAAGACCCGACTTAGTGTATGCCGTGCACATTCTCAATCAATATATGGATAAATCACGTCAACCACATTTGGAAGCAGTTCAACGAGTGATACGATATGTCAAGAACACACCATGACAAGGTCTCTTTTTCTCAGCAACTAGTTCATTGCAACTAAATGCTTTCTGTGACGCAGATTGGGCTAAATGCATAGATACACGACGATCAACCACATGATATTGTATGTTTCTTAGAAACTCTCTAATTTCTTAGAAGACTAAGAAACAAAATACGATCGCACGATCAAGTGCAGAAGCAGAATACCGTTCTATGGCAGCAGTCTGTTGCAAAGTAACCTTGTTACGATACATTTTGAATGATTTGGGTATCAAATACTCTCAACCAACCAAGTTATATTGTGACAATCAAGCAGCCCTTCGCATTGCATCAAATCCAGTGTTTTATGAACGAACCAAACACATAGAGATCAATTGTCATCTAGTAAAAGAAAATATTCAAGCTGGAATGATCAAGACTTATCATATATCTACATTAGAACAACCAACAGATATATTTACCAAATCCCTGAGTTTTCTACAGTTCTCACGCTTACTTAACAAGTTAGGAATAATTAACATATATTCCAACTTGAGGGAGAATGTTAAAGAACTCGAGATCCAGCTGATAACAACCAACACTCCAATTGGAAACAACCATCAACAGATTGGTGGGGAGGAACAGGTTGTCCAAGAACATGCCCCTCCATAAGTGTGTTTGTTTTTAATTATTACAATTTTGTTTTTCTTTTGTATAAATAGGTTGTAAACATTCATTTATTTATCATCAATAAAACTATTTCTTAGGTTGTAAACATTCATTTATTTATCATCAATAAAACTATTTCTTACGGTATCATACAAGATGGGATAATCCAAGCATATAGAATAAAACTGAAACCATTAAATCTAAAACTTCAAGATACGACGGAACTGAGATAAAACAGTACCTATTAATAATTACTAAAAGAGTAAAATCCAAACAAGCAGAGTATTGGAAACGAAAGCCATGACCCAAAAGTAATCTTAATCTAACTGAAGGGTCATTCTAACTTACGTCCTCCGTTAATAACACAAATTTGAGAATCACAAACTGAGTCTGAGAGAACTACGTACCTATTACAGAAAAAGAGGAGCGGCGAATGGGAATAGTGGTATAGTCGACTTTAGAGACTATTAGATTCTTCAATGGAGCCAACAGAACTTAGCCAACTGCAACTGCAACTGCACCAGCACGATGCTGTGGGAGGAGTGCCTGGAGGGATTGAGATCGGGTACGCGGAATCGATGGAACGGGGGTTTTGATATATTTTATTTTCTGAATTGAAAAATTAAAACCTTTAATTTATTCAACATAATTTTATTTTTGATTATTTTTATATAATATTACAAAATATTTATTTAATTTTACGTTTTAAAATAAATAAATAAATAAATAATTTTATATAAAAATTAAAAATAAAATTATATATATAAATAAATCAAAATTAATTGATTTTTTAACTACTATAATTTTATTAAAGAAAAACATTTATTTAAATATTAATATTATATAATTTAAAAAAAATTAATTTATTATTTTTAATATTTTTATTTTAATTGATTATATAATAATTATTTTAATTAAAAATGGACTAAATATAATTAATTAAAAACTATTTTAATAATAAAAATAAAAAATTATAAACAGTAAAATATATCATAACTCTTTATACTAAATAAATAATTATGATATATTTTTATTAATTAAAGTCTTTCTAAAACAATACAAATACAAATATTAAGAAGTTTACATTTATGTTAAGCATTAGTAAAATTATTATTAAGTAAAGAAAGGTTAAAATCTAAAAAAAATTACTATTAGAAAATTCACGGCATTCAATGTGGACTCCTATTGTATCTTTTGTCAAATACAAAACATAAAATAAGATAAAATAATTAGAATATCTTTCTCAAATATTAATAATAATTAAAAATGTAAATAAAACTTAGAAATAAAATTTGAGTAAATAAATATATTCAATTAAATTTTGTTATAAAGTAATATAATTAGAAAATCATTAAAAAAATTACAATTTGATTTTTGAACCCTATAAAAAATAAGATTAACATAATAATAATTATTTTATATAAAAAATAAGATTTGATAACATAATAATAATTATTTTACATAATAAAAAAAATAAGATTTGTTGTTATTCTTTTTTATGCTTCCTAATGCTTTTAGTGAGGTGGTGCTTGTTATCATTGATCATTGATTGTCATTGTTTTTACCCTTTCTAATGTAAAGTTATAGCAAGCAACTATATATAAACGAGTTCTTTTTAATGGGCCCCTAACCTTTGTCATTAGTCTAGAGCTACCATGTTAGCATAAGGCAGATACTTCAGACATCAATAATGATTCAGAAAATGAATTTTTTTTGAAGTGTCAGAAAATTGAGATTTGTTTTATGGTCAAATAGAATTATTAAAAAAATTGCATGGTCTTAAATATCTTCATGACCAAAATGTGGTTCACAGGTGATACACAAATTTAATGTATTTCCTCGTGTAATATTTGTAGAATTATATATTTCTCCTGATTATGTGAACCCTTTGAAAACTTTTTGCACAAATGCCACTGGCGAATGCCGCATGTAAAAGTACAATTTAAATGAAAATCAAGAATAAATGTTTTGACATGTTTACAATGTCCATAACAAAACTAGTGCAACTTTGCTTCATGTAGACTCTCACAAGTTTTTCTTTTTCTTTTGATTTAAGGGACATTAAATGTGCTAATACATTGGAGGATGAGAGTGGATCTGTCAAGCCTTTTACTAACCTTCTGTTTGTATGCTTTTGCCAGGCGACCGCATCAAATGATGTTAAATCTTGTAAAGGGACTGCTTTCTGGATGGCTCCTGAGGTTTATTTTTTATCCTTTTTGTTTTAAACTGTGATCATAAATTCATTTTAGCATGGGCTAATCTAATTAGAATTTAGATGTCATTGTTTCTTATTGGTAAGTTAAGTTTTAGTGTAATACAATGAACAATCTTTGCCGCTATCAACCTAGAGAGATTCATTGCTGCTAATGCAATGGGTCTAAATCTTTCTATTATAAAATTATCATGGACCAGAAATTTAAGTCTAGTAGTTCTGATCATGGAGTTTGACGGATTTTACTTTGCCATCAGGATAAGAAGCCTTCCTTTGACTACTTTCACATTTGATATATTTTTGTTATTTAACTTTGAAGCTTGAACAGTTGAACTAAGTCTTCAGACTTGCCATCTTTGAACTTTTGAAGCAGCAACATATTTGTTAGGGGAAAATACTTTTGAGTCCTTAGGTTAGTCTAAATAACAAACTGAGCCCTGATATTTGAAAAATAACAAACATATACCTTGTACTATTAGACAACACTTTTTAGCGCTGTTTTAGGCTTTTAGCTGTAGAAAACATCCTTGTGCCAAAAACAGCAATGTAGAAAAAGTTTTATACCTGACTTCAGAATGGGTTTGTTAGGTATTTTTGAACAAGTAATCAAATATTTTTTATTTATGCATATCTCAGGGGAGAGATTTGAAATTCACCCTATTTGTTAACGAGAGTTTTTTTTTTGGTATTCTTTCTAGCTTTAGGTATCAGAGAAGGCTACGGTAGGCTGAGGATTCAGAAAAGTCTAAGTTTCCATTAGAAGAATTCTACTTTATAGATACTAAACATCCATGGATATTTGTAATTTATAGTTTTTTGGGTTATCCAAGTGGAAGCTTAGTTACTTTATGTTTTTAATTCTTTGTTTCTGTGCGTTCCCCTTCCCACCTCTTCCTTATACTGGTCCAGTGGTCCTATGCCAGTTCAGTTTTGTGGAAAAGGGTTTCTTTAGTTGTTTGGAAGAATTCTTATGGGATGAGAAATTTCTTGGATGGGTTATAATAATTTGTTGGGAAGGTCACTTGGTATGATCACGTGGAGTGTATGGTTTCCAAAAATCTCTCAGAACTTTTCCTTACTAAGATACACTTCTGCAGGTTGTTAATGGAAAGGGCCAAGGATATGGGATTCCAGCTGATATATGGAGCCTTGGGTGCACTGTGTTGGAGATGTTAACTCGAAAAATTCCTTACTCCGAATTTGGGGCAGTATGTGACTCTTACATTATAAATTTATAATTTGTTTCTTTCTTTCCTTTTTGTTTTTATCATCTTCATTATGTTCAAAATATGATGAAACCAAGTTCAGGGTCTGCATGGACTTTTGGTCTCTTTTCTCGTAGAGGGTGGGAATTGTTCTTCTTCTGGTATTATTAGTTTGAATGTGAAGATTCTCTCACACCCCTCCCCCTCCCCCTCCCCCTCTCCCCTCTCTGCTTTGGGTGTGATTTTAGGACTTTGAGATCCTTTCTTCCTCTTGTTGACAGAACATTTTCTATCATCTCAACAGATGCCGGCATTATATAAGATTGGAAATGGTGAGCCGCCTTCTGTTCCAGAAGACCTATCAAGAGATGCACGTGATTTTATCTTGCAGTGCATACAAGTCAATCCAAATCATCGTCCAATTGCAGCTAAACTCTTAAACCATCCTTTTATATGGATGTCAGTTTCGACCTAGTCTGGCCCAGCTTCTCCTTACCATCCTGGTGGGAGGTCTAAAAACGTTCTACTGGTCAAATTCTAAACGATATAACAATATGGAGGTAATAATTTTGATTTTTAATTTTATTGGTCTAACAAAGTTGCTCTCCCCTTGATTCCTTATACATGTATACTTAACAACTTCTCTCCATACAACAGACAAAACTAGATATTAACGTCACGGTGAGATTGTAGTAGAGCCCAAGATCTAAACACATAGAAATCATACTCAGTTTTGATACCATGTTAGAAACTTAGGTTTAACTTAACTTAATAAAATCTTATTAAATTTAAGGTTGTCAAAACTTATAAGTAACATTATTGTTTAATTCCTAATCAATGTGAGATAAAAATAATTAACATTATTATGCATTGAATTTTATGAAGGCTTATACATTCCATAAATAAAGAATACAATATCACTTAATATAGGCATGAGAATTGAAGAAATTCATCCTGTTATTTGGGATATGTGAAATTCACATTCTAGTCATCTGAAAATCGGTTACGCACTCATGCAAGTGAGTGTTAACTACTTTAATTCGCATATGTATCTTGTGAGTTTGTCCACAACAATATCACAGGTAGGAAACAGTTTGAATGTTTGGATGCTGTGGGTTAAACATTTCAAGTTTATAATCCAGTCATGTACTTGATTATGATCGATGGTCTTTTAGTCAATTCATAAGCTAGGTTTACTTTTCCTTCTTAGAAAGCATGATCTTTTATGTTTATTCGCATCATACTGCTTTATAGAAAAAGCCATTATAATGTCTTGAGATGGACACACGGGCATACCAAAAGACCGGCATATTAATGATAATTTTATTATTTTGTTTTTGGTTTCTGAAGCATATCCATTCTTCAGCAAGCTATTAAAAAAAGGGAAAAAATAAAAAGTGTGAAGGACAAATTCTTAAAGTTGTAAGCCCAAGCCTAGAGGGGTGTCTTGATTGCTGACTACAAATTGTTGCAGTTGAGAAAAACTTAGGTGGGACGGATTTGACAACCAACCAACAAGTCTGATTGATCACGGGGCTCTGTTGTAAGACCAACTCTTATTATTGATGGTTATTGTAAATAGAATCACCAGCACCTGAGAAAAAGCGTTCTTTATATCATATAACTCCATTGTGTATAAGTTCTATCGTGTACTTTCATTTTATTCAATAAATAAGATATACTATTTATTTTTATTTATCAAATCCAAACTTTAATGGTTAAATTTAAGAGTTAAATATTATTTTTTACTAATAATTTTAAATTTATCATTCAATATAAAAATTCTTTATAGTTTTTTCAATATATTTTTATGATTCACATGTTGTGTGTTATTTGTCATGTTAACATATATTACTATTTGGATAATAGTTACAGTTATTACGTATATTTTTTTATTATATGATGGTTATTTTTGTAATATATTGAATTAATCATGTTATTTTTATTTATATTATGTTATCACTTAATTCACGTTACGAAGTATGATTGATTTAATTGAAATAAATTCTCAAAAAGATTATATGTGTTATAGAGTAAATCTTGAATGCCTAGGTCAAAAATTCAATTCAGATATGTGTATTTATTTAAATGTATGAAACTCATAAATATTGTCAAAATATTTATTTTAATACTACTTTATATACTTTTGAGCATATATTAAAGTAGAATTTAAATTTCAAGGTTATGTTAACTATCATTTAAATGTATAAATATTGTCACAAAGTTAGTATGTGTTTTAAGAAGAATATTGAAAACAGACACCAAAATATTTAATTGTAAGAATTGTTAATAATATTACAATAAATCTTAATAAGGTTTTAAAAGATACAGATATAATGACAGGAGGAAAAAAATTCATATTTTTATCATATATCAACAAGAAATAAGAATTGATTTATTAATAGGAAATAATTTCTTAAACTTATATCAATATTTTACACAATATTTAGACAAAATAAATTTAATAACATTATATGGTAATATCATTTATGTATAAAAGTAAGAAAAGTTATGACTATATCAAACTCAACTTTTATGCAACAACATAAAAAGCAAAAAACGTGGTGAGATAGACACAAAACAATAAAAACATTACTTAGAAAATATTTCATTAGATATAGAAGAAAAACAAAACTCTTTCACAGGAAGATAAAAGTCATAGTAAGTATCATAAAATTATTAAAAACAGTAAGCTAAAAAATCCTTTAGACTTAAAAATGAATAAATCTAAAATGATTGCTAACATAAAATTAAGAGACCCAATGAGGTTATTAGAGCGAAATCAATGATTGATACTCTAGAAGACAAGATTAAAATTGAAAAACAAATTCAAGAACTTTTGGAATTAAAAGTCATAATATCAAATATTTTATCTCACTTTAGTCCAACATTCTTAATAAAAAAAAGAAGCTAAAAAAAGAAGAGGAAAAAATAGATTGGTGATAAACTTCAAATTATTTAATAAATAAATCATTGATTATGGATACTTTATTTCAAAGAAAGAAGAATTATTATTAATAATAAAAGAAAATAAATATTTCTCAAGTTTTGATTACAGAAGTAAATTTTGACAAATAAGACTAGATAAAGAATCGTAAAAATTAACGACATTTAGTTACTCACAAAGACAATTTCAATAAACTATTGTATCATTTGGATTAAAACAAGTCTCATGTATATTTCAAAGATATATGGATAACATATTTAAAAAATTACAAAATATTTATTGTGTTTGTAGATTATATTTTGATTTTCAGTAATGAATTAAATAAACATTATTTGGATATTATTAATATTTTACATGAATGTAGGGAAGAAGTCATTACATTCTTTGAAGGAAAAACATTATTTATTCAGTAGAAAATTAAAGATGGAAAACACAATCTACAATCTTATATACTAAATAACATTCAAAGTGTTCCTAGTGAATTAAAAGACAAAAACCAATTACAAAAATTTCTAGGATGTTTGACATACGATGAAGCATAGCAGCAATGCGAAAACCTTTACAAGAAAAATTAAAAAAAGATCATATCTAAAAATGAATAGAACAAGATACTATGTATATGAATAAAGTAAAAGCATAGGTAAAAAATTCTAAACTTTATATCATCCAAGGCTAAATGATAAAATGATAATTGAAACACATATTTCAAAAGAATATTAGGTATCAGTTTTGAAAGCAAAAATAGATAACAAAAATGAATATCTTTGTAAATATAGATTAGGATCTTTTCATGATCTAGAATTAAATTATCACATCAATGAAAAAAAATATCTAGTTGTTAAAAAGGCTATTAAATTTTTACAATATATATCATAAATTTCAGATTCATTGCTAGAATTGATAACAAAATTTTTAGTTATTTTTCAAGAATTAATATTGCAAATGATTATAAACAAGGAAGATTAGTTATATGATAACAATGGTTCAACCAATATAATTTTAATGTCAAACATCTCTCAAAAAATAAGAATAGTTTAGTAGATGCTCTTACTAGAGAATTACTATCTTTAAATATTTTTATGCTTACAAGAATGGAACATCTTGATATCAAGATTAAGATAAAAATCCTATAAGAATAGCTCGAGTTGTTATATCTCAAGAAATCTCTTATGAAGATAGGAAATAAATAGAAAGAACTTAATTATTTAAAACAACTCTTAGAGTCCAAAAACTCTAAAGATGATTCTTTCTAAAAAATTCAATCTAAAGAAGGTAAAACTTCTACAGAAATAACTCAAGATGAAAAGGAAGAACCTAACACTTCAAAAGAGAGTAACATCTCTAAAATAAGAAAGTTTAATTAGACATATGAAGCAGAAAAAAGAGGAACAGAAAAAGATTTATGTAGTTTATAATGACTCAAAACAGAGAATATATCACAATTTGGTAGAAGCCAATAAATTTATTTTAAGATTTAGTGGAGTAACTCATAGAGCTTTCACCAACAAAATAGAGGCTAAAGACAATTATATTAATTACAAAGTATCAAAACTAATAACTTTAGAGAATATAATAAAGAATTACTCTGCAATACTACAACAACAACTATCAGCACAAGTAGGTTGACAACCCTAGAGAAAATAGTAAGACATTCAATACTATTTAGAAAAGTATATCTCCCAGAGACATAAAAGACAGTAAGGCATTTAATGCTATTCATGAAAAGATTTTCCATAAATTCATTAGTCATCGAAGATGAAAATGACCAATATAGAAATCTCAACAAACCACAATGGTTAAGCCTCTACAACTTGACTAGAAAATCTACTCAATGACATATAGAAGATATAAAGTTCTACACTATAGAAAATGAATTCTCTACGTAAAATAAATTCAATATTTTGGAACGAGCTGATCTAATATTTGTTTACAAAGGTTTTCATGTAGAACTAATATAAAACATATATCCATAAATTAATTTAAGTAAATTAAATTATTTTTCAAAAAATTTTGAAAAAAACAATCAAGAACTTAAGGAAAAAGATAAGAGTAGGTGACAAATTTGTTTATCTTAGATTGTTTAGTTCACTAATGGACTGAAATGAGAAAAGATGTATGAGTCTATACCACTTCATCAAGCTAATAATTTTCAACATAAACAGATAAGTTATCAAACCAAGGGCACTTTTAAAAAAAGAATTCAATACAAAAGAACTTTGTGTATTAAGAAATCAAATATGAAGCCAAATTTATTATAAACTTAAGAGAATTGATAATTCTATTGAGATAAAAGTAAAGTACTCAACTAATAAAAACATCATAACTTCTTATATTAGCATGGCTCTATCCTAAAAGGATGGTGCAAAAATCACCAAATATAGGACAAATTTTAACAACAACAATCTAAAAATTGATTAAGAAACAAGATAGATATTTTGCTTATATGCTAAAAAACCACTAAAGACAAAGATGTATTATCATCAACGTCACCAAAAACACTGTCGGTAAAAAATGATAAGGAAGAATAAAGAGGAAGAATCGTCTATAAAAGACAACAAAGAAAAATAAAAATGTAGATTCACATCTTTAGTTTACAGTATATACCAAAGAAAAGTAATGACTAATATTAAAAGGCAAAAAAGTAGATTAATTATTAAAGTAAAGATAAATTAGTAATTTTCATCTTATAAACAAGGATTTTTTGTGTTATAAAAGAAATTCTTATCTTCATTTGGAAACACGGAAAAAAACAGAGCACACAGCTCAAAAAACATACAACCTTTAGAATAGTAAATCTCTCTATCTATAAATTCAAACCAATAATTATGTATCTAATAATTATAAGCGGTTAAGAATCCCTCCAAGGTTCTTATTTGACCTTAAGATTATAATAATTATTATATTATGAATAAAATGGAGTTCAGTTACTCTTTTTTAGTAAATGAAAATTGGACACTATCTGTGTACAAATATAAAAGGCTCATTCTTGGGTATTAAGATTTCAGCAAAATTAAGTCATAACCGGTATAAGAAGGGAAGACAAACAAAAAGCAAGACCATAATAGACTCATTAAACTCAGGTTTAATAATTATAATTTTTAAGTTAATTAAAAATATTAAATATTTGTTTATATTAATTTATTATAATAAATAATAAGATGAAGATAAAAATAACACAATTTTATGATAATGAAAATTATTTATAATTAATAATATATAAAATTTATAAAAATTAACAAATAACGTTAAACATAATACTCAATTTGATATATGAGTAAAAAATATATTAATATAATATAGGTAAAAAAGTTAACACTATAAATTTAAAAACATAAATGATATTAATTAAAAAATTTAAGAAAATTATAACATTTTATTCAAACTTAAGATATGTTAAACCTAATTACATCGTAAATAAATATCCCAAAAAGACCCATGTATCTTTTAAATTACACATCCAGCCTTTAAAACTTGCAGAATTCGATCTGTGTACTGAGCTCGTATGGACTGTGAGGAGCTTCCTCACACTCACTAGTAAACCAAAATAACGTAAGCAGAACCACAGAAAATCTGGTTTACTGTCCGAAAAGAGCCATGGCTGAGCTGAGGCACTCGAGCTCGGTCGGAGCTCGATCCTCTTCCTCTCCAATGAAAGGCGACGACGATTCTTCCCCTTTTGTTCCTGTTACCTTGCCAGATGATGACGATGGTCGTGGTCGCCGGGATCGCGATCGTTCCTTTTTGTTCCATTTCCAATCGCTTTGCTCCTTCCTCTCTGACGAAGCTAGGGTTTCTCCGCACAACTCTAAGATCTCAATCTTCTTGCTCGTTTTTGTTGCTTTCATCGGTTTGATATCGATTTTCTCCATTTTCTGGCGATTGGTCAGTTATCTTTTCTTTTTATCTACTTCAAACATTGGATCTTCTTTTCGAAAGTTACATGTATTGAAGACTAAGAGTCATGTCTAATCTATTAGAGTAACGAGGCTGAATTAGAAGCTCTAATTGAGTTTCTGATTTGTGCAGTTTGATTTTTGGAAGTTAATACGAGATTTGCATGTTTTAGGAATGTGGGTTGCTCATATTGTTAATTTTTTTTCCCATGTATGACACTGTTATTTAACGTTGATCTCCTTGAACATTTAATTTGCCGAGCTAAGTGTGCGTTCAACGTAATGCAGAATACCCCTTATCTGTGTCTGAAAGACGGCATCGTCCTTCACTGCCCACATGTAAGTTGATAGGGGAATTTTGTTTAGTTTCCTCTTCTTTTGATTTCCTCTATGGATTTTCAATCTCTGTGCTGTTTAGGTGAACGAACCACCTTCCCTCTGGGAAAATCCTTACTCAGCGACTACCTCTTGGAAGCCATGTGCTGAGCGTCGTGATGGTGCAATATCAGGTACCTTAATATTTGTTATCGTAATTAATATACGTATTGAAGTTTAATATCAGACTGGCAATAGAAGTCATGGACTTATTTGTCACAGAGGATCTTGCCTGCACAATCATGAGTACATTCTGTGTTAACAATATTTTTTCTGGCATTAAGTTTATTTGCCTAGCTACTCATTAATCCCTAAGCTTTGAGTAGCTTCACACAAACTTTTAAAACATTCAAATTTTCACAGATGGGTATTTAAATTGTTAAATTATATGATTTAGTCATCAAGCTTTTAAAACTTTACATGTAAATCCTATCTTTCCAACTAACATACATATTTATGATTTAAAATTTTAATGATCAAATCATACGACTTATAAGTTAATGGACTGATGTGTGAAATTCAAGTTTGAGGACTAGGTCATAAGTTTTAAAAGATTAGAGGCATTTGTATCAATCTAGTAAAATTTTGGGAACAATGATTAGTTTAATCTTATAATATTTTTATTGATATAATGCAGATGTCCCCCCTGAAAATGAAACAAATGGCTATATATTCATCCATGCTGAGGGAGGTCTAAATCAACAAAGAATTGCGGTATGCTTCCGTATGTTGAGTTCTAGTATGATTCTGAAAGTCTCTTTTCTCAGTGAGATTTGTAGGCATAAATAGTGACTTCTTATTCCTAGTATGGATGCTAGGGTCGAATATTTATAGAATGAAAATGACTTGCTTGTCCGGCCTATCCATGCTCATGATCATTTTGTTGGTAAATGTATTCAACAAATTAATTATATGCTCTTAGCTGTGCTTAACAAATTCTACTTGTCTGCATGCAGATATGCAATGCAGTAGCTGTGGCTAAAATAATGAATGCCACCCTTATTTTGCCAGTGTTGAAGCAGGATCAGATTTGGAAAGATCAAACGTAAGATATATTAGTTAACAGTGTGGAACATGTTGATACTGCTACAATATCTATACAATTGTATGAACACCTTTTTTGGGGGGGTTTTCTCTATATTCTCAATATTACAATGCTTTTCTTGTTTTAAGGTGACAGTTTTGTTACACTCAGTTACTTTACTTGGATTTTTTGAAAAAGTGGAATACTGAACTGGGCAGTAGATGTTAATATTTCTGGACTTCATTGCTGATGATCTTAATATGTTTCACATCTTTTTGTTGAAATGTTTCCAGAGTGAAGCTTAACATGTTTCTGCTGGTAATCGCTTTTTCCCACCTGTCAAAGTTGACTTCAATTGGATGATCTTTATCAAGCTATATGTTAGTGCCAACTTGTAATTTCTGTCATGGGGGGTGGGAGAGAGTGTAACTCATGCTAAAGCTCATTGGAGATAATTGGTATGAATAAGACTTAATGATGTTAAAGAGCCCACTCTTAGGATCCTTTTTATGCTGGAGGAAAGCATCCTTGTATTTCCTACAGAGGCTTATATGTGTTAAATTGAGTTGAGTTGAATATAATCTTGAATTTTATTTATTTTCTTTTTTGGGTACTAACTTGAAAGTTATCAAACGACCTCAATTTTATTTTGAACTGGTATATCGGTTTACAGAACATGATTTTGGTTAATTTAGAATTATTTTCTAATTTGTTATTTAGGTGACAGTAGTGCTTACTTTTCTAATGAATATGGAACACATGCAGGAAATTTGAAGATATCTTTGATGTTGATCATTTCATTAATTACTTGAAGGATGATGTGCGAATTGTTCGTGACATCCCAGAGTGGTTCACAGATAAATCTGAGCTATTTACAAGCATAAGGTGTGGTTGTTTTTCATTTTCTCTAAAGATTTATCAACATATGAACAGTTGTGATAAAACACGTCTAATGTGAAGTCATAAAATGGCAACTAATTGACAGGAGTAGTTGGTCTTTGAGCTGTGAAATAAGGGATTTATTATTACTTTCTTATGACAACAGAGGGAAATAAGGGTTTTATTGAACTGTGTACTTTTGACAGCAATGGCAAACGAGTATGCCATGTTTGTATTATGAAGTCAGTCACTAGATGTTTAGGATATTCTGGTGGACTAATGGTCAATGGCATAAAATCTTTTGGTTTTTTAGAGAACTTTTCAGATTGAAACCTGGTCTTTGTGGCCTGAATCAAATAATTCCTTCTATCTCATACATAGCCCAGTTATGTGACTGGTTTCATTAACCTCTCCAATCATTAAACTTATGTTCAATTCTTGAATACATTATGGACAAGTGTTTCATCACATATTTTTAAATTTATTTTCTTATAAATATATTTTTTGAATATAATGATAAAAATATTTATATTGTAAAGCAAATATTGAGAACACGATTGAATGTATGTTCAAAATGTTAAAAAAATTGAACATATGTTTAACACATTTATGAACATATGTTCATAACATTATACAAAGTTGAATGTATGTTAAACGTGAGTTAAAAATGAAATTGTACTTATAAAAGTGTTATCCTATGTACTTAAATATAAGTAATTTGAGTTATTGCTCTACCTCTTTTGAGTATCTGGCCCCTGATGCAAAGAAAAATGTTTTAATCTTTCAGACGGACAGTGAAAAACATCCCAAAGTATGCTCCATCTCAGTTTTATGTTGACAATGTTCTGCCTCGAATCAAGGAGAAGAAGATAATGTCTCTAAAGCCATTTGTTGACAGACTTGGGTGAGTCATACTTCGTGGATTTTATTGTTTCTTCTTTTAGCTGGTCAAAATTGTACCTTTCTTACTGTGGAATTCACTGCTTCATTTCTTTTTCCTATATAATTAGAAAAGTAAAAAAGAAAAAGACAAAAAAAAAGCTGAAGAGAAAAATAAACCAGGAGGAATAATTCGTAGATTTAGTGTTGTTATAAGGTTATAAAATGTCTTTTTATGTTTCAGGTATGATAATGTTCCTTCAGAAATTAACAGGTTAAGGTGTAGGGTGAACTATCATGCTCTGAAATTTCTTCCTGAGATAGAGCAGATGGCTGATTTACTGTCATCAAGGATGAGAAATCGTACTGGAAGTTCAAATCCGTACATGTATGCAAGAGGGGAATATGAGTGCTTAACCCTGCTCAACATTGAAATAAATTAATTAACATCAATAGGTGTAACACCCTTTCATATTACAGGGCTCTTCATTTGAGATTTGAGAAAGGGATGGTTGGCCTTTCTTTCTGTGACTTTGTTGGGACAAGAGAGGAGAAAGCTAGAATGGCAGAATACAGGAAAAAAGAATGGCCACGACGGTATAAGGTAATCTAATAATACCTTTGTCAATTATACTAGATAGACCTTAAAAATTTATTAATCACATATCATTCCCTCTATGTGCTTGTTCTGTGGTAGAATGGTTCCCATTTATGGCAGCTGGCCCTTCAGAAACGCAAGGAAGGAAGATGCCCTCTTGAGCCTGGTGAAGTAGCTGTCATTCTCCGGGCAATGGGTTATCCTAAAGAAACACAAATCTATGTCGCATCTGGACAAGTTTATGGTGGACAGAACAGGATGGCACCTCTCAGAAACATGTTCCCATATTTGGTAGGGCCTCCACTTCTATTATAACTTTTTTTCCTTCCTAACAGAGTTTTCTTTTTCTTTATTTTTTTATTTTTTTTGGATATAAAAGATTGAATTTTTTTTTGAAGCATAAAATTGTATGTTGGAAGTCCTAGAAATTGTAGATTTTGAAACATTTTCTTTCCGGTTCTTCCATGATTTTGAAAATTTTTGCTTCACTATTTCCTGGTTTTAGTCAAGGAAAAAGAAAATTCTTCACCAAGAGTTCTGACGGGGTAATGCCCTTGCCTTGTCTTATTTTCACTTCTATCTTTTTTTCCCAGTGCTTCAACTATAACTATAAATGAAAACACTTGGGAAGAATTATTTAAGAACTGCAAAGATGCTTCTCTTAGGCTTTTTTTTTATTAACTTATATTGTTCTGTAAGAAGCCTATCTTAGAGTACATTTCTTGTTAAACCTGAATAATTTCTCCTCTTAGCTAATACATTGATTGTGCATAATAGGTTACAAAAGAGGAGCTGGCAACTAAAGAAGAATTAGATAAATTCAGAAAGCATGTGACTAGCTTGGCAGCACTTGACTTCTTGGTCTGTTTGAAATCTGATGTCTTTGTGATGACCCATGGCGGAAACTTTGCGAAGTTGATCATTGGAGCACGCAGGTACATGGGCCACCGACAGAAGTCCATAAAACCAGACAAGGGTCTTATGTCTAAATCTTTTGGAGACCCCTATATGGGCTGGGCAACCTTTGTGGAGGACGTAATTGTCACCCACCAAACTCGCACTGGATTGCCAGAAGAGACCTTCCCTAACTATGACTTGTGGGAGAACCCTTTAACTCCTTGCATGTGCAAAGCCTGAACGAGGATATAGCTTACTAGAAATGTTACAAAGATTCATTTGGACGGGCATTCCCTCCATAGATCCCAATCATAATCATGAAGCAATTTGTTCTGAGCTGAAGGTATCAAAGAATCCACAGCAAGGTGGTTAATGCGGTGTTATGGTGGGAAAACGAGATGTTTCAAAAATACAGGTAATAGGAACATGACTTTAACTGTGTTGGATATCTCATTTCATAATCAATCATCATCTTTGCAGAGGCGTTTGGTACTCAAGGTATATCAATGTCCAGTTTTTTGTTGTCCTGTCACGAACATAAAATATCAAGTTTAGTGTAACCAGTCAACCGTGTACATTGTTAGTGAAATTGTGAAAAGACTTCGTTTCGGATCAAGACTGCACATGGAGAGTTTCAGAGATATGGTCTTAAAAGGATAAATGTTACAAACAAGAACAAAAAAAATCAAATTTTAGTTAAATTTATAATAAAATATTATTATTTAAGTGATGATAAAATGAAGATAAAAACTAAAAAATTAATAAGATAGAGAGAGAAGAACATGTTAAATTGTTGGAATTATTATTAAATGGTACAAATAATTATTAAAATGATAACTCTAGCTCAATTATGAAGTCATATGTAAACAATGTGATTAATTTAATTAAAAAATAGGTAAAAATTGATTTTGTCATTCATCCAAATTTTTTTAAAAAACAACCAGGTAAAAAAAACATTATTTATATATTACATGACTAAACGATCCAAATAATGTAACTTAAGAGATTATGATAGTTATTCGTCCAATAATATTTGTATGACTTAACTTTAAGGATGTAACATGTAAGAACCATATGTGAAATTATATACAAATTTTTTATTTTATTTTATTTTTTTACAATTCGTACAATCTATTTTAAAATATATAATTTGTATTTTTTAATCTTTTTACAATTGATATAATGTATTTTGAGATATATAATACACTTATTAACTAATTATTTTAAAGCATAAGGATGGAGATTCAATCTCATATCAAATAAAATGTGGAGAAATACTTTTAGCACCAAGCTAGTAGGATGATGTGCTAGAGTACATGCAATTGTTATTATATATCTCAAAATACAAGTAATATGAGAGAGAGACAGAGTCCAATGACATGAATAATGTTTAAAACAAGTAATATTGGGTCCTTTAATACCATATATTTTAAGAAAACGTAGGTTTTACATAAAATTATTATAGGTAATTTTATTTGATAATTTGGTAATTATAAAATGGGGTATATAAGAGAGCGTCCATTCAAATGACTTTTCTTAAAGTGAAAATGTTAAAATTATACACTTTTATCTTTAAATTATAAATAAAATTTTGATTTAATTATTTGATATAATAATTTTTATATATAAAATTTTATTTTAATTGTATTTATAAAAAAATATGTTTATTTTTCTTATAACATAAATGAATATATATTTTTTTACTTGAGCATTTTAGATAAAATTAGTTAAATAATTGAATAATTGATATGTATGACTTAAATTTTTTTAAAAAATTTGAAATTACTTTTTGTAAAAGTGGTTAAAAATGTTCTTATCCATTTTAAAATCACTCCCACCCAAATGGAAACGTATACGAAATGGTGACTTTTCAATTAGAGGTGCGAAAAAAAAATTAATAAACCCAATAAATTCTAATCAATTTCTTATATTTTAATTATTTTAAACTAATAATTAGATTGAATTTAAAAAATTTCAATATAATAAATTTAGATTAGTTGGTAGACTGTATTATCCATTATCTTATATAATTCATCTTGCCATCAAAACTAATTGATGTTTATATTTTGTACACGTTACTGTTTAAACATTTTTTACTACTTTTTAATGTTCGTTTCTTTCGATTTACTTGACTTATAAAGTTATAAAAATATAATATTTGAGTTATTATCCCTTCGTTTTCTTACTTAATATTAGATTTAATTTTATATGCACGTTGAGTATAAAATTATAATATTATTTATTAGAAGAAAAATTATAATATTATTAAACCATATTAATTTATTAAGTTATTATGATATTTATGGTTTATTATATATAAAATAGTAATGTGTGTTTAACATTGATGAAAACTTAAGAGCATGTAATAAAAAATAATAATCTAAAATTTGCATAAAACATATTATAGTTGGATTTATTCAAACTAATTCGTCTAAATATGAACGATAAAAACAAGTAAATGGATAAGATTAGATAAAAATAAGTAATTGGATAAAATTAAATACAAATTTTATAATTTGATAAAATAATTAAATTAAATTGGATTAAACGAGAGTAACATGATTTCAACCATTTGGAATGGATAAACCCCTATTTTTAGCTAATTGTGCTGGATTTAAAAGAATAAGAAGAAAAAACAGAGCAAAGAACAAAAGATTGATATAAATTTATTTTTCTTAATATAAATTTACTCTTTTCACTATCAAAGAATAAAAATAAAAATAAAGTCTTATTAAATTATAGAATTGATAAATTTTAATCGTTTTCAATATTACAATTTTTGGTTGATTTCATTATAACTTAAAATAAAGTAAAACACTTAATAATCAATTCTTTTTTTTGTTGAAAAAAGTTATTCTGCAAATACTATATTTATAATTAATTATTCTACGAATCGGTTATATTCAAACACTAAACTCATAAATTACCACCCCAGAAACTGTAGATAAACTGATAAAGTAAGGAAGAAAAAGGGAAAAAGAAAGAAATGCAAAAATAAATAACAAAAAGCTTTTTGAGAGCTGATAGCGACACACTCCCTTTGAATCAGAGAGTCTTGGATCGATGAAATGCACGAACCATCTTTAATAGCGCTATATTAGTCACAACTTATTATTAATTCATATTTTTTAATTTGATGTACAATTCAATATTAGTATATTATTTAATAAAATAATTATTTATTTTCTTAGTAGACACATAAATAAGATCTGGTATATTAAGATTAGGATAAACTGGTCGGTTTATTATGTTAGTGGTTTATTTTACAACTCAATTTTCTTGGATTATTTTTTTAAAATCAAAATCTTATTAGATTTATAAACTTTTGAAAAATTAAAATTTAAATCAACTTATAATATTGATTCCAGGTTGTTTGATTCGACTCTTTTTAATTTATATATTTTTACAAAAACATTATCTAAAACTAAGATAAATTTTTAACATTATATATATATATATATTGTTATTTAAAAATATTTAATTTTTTAAAAATTAAATTTGCATAATACAAGAAGATTTTAAAATATTAATCATCTATCACATAACAATAATAAAAAATTTCACAATGATTGAAATTTGAAAACAAATAAACTTGCCCTTCTAAATTTTGTTCTTAAAACATATTTATCTTTCTCTCTTAAAAGAAGGAAAAAATATTTTTTATGCTTAAAATTTATAAAAAAATGATAAATATATTAATTAATATGTATAAATATTATAAATATAATAAAATTAAATAATAGAAATAGATCATTTTAATTTTATAAAATATAAACTTTAAATAGATCTAACTATGTTGATTTTTTAAATTTTAATAACTACATTAGAGATCAACCAATCTATAAAAAAATGTTAATTTGATTTAGTTTTAGATTTGATAAGTTTGATATATTTTTTAAATATACTATCCTATCCTATGATTATAAAGAAAAAAAATTATTTAAAATATTTTGAATTTTTTAACATTTAATTAAATTTACACGTATATCTTTAAATTTTTAAAACTCATATTTAGTTTTAAATTTTTTAAAAAATAAAAATTTATAAGTAAATTTTGAAGATTAAAATGATACAATTTAAAAATTAGGATTGTTTTTAAACTAGTTTGGGTATGAAGTAGCTAAGCCAATGCTATTTCATCTAATTTATTTTTGGGATTGTATATGGAATGAAATGAGTCGGGTTTTTTGAAACTAAATATTATTTTATTGAAAAAAATAGAACTTTTAAAATTATAAAAATTAAAATTAAAAAAAAAACAGCCTAAAAAATACTCATGGAAGAATTGAGTTGATTTACGTAACAATTCTTAAAAAGAAAGAGTTGATTTTCAACCATCATCATATTTAGCTCGTATTATTGGACTATTGAACAGTAGAATGAAGCATTCACTAAATATATCGGTATTCATACGGATACATGTTAGTATTATATAAAAAATTAAATTGTTTTTTTAATTTTTAAAATAATTTTAATATATAATATGATGTAAAAAATATAAATATAAATTTATGTATTATTAGTATTTCTCTTTTATTAGTATTGGAAACAATAATTTTGAAATTTAAATTGTTGTAAGAATAACTGCATTTTTGTATTTATATTAATTATGATATGATATATGATAAAATAATTTAAAAATAAAAAAAAATATTTTTTAAAATATATTATAAAAATTAATATACATCATAATTTTAGCATGCATTGTAACATTTCTCTCCATTTAAACCGTCTAAATAAAAATAATAATGAATAGGACAGTAATAAAATTGTGGAGAAAATTTTATACGGAAAACTATTCCAATATAAATCTTAGCTTCTTTAAGAATCTCATTTAATTAAATACAAAGAATATTACCTTAAAATATTAAAATGTACCATTTATCCATACAATTATGTCATCTAGAATTTTTTCCGAAATAATCTTCATCATTATCCGAATTATATTTGAAAAATTAAGAATTTGTGTAATAATATTCACACAACAAAACTTATGTTGTTGTTACCATTAATAAGATATACTAATATTTTGAAAATTGTGATTAATTGTATCTATCAACATATAATTTTTACAAGCTAAGGTTATATATATATTACATCATAAATAATCTAAATTTTAGAAGTGGATAAAAATATTTATTTATCTTTAATATATTTTTTATATTAATTTTTTTTTAATTTTTATAAAGAAAAAATATTATAGAACTCTTTAAGATTTTTTAAAATTACAAAAATACCTTTTAAGTTAAAAATAAATAAATAATTATATTCTTTTTATTATTATTTTATTATAATATCTTCTATTGAATTTTATAACTTTTATTAATTTTATTGTAAATAACTCTAGTATAAAAAATTAAAAAATAATAACAATAAAAAATATAATTATTATTTTTCAAATATATAAAAAAAAAATTTGCTATTAAGCTAATGGGATGTATTTATAATTGATATTTTTAAAATTTATTAAATAAATTTGAAACCAATAAAAAATAATGCGATAATAACCGCCTCCTTTTTATAAAGTTTGGAGTTATTATTATAATTTGTTTATTTTCATATCATATTAACGTTGATTTTAAATAGATAAAAATAACTTTTTATCTTTAATATATTTATTTTATATTAATCAAATATAATTATTACAGAACACTCTTGTCTTTGAATATAATTATAGCTATAGGAACATCTAAATTAAATTGTCGGTTAGCTTCCCATCTTGTCCCTTAAATATACCGTAAGTGTACGAGCAATCTCAGACTTGACAACTCACTCTCTGTTTGACTCTCGGCCATAATCATGCGGTTCTCGAGCTTGGCTTGTTTCTTCCTCTATCTTTTCAACTGCAGGTACTTGTTTTTCTAACCTTCACCTCATTTTCTTTATACTTTTTATAATCCACCAATCAATCGAAGATATCGTCATTATCATCACCAGTAAGTAAGTAGATTGTGAGTTTTGCTCTCATTTGGGTCTATAAAAAACAAATTATTTGCAGGTTAAAAAAATTTGAAAAAAGGGCAAAGTAGATTCTGTGTCAAAAGTTAACAAGGAGAAGCTGAAAGGGAACCCATTTCAGTGCTAGTTTGATTTTATGTATTGATATTCAACTTTGGTTAGAGTTGTGAACTTTAGTTGCATCACGAATCTGTTAAAAGGCGCCATAATTAGTATGCCCAAAAAATGTAATGGACTAAGTGGTAGCTAATTTCAGGGTATTATCAGAAGCAGAACATGCTAGCTTCCCACCCAGAGGTTGGAACTCCTATGATTCCTTTTGTTGGACTATCTCCGAGGAAGAGTTCTTACAAAGTGCTGAAATAATTTCTAAGCGGCTAAGTCCTCATGGTTATAAGGTGTGGCAAAAGTGAATTCTGTTAATAATTTTTTTTTTAATCTTTTCTTTTCGTTTATATATAACTCAGTGGTTTTATTTTTAAATCTCTCTATATTCAACACTTTTTAATTTAAGTTTTTGATATAAAAATCTGTTTTATAAATGTTAATTTTTTTATATTATAAAATAAATATTGTGGTGGGATTTTACCCTCACAACACTCACTCACAGAAAACAAAATAAACGATTCGATGAAGTTTTGAAACCATAATACGCAATAAACTTGTGAACAACATAAATAAACAATGAACCTGAGGATTTAATTGGTTGGACCCTAAAACTAGAAGAAGGCTTAATTTGCTATGAAGGGAGAAAAATATGTCCATTATATGCAAATCAGTGTACAATAATATCAAGAACATAATTACTGGGGAATTTCCTAACACAAGAGAGGATTTGCACCCTAACACTAGTTGTTCTTCCACTCATACACAGTTACACACACATGCACTCGAAGAGTCTCAAAAGGAAGAAGGAGAAGAGAGAAAGGCACAAACGGCGCTCAAGGAAACAAAATGAGAGAGTCCAACGTCTTCAAAACCCTAGCAAGGCATATTATTCATGTCCAGGTGAAATGACCATTTTTCCCTCTTGGTCCATTAGCGCCTCAAGCATCCATGGGCTGCAAATACCTGCAGTGTTACAAGACCAAATGTCCAGCAATAGTCCAAGAAAGTCCAATACATGATAAAATACAATTAATCACATATTATGTACAACACACTACACCATTTATACATGTATCTTAGGGGTGTTAATTCGTGGAGACTGGACTAGTTTGAAAAGACCCAAATTAACCTATATCAAATTGGTTAAATCCTAATTCAAACTGAATTTAATTCGTGACATAAATTACCAATTCTAACCCAAACCAAAAAAATCGAACTGGTCTAAACTAGCTTGAATTGGCCCAAACTTTTATTTATACGTATTAATTGGTCTTTTTTACTTTATTTAACTCGATGTTAATTTAAAATATTATAAATTTTCTTATAATTTTAATTAGAATAATAAAAGCTTTGAACTAAACTCTATGCTTTCTAATAACATTAAACACACATATAAAATTTTTGTTACAAGTATTTACAAAATTAAAAAGTAAAAGTTTTAAAGTCATAAGTATGTTACAAAACAATTGAATGAACCACCACCTAAAATTCAAGTAAATAAATGTTTTAGGCTTAAACTTCATGTATTCGTGATTAATGATAATATAATATATTTGCACATGTAGCTAAGAATAATAAAATTATAAGTCAATTTGACAATACTTTATATAAAATAATTTATATTCAAAAGAAACTACGACAGATCTCATTTTTAAATTAAATTCAGAAATGCTCATACAACTAGTATTCATTGTTGATAAGATAGTATATAATTTTTTCGAATACATGAATAATCAATATATGAAAATGAAAAAAATACAATGGATTTAGTAAGATAAATGCAACAAATTGTTCATTACATGAATTAGCAGACTCAATATATAGAAAAAAAATTATAATAATAGTATATAACAATAATTTTTATTTTTATTTTTCGTGTTATTTGGGTTGGTCCAAATTGGACCCAAATTTAATTCGTTTGTGTTCGGTTTGAACAATCGAATTACAGTACAAATTGTCACTCTTAAATGTATCCTATATCTCCTAAATGCTCCCAACACCATAGTGACCCAATTTATCACATTGAGAGTAAACATATGTTTAAAATATTACAAAAATTTAACATGTTTAGCAACATAGCACCTGGATGAGTTAAAATTGAAACTAGAAAGGGTTATTTATTTTAGATGTAAGGTTACAAGTTTACTAACATTTAATTCCTTTTCTTTGTCCAATATAGTATGTGGTGGTTGATTACCTTTGGTACAGAAGAAAGGTTCCTGGTGCTTACACTGATTCTCTTGGATTTGACGTGATTGATGAGTGGGGGAGAATGATCCCTGATCCTGATAGATGGCCTTCATCAAAAGGTGGAAAAGGATTCTCTCAAGTAGCAAACAAAGTACATAGCATGGGTTTGAAGTTTGGGATTCATGTAATGAGAGGAATAAGTACACAGGCAGTAAATGCAAATTCTCCTATCTTGGATACCACCAAGGTATTGTTCTTTTGTTCTTTCTGTTTGTGTATTTTTAACTTAAAATCATTGAAGCCTTTATCCCAATAAGGAATAATTTCTAGGAAAAATCAAAACGGTATAATGATTAAGTGAAAGCAAGTAGGTATAAAGGAATATCAATGCTTAAATTATTATTATTATTTTTTCCTTTTACAGGGGAGTGCTTATGAGGAATCTGGAAGGAATTGGACTGCCAGGGATATAGGGATCAAGGAAAGGGCTTGTGCATGGATGCCACATGGTTTCATGAGTGTGGATACCAAGTTGGCGGCAGGAAGAGCCTTCCTGAGGTCACTCTATAAACAATATGCAGCGTGGGGTGTTGATTTTGGTAATCTGACTTTATTGAATGTTATCCTGGTTGAATTTGTTAGGATAGTCTTATTGCATTTCTGTGCAACATATTGTCTGCATAATTCAACTATGTTGTCGAAGAGTCCTGAGCTTGAACTAGATTTATGTGCTATATTTAAATTGTTGCTTTCTCCATAGAATTTTGCTCAATCGTAATGTGCTAGAAAACATATAAAATGACAGTTTGATGAAATTGCATATGCATGAAAACCAGTATTTAATGAGTTTACCAAATTCAATGAGTCATTTAATTACTCTATGTTAACAGGCCACTTTTAGCAAATACTACTAAATTCAACTACTGTCATCTGATAAACTTTCAGGATAGATAAAAATTGAAATTTTAATTTGGTTTCTTATGTCCGTTGTTTAAAAGGGGGGAGTACTGAATTTAAGAACCAAAGATGAGATCTTCAAGAGTGAATATATCATGCTAATAACATAAAATTTGACTTGCAAAAATGCAGTGTTTTGCAATTTTCTGATTGTTACAGCCTGCTTCTTCTTTATCCTTTGCTAATTTTTCTGTTTGTGGATTTGACCCTTCTAGTGAAACATGACTGTGTCTTTGGTGATGACTTGGACCTGAATGAAATAAGTTTTGTCTCAAAGGTATCTTCTAATGCTGCCTCCCTCCCACCCCTAAATGATGCCATCAATACTCTGGTTTTAATAACTGGTGTGCCCTTACCCAGGTTCTTAAAGAACTTGATCGCCCCATATTGTACTCTCTGTCTCCTGGAACCAGTGTGACGCCTGCTATGGCAAGGAGTGTTAAAGGACTTGTCAACATGTACCGGATAACTGGAGATGATTGGGATTCATGGGGAGATGTTGCATCTCATTTTGATGTTACCAGGTAAAATTAAATCATTCTTTTTGTGAAAGTCCTTAAGAACCATAGGTCCCTTAATCCCAAAAGGTTAATAACCAATGATTGGAGACACCCATAATCCTTATAATCCTTATAAACTCTATGTATTTGTACTTTATCAATATGAGATATTTTTACTTCTAATTTTATCATAGTATTCCCTTCTAAGTTTCCAAAATTTCATGTTCATAAACTTGAATCATCACATTTTGTTGTTATTTTCTTAAAATGAGAAGAATAAAAGTGTCATATTGCTGCTGAACGTTTCATCAGGGATCTTTCGGCTGCCCATATGATAGGAGCAGAGGGATTGCTTGGAAAGTCATGGCCTGACTTAGATATGCTACCATTGGGATGGCTCACTGATCCAGGTAATAAATCTTGGCTACTATGCTTTCTTTATGTTTATATTTCTAGCCGTTCTTTGAGAATGACTGATTTATCCTCTTGATTAATACACTTTACTGTGGTAACACATATAGCTTTAGTAGAACAAAAGGCTAGGAGGCCGACCCATCGAAAACCAGTTTCAGTTGTTTAGCTACTTAGGTTTTTGATTACTGAAACTAAGTTTGCATTTTGAATCAATGATTAGGTTCAAATGAAGGTCCCCACAGAAAATGTAACCTCAATTTAGATGAACAGAGGACTCAGGTATTTACAAAAAAAATATTGAGTTTGTCATTGTTGATACCCTTTTTCTATAAACCAAATACTTTTTATCTTAGGTAACTCATGTTCACAGGTAACGTTGTGGGCAATGGCTAAGTCTCCCCTAATGTTTGGAGGAGATGTGAGAAAACTTGATGATACCACTTACAGTCTCATCACGAATCCTACTTTGCTGGAGATAAATTCTTTTAGCTCAAATAATATGGAGGCATGTTAACCAATCTAAATTTCCTTCCTAGAATTAATCCATTATCATAATAGCGGCACTCCTTAATACCTTATTTAAATTACAGTTTCCTTATATTACTAGTAGAAAGATGTTGATGAAGGGAGACCAGGTACCTCTCCTGTCATCGAGGCGATGTCTAACTGATGGAAGAACTTCAGAAGAACATGTATTAGGTCTCACTAGCTGTGCAGATGCCAAAGCAATGGGTTGGTCTATTGAAGCTCTTGAGGAAATATGCTGGAAAAAAGTTTCAACAAATAGACATCTGGAATCATTTTGTCTATACAAGAGAGAATCTCTTTTGACATTGTAATTGTTTTCTCTCTCTCAGATTGTTTTAAACAATTTACATAATTGCGTGCAATTTTAGTTAACACGATCAATCTTACTTTAAATTTATGCAGAGAGGAGGATATAATGTACAAAGAGCAATATCAAGGAAAACTCCATTTGCTAGCGACTGACAGAACAGGGCTTTGCTTGCATGCTTCTCCAAGACAGAGGCTTACTTCAAGTGAACTCAAGCGTGGTTCGTTTTCTCCTTGCAGATTGGATGCAAATCAGGTATCTTTTTGGCTCTGTTTTTAAATTTGTATTTCCTCTGACAATTTTATATTTATATTTTTCTTAAATTTAGTGACTTCAACAGTGAACTTCATACATCTGAAATTGGCAGATGTGGGAGTTGAATCTTAATGGAACTCTAGCAAATAGTTATTCTGGTCTGTGTGCAACTGCGAATACTGTTAAAGGTGACAAATCTGAAATTGACTAGACTCCATTGTATATTGGTTTGATAATCATTGTAACTTTTGATGGAAGATTACCTAAGATACAAATGCTATTTTTTCAGCAGCTAAAGTCAGCTCTGGGGGAGTTCGCTCGTGGATTGCAACCGGAAGAAGAGGTTTGGTTATTAACTTGACTCCCACTCCCCACACATTGAAGAATAACCACCAAGAAAAAAAAAAGAGATTATTTCTGATAGAAAGGCTTGAAGAAACTCTGTTAGCATCAAGAAGAAAAAAATTACAGCTAGGATAGTTATGAAAGCATGAGAAGTAAAAGAAATAATTTCTTGCACGAGTTTGCCACACGAAACTCCTTGAATCTTTGGACCAATAAAGTGAAGCAAAAGAGACAGATAGTTCATTTAAATTTTAATTGTTCAAAACATTGCATATCTTTCAGGAGAAATATATGTAGCCTTTTTCAATCTGAACGCAGAGAAGATGGTGATATCTGCAAATTTATCTGACCTAGACAAGGCACTTCCGGGCAAAAATATAAACCATGGCTCTTGCAAGTGTGAAGAAATATGGAGTAAAAAGGACTTTGGAACGGTAAGCCAATCAATATCAATGGCAGTAGCAACGCATGGGTCTGCACTATTTGTACTGCATTGTTCCTAGAACAACAAATGACATCTATGTTGGTTCTAACCATCAAATATATCGTTACCCCTTTTAACTGTTATCATTTTTCCTCCATTACATTGTCCGAGGAAAGAGATCAATTAAGTGGGTCGTGTTGTAAGCTATTTGTAATTTAGTATAGAATAAGGCCTCTAAGGGGAGAGGTATGGAGCTTTTGTAACACCAAGTTCTAGTAATTTATGTGGTTGATTATGTAATTTGAGTCACTGAATGAGATTAAGAAGTGAGTAATTGTTTCTTTTATGTTTCGTGTATTGTACTCCCATTAGAAATTTATTACTGTATTGGCTATTTTCATTTGCAATGATTATGCTTCCAGTGCTCGCTGCATACTTTTGAGCTCTGTATAATGTAAACTGTGTTATTATTTTATTTCAAAAAAGTGGGTATTAAAGTAAGTTATGAGTAAATTTAACAAGTTTCATATTAATTCTAAAAAAAGTGAAAAATATTTCATTTTCTTTGAGTGGAAGTATTATTTAATCATTTAACTTTAAAAATGTATTTATTAGTTATTTTATTTATAAAAAATATACTCATTAATCTTTTTATTTATAAAAAAAAGATGTTTATTTAAAAAAAAGTATCATAAAAAGATATTAAATATTATATGTTATATTTTTAAAATTATATAACTAAATAACATTTTTTATATAAATATAAGGATCAATATGGCTTTTATCTTAAAAAAATTATATTTAGATCTTGTATGTAATTTTTGTTATAGTTTAATTACGTTATTATTAAAAAGAAGTGAACGCAATAAATGATTGTATTTATATGTTTTAATTTTTCAGTTCAACTTATTTGGGTTAAAACATTCCTATTTAATCCACCAGTTGAAAAAATGAAAAAAAAATATTAAGTTTGTTCACTCTAAAAATAAAGGAACATGCACATAATGAGTTGTGAACGAAGACCAGTGTCTGAACTCAAGGATTCGCAAATTTTGTTCCTTGATTAGATTGCAATATTGCACTTTTTCCTTACCAGAATGCAGATATTGAAGAAGGGAACACAGGTTATGCCTAAGAGCTAGCTTTAAAGTTGAGAAATTCTTTTTTTCTGGTGTCTGGAGTGAAGATAATAAAATGGGAATTGTTGGTTCAACCTGAATGTTATAGATTGCAACAGGTGGAAGAAGTCCATAGGATTTCCAGAAAAAATTTAAAGGATACCTCTAAATTTTATTTAAGAACTGAGTCAGAAATGGTGACTTTTTGTTATTTACAGATTGTTTAGCTCTTCTAGACTCTCTTCCAGAGAAAGAAATAGTGGGTGTTTTTTTTTATATTCCAAAGTGTCATAACAGCTCTTTGTAAAGTTGTTCATCGCATGGCTATGGACGTGGCTCATATACAATTTTTCTCTCATCATGAGGAGCAATGCACTTAAATTCCTCATATATTTAAGCTCTCTCTCCTCTCGCACGCGTTCTGCTATTGCTTCATATTCTCAGGTATTTTAAATGGTGCATCCTCCTGTCCATAGATGGTGTTGATTTCAAGATAAAACAGCCGTAACAAAACAAATATAAAGTACGCAACAATTGAAAAACCAGACTACTCCTCTTACTCTTTCGAAGAACCTATTTTACACAGAAATTTTCATTCTTCTAACCCTTTGATAAAAGCCTCATTCTATCTTTTTCCACCCAGGAAAAATCCAAAGACGCAAGAGAAAAGGCAGAGAAGCAAATAGAGGCGATCTTCTGGGACGTATGATGTCCACTAATCCCTTGGATTTTAAATAGGTTGGTACTCATAAGCATAAAGCATAAGCTCTGACGAAGAAAGTTGATGTTGGTACTCATAAAGCATAAAGCATAAAGCTCTGACGAAGGCTCCGTTTAGAAGCGTCATTAGGCATTCGGGCAACGGTGAATTGGCAGGTTTTGTCATGGTTTTTTTTTTTTTTTTTTTGCCGATCAAATTATTCCCAATCTAGTGCATGGTGAATGGGCTTGGGATTTCTAGAACATAAATTCTTTATTATTCCGAGTTAATCATGCATTCGATTTTTCAAAAGCACATAATATAACGTATTAACAAAGCAAAAACAACATAATATAAAAAGGAATATATAATCTAGCCTTCGCGTTTTCAGAATTTTCCGTGTTTTTTAAAAAATTGAAAACATGGTATAGATGTTTTGAATTTTTTGTTTTTAAGTTCTTTTTTTTTAACACAAAAAAATAGTTTTTAAATTATTTGGACAAACAAACCCTATTTGATTATAAAACTAATGTGATGGTTGTGAAGTATATCTTAAGAAATAATAAAATTAAATATATTAGGAGTCACTTTATATGTGTTAGTAGGACACTTTAATAACTTTGTTTTTACAAGATATATTTAGATAATTTTATAAAAATGACACATTTTAGTCACTTTTAATAATAAAATATTATTTTATTAATAAAAATTTTAAAATTAGATTTAATGAAGCAACTCTTTTTTTAAAATTAGATTTAATGGATCAACTATTTTTTTAAAATTAGATTTAATGGGTTAACTATTTTTTAAAACATTTTTATATATAGTGTCTTTTATAAGTATCACGTATTGATAAAAAAAATATAATACATAAAAGTACTCAAAAAAATTCTATAAAATATAAAGTTTTAAAAAATAGTTGAGAAAAAATATTATACTATTTAAATTATTAAAATAAATAATAATTTTATCTTATTAAATTCATTTTTATAATTTTTTATTAATAAAATAATATCATAAATTAATTAAATCGTAATTTTTTTTTAAGAGAAGAATGAAATATCTTTTATGAAATTGAACTTTGGTTGATAAGTGTTTCTCACAACTCTTGAACCCGATACCTAATCCTTAATTATCTTCTTAGAACACAAATTGATACCATCTTTAATTATAAATTATTGATTTGATACATCATTGATTTATAATTAGAATAATATATTTAATTAATTAATTTTAAAATTAAAGAAGTTATTAATTAATTAATTTAGATTATTTATTTTCATATTTTTATAAAGTTTCAATTAATCAATTTTAGGATCGATTTTGAAAATCATTGATTAATTAAGAATTGTGTGAACTTGTAATGATTGTATGAATTTGCTTATTTAAAAGAAAAAAATCATTAAATATAACTTGTTATTTGAATAATTTAATTTGTTTTGTCCATTAAGGGTTATGTTAGTTAAAATGTCATATTTATTTATTATCATAGTTTCAATTATAATTTAATCTATTTGTTTTAATTTACTTGCTTTCTTTACGTATTAAATTAATTTAGAATTTATGATTATGTTTCTCGAACCAACAAATTGTTAAAGTGTTTAGGACTTATTTTTTTTAACTAAATTAAAAATTTTTAAAACCACTATAATTTCTTAAAAGATTATATTAGGAGTATTTTTATCGTTTATTATAAGTGATTTGTGCACTTATAAGTTTTTTATAAATACAAAATTTGACTTATCATTATTTTATACATCATATATCATACCTTATATCAATTAAAAATAATAATAATTAACTAATATAAGTTATTTTTAAGTAATTGTTTTTGTTAAATTCAATCAAATAATGTCTATCATTTATTTAAGATTAATTTTTTAGATGATATTATATTAATTGAAAAAAATTATACGTTATTTTATGATATTTGAGTTATTTATTAAATAAAATTATGTAATTGTTATCAACATCGCGATAAATCACTTATATTTATATTATATTTAAATTTTATTACTTATAAAATAATAATAATTATATATTTGTTTATTATTAAAGTATAAAATAAACTAACTATTTATTTTAAGAATATTTCTATAAATTACTTTAAGAATATTTCTATAAAAAAATAATTGAAAAAATTTATACATTATTTTGTGATATTTGAGTTATTTATTAAATAAAATTATGTAATTATTATCAACATCGCGATAAATCACTTATATTTATATTATATTTAAATTTTATTACTTATAAAATAATAATAATTATATATTTTTTTATTATTAAAGTACGAAATAAACTAACTATTTATTTTAAGAATATTTCTATAAATTATTTTATAAGATAATTTTTTTAATTATAATAAAATTAACTATTTAAAAACTTATTTTTTATTTGATAAAATAAAAAATTCTAAATAATAATAATAATAATTTAATAATTAATATTATTATATATTTATTAAATTTAAATCCTTGAAGTATACATTAAAAACTAGTATATATAAATGCATTCTTTTAATTTTTTTTATTTCTAACGTATCTTCAACAAATACTAAATCATATTCCTTTAAATTTATAAATTTATAAAGAATATGATATTTTAACTGTCAGTAGTAAATGCAATTTGTCACGTTAACAAGTTTCAACTATACAAGTGAATTAGTTGTCATAAAATAAAAAAGGGGGAGGTGAATTAGTTGGCAAGCAAGTCACGCACTCCATACAAAAATCAGTATTGTGCAATGAATAGAAAGTAGGACAATCATTTTAATATTTTTTTTAAAACAGTTCATCCAAGCTATTTTTCTTTTTTAAAAAAATAAATTTAATTTAATTTATATTATTATATTTCAATTAAAATATATATAAATAAAATATTACTAAAAACTAACTAATTTTTTTTTGTAAGCTTTTAACATTTTTTATGAATATAATATGAAATATTTATAAATATAATATTATTGTGTTAAAAACAATATTTAAAAGAAATTAATAAAAAATAAAATATATTAATTGATTCTAACTATATCTTTTTAATTATGAATATTTTTAATAATTTAAATATAATAAGATAAATTAAATTAAATTTACTTATTTTTAAAATAAAATTACTTAATTTGAATCAATCAATTATTTAAAGTGATTTATGCACTAGAAAATTAAGAAAAAATAACAAAAATATCATTTTTATGTTTAATTTATATATTTTTATTATTTAAAAAATTTAATATATTATTTTATTTCATATATCATATAATTGTATTTAATTATATATGGTTTAAATTTAAATATAATAATTTAAATTATTTTATATAATAATATATTATTTTTATTACTATAAATTTTGATAATTTTTAATTTTGATAATAACTCAAAAATTATCACGATACATAAAAGAACATATACTGAAAGTTGGGTTGGTGCACCCAACACTAAACACTCCACCCTCAACCACCACCAGGGAACCCACGTCCCCAGATGGACTCCATCCCTTTTCGTTTGAACCGTGTATTTCGCTCCACGTCATTAAACAGTTCACACTCATAAACAGTTATCTCCTTCTCTTTAAACATACGTTAATAAGCAAGCAAGCTAGCTAGCTAGCTATCTAGCTATCCTTTCGGCCTCCTTTTGCTACAGTCGCCTTCCGACCTCATAATACAACAGCTTTCATTCTCTCTATCACATCAACTCTTACTTAACCATATACATTTTAATTTTGCTAATTCAATAATTCGATGTTTTTTATTTTTTAAAGTATTGATTAAGCATAAAATGAAAATAATTATTATAATATTAAAATTATAATTAAATAAAATAAAATAAAATATATATTATATTTAAAATAAAAAATATTATAAATCTATCAAAAATTTTAATATCATACTCTATAAACATAATAAATTTATAAAATTCAGAAAATAAATAGACAACTTGTGAAAACTACACCTCACCCTATCAGTATAGTATAACTTCTGGATTAGCAACTTCTCATGCTATCATAGCTAACTTAACGAAGCCCCAGCTCGAAATACAACTTTTTTAAAAAAAAAAAATAATAATAATATCTTATTCAATTTCCCGTTAGGAAAGGCCGAAGGGGTATCGTCGATTTCCCCTTTTTTATTTTAATATAAAAGTGATTATTTATAAAAGAAGAATTAGTTTGATAGCTTGCTTTTCGCTCCATTTGACAGATCTTGATTTGTGTCGTTGTTCTTGCTGTCAAAGATGTCGAAGCCATGGAGTGGAATCGGAGCATGGGCTGCCGAGTCCGAGCGAGAGGAAGCGGAAGAGCAAGCCAGAGCTGCAGCTTCATCTGTCGAGTCGCAAAGCTTCCCAAGCCTCAAAGAAGCCATCAGCGCCAAACCAAAAAAGAAGAAGATGACCCTTTCCGAGTTCAGTGGGTATGCCTCCGACCTGAGGCAACCCTCTTCCCGAGTTTCTGAAAACAAGGGCTTGACGACGGAAGAAATGCTCCGGCTACCCACTGGCCCAAAGCCGCGTTCGTCTGATGAAATGCAGTCTGTTCGAATTGGTGGTGGTTTTCCATCTTACGGCCGTGCTTCGGGTCGGTATCATGATCGCGAAGACACGGAAGGGTCTTGGGGTAGTAGTGGAAGAAGATCGTATGGTGGATTCGATGAAGAACGTAGACCTCCAGCATCTAGGGTTTCAGGTTTTGATCAACCGTCTAGGGCTGATGAGGTTGATAATTGGGCAATGAGTAAGAAGACTCTTCATACATTCGAATCGGGTCGGCAAAGTCGTTATGGGTCACTTGGCAGCGGTGGTGGTTCTAGGGCTGACGAGGTTGATAATTGGACAGCAGGGAAAAACAACCCACTTCCTTCTAGATCATCCGGTAAGAGAGAGGGACCCAGATTGGTTCTCGATCCGCCTAAAGGTGCCTCTGGTACGAATGACTTTCTTGGGGTAAAAGCAAATAAGTCGAATCCATTTGGGGCTGCGAGGCCCAGAGAAGAGGTGTTGGCTGAGAAGGGTTTGGATTGGAAGAAGCTGGACTCTGAAATTGAGGCTAAGAAGACTAGTAGACCCACGAGTGCGCACTCGAGCCGACCTTCAAGTGTACAATCCAACCGGTCTGAGGGTCTAGGGCTACAGGGGATTGAGAATGTGATGAAGCCAAAACCTAAAGTGAATCCATTTGGGGATGCTAAGCCTAGGGAGGTTTTGTTGGAGGAACGAGGTAAAGACTGGAGAAAGATTGATCTTGAATTAGAGCACCGCGGTATTGACAGGTAGTAAGTGTTTTCTCTAATTGTTTTTTTTTTTGTAATATTTTTTAATTTGTGTCTCTAATTCACTATGCTATTAAAAAATAAGAAATCCGTTGTTGAAACTGCAATATGATTTTCTCTCTTTCTAGGTAACAGTTATTTGATCATGCATTAATTTTGATCATGTCTATAAGTAATTTTCAACATCGTAAATTTTAACATAGTAGATCGCATGCCTTCAGTTGAACCTCAGTAGATGATCTCATATGTCACCTGTTATTAAATGGCGTTATGATGAAACAGAAACTTTTAACTATTAACTGCTGCATTACAAATTTGAACATTCTGTTATCGATTTCACTGCGTGGTTTGTTATCGACACTGTTCATGCTCAATTTAAAAAAATCCCAAAAATATTGTTTAATTTTTTATCATATATAATAAATTAAAATTAAATATATGATACAAAATTAATAAAAAAAATTACTAAATACAACATTGAATTGAAAATATAATATAAACTAAAACAATGCAATGAGTTAATTGAACATTTTTTGGATGAATATAATAATTCGGAGAATGAATATACATCTATATATACTTTTAATTATTAGTTAAATGTAATGTTTTAGTTAGTGGATTTTTAATTTTTTTCTTAAGAATATAATTTTTAAATTTATTATTATTAATTAATTAATAGTAATATATAATTAATTAATTGATTGAATATAATAATTGTTGAAGAATTTCTTAAAAAAGAACAATAAAATGAATATTCTATTTTATAAAAGAATACGCTTTTTAGTGTAATATTTGGTGTTATGGGTTAGAGAGGAGCAAAGTAATATTTGGTGTTATGCGTTAGAGAGGAGCAAAGGACATAAAGAGTTTAGCTGAATCATTTTAGTATTAGACTAGTATTGGAAATTAGCTGACATGGTCTTTGTTCAGTGTAGAATTCGTGTTTATTTTTAATTAATTTAGAAAATCTATCATTGGAAGATCATGTGTTTAATTGAACTTTACCATAGCATAGCTGATTTCCTACTGTTACCTGTATCATTTCTTCTAATTTTTGTTACCTACCATAGCTGAGCTTTAGGATTATTATACTATGATACCTTTTTATGATACCAAATAGGTTCTATGATACCTTTTTATGATACTAAATAGGTTTAGAATATTATTTACATTTTTCACGTGGGTGGCCTATCATACACTCATTCATCTAGAGTTTTCAATTGGGCAAGGCGGGTTCAGGGACCCTCTTCTTGTTTCCTATTCCCCATTCCCCGTTTAAAATATATGCCACTCATCCTCATTTAAAATCTTTGTAGGGATATATTGTTATCATTAGTGGGGAATGAAGCCCAGACGCGGAGCAAAGATCCATGTAATATTTTAAACATTATATTAAAAAAATTAGTAATTTTTTATTATAAAGAACAAGTTAAAAAAGCTAAATTAATGATAAATATTTCATGATGAGAAGGAAAATAAAATTTTGATCAATAAGTAATAAAAAAATTTGTATGATAATGAAAAAAATAAAATAAATGTAACAATAAATACATGATCTCTTTATATTAAACAACTTTGATAGAATCATGTTAGAAAATAAATTTTAAATAATAAGAATAAATTATAAAATAATTATAACATTTTAGATTTTCACAATTTATGTAAATATTTTAAATAATTTGTACAAAAGAAAAATTATTAATGTTTAAAAGAATAAAAACATAATTTAAAGATCAACTATATAATAGATTACTTATTATTAGTTTAAGTTTACATAACAAATCTAAAAAAAAGTAAAAAATAGAAAATATATAAAAAAGTTATATATTTATTAAAATGAGGTATATAGTTTTGGAGAACGGGACGGGGAATGAAATTTCTGTTCTTGTTCCAGCTCTTATTATAAAATACGGATCTTCTGTTCTCTATTTTTTCATTTTGTTGTCCACATCCAACAGGATAATTCATCTTTTCTTTTTGGAATGATGGCAATGTGGCACCGATTATATTATAGCCTATCTGCCTATACTTAGTTACACTGTTGAACCAATTATTCCTACTTTTGCTTCTTTAAATTCAGCGAAGAAATGATTAAATTGCAGTTGATTTCTGTCATTTTCCATCTTGAAGATCACGTTTGCAATTTTGTATTTCAGTATTTGTATATTGATCATACGGATGTTTTGGCTGTTGCATCATATGGCCAATGTTAGCTGTCTATCTTGGCTCTTTAACTAGTACCCTATCCCATTACACGAGTTCAACTCTAACTATCCATCCGAAGTCTTGTATAAAATGTCATGCTTGTTGCATACACGAGGATTGCATCATGTGATGGTGTATTTAGGTTGTCTGGATATATAGATGTAAAGTGAGTTATCTTATTTCTTCTCATGTTTCATTGAGTGTTTTTAATATATTGATGGTATAATATTATCTCATTTCATTTAAATGTCATCTCATCTTATTTATGTTAAGTATCTTTATCCCATATCGACTACGAACAAAACAACAAAGATGTTTATAAGTTTGGACAACCCTTAACTTAATGAGATCTTATTGGGTTGAGTTAGGCCCGAGTTTCTAACATGGTATCAGAGCTGGACCTAGTCTTTATGTGTTTGGACCTAATTGGGCTCTATCATAGTCTCACCGTGGCGCTAATGTCCACCTTTGTCCGCCGTGTAGAGAGTGGTTGTTAAGTATACTTGTCCCGCATCGACTAGAAACAAAGCAGCAAAACTACTTATAAGTTTGAACAACCCTTAACTTAATGAAATCTTATTGGGTTGAGTTAGGTCTGAGTTTCTAACAATTTAAATTTAAGTTGTAGTCTTGATGGACCCAATTTTAAACATATATTATATCATTTTTTTTATTAAACTCGTATTATAAATAATCATGTAGCATATTTTTTATTGTTTTTGTATTTATATTTGTCTTATTTAGACCCATTAGGGACAAATAAGATATCTTAATTACTACCGTCTCATTACCATATCATCTAATTAAAAATTAAGTGAGATAAGATGAGATAGGTTTTGAAAATTAATAGACTGTATCATAAGTCTCATTAACATCTCATCACAATTTACACTTGTATCTGGATACTTCCTGTGTATACAGTTATTTTGTTCTTGATCTTTTAAAACACTATTGCAGACCTGAGACCCAGGAGGAAAAGAAATTGAAGGAAAAAATAGATCAACTAAAAAAGGAACTTGAGGAAGAATCTACTTCAGGTGGGGAACCTGCACAAGAGTCTAGTGAACAGGTCAGCCTACATGATACAATACTTGAAAAGGAAAGGGAATTGGAAAAATTGATCGGTGATTTAGATGACAAAGTTCGCTTTGGACAGAAGGAAACTGAAAGGCCTGGCTCAGGGGCTGGCCGGGGTGGTAGCTTCCTTGACAGACCACCTTCCGCATCATTTGGAGAGTCTAGAAATCCTGAATTTGTGGATAGACCTCGGTCACGTGGCATAGTAGATCAATGGTCAAGGCCTGTTGATGATAGAAGAGGATTTCAAAGTGGGGGGGAAAGGAGATTTCTGGGTAGCAGAGATTTGGACAGGTCAGCATCATTTGTACTATTCTTTTGTTTCCTGATTTTACTTTTTTTTTAATAATTAAACGTTTGTAAGCACAGGGAGCAGCCTACTAAACAATGAACAGAATAATAGAACGCAATCAGGATATCATTTTCATCATTAATAAAACTGTAAGCATACTACTAGGCAGCCTGAAAGCGTGAAACTTTTAAGTTTTGACTGACTGGTGTGTGTCCTCTTTAGAAAACTTAAGATGTTTAAAAACTTAGATTGTCTTCGGCATTAGTCACCATTGGGCTGTTAGCAGCTAATTTATCTATTATATAAATTGTAAAGTAAGCTTCAAATCTGGTGGAATTTTTTGTCTGCTGGTATTGATAGGATGTTCCAATCATTTGTTGCTTAATTATAGAAATCTTTACTATTTATTATGTTTTAGTTTGCATCTATCCTTTCCACTACGACTTACCAACTTGGTCGTGTAAGCATACTCGTAGCTATTTTTAGATTCAAAGACTGATCCCAAAAGTCTCAACTTACTAATCATGCGTGTCATCTTACATTGTAACAGGTCAATATCAAGGGAAAGATGGTGAACCTGAGCTGTTTTTTTTCCTGGGGGTTCGTTGAGTTATTTTCTGCCTTTGACAGCCGGAACGAAATAAATAATATTGTCTCAGAGCATTTTCTGCATTATTTTGCTTTGAAAATCAGAGCAATAATTGTTGAGTACTGGAAGTGGCAAGTCTTGTGATAAAATTAACGATGTTAGATTTTGGACCAGTGTAAAGTTGCAATTTAAATCGAGGAGCCTGTATTATTTTAGGACTCGGTTTTTTTTGTTCTAAGACCGACTGTAATACAGATACTTGGTCTCTATTGTGCATAATATTCATTCTCGTCTGTGCTAGGATCTTAATTTATTCATTTACTTTTCGGGTATAAAACATTTATCATAGGTTTGTGCTGTTGTGCATTATTATTATTATTATTTATTTATTCCCCTTCCTTTCCTTTCTCTTTTGGATCGACTTCAGAACATAAGATTCAAAAATGAACCTATTTTTACCAACAATTTCATTTAAGTTTAATATGCAGAACAAGCATAATTTATCTGCATTCCTACCCCACCCTCATGCGATAATCTACCACGTGCTATCCAGATCCCATATACCATCGTAAACATGTGTTCAATTTGGAAATAATCCACTTCATCTAAAGCTTTTCATAGCACTTCCAACAGTGTACATTGCCTTGTGCTCTTTGTAAAGAAATTCCAGCCTTGAGCTAGGTCACGTCCACTTCACCTTCTTGCTGTCCAGCGCATGGGTTAAAGTCTGTACCCCAACTTCACATACTGGACATATGGGAGTTGGATATGTTTCTTTCGAAAAAGCTCAAAATCAAAAAGTTTAAATTGCCCAATGAGAATTTACTTGGTATAGTGGGGCTAACTATTGCGTGAATTTAATCAATGATTTGCTGTCGGTAAGAATGTGCTCGTGCATTTCTCGCTGGCTTGCCTTAAAAAGGAAATAATTTAGAGGTTTCTCTCGTAATTATTGAAATAATCTAATATAATTCTTTTTTACTAATCTTAATTTAATATGTACATCTATTTGTATTTTTTATACATGTGTGATGGCATTAGAATAAGAATAGTCCACGAAATGTTTAAGTTTTTTAAAAAATAATTACCTTCCTTTGCAGTTTTTTCAAATAAATTTAATTTTAATTGTATTTAATATAAGGTATTGTAAAATAAAATCATTAAAATTAACTTAAAATGATTAATATATTCATGAATATAACAGTATCATTAAAATATAGTAATTAAATCATTCGATTTATAAAATAAAGTGACTAAATTACACTTTTTTTTCAATAATAAAAATAGATTTAATCTAAATGTATTTTTGGTGAATGAATATTAAACTAAAATGTATTATTTTTAAAGTTAAATATACAAAATATTAAGTTATTATTTGGTTTTTCTTTTCTACAAGATTACAATGAAAATAACAATAACCAGATACGATTAATCCACTTTTTCAAAAAATTATCAAAATTAGATCATATTCTTTAATATTATCATAATGTACCGGATTAAACTAATAAAATTAAAATAATTTGATTTGATATGATATAAAATTGTTTAGTAAATAGAGCTACTATAGATATATTAATAGCTTAAATATTGCAATGTTGTAAGATGTAGCAAAATGGCACAAACAGTATATATGTGCTGAGTTCAAATATTTCCACTAACATTTCTATTTTTATGTTTTTGTTTTTGTTAAAATTGAAAAAATTTAAATAAAGCAGCAGGGGGAATTGCACCTTATACCTCAGGGTGTATTGAGAGTAAATCTAATCCAATAGGATGCACCAATATAATTGAATAATATTGTCATATATATATACCATTTAGAACGGTATAATACATTTTAAATAATTAATAATTTTTTTAAAACAAATCAGATTAAACTAAGTGATAAATTGAATTGGATTATTGGATGCAATTTAGTTTTATAATTCTATTAATTTGTGTATCCACTGATAGATAATATTTAAAATCCTTGGTATTGATTGGATAAATGGATCGATCGTCTCATCTCTTAACTAATTATATAATATGTTTTTAAATATAGTATTTTTTATTATAATTTGAAACATTCTATTTATATATAACTTAATTATTTATATAGTTGTATTTTTAATTATTCTTAATATTTTTTATGTTTTAAAAAAAATATGTATACTTAAGCATAAAAAAATATATGTGCAAATAGGTTGAAAATGAAACTTGTTTTTGAATGATGTTATGATGAAACAAATTGTCTTTGACAACTAGGATGGTTGGCTATCATAAAGCAACAAGATGTAACGTACATATTACATATATAAATCTATAATATAAAGATTAAATTTTAAAGTTGTTATTATATTCTTTAATTTTTATAAACAAAAAATAATATTTTAATCATATTTACGTTGTTAGCGAATAAAATATAAAAAGTTAACTTTTAAGTTAACTCATATATTTATTTTTAGGTAATTATTTAATAAATTTAATTTTTATTTTTAAATAATTATTAATAAAAATAATAAAATAAATACAAATATTAAATGCTAAATAATATTATAATTTTTTTAGAAAAAATAACATTATAAATTTTTTTACGATAAATTTTTTTGAATTATACTTATAAAGTGTGAGTATTTAATTGTTTAAAGAAATATCAAAAATATTAAACCACTAATATATAAAAAAATTATTAACCTAAATAAAAATATTACAAAAATAAATTTAAGTATAATATAATTCAACATAAGTTAAATAAAAAACATACTCAATCCTTTATTATAATAAAATGTTCTATATAAAACTTGGTATTATTATTATACACATTATATTTAAAATTTTAGTTTTTAAATTTATAGAATAAATTTAAGAATCTTGATATTATTATTATATATAAAATGATGTTTCAATATTATTTTAAATTCATAATATAAATTTAAAAGTTTTGATATTATCAATGTGTATAAAATAATGGTTTTAAAATTTAATTTTTAAAATTATTAACTTAAAAAAAATAATTACGTTAAAGCATGACCATTACATTTAAAAATCTATTTTCTTAAATCATAATATAAACTTAAAAAAATTCGTATTATCATTTTTTGTACAAATGATGTTTTAAAAATATAAAATTTTAAATTAATAGTATAAATTTAACTTAAAAATAGAGACCACGATGACAATAAACAAAAAAAATTATTTAAGTATTATTTAATTCATACATAAATTAAACAAAAGAAATAATCATAACTTCATATTTAAATAATAAGTATAGAGTGTTCTATATAAAAAATAAGTTTAAATCTTGATTTTGTCATTATACACATTACATATAAAATTTAGGGTGAGGTATAGTAAAGCTCTCTTATATTAGAAAATTTGTGTCCTTATTTCCTTACATTATAAAATGTATTATTTAATTTTTTACATATTATAAAAAGAATAAAAAAGATAAATTTTACTATTTATTTAATATTTTAATAATTTTATGATGAAATATCATAACAAAAAGTTATTTTTATCTTTTTCTTATTTATCATTAAAATAAAGTATTAAAAAAATGATATTATTTTATTCAAAATATTAATAAAAAATAATTTTTGTTCTTGTTTGACATTTTTTACAAAAAGTAAAGGATATGACACTTTTTTTTCTTTTTTCTATAGAGGACTAAGCTTAATGTAAGAGAAATATGCAACATTTTACATTTTTTTCTAAATATACCATAGCAAGAAGCTCGATGTCAAAACCTCATTTTTAGTATAGACTATGTTTGATTTATACATGGCAGGTACTTAAACTCATATTACAAGATGTAACTTACGTAAATATATAATATAAAAAGTAAATTTTAAAGTTGTTATTCTTTAATATTTATAAATAAAATACAATATTTCATGTATATATATGTTGTGAGATAAAAAAAAAAGTGAAATTATAAGTTAATTTATATAATTTATTTTTAGATAATTATTTATTAAAATTAATTTATATTTTATATAATTATTTAATAAAAATAATAAAATTGATATAAATCTAAAATTTAACATAATATTACAAATTTCTTTGGATGTATAACATTATAAATTTTATTATAGTATAATTTTTTTTTGAATTATATGTATAAATTGTGTGCAAATATATAAGTATTTAATTATTTAAGGAAATACAAAAAAAAATAAAATTAAACCATCAATCTATAAAAAAGAACTATCGAGTTAAATTAAAATATCATAAAAATAAATGTAAGTGTAATTTAATTCATACACGAATTTAATAAAAAAAACATAATTAGAAGTTCATACTTACATGATAAGTGTAGAGTGTTTTATATAAAATGTAAGTTTAAGTTTTATTATTGTCATTATATGCATTACATTTAAAAATTAAATTTAAAATTCATAGTATAAATATAAGAGTGTAGATTTTATCTTTGTGTACAAATAATGCATTAATTTTTTTAAAATGTATTTGCTTAAAAAACTTAGTCATAATTTCATATTAGATTTACATATTTAAAAGCATAAGTTTAAATCTTGATATTTTTATTATACGCATTATATTTAAAAATATAATTTTTTAAATTTATTTTACAAATTTAAGAATTTTGATAATATTATTGTATATAAATGATGTTTTAAAAATATAATTTTTTAAATTCATTAACTTAAAAAAAAACTTACTCCTATTTTTATTATGAAGTGATAAGTATAAAATATCACCTTCAAAAACATAATTTTGAATCCTAATTTTATCACGATACACAATTTTGATATTATTATTATATATATTTATATTTTAAAAATTAATTTTTTATATTATAATATAAATTTGACATTATAATTTAAAAAATATAAAGAAAAAAGTAAAAGATGATGATGTCGAAACCTTTGATTTTATATAAAAAACTTAGTCATAATTTAATAATCAAGAGAGAAACTTAGAATATTATTTTTAAAGATATAATTTTAAATCTTATATTACAATAGATAATTTTAATATTATTATTATATGTATTTTTTATTAAAAAACGATTATCTAAATTTATTAGTAAGTCAAAAGTATCATATATATAAAAAGTAAAATTTAAATATTAATATTATTACGATACATCGTAAAAATAAAAAAAATTAATATTAATATTAATATTGTTACAATATATATTTTTGATATTATTATATATATATATTTGTATTTTAAAAATCAACATTTTTTATATTAAATTTGGTATTATAATTAAAAAAAGTGAAGGAAAAAAAAGCAAATGATACAACTTTAAAATCATATAAATTTAAGTATCAGTATTATTAAAATATATCATAAAAATAAAATTTTAAATATTAATATTATTAATGTATTATATTTATGTAGTAAAAATCAAACTTCTTACATTATAATATAAATTTAATATTATAAAAAAGAGAGAGAACAAGGATGATGACTAGAAACCTTAGCTTTTTAAAAAGACAAAACAAAAATTAATTATAATTTAATAGCTAAAGTAGTAGGTGTCAACGTCACCTTAACATAATATTATCATAATTTATAATTTTAATATTATTATTATTATTATTATTATATATACTTTTATTAAAAAAGTTATAATTTAAATGTATTGATGATATAAGTTGCAATATATCACAAAAAATAAAATTTAAATATTAATATTATTATCATATATAATTTTTATATTATATTGTGTGTATATTTGTGGTTTAAAAAAATATTTTATATTATAATATAAATTTGATATTAAGATTAAAAAATGTCAATAAAAAAGAAAAAAATTAAGACATAAATCCTTGGTTTTTATATAAAAATCAACAAATAATTTTATAATCAAATAACTAATAAATATCATTTTTAAAATATAAATTTAAAATTTAATATTATTATTATATATATTTAGGATTTAAAAATTCATTTTTTTATATTATAATATAAAATTGATATTGTAATTAAAAAAAAGTGAAGGCGAAAAAAATACAAAGGACGATATAATCGTAAAAATTTAAGTTTTAGTATTTTTATTATATATCATAAAAAATAAAAAAATAAAAAATATTATTATTATTATTTGTAATTGTATTTTAAAAATTATTATTTTATATTACATTAGAAATTTGATATTATAATTATTAAAAAAAGAAGGACGACCTCGATATTGATGGCGGATAATTACAAAAACTGAAACAAGAAACTCGCTCTAATCCTCTAAAAACAGAAATGGGCTAATGGATTTGTCTCCATACACCTCATCATGTTACTCCTCTCATATTCTGCAGCATATATATATAAATAAGATAGATGCTCCATTCTACCTACTAACCATTACTCTTTACTCTGGTAACTTTAATAATATTTAATAATTCATTCCAATGGCATCACACAGCTTTGTGTACGTTTCAGTCACAATTTTGGCAACGTTGATCTCAGTTATACAAACCCCATATTTAGTGTTGGCCAAAAGCAATAGTAAATGTGAATTTCCAGCCATATTTAACTTCGGCGATTCAAACTCTGACACCGGTGGATTATCTGCGGCATTTGGACAAGCCCGTTCTCCCCATGGCCAGTCTTTTTTCCACCACCCTGCCGGCCGCTTCTGCGATGGCCGTCTTCTCATCGATTTCATTGGTACTTCTTTGCTTTTCTCTTCTCTTCTCTTCATTTTTTTTTTGTGTGCCCAAAGTTCATTGTCTGGATTTTCATAGTTCACGTGATCACTGTCGTTACTTTTGTTTTTTTGTTGGATATTTGTTGAAATTGCAATATTTACCCATTATCGATCACTGTCGTTACTTTTTTTTTTTTTTTTTGGATATTTGTTGAAATTGCAATATTTACCCATTATCTTTTGGATCCATTACCACCGACACTTAAGCTGTGATTGTGATTTTGTGCAGCGGAGAGTCTTGGACTGCCATTTCTAAGCGCTTACCTTGATTCAGTGGGAACCAACTTCAGTCATGGGGCTAATTTTGCTACTGCAGGATCTACCATCAGACCCCAAAATTCAACACTTACTCAGTCTGGTTTCAGCCCTTTCTCTTTGGACGTTCAATACAATGAGTTTTACGATTTTATTCGCAAATCTCAGTTTGTTCGTAAGACCGCTGGTAGGTAATCCACATTTTTGAATTTTAATTAAACTAATTTTGACTTAATATTTACCATTAAAATATGCAGGTGGAGTTTATAAGCAGCTATTACCAAAGGCAGAACATATCTATCGTGCATTGTACACATTTGATATTGGTCAGAATGACTTAACAGCTGGTTATTTCTCTAATATGTCCACTACTCAAGTTAAAGCAATTGTTCCTGACATACTAGCTAAGTTCAAGAACATTGTCGAGGTTTGTACGCGCGCGGTCAATTATATTTATTAATTTTTTTCTTCTTCCATCTTTAGAATCATCATAATTAAGCTTGATCTAATTAGATTTTGCTGACTTAATAACTCTTATTTATATTATATGGTTTTTATTGGTGAATATATATATATATATAGTTTGTATATAGTCAAGGAGGTAGATACTTTTGGATACACAACACAGGTCCAGTGGGTTGTCTACCATATGTATTGGAACGTTTGAAAGTAAGGGCTTCAGAAATAGATAAAGCAGGATGTGCAAGCCCTTTCAATGACGTAGCTCAGTTTTTCAATCGTCTACTTAAAAAAGTTGTAAAACAATTACGAAAGGATTTGCCTTTGGCTGCTATAACTTATGTTGACATCTATTCTGCCAAGTACTCACTCATTACTTACCCAAACAAGTATGGTATTAAGCAGACACTAAGGACATGTTGTGGACACGGTGGGAAGTATAATTACAACAAGAACATTGGTTGTGGAACAAAACTTAATATTCATGGCAAACAAGTTTTAGTAGGAAAGGCTTGTAAAGATCCATCAATCTACGTCAATTGGGATGGAGTTCATTTTACTCAGGCCGCTAATAAATTGATTTTTGATCAGATTGTTGGGGGTTCTCTTGCCGATCCTCCACATCCTTTGAATATGGCTTGCCATCAAAACTAGGACCATATATATATATATTCATTCTAAATGATTTAAATCATGTTACTCTTTTATTTGCTTCTTAATTTCCTTTACTTGGAAACTACAAGCAAAAACATTATGTACGTAGTTTTTCAAACTTGTTCTTTGTATCCATTAATTAGTTCATCAAACTTTTAATCTCTCTCAAAAGTTTAGATGATTGGCTAATATTTAAAATTTAACGATGGAAGTTTTATTAGTTGTGTTTGAAATCAAGTTCTTCTTTATTATATATATATATATATATATATATGTTAAAAATCAATTCTTACAAAAACTTATCAGGCATTTATCCATTTCATGTGTCATCTCATGACATAAGGATATACGGCCGGCCTTGTTCAAGTGTGCTACAATTCTTCAATAAGTTGTTTAATAAATCCAAAAAATTTAATCAATTTTTACCGGTCTATAATTTCTCATCCCCATATATATAGGAATATCTTGTTACATTTTTGCCTTTTATATTTAACTAATATAAGACTCGTTCTCACCCAACAATTATATTAATTTGATTATATGCAACAGGAATTGGGCAAACCTTCCTTTTAATATAATCAGTATTTTAGAAAAATATAAAACTTCCTTTAATAAAGATCATATATATATAATTTATATTAAAATTCATCGATAATCAGATTTATTAAACTAAAACTAGAAACATTCGTGTATACACCGACAAAAACTTAGTTTTTATCTTTACTTTTATTTTAAGGTTCTCAAACTAGTTATTTGATTAATTGAATTGATATATTATATATTCTTAAATATAATAAATATAGATGAAGATAAAAATTTACAACAAAATAAGTATAAATATGACATAAGTATTTAGATAAAAAAATCATCTTAGAATAAAATCTAACTGAAAAGTAAATTTCTTTTAGCTTTGTAAAAATTATAGAGAGGGGTCTATCCAATGAAAAATAAATAAATTCTTTTGATTTTTTTTGTTTTTGAAATAGTATATTATTTTATTAGTTATTAAAAAAATTATATAATTTTAAATTTAAATTAATTTTTTGAATTAAAAAATCTGGATAGGTAGGGAATGAAGAAAACTCTTTTAAATAAAATTTTAACCATACAATTAAAAGGTGTGCTATTTAGTTAGAAGTTCTTGTACAATATTAGAATTTTAAAAATTTGATCTCCTTTTCAAAAAGAAAATATTTACGCCACAATTAGAAGAGTTAAAATAATAGATTCTTAATGAATTTAAAAATTCCTCTCAATTCAAAAATAATAATTTAAAAAGTCAATAAATTATGGTTTTAGAAATAGATATGATGGAAAGACCGCGGTTAAAATATTAAATGGAAGTGTAAATTTATAAAAGTATTATTAAACTATCTCATATGTTTAGTTATTATAATTGATTTATTTTTTAATTTGTTTATACTATCTAGTTTATAAAATATTTATATGTATTATTTTGATAATTTTCGTCTAATAACATCACAAATTATAATATAAATTATTATTTTAATTATATCATTTAATTATTTTAGATATTACTGTTATGTAATATATAAATAAAATTAAAAATAATTCATAAATAAATTAAACAAATATAATATTAAAGTAATATATTTGTATTATTTTATTAGTTTTAATATAATAATTTAAAAAATTGATATAAATTATTATTTAATTATTCTGATATAGAAATATTAATAAAATAATATAAATAAAATATTATACAAGTCGGGTGATATAAATAAGATAAAAATTAATTCATAAATAAAATAAATAATTAATATTTTTATTGATTTAATCTTAATAGAAAAACAAAGGTATTTTAGAATACCTTATAAAATAAACATTGTTTCCTCTCGTCTCTCTCTATCTATCTATCTTACCAGTCCTCGAACATTTGCCCACCACATGCTCAAAATTGTGGCAAAGCAACATGCTACGAGAAACCGGTGTTTAAAACCATCAATGTTTGTTATATTTATATCTTTCATTTCAATTGCTTCTTCTAGTCATCAACACGTGTTGGCTCCTTATTTTCATTTACAAGCACAATGTAATTTTTGTGAAAGCAGATTAGATTTAAAAATGAGAACAACAAAATAAATAATTAAGAATTTGTATTTCATAATATGAGCTAGAATAATAAATAAGAATTTATATTTTATAATATGAGATAAAATAATGACAGAAATTGTATTCTTTGTCTTATTATTTAAAATTATATATTATATTTTAATAAATATATAAAATTAATTTTTTTTAATTTTTTTATAGATTTTATTACATTTAGATTCAAATTAATTATAAATAATATATTATATATTTCATATTTCATATTTCATATTTTAAGTTATATTTTAATTATATTAAAGTAACAATAATTTTTTATAATAAAATTCTATCAATATTACTTAGTATAAAAAAGATTTATTTATTATCACATATATTTTATTCTTTCTTTTCACATAAATATTTTTATTTTTTTATTTTTTATTAACTTAAAATTTTATTTTTAACATTACAATATATCTATTATTAGCTTATTTATATTATAATTTTTTATTTATAATAAAAATAAAAAATAATATTTAAAATATTATATAAATTCTCGTTTTTCATCTAGAAATCCTTGTTAAAATTTATGATATATTTCCGTAAGAATTTTAAGGGAAGATGAGAGATAAATACTAAATTATGAAGAAAAAAAAACAAAATGGGGATCCTTAACTTCACGGGGAGAATCCTAATTTCAATCAAATTTTTACTTTTAAATTAATAAAATACTTTAAAATATTCATATAGCAAAACTATTTTAAGAAATTTTAAATTTTGTATGAATAATATCTAAATTTATTAAATAAACATAAATAATTAAATATTATAAAGATGTTCGATAAAAATTTAGATATATTTAAGGAAAACATGTAAAACCTCTGACAAAATTAAATTACTTACCTTTTTGTAATATTAAGCTTTTAGGCTTCTAACCTTTAGTTTAAATCATTATCATTCGATTATATTTTATTATATTTTTTAATATAATCTTCAAGATTTTTCACATTACTCATGTTTTCAACCAATGATAAAAATGTTAAAGATAGTCTATATTATTGTAACAATATTATTATTTTGCATATACTAGTATCGAGACGTGATATCCATATTTTTTGATTTTATTATCATAAAATTATTAAAAATATCGATAAATTATCGTTTAAATATTATTTTTGTTTAAATTTTTAAGCTAATATAGTCTAAATATTATAGATATTGTTGTTAAAATAAAAATCGATAAAATATCAATAAAATTTCTTTTCATATGGTTAATATTTATCTATTTATAATCGTTAATAAAATTATATAATCTATTTATTTTAAATATTTTATTTACTTATTAATAATATTTTTCGAAAAAGAATGTATATTTTATTATATAATATTTTAATTGATTGATCAATTAAATGATTAATATAAATATTTTAAGTATTTAAAAATATATGTATTAAATAAAATTAATTTAAAATATAAGTAATAGATTGTTTTGTTGTTTTATAAAAAAAATTCATATTTCAAACATTATTTTCAACCATCCAATAGCACATGAACTTACCCATATATGAATTATATCAAATATAATTATACAATCTGATTTTTTTTAAATTTTAACATGATATTAAAACCTTATTTAAATTAAATATTTGTGAGTTTAAACTATAATGAATGGTCAAGAATACCACACAATATGCCAAAAAAAAGTTAAGAAAGGCTCCTAAACATTAATAACTTAAAGAGTGACCGAAGATAATCAACAAAGGTTCTCCACCTCTCCATAACTAAAAAAGAAATGTTTGATGAGAACTAATATAAGTTTCTAAGCACTACATACATGACTAAAAATAAAATTCTTGAAGAAATTCATTCAAAGTTTCCAAGCACCAAGAAAAAATGAGTGTTTGATAATAATCAACAAGAAAAATTTCCCAAGCATCGAATATAGAACAATAATAGTGCTTTGAGAATAATCAAAACGATTCACGAGCATTGTAAAGTCAATAGAAGTGACAAAATTCAATATGAAGGTGGAAAATAAAGAAAGTTACATGTTCTTATAGAAGAAGATCTAAGACAACATATATTTGGAGGAGAAGTAAACAATGTAATTAATCTAATAACCATGGCGCTACAAGATGAAGGCATGATCAGAAAATACAAAGATTTATCTAAATGAGAGGATGACAACATAAGTACCATAGAAGAGAGGCCAAGAATACAAAGGAGGTTACACAAAATTGAATAGTAGCAAACTACTATAAAATTCAAATGACATACTCCTAGAATGAGCATTAATGAAGAGTGTTGAAAATCGATGCATATTCTAAAATAATGAGAAAAGTAGAAGAAATGTCGAAAAAATATTTAAATAAAACTCTAATTTTTTTTAAAAATAATATCTAAATTTGTCAAATAATAAAATAGTATAAATATTAGACTTATGTAGGAGAAGAAACTATTTATATTTAAAAAAACTTGTAAAACTTCTAACATCTATAAATAAATTGTATAATATCGATCTATAATTATCAGTAATATTTTAATACATTTTTTAATATTTCATCTAAGTTTATTCACATAACCCATATTTTCAACTACCCAATATCAATTTTACATACCCATAAAAAATTAATATCAAATATCTTCATCTTCCTAAATTTTAATATTTGACATAAACGTAGATTCCTCAAGTAAAACTTGTATATCCAACAGCTTTTATGACCATCAGATAATTTTAAATTAAAATGTTTTCATGTAGTAAATCTAGGAAGCTCAAAAGTTAAAAGGAGACATAAGATGGAAAAGAATGGGAGATACGGTTCTGTGAAATAGTAAATTGACACAAAAAGTGTGTATTGTGTGTGGGGATCATCAGAAGGACAGAGAGAGAGAGCTATCAAATGTTTTAGCTCTCTGTATTCTAAGAGCAAAAGACTTACCATATTCGGTATTCACATAAATAAATTAATTAGTTTTATTTATAACCTAACTTCTTTTATATGAATAAATTTTTATTTTTAATCATCATGTAACATAAATGTTAATATAATTAATTTCAATATTTTCTATTAAGGGTAATTTAGTAATCTTACCTTTCAATATTAGTATATAATACCTTATAATGTCATTTTTTCAATAAAAAATACATCTAATTTATTTAACATGTTATTAAAATTGGACAGTAATCTCAATTGTTAAATTAAAACATTTGTTCATAGATTCAATATTTTTTTAAAAATGATAGATATATAAAAATATTGTGACATTTCTTCTAATGACTTAAGTTTTTGTAAAATTTTATTTTTCAATAATTTCTAATTATAATAAACATTTTATTTTTTTTATGTTCAAAAATGTAGTTTACATATTTTTTATATAACATAAAAAATATATAATATACAAATAATTAAGTTATATAAAAATTGAAAAAAAGAATTTTTATTTATTTCTTCTATATTTAAGGGAAAACAATCCACGTCAAAAACGGGTGGGGAGTATTATATCTTCTTTTTCTAAAATAAGTTAATTTATTCAAGTTATTTTTTAATTAAGTATTATAAATATTATTATGGTAAAAATGAGTGTATTTAGTCATATTATTATTAAAAATAAATATTTTAATTTTATAATTATTTAAAATTATGTATTTTAATCTCAATATTAAAATATATTTTTATACTAAAATTTTTTATTTTTATAAATTATGAAATTAAATTAAAAAAATAAATTGACATATTTTATATAATAAAGGGACGCAGAATCTTTTATCTCCATCGTATATATATAATCTCTTCGCACCTGGTTCTCGAAATGTGTTACCTGTACAAGGCACGAAGCCAATTACGAGTAGATTGGTGGTTCCAATATACTCCTAACGTTTCCATATTTTTTCTAATGTTTTTAACTTTTTATTAAATGTTTTAATAGTTTACTTATTTATTGTATCTTTACAAATATCTATTATTAGTAAAAAATATTACTGTAAATATTAGTAACATAGTTTTCTTTAAAAATATATCAAAATTTCTCGTAAGCTTTGTAATTTCTTTTAGGAATACCTTAGCGTTTGAAAAAATATATTTAACAAGAGATTAACTTATTATCAAAAATAATTTCAATTAATAATGACATTAATTTTTTCACTTACTTACTTTTTTAATTTTTTTTTAAATTATTAAAATATTCTTCAACAATTATAAAATAAAATTTATTTATTACGTCTATTATAATTAAAAATAAAAATCTATAATAAATTAAAAAATATATAAAAATTAAAATTTTATTTAAATTTAAAATAACCAAATAAATAATATATTATTAAAAAAATTAAATTAATAATTCATATCATTTACCATCTTTATCAATTTTTAATTTTTTTTATTATTTTGATACATAATATAGTTTTTTTACTATGGGTGATATTTATTAATTAAAAAATTAATTTTTTTGACTACTACTTATGAAAAATTGTAAATTTACTTCTATTTACTTAAGCAATCAACAATTACTCACAGTTCATACAATTATAAAACTATTTTTCATTCAACAAATAAATTATATGTTTATAATAATTGAATAATTTATTATAAAATGATATATAATTTATTTTCAATATTTTTAAATTTTTATAAATTAATTTTTTATTTCATTACAAATTTAATTTTAAAATTATATTTTTTATCATTACATTTGGAGTTATATGTGATTAATTTTAATTAAAATTATTTTTTAACCATTTTAGAAAATAAAAAATATTAAAAATTAAATAAAATAACATTATTAAAACTTATCGTAACAAAAACAATATAATTATTAAACATGGTCGATGAACGGAGTTTAACAATAAAAAGATCTAAATAATCATAATTTATTTGAATATAATCTAATTAGATATTATTTAATATGAAACGATGTGTTAAATTTTTTTAATAATAAAATATATAAATTACACAATAGATGTGATATTTTTTTTGGGTATAAGTTTTATGAAATTTTATTTTGATTGTTTTTCAAAAATTAAAAATTAACAATTTTACTACACGTGATCATTTGAAATAAGTAATAAAAAAAATTGATTTATTATATGTATTTCAATAAATATTAAAATAATAAATATTTTTAAAGAAATTAATAAAGATAGTAAATTATATGATTTACTAATTTAAGAAAGAAATCGATACTATAAGATTATTTTTATAGTTATTTTTAATTTTTATGTATTTCTTATTTATTATATATTTTTTTATTTTTAACTACAATAAACACAATATATAAATATATATATATTACTTTATAATTTTTAATGGTATAATAATTTTAAAAAATAAAAAAATATGTGAATGGAAAATTCATCACATTATTAACTGGGTTATCTTTGATAATATGTCTAATATCAAAATCATTTTTTTAAAACATTAAGTAAATTCGTGAAGAAATGTCAAATTTTAGAAATATTTTTGATATATTTTTTAAAATTATGCCATTAATATTTATTGTAACGATAATATTTGTAAATATTCAATAAATATTAAAGGTATCAAAATTTATTTTTAAAAAAATTGAAAAGATTAATGAAAAAAATTAAAACAATATCATTAAATTTTTAGGTGAACACTAACAACTGCTTCTCTGCTATGTCTTCGATCAGATATAGAGTGAACCAAATAACTCTGAAATAACTAATCTATGTGTTATTAAATATTAGATGTTTTTTACTTGAAATACTTACTCCCATTATTTTACAACAAATTTAAATCTTATTCGTATAATTTTTATTTATTCAATAAAAAAACTTTCTTTTTTTAAATATTATTTTCATACCACCACTATAATTTAATCGACACGACTAAACCAATAATAAACTACAGCCAAGGTGCTAGCTTTGGTACTGTTGGAGCTGGATCCACCATTAGACCCCAAACACTACTACTACAAAAAAAAAAAAAAACAGTGTGGTTTAGGCTTTGAAGAAGTCCAAGCATACATTTCTGTAAGAGTGTGTTGAAACCGATTCTCTAGTCTGGACTATATACTTTCCAGGCCCAATACTTAAAATCCTACAATTAGAAGCTGCGGGTGCTTAAACATATTACCTCACAATTATGTTTGAGCCGGTTGAAAAACTAATCATCCAATTAAAAATGCTAAAATTGCTTTGTTCATATATTCAGTCGATTTGTTAATAAATAATTGTTATTTATAATATTAAAATCTTATTTAGTTATATTTGATTTTACGATGATTAAATTAAATTTTACAAAGAGTTTATTTTTTTTATTGTCTCATCTACAAAATCTTATCACGATGTATATATTTTATTGAATATAAATATTCATCCATATATCTCTTTAATTAGTTATTAATCATTAAAAATACTTTTATAAAATATGTCATTATATCAAGTAATTATGATTTCATATTTATATTAAAGTGAATAGTAATATAAAATTAAGAGTGAGTAGACTTCATCATTAATTAGATGTTTGATAACTAGTTTTAATTTTTAATATGATATTTTTATGTATTTTAAAAAATAAAAGTGATATCGTATATTTTTTTATTATTAACAAAATTCTATAAAATAAATAAAAAATTATTTCAGCTAGGTAAACAAAACAAGATTCAAAACCCCAAACTTCAAACATGATTCATTTGATATTTTTATAAAAAATAATTTTTATAAAGAAAACGTAACAATGAAAGTGGGTCAAACATAAAATACAAAGAAAGTTTCAAGTTAAAATTATATATATATATATATATATATAACATTCATTAATAATATAAAAAATGATTTATTATGATATTATAATTGATAATCTTTTATTAATTAAAAAAATTTAAATATCTTAATTGATAAATAATTATTATATCAATTATGATATTACAATAAATTATTATAAATAAAAATACTTTTACTTATAAAATATATAAAATAACTATATTATTAGCAATTGATTTAACGATATAAACAAAAAAGACATAATTGTCATGTAATAAAATAAGAATATTAAAAAAATAAACAATTTTATTATCTAAAATGAGAACATTTTATGAAAGCTTAAACAATTTACTTGGGATACACACAAAAACCGAAATATTAATTTGAGAAAATTAGACCCTATATATCTCTCCATAATATATATATTAAATTTGAAAAGTAACTATTTACAAAACAATTCTAAACAATAGGAAAAGATTACAAAATAACGACATGATTTTGATTTTTAAAATTAAATAATTTTTACAAAAAGAAAAGTTACAAATATTTTAAAATATTGAAGAATATTACTTAATGATGGATTATAATGGATCATAAGAATTTATTATAATTTTAAAGTAATTAAATTAAATAATTAAAGTTTAAATCTACAAGTTTTAATAAAAAATATAAATATATTATTTACCAAAATGAGGTACTACATTTTGAAAAACGTGGCAAAAAGTGCGTGTCGTGAAAGTTATATGGTAAGTGAATACTTCAGGATATTTAAGTTTTTTTTATTAAAATAAGATTTTTTTATATTTTTTAACAACAAAATATTATTTTATTAATAAATTTTTTGATAAAATAACAAAGTAAATTTAATATAGAAAAAATCATGATTTTATTTTAATAATTTAAAATTAAATTTGAATAGTATAATAATTTTTTTTATTATTTTGTCAACTATTTTTATAAATTTTATATTTTATAAAAATTTAATGTATTTTTTGAATACTTGTATGTATTGCATTTTAATTGAAATTACAAGTTTTAAAATCTCATAAACAAGACTATACATATAAAAAAATTACAAAATTAGTGCTAACGAAACACACATGGTATAACCATTACCCAATTTCTGAGTAACACATTGAAGTTGTGTCATTTAACTTTAATTTACGAAGATAGTAGACATGATAGAGCTAATATGTGGTTCTAATATTTAGTAATTTTTTAATGTGTGTAGCAATTATTTATGATATTATAAAATTTATAATTTTATTTAAACATGATACTTATAAAAAATACAATATAGAAAAATATTTATAAAAATTACAAAAAAATTGAATAAAATATAAAATTTATAAAAATAATTGAACAAAAAAAATTATATATTTCAATTTTATTTTAAATTATTAAAATAAAATAATAATTTTATCACTATTAATTTTATTCTATTATTATATCAGAATTTTTTATTAATAAATAATGTTTTAATATTTAAAAATTAATTAAAATATCATATTTTTTTTATAAAGAAGTATCTAAATATTTATTTTGAAATCAAAAGAGGTAAAATTTTTATTTAAAATAAATAAAGGGACTTCTGACGTATTTAATGCTTATGAAAAGAGAAAACTTAGTTCCATTTTCCATTCCTTATTTTGCAATTTTCATAATTGCCTCCTTAAAAAAAAAATCACACTAACCGTAAAAACAACCATTTCATTTTCACATGATATGAAAAAGATAAAAGTAATAATGGGCTGCTATGAGCAATTTTGTTTTTGTAGATGAATGGACCACCAGAGTAGAAGAGTACATTATCTATATGCTTCGAGGTTAATAATGCACATGAGAACATGCTTTAATGGGCCATTGTTGTTAAGTTTCTGATTCAGCTTTTTAATATAGATTGAATTATTATAGACTACTTTTAATATTTGAAACGGAATTGAAATTGAATTTTAACATTTTAAAAAATTAAACAGATAAAAATGTAAAATGTAAAAAATAAATAGATTATATTATTAAAAAAATAAGGAGATAAAATATAAAATATAAAAAATTTAAAGATACATATAAGTTTAACCTTTAAAATATTTCTTCTCTATTAATTTTACATTACTCCTTTGACCTTTCCAACTAAGTGACCAGAAAAAATGAATCCAAGTTCGGCTACTGTTGAAGCCTATATGGATCAATTTCGGTAATTTTTTTTTATCATTTATTTTCTTATGAAAAGATAAAAATAAAGATTAATTAATTTATTAAATTAAAACTCGTTAATTAAAAATGTGGGATTACTCACATAATCTACGTGCTCCATATTCAACAGATACTTGGTCGAATTATGATCTATGAAGTCCCATACCCGCTGTGTGCTGCACAAGCACAACACGCCGAATCACAAGTTCCAAATTCAGATCCAAATAATGTTAATGAGAAAAAGTAAAAGGTAGCAGCAACAACTCCCAAAGGAGCCTGGGAACTCTCATATGATTCCTCAAGTACACACGATTTAATAGTAGGTCGTGTAACATCTTAAATCTTTAATTATATCAAAAATAAAAATCAAATTATTTTTATTATTTTTTAATATTTTAATTCTTTTCATTTAAAAATAATTTTGAGATTATTTTTAATCATAAATAACAATAATTATAAAATTGATAAAAAATAGAATAAAATAAAAGATTTTAAAATTTAATTATTTATTGTTATATTATATTCTTTTTAAATAAAATAACTAAATCTTTTAAAAAAATAAAAAATTAAACTCTTCTAATTAACATAATTAACATAATCTAAATTCATTTTATCCGAGGTAAATGCAAAAAACATTATTTAATATCACAAATTAATAGAATCATCGTTTTAAAACTAAAACATTATTTGATGTAATGTTATATATATTTTAGATTAATAAATCAAAATACAAATAATAATAATAATAATAATAATAACAAAGAGAGAACATTATATATTATATGAAAATATTTTCTTAATTTTTTAGAATTTTTTTTACTTATTTATAATAAATATATTCCAATTTTTATTTAAATTTTTTATTAATGTTATAATAATATAAATATTAAAAAATTTAATACTTTGATAATATTTTATTATTATTATTCACTTCATCTCATATAAATTTGAAATTGAAATTAATTTACACATATATTCAATAAAACTAATGAGATTTTCTTTTATTTACAAGTAAAAAATAAAATTAGAGTTAATTATTAAAAAATTAAAAAAAATAATATTATTTATAATAAATAAATATTTATGAATATGATGATATTTGAATTTTTATTTAAGATAAAATTATGAAAATTTTAAGAGAAAAAAAATTAGATTTATAAAAATGATTATTCATAATATAATTTTTTTAAATGAATAATGATAAAAATTATGAAAACATGTTGGAAATGTATGATTTTTTTAATTATAAAATTATAGTTTTAAAAAGATTTAAATCTGATTCGATCCTATCCAGATTCAATTTGATTAATTGATCTTGTACGTAGATCATAATCTGTTATGATCAAAAAGTTATTCAATTTAATTCAATTTAGAGTTAAATAAATGAAACAAGTATTTATAGAATTCTAATATTTTTAGATTTTTTTTCCATCCTAAATACAATGAGCTCAGAAACTTAAAATTTTAAACTCAAGTGAACTAGTTCACCTAACAGATGAATAACTCGTGAGTTTATTTAATAAAATAATTTTGTTAATGATAATATTTTTATAATTATATTAATGTTATTATAAAATATATCATTTTTATTTTTTATTATTTTAAAAAAATGAAAAAATAATATTTATATTAATATTTTTATTTATAAATAAAATTATAGATATTTTTAGATTCTTAAGTTTTAATTCAAATAAATTTAAGTAAAATATTAAAATTAAACGAAAGAAACGCCAATTTAGTCTAATTATTCATAAAAATGAACATTTTAATTTCCTTATTTGAAGGTTAGTTCAATTGATACTACAAATTTTTAAAACGAGTTAAATTAATTCAAATTTTAATTTCTCATTTAAATTATATATAAAGAGATATTAGATGTATTTTATCCATTTTGGTACAAAAGAATGTCTCATATCCTAAGTCTAGCCATTTTTGAATCAAAGATTTTTTTTAAACAGTTAGAAAGAGATTTCAAGCTTTTTATAACATATTATTTTTTTAATTTTTTTTTGTTATAAAGCATTAAGTTATTCTTAGTTAATAATTAATAAATGTATTTTTTATTATACACGATGTTTAATTTTGAAGATTTTATGTTAATTTAATCAATTTAATTATTTTTATTTAATTACAAGATCTAATCAACACAATATAATAATTATAAGATTAAATTAACTAAGTTGTAATATTACGGAGCTAAATCTTTCTTCTTTTTTTCTTTCTTTCAAAAAAGTAAGATCTTAACATATATTTAAAGCCTTTACTGATTTAATAATATAAAAAAAATTGTAGAATAATTGAAAGTTAATTTCATTTACCCAATATATATATATATATATCGCATACATTTACAGAGAGATCATATTATAAAGCAATCAAAAACTCATAATAGAATCAGGGCAATCAAAAACTCATAATAGAATCAGGGCAATCACAAACTCATAATAGGTTATGGGCACCATAGGATATTAAGCAAGTATATCAAAGCCAATCTGGCTAGGCCAATCTTGTCTTTAAAACTTAAACGTATAAAGCAAATTTCCAACTCCCTTTGGGTCCATCTGTTTGTCACCAAACTCCCATATCCTTTCTCCTTCTTTCCTTCCTTGTCCCCTCAGCTTTTTCAAACCTAGTTTTCTTTTGTGGAAATAGACTTTAAGATGAACAACCATCCTCTTTAATTCCTTGCCAAATAATTTAATCAATCTCAGTTCACAACCATTACTCAACCTTCCAAGCGTAGACAAACAAAGAAAATCTAGATGATTCTTCTAAAATCTCACACTCTTCTGTGGATGATGAAGAAGATGATCTTATTGGGCTAAATATGAACATGCCATGCCTTACACCAGAACTAAACAACCAGTCATGAACATCCCAAAGTACTTCAACTTTAGTTTCTCTAACATAAAATGACTCATTACCTCTAAATTTCCATTGGAGTTGCTTAACATGTACAACTAATTTCCCATCTATTTTTATCTCCAATTCTGGATCAAACCCAGTTTCCAAATTATTGTTATTGATGGAATTGCACTCAATTAATATCTCATGAAACTTTTCTTTCTCATGAAGTTTGACTCTTGTGGAGAACTTTTTCTTTCCAAATAAATGTTCCTTCCTTGAAACCAAACTGGGTTCTATTAGTGATGGTCTACAACCAGTTTTTCTAAAAGCTTCTTTCTTTAGATCACCAAAGATTAAGACTACCTCTTCTTGGCATACAATGGCAACATAATAATCTGATTGAGGTTCAGTCTCACCATTAAATTTTGCAGCTTTAAGGTCCCAAACTACATCAACTGCCTCACCATCAACTATAAACTGCTTAGAGCCTTGTTTCCTCCAAAAGTTCCATGGTTTTAGCTCAACTTTGCATCTGTATTGCTCAACTTCTTCTTGTCCCTGAACAGAAACAGAGAGACCATGTAGCAACAAATTTTTGCACCAAGTTATGGTAATCATACGGCACTGATCGGCAATTTTTGTTCGATAAACTGACATAAACAGACTCTGCCCTGACTTTATGACAGTGCTAGGATCCTCCACTGGTCTCTCAACAGATGAAAAACAAATAGGAACTCCAATTGAATCATGCATGTTGTTAACTGTTTCTGTGAAGCCTTTTTGAGCTGAATATTGAATTATGAAGACAACATATGGAAATAATTACTGTGATGCCAAACTAATCTATTAAACATAACATTAAGCAGAGACAGACATAAAGGAGGCATTAGCCAATTAAGATCTTACCAGAGATTTAATGACAACTTGTTAAGATCAAGAGGACAGTGCCTAAATTGAAAAATGGGAGTTTTTGAAGGCAGAGGAGTGAAAACGTAGAGAAGATCAACCCATCATATAGTAAAGCAATGCCGTGGAAGGTTCTTATAGCATTGTCTTTGCCTTTCTGTTTTAAACAAACTCACTTTTTCCATCTTCAGTGTGGTTCGGATTCAATGATAACTTTTATCCCCATAAAAACTATCTTTTCTCTTGCACGGTAAAAAGCAAACAAATCCCCCTTCATCAGATTCGAAATTAATTTGATGGTATATCAAAATAATAAAATAAAACTGAAAAAAGAAAGTTAATAAAGGTTCATAATTAGGATAGATAAGAGCATGTGAGTTGGAAGAACAGTAATATTGATATATAACAATGTTACTCGGTATATTTGTCCTGGATTAGATCTCAACATGTGAAAATTGATCCTTTCAATGAACTGTTGCAATCTTATAGATCTAAGGCAATTATCACTTATCTAAATAGCTTCACAAATCCACATGGAAACTAATATATGGATTTCCAATACTAGCTGAATTTTGACCCTTTTTTTGGGTCAAATACAGAATGTTGACTTTGTTGAACTGAAGGGCTGCTCTAGTCCAACAAGTTAATAATTGGTCTTCTAGTGTACGGTAATACATATACCTGAAGGTTTATTCAAACCTCAATGGTTTGCTTTCATTTCTTATTACATCAATCATCCTTCCACTTAAAACAATTATGTCACATTAATCAGCCAAATGAAAAGACTTTTAAATATGTGACTTCCTGAAATCTTATTTATGTATACAACAAAATGAAACAAACGAAAAGCACCAAGAAGTTTTCTACTAAAGCAAGAGACTGATAAACAGATTCATTTCTTTTGTGGGTGATTCCGTCTTCGTGTTAGTTAATTTGTCTGATCAACGATTTGCTCCGTGATTTTGAAGGACTTTCATTTTCACTGAGAAAGTGAAAATCATAGTCTTTGCAGTGATTAATTGACTTCTTGTAGCTTAAAGACAGATTCATGCCTTTTAGGTTGCTTGAATAGCAAGATCCTCCTAAACTTCGACGAAGGACTTGCATTAATGCAGGTACAGTCATCATCATTCTCTTTTAGACGATCTCCTGAAAGTCCTGATCCTTTCTCCATCCAACACATTCTTTTCACCGTATCAATGGCTTCTTGGTTGCTGACCTGAAAGAGCAAACAAGATATCTCAGAATTGCGAAAAATTACCTCTAGTAGAAAGAAAACTCAGGTCTCTCTCAATTTCATCAAACATGGTGGGTTCAATAAATACCAAGCAAATATATTTATCAAATTGAATCAGGAATGAATTTTGAAGAAAAATGATACAAACTCAGTTTCTTAATTCATTTCCATACAACTTTGAGTTTTGATCCACACCTTTTCCTACAATTCTGAAAGAACTCGAAGCACTTACAGAGAATTTAGCAGCAAAGAAAGCAAAGCAAGCAAGGAATCAAGGAAGAAAGCAAAAAGAAGAAATGAAGCAAGTCATTTGAAAAAAATAATTCTCATTTACTGTTTTTGATTCATCGTAGGTTTGTGCGATTAATATAAGTAATATGGCTTTAGCAAGAAGCCTTACAAGTTAAGTGTTGTAATTTGTAAAATCAATATTAAACTGAATACAATTGTTTTTGAATTACATTAGTGAATTACATCAATGAAAATACTAAACTGGAACTGCCTAAAAAACTTCTTAACAACATTATTCACTTGAGCTGCTGGCGTGACAAACTAATTCTAAGGATTATGAATATTAGTTATTTTTTTAGACAAAATATTTATCTATAAATTTATTTTTAGGTATGCTATTAAGTCTATCAAGAAAAGCAAAACAAATGTTTGAGTTCCAGATAATTATACTTTAGGCATATCTTTGATAACTACAACACATAGAATTACATTTATGTATTTAATAACACATGCTTATAAATCTGAAATTATTTTTAGTGCTAAAATATGGAATAAAATATGTTAAAATATTAGATAAGATATACTCTAAATTATAGTTAGAATCTTTAGCATAAAAGATAACATAAAATCTATTTTATATAAAAGTTATCTTAATTAATGAGTAATACTAATCCTATTTATAATAGAAAAGATATTTATTAATCATATATGAGTTATCTTAATTAATGAGTATTATTAATCCTATTTGTAATAGAAAAGATATTTATCAATCATATATGAGTTATCTTAATTAATGAGTATTATTAATCTTATTTGTAATAGAAAAGATATTTATCAATTACATAGGATTAAGAGTTTTAATTTTTCCTATAAATAAAACTCATTACTCATTGTTTCAATAAACTACACGAGAGCATTCTTCTAATCTTCTTAATTTCTCTATCTTGTTTTACAAATATAAGATCATAATTCTTTAGGCTTCTTTATTTAGTTAATCTATCAAATATTGGTGGTTATATTTGATTAATTAATAAGCCTAATTATTTTTATGATATTTTGATAATATGTTCGTATGGCTTCCTCTTTATTTTTGTTTTTAAATCGTTAGATTAAATAATTGTTTTTATCATATCATAGTTATTTGATTTGATTATTAATATTTAAAGAAGCTATTTTTATTGAACTTATACTTGATCTTTTTGCTCTAAAATTTACTAGTTGATTTGATTTAAGTGATATATGTTTTGAATCATCTAGTTAGGATTATTCATTATTAAATCCGTTCTAGAACACACACGGATACTTGTGTTTTTGTGCTAACTATTTTGCAGTTACTTTGGAAATGTATCTGATTGACGGAAAGCTTATTGGAACATTGGTCTGGAAACCGCTCACGCTAATATTGGAAACTGTGAAAATAGAGTAGAGGCTCGTAAGTAAAGTACATTAGGGTAGTATCCTAGGGAGGGTAGCATAAGACCAAGTTTGTACTTGAACATTTGATTTTCATAATGGAAAGTTAGGTGGTCCGGTGGATCGATGGTTTTTCTTTTAGGTCATGGTTATGGCTTAGGTTTTTTCCACCTAAAAATATCGTGTGTTATTATTTTATTTCTGTACTTATTTTTACACACGATTGTATGTCTGAATGCTTTGTTTCGGTTATTAAATTATAAATTAGTAAAAATTAAAAATAACCTATTCACCCCCTCTAGGTTAATTAGGTCCATAATTTATAAACTTTTACTAATGATGGTAGGGTTGTTAGAACCTTGTTGATAATTGTGGCAATGCTAGGCTGTGAAAAAACCCCACGCATATCACCTGTATGTTACAATTCTCCAATAGCAGCATCACCTGGAAATGGAAATTCTCCATAGCAACTACACCTGCAAATGGAAATTCTCCATAACAATTGCACCTGTAAATGGCAATTCTCCGATAACAACTGCATATGTAGTAACATCATCAATATGCAAAGCTGAATTAACATCAGTAACCTTAACATTCACCCTCAAGTTGAGTCAGTAACCTTAACATTCACCTTCAAGTTGAGTCAATAACCTTAACATTCACCCTCAAGTTGAGTGGGATGTTTATCACACTCAATTAGTGCTGAAAAGTATAAAACAAAGATCATGTGAGTGGTCTTGTCAGGATATATGCAATTTGCTCAAATCCAAGCAAATGTTGCATTCATAGTGCACTATTGAGCACTTATTCACAAATAAAATACAAGTCCAGCTCAATGTGCTTGGTGAGCACATGCAAATGCAAAATTGAATAGATGACAAGACAACCGAACATAAATTATCACACTAAATCACTGGTGTATTGAGCAAAGAAATGTGTAATTCTTTGAGCAAGTATTGGATCAAGACAAACTCAGTTACAATTGAGGCAATACTTCTATATTCAACCTCTGCACTTGCTCGAAAAACCACTAACTATTTTTTAACTGACACATGATGAGATTTACAACAAGATAAACACAAACTCTAGATGTTGATCTACGATCATCGAGGTAAGAAGTTCAGTCAACATCATCAAATGCATTCGCTAGCAATTTAGTTGAGCATTTAAACTCTAGACCATACTCTAAGGTGCTAAGCAAATATCTTAAAATTCTCTTAACATTTGTCTAATGAGTAATCCTAGATGTAGTCATGAAATGACACACCTTGTTAATAGCAAAGGAAAGGTCTAGACAAGTAAGAGTTGTATATTGCAAACTTCCTACAATGCTACGATATAAGAATAAGACTAGTTTTGCAAATGAGTCTTCTTCATAAGTTGAAAGCTTAGAATCTGAATACATAAGAGTGAAGGAAGTTTAGCATCACTCATGCTTGCTTTGCCTAGAAAATCTAAGGAATATTTGAGCTAATTGTGAAAGAGACCTCCAAAAGTCATACATTGAACATCAATGCCAAGAAAATAGTTAAGACTACTAAGATATTTAAGTGCAAATTTTGCATGTAAACTTACTGACTTGATTTCAAGCAAATTAAAACCAATAAGTATTATGTCATTAACATAAACTAAGAAACAAATAATGAAAGAGGAAGTAACTCTTTTAAAAAGAGATGCATCAGCCTTAGAAGCATGGAAACCAAATTGAACAACAGTAGCCTTGAGTTTATCAAACCAAGCTCCTAGAGCTTGTTTTAAACCATAGATAGCTTTATTAAATTTATAGATATAATCATGAATTCTATTATCATCTTAAGGTTGTTCCATATAAATATCCTCCTTAATCAGCCCATTAAAGAAGACATTATTCACATCAATTTGTTATAACCTTCGATCAAAACTGAGTGTCAAAGTTAAAACAATTATGACTGTGATAAATTTAACAATTGGATTAAAGGTTTTCATAAAATCAAACCTAGTAATTTAATGATAGTCTTTAGTCACTACACGAGATTTTGACTACTCAATAGCTCATGTGGCCAACTTTTTAACTCAATAGACTCACTTGCTCTCAATGATTATTCTATTAGAAGGACGAGGCACTAAGATTCAAATGTTATTTTGAATAAATGCATCAAATTCTGCTTGCATAAAAGAATGCCAACCATAATGAAAAAGGGATTTCTTGGTGGTTCTAGATTCAGTATAATCAAGATTACAAAGATAAACTTTAGACTTTCTGGTACCATCTTTGGTACGTGTAACCATAATATGCACATTTTAAGGTGGAAATGGAGCTTAGGTTTTTGTTAAAGGTGAAAATGAAGGAACAGGTACTAAAGCTGTAATAAAAGAGAAAGGACACATAATGGAAGAGCTAGGTGATAAAGAAAACAAGAAAAAGACACTCGTGATTCAAAAGGTTGGGAAACAGATTATAAAATACTTAAAGGAAAATTTATAAGAACAGTGGATGTTGAAGGAGTAGATATAGAATCTTTGTTGAGAGAAGGAAAAGCATTTTCATCAAATATTTCATGACAAGAAATGAATACTCTATTATTATCACTAAGACACTTCTAGCCTTTGTGAAAACCACTATATCTAATGAGTATGCGAGGAGTAGATTTAAAAGTAAGCTTATGTGCATTATAATCAGTGAGATGAGGATAACAAAGACAATCAAAAGCCTTGAGAAGTGTTTAACACTTCTCCTCTAGGTTGAAAAAATGAAGCAAGTCATTTGAAAAAAATAATTATCATTTTCTGTTTTTGATTCATTGTATGTTTGTGCTACTTATACAAATAATATGGCTTTAACAAGACGCCTTACAAGCTAAGTATTGTAATTTGTAAAACCAATATTAAACTGAATACAATTGTTTTTGAATTATATTAGTGAATTACATCAATGAAAACATTAAAGAAGAACTGCCTAACAAACTTCTTAACAGCATTATTCCTTTGCATATGCGCGAGCTGCATTGGTGAGATGGCAAACTGATGATGGTAAGGTTGTTAGAGCCTTGTTGATAATTGTGGCAACGCTAGGCTGTGAGGAAGTTGAGTTAAAAACCCCATGCATATCACCTGCACGTTGTAATTCTCCAATAGCAGCATCACCTGCAAATGGCAATTCTCTAATAGCAACTAACTGCACATGTTGTAGCATCATCAATCTGCAAGCTGAATTAGCATTAGGAACCTTAACAAATACATCTGAAGCTAAGACAAGAAATTCCATGTTGGAGGTCAGTTGTAGGATATTTGTATCCGGTTCAACTGACACTTAGCCCTTCAGATGATAATCTCCAATGCTTCCAGAAACAGAAAGTACCCCATGAACTCTCCATGCTCCTCGATGTATCTCCATATCCTCCCTATATAATATTAAATTGTACTATCAAAAAGATTCCTATCTCCTTTTTAACATCTTAATAAATCTACATATTGATAATCACCTATTATCTATTCTCTTCCTCTCATCCTCTTCTTCAACCCTATGATCTTTCGTAAGAGGTTCAGCGACTCCTCCTCTACAAAGAATCCTCACAACTTCCCAAGTTGGAAACAATAACCTCTTTGCCTTTAATCAAGATTCAAGGCTGTGACATAGCAGGCACTAGCTAAACCCTGTATTTGGTTCCGAAAAAGTTACTTAGCCAATGCATATCTACTATCTTCATAGCTTAGATCAGATACATTTTCCTTTTGGTCTTGTTATGAGAATGCGAGCCTCTCTAATATTGTTAATGTCTATTAATCCAACTAGAAATTTTCAAAGTAATTACATCCAATGAGGAACTTCCAATAAAAACGCTACAAACCTTAGAAATAAAACATCAAGTACAATGAAAATAATGCAAGGAAAGATAAAGAAATAACACACCAAGATTATAATGATTGAACCTCACCAATGAAAATGAGTTGCACTAACTTTTAATGAAGACTACAAGTTACAATAGAGATATCTTGAACAGAAATACACACTTAAGAGTAATAAAACTCAAAGAGAGCTCACAAAACTTCCACACATAATAATAGTAAAAACCCTACCTCTATCTCTTTTTTAGCTCTTCTTCCTCTCTCAAACAGCCTCCTATCTCTTTTCTCACTCTTGCACACTAACAAACACACCTTAGCTTTTTGTCTCAAAAATCTTGTCCTATTTCATCATTTATTCTTTTATTTAGATTTGTTCGATCGATCGACCCATCAAAATTGATAATAACAATTTATGTAGAAACTCATCGATCGATACATCCTGGATTGATCGACCAGCTCTATTGATCGACACATGTCTCGATCAATCGACGTGCTCCAATAATCATTTTTCATTCTCTATGCAATATTCATAATTTAACTTTTGATGTTTGATCACCCCTATTAATAATCAAGCATTTTATAGATTTACATCACAACATCACAATTCCAAAGAAATATAAAATTAAGATTATATAGCAAAGTAAAATAACTATGTAACTTGAAAAATGACATTAAAGTCTTTAAAGCAAGATATATGGTACATTTCATAAGAAAATTGTATAATTTGAGAAAAGAACATTGTTACAGGGGTTTATCAAATTTACTTATAAGCAAAGATGAAAAAATTGCCGTAACGTAAATAATGTTGTGATATTGTCAAGATTTTATGTAATCTATATATAATATCCATATTTAAAAAAAAATATTATGAAAATATCAAAAAATATTTATATATATATATATTCGTTGCATGATAAAATATTATTATATAAAAAATGTCTTTTTTGTCAAATATTATGAATATTGTCAATTATAAAATATTGTTTCTTATCAATTTTTTTAGTTTTAAATAATTCATCTAATTTTTTTATTTATAGTTTTTTACATTAAATTAAAATATTAATTCTTTAAATTTATGAAAATACTTTCTACCTCTTTTCATATTTTTATTTAGTTTTCTCATTATCAATATTTTTATTTATAATATTTTCTACTTTGTTAATTTTTACTATACTTTATGTTTTTCATAATTCTAATTAAGTATCATTGTTATTTCTTCATTTTTAATTCTATTATTTAACAAATTTCTTATTAATTCATTTATTATTAGATAAAAATGAATACCATAAATATTTAAAAATATATATTAAATAAGAAAACTATGTTAAAGTGTAAATAATTAATTATTTTGATGTTTTTTAGAGTTTTATAAAAAATATAAATAAAAAATTTTAAAATTTAATATTTTAAACCTTCGTTATAAGTGGCAACCTATGGATAAGGGCATAAGGCAAGTCATAACAAGACTTGAATGTTACTTTTGGTTGGCGTTGTAAAAGGAAAAGTAAATAAATTATTACTCTTTCCATGTTGCTAGAAGCGTTAAATAATTTCAGCTGAGAAGCTAACTAGCCAATACAGCGAGAGAAATCAATAAACTGCCATTAGAGAGCAGACCTTTTAAGTATGTTTTATATTAATATCAATATTTTATCTTGTGTTCACTTCTAATATTTCATTTTATGAAAATAAAGAGTAAAAAATACTCAGCTACATCCGTACTCGTTGTACGTAAAATTTTATAGTGAAATACATAATAGAAACCCCGACCAAAAACAGAGATATCAGACAACAAAAGTAGATTAATCTATTTGAATTGCCTTGCGAGCAAGAAACAATCTTGTGGGTATGGAAAACTTCTTCTTGCCTTCAACGGAGAAAACCCTTGACTCCAATCTCATTGAAACAGAAAACCTCGTCGTTTATAGGGGATGAAATAGGAAACATGTCCGTTGAATTTATTGTAGGATTTGGAAGCTCAATATTCGGAGGTTTTTGTTTAACATCAACATAATAATTAAAGAAGTAGAGAAATAAATGAAGTAGCTGAATGTCGTAGGAATAAATGAAATAGTTGAAAGTTGTAGAAATAAATAAAGTAGTTGAAGGTTGTAGAAATAAATAAAGTAGTTCAAGGTTGTAGAAAAGAAAAACGTGTAGATAAGATTTGTGTGGCTAACTAGGATTATTTCTTAGTTTTATATTTGTGTGGTGTAAATTGCATGGTTAGTACTATAAATAGCCTACCTTGCATTTGGTTTCATCATCCATAAAAAACAAATAAGTCTTTGTATTCTTAGTTTGAGTGTGAGTTGAAAGTTTTTTCTTTAGTGTTTGTTCGTATTTTTCTTTAACTTGTGAGTTACCTTTAAAAAGTGTTATAGTGGGTATAATATAAGTAGTTTGTTTACATGTTTGGATCTAATATTAGAAAATTTAGAGTTGTGTCTTCTAAATTTTACTCAATAATTGGTATTAGAGCGGGTCGATCAAGGATCGTTCTTAGTGGAGTTATCTTGAGTCGTGAGGAGTTTGGTACTCTACAAGTTTATTAGTCAAGCTTGTTCGGTATAGTCGAAGTCTTGGCGACACGATGGGTGATCTTCAAGTAGTTGGAGGAATCAAGAAGCTCAACAACAAAAACTATAACACATGGGCAACATGTATGGAGTCTTACCTACAAGTTCAAGACTTGTGGGAGGTTGTTGGTGGTGATGAAGTTACACAACCAACAGTGGAAGATGCAAACGGCATCTTGCGGAAGTGGAAAATTAAAGCAGGCAAAACGATGTTTGCTTTGAAGACCACAGTTGAAGAAGAAATGTTAGAGCACATTCAGGATGCAAAAACACCAAAGGAAGCATGGGACACTCTTGTTACGCTTTTTTCAAAGAAGAATGATACAAGATTGCAACTTCTAGAGAATGAGTTGCTATCGATGACACAACGCGACGTGACGATTTCCCAATACTTTCACAAGGTAAAGTCGTTATGCCGCGAAATTTCAGAGTTAGATCCAAAAGCTCCTATTGGGGAAACGAGGATAAAGAGAATAATTATTCATGGTTTACGACCCGAATATCAAGGATTTGTTACCGCTATACAAGGATGACCGACACAACCATCTCTTGTTGAGTTTGAAAATTTATTGGCCAGTCAAGAAGCTATGGCTAAGCAAATGGGAGGAGTCTCGCTGAAAGGTGAAGAAGAAGCGCTCTACAATAGCAAAAGCAAAGGCACTTGCAAGCGGTACAATGGAAATGGATATAAAAATGATGGCGACAAAGGAAAAATTCCTCAAGGAAAGGGAGGCTTTCATCCAGGGGGAGCTTGGAAGAACCGCAATAACAATAGAAAATTTGACGGTGAATGTTATAATTGTGGGAAGATGGGTCACATGAAAAAAGATTGTTGGAGTAAGAAAAAGCCTGTTGAAAGAAATACAGCTACTTCCAGTTCTAAGGAGCATAGTAAAGATGGTTGGGATGCCGAAGCATTATTCGCTATAGAGGAAGAAGAATTGGCTCTTACGGTGACAACATCAAAACAAATTGACTACAAGAATGACTGGATCGTAGATTAAGGCTGCTTAAATCATATGACAGGTGATAAACAGAAGTTGGAAAACATATCTGAGTACAAGGGAGGTCGTGTAGTGGTGACAGTTGACAACTCAAGGTTACCGATAGCCCACATCGGTAAGACGATAGTTACGCCTCGATATAGTACTAACCAAGTACCACTTCAAGATGTTTATCATGTCACAGGAATGAAGAAAAATTTGCTATCTGTGGCTCAGTTAACATCATCAGGCCACTATGTCTTATTCGGTCCCCAAGATGTGAAGGTATATCGTGATCTCAAAATCTCAGAAACACCAACAATGGAGGGGCAACGATTGGAATCAGTCTACGTAATGTCAACAGAATCTGCATATGTAGACAAGACAAGAAGAAATGAGACAACAGATCTATGACATATACGGTTAGGTCACGTTAGCTATTCCAAGCTAAGTGTGATGGTGAAGAAGTCGATGCTTAAAGGGCTTCATCAATTAGACTTGCGAACAGACACGGTCTGTGCAGGATGTCAATATGGTAAAGCTCACCAATTGTCATATGAGGAATCAAAGTTTAAAGCGAAATAACCATTAGAGTTAGTTCACTCTGATGTATTCGGTCCCGTTAAGCAACCATCAATTGATGGTATGCGATACATGGTGACATTTATTGATGACTTCTCAAGGTATGTGTGGATTTTCTTTATGAAAGAAAAATATGATGTATTCTCAAAGTTTAAAAAGTTTAGAGAGTCAACTGAAGGAGAAGTTGGAAAGAAGATTTGATGCTTGCGCACAGACAACGGCGGAGAATATAGCTCAAGCGAGTTCTCTCAATACCTAAGGGAATGTTGAATACGTCATCAATATACTTGTGCTAACATGCCATAACAAAATGGTGTAGCAGAGAGAAAGAACCGTCATCTTGCAGAAATTTGTCGGAGTATGTTACATGAAAAGAATGTACCTGGGAGGTTTTGGGCTGAAGCGATGAGGACTGCAGTCTTTGTGATCAACAGACTTCCTCAACCAAGGTTAGAATTTGTTTCATCCTTTGAGAAACTATGGAACATGAAACCTACAGTTAGCTACTTTCGAGTATTTGGGTGTATATGTTATGTATTTATTCCTGATTATTTACAGAGCAAATTTGACAAGAAAGCTGTTAGATGTATCTTTGTGGGATACAACAGCCAGAGAAAAGAGTGGAAATGTTGTGATCCAATGAGTAGAAGATGCTACACTTCACGAGATGTGGTGTTCGATGAAGCATCTTCTTGGTGGTCATCAGAGAAGGAAGCATTGCCAGACTTAAGAGAATTTAGAGATAAGCTACAACAAAAGATGGAGGAGCATACTATTCAATTCCAACCAAGTTTAGATGAATCCAAAGATCCAGACGATGATGGTGCCGAATAAAGAGTAACTCCAAATCCTTGGCAAACTGGCATATATCAACAACTAAATGAAGAAGATGGGCCTAGTGAAATAGAAGAATCCACTCCATAATCTCAACTCCGTAGGTCAACAAGAACACGGAGGCCAAATCCCAAATATGTCAATGCAGTCATAATTGAAGAAGCAATAGAACCTGAGACGTTTGAAGAAGCATCACAAAGATCTGAGTGGATGACAGCTATGAAAGAAGAGATCGATGCACTTCAGCAAAATCAAACTTGGGATATGGTGCGAAAGCCAAGAGATGTGAAACCCATATCCTGCAAATGGGTTTACAAAATAAAGTGCAAACCAGATGGGTCAATCGAGAGGTACAAGGCACGATTGGTAGCTCGTGGTTTCTCTCAACAGTATGGACTAGACTATGATGAAACGTTTAGTCCAGTGGTGAAACTTACAACTGTTCGAGTCCTACTTACACTTGCAGCCAACAAAGATTGGAAGTTATGGCAGATGGATGTGAAGAATGTTTTTCTTCATGGAGAGTTGGATCGGGAGATCTACATGATCCAACCAATGAGTTTTCAGAGCCAAGATCATCCTGAATATGTGTGTAAGCTACGAAAAGCACTCTACGAATTGAAACAAGCACCCAGGACATGGTATGGTAAGATTGCTGAATTTCTTAACACAAAGTGGTTATTCAGTAACACCTACAGATTCCAGCTTGTTTGTTAAAGCCAATGAAGGAAAGCTAGCTATTGTGCTAGTATATGTGGATGACTTAATCATAACCAGTAATGATGAGGCAGAAATTCTTCGAACGAAGGAGAATTTGTCAGTCCGTTTCTAGATGAAAGAACTTGCCAGCTCAAGCACTTCCTTGGTTTAGAGGTTGATCGCACACAAGAAGGAATATTTCTTTGTCGGCAAAAATATTCCAAATATTTAATAAAGCGATTCGGAATGCTTGAATGCAAACCAATTTCGATGCCGATGGAGCCAAATACCAACATGTGTGCACATGAAGGAAAAGATTTGGAAGATGCAACAGTGTATCGAAAATTGGTAGGCAGTCTGATCTACTTAACCTTAACTCGGCCTGACATTTCTTATGCAGTTAGTGTAATGAGTCGGTACATGAAAAATCCAAAGAAACCACATTTGGAAGCAGTTCAAAGAATATTGAGATATGTGAAGAGTACAATTGACTATGGTCTTTTGTATAAGAAAGGTGGAGACAATAAGTTAGTTGGTTACTGTGATACTGACTATGTAGGAGATCAACAACTGGGTATGTGTTTAAGCTTGGTTTTGGAACAATTTCTTGGTGTAGCAAGAGACAGCCGACGATATCATTATCAACCACTGAAGTTGAGTATCGAGCAGTTGCAATGGCAGCTCAAGAGTGTACATGGTTGATTCAACTAATGAATAATCTACATCAGCAAGTAGATTATGCAATACCGTTGTACTGTGACAATCAATCGGTAATTCGTTTGGCAGAGAATCCGGTCTTTCATGCAAGAACTAAGCATGTTGAAATACACTATCAATTTATCAGAGAAAAAGGTTCTGCAAGAAGAAATTGAAATGAGGCAAATCAAGACAGATGATCAAGTTGTGGACTTATTCACAAAAAGCTTAAGCATTGGCAAGTTCGAAATGTTTCGTCGTCAGCTTAACACAGTAAAAATAGTGAGAGTTGGTGTTGAGGGGAGTGTTGAAAATCAACATCAACATAATAATTAAAGAAGTAGAGAAATAAATGAAGTAGTTGAAGGTTGTAGAAAAGATAAGTGTTTAGATAAGATTTGTGTGGCTAGCTAAGATTATTTCTTAGTTTTATATTTGTGTAGTGTAGATTGCATGATGAAGACTATATATAGGCTACCTTGCATTTGGTTTTATCATTCATCAAAAACAAATAAATCTTTGTATTCTTAGTTTGAGTGTGAATTGAGAGCTTTCTCTTTAGTGTTTGTTTGTATTTTTCTTAAACTTGTGAATTGCCTTTAAAAGGTGTTATATTGGGTATAATATAAATAGTTTGTTTATTTGTTTGGATCTAATATTAGAAAATTTAGAGTTGTGTATTCTAAATTTTACTCAACATTCTATTCCGCTTCAGATGATTAAAACTAGTGGCATTATTTGTTGTTGCAACACAGGGCTCCCTGCTAGTCACCATTGTTGCGTATATTTGTGAATTATACATGTGAGAGAGGAAAATGCAGAGAAACTGCAACGTTTATAAAGGTGATCGAATTAGGGATACACTCCCACAACTCCAAGATGCCGTTTCTCTAACAAAGGTACTCTTTCTTTCTCTATCTGAAAATAACACCCTCACGTGACAGCAACATGAAAGTTGTAATGTGTATGTAAATGGATATGTGATAACACATGTTGTTGCTTAAACTTGTGGTCTTTCTTTTTGAACAAGTAAAATTTATCATTTCTAAAAGAATAAATCTTTTTTTCTTTTTTAATAATATTTCTCATTCTGTTTTAGCTGGTTTTCCAGTTTTTTGGACATTAATTAGCAATTTCTGAAGCTCTCTTGGTCCTGGATAAATTCTTTTGCTATGATCTTGACTAATGATGATTGCATGTAGAAGAGAACAAACAAGATATACTAGCTAGCTGAATGTTGCCTACTCTTGTGATATTTGGCTAATTTAATTCACTATAATGAAGAAAAGATTGAAGAAAATGTTCGAGACTCTGCTTTTGCTTATCCAGAGTTGTTGAGGTTTCATAGTTCACGTAACTTTGCAATCGATGCTTCAAGCATTAAGCTCACATTTGTTTCCCATGATAAAAAAAAATGAGAATAATAATAATATTATTATTATTATAATGTTTTGATTTAACAATCAAAATTAAACAAAAAAATCGACATTATAATTCTTGTTTTACGATTAAAATAAAATAAAAATTATTATATAATATCTTATTCAATAAAATTTAAATAATATTATTTAATTATTTTTTTAGATATAATATATTATTTTATTTTAAGAAAATTAAAAATAAAAAAAAATTATTTTTGATAATTTTTAAATAATATCTAGTTAAATTTTTTTTATGTATTTTTTAAGATAAAATTAAAATAAAAAATAATATGAGAATAGAATAAAGATTCTTAAAAAGAGATGGTGTAATTATTATTTCTTATTCTTTAAAAATAAATTTTATTTTATTCTTAATTTTTAATATAATTAAACATAAATATATATATATATATAATTAATTTCATTCCCATCAATTAAATCTTGTTGAAGTTCTAAATCCTACTTAACAACTTTCTCTACATAATGCAACGGAAGGATATAGAGATGCTTAATAAGAAATTTTATAGTTAATATTTATAGAATTATAAATAAATTTATTCATAAAACGAAATCATGATCTAGTAGATTTTAAATATTAAGTTTGTATCATTTAAAAAATTATTATAAATTTAATAATTTAGATATATTAAACTCAAATACTGTATAAACTCATTATTCTTATTAGTGAGAAAGAACTAGTAATAGTTTTTAATGTCCCTTTCGAGTTGTACACTTAAATCAACTACTATCTCTACAACAGCATGTAATCAGATAAGTTTTAGCTTTATATTAGAGTACTTGATCATTCGTATTTAACAATGCTATATATCATTTTTCATTGATCTACTGTATTGCCGATCAAATGAGAGATATATACACTTGACCACGTGGACAAATTATAGTAAGCCTGTCATTATTTTGGTTGATGAAGCATATTTATCCTCGGTTGTCCCATTGCACTGTCACGTACACATGTCACGTACACATGTCGGGTGAATGTTGAAATGACATCTAAAGGGCACTAGGAGTGCGGGGATATTTAAAAAACTAAATTATTTGATATTTTAATTTAATAAAATTTAATATTAATAAAAATAAATTTTAACAATAAATATATAATAAAAGAGGAAAAAAATATAATTTAAAAATATTAAATAATATCTTTTTTTTTGTAAAAGAACGTAAGAATTATAGTCTATAACAAATCTAAAAAAAATACTCTTAATTTAGCTTTTTTTTTATATATTTGAAAGAGGGAAGATTATTTTTCTAGGAGTAGTTTATATGTAAACCTTATATATATTATTAATTATTATAATGAATTTTACTGATAAATCAAGTAACTGCCTTTTTCAAGTGTATTTGTTTCTACTTTTTTTTAGCATGTCAATTTTTTTTTGTTCAAATAACTATGATGAGAATAAAAAAAAGTCTATTATTTTTAGTATAAAATAGTCAATCATCTATTTTAATATCTTATTAAATAAAAATAGTTATATTATTTTTTGATTAATCAATAATTTTGATTTGTAAGAAGTATATGATCATTTATAAGAGGGATTTTAATTTTTTTTAAATTGAAGATCTATTGATTTAAAAAAAAAATAATTTATTTTTGGGTGGAGATTAAGTGGTACGAAAAATTTGGCAACATGTTTAAAGTTTTAAGTTTTTTAAATTCAAACTATACAATAGAAGATTACCAAATGGCAAATGTTGACTGGTTTATTCATTGATAGCTTAGTGATGGGAGTGGACCACCACTTGAAGACAGCAGTCTACGCCGGCTACGACTCTTGCCGTCCTTCACGGCTAAACGTTTCAACTTTCAAGAATCTCATGCGGAACGAAATTAGGTCTGTTAACAAATTATTAATTTTTTTTATAAAATCTCAATTTTAATTAGGAGTCAAAATTCAAAGTCTGCAGTATACCATCTTTGTCATTGATTTTATTAATTATTATTTTAAATATATTGTAGATAGTTACTAGTTAGGACCACTAACTTTAATTTTCCTCTCATGGTCTCTGATTGTTCCTTTCATAGTTCTCTACACGTGGCTATATTTAGGAGTTTGATACTTTACAATTCTCCTTGTTTTTGAAAAGGTCAATTTAAGTCGAATTCCTTCTAAAAAATAAGAGTCCGTTTGGTATCTAATGTGAATACAATTTTTTTTCTTCCAAAAATAAAAAATGTAAAAACTGAAATTTGTAAGGAAATGTTCAAATGCAATATTTAGATAATATCTTAAAAAGGCTCCTTTTAAAAAAAATTAAATATACATTGTTTTTTAAATTTCCTAAAAACTGTATTCAAATAAAAAAAGAGAATATCCTTAAAATAAAATCTACAAAACTTTTTACAAGTCCTTTCACTTTTACTAATTTGCACTTATTTTTCCCTCCCTGCCTAAAAAATTATTCTCAAAATTTAAGCATCCTATAAAACAAAATTATGATATCATTAATATAATAAATTCTCTATAATATATCATTTAAAAGAAAATGAACTTCAATTATCTTTATATATAAAAAATCTCTAAGTTTTGGTTGGTCTCCATGCTTCTTTTTTTGTGCTTCATGTTTTCTTTTCTTTTGTTACTATTTTGTTATTTTTTTATACACAAAATATCCCTAAAATGAATACATTTTTTTATAAATTGTTCTTTTATTAGTTTCAATGTGTACCATTTTGATTATTTTAATTTTTTAATGTTTATCTACTTGCATTATACACAAATAAATATCATCATGTATTTATATCTCTTCAATTTTTTATTTCGATTAGTTTAATTTTTCATTGATCATTGGTTATATTATGTATTTTTTTATATGCATTAATAAATATCAAAATATTCATATATATATTTATTAATTTTTAAGAAATTATGTTTAAAGAATTTTATTAATATAATTATATTTTATGTAGTATTCCGTAGATAATTAGGTACAAAGCTAGTACATTTTAAAAAGCTATGCAACTCGTGGGGCGTGGAAAAACTATAAATCTTTTTAAAAAAGACCAGATTGAAAAAATGGTTGTTATTTTTGCATAAATAAATAAATAACATGTAAATATATAATTGATCTATTACTAATAAGTAATCTGACAATCAAATCAACATCTAATTTTTTATCACATTTTAACTAATAAAATTCTAACCCTAATTAAGAATACAATTCATAATTAGCACTTAATTAATGAACCGATCGAGTTTATTTGTATTCTATGAAAGTAATCATAGCGTAAATAAAAAGGCTAATGTGGACAATCAAATAACTAGTCTTGTTGCCGCTCCCAGCTTATCTCTATCTTCATCTGACTCAGATAAAAAGAAAGAGATGGACGAAGAAGAGAAACTTCATCTACATAAGTCTTTGATTAGTGTAAGTTATCTAATTTTTCAGTCAACTGGTTCAATTTGGTGACCGAAATGATAACAAATTGGTGCTTAAAACATGGTTACGTCTGTATTAATTAGGAGGCTACTTACTGTATTTCCCAACACATACGCTGCAATATGTTATTATTAAAATTATTTGATATCCATGGTTAAATTGAGATTTTTAATAGTTTTAATGAAATTTTAGAATAGAAGAGTACATTTAATTAAGATTTTTAAAGACCACAAAAGTTTAAGCATATTTAATTAAAATTTTATATAAACCTTTAAAAATTAGAGTAAGTTCATGATCACATAACCTCTATTTAAATATAATTTCATTTTTAACAACTTCAATGCATTAAAAATATATTTTATATAAAGAAAAAAATAATTAACACTTTTTCATAAACAAGTTTAACGATTAAGTAATGTAAAAATCAGGGAAAAAAATATTTGAGTATATTTAAAAAGTTATGATTTTTAATAAATTTTGAAAATTTATGAATTTTTATTAAAATCCATAAACTTAATAATATGCAGTTAAATCTTCTTTGATTCTTCTCTTATACCAAATATTTATAAGAACTTATAATTTTTTTTTATTTTTTTAACTTTTTCATACATTTTTTTATCCCTATCTTATTATTAAAATAAAATTCATAAAAAAATACAAAATAAAATCCAATAAATTTATGTTATTTAATATCTTAGATTAAAAAATATATTATTTAATTAATTATCTTTGTTAAAAAATATCAATTAAAAATAAATTATATTATTTTAATAATTTTTTTATTAATATACTATTATTTTTTATCAAGTGATTAAAATATCATTAATATATAAATTTTTAATAAAAATAAAAATAAAATTTAATATAAAATTATTTAAAAAAAATCAATAATAATAAAATTTATCTAAATATATATTTTAATATTTAAAATTAATATAGTAAAAATTAAGAAATATTTAAAATAAAATATTATGAATTTTTTTAATTTAATTGTGACTTTATCGTTATTAGAAACTCGTATTTAATGATTTGATAAAAAAATATTTTTAATAAAAATAATTTTATTTAATTGACTTCTTTTACCCATCTATTAAATAATATAGTTTTTAATTTAAAGAATATAATAAAAGATATGATATAATTTAAAAAATTTAGCAATATTTTTCTCTAATTAATAATAATAAAAATAAATTATATATAAAATTTAAATGATTTAATTTTTTAATATAAAAATTCAGTTATATTAACAACTGTACACTGATATAAATTCTTTAATAAATAAATAAAAAGTAAATAACCAATATTAAAAAAAAACACTAAAAAACAAATTCTAAATACACTCTCAAGATATTTTATCCTCAAATATCAGGAACACAACAAAGTAAGATTGCTGAGTAAATAAAATGCTTACTATGAAATGGAACAAATGAGATAAGAGTTGTCAGGTATATATCACGCACCAATAACAATTAAAAAAATTATACATTAATTTTAGATTTATTAATGATACAGTAATTTATATTAAAGATATAAAAAGTTAAAGTATAATATTTTTTTTTTGAAAAAAAAAAACAATCATTCGTTACTTTTTCAAAACAATAACTAATGAAATTATCTTTTTAAAACAGAAATTAACTACCTCAATTAAATCAAAAACTCCTTCACGTCAGCACTCTGCACGGATGGGACTAACAAATGGCTTCAGATGGTGATATGTTTATCTGCTCATTTATTTTTATGACCCATGTATTTTATCAATTTAGATTGTTACTTAAGATAAAAATTATTTTCTTAATTTTTAAAAATTATTTATTATTATTAAAGTATATAAGGATGTAGTATTTATAGAATTTAGTTGTCAAAGATTTATTTACGTTACGTATACGCTCAAAATTTTACTAGAAATTTTTCATTAATAAATGTATTATTTTCTCATAATTTACCGTTACCTTTTAAGTTTCAAGCTCTTCTTTTACCAAATATAACCCAAAATTTACTTTTATTAGCAGCGATTTAAAATAAATTTTATGATTATTTTTAAAAAATTATTTACCTTTTAATTCTTAAAATTTAATATAATTCAATCATTTATATAGTTTTATTTTTAATTTTTTAAATATTTTTAAATATACATATATAAACAACTAATGGATTAGGGTTAATATAAAACTTAATTAAATTTTATTTTATTAATATATAGCATTTCTAGTAAAGCAAAAAAATATTATTTACTTGTGGATGAGAAATGAGTTTTTTTTTTAATTCTTTTTTTCTTTCTTTCAAGAAAAAAGGAATAGGTATAACAAGAGATGATAAACCACACCAATTAATTCTTTATAATTTTAAATATTAATTGGGTTCTAACTTTTGATTTTATATTGAGTCCAAAATAAGAAGATGAACCTAATTCGGAAATTCAATATTTCTTTTTTAAAAAGTACCAATATCAATAATACATATACGAATAATGAGATAATAACTAAAAAATGTTATTAAAAATTGTCAGTCGACATGGGAATTACATTGCTAATTATTTTTTTTCCCCCCAAGAAATATTGTTTGTTTCTTTTGAAACGATGTTTCTTGTTGGTACTCTTGATCCGGAAACATAAGAGTATGATTCTAAACTTACTGGACAAATATATTACAATTAAAATTGACTTATCATTATAATAATAATAAAAAAACAAATCATGAAAATCTCTATCATTAAGATATTTTAATAGAAGTATTATTATTATATAATAAATATATCATAATTATTATTAACAAGTTATTTAATTATACTTATCATTAAAATTATGATATTAATATTCATCTCTAATAACTATACCTAACATTTTCCTTTTAATAATAACTAAGAAGGTAATTATATCTAAGATACCTCATTTATATATATAAAAAATCTAAAATTTAAATCTTATTCAATATACATAAATAATATAATTATTTTTAAAAAATATCTTAATAATAGGTGAAAATATTATACAATTAAAATTTTTACCGGTAAAATTATTTTTTCTGAATGACAATTATAATATTAATATATTCGACTATGATTAATGAGAATAAAATAATTAATTGATAAATTTAAATTTAAATTATATTTAGATATATGCCGTTCAATGTAAGTTATAAATTTTTAGATGTATCATTCATGAGCAAATTATAGAAAGTATAATGATATATATGGTAGGAAGTTATTTTTATAAAACTTAGGTTACTTAGGTCATGTGAAGTAATTAAATTTTCTTTTTTTATTAATAACATTTCTATTAAAGCAAAAAAATGTTATTTACTTGTGGATGAGTAATAAGTTTTTTTTTTCTTTCTTTCAATAAAAAAAAAAAGAATAGGTATAGCGAGAGATGAAACACCATATACACTAATCTAGTTCTAACTTATGATTTATATTGAGTACAAAATGAAAAAGAATGAATCTAAGTCTGGAACTCAAGATTTTGTTTTTGAAAAGTACCGATATCATCAATAATATATATTATAATTATTTTAACAGTCAGGTGAACGAGTAATAAGACAATACCTGAAAAATTCATAAAAAAATGTTGTCGACATAAAATTAAAAATGTTAGTCGACATGGGAAACGTTGCTATTTTTCTAAGAAATATTGTTTGGATGTTTCTCGTGGGTACTTTTGATCTATAAACATAAGAGTGCGATTCTAAACTTCCTAGAACAACATATTACACATAAAATTGATATATCATTAAAATAATAAAGAGAAAAAAAAAACCTGAAAATCTTTATCATTGAAATATTTTAATAGAAATGTTATTATCACAATTATTATTAATATAATAATGTTTTATTAAATACAAATAAATAAATTTAATTATATTTATAAATAAAATTGATATACATAATATTTGCCTTTTAATAATAGCTAAGAAACTCATGTCTAACATTAGATACCTCACTTGTATACAAATAAAATATAAAATTTGAATCTTACTTAATATACGTGAAATCGTGAATAATATAATTATTTTTAAAAAAATATTTAATAATAAGTGGTAATATTACACAATTAAAATTCTTACTCAGAAAATTATTTTGTATGAATGACAATTATATTATTAATATAGTGGACTATGATTAATAAGAATAAAATACTTAACTTATAGAGTTCAACTTTAACTATGTTTAAGTAACTGCCCTTGAGTGTAAATTATAAATTTTTAGATTTATTATTCATAAGTAAATTATAAAAAGCATACTGATATATATGGTAGAAATTTATTTTTATTTTATTTTTTAATAGATTTTAAAATTTTGAATTCAAATTTTTTACCTTATATTATGGTAATATATGTAGTAAGGATATCGATGTTAAAAAGTTAATTAATTACAAAATAAATAGCAATTTTTATATAGGAAAATGATGCTATTTAATAATGTGATAATTGTTAATTGAAATAATAATATTTATTTTTTCAAAGCTTTTCATCAACAATTTATTACATAGACTTTTTCCAAAATAATAGTAAATAAATAAAAAAACTCATTTCCTCCTATTTATTTCCCACCAGCTTTCTTAAAATTGGAGGATCTTCCTTATTACTATTATTTTTTTCTTTTCAAAACCCAGAAATACTGGAAAATTGAAAACACAGGACCACAAGGAGTCTCAGAAACATATGTTTTACTTGCTCGGAAATTCCTCTTAACCTCTTTGCGTTTTTCTACTCGCGTTTTCTGGGCTTCTTTGGGAGAACAATAAAGAAAAGCCTGTCACCAAGTTTTGAGAAACAGGAGCTCAGATATTGATTTATATTTCTTCAGTGATTTCGACGTTCCACAACATTTCTCTTTCACTAGATCTATTTTTGGCGGTACGGGTTTCTTTTTTCCTTCAGTTCTCCAGGTTCGTTTATATGTTTTATGTTCCATTCACTGTTATTTATTTATTTTTGCTTTAATTAGGCTGAACCTGGAACAGTTTGAACTGTTCCTTCTTTTTTGGTGTTTTTATATGCTTTTTAGTTTGAGTCCAAACAAAGTCAACATTAAGATTCACAGTTCACTTTATTTTTCCCATTTTATCAACTTTGTTGTCACCGACTCACCAATATGATATTTCAATTTTTTTTTTTTTGGGTTCTAAAGTTGAAGATCAATTTCTTGCCGCATTTTACTCTAATAGGAGTTTGCTGGATTTTCAACTATTAATGTTTTAAGAAATAGAACAGTACCCTTCGTGGAATCTTACGGTTAGATTAAAATTCAACTATATGCGTCAATTCCAAGTCTTCTAGAAAATATAGGGCAAATAATGTTGAATATTATTTGTTTGAATTATCATACTTTCTGGATTAGTATATTGGTCGTTTTGCTATCAATCTTTGGAATTAAGGAACGAGCATCTGTTTGTCTGTCTCTATTTTATATTTACGAAGGGGGTCTGAACTAATGAAGACTGAGATTTAGGTATTAGCTCCAATGGACGCGTGGATTCTTTGTTGTGAAGGTAGTTTACTGCTTTGACGATTTGATTGGGGTAATTAGTTTATGCTAGCTATTGATCGTCAAAGAAAGCACATGGTTTGTTTTTAAGCTGGATTGAAAATCTCAATCAGATACTTGATATGTGGTCGCTATTGGGTTTCGAACGATGCACATGGTTGCTTTATTAAAATAGTTGCTTAGTAATTTGAAAGAAATACATTACTTTCACATTTTCACTAAACTTTTGACAGAATAAATTTCAGGATAGCTACTCTACCCATTTCTTTGTGAATGTATAGCCAGAAGAGTGTATATAATATGGGAATTATTTCACGCAGGTTCATACTCTATGCTCTATTTCCATTTGGTAGAAGCAACTTTTATATCTGTTGAAATATTTAGCAAGGACTTCTAACATATAGCACCAACTTATCCAGTATTTTCATCTTGTTGGCTGCAGTTCGGTTAGTAGAAAACCAAATGAGACTATGAGGCTCATCGTAACAACATTTATTGGAATAGTTTTTGGTTTCTTTATTGGGGTATCCTTCCCAACTTTGTCATTAAGAAAGGTACCCTTGATGTTGGAATCTTTTAGTGTCTATTTGTCTTTATTGTTAGCTTCATTTTTGTTATGGAAAATCCCTTCAAAATATACAAAATTTGAAACATTTCTACCATGATCTGGCAGATGAACGTTGCATCTGGTCTTCTTCCTACTATTGATCTCTCGTGCATAGAGGATAGGAAATCAGGCATTTCCTCCCAAACATTTCTAAACGCTTGGTCTGTGTTGAAAAATAATAACAGAAGCTCAGATCAAGCTCGACATTCAAATGATACATCAAAGGTATATTGACTACTTAACTTCATGCTACTTTTTTTTTTTTGCTACTACCGTGCTACTTGATTGTATAAATTACAGGTTGAGCATGGCTATGAAAATCCTTGCGATGAGGGGACTTCAAAAAAATATGGCTGCTTGTAGTACTAAATCAGAACCAGAAAACTAAATGCATTTGACCTTTTGGCTAGTCTTCTTTTAATAAACTTTTTATAAAGAAAAATTCTAATGGCTTATTTCTTGGTTTTGTTTGCTAGAACTTCTTTTCATTCATATTTCAAGGATAGTGCCATGATATCATGTTCTGTTTTTGATTACTTCCATTAAAACTAGCATTTACCTGGTCTATGTAACAGATTTGGATTCCATCAAATCCCAGAGGTGCAGAAAGGCTACCACCAGGAATCGTTGCTGCTGAGTCAGATCTTTACCTCAGGAGATTGTGGGGTAAGCCCAGTGAGGTGTGTATTTTGCTCCTCATAATAGAGTTGATGTGGTCTTCCAGCAACTTCCCTCTGCATATCTGAAGATAATGGAGAATGAATCCCGTTAGTGAGATCAACTTGTGTACTAGGGATATTTTCTCCCTTGTGCTATTTGTTATAGGAAAAGATTTGATGTTATAAAGTATCCTTTTCCTTGTGCTGAGCTTTTTTCCCCTTCATTTGTGATGAGGTAGTTGATGATGACGGAAGCAAGATTTTAAAATAATAAAGCCATTTTAACATGTAGCTGATCGAATAAATAATATTGGAAGTTGGCAGTGTTAATTAAAGTTAATCTAGTGTTAATATAGTGATTTGATACCCTTTGATTCCAACGATGAGGCATTTTATCAAGCTGTCATTTGCAGGACTTGTCCAGCAAACCAAAGTACCTTGTAACCTTTACTGTTGGTTATGGTCAGAAAAACAATATTGATGCAGCGGTGAAAAAGGTCCCTATATATATCTCTCTCATCTTTCCACACCCTTCCTCTTCTCCTTGTCTTGTATGGCATTAAATATGCTTCTCTTGCAGTTTTCAGGGAACTTTACAATTCTCTTATTTCATTATGATGGTCAAACAACTGAATGGGATGAATTTGCGTGGTCAAAGCGAGCTATTCATGTGAGTGCTCATAAGCAGACTAAATGGTAAGGGCATTTCTCGAGCATCTTTATTCAAGTGTTAATGGTCTATTGAAAGTATGATTGTAAGTTGTAATCTTGATCTTAAATTTCTTTTAAGGTGGTATGCTAAGCGGTTTTTGCATCCTGACATTGTGGCATCCTATGACTACGTATTTATCTGGGATGAAGACCTGGGTGTCGAACATTTCAATGCAGAAGAGTGAGTTTCTGGTCTTGAGTCTTGTTTATTTCTGTTTGTAGTCCATGAAATAATTTTTTAATGTCTTCTTTTCATTTCTGTTCCAGATATATAAAACTAGTGAGGAAGCATGGTTTGGAGATTTCGCAGCCTGGTTTAGAACCTAACAATGGGTTGACATGGCAGATGACCAAAAGAAGAGATGACCGAGAGGTTCACAAGTAAGAATAAATGAATAGTTGGATCTATAATGAATTATTATAATTAAAATCCAACTTCATAAATTGTAACCTTTTTTCATAATTCATTTCAGAGAAACAGAGGAGAAGCCAGGTTGGTGCAGTAACCCTCATCTGCCTCCCTGTGCCGCGTAAGAACTTATTAAAAAAAATTGATATGCACTTGCTGGTATTTCTAGATTCTTTAAATTTATTTTCTTTGCGGGTAATGAAAATAATCAATCTTTTTTTTCTATTTTTCCTGCAATAAACAGGTTTGTTGAGATCATGGCACCAGTGTTTTCACGAGATGCATGGCGCTGTGTTTGGCATATGATTCAGGTAGAGAGGATTATTCTGATTTCGCTCAGTTAGGAAGTCTTGTTTATTGGTCCTTAATTATTTCTGAACCCATTAGTCCAGACATATAATCACATTGCTGTGTGAATTGCAGAATGACTTGATCCATGGATGGGGCCTTGACCTTGCCCTTAGAAAATGTGTAGAGGTTTGTGCCCTGACTTTCTTTCACTTTGATCTCTCTCGCTCTCTCTCTCTCTTGAGAGGCACACACATAATTCAGTAGTTGAAACTGAACACTTTAAACATAACTTTATAAAACAGCCAGCCCATGAGAAAATCGGCGTTGTAGATTCCCAGTGGATTGTTCATCAAACTGTTCCGTCGCTTGGGAGCCAGGTAATTGGAGATTTTCAACCACAGCTATGTTTCATATCTTTTGCCTTTTTGCATATGAAAATTGAAATACTAACTACCCTTTCACATTTGATCAGGGTGAAGCACATGATGGGAGAGCACCTTGGCAAGGGGTATGTAAAATCACTTTTCACAATGTTCCCCCATATATGGCTTGCGTTGATTTCCCGGTACAGTCATTTGTTCATGGAGACTGCTGACGTGAATACTTTAATATGTTTCCAGGTTAGGGAGAGGTGCATAAATGAGTGGACAATGTTTAAAGATCGTTTAGCAAAGTCAGAGAAAGCTTATTATAAAGAAATGGGGATTGATCCTCCCAATTCCACGGCTCACTAGGGAAACAGTGGAGGATGAGGTTCATACTCAAACACAATAAATAGGTTTGTCCTCCAAATTCCATGGCTCTTTAGGGAAACAATGAGCATTAGGATCAAACACAATCATCGGCACCATAACATGCTTAGCATTTTAGATATATTTGTAGATTCATTATTGCTATAGCATTATAATTTGGCAAAACGAATTTTCCGACAAAGCAAAAAAATTTTTTTTTTTTTGACCAACAATATTTTTTGTTTGATTCGAACATATAATTTAAAGTTAACGTTAGACCATTAATCAAATCACAAATATGAATTGATTCCTTAAGAATTTTATTGCTCAATATCTGCTGTAAAGTAATAAAACGACTTATTATAATATTTTGGTGGTCCAAATAACAACTTATTACAATTGCTAATACCGTAGTATATGTAATTTTTTGTAGCCATGTTTTCTGTTATTTATTTTTATTTGCACTTGGTCCTCAACTCTTATGGAAAATCTATCAATTTAATCCAAATGTCAAAAAACATCATCCAACAAACAAAAAGACGAGGGTTGAAAATGCTGAATGTTTTAATTCAACCTTTTATTAGATTGAGATCAGTTGATACTATTTGTGACGGAACCTTTGTTTTTACAAACCTTCATTCGTTAAAAATAAAATAAAACGAGAACTTGTTAATGGAAAAAAGATGGCAAAAAGAAAACAACAATCAGTAAGTACCAGCTACTTTGGTACAAATGGTTTCACGACGTGCTGGGCATCTATCTTGAAGCTAGTAACATGTGTGTGGTGTTTTCCCGATGTTTGTAAGTTTTTTTTTTTTATAAATATTTTTGGGCGTGTACTGCATTTGATTTACTAATTTTTTTTTATATATTAATCAGGTTTATAGTCATTTTAATTTTAAAAATATATTATTAATTTTTAACATTAAAATAGATTTTTTATATAAAAGTAAATACATTAACATAAAATCATGAATGGATAAATTCATCTTTTCTATGAGCTATGTATACGTAAAAGTTTCTGTCGATTTCCCAAAGACTTAACAGTAACATGGGATTTGAGGATAAAATATTGGTAATATTTGGCTTTGGCATTTAGGATTCTACCAAAATGATTTACTCAAAGGGCTTGCGATTGGCCCAAACTGCGCACAACTTTTCAGACAATAGAAAACTAGATATTTGACATTTTGTTATTTACGATAATTAATAAAAAATAAACAAAATATACACGAACTGCGTATATATATATATAAAATTACTATTTTCCAAGTTCCCAAGGCTTGCTACAAGTAGGAATGAGAACGGAGATAATTATAATTATTTTGTATTAATTTTGAAATTAATAATAATTATTTATGTGTGATAATAATTTTTATACGATGTAATCACGTTTTTTATTTTATTTTTTATTTATTTAAAATATATTTAATTTAAAAATATAAATATTAAATATATTATTTAAAATATTAGACATTAATATTTATTTTTTAACTATTTAACATATTTTTATAAATAAAATAAAAATAAATAGAATTTAATGTAATTATTCCAAGTATTATATATTTTATTATTAAAAATATATTATTTATATTATTATACATAAATAAAAAATATTAATATATATTTTATTTTAATTATTTTAAAATATCAATCCTCACCCAAAACACATCACCTCTTTGCCACAAGGTCCATAAGAAAGACGAATTAGACGCGTGGTACATGAAAACTATCTCCACGACTCTCTTAGTTAATATCTTAAAGCAAACACACGTGTCGCCACCGTCCACACCCTCTGGTTAACCTAACAGACTGGTGGCTAGAATCAACTTGTGTAATTTGTATTTATCAGCAAACCCTGAAATGATTGTATATGAATTGTTGCATTGTCAAATAAAAACCTACTGGGTTGCTTCCTTTCTTCTCCGGTTCCGCCTAAAATTAAATTAAGACTTCCTTTGTACTAAATTTGCAAAACCTCTTTTAGTTTAGCTAATTAAAATATTAATAATAATTCAGCTAGCTAGCTGCAGGGAAACAAATTAAGAAGAAGATGGGTCTTTCCAATTTTCCAAGTCCAGCAGAAGGTGTAATTGTAGTGTTAGTAATGAACATAGTATTTTCAGTGACTCTGTTAAAGAACATGATGAGATCTGTGCTCAAAGTGGTAAGTGGTAATGATAAATCAACAAATATAGAGGAAAACCCAGATCATGACCAGTATCAGAATAATATTAAAGGAAGAGAAAATAGAATCTCATTAACCCAATTCAAGCCTCTATATAATACTTCTCCATATATAATATTAATGGAGTGCTGTGTTTGTTTTTTTGTAGGTTTGAAGCAGAGGAAGATGTGATTCAGTTGTCCTGCAAGCATTTCTTCCACAAACTGTGTTTAGAGATCGAAATGGTTTCTCAACAAACACTCTTCTACTTGCCCTCTCTGTCGCTCTGTTATTCACTGAATTAAAACTTTTTAGTTTTTGATTTAGTTTAGTGATCAGGGAAGGTTATATTTTGAACAAATATGACTAGTGTTTTCCCTTTATTTTGATTTGTATATAATAATATTATACTTGGTTTATATATGTTAATATGTGGTAGATTTTCTTTCCTGTACTTTTTTTTAAAATATAAATATATATATATATATATTTTTCTTCCTTCAGGGTTTATTTTTGAGGATTATGTACCATTGTATTTATATTTTATATTATTAAAAAATTATATTTTAATATCTTAATTTATAAATTGATATCTATTTTAATTATTTTAAATAATGTTTGTTTTTATTCGATAAAATTATGATATATTATCTTACATATCAAATTAAACAAAAATATTTACGACAATTTAGAAGAAAAAAAGAAGACAATTGTAAAAATACAAAAAAATTAAAAAAGAACAAAAATTTGAAAAATTAATATTATAATTATATATCGACAAAAATTATAATATATTTTTTATTTAATAATAATTTTATTCAATAATAATATTAAATTATAATTAATTATAAAATTTAAAATTTTAATTTATATACTTTTGTTATATTAATTATTAAAATACAATATTTTATTAATGAAAACTTATACCTATTATAAAATATAGTTTTTTCTATCTAATAGAAAGATAGTGCTTTTTATTATTGTCTTTTCTTTTTTCTAATTTTTTAAAAATATTTTTATCAAATTTACACTTACGATGTACATAATCAATTTTAATAAAAAATAAAAAAGATTTAAAATTGTACACTAAAACAAAAAAATTTACTTAAAAAATTAAAACATATCAATTTATTAATTAATGTCCTCTTGAATACTAATATGAGAAAATATATTTATGTTAAATTATAATATTATTATAATTGATAGGTGAGCTAAATATTATAAATTAAAAATATAAATTTTATTATATTAATAAATATTATCTATCATTTTAATTATAATTATACAAAGAATATTTACTTATTTAACTACCACTCTTTTTACTTTGTATGCATGCGTCTACGCTGTCACAGTTTATAGAATCTTTCTTTCGCAGTCAAAATGAAGTGAATTTTTAAAATTCCCTAACTAGTGGAGTGGCGGCTATTATGCTTTGAAATCATTTCCAACTTATTATGTATAGATATATGCATTCTGGTTGTCTCATAAAACGAAGAGAATAAACTTTTTTATTATTATTATCAAAAAAGAATAAATTTATTAGAAGAGCAACTTGACAAAGCTGGGGGCAGATTTGTTGAGTGCTCAAGAGGGTCATGTGCTCCTCTCATTTTTTTTATAATTTAATTAAGTTTAATATCTATAAAATTATAGTTAAATTTATATATAAAATATAATTATTTGAATTTTATTTTTATCACTTAAAATCTTATTATAAATTTAATATATAATTTGATAATATTAAACTTAAATAATATGAATCTTTATTTAAAAAAAAAACAATAATTAAGAATCAACTAGTACTATTTTTTATTACCCATTATGAAATCTAACCATAGACAATTTTTTTTAAACACATTTTAAACTATGGTAATATGATCAGCACCTTAATTTATTTAAGAGTGATATTATGTTAAAATGCCATAAATTACTTTTATTTTTAATTAGGCACAAACTATTTATATTTAATTTATTGATATTCCATTGAGAAAAATTGAATAACAACCTTTACTTGATCAAAAGTTTTTTAATTTCATGGGTAGCACATTACATATTTTTCAAGGAGATTTTTGTACACTTACCTTTGTTGGCCAAAAAAATCCTCATATTAATATTCAATAAAAACTTTATTGAATGAGATAATTTATTGATGAATAATATATTTTAAAATTAATGAATAATATTCTCCTTTCCATAAAAATTCAATAAAGTTAGTAACTTAGAAATAAGTGGAAAGTTAAATCATTAATTTATTAACAACTAAATGAATGAAATGAAAAACATTCCCTTCTTTTTTCTTTACCTCATAAAATAAAAACGTGTAGTAGTTGTTGTTGTTGTTCATAGTTATCATAAGGCAATTAAAGGAAACTAAAAAAAAGTGTCTAGCTCTCTCGATTCCAAAAAGTTTGTATTGGATATTAGTCCTTAATTCAAGGAATAAAACAAGGACCTTAATTCAAGGAATAAAACAAGGACCTTAATTCAAGGAATAAAACAAGGACCTTAATTCAAGGAGTAAAACAAAGAATCCTTATTTCAAGGAGTAAAACAAGGAATCCTTAATTCAGGGAATAAAACAAGGAATCCTTAATTCAAGGAGTAAATCAAGGAATGCTTAATTTAAAGAATAATTGAAGGAGTAAAATTTTCTTATAAATAGCTATACAATTGTAATGAAAACATGAAGAAAATAATACAAACTAGAGAACTCTTTTGTGTAGAGTTATTTCTTGTTTTTTCAACATGGTATCAGAGCAGGAAAATTAACTTGCTTCTGCTTTATTATTATCTTAGCATCTTCAATCTTTGAAATGGTTGAAGACAAGCAGCTAGGATCAGAAGCTGAAAGTTCATCAATACTTTCCTTCATGAATATGCATGAGGTGGATGTCAACCCAAATCAAAGATTAAGCTCAGTCTTGTTGAATGAGTTTAATTACTTGCCTTGGTCAAGAGCAGTGTCTCTGGCTCTAGGTGGAAGGTCCAAGTTGGGGTTCATAAATGGAAGTATCGAAGTACCTGATGTTTCCTCACCAACCTATGAATCCTGGCTTAGTAAGGATCAACTGGTTATGTCATGGCTCCTAAATTCCATGGAACGTAAATTAGCTGAAATATTCAGTTACTCTGAATCTGCATACCAACTATGGGAGACGGTCAAGGAAATGTATGGCAGTCAAAACAATGCTGCACGAGTTTTTCAATTAAAGAAAGACATCTCAGATCTGCAACAAGATGGCAAGCCTTTTGTACAACTCTTAGGAAGCATGAAAAACATGTAGAAAGAGTTGGAAATATATCGTCCTCATACAACCGATGTAGCTCTACTACGAAAGAGAGCGGAAGAAGATAAGATATTTCAACTTTTGTCCAATCTGGATTCAACATATGAAGATATACGATGTCATATACTCATGAATACTGAACTTCCTTCCTTCACCAATGTATGTGCGACAATTCAACGTGAAGAAGTAAGGAGGAAAGTCATGAATAAGGGTACAATGGCTAGTTCACCTGAGGCAAGAGCCTATCTAACCAACGAGAGAAAGTACAAAGGGAAGCATCCAAACTTGAAGTGTCAACATTACAACCATACGGGCCATGTTAAGGACACATGTTGGATTCTACATCCAGAATTAAAACCTGATTTTATAAAGGATAAGGGTTTACAGAAAGTGAATCAGATCGACACCGCGGCAAATCATGCTTTTGCCTCTACCTCTAATGGGTCTGATCCATTCAAGAACTTCACAACGAATCCAGTTGAACTCATGAATGAGTTTATGTTGTATCTTCAAAGCAAGACAGGAGGAGCTAGAATTGACTGTGTGGATAGCATAGAAGAAGGAAACTCGACAGCATTGCTAGGCAAGTTTGCGGGCTTCTTGGCAAATACAAAACTCATACCACAAGAGGACATGCAAGGTATCATAAAAGCCTTTAAAACTGCTCTTAAAATAAATATGTTGCATGATTTTTGGGTTGTAGATTCAGGTGCCACAGATCATATGACAAATCATGTGTCAAAGTCTCATAAGTTTGAAAAATTAGCAAATCCTTCTCAAGTTTCAATTGCAAATGGTGAGAATGTAAAGGTTTTAGGAAAGGAAAAAATAAAATTAATGTCAGATGAAATCGAGTCAGCAGTTTTATATGTACCTTCCTTTCCTTTCCAACTTCTGTCTGTAGGAAAAATCACAAATACCTTGAATTGCTTAGCCATCTTTTCTCCTCACAATGTCATTTTTCAGGATTGTGTCACCAAAAAGACGATTGGTGAAGGGTTTTACTTAGATGGTCTCTATTACATATCCAAGAGCAATCCCAGAGGGTTTCAAGCCAAGTTTAATCCTATCCAAGATAATCAATTGTGGCATCAACGTTTAGCTCACCCTTCTCTACCAATTTTGTCAACTTTATTTCCAAACTTAGGAAATGATGAAATTACATGTGAAACTTGCCACTTGTCTAAGGCCACTAGGTTGCCTTTTAATTCTTCCTTGTCTAGGGCTAGTAAGTGTTTTGAACTAGTTCATTCAGATGTATGGGGACCAATTAATGAATCTTTTGATGGTTATAAGTATTTTGTGATTTTTGTTGATGATTTCTCTCGAGTCACATGGTTATATCTTTTAAAGTCTAAGAATGAAGTTATGGAAGTATTTAAGGACTTTCATAATCTTGTTAAAAATCACTTCTCTTCTAAAATTCAAACCTTAAGGTCTGACAATGGCACCGAATACATGTCCCATATCATGAAACAATATTTGAGCATTCATGGCATTATGCATCAAACAAGTTGTGTTGGCACACCTCAACAAAATGGTGTAGCTGAACGCAAAAAGCGGGACTTACTTGAAAAACTAGAGCATTAATGCTACAAATGAATGTACCAAAGAGATTACGGTCCCCGAGGGTCAGGTACTGCTTACATCATCAATAGATTACCCAGTAGAGTCTTGGATTTCAAGTCTCCTTAGAGGTCATGAAAGGAAGGAAAATTAACCTTTCACACCTTAGAGTCTTTGGTTGCATCTATTTTATACATATTCAATCTCATCATCGAATAAATTGGATACTAGAGTTGTTAAATGTATTTTTCTTGATTATTCACCTACACAAAAGGGATATAAGTGTTATGATCCCCAACTTAGGAGATTAATTATGTCTAAAGATGTTCAATTTTATGAAACTAACCCTTTTTCAACAAGTCACATAAAATCACAAGTCAAGGGGATGACATCTTGGATGTGTTTCCATTACCAAGAATCGAACTTGAGGCTCCACAACAACAAGATCCCAACCATGTCAACATTGATGCATCTCTCATTGAAAGTAAGAATGAAGGGTCTCGTCTTGATGGTACACTGCATGAAGATGATGACAATCAAGATGATCCTCACAATATGGTACAAGATGTAAACGAGTATGACATAACTCCTCCTGCCCCACGACATAATCCAATGTGTGTTAGGCAACCTCCCATAAGACTTCAAGACTTTTTCACCTACAAACTCACACATCCCATCTCAAATTATGTGTCATATAAGAGAGTGACACCAACCCATGCCGCATTCCTCAAAGACTATATCGAGTTCTTGTGAGCCTCAAAACTTTCATGAGGCCAATGACCAAGAGGTGTGGAAGGAAGCCATGCAAGAAGAACTTAAAGCCCTAGATCAACACAACACATGGAGCATCACCAAACTTCCAAAAGGCAAGAAAGTTGTGGGTTGCAAATGGATCTATAAGCTCAAATTCAAGTCAGATGGATCAATTGAGAGGTATAAAGCAAGATTGGTGGCTCGGGGATTCACTCAAACATTCGAGGTGGATTACAAAGAAACATTTGCACTGTTGCAAAAATGAACACAAGAAGAGTGCTACCGTACGTGGTTGTAAACAAGGGTGGTCCATGTACCAAATGGATGTGAAGAATGCATTCTTGCATGGTGATCTCAAAGAAGAAGTCTATATGAAACTACCATCCGGGCATCCTCAAAGCAATGAACTGGATTTAGTGTGCAAATTGCACAAATCTATTTATGGTTTGAAAGCAGTCCCCACGAGCTTGGTATGCCAAGCTAAGCTCGCTTCACTAGTGTTGGTTTCAAAAGCAAAGAATGCCGATTCCTCACTATTTGTTCGCATTGAGCTATGGGCAAATTGGTTGTCTTTGATTTATGTAGATGATCTGATAATTACAGGTGATAATGCTGACGAGATTTTCAACCTCAAACAATCTCTTAGACAAAGGTTTGCAATTAAAGACCTTGGGATCTTGAAGTACTTTCTTGGTATAGAAATGGCAACCTCGCACAAGGGACTTTTTCTTAACCAAAGGAAATATGTCCTAGATTTGCTTAAGGAAGCTAACATGAGCGATGCTAAACCATCCATTACCCCTCTTGACAGCAAGCTCAAACCTAGCTTGAAGGGCACACCACTCATGGATATAAGTTATTACCAGCGACTGGTTGGTAAGTTGATCTACCTAACAATCACCAGACCTGACATCACATATTCTGTAAGTATTATGAGCCAATTCATGCACTCCCCAACACTTGAGCATTTAACCCTTGTTAAAAGAATCTTACGCTACTTAAAAGGATCAGTGGGTCATGGTATTATCATGAAGAAGAATGACAACACACAAATCATGGGGTATTGTGATGCTGATTGGGCAGGGAATGCAATTGATCGCAAGTCCACTCTTGCCATTGTACATTTGTCGGTGGAAACTTGGTCACATGGAAGAGTAAGAAGCAAACCGTCATTGCGGATCAAGTCTGAAGCCGAGTATCGTGCAATGGCTTCAACTGCGTGTGAGTTGATATGGCTTAAAGGTCTTACGTGTGATTTAGGTGTTCCTACAACTCTTCCTATGTCCTTATTTTGTGACAATCAGTGCAAATATGCATATAGCATCAAACCCAGTGTTTCACGAGAGGACGAAACACATTGAAGTTGATTGTCATTACGTTCGTGAACAAGTTCAATCACAGGTAATTCAGACACATTATACAAGAAGCTTCGACCAACTGGCTAACATCTTCACCAAGCCCTTGGCTTTTCATCAGTTTCAACGACTTTTGTCCAAGCTTGGATCCATAAACCTTCTGGATCCAGTTTGAGGGGGAGTATTGGATATTAGTCCTTAATTCAAGGAATAAAACAAGGACCTTAATTCAAGGAGTAAAACAAAGAATCTTTATTTCAAGGAGTAAAACAAGGAATCCTTAATTCAAGGAATAAAACAAGGAATCCTTAATTCAAGGAGTAAATCAAGGAATGCTTAATTTAAAGAATAATTGAAGGAGTAAAATTTTCTTATAAATAGCTATACAATTATAATGAAAACATGAAGAAAATAATACAAACTAGAGAACTCTTTTGTGTAGAGTTATTTCTTGTTTTTTTAACAGTTTGGCTGTTATATAAGTTATAAGATATCAGAAATTGTTTATTTATTTTTGATTATATGAATTCAAAATTAATATAATTTTTTTCTTTTTTAAAAAAATAAATATATAATAAAAAATGAAGAAAGAAAATAATTTGATTAATAAATAATATATTTCAAATCTAATGAATAATAACTCATAAAATATATTAACCATCACACACGTATATTTAATGTTGAATATTTATTACACACACTTAAGATCTAAGACATTATTTAATAATAATAAAAATTACAGGAATTATAAAGAGCAGGTTACTATACAAATTAAACCATCACTCATATAAAATACCGATGGAATATTAACTAGTGTAACCCATATGCATACACATGATATAAAAATGGAATTCTCAGCCACCCCATGGTATTAATTGGTCCACTGGAATTTCTTATGCTTATACTGAATAAAATTTTCAGCTTCTTTGTTAACATCTTGTTCATGATGAACCTTAGTGACTTGGGTTCTCCTTGGAGCTACATCCTCTTCAACAATTTGTTCATATGAGTCGGTATTAAACTGAACGTGATGCGTTGGACGACGTCGTTGAGGAGCACAAGTTTTGTAGCTTAGGTGATTAGGCGACATAGGCTCATCCATTATTAATGCGGAAGCATGATAGTAATTAATACGATCATCTGAGCTAGTTGTATCCCAAACTTGATATTGCCTTTCACTTTTGTGTGACATTTTTAGGTTTCGTTTTCAATATTTATGTTTTATTTTTATTCCTTTTTATAGGAGTTGAAATAGGATTTTTTTGGCTTTAAAGATAAGATCGAACTAACGAATCAGATGTTGCTCTTTTCATTTCTGCCTCAATTTAATTGCACGAGACAGAATCTATAAAGTTTTCTTTCTTTTCAAGTTGGCAAATGCTTTTTTTTTTTTTTTGAGGAATTTTAATTGAAAGCACGTATAGTCTTATTTAATATTCCTTGGGTGTGTCACAGTAAAAGTATTTGGGATAATCGAACAAAATGGAGAGACCTTTATAAGTTGGATACAACTTTAGTGGGAAATGTTCCAATACAAAGTGAAATTCGAATTTATCACCTTATTAAATATCAACCTTTAAATATTTGATAATACACTTTTGATACATAAAAATAATATATTTTTTCTCTAATAATATTAGTTCTTTTCTCTTTATTTATTTATAAATAAAATTACATCAATTATTTTTTCTTGCTATTCATGTTATCCAAATATAAAGTGTGTTCGTGTTGTCATGTGGTGCAAATGGCTTTTAAAAAAAATCTCATTTTACTAAATATAATATTTTAGGTAAAGATTGTTGTATAATTAAATATTTATTTTGTGTATTTGTATTTGGTGTCGTGACGTGTTTAACCATAATAATAAATCAGGCTCTTTGGTTCAAGTTATACCTTACTAGCTTAGAATATTTAACTTGTATTTGGTTCATGTTTGATTCATAAATTTCAAATCGAGATACTTGTTTATGGTAATCTGATCTAACCATACATTATATTATCATTCTCTATTATCTTCAATTATATCAAACGTAACTTTAATGAACGGTGATAAAGATTACATGAAGTATAATGCTTATCAAATCTTATTTTACCTGTCAAAAATTAGTTGATTTAATTGATAGGAGTATGTATACAATGTTAGATGCCTTAGCATGATAATATATTATTGTAATAAAATTGGAATATTTAAATTGATATTTTAATAAATTGAAATATTCAAATTTTTTTACGCTTTAACGTGTTATATCTATAAAGTAAATATAGGTGTGTATAAATATATGTGGTACATAAATGATGATTATTAATTATCCTCGTACGATAATATCATTAACTAAAATATATCGTCTATGTAGAACTCATAATAAATTATGACATTCAACGATAAAAATTATCTGTAATAATTAAGTATAATTTTACAATAATTTCTTTCCTCGTTGTCATCGAAAGATGTAATCTAATCCTTTGAGAACATTAATAAATAATTGTTTATCATATAAAATTTTCGTAATATAAAAACATATAATAATTTTTTATCAAATAAATGTTATAATATAATACTGATTTATTTAATAAGTGTTGTACAAAAACAAAAACAAAAAATCATTTATTAAAATATGATTTTTTATTTTATAAAAACTTCATAATATAATACAATATAATTATGATTAATTAAATAATTATCGTTATAAATTCAATATTTTTTTTTAATTTAATTTTATCAAAACTAATTTTATAATAAAAATATACAACAATTATTGAATAGAATAACTGTAATATATATCAAAAGAAAGTATATTAAAACAATATAATCTTAACATCCCGCTTATTAGAAATTTTGTCTTAAAATTAGAATCCATAATTATAAAATAAATATAGAACTTTCCTCGCTTTCAAAATTCAAGAAGTTCAAATTAAATTGAAAGAAAAACTACATAATAAAATTTGAAAGATAACTCTATCTATTTTCCTAGCATGTGATAAATTTCTTCTTGATGTATGTTATATTTCCTTCAAACTACAATAGCTAAATAATAAATGAATAATGCATTGTAACTTAAATATAAAGTTAATTTATTGATTTTATTTAGAAAAACTCAAGTAACTTACCAAACTCTAAGTAAAAGATAGTGTATTTTTCAAAATAACATTCAAAAACTTGATGACATAATATACACATTGTTTACCATTGGTAGCTAAGAATACTATATAATTTTATTAATCAATCAAAAAATATTGATTATATAATTAAATTAAATAATATTTAAAAATATATTTAATTTACAATCACATTTTTTCAATCTAGAATTTTTTTCCCTTTCGATCTTTATGTGCATTCCACATAGCATATGTTCTATACTACATAAAACAAGTCATCAAACAGTAAATTTAATACAAACTAATAATATATACGTAGATATATATTGAATAAGGAAAATTGAAATTTCATACTTATTTTTAATTTTCTACCCATCTTTGAATTTTGTATCTATTAATCCTAACTCTTCATCCCAAACATCATACTATTATTCTTAATTTTAAGTACAATGTCACATCTTTTGTATTGCTTTTCTCCAGCCTAAATATTACAATTTCTTAAAAATAGGTGATAAACTTTTCAATGTATATATGAATACACAAAGCTCTTTTTCTCATGCTCAAAAAATGCTAGAAAAATTAAGAATATATACAATTGCTTCATTACAAAACCTACATGAATTTCCTCGAATACTTGGCTTCAAACCTATTATAATTATTAGAAGGTTTAACGGAAACTAATTTTAACAAAATGGTATTTGCTTATAACTCAAGATTAATTGCAGAGGAAAAAAGCAAAACGAAACAAGAAGCGTCACAATACCGCATGATTAGCTTTCAAGCAACCAACTGCAAAAGTTGAATTTAGCTCGCAATAAAAGAGCTTGGGGTTCAATCAATATGTGTATTGAGTTAATTATTGACACTTTTGCCCGTTCTATCTAATCAGTATTCAATTATATACCTATAATTATAGGATAACACAAAGTGTTTTTTTTTTTTTTGGTTCCCAGATATTGAAGGAATGACACATCTAAATAAACAAGAATATATTATAATCACTTCATGGTGCTGAAAGCTAAAGAAAGTCCAAAATGGGAAAGCAATAAGGAACAAGGGTATTTTTGCCAAACCAACTACACCTTTATAATTTAAACCATGTATATATAAATACACAAAGCTCTCAAAAGTTTTGATACCAAACCACATTTATATATAGTCTCTCATTAATTGAAACTTTTTTATCTCCTTCACTTCCCCTTAAATTTTCTTTTCCTAAACAGCATAGCTTCTTTTATCCAAATAGCTCTTGTAATTGTTGATCCATCAACAATAGAGAAAAAATAGAAGAAACCGATCAGAACCCAAATGTACACACCATAACATAATTGATGATCACTAAGTTTCTAAAAAAGGTGACTCGATTGTTGGTTTCAGTTTCATTGTTCGACGGAGGAGGAGGAGAAAGAAATGCAGAATGTTCTTTATTCAAGTGAAATGGATAGTTTAATGTATTTGATGATTTGTATAAAATCAAATATTACATATTATGCAAGTTTGTTGAACGGATAAATGTTCAATCCAAGTAAAAATCATTAGGAGGCAGCGAAAAGGATAATGAGGTATTCACGAGATATTGTCAAAATTGGTCTTCTCTATGATCAATGATATTTACCATTTTATACATATATTTATATTTATGTATCAATTCACATGTTGACAATAAATTATTGTTTCTTATACATTTTATATGTTTAATTTATATTATTAACGAAAAAAAGACAAAAACGTGTATTTAGAGTAAAAATAATATTTTTGATATGACAAGTAAGGTTTAATTAATTTAAAAAAGGGCTCGATCGAACATTGATTGAGTACTCTTAAGTTGAAAATCAAAATAATTATATCGATCGAGAAAGGGTATCAACCGATCAAGACATTTAGTTTGCACTCAAATCTAACACTTTTAATCCTGATCATTATATCAAAAAAAATTTAATCTAATTTAAATTAGTCTCAAAAGTATATTATATAAATAATATAAAGGGGTCATCTAAACATAACAATTACAATAAAAAATAAAGAGAAATCAAAAAACACATCAAGAATATATAATTTATAAAAGAGGTTTTGAAAATAAGATTGGAGATTTTCGTAATTTTTTTTAATCTTTTTTTAGTTAGTTTTCCATGAACATACTATTGATTCTTATAATTTTAATTTTAATTTTTTTAATTTTTGATGTATTTTATTTTATGTTTTAATTTCAAAACTATGCATATTGTTACACACAATCTACGTAAATTGTTTCATCTATCTATAATAAATCATAATATGTTATTCATTAATCTTAAAGTATATACTAATTATATTGTTTTCTCTTTAACATTTATTTTTTTCAAAAATAAAATTGTATTAATATTACATTTCATTTACTTAAAATACAACATATCACATAAATAATGAATCATATACGGAATAATTAGGACAGTTATATTGTTAGAACAAAATTTTCTATTGTAAAGTAAAATAAAATATTTAAAGCAATATTTTTATTTTTTAAAAAACTTAAAACATTAAATTTTAACGTAAAATATCTGGTTACTTTAAAATTAATATTTTTATTTTTAAAAAACCTAAGATATGAAATTGTAAAGTAAATTATTTAATTATTCAAAAATTAATATTTTATGATTTAGTAATATCAATGCCTAATAATTATTATTTTTGGATGTATAAATAATTCAATTATTAAATATATTTTTACTTTTAATTTTTATTTTTTTTAAAAGTACGTCTATTTATGTTCTAAAATAATGAATATATATTTTTTAAATGAGTTAAAAATATAATTTTATGTTAAAAAAATTAGGTTATGTAATTAAAATTATTCTTATATAATTATTCGATAATTGCGAACAAAATTGGATGGACGTCGAGCAAATAAATAACATTCAATTGAATATTAATTGCGAACAAAACCAGAGTCAAAATATTCGCCATTCTCGCCATGGAGAAATTTATTCTTGTACGAGATTCACTTCTTATCTTGCCTCAGCTATAAAGAGCCTATAAATGGAGGCTTGATCACCAAGAGAGGTATAACTCATAAATCTTACAAATCTTTGGAGGAAAAAAATCAATCACCAGAAAACAAAAATGGGTGGGTTTGGTTACCAAAAGCAGAGTTATGATATGGGCCAAGATGCTCACCAACAGAGCTATGATATGAATCAAGAGTCATCGTGGCAGAACCAAAACAGGTATCATCAAGGCCATGCCCCAGGAATGCACATGATGCCCAATAATGTGTACCCTCAAAACCAAGCTTTGCTTCATAACCATCACCCTGTGGGTTTGGGGGGAAAAAGATTGCCTAATACTTATGGTGGTGGGTTCAATGGTTCACATGGTGGTGGTGGTGGTATGTGCAACTATCATGATCAAATGGAGAAATCGAAATATGAAAGGTATCATGAAGAGGTAATTCAAGCCCCAAGGACAAGCATGCAAGCAATGGGGTATGAACGTGGCAGTTGGGGAGATGATTATGGCCGGAACAACTATCGTGGCGGTGGCTATGATGATGGCATCAATCGTCATAGAAATGGAGGCCAACAAATTGAGTGGATAGCTAGGGGGGTTTAAATGAGTGATTAATTTAATTTAAGAGATAAAACCTTCTTTCTCATTTCAAAAATCAAATGAAAATATAAATAAATGATAAGATAAACGTTATCTTATGAAGGCTTGATTGATGGTTTATCGGTTCAAATGATTTACTATCTTAATGTATTTGGGGTTTTAAAAATAAAAGAGGGGTTATTAAGCTCCCCATATGTAATGGTATAATATAATGAATTATGTATGCGCCATACATAGTTAACAAATGGAACAACTATAAATAAAATTAATATCATTTATATTGTAGTCTCTCTGTAAGATTTATTTATTTATTATTTTGAATTACATATTTAAATCATATACTTTTTTTTTTAAACTTACTTTATCCACAAATAAAAAAATTATGTAGAGCCTATTTTGGTGTTGATAAACAAAAGTTAAAAGAAATTTAAAGAAGATATTATGAAAAAAAATAACAATAGAATAAATGTAAATTTTTTAAATTTGAATGTTTTTTTTCAGTTTTTAAAAACCTTAAGAAATTTTATAATAACTTTTCTTATTACAATAATTAAGAATTATTTGATAATGATTTTAATTCTAGATTTTTGATTTTCTTTTAAGTGATTTTTTAATCATATAAATTTATTAATAAATTTTTATTATTTTCATATTTTTAAGGAATCACTACTAAAAATAGATGATTTATAAATCTTTAAAAATTAAATTTTGATTTATGTTTTTTTTTTATTTTCACCTAATATTTTTTTGAGTATAAATCATATCTTATTATTTTTGTAGTTATAAATATTTGAAAAAATGATTAAAAATTATTACCAAACATGTAGATAATTATTTTTATAAAAAATCATAAATTACAAAAATTAATTATTTAATAATAAATCATAAATAATAACAATTGTTTGATAAATTAATTATTTAATAATAAATCATAAATAATAACAATTGTTTGATAACGATTTTAATCATAGATTTTTTAATTTTCAAGTGATTTTTCAATCACATATGTTTGATTACAGTTTCTAATTTTGATTTTTATTTTTTTACAAAATCAATACGAAAATATAAGATGATTTTTAAATTAAAATTTTAATTTCTAATTTTTTTTATTTTTATCAAATATTTTTTTAGAAAATAAATTAAACCTTACAATTTTTATATTTATAAATATTTGAAGAAAATGATAAAAACAAAATAAAATTAACAACTTATAAATGATTTTTAATTTTTTCTTAAAAATCACTAAGTAAAAATTATTACTACATATATTTGTGATTATTTTTCAAAAAAATATGAATCATAAAACTAATTATTTAATCCTAAATCAGAATCAAATAAGTCCTAAATAAACTACCAGATATTTGTATCATAAACAAAATTTTCCTGGAAAGGGATGTTGGATGACTATGTATAATGGGCGGAAACCTGAGAATACCACCAGCCAAGTAGAAACAGATAAGGTGATGATTTCCTTACAATAAACTCGAATCAGCAAAAAGAGAACTTGAAAAGGAGAAGGGGAAAAAAAGAAGAGAAAATAATTACTTTGTACAACAGCCTCACCTTAGAAATCCAAAGAGTTTCTCCAAAGAATAATATAAATTTTGTTGGCCATAAGGGGCAGGGGCAAGCATGTCAGTGACGCACCATGGTCCTCAAATTTTCAGGAAACACTTCAGGAGAAATCAATGCTTCACTTTTAACTAATCTTTACAAAAACGCAGCAACTTTTATTTCAAGAAAGTCACTCATTTTCTCTAATGCAATTACCAGGCAAGAGAAATTTATACTTGTCTGCATTCTCCAAAAGGTATGAAGGAAGATGGACAGCTGAGAATGAATGTGGAATTGGCCCCATTTTCCCAATGATTTCCTTGAAAGTGTACTCTTCTGGGAGCATGTCAAACAAATCGGCCCCCTTGCATATTACTCGCTGTACTCTTTTAGGATTTAGAAAACGTGAAAACCTAACTCTGTCAAAATGACTGTAAGCTTTCATTTTGAATATGAACTCGCTGATATGGCGAAAGCAAAAGCTACAATGCCATCCTGCATCCGCTAAAATGTCATCTGTTTGGCGGAAATGTGCATATCTTGTCTTCCCAGTCTGATATCTGTGAACTGACGTTCTCCAGCTGTTATTATCCACTAGAAACTCAAAAGAGTAAAGATAGTTTTTCAGTCGTAGATGAAGGATGGGAGGGATGTCATTACACCACCGCAGCAGATTAATAGTGTGCCTGCTGGGTATCTCGTCAACATCAGACATTATCAGCAAGTCATCATCAGAAATACCCGCAATTTTGAGAAGCTGGTCCAATGCTACACGCTGGTATGCCTCCTCAATAAATGGGTTTTCCCCTCTCTTGGAATGCCCTGCAATTGTCCCATAAGTCAATCGAGGCTCAACAAATTTGAACTTACCACGATGAGTGGCAAAAGATAGAGGCTTTGGTAACCCAGTAAACGTTGAGTTTGACTCAAGAAGAACAAACTGTGTGACATAGGGATACAATTCTTTCCATCGGATGGTGAGAATGTCAAACTCATTACTGAACAATACAGCATCATAAACACGCCTTGGATACTCCCTGATTCCCCAACCATGAAGCCTGCATAGGTTCTCCATCGTCACATTTTCGTTATAATAATGAGGGATTTCATGAAAAGGTTTAGGCGGTTTTTCCCACAGTGGGCGCAGGAAATATGAGATCTTCTGTCCATGCACATAGATGACAAATATGAATATAGGACTAAGTGTAAAGAGAAGAATGTAGGTCTTCAGGTCCAAGCCGCTTAGAAAGCAACGGATTCTAGACATGCTCAAGATTCTGCTCGATTCCTGTACATTAAATAGCAAGATTTAAGATTCAATTGGAAACAGGCTATTTATGATTTGGTTCACAGATGAAAACAGTTTGATGCCATTAGTACAGTCAGCCATAATATACATCTCTATTTGCAATAAGCATGGTAACTTTGCATGTGAAGATGAAAAGGATTATCTATCCCCATAGTGAAAACTCAATTGGAGTCACCCCTTCCACCTAGTTGGGGTAAGGCAAATAGCTGCTTCTATGCATTTTCCTAACATTTGCCCATTCCTCTAGAGTCCCCAAAAATAGACTGTACATGTGAAAATTTCATACAGCTATCTATAGCCACAAATCTCTTATTTACCAAATTAGAAGGGCAATTCAAAACTTAAAACCATACGAACCTACAGAGAGAACAACTAATTTGCAAGTTGGGGTATTCCAACAGTAAAATTATTAGCATCAAACACAAAGCCTCAAACAGTAATAATAAATCTCTAAAGCCTGCACCAAGACAGATAACAAGTCGGCCAAGGTTGCAGTGAGTATAAAAAAATCTCACATTACTTAAGAATAATATATGACATGATCCTTACCATACTTACGGTAAAGACCAAGAACTATACATGCAGTGTCATAAGCACAGAAGAAAACTAGTATTGATCACATTACTGACTTAAACTTCCAGAAGCATTTACCACTCAACCGAAAAAATGCAACTTGAAATCAAAATAAATCTTGAAAAGAATAATTTTAAAAACCGTTATTTACGCTAAAAACAGTTAGAAATTTGGGCAAATAAGACAAGTCAAGGTTTGTGTCCTCCAACCAAATTGAACCTCTGCAAACCACAAATGCAAAGACACTTCCGCATGATGCAAAGGAGAACTGGAAAATTAGCTGGGTTAGAACAACGGATTTTCTCTATTAAAATCAAAAGAAATTGATAAGCATAATAGAGCACTAAATTTAAGACGTAAAATGGCATTGCGGACAAAGCATAGCCATTTTCTACATTCATCGAAAATTTCAGACATCCAAGTTAAGGAGAAGAGAAGAGATGTTAATAAGAATCAAGGTAACTTTTCATAACTAGTTTAATTTTATTTCATTTTATTTTTAAATATAATAATTAAATAATATTAATTAAAATATATCAGACAAATAAAAATAAAAAAATGAAAAATATAATACTTAGTTATTTATAATATTAAAATTTAATAAAAAATATAAAAAAAATTTGATGACATTAACACTATAAATTATACGATACTTAAATAGAATAATAGAACATTATATCATAAGTCAATTAAAAACGCTGAATAAATAAATAAATAAATAAATAATGAGATGAAACAAAACATCTCAATTTACATCTTTAATCCAGATCATGTTTAAAAAATATCTTATAAACCAAACAAACTCAGAAGATGGGGAAGAAAGCCATTATCTGGAAAACTAAGAACAATAAAGAAGGTGGGAGCTAAAGGAATAGATCGATTGATATTTCTAAGCATAGTTGAATATTAACTTCAAAAAATAAAAATAAAATAAAAAAAGAGGAAGAACGAAAAAAATAGAGACCTGGCCACAAACATCACCACAGATATCATCGGTTTTCTTAGGACAGTAATGGCCTCCTCCTTCACCCATCATCCACCACATTTTTTGATACTTTGCTTCTCTCTCCCACAGAAAAAAATTCCGTATCTTCTATGCTCTGGACGACCGAGATCAGACCAAACTTTTTTCTCTTGCAATTAAAGTGACTAACTATATCAGATCAATGTTCGAAATGACCAAACATGCACTAAAACCTAAAGACAGGATCGGAAATTCACCTTCCAGATTCACTGTCGTCGATCTACTTCCTTATCAAAAATGTAAAAGAAACTTTTGCCTGCTTTGGTTGAAGCCCTCGTTCAGGATTGAATGTTCTCTACTGCCAAACTCTTTATGCGTTTCGGATCTGAATAAAATACCCCATAAATTTCCAAAAGTTGATGAGAAAAACAATAAAGGGAGAATACAAACTTGATATTTTTGAGATGGGGATGCAATAATTAATTAATTATATAAAAAAGTAACAATTGCAAGAATAAGTGCAAGGCAAAGGCTTTGTTTATGTCGAATATCTGTGCCTTTATGGTGTGTGCTGTGTCCTCTCTGGCTCTGGTATTCGGTGGCAGATTTCAATTCTACGAGAAAATATAAATAAATCACCACTTATTTAACGGATAATTATTAATTAAGATAATGAAATTTAATTTTTTACCGTATAATTAGTGATCATTATGATCTAAAATATTAACATAGACGGAGATATCAATATATAATTTTTATAAAAATATTTTAAAAATTATAAAAAAATCAATTATTTATATTTTAAATTAATTTTTTATTTAATATATATATTTTTAAATATTTTAAATATTTATATTAATTTGATTAATTAATTAAAATATTGTATTTTTTTTAGTTAAATATTTTAAACATTTAAAATAATTAATTTATTATTTAATTATATTAATTATTATAAATACATAAATCTAAAAAATATAAAAATATATTTTATTAATTATTTATTCATAAAAGTAAAACATAATAACATAATGAAAATTATTCTTAAATGCCATCTACATATTATAACAATAATAAAAAATAAAATATGCATACTAACTTTTTAATTGTGAATTTAGTTACATGTTATTGTTAAATAGACTATGAAATATATATTATAATTTTTTCATTTTTTTAACATATTTTATTTTATATGTATAGTAAATATGATACAAATAAAAAAAGGGAATATATTCTTTTATACAAAAGTAAAAAAAGTTTATTGTTCATGAAGAAGAAAAAAAGAGAAAAATAAATCAAAAATTAATATTTTTATCATTTTATTTGATATTTTAACAAAATTTTAACACATTTTAGTAAAAATATTCATAATATTTATGATATTTTAGTTAAAAAAATATTTAAATAATATTTAAGAGAACGATATTTTATATAATTTAAGAAAAAAATATAGATATCACATTTTAATATCAGGATGTATAAAAAAGAGATATTATCGCGATAATATCGTATTTTTATCCTTAATTGTCTTAATCCTATGTATTAATATAAATAACTTTTTTTTGTGAATAAATGAAGCATTTTAGCCCTCTGCATTGAAGATGAAGATGAATGTTGTTCATACACAAATTTTACTTAAATTTACATCAATCTTAACAAAGAAAATAATTTGAAACTAATAAAAATATTTATTTTTGAAAGAAAATTTGTCATACATTGCGAAGCTCGTGTCCAGAAGTAAAAGGTTTGAATTTATATTTTAATTAGAGTGCGTAAATAATATAATTATTTAAAATAATTTATTATATAATAATTATAATTAATATAAATATAAATTTATTTATATTTAATATTTATGTCATATTTGATAGATAAAAATAATTACGTGAATAAAATTGATTCCTTATAATTTTATGTTTGATTATAATATAAACGGGGAATGGAACGAGATTAATTCATAAAAGAGAAAAAATAATAATTCCAACATCTGTATTGAGAATCATGATTCAATTCCAATGTTAAATTTTAATTTCAAATATAATTTTAACCTTAAATCTTAAATTTTAAAACCTAAAATTATAAAGCCTAAAACTTATATCTTATAATCTCATGTTTAGTTGATTAGAATGAAATGAAATCATAATTAATTCCTTTTAATTTTATGTTTAGTTCGGTTGAAAAATAGAAATGAAATATAATCTATTCTTAAAAGAGAAGGAATTAAAATTATTTCTCCCCCCTAAATAATCATGATTATATTCTTATTTTAATTTTTTTTTCTAATTTTACTCCAACCCCAAATATAACCCTAAATTCTATTTTAAAAAAAATAATTTTAACTATAAACCTTAACCCACAAATATAACTTTAAATCTTAAATCTCAAAACCCAAATTCCTATTTAGAAAAATAATAATTTTAACTCAAAACCTTAAACCACAAATATAACCATAAACTTAAAATCTCAAATCCCAAAACCCAAAACCCAAAACCCTATTTAAAAAAATAATTATTTTAACCTACAAATATAATCCTAAACTCTAAACCCCAAATCTCAAAACCCAAAACTCTATTTAGAAAAATAATAATTTTAACCCTAATGCTTAACCTACAAATATAACTCTAAACCCTAAATCTCAAATCCCAAAACCCTAAATCCTATTTAGAAAAATAATTATTTTAATTCTAAACTTTAACCCACAAATATAACCCAAAACCCTAAATCTTATTTTAGAAAATAATAATTTTAATCTTAAATCTCAAACTTCAAAACCCTAAATCCCAAATCCCAAATCTCAAACCTCAAAATCCTAAATCCTATTTAAAAAAATAATAGTTTTAATAATATATTTTATTTTTAAGTAATAATTATTTAGAAAAATAATGATTTTAATATTGTATCTTGTCTTACAAAAAATAAATAATTAAATGATATTATTTAAATTTTATTGAATATAGGCGTATTAAGATAATATATATTGTTTTTCATTTCATTATAATTGTAAACCAAACACTTTAATACTGGTTCATTCTTTGATTTTAGTGGTCAAACCAAATAAAATTGTTTCATTTATATTCTATTTCATTCTCATTCTCATTCTCATTTTATTTCGTGAACCAAACGCCACCTAAATTCAAAACCCTAAACCCTATTTAAAAAAATAATAATTTTAATAATATATTTTATTTTTAAGTAATAATGATTTCAATAATGTATTTTGTCTAACAAAAAATAATTAAATGAAATTATTTAAATTTTACGAAATATATAGATATCAAAGTAATATACAATATTTTTCATTTCATTTTAATCGTAAACTAAACATTATAATATTAATTTCTTTTTTATTTCAATAATCAAATTAAATAATATAATAATATTATTATTTACTTTTTATTTTTATTCTGATTTCAATTCATTTTCTATTTTTTAAACCAAAAGTAACTTAGTTATGTCAAGATATTAGTATTATATTTCATGTTGAGTTAAAAAAAGAATATTGGTATTCGCATGTCTTAAATTAATCTTATTATAACAGCTACCAATTCATTATAATTTTATATAAAATTAGGGATAGGGTCTAAAATATAATTAATTGTGAAAACTTTGTCGAGAGTACTACGTATGCGTATCGTTTTATTGTCTTTTACACATATAAGTTTCACCATTTTCTTTTACATGTATTAGTTAAAGATAATTACTACTAAGTTACATTATGAACGGTCATTAAATAACATTTATTTCTATAAATGATAGGGTTAGTTTTCTAAACTCCTCTTAAATGTTGGGTTAGTTTTCTAAACCTCTTTTAAATATTGGGTTAGTTTTCTAAACTCTTCACTTATTCATCTCAATTTTTAAGATTGAGTTCATACACATTTTGGAGATTAATATAAGTTTTTTTTCTTGTATTTTCAGTTTTGTATTACATCAATTTATAGGAAACAAATTGTTGAAATTTCAGCAATTTTATAGAATTTTAAGAGCGAAAAACATCACACTTTAAAACTAAGAACTCATGTTCACACCACTCATGAAAACATGGAATGATCTATAGTTGGCTTCTTTCCATTCCATGCTTCTTGTGGAGTCATGTTCTTAACAGAAAATGTTGGACTTCTATTAAGAATGTGAACTGTCCAACAAACAACTTCAGGCCAGAAAACTTTGGAAACCTGTCCTGTTGCGTGTAAACTCTTTACCATATTGACTATGGTACGATTCTTCCTTTCACATACACCATTTTGTTATGGGGTATAAGTTGTTATCAGCTATCTCCTAATTCCCTTTTCATTGCAAAACTCAAAAAACTCCTTAGAATAGAATTCTCCTCCTCGATTTGTTCTTAGACATTTGATCCTTTTTTCTGTCTGTGTCTCCACTAGAGAAGTGAAATTTTTGAAAGCTTTAAAAGCTTCTGACTTTTCCTGCAAGAAATACACCCAAACTTTTCTGCTGTAGTCATCTATGAAGGTTATGAAAAATATTTTACCTCCATTAGATGTAGGGGACATTGGACCATAAAAATCTGAGTGAATCAGCTCCAGGATCTTATGGGCTCTTGTTGAATCACACTCATGTTTCCCTATGATGCAGTTCTCACATGTTGTTGAGGAATACATTGTGATTTTAGGTAGTCCTTCCACCATATGCTTTTGTTTTAGAGTCCTGAGGTCGTTGAAATGAAGATGTACATATCTCTCATGCCATCTCCACACTGAAACATTTTCTTTGGGCATCAAACATGTTTGCACTGATTTAATTTTGAGAGGAAAGAGTCAATTTCTTGTCATCTACACCACTACAATTGATCCACGTTTGGGATCATAAATCTCACACTCTCCCTTTTTAATTGTGATTGTGTAACCTTTGTCTTGCAACTGGCCAGCACTTAGCAGATTTGTTTTTAAGTCAAGTATGTAAAATACATTAGATATTACCTCAATGAACTCATTCTTAGTTCTTATCTAAATATCACCCCTTTCTTCAACCTTCACAGTTGATCGATCACCAAAACTAACAAAAGTGGTGAAACTCTCATCTAGATTAGAGAATGATGACTTACAACCGCTCATATGGTTACTACAACCTGTGTCCACGTACCAGGTGTCTTCATCCGTGTCTTCCATTGCATGGAAGGCCATCAACAAAGTCTCCTCTTCTTTCTCCTTTCCCTTTTCTACAAAGTTGGATCTTTCACCATTTTCTTTGGTCATTTTTTTGTAACACTCATTTTTGTAATGACCTAAGTTTCCACATCTGTAACATTCGACCTTAGATTTGTCAAAATGTCTCTTCTTGTTTTGATCATCATCCCTTCGAGTTTGAGAAAATGATTTAGTTCCTTTTCTGCTCCACTCCCTATCTTCATCTTTTCTGTAGTTTCTGTTGTAAGAGTGTTGTCCTCGACCTCTTCCTCTTATGTTTGAAGACTCATTAAATGTGGAAACCTTCAGTGCCTACATTTCTTCAACTACACTGGTCCTGTTAATTCTTTGCTCATGCATGAGCAAGGAACTCTGCAGTTCATCTATGGACATATCTTCAAGTATATTAGACTTCTCAATTGAGTAGACAACATAGTCGAACTTGGGAGTCAAGGACTTTAGTATTTTCTCAACCACAATATCATATGTGGTTTTCTCACCGTGAAAACGCATCTTGTTTGCCACTGTTATCACTTTTCCAAAGTAGTCATTTATTGTTTTTCTTTTCTTCATTTGAAGAGTTTCAAAATCTCTTATGAGAGTTTGAAGTTGTGCCCGCTTCATTCTGTTGGAGCCCTGGTACTTCTTTTTCATAGAGTCCCAAATGTCTTTAGATGTATCCTTGTTAAGAATTGTCTCCAAAATAGACCTGTCGATTGCCTGAAATAGGTAATTTTTTACCTTCAGATCCATCAATTTCAATGCATCATTTTTCTGCTTCTGTTGAGCAGAAACCTCTGAACTGTCCAATTTAATCTCTCCAATCCCAGTTCCTATAAGATCCCAAAATTCCTTAAATATTAGGAAGTTTTCCATCAGCATATTCCAGTGATCGTAATGACCATCGAATCTGGGAATAACTGGTTGGACAAAACTTCCATTTTTTGTAGCCATTTTACTGCTGCAAAGTTTTGGCTACTGTGATTTTTTTCATCTCTCTTTTTGGCTCTGATAACAGATGTTGGGTTAGTTTTCTAAACACTTCACTTGTTCATCTCAATTTTTAAGATTGAATTCATACACATTTTGGAGATTAAGATAAGTTTTTCTGCTTGTATTTTCAGCTTCTTATTATATCAATTTATAGAAAACAAACTGCTAAAATTTCAATAATTTTACAGAATTTTAAGAGTGGAAAACACCACTCCTTAAAACTAAGAACTTATGCTCACACCATTCATGAAAACATGGAATACTCTACTCATAAAAACATAGAATGTTGAAAACATGGATTACTTAAAACAATCTTAAAATTAAGACAATAGCAACAGCTACTTTCGACATTTATAGGTCTTTATTTTATATATATATATTAAAGAGAAAATATAACTTATGAAGATTAATATACGTTGCAAATTTTAATGTTGTTATGTATATAAGAACACAAGAAATATTTATATTATTTTTTTGGAATTTAAGTCTCTCAATAAATAACATGTCTAATTCCATAACATTTCGATTCATATCCTTTCAAATTACAAGTTATAATAATATAAAGTACTTAAAAATTTTGAATGATCGAATTTTGACCATATATTATTCATATTTGAATCATTTGAATAAATACTAATTATTGTATGTCAAATTAATTTACAATCTTTCAAATATACTTAATATATTTCTTTTTTAATTATGTAATCAAATGATAACTTAATCACCGTGAAAAACTATTACAATGAGGAGAAATTATTACATAAATAATTTAAGTATATTTTTGTTTGATATTATTGCATATATTTTATTATTATAATGAGTTAAAATTAATTTTTTGTACTTATTGAAAAAAATATTAATTTTTTGTACTTATTGAAAAAAATATTAATTTTTTACATTTTTAGAATTTTTTTAAGATTTTTATAGATTTTTTTTATGATTTTTATTTAATACATGAATTAACATAGAAAAAAATAGATATATATCACAATTTATCCTATCATTTTAATATATTTTTTTTAAACAAGACACTTAAATGTGAATGCATTTGTCTTCCTCTTACTAGTGTAGGTATGAATTTCTTTTCTACTAGGACATAATCAATTGTTATGCATACTTGACCCTCAGAAGTCCCATATTTTTCAACAAGTATCCATTTCGCATTAACCTTGTGTTCAAACAAACATAGAGGTAAAATCCTCGTAACTATAGAAAGTTACAGTAAAATATATTATGAAATGTTAAAATCTCATATTGACTGAGGATCGCACACACGTTATACATATAAACAAAGTCAGTCATCTATCTCATAACCTGGGTTTTAAGATGAAATTGGGCCCAAATTTAACATGGTATTAGAGCAAGGTTATCCAGTCGGTGCAATTGTTTCGTCACTGGTGAGTGATGTATTCCGACACTTAGGCTTCATAAGCTCAACATCCTCATCGGTCTCAAGGGGACAGATTCTTGTTGATATGAGGGGAAGTGTTAAAATCTCATATCGATTGGAGATTGCGTCTACGCCACGCCTATAAACAAAATCAGTCTTCCATCTCATCACCTAAGTTTTGAGATGAAATTAAACTTAAATTTAACATGAAATTACAATATATAAATACCTCTCTATCCCAATAACTTGAAAGGGAGTCAAAAGCAACATGGCATTTTCCTCCCAACTCCAACACAACTGGTGTCAAATATTTTACAATTGCAGACATTACAATCAGGCCGCCTACTTGAGTGCTCCTTAAAATAATGTTAACATTAAAGGAAAGTAAAACCAAACTAAGTACAAATTTATAGTTAATCAACACAACTTACGAAAAATGATCAACTTGTAAAGAAAGTTTTGTCCCATCTATCCTGCAATAGTTTGTCACCAACATTAGGACCACCTTGAATAACTTTGATAGCTCTTTTGTCAAGGTAAGTAGGAATAGCACTTGCTTAGAAGAACAGAAGAGATTAATAACTTTGACAGCTCTATTGTCAAGGTAAGTAGGAATAACACTTGCTAGAAGACCAGAAGAGGCAGGAGCTAGTTTTGAAGGTTTGAACACCGCCATGTTTCTAGCTGCTAGTGCTCCTACAAGTGGCTCAAGGGACATTCCTATTTTGAGCGTACGTAACAAATTAAGCAGAGAAACATCACACATGGTTAATCAGGAATTTTAAGAATAAATTGTTGAGATCGACAACAAGAATAATTGGAAATTTAATTATCATTATACTTTTTAACTTACCAAATGGAAAATTCCATGAAGATATAATGACCACAGGACCAAGAGGCTCAGGAACAATTTCTGCATTGCTGAGTAAAGTGATTCGCGGCAATTTAGTCTTTTAAAACAAGTAGAAAGGATTATACGATTAGCATCTAATTAAATCTTACTTTCATTGAGCTTAATAGGCACAATTTCAATTATGAAGAATTTTAGGTCTAGTTTGTTTGAAACTTTCTTGATGAAGTCTTCACACATAGCTATGAAACATGTTAAAATCCAAAAACTTCATTATTGAAAAATCTACTAGTAACATTTTAGGCCAACAAACTGTCACCATGAAATCCATAAGTGAACCTTTTTAGGTTACATCCATTATTTCAAATTCTGAATTGCATTGTTCACTGTCTTTATAAGGGGTCCAACCTGCAAAAAATAAAGTATAAATATAAGATCATTTATCAATGCCAACCCTCTAACTATAACATTTATTTCCTTAATTTTGATTAAAAATAAATAAAATATTTAAAAAGAAAAGAAATAATGAAGACCTCATCTCTAAAGGCCTTATCATGATGTTTCCAAAGTCTTGGTGAAGAGCATTGACAATATCTATCTCCCTTTCCTTAAGAAAATTGAGCAACCCATTAAGATGTGATTTCCTCCAAGAAGCTTCTTTTTTAATCTCAGTACTGTAATATTCCCTCAAGCTACCAAAGAGTGTCGGCAAGTCTCTTAGAATTTCCATGGCTTAATTACCCTATATTTTTAATATTTCGACTTATGATCGATGGTGAAATCTGAAAATAAAGTGATAACAAATTTAAAGGTAATTTAGTGATATGAACCTCACCTAAATAAGTGTTACCCAAAAATCAATGTTTAGATATTCATTAAAAACATTTAAATTAGGTTGGAAAGGTAAAGAAAAAATAAGACCGCGATCTGCTATCTATAACAAGATAAGATTCTTGGTATTGAAAAATGATGTTTTTAGATACTATACTCAAGGGGAGATGTGAGTGATAAGTTTAGGATGAATACCACAAGATTGCTCTTGATAAGTTTGATAAAATTCTTCAAAAGAATATAGGAGAAAACTCATATATTCTAAAAAATGTCTAATCTCAAATCTAAAAGATCTTGGCTTATATAGCATTAATACATTTTAGAAATACTTGATGGTGAAGTAAAAAATATTCCTAACAGATATCACTTACTAATGAAGTAGAATAACCCTTAACAATTAAGGAAATAAATATGGAAAGAATTTGTGCTCAACTCCAAGCAGACTTGTGTGCATATCTTTCCAATATGAAAAGAACTTGTGCTCCACTCCAAGCCAACTTGTGTGCCACTTCAAGCTCTCTTGTGTACCACTCTAGGCTCCACTTCTAAGTTTTAGTTTACTCAACCCAATCCTCACAAGCTTGGAGTCCATCTGTTGGAGCTAGATTGAACGATGTCTCCGTGGTCTCATCTTGAAGGGTTATGATCAACGTATGAAGTGCTTCGTTGAACCTTTTAACCTTTGCCCTTGTAATTGGACTTATAGAGATTTGCAGTGGATCTTTCAATGGCGCCTTTTTGATTGCATCATTCCCCCTCTTGAGAAGGATTTGTCCTTAAATTATCACCTATATCAAAAGAGATAAATTAGCAAATTGAAGCTTGCACTAACCCTATATATACTCACTTGGAAGACTAAGCTTGTAGGCATTATTATTGATTCGTTCAAGCACTTGGAATGGTCCATCACTCCTTGGAAGAAGTTTGGAGCACCTTTGAGTGGGAAAATGTTCATTCCTTATATGTAATCAAACTCAATTTCCTGGTTCAAATAAAACCTTTTTATGCCCTTTATTAGCTTGGTGGATATATTGTGCAGTTCGACATTTGATTTTCTCCCGTTCTTTGTCATGGATTTGCGTAATGTATTCAACATTCTTTTTTTCCATCTAAATTAACATGCTTAGCATAAGTAAAAGAGTTAAGTCCAAAGGTTTTATAGGATTAAAACCATAAATAATTTGAAAAGGCGAAAACTTAGTAGCTAAGTGAATGCTCCTATTGTATGCAAATTCTACATGTAACAAACAATCTTTCCAAATTTTCAAATTTTTGTGAATAATATCATGCAAAAAAGTAGATAAAGTCCTATTGACTATTTCAGTTTAACTATTAGTTTGAAGATGATAAGTAGTAAAAAATAAAAATTTAGTACCCAACTTTCTCCACAAGGTCTTTCGAAAATAACTTAAAATCCTTTCATTTATATATGAAACAATACTCTTAGGCATACTATGAAATCTTACAATTTTTTTGAAAAATAAATCATCAACAAGTGATGCATCATCAGTTTTATATAACATGTTATATTATATATTTATGTATTTAATGTGTTACATAAATTTTTATATTTGTATATAATATATTACATCTACTTCTTAAATGTTATATGGGTAAAAATCTTACAATGAACCATAATGTTTTATAAAGATACAGATTAATATCAAAATTATATAAGGGTATATCATTAGTATATTATTTTATGCATGGATATACCAACAATATTTTTTGGATGAATTCACAAAAAAAAGTGATAAAAAGTGTGAGTTTCATTACACGTAAGCATTGGAAAGGATATAATGATAAATTTATCATAAAAAAAAGAACCAAACCTAAAACTATTTGCATATGTACTTTCCTTTTTAAATTTCCCTTAATAGTAGATAATATATTTTTTCGTCTATTTTTTTAATTTGTTTTCAGTGCATTATTATTATTATTATATCTTCCTATATGTTTTGATCAAATTTCTTCCTTTATTATGAATATATTATTTTATCGATTAAAATATAAAATAATATTTATAACACTTCAATCACATAAATAAGATTTATTATGTTTAGCTCATATATCTTTATTTTATAAAAAATATTCAACCCAAAAATTTTAAATTAAATATCATTTAAGTTGATGTTATTTAAATTAAACTATGACCAATTAGACATGTTCAACATTTTAATTCTGATAAATAGAACATTATTTAATACTATTATGTGATATTTTGTTATAATAAGTTTTATAAATACTATTTTATATAATTTTACTAAAAAAATTTTATGTTATTATATAAAGAGTTTAAATGTACGTTATTCATCAATTGATTTATTCTGTTAGAATTATATATGTAATTTTAAAAAAGATTGTATTATAGGTTTAATACATATAAAATTGACAATCTATTTCATATGGAAAAAATTTGTGTAAAAAAATTGTGTGAACAACTTGAGTGGGAAAAATTTTGTGTTAAAAATGTTTTAATACATGTACGTTCATTTTACTTATCAAATGGAACAAATCTTAATTTTTATTAAAAAAACAAAAGAAAAAGAAGCAAAAATAAGTCGTTATGAGAGAAAATGGGAATGGTGAGTGAAGTAATACATATATAACTTTTTTTGCCAGGAAAATAAGCATAGAAGGTGTCTAAACTAAAAATGACACAAATACCCCTTCATTAATGGATCACATTGGTCAAATTTGATCTGTCTTGCCCTCTTGTGATCATTTGGATTAAATTATAATTATTTGAAAAGAACATGACTTCGGGTGTATCCCTCGAAAGATATAAAATACTTTTGTGTATCTTTTTTAAAAATAAGGTATCAATTAGTATCCAACCCCATGTTATATTTACCTTTATCATAATATTCAATATATTACATTAATTTTTTTTATTTAATACGTTACATCTATCTCTAGTTGATCATTGAAGATTTAGTATGATTTTCGATAATGGTTGTCAAAACACCAATGAGATCATTAACACTTGTGATTGTAGATATGGTAGGGTCTAATCTTAGTCTTATTTTATTAAATTATGAAATGAAAATATTTTGATATTTTTATTGAATAATTTGAAATAAAATTATAAGTTTTTGGATAAATTGTTTCTAGTTAAAGAAAATTAATAAAATTTTAATTCTTTGACAATTATATTAATTTATTCCATAACTTCAAGAAAGAAAAAATAAAGGTGTAGGACGGTAGGATGAGAATGAGAAACAAGGCTAATTCCGTGGCCATGAAAGAAAAGGATTATACGTATACATGAACTTCCATTTTGTTATATTAAGCTGAAACACATCCATTATTGTAACTTTACCATCAAGGAGATTGTCAATTTAGGTCTAATTATTGGAAGTATTAGGATTCCTTAAGAGGTGGCATTTCAGTAAAGTGGTTGGCACACGAACGGACCTGAGAGCTGAGAGTTGAGAGAGATATAGGTTCTTGTACTTGCATGTTCGCACGTGTGCAATTTACTATTGGAGCTATGGTTTTGTCAATGTTCCATTACCAACTGACCGTCTGGCTCTTATTTGTTCAAACAATTTTTAATGTTGACAAATCTAGAAACCAAGTGACAATCTTCACATGTTCGGATGGTTTATGTCAGTGGGAATTATAGAGCGAAAGAGATGAGGTTTTAGATGTGGGTAACTTAGTCGATACTGTCTGTTGGGCATTGGGCCTTTAATTTCGTTCTTGGTCTTGTCCAGATGTAAACACTTTGATGTTATATTACATTGTAATGGGCCTACCAATGCTACCTTATTTTTAAAGCTATTGTCAAATGGAGCCTTAACAATAACAAGTCTGATCTATCAGCCTTGGCTGTTTTACTTGTGTATTTCCTTCCAATCGAGGTTACTTTTATGCTCTATTTTACTTTTGCGAAGCGGAATCTGGACTAGTAGTCATTACAAACACGAAACACCAATATATATCGTACAGTGTGGTCCAATCTGATTGAACAACCTCATCATTGTCCATCTTGCCTCATGTAATTCCTACTTCCAATGCCGATATGACTTGTTCAATAATATTAATTAACGATTATGTTTTTACATTTAAGTATACATTAGAACGAAGTTAATATAATTAAAAAAGTTAAATTTTTAAGATTTCAATAATTAAATAGTATTTAATATTGTAAAATATATTTTACTTTCCAAATACTCTTTTAATTAACATAATTAAATTGAAACAAGAATATAAATAAAAATAATATTATTTAATTTAATAATAATAATTAAAAAAAATCAATATTATATTATTTGTTTACAAATGGTATAAAAAATATTGTATGTTATCTTAGTATTAATATTTTTAGTAAAATTTTAATAATATAATTTAATTGTTATTTTTTCGTCTAATAAAATATATTATTAAAATCATTATTTTTTAAAATAATTATTACTTAAAAATAAAATATATTATTAAAATTATTATTTTTTAAATAAAATTTAATATTTGAGATTTATAAGTTTAATATTTAAGTTTTAAGTTTTATGATTTATGATTTATAGTTATATTTATAATTTAAAATTTAAGATTATATTAATAACTTATAAACCATTTAGCTCACACACAAACATAATTAGGATTATATTTTTGAGTTTTAAATTTTAAATCATTTGTAAAAGCTCACACACAAAGACACTCGTATCTAGCATGTATCCTTGCCTCAACTTCTTCAACTTACGTTCAAACTATGGTCAACATAATTTTATCATCCTTTATTTACGACAATATTCCATTCCTTTTGTTACCGGTTTCTACTTTTATAATTAGGCATACCAAATTCATGATAAAACAACTATCTATCTATCTATCTATCTAACTTTGTTGCATTTTCAACGGCTTGTACGGTAAATTGAATAACATAAAGATTTCATCTAATTCACATTTTGCCACTTCACTCGTAAAAATATTACCCTTTTTTTTATCCTACACCATTCGATACATGGGTGGATGGATTTTAATCTAAGTAATTTTCTTTAAGAAGACAGCCGATTCCTCACCGCCTCAATATATATATATATATGAAAATTAATAAATACTAAGGGCTTTAAATAGAGATATAAATTAGTAATATCCGTGACATAGCTATAAATAAATTTAGAAGGATTAGATAATTCATATTTTAATATATTAAACATAAAATATAAAATTCATAAATAAAAAGTAATAAGTTGTAATTCAACAATATGAAACTTATTAAAACATATTAAAATTTTAAAGTTTAAGTTTTATTTACAGGATTATGTATTTTAAAAAAATATATTTCATTCATTTAAACAAAGAATATAATAATAATTAAATTAATAAAATAAAAATACGTTAATTTATTATGCATTAAAAAATTAATTTTATTGTAATTATTTTTTATGTAATAAATGGATGACATGATATTTTAATGATTTTATTTTTATAAATTTAATACTTTAATCACATTACTATTATAATTTTAAACGTTTTAATCAATTTTTGTCAATTTTTTTAGTTTTTTTTTACAAAAATTTAAGTTAAATTAAAATGAATCTACTAACAAAGACATGTAAGTTGATATTTGAAGATGAAAATGTCTTAAAAAAATTTAAAAATTAAAAATTAAAATAAATTAAAAATATTACAATTTACCTAAAATAACTAAAGTATGTATAAATTTAAAAATAATATGATTAAAATGCACAATTTTAAAATAAAATTATCAATATATCCGAGTTGCGAAACTAAAATGACCTAGGTATAACTTTTTTAATGAAATATCTTTAAATTTTATTAGAAATAAATGAAATAAGATGATTTATATGTAGACTAGAAACTCATGACTTTGGAAAAAAAATACTGATATTTTATCTCATTAATTCAGATTATCACATCATCAATAATCTAATATCAATATATATATTTTCTTGAAAGTAATAACATAAGTTGCAATTATAAAATATGCACAACACTATTTAGTTTACCTAATTCTCTCTAGATTCTCCTCTCTTTTTCATTTTTTTCATATTTTTTCTCATATTTTCTTAATTTTGAGTTTTCTCTATCGGAGATGAGCTTTCTTTTCTACGATATGTATTTGGTATCTTTTTTATTATTTTTATTCATAAATAATTTATTATTTATAATCTTATAGTTTTATTTTACCAAATTTGTCTTTATGATTACATATTGGATATTACAAAGAGTTTTGTGTATTTTTTTGAATCTCACATATATAAAATTTCATAAAAATGTCAAAAAATTTATTCGATATAAAAATTAACATCTTCATGCATTTATGGGTCATAAAAAGTATTTTTGTAAAATATTTCAAGTTTTTTATAAAAATAATATCAAATGGATATCATAGCTTCATATTTTCTAAAAATATATCATTATATCAATTGAATTGGCTCAATATTAAAGTAAAGAGTAATATAGAACGAAATAATAAATATTTAAAATATTTACTCACACATTTATTGATTGTTAATAACTAATTTTAATGAAATTATTGGCATGAATTTATTATCAATTATCAATGTAAAAATTTTCATTTTTTCCTAAATAATAATACAGTGATAGTTTCTTTTATTCTTAAAAAAATATAAATGTATTCATGTTTATAAAAAAAATCGATCATTGTATTCTTTTATGCTCCTTTTTTTTCAAACTCTGAAATTACTAGTTTATTTTCTAACTTATTTGTATAATAAAAAATAATTATATTTTCACAATTAAATTTATTATTATCACAATAATTTTTAATTAATAATTTTATATAATAATGATGATATCGAAATATAATTAATTATAGAGATATAATAAAAAATTATAATTTTCTATCATAATAATAACAAAATTTATTATGATAATATTAATTTTCATAATAAATTATTAAAGTTCATCCATTAAAATTTTTAAAGAGTATTACCCTAGGCTCAGTTTCGAGCAATTAAAACAATTATTTCTATTAACTATTTTAAAATGCTTTATCCTTGTGTATTTATGTAATTTGACGATAAGATCATGTTTTTCGAGTAATTTCAATTTTTTCCCATAAGAATAATTTCATATTATATCAAATATTATTATAAAATTAAGTTTATCATATTATTTTTTTTAAATAACATGCACACTGGCACATCCATTTTTATTAAAAGAGATTTGAACACATGTTTTCTTAAATACTACTTAATATATATATTATAACATTATAAGTTAATAAAACATTTACTGCTAAAGGCTTTTTTAATATCATTTTCGGCCAATAATGGATGGGGGATTCAAGTTGAGAAGGGACACTAATTAATAATTAATAATACAAAATTTATAGAAAAAAATAATAATTAAACAATAAACATTAGAGATAAAAAAATTAAAAAAATGAATTTTTTTTAAACAAATAAATATAAAAATGTGATATTTTTATAATTTTATTAGATTTTAATTAAAAAATAAATAATATTTACTTATAAATATCGATTTAAAAATTAAGCTGAAAAGTAACTTTACATTATTATGATTTAATTTTCATAAAAGTTACAAAAATTTATAAATAAAACTACATCTTTGATTTAAATTAACGATCGAGTTAGGAATAGTACGTGTCCCCTAAATATGATATTATACATTGGCAACTGTTTCCGGTCGAAGTTGCAAACTATAAATCGTTAACCTACACATCAATGCCCCATTTGTACACAAAATATCTATTAGCACGATGTTTAACCATCAACTATGCGATGAATTGAAAACTTTGAAAGCAAAAAGGAATGCAAAGCTGCCCATAAATATATTGTCTATCAGAAAACACTTAAAAAGAAGAAAAAAGAAACTTGAGAGTTGAACGACACGTATGCTTGATCTCATCATTAATTTCATATTTATCTTCAATCATGCCGACCCTCAAACCAGAAATTAAACGAATTACTTTTTGGTCAGATTATGTTTATCTCATCTCTTAACTTTAATAAAGATTGTCTTTTTTCTATTTTATATAATAAAAAAAACTTTAATAAAGCTGGTAAGTACATTAAGGAACTTCACAAAGATAAAAGATACAACATTCTTCCAAAAAAAAACAACAATAGGGAAAAACTAATTTAATTTCCGATTTTAGCTGGTATAATCCCGACTCTTTTGTATGTTTAAGAGGAATTATTGACTCAAATTAATCAATCTAGGTTTCACTATGTACAAGTTGTATTACTTAAAATAATAAATTTTGTAGTTCACCTAATACACTCAATGCCTACCTATCCTCTTTTAAGTCATATATTCTAAAGTTACAATATATGATTTCATTAAAAAAATGTTGTAATAACAATCTTTGGAAAGACTAATTTCAAACATAATAATCCTAACTACCTTTAATTGTTTACAATATTTTTAATAATCTCATCTTAACAAATATAACATCACGATTTCTAACAAATTTATTTACAATAAGATCATAAAATCTATAATCAAATTGATCTTTACCATACATAGTCAATAAAAATATATTATTTTATCTTGACATCAAGTTTTGATCTCTTTATCTTTGAGAATACTAATAAATACTTTATAGCCAAACATCCATAGATGATCATAGGAAACATTATTTCTTAATCACACTTAATCTAAAGCATTCATCTTCATAAGAGTACAGGGTCAAATATTCAACATATGTGCAACTTTGAGTATGACTTCACCTCATAAAGTTTTAGATAATTTTGCAGAGTAGACATATGATTCTTTCCATCAAAGTTCTTTTCATCCTCCCAACTAAGTCATTCAACTGCAGTGTCTTTAGAGGTGTCATCTGATGTTAAATACCATGTTTTTTTGTAATAAGCATGAAAAGTCCTATGTATTCTTCATCATTGTCTGTCTAAATGCACTTTAACTTCTTTCCAGACTGTCTCTCAATTGAGGCATGAAATTCTTTGAAGACATCTAGCACATGATTCTTTATCTTCAGAAGATATATACATGTCTTCCTTATATGACCATCAATGAAATTCACAAAGTATTGAGTACCACCAAGTGACTTTGGCATTGGTACACATAAATCTGAATAAATTAGATCTAAAATATTATTCATTTTGGAAGGAGGGAAACTCTTGAAATCAACTACGTTTTGCTTTCCTGTAAGACAATCAATATATTTCTCTAAATATACTTCATCCATTCTGGGCATTATCTTCTTCCTGGCTAAATTTGTCATACCTTTTTTACCCATATGATTGAGTCTCCTATGCCATAATTTAATTACACTATCTTTCTCTATAACATTTACTATGTCAGTGGAGAGCTTTGCTTGCATTATATACAAAGTTATATGCTTCTCACATATATCCACTACTAAAGATCCTTTTGTAAGTTTCCATTTGTCATAAATGAAGGATCTGTAATATCCTTTATTTGCAAGTTTGCGTACAGAGATCAAATTCAGACGCATATTTGGAATATACTTGACATCTTTCAAAAATAGTATGGTTCTTTGACATGTACACGGTTGCTAAAGTCTCTTATGTTTCTTTTTACAGTTTTGCAATTTTTTTATTCAATTATTTTACAAGACATTGTTTGAGAGATTTAGACGTTAGACGAATTGTACTGGTTGTAATCTCATATATCTCTTCCCATTGTTCCTCAATGACGTTTGTTACCTTCTTTTCTTTTCTCAGTAATGTCTTATGGACTTTCTGTTGAATGAAAATATCTTTCATCCTATTTGTCATAAAGAAAAATTATTATTGTCATTAAATTTCTCAATATCTATCTTTTGACTTCACATTTTTTTCTAGGTGTGTTTATTTTTCTGTAAATAAATACGCTCTAGACCTAATAAAATCTTTTATGATGTGGCAAGTCTGTCTATACTACAACCACAGAACATACTAAGAATTTTACTAGATTAACTCTTATACTAGTTGTTGAGGCACAGTGGGTAAAAATAAAATAAATTTAACAGAATAAAATAATGACATCGATAATTTAACGTGATTCACCTTTTAATTTGGGCTACGTTCATGGGATAAACTATGAAAAATATTTATCCCACTGATGAAATTAATGAGTATAAAGTGAGAGTTAATATAACAAATTGAGATAAACCTAAAATAATGACACACAAATACTTTCCAAACTTACTATTTTGTGACTCTTCTTTTAAAAAAATATATCAAATATTTTTCTAAAATATTCTTTTCTACTCTCTCTCACACACAATACTATTTTTCATAAAAAAATTATTCTTTTGGTTTTGCTTTGTTTCTATTCTTTTGACGTATCCTATTAAGACAAAAATATTATCTATTTATAGGTAAAATTGCATATCTTTTATGTGTGATCAAAAATTGACTACTAAACTGACCAAATTTTAAGTAAAAATATATTATTATTTTTATTTGATGAATTTAAGCCTTATTTTTTTATTTTTTTTTTCTATTTAATATGAGTGGGACTTACACAAGTAGTATTGCTTAAAATAATAATTTTTGTAGTTCACCTAATGTACTCACTTGCCTACTTATTCTCCTTTTAAGTCATATATTGAAGTTATAATATATGAGTTCATTAAAAAAAAAGTTGTAATAACAATTTTTGGAAACAATAAGTTTCAAAAATAATACTCCTATCAACCTACATTTTTTTTCAAATATTTGTAAAAAAATATAAAACAAAAAAAATAAATTAATAAATATAATTATCTATTTTTTAAAGAAAAAAAAAACCTACGAAGAGTTTGTAGTAGATTTTTCTAACTTTTATCACACCTTTCTTTCATTTTTTAAAGAAAAATAGCAATATTTTTCACAAAATCATTACAATCATAACTAATAGCAATTTTTTATTGAATATATTGTTATGACTATAATTATTATTGATCTCAATATATTCACTAATAATATTGTATCATAATAATTGATATTTATAATAAATTTAATATAAACAAAATTTTATCAAACAAAAGAACAAATAAAAGATAGGAAGGTGGATCAATTTAGTATTTTAAATATTTATATATTTAGAACTTACGAAGGATATCTTTATTTACATGAGGAATTTCACTAAGACAAAAACAATAATTTTATTTTTTAAAAATTAAAATTTTTAAATTATTATGTGAAATTTTGAATTGTTTTGATATTAATGTTTGTTTCCCTCTAAAAATAACAATACCCTTTATAAATCATCAAGAAATAAAAAAAACTTAATTTAAAGATGATTTTAGACGACATTAATTTCATACATAAAAGGCATGCCTAATATAATTGAATTTAGTGCTAATCAATTAATCATTCACATAAAAGAAGGTAAGGTTAATACGGTGAAGGCGGCTTAAAACCAAATATGTCGTTTCACACTCATAATGCTCTTTCCATGCTTTGCACGCGAATCTTTGACAAATGAAGGAGAGTGGGTATCTTACGGAAAATAGTTATATCTGATCATCATTTACCAACTATATATATATATATATATATCATCTGTGATTTACAACAAGCTTTTAATTAACCTTGACTATCTGTCCCTTGAATACTTAATTACTCCAAGATCTACTTTTTTACTTTTAATAATATTTTACAACTATATTTAGAAATTATTTATTAGCATAACGTGATATATCAAATTATTGAATTAAGTCACGTTAATTTATACTCCCATGGAATGAAATTTTGATTTTATTGAGACATACGAGTAATTAATTACATGTCTACATTTAAAAGTGTTATATTTAATTCTCAAAATAATTCAATTATATTTTGTTTAAGATAAAGAATAAAAAGTATTTATTAAAAATTAAATATTTTATTGTGTAAAATTATTTTTTCTATTGTGACAAAAAAACCAATTAAAATGTTTATTACATCGTTTTGATTTTGCTTGAAAATAAAACCAAAATTGATGGAGTTAAAATTAATCAATGCAAAGTAGACATGATGAAAAGAAAGGTTATATTATTATAATTATGTTTTTATTTAAAGATTAATATTGTAATAAATATTTTATATATTTTTGTTGCGATAATATTATTAATACCTTATTTGATATTTAATTAAAAGATGTTTCATGCATGTCTTTGTCACCTGCATATGTGAGGAGAGCAATTAAAAAAATCTTTACTTAATTAAGTAAACTTAGTAATTATAAGAGTTTGTATATTAATTGAAGGGTGCAATGGTTTAATTTTAATTTAAAATTTAAATTTGTTTGTAAAAAAAAAATCCATATAATCAATTGATTCGCAACATCGCATAGAGTTGTTATATGTATCTTCATTACTCTTGATACATACGTATTCAATCAAATAATGTTATTTTTTCAGCTTATTAAGCATTGGGTATATATGTTCTGGATGATTAATCATCTATCTATTTTGGGGCTTCGTTCATATATATTAGACCCATGCCATGCCATGCTGTTATCGTTATTGATCTTTGATGGGTTTCAATTTTCAAGACTTATGAGCTGTTACATTTATATTAAAAGTGCTTTTAAAGTCTCTTTCAGCCATATATATTTAATTACGGCCATATTTCTATGCCTTATATTTTCTTGTTTGGATTCTCACTCTGTTCCTGATCATGATCAAATAAAGAATCTTAGCCAATGGTCCAATTTAACTTTATAATCTGACCTTAATTTATTCTATTTTAGTATTAAGCCACTGCACATACACTATATCTTATCCATTGCTAATTTGTTTGTCAAATACCATATGTGCAAAAGGGCTTATATGGGAAAGGGTGTTAGAGAAGATAACAATTAAGGGGGAGAAACAGAGGGTCCCATATTGTCTATTGGCTTCCCAGTCGGGTGGCAAAGACATGGACCACTAGAGCATTTGTGGCTCAGCTCTCACATTCATTCACTCTCTCTCTCTCACTCTCACGTAGTCACGTAGACGTAGGTATCTAAATCAAGTTATGCCCACATAAAGCTTTTATCTTCATTGAAATCCAATCGTTTTGAATATATTACCTTCGCTCAAGTTACGTAATATCAAAGTTTGCCTCATTGTCTACTGTTCGTGTTGGCACGAGAGTGTAAATTAGTACGGGATGTGATATTCCATTTCTTTACGTTATAATTCATAAATTTTATGATTCTATTATCTTCATTTTATGTTACTTATTTTGTATGTTAGGAATAAGTAATGAATTATCATAGTTATAACCGATGAATTTAAATAATATAAGTAAAATTATAAATATAATAAAAAATAATAAAATAATTATTTATAATAATTAACTCATTAGCAACAATTTAAAATAAAGAATATTGCTTCAATATAGTATTTTTTTTCTTAAAATAGTAAAAGCGTAGCCAAAATTTCATACATGTAAATGTCTGATTAACTGCATGTACCAAAAGAACAATAGAATGACTCGAGGCATTGGGTAATGTGTTAACCTTAACAACTATCTTTTATATACATATAAAGGTATAAGTTATTAGGTAATTGATACAAAACAAGAAGGTTATTATCAATGTTACTAGTACAAGAAAATACATGAGAGAGTGGTAAGGAACATACTTGCAAGAGAGTAAGGCATGCAAGTAAGTAGTGAGGGGATATAGGGTGTTATTGCACCATGTGTAAACAATCAAAGGTGTTATTATATTGCATATGAATTCTTGCCATTCATGGTGGAATAAATATCAATTTGAGCTGGTTTGAGTTGATTGTAAATTAAGCACTTGTTGTTGAATCACTTTAAGAGATTGTATGTTGATTTATAACTTTTATTCCTGTGATTATCTTCTTGGTTTGATTTTGTTGGTGTACATTTCATAACAAATTGATCATAGCCACAATTGAGAGTAGAGTTGCATTCTTTCGTGTTCTTTTCTTTGTGAAGTTCTTGAAAGAAGAAAAAAAGAAAGATATCAATAATGATTTTAAATGAAATAGAATAAGATGAAACAATTTTACTCTTTAAAGACATTAAATCGAATATAGTATAAGGTAAGACAACATATTTAACATGAATAAAAAATCTAATATAATGGATATTTATATTTAATAGTAAAAATTACAAGGATGTTTAGTAATTTAAAAACATAATTTTAAAAAATAAAATAAATATAATCGATTTATAATCTAGAATTTAGAGATCAATAAAACGATATTATTAATAAATTAATGTTTTTCTTCTTATTTAAAATGCTCATTTTAATTATTGATCCATATTTTTATCTATTTTACTCTAAATTATAAATAATATTTATATCAATCTCGAATGTTATTTAATATCTATAATTGGTATATTGATTATGCATGGTCAAGCTTAGCCATAAGTTTGATTTTATTCGCTCTTCCATTAACTGCGTATTTTAATTATTAATCCATATTTTTATTTATTTTACTCTAAATTATAAATAATATTTATATCAATCTCGAATGTTATTTGATATCTATAATTGGTATATTGATTATGCATGGTCAAGCTTAGCCATAAGTTTGATTTTATTCGCTCTTCCATTAACTGCGCATTTTAATTATTGATCCATATTTTTATCTATTTTACTCTAAATTATAAATAATATTTATATCAATCTCGAATGTTATTTGATATCTATAATTGGTATATTGATTATACATGGTCAAGGTTAGCCATGAGTTTGATTTTATTAGCTCTTCCATTAGCTTCAAGTTTGACTACACAAAAAGGAGCGAGCATCTGCACATGAATTAGAAGGGCATATAATTTCTACGTAATTATTAATAAATTAATGTATAAAATAAAATTATGATTTTTTAAGTTTTAAATTTTAAACTTTTATTACTCAAAAACATTATAATTCAATAACTTAAATATATTATATATAAAAAAAATTATTCAAAAAAGAGTAAAAAATAAATGAGAAATATTATTTATTATATTACAGTGTCCGACTTCTAATTCTAGATTTGACAACGTAGACAACCATTAAGGCTTGAAGTTGTTATTTATTATTATTTAAATATACTCCTTATTAATTATATTATTTATTCTTCTTGTTAAATATTTAGGTAACTGTGTCTTCTAAAAAATAATTATAATAACTTTATACTTTATTTTTATTAATATGAAGTAACACAACATCCTTTAACAACAAATAATTTTATCTTTGGGCGATCGAGGTGTTGCATGAAGGGTGTTAGAAACGTAGAATTTATCATATGAAAAGCACAAGTCCAAACATTAGAGGGTGTACTTAGAAGCTTAAAATTTTCTCTTGTATTTGTAATACCATATCGCCACTTATACATAATTAAAACTTTTACTTGAGTCTTTTCGCTTATAACACACAGCCTCTTTAGTTTAACTACTCAACTACCCATATCTTCACTACCTTAATTCATCTCATTCTGTGATTCAATTTTTTCACCTTTTAACCTCTTCGATGTAATTCTTCAATTATCACTTTTTTTTTATTATTATTATTATACGGCCAAGCTGGAAGAGATGAATTTAGCCTCAATTTTTTTTTCTTTTAGTGACAGAATATAGATGATGAAATGATACAAACTGCATGATTGAAAGGAGCTAGCCAATTAAACAAACAAAAAAAGTCATAACTTAAGGAGGAAAATTGATCATAAATGATGAGAAAGGTACGTATTATAAGGTTTTTTTTTTCTTTTCCTTGATTGGGTAGCATCATAAGTTGATCCAATCATTTTGCGATTTAAATACAACCCTATTTTAAACTTTACTTGGGTAACCCAACTTGTTTCAGAAATGATGTGGGGTTAGCATGCAGAACCCTAATTGATTAATTAAGTAAAAAGAAAAAAAGAAATCTTTTTTAATTATTTTTCTTAATTGAAATCATGAAATACGCACATTATTAGATGGAAAATTCTAAAATAAGCACAATAGTACTGAAGATTTTGGGACTCCATCTCTATCACAGCTCATTACTATTATCATGAACTTCCAAAGTTGAGACTTATTAAGAAGCGACCCAAAAGGGAATAATATCTAAATAATAATAATTATCAGATGGGAATTTTTGAAGTGTTTGAAGATGACTTTCAACCACCAAAATTATGAATTTTAGCATTTAAATGATGAAAACTCTGCGATCAAATTAAAAGCTTTCACATTCCTCATCACTTCTCTAAGTTTTAACATCATCCATGCATTCTGATATCTCTTAAAAAATATAGTCAAACTTTTCATTATCTGTTTCAGACCAATAATATACATGAATACATAAAAACAAAGGTTTTGTGATCATGCTCTTATATGGCCCATGGTAATAAATGCCAAAATAGGGCATTTTCGATAAATAACTAAAAAAAAACGATCAGGGAAATTTTGATTTGTATTTATAAGGTATTTCCATAAAATATAAAAGATGTGGAATCTGATGGCTCTTCTAGGTGGAAGATGGCTAAAAAAGACTTCTTAATTGATCGTGATTATACAAATATCATATTCCTTCTTTTACAATCCCCTTTATACTTTTCTGTATATATTCTTTGTTTCTAATTTCTATTAAAAAGTATTCGTATAATTATTATGGCCATGTTTCATAAAATATTTTCAAAAATACTTCATTGTTCAAGATCACTTTTCTTGAATTCTGTATTTTTTTTAAACACTACTTTGAATACATGTACTTGTGCTCTCAGTTTTAAACACATGTTCAAAATTATTAATTGTACCCTCCCCAATTTTGAACACAATGTTCATAAGCTCTACAATTTTGAGCTAAATATTCATATAGTTCCCAACTATTTATGAAGACACATAATGTTATGTTCATTAGATGTTCATTTTTGAATTATTTTGAACATCTTATTCTAAGCAAATATTCATACGTGATTAATTCCAAAAGCATATTTAAAACCCATGTTAGATGGTTATTGGATTAATTATTCTCTTAATATTTTAAATTCTTGAAATATTTGGTATCCAACAAAGTTTAACAAATACTTATTAAATGAAATATTTGGTATCCCACAAAGTTTAAGAAATACTTAGTGTCCGATAATTTTGATAATTTTTGATAATAACAAATACTTATCAAGAATAATACTTTGATAATTTTATTATTTTTGTTTTAAAAAAATAATAACATTTATAATAATAAATAACAAATTAAACTGCTTTAATTAATATAATTAAGGTAACTTTCTTAAATAAAATAAAAGTTAAAAAAAATGATTCTAAAATGTTTCGTGGGTATATAAGTGAAATTGGGAAGGGGAAGGAAATTTTGGTACGTTTATCACTATAATAATTAATCTTTTCTTTCCATATTTAATAACAGATCTTTATCTAAAAATTATATTCGAAAAATTAAAATTAAAAGAATAGGCGTACGATGTTTAAGTATAAAATGTGAGTAAAATAATCACGGGGGCGCATAGTAAAAATATGCTATATGGCATTGATGAGAGAGAATGGCAGCAGGATAAGCACGTGACGAGTGGCTACGCTGGCATCACCATGCTACAGGGAATAGTTGAGGTTGAGGAGGACTCAGTTCAATTCATATTCTTGAAGTTGCAAAAAAAGGAATATCACAGTTTTACTATTTTGAGTGGGAATGCGCGTATGTTAAATTGATTAGTTATAGAATCATTTTATAAGTCAAAATCTTGACAATTTTGTAAAAAAAAAATAAAGACTTGTTCTTATATATATAATCTCAATAAATACACATTCATTGGTTAGACGGTTTAATAAGTATATTTAAAATTCTATAGAATATAATTAGAACATGTTGTCAAATTAATTAATTATATTAGATATCAAAGAGCATATTATTATATTTAAAAAAATTAATCATAATGCATTATTAACCCTATATATTTTGATTTAAAATATACCTATAGCATTTATCATTAACAAAGCAATGAAATTCTAAATATAACATAATCATAAATCAACTTATTTAAAAAAAACACCTAAAGATTCAACAAATAAATAAAATATAATTACAATATATAATACAAATAATATTAACAAATTTGTGTTAGATTAATTCGGTTGGACGATTTTAAAAAATGTGCCCATCCCTAATTTTCAGGTTGAATTTTTGATAAATAATTGAATATCTTTGTATTATAAACTGCTTTGAAATTCAGGTTTGTGATTTTTAAAATCATTATTTATTGTTTATATTCTCTGCTTTCTAATCCGAGTCTTCTTTTTTTCTTTTCTTTTTCAAATACTTGTCTGGTTTATATGTTTTATTAGTGAAGCTAAATATATTGTGATTTTTTTTTTAATATATAGTTTTTTGTGTGAGCGATTTTATGGGAATTACAGTGAAATTTTGATTATTAATTTATTTTATATATCAAAATCACGTGGGGTATAAAATTTGAGTGAAAGGACATGGACTTTGTGCGTTTGATCTTCTGGATTTTGAGGTCATTTGACTATTGATATGTTAATTCTATTTATTTATAAATAATATTAAAAACTCGTTTGAGTCACATACCAGCATTACCCACAACTTGCTTTTCCTTTGTTTGTATATCCTCTCAAATCCAACAAAATTCTCTCAAATTTATTTTTATTTATTTTTCCTTTGGGTTCTTATATTACTGATTTTTTTGGGAGGGGGTCTGTTTGAATTTAATTTCCGTCTACAAGGTAAGTACTGAAGTTTGGCAAAGTTTATTATATCCAGGAAATAGTTGGTTTTGTCTGTGCTATTTTCCGTAAGACTTCTTCTACTGGTTGCTGTTGGTGAAGTAACATTTTGAGGCTTCTGGTTCATTGAAAAGAAATCGTTTCTTAAATCAAGAACTCAGTTTTTTTTTTTTAATTCTGATTTTGATTCTTTAAGATTATCTGATGAACCCATAAGAAGAAAATTAAAGAATCAGCCATGAAGTTTATGAAGCTTGGATCTCGTCCAGATACTTTTTACACTACTGAGGCTGTGAGGTAAGATCATCTCTTATTAAACTCGAGATGGGTGCTTTTTATCTTGACCAATGAAAATAATAAGAGTTTCTTTTTTCATAATTCAGGTCTGTCTCTTCTGAAGTCTCTAGTGATATCATAATTCAAGTACAAGGAACCAGTTATTGGCTTCATAAGGTAATTTTTTGCAGGAGTTCATAGAAATTCTTTGTATATTTTTCATTTCTATGATTGTTTGATTGATTGTTACTTGTATTATGGAAAACAGTTTCCTCTGCTCTCCAAGAGTTTGCGCTTACAAAAGCTATGTTCTGAAACTCTTGAAACCTCACAGCCCAAAATAGTTCAACTCTCTGAATTCCATGGAGGTGTTGAAGCATTTGAGTTCTGTGCAAAGTTCTGTTATGGTATAACAATCACTCTTAGTGCCTACAACATTGTTGCTGTTCGATTTGCTTCTGAGTATTTACAGATGACAGAGGATGTTGAGAAGGGGAATCTGATTTATAAGCTTGAAGTTTTCTTCAACTCTTGTATACTTCATGGTTGGAGAGACTCAATCGTAGCTCTACAAAGCACAAAAGCACATCCATTGTGGTCAGAGGATCTTGGAATTACAAGTAGGTGTATTGAAGCAATTGCTTCCAAAGTCTTAACTCATCCTTCAAAAGTGAGTTTGTCACACAGTCAGTCAAGAAGAGCGGGTAAAGATTATATATCATGCAATGGTGGAGATAGCCAGAGACATAAACCAACTAACAAAGGTTGGTGGGCAGAAGATTTAGCTGAATTGGGCATTGATCTTTATTGGAGAACTATGATTGCAATCAAATCTGGTGGTAAAATATCCTCTAGTCTTATTGGTGATGCCTTGAAAATTTATGCTTCTAAGTGGTTACCCAACATATCTAGAGATGGTTATGCTAATATGCAACAAGAGTCATCTGATTCAGATTCTGAATCAACTAAGGAAGCAATATCCAAACATAGGTTGATGTTGGAATCAATAGTTAGCCTACTTCCTGCAGAGAAAGGTTCAGTTTCTTGTAGTTTTCTACTCAATCTCTTAAAGGCAGCAAATATTCTTCATGCTTCTTCGTCTTCAAAAATGGAATTGGCTAAAAGAGTAGCACTTCAATTAGAAGAAGGCAGAGTTCGTGATTTGTTAATACCATCCACATCTAGCCAAAATGATACAATGTATGATGTAGACATAGTTATGGTCATTTTGGAAAAGTTCATGTTACAAGGGCAGAGCCCCCCAACTAGTCCACCAAGATCCAAGCTTGGTTGTGAAATGAGAAGGAGATCAAGATCAGCAGAGAATATTGATTTTGAGTTTCAAGAGAGCCGAAGATCTTCTTCGGCATCACATAGCTCCAAATTGAAGGTGGCTAAACTTGTGGATGGCTATCTTCAAGAGATTGCTAGAGAAGTCAATTTACCACTTTCAAAGTTCACTGTTATTGCTGAGTCTATACAAGACTTTGCTAGACTTGATCATGATGATCTCTATAGAGCAATTGACAGCTATCTCAAGGTAAAAGAATTTCAACTTCTCTGGGTTTCTTAATTTTATTTTTTATTTTCAATTTTTGATATTTTACTGAAATTTAAACATCAGTACACATTTCACTATCAAAATTTAGGTTGTGGGTCAATATATCCAGTAGATAACCAACTCTCTTGACTTTAAAAAAATATTGTCAGGCTCATAATTTATAAGCAGTTAGGATTAGGCTGACCCACTTGAATACTTAACATGGAAGTCCAAATAATTTGCTGTATGTAATGATTCTAATTCCTAAAGTCCCCTTTATCATTAAAAACATTTGAGAAATTGTATAAGTAAATAATAAACCCTAACCCTGCAGGCACACCCAGAACTGAGTAAGAGTGAAAGGAAAAGGTTGTGTAGAAGTCTGGACTGCAAAAAGCTATCTATGGAGGCTTGTATGCATGCTGCACAAAATGAGTTGCTACCACTGAGAGTAGTAGTCCAAGTACTCTTCTTTGAGCAAGCTAGAGCCGCCATGTCCGGCGGCAAAGTTACTGAACTACCAAGCAACATAAAGGCAATTCTAGCCACACATAACATTGATCCATCAAAACCTCCAACACCATTAAGCACAACAACAACTAAAGCAGCAGATGAGCAGTGGAGTGTCTCTGGTGCAAAATCACCAAAGTTAAAGACTTGTTCAACTTTAAGAATGAAGCTTGCTGAAGATGAGTATTTGGAAGATTCAAATGGAATTGTGAGAAGTAATTCTAGGTTTAAAGCCCTATGTGCTATTCCTACAAAACCCAAAAAAATGTTCAGTAAATTGTGGTCTATCAACAGAACTTCCAGTGAAAAGAGTTGATCATGTGAATTTTATTTTATTTTCTGATCCAGTATTCCTAATCTAAAGGGGTATAATAACATAAACATATACTCATTTCAGTTTTTCTTTGATTTTGTAGGAAGAGAAATTATTATGAATCCCAAGGGTTATAATCTATGTAATCTATTTTTATTTATTTTTATTAATATATAATCTATTATTACTATAATAAAAAGAGAAGATTTTCTTCAGGGCATGAAATGAAAATCTATAGCTACATCTTTATTTGTTGTAAAATAATCGAATAGTCCCGGGATCAATTTTGTTGTGCTTTGTCTACAAACCTGCAACACCAGTCTTCGTCTCTTTGTCAAATCTCATAGGATCCTCGCTTAAAATTTATTCTTTACTCTATGACATAATAGTATTCTTCAATATTAATGCAATTTCTGTTTCATTTCTTTGTTTTTGACCAAATTGTTGGGTTATTAATTGAGTTAATGATACCCCATGTTTTTACATTGCATCAGGTTAACAACGTGAAATTGAAGTGAATCCTCCTTGGAAGTTTAGTCAATATCCTAATTATTGTAATGTATAAAAACTCAATACAAAATTTGCAATTTGCTAAAAAGCAGTCAAAAACCGACAAGAAGGGACAAAACACAAATCTCACACTTCATTAATATAATTAAGAATAATAATACCTGATTAAGTCCCCTTTTCCATTTCTTTTTATACACAGCACAATACATTGAATTATAAGGGCTAATTATTGTTGATTATATAAAATTTACCTAACCACTAATTGAATATGACTTTGGTTTACCTAACCAATTATTCCGGCCTTGATTTAAAACCTCAACAGCTTCTCATATACAAATTTGAGATGTATATTCGGGCGGGTAACGCTAGTCCAAGTCCTAAACTTCGTGTTCGGGTTGGATTCAAGTGAGACTTTTGAAGCTCACGTATATTTTCGTCCCTAAAATCATTTAAATATGTTTGGGTTATGAAATTTGAATCAATTTAAGTCAGTGTACGAGTACACAATAATTTTAACAGGGGACAAGATTAGTAAACTGAGAGTTATTTGTTTTAATTTTTTTGTATTATTAGAATTCTACTTAATAACTTTTATTTAGAATTATTTTTTTGTTTGTATATTACTAGAATCTCACGAATAAATTTTATGAACTATTCTTTAAGATTTTTTAATTATAAATATCTAGCATGTATAAGACATCTTAAAAAATAATCTTCTTTATTCTTTCTCTTATTCCTAAATTTTAGGTATAATTCTTTTTTCTTTCATTTTAAAATTTAGTCTCTTATTCGTGAGATAGAGAAATATTTTTAAGCTAGTTATACTCTAGAGTTGTTAGAATGCTCATCTAAAAATAGATAACATAACTAGGTTTGTCATATTCTAGATTTTCTAGAGTGATTGCATAGATAATAGTTTCATTATATTTGTTTTATAACACAAATACGATGACCTTTTGTCAGAGAGTGAGTATAACTAGTCTAAACTTTGCTCATATTTTCTTATTTTATTTGTGTTTTCATATTATTGGTGCATTCATGCTTCTATCTTGTGTCAAGTGGTACCATAACAAGATTCATGTGGATCCAATGGAACACAATAAAGTTATTTCACGAAAAGAATTTCAAAAATTTCGTTAAAAAGTTAATCAAACTCTAAATAAATTGTTTATATCATTGGCATTATTAAACAAAAATATGAATTAAGCTCATATCAAAAAAAGATTATGAAATAACTCAAATTCAAGAACATACTCGTGTGAAGAAGATGATTCAATATAGCATTAAATATGAGCTGTCAAAAAAGAAAGTCTCACCTAAAAGTTTAAAAGTGAAAGAACAATCTTTTAAAAACAAGGTTCCTAAGATAGTTTTAATCGAAGAAAAAAATGATCGCATTATTGAGGTCAATAAATCTATGTCAGAGATCATACAAATTCAAAAGGAATAATCAAAAGAAAAAATATCTTTATAAGGTGAGTTAGTCCTATATCTCAAAATTATCTTTATAAAAAAATATTCGAATATCATGATACTTATAGATATTCATGAAGTTAAAAAATTAAGTATTTTTACTATTTTTAAATGCATCAAATATTTGACATCATAATAAATTATTTTCCAAAACAATAAGAGTTATTAAATCCTCTTCAAGATATCAAATCATATTTCATTATTCTAGAATTATTGAAAATATTATTTCAAAGATGAACATATAGGCAATATTTGGTTAATATTGTTTGAGGAAATGGAACAACAAAAAAATCAATTTTAAAGATCTATGAATGCTATCATTTTTATTTGAAAAAAACTCGAGGACGAGTTTTAAATAAGTGGAAGGAAATAATACAAGATAATATTAGAAAAAATTGAATGGTTTATGTTTTTAATAGTTTTTATTTAAAATTCTATTAAAACACTAATTTATTTTGTTTAAAATTTTAATTTTTATGTACTACTAGATTCCTACTTAAAAACCTTTATTTAGAGTTCTTTTTTGTGTATATTACTAGAGTCTTACGTAGAAACTTTATAAACTATTCTTGAAACTTTTCATTTATAAATAATTAAGTTTTATGTTTGTATAAGATATCCTAAAAAATAATCAAATTAATAATATTAAAGAAGTTTTCTTATTTCTTTTTTCTCTTATTCTTAAATTTTAGAAATAATTCTTCTTTCTTCCGTTTGGAAGTTAAAATCCTCTTATTCGTGAGATAAAAGAATATCTTTAGGTTAATATTACTCTAATATTACTAGAGTGTTCGTTTGAAAATAAATAATATAATTAGGCTTATCTTATTCTAAATTTACTAAAGTGTTTGATTAGATAATAATTTTATTGTGTTTATTTCATAACACAAATACAATAAATGCCTGCAAAATAATAAGTTTAATTAGTCAAAATTTTGTTCAATTTTTTTTTATTTTTTAAATGATTTTATACTATTGATAAATTTGTGCTTCCGTTCAGAATCAAAATTATAAAATAATATCATAAAATTATAAAAGTTATATATACTTTGTAAAATTTAAAACTATCACCTGGTTTGAGATAGGAATTTCGACTTGTACTGAATCAAACAGGATAATTATAAATTTACCTTGCACTTTGATTATAATGTTCCTGTTATTAAAAGGCATGCATTAATTGTATCATTGAAAGAGGTCGCATGTCTGTGTATATAGTACTGTACGAGTTACTATTTGTAGTTTTGTAGAGTATTCTGGAATATAATCATATTTTCAACCATTGCCATCATTTTTTAAACATTATATTAGAGAGCACTTTGACTTTGTTCAACCACTCCGAATATCCCTATTATTTTCTTTCTCTTTTACACATTTTTTCATGAGTGAGTTTATTATCACATGTTATTTTATTGTTTCCACCGCATATTTATATTTATATATTGTTAATTTTTAAAATTATCTAAAAAATACTCTTATTAAATTTTAATTAACATAGGATAAATATGTTAAAGATAAAAGTGTATTTTAATAATTTTTAAACTTAACAATAAATATGTAGTAGAAAAAACAAAACTAGTCCTACTAATAACCCCATCTAATTAATTTATTTATTTCCTTTTGCTAGTAGCTTTTCAACCTTTTTAAGGAGTGACCTTCCTTTCATAAGTTTCTGTAGGACTCACTAAAGTCGATCCAGAGCATAAAATTATGTTTATCATCTAATATATTTAACAGCATAATGCCTTTCTTTAAAGCGAGAAGACATACGGAGGATCATTAATTGAAGCCATGAGTAAAATAAAAAAAATAGTATAATCAATTCTTACTAAATAAATTAAATGATATATATATATATATCATTAATTGAAGCCATGAGTAAAATAAAATAAAAGTAGTATAATCAATTCTTACTAAATAAATTAAATGATATATATATATATATATCCATTAATTAAAGTGATTATAGATAAAGCCAGATACCACTAATTTTACTTAAACGATAAGCTATTTAAATTTTGTTGATGTCTGATGAATTATAATTAGTTCTCTCATGTGGAAGAGTAGTTGTTACGGTGTCTTAATTAAGATGCCCAATTTAGTAGAAGTGAGCCTTGAGAATGTTTTTCTTGTAGTAGTCAAAGAATAATGCTAGCGACCATAATGTTCAGTACTATTTACTTATCTAAACAATCAAATTTAAGAGAGAGAAAGTACAAAATATGTAAAATAATTAAATCAACACTCTAGTTTATATATAATTAAATTATTAAGTATAAAAAATAAAAGTATTCATGGTTTAATTTTTATATCTTCTTAAAAAACAACATATATATATATTTCTTTAAACTGTATTTTGTAACATTAAACAAATATAAGTTTTTTTATATCATACAAACAAAAAATATACTTAAACCGTATAGATGATAACCTAAAAATGAAATTATATCTATGAAGAATGTTTACATATAATTATATATTAAATTAATTTTCATAGTAAAAATTAGTAGTAGAGAACACTACTTTCAAAATAATGTTATATAGCATTTTTAAATTAGTAATAATGTTATGTAATTGAAATCAACGCAATGATAATTAAGGAACCATAAGAAACAGGGACATGGTTTTAATTTAATGGAGAACGAATAGTTAGTATTTATTAAGAAATATTTACTAGTAGATACTGTTATCAGAATCAGACTAAATAATTCAGGATAACTGAAAGAAATGGGCCCAAGCCCTAAGAAGTTAAGTAGACTCCCTCCCTATGCTATGGTTTTTGGGCTTCAGAATCATGTTTTTAGTACGTTGGAGGCTTGGGTCCGACGAAGGATGCACCTGAATGAACTATTAAAATAACTATTGTGATATTTTTTTCAAAATAAATGAATAAGTAATTATTTATCTAAAAGAAATGTTTAAAATGAATTTTCTCCCTGAAAAAATAAAATAAAAAAAGAGACAGCTAAATTTTTTCAAAACAGAAAAAAAAACCATTAAATCAAAAAGAGTTTTAAATGGAAAAACAAATCACAAATTACATTTTGGTAAACTGTATTTATATTCTAAGAAATAAAAAACTAATTTTAAAATAAAAATTATTACAAAATAAATAGGATTTAGTTTTCAATAATTATTGGTTAAAATTTGTAGATTTATTTTTCAAAATCAATTAATTAACGTGAAAATTCATTAATCATTTATTTAGCTTAAATTTGATTCCAGTATTAAAAAATTTATGCAATAATAATAAAATCAAAATGATATAAAAATAATATAATTATCAAAAAATTTAATATAACTAGAAGTGTAATTACAAAACATACATAAAACTTAATTTAATCGATCCAAATAATATTCAATTATAAAATATTATTTCTTTAATTTTTTATTTTAAATTAAAAATAATATTTTATATTTTAAAAAATAAAAATAAAAATAAATTATACATACATTTAAATGACTTAAATATAAAATATTTATAATTAATTTCATTGGAATATATAATACAATTAATTATTATATAATTTAATATAGCTTATGTGAATAAGATACATGAAAGACTAGTAATTTGTGAGACAACTCAGACAAGAAGGATAACTGTATTGAGCAAAGCTTATAAAATGTTAATATTATATACTTCCTTCCTTCCAATCCTATTATCAAAAATAATAAATAAATACTTCCTTCCCAGTTCCCATGCTTGAACTTTGTCTTGTAACCAAAAGTTATATCACTTTCACCGAAAAGGCCAAAAGAATATCCCCTTCCATGGATTTATAACCATCATCTACTTTTCAGTTTTTTTTTTTTTGTTTTTTTTTTCCTTCTTCTACGATAGATATTATACTTCTTCACTCTAAAATAGAGAATGAACTCTCAAATTCTAATATTAACCAAAACACGGACAAACAAGACCTTTTTCCATTCGATTACGCGGGTCAACGTCCACTTTGTTGTCAAACCCATAATCACTTGCTGCCCGTATATCTCATCATTTCAACCATGCCCAATATCTTAATTGGAACTTTGAAAAAGTACCAACATATATATATATATATATTTCTTACAAAAAAAAAAAAAACAAATCTCATAACTTTTGAAAAACATTACAACAATTCTATTTATAATTTATTTATTAATAAATTATAAAATAATTATTTTAAAAAATTACAAAAAATTTAATAACTGATCCGATAAGTATTATAGATTGATGTGATATTTAGTAAAAATTATATTATGAATTCCCCTTTGTCGTATTAATATATTCAACATGAATAAGGGAAACTAAAACATATACATAAATTAAGCAAAATTCATTTCAAATAGAAATTAAAACAAATTACAATGCTAATTAATTAAATAAATATTGGAATTCATGAAAGCTACTAATGTTTACTCATTACATATAGAAACGAAAACACAGCCAAATTACTACATGGTAATAAAAATACATTAACTATAAAATTAGTTCCAAACCCTAAAGCAGTAGGAGATAATATATATGTAGTAATAAAAAAGAGAAGTTCCATAAATGTGAAGAGTAGGCAGTTCAACCATTTTGAACCTTTGCAGCAAAAGCAGACATGATTTCTGGGTATTGAAAAATATCATTCACCAAATTAGAGTAATCCTGATCAAGCCGAACATTGACCGGCACGTGTTCATTGTTAAATGACACAGCCTGTGAATCCAACCCGTTGAAATTTCCATACTCGTGTTGTTGAATTCCTTGATAATCAAAACAACCGCTCAGAGTCTCATTTCTTACCCCCATTCTCATAGAATCGGAGTAGCCCTCGTCAACTATTGTCGGGACAGAATTCCCAGATTTGTTATTCGAGCGGTTTGGAAAGAAACCGTGAATAACTTCCTCTAACAAGCCAGAATTAGACGACTCTTGTGGGAAAAACTCTTGAAAGTTGTCAACAACTTCAGTCACGGTTTTCGAGGAGTACGGATCAGTTAGAGGAACATTCATGCAAGAACTAGTCCCACCATAGTTGAGATTGGTTTTAAAAGCCGTGGGACTGCCGACAGAACAATCGGAGAAAGAAGGTGAAGGTGAGGACCCATTTATGCACGGAAACTGATTGTGAAAAGTCTGAGGCGATAACAAACAAGTGTTTGGGTTTGAGATTGGGATTACTGGGTTTTGAGTTTGGTTTGTTGAACAAGTTATAAAATCCCTAAAAAGGAGCATGTTCATAGGTGATGCATTATTAGTATTACAGCTTGAAGGGTTTGAAAAAGGTAAATTAACGCTGCGGGTTGATGAGTTTTTCAGAGTTGAGTTGTTAGAGTATTTGGGGAAGTTGAGTACTGGAGAGTAAAAATGGTCATGATTGGCTGTGGAAGAGGGAGAAGGTGGATAAGTAAAGTTGGTACGGGCTTTAACACCACGCATAGAACGAGCAGCAAAGTCATAGGCACAAGCAGCTTCTTCAGCAGTGTCAAAAGTGCCAAGCCAACGCCTCTCTTTGGACTGTGGGTCTCTAATTTCAGCTGCGTAGCGACCCCATGGCCTACGTCTAACACCACGGTATCTCATGTTACTATTTGAAGTACCGGAGGCAGCAGTTTCTCTAAGCGAGCGCTTGTTATTATTGTTGTTGTTCGTAGTGGTGGTTGTGGTGTTGTTACTGTTTGGATGTGTGGAATTGTAATACTTTTGATGGTCAGGGAGTACTTCACCGTTGAGCCGCCTAAACGCATCTTCCATATTTAGTACTTGGAAAATGAAATTGTTCTAGAAAACGTAAGATTGAAAGAACAAAAGGATGAAGACACGCAGTACAGTACTTTGTCTATCGGAAAGGAAAGGGCTTATTGGCGGTACAACTTGTTCGTTGATATTTGCTCGTATTTATACTACTTGATGACTAGAACAGCATTAAATGAATTAACACAACAAATACTTCGAATTAACTGGGGTTTTGGGAGCATTTGGTTGCAGACTGATTGATATATTTGAAGAAAATTGATATTTTTAAAACAATAAATGCTATTTTCAAACCAAATTATTTAATTTTATAAATATTTATATTTAAATTAATTTTTTTATTTTCATAATAATAATTATTATTATTCTGCATAGAGGGCTGGCTTATTTGATATAAAATTTTAATGACACAAATTTACTAATAATTTTCCACTGATAATTCTTATATTTTTTATTTTTGTTAATTTGATAAAATTATTTGATTTAATTACATAATATAATAAATTTAAAATATTATTTTTTACTTTAATTCTATATATATATATATATATATATATATATATATATATATATATATATATAATTTTTTTATAGCATGAATAATATATGTTTTTTTATTTTTAAAAATATGATACGTTAAAAACCAATTATTTTTATAGACAGTTTTTGAAGCTTATTTTATGAATTCGCCATGTCCCGTGTTCAACATGTATTTATTAATTCAATTTTAAGAAAAATAAATAAAGATTATGAAAGAATGATACTGGAGTTACAAATATATTTTGATGTCTAGATGAGTTCTTCAAAGTATAATTAATTGAAATTTTAGAAAGAATTACATATGGCTTAATGTGAGGTTATTTGCAGAGAATAAATTGATACATATAAGCTTTTATGATATATATTTAAATCTTATAATATGTGATATTATATAATTTATAAAACTTAGTAGATGTTTCAAACTGTCTTCCTGCCAATGCATCAAAATTCTTAAAAATTATAAAGCCTGCCTTTTTGGTAACATGGCATACAGCCACGAAAAATGTGAAAAATCATTCACAAAATAGGAAATAGTATTTAAGACCACCAACTGATTCTACTAAGGTAAAATCCCATATATCAACATGGACTTTAGCAAAAGGGCTTTTTGATCTTTCCTATGAGACTTGCTTAATAGACATGCAATACACAATTAGACAATGAATTATAATTTCTGCTTAAATTGTTAACTTTCAACATGGTTTTAACAACTTCCTCGTGAGAACATCCTAACCTATCATGTACAATTTTTTCAATTTATTACTTACTTGTGATGACATTTAACATTTGATACACAAGAATTCACAATATTAACATTCGTCTTATATTGAGTAACATTAGAGGTAAGATTAGAAATTGATATGTCATATAGATATGATAATATAGAAACTATTATAACTCATTGCGATCTTATCTCTTGCATCTCAATTATCACAATCAATGTTTGTTTCAATAATTTCTTGAGTTTACTATATATCAATATGTGAGAGTTGCACTATTTTCTTGATAAATTTATGAGATGTGATTATTAATCCATCGATAAAGTCTTCTAAGTCATATACTTAAATGACATGTCTAAGTTATTCTTGCCAAATCAACAAGTTTGTTCAGTCAAGTTTGATTGAAAAATTTGGATTAAGGGAATGTTTCGTACCAAAATAACAAGTCTAATATATGAAGTTTTTTCATTTTCAAAAATAGGCATTACAGATGGTGTTGAGTTCAAGCTATCCATGAGAGTTTTAAACATATCTTTTATACCATGAAATGAAATAAAACATGGAGAGAAGAAAGATGCAAAGACTTTGGGAGAAAATTGAGCAAATCATTTCTTGATATTTTGTTAAGTGTATAGTGTTGTTATTTATACATTTACAACACATGAAAAACCGTTACAACTAATTACATTTCACAAGGCATATTGCATGATGTAATAAACTATATACTACTACAAGAAATGCACATACACTCACACACATTGTTCATCATGTCACAAGTGTTTTCTTTGTATATTATGTAAGTCAAATACTTACGATTTAAAAATTAGGATTATTAGACTTTGAAAACAAGATTTTAAGCTCTGATACAATATTAAAAGTTTAATAGAAAATCAACTCTCTCTATAATTTAAGATATTTAAAGGAAGATCAATTATATTTTTATATATTTATCATCTCAATTATCTTTTTATATTGTCCAATCACTTAATGGTACCAAAATTTATTTACAAAGCTTATAAATATAAAACTAGGATTATATGTGATATTGTCGATAACCTAATTTTTTACTTATTCACTTTTTACCTGCACCATAACACCGTGATTTGAAAGTAGTAAATTAATTTGAAATATATATATTTATATATATAAACAAAATATTAGAATAACTCGATATTTATAGGTGTTTTTGTTATATAAATGTATAATTATATTACAAATTTGGGACAAAACTTTTAAAAGACTTAATTTTTTTAGTAGGATAAATATGAATAATAGCAAGACATTGAGAGCAAAGTATATAAAATTTTGATTAAAATTTAAGTAGTTATATTTAGAAAGTTAACAATGAATACGCTCTTTTTTATTACAAAATTTTCATGTATTGTTATAAATTTATCAAGTGATATTTCTAATAATGAAATTGCAATCACTTTCTAGATCATCAAGAATATAAAAAATTTATTCTATGTTTGAGATATCATCACTAGAAGTCATAATGTGATCGATTAGATTCATTATACTGCTAACATGATTCTCCATAACCATGGATCCTTTCTACAACGTTTGAACTACCATCAAAGCTACATAATATGTGCAGATGAAATGTCTTGGAAGACTTTTTCCAAGGTTCTCATTTAAACAATAGTTCAGTCTTTACCTTTATTAATAAAATACTTGAGATAATTGGGAGTGATAAGCCATAATCCATAAAAGTAATTAAGTGTATTCTAGTATAAGTTGTATATCTACATTCATACACATTATTTATCATGTTATAAGTGTTTTCTCTGTACATCATATATGATAAATATATTTAATTTAATAATTAAGATTATTGAACCTTGAAAACAAGACTTCAATCTCTATACAATTTTAAATTTTTTTAAAAAAATTTACTTTTAATAATTTAAATCATTGAAAAAAAATCAGTTATATTTTTATATATTTATCACTTTAATTAATTTTATTATTATCCAATTAATTGATATTAATTGCACTAAAATTTATTTACAAAGCATATAAATATATAAGTTAGGATATATGTGATAATATCGGTAAAAAAAATCTAGTTATTCACTTTTTACATGCGTCATGAGACTGATTTGGAAGTAGTGAATTAATTATATATATATATAATATTAGAATAACTTGGTATTTATATGTATTTTTATTAGATAAATTCCTACTCATATTACAGATATGTGGCAAAACTTTTAAAAGGTAAATTTTTGTAGGATAAATATGAATAATAACAAGACAGTTAGAGTAAAGTATAAAAAATTTCACTTGAATTTTTGATTAAAATTTAAAGAGTTATACTTAGGAAGTATATAATAAATAGTCTTTCAAGACGCTCTTTAATTATAGAGTTATTATGCATTGTTTTCTTGATGTTTAAAAGTAAGTCTTGTTTATGGTTAACACCTATTAATTTCTTGATAACACGTTATGTTAATAATATGACTATTCTTTTTAACGACCCTTTGTCAATGTTTTCATTAGAATAATATTTCACATTAATTAGTTTATTAAATAAAACTATATTCAATAGATTGAGCTAATATATATCATTAATATTTAAAATTTTCATGGATTTTATTAGAATTTTATAAACTTTTGCAGATTTCATAATCTTTTATCAATTTATATTGAGAATAATAAAGAGATGTAATGGGAAATGAAGGGAAAAATAACTTTTTTATTAATCGTTAAAAAAATTAGGGGTGAGAATGATATGATGAGACTTTTTTTATTAATTTTAAATAAAAGGTCTATAAATCAAGTTTTTAAAATTCTTAAACTAATAATTTTTTAAAATAAATTCAAAGTTTTGAAAGAAATAATTATTTTAATTAAATATACTTGAATTTTTGTTTTAATTTTATAAATAATAAATAAACATTACAAAAGTTTTAAAATTTATTCAAAAATTTTTTTTATATAATTAAACTAGTCATATAATCTATGAGATTTGAAAGGAAAGCATTATAATACTATGAAAGCTGCGGTTGTTAGTGGAGGAATTATTAATTTATCCAGGAGTAATGACTCTTTTTATTTAATAAGCGAGCAATAACTTATTTATTTATCACTATATTATATTAATAATAATTTTATAAACATTAATTAACCGTCTGTGAGTTACACGAAACTTATGTAAAAATTATTCGATAAAAGAATATATGCATAATACAAGTAGAGGTAATAAATATATTTAATTAAGAATATTAATATGGTAATAATTAATTTTATTATTATTATTATAATAATTTTATAATAAAAATTCATTTTTTAAGAAAATATTATTATTAATAAAAAAAATTAAAAAGTAATAATATTATAATAATAAATATATAAAATATTTATTTTATTTGTAAGGTGTTTAATTTTAGATAAAATTATGAGTAATAAAATATGTCGATACGCTTTCAAACTGTTTTAATGGAGAGTGTAATTTGGTTTAATACTTTCATTCACAACGCTTATCTCGAGGATGTTTTATGTTGATGCGCTTCATCAAGAAAATAATGGCCCATCCATCACTTCCAATAGCTGTGCACACCCACCTGCTATTAAGGCTTGCAGCTTTTTTGTCTCTAATTAGCATCTTTGATATATCTCTAATTTTAATTTAATTTCAAAATTAAAATAATCTTCAAACTTATAATCTACTTCTTCTTCTTCTTCTTTCTTTCTTTCTTTCTTTTTTCATATTCATACTACTTTGATGTAAAACAGAATCTAAAGTAAAAAAGCTAGATAGAAATATTAATCTTTTTACAGCAAAATAATAACATTGGATTTATCCTCAAAATCAACCCCTCCGCGTTTTTATGACTTTGAGAAATGGATGGTTATATGGTGTTTATATATATATATATATATTGAGTGATTGCAATATTTGCCAGCTATCATCGTTTCTAGGAATGGATATTGGGTATTTCCAAGAGCAAAGTAATTGAGGTAAAAGAATATGACTGATGTGGATTGAAGATTTAATTCTCTCTCGAAGAAACTGAAGGAATAATTATACGGTGGGATTTTCTTTTCCAACATCTCACATTTATAAGTTTATAAAAATATATAATAAACGTTTAAAAAATATTACTGTAACTTATTTATTATTTATGTTAAGTTGGTACTCTAATTTAATTAATTGTTAGTTCATTTAAAAAATTAATGAGTAAAATTAAATTTTTAATATTTCATGTATTTTATTGAATGAAAATATTATATTATCAATATTTTAAAAACAAAAAATAATTTTTCATTTGATGATATAGTATTTTAAATCAATAAAATATAAATACTTAATAATTAATTGAGTAATGTTAGTGACAAAAAAAAAAGTTAAGATTATATAATGTTTTAGACATAAATTATGATATGATACTGATTAAATAACTTTATAAATGAAAAAAATTTATTTTCAATAGAATTAGTACATGTATCACAGTATAACTAATATAAATATAAATATGTTTTAATATTTCTCTATGTTAATTTAATTGATTTAGTAATATATTTAGTAAATAATGAATAAATTATATTTGATTGAAAGTTACAAAAACTATAAGCTTTGATATACTCAGAGATTTAGTTCATTATTTTTAAAATAAATTTATGTTATATTCAAATAATGTCATAAAATGTTATTAGTAGTAAAATTGTGTCATAAAATTATATTAAATAACATTGTATCAAATAAGTTATTTTGTTATTTTTTAATATATATTGAGTGTTTTTATTTTTCAAATATATTTAATACTCTCGATATTCATATATTTACTGTTTTTATTAACCATCTTACCTATATTTTTTTAAAAAAATAATTATATTAGTTTTATATTTTATATCATGCTTAGATAGCATTTACTTCAAAAAAAAAAAAACAAGAAGAAAAAGAAATGGAGGTTGAAGACACGAACTTTCTTCTTTGTCCATTTGTTTGTCTTGTTAGTATTTTGAATCATTACACTGGCGGCGCCCTGAAATTGTTCCCTATCGCAGCTGTGTTGCTGCTATTGCATTTTAAAATTCATATATGCAATTGCAGAGAGAAAGTTTTAGTGGATTTATAAATGACAAAAGAATTTGGCTGCCCTATTGCCTTGGAACGATAAACTAATCGAGATCAATGCCATGGCAACATTTTCAATTATATATATTCAAAATAAAATTTTATTTTAATAATAATATTTAAGATAATCAAATAAACACAAGGAATTTTATTATTATCATTATATGATTTATTAAAAAAATATTTTGTTTGAATAACAATTTAGATTCAATTTCATTTATCGTAAAAATTAACCCTCTTAAGAATTTTAACACCTGCGTTAATATTTGCTAACGATGATTTATTATTTTTGAAATATGTTATATATAGATTAAATATTTTTTGAAAAAAGTTAAAATAGTAATAAATTTTATAAATATATAATACTAATACATGGTATGCTTCAAAAATAATATAAGTAACATTCTATAAATTTAAGGGATGGTTGAAGTGAAAGATGTGATTAAATCACGTGGGTTGTAATAAAATACAACACATTTTAATAATATATTTAATCAATATTTATTAAATTATAATTCCATTTTATAAAAATAAATTTAAAGTAATAATATTATCACAATAATTTTATAGTAGCATAATACATATTTATATACATACAATTTTAATCCTAAAATTAATTATATTTTAATTATATGTTAATATTTGATAAAAAATAAGAATGATAATGAAAATAATTATATTTATTATTATATTTAATGTAATTGTTAATTTAAAATAAAATATAAAATATTCTAAGAGTATCAAGAATATTCATTCATCGTGTATCTATGAGGAATATGCATAAATGCTCTATCTTACACACATATTTGTATAGTTATTAATTTATTTTTTTCGTTTTATCTCTTTTTTAAAATTCAAAAAATTATTTTTTAATTTTATCTATTTAAAATTTAATAAATTTTATTTTAATATTTATAATTATTTTAATTTTACACATTATTATAATATTAATATATAATCTCAATTTTTAACCGTAATCATTGATATATAATTATTAAAAGTCCAAACAATTATGAGTACATAAAATACATCACGTAGATAAACAATAATATAAAGAATAAATATTATTTGATTTTGGTTTTAAAAATATTTAGATTTTATCACTTTAATTAAATTACGGTTATTTAATAATCGTAATTATAAGTTTGTTTAATTTTAACTAATTTTTATAGTTTAATTCATGCTCATCATTACCGATAAAAATCAAAGTTATATGTACATATTATGATCACGGGTTGAATCGTAATCAAAATCTTAAAGCTTAGATTTTTAAAAGATTGTGACTAAATTTTTTAAGATCAAATGTCACAATTATAATAGTGATTATTTAAACAAATATATTAATAATAATATTATTTATATTAAACTTCATTCATATTATTATTCTCGTTACATTTCTATTATCCATTCTATTATCCGAATTAAATGTAATTTATTTAGATAAAGTCGTTATTAATAAAAATAAAAATTAGATGCTAATTTTGAAGCATAAAACCTTAGTGATCGAATAATTTAAAATTTGGTATAACTATTAAATGTTCTAATGTTTCTAAAAATAAAACTATTGTTTTAATCAACAAAAAAATATCTCCAAATTGGGGTTTCCAAAATTTTTTATAATAATTATAATTTAATTTGTATTAATATCATTAATATTGTTTTATTAATACTTGCAAAAGTATATAAATTTATAATAATTTATTTCTAACAAAAACATTATAATCCCAGCATAAATATACTTGAAGATCTGACCTACTTAAAAGAACTTGCGAAAAGCGGGAGGATACAACATACGTGCGAGACAAGAGATATATCTAAAATTCACAGAATTCAGTTTTAGTGTTTGATTGTAGGTGTTATTAATAAATAATAAATATATAATTAAAAATAGTTAAAAAATAAATATTATTATATAAAAAGTATTTATTTTTATCTATGTATTTGTGATAAATATAACGGTACATCAAAAATAAAACAAAAATTACACGCGTGTTGAGAGTGCAGAATAAAAAGAATCAATATTAATGACACATTTATTCATTGTAACCAAATTTAAATTTATGAAAATTAATTGAAAATAAAACTAACTTATTAATTTAATTTTAATTATATTTAATTATTTTTTTACTAAAATATATTGTGAGTATAAAATTATTTATTTTTCAATGATTAATTTGAAAATATTATATTAAAATATTTTTAAGAATTTAATTTCTAATCATGTCAAGATAATTAAGTTATAATTAACTTAATGAAAAATAAATAACTTAGTTTTTTATATTTATATAAATTTTAATTATTTGAAATTTATTAGTAAGTAAATAAGTAATTTAAAATTGTTACTCATAAACTTAATTATCATTAATGATAATTAATAAATATATTTGTATCAATTTTTGTATTTGTTAGCATAACAACTGCTAATTAATGACCAAACTTTTTGCATATTTTTGTATCCTAATAGATTGTTTGTCATGTAATATAATTGATAAAAAAAATTATACATAATTATATCATGTAACATAGGACAAATATTACAGTGTAAAAATATGTTGACCTAAATAAAATTTTCTAAAATTTGACATTTTATAATTTAACCCATTTATTTATTTTTTAACTTTTATATTTGATCTTTTTTTAAATATAACTTTATCCATTTACCTTTTAATGTTTATATTTTGATATTTCACTTTTCAAACATTTAAATATTTCTCATTTTTTGAATAAGTACAATAACGTTACACTAAAGCTCCTATATTTTTTTAAAAGACTTTATTTAAGTTCAATTTTAGCTAAATATTATGTAACTTACTAATATCATTTACGTATGATTAAATTCTCACATTAATTGCACATATTCTTCATTCTACGGGGACATTTTATTATACTTAGTATGAAATTAATAATCTAATCACGTGTACTTTGTTACAATTTTATTGTAAAATATTTATATTACGTACATTTTGTAATTTTGATTGCTTTATTAATAGAATTGAAAATTTATAAATCTTACAATAATTTGAAAACTATATATATATATATATTGATTAAATTATTGGTGTAATTAAGTTAAAAAATTATATATTTTACATTCTCTATTCATTTAATTTTACATAAAGTATAAATGTCATTAATCATATAAATTTAAACATACATCAAGTATAGCAAACTCAATCTCAAAATGCATAAAGATAATTCATCAATTAAATCAAAAACTAAGAAAAAATAAGAAAAAAAAGAAGAAAATCAGTGAATAATATCATATCACTGGTGATGAAGTTTAAGCTTCAATAACAAATCTCATTCCCTTCAATATTAGAATATCAAATTGACTTGATGATATATGCAAAAGCAAGTTGCAAATATCTATAGATAATCCTAACATCTTAACATGCTTGAAGCTAAACATTAATTGTTAAAGATATTTAAACAAACACTTTGGTTACAATTAAGTGACATAATAGATGACGTTAAGGAAGAAAGTTTTGAAAAAAAATCGTTACAATTTGACATGTAAAATGTTTTTAGATCAAGATAAAAAAACATATATTATAATAGTAGTAAGATCCTTATAAATAAATTAAATCACCAACTCACTGCTTGTAAGTTCTCCAAAGAACCACAGGAACGATAAAGAAAATAAAGTTTTTGAGATTTTTGTTTAATCTCAAATAGAAAGAAAACAAGAAAATAGAGGTTCGATATATCATCGTAAAGCACGCGAAGAAAATAAATGACAAGGAAGGCGGGAAATGACAAAGTACAATATCTGTCACTAATGGGTAGAAGCGCTGGATTTAGAGCTCACTAAAAACAAAACCGACTCTCAAAACAATCTAAAGGTACGAACCCACGTATGATTAAGGAGGATATGTTCTCCCCACAATTTTATGATTTCATATTTATAAATATATATATATATATATCTTTTTTATAGCTTCTTTTTTATATATTTTTCAATTTTTATTTTAATATCATACATAATTATTTTAAAAGAGGGTGAAATGTTTAAATATATTCCCATAAACATTATTGGTTTAATTTTCAAACTCAAAATTGGTTCGAGACACTCTAGTTGGTAAACCAAATGGTTAATTATTGATAATTTAATCCCTCTCCCATACCATCAAAGGTGTAATAAATGTAGATGTCGGTTAATATTTTGAAACATAATTTTATAAAAGTATAAAATATATATTATTATTGTAAACCAAATTTTTTATAAAATCACGCAAGCTATATAAACTTTATAATAAATATGGAGTTTTTTATAATATTTTATAAATATATTTTAAATTAATTTTTTATTTATTATATTTATTTTTAAATATTTATATTAATTAATATTTTTTACTATTAATTATATATTATATAATAAATAATTAAAATAATAAAGTATATTATCTAATTATATTTAATATTATAAATGAATAAATCTTAATTATTTGAAAATAAATTTTATTAAATTTTTTGATATTTTAATAAAATTTTAGTAGTTATATCTAATATATTTAGTAAAAAGAAAATTTAATGATAATAATATTTAAACGATAATTTATTAATATTATTAATAATTAATTAAAAAATATAAATATTAAATTTTGATATCATAATATATAAAATAACAATTTTAATAACATTTTCATCTAAATAATAATGTATCTTTACTTATAACTCAAAAACAAAATGCGTGGTTCTCATCATCTCATCTTTGAAAAAAAGAAAAAAAAAAAGCATACCCGAAGTACAGTTTGTTAGGCACATATTATTAAATAATTTTGTATGTTATTTATAGTTCATGTTGTTTAATTTTTTTTAATATATTTTGTTAATTTGCATTTAAGTCATACATAATTTTCAGTTTTTATTTAAACTAGATAAAAATATATATTTTATGATATAATATTTAAAAATATTAAATTCTTTTTTATGCTTCTGCAACATCTATTATAAACATTTCACGTTATTTCATCGTAACCCAATTTTATTTATAAAAAAAAAACTATTTATTTTTATTATAGTGATAAATATGATATACTAAAATTTGTCAACTTCATCCGAAGTCCGTTTATGAGTATCAAAAAGATTATTAAGAGAAAATGTGTCTTACTTTAATTTCTCATTCTAAAAACGCTTTCGTGCACCATCTCGATCAGTTGTATGTTGTGTTTACCATTTTATCTTAGTTATAAAATGCTTTTAATAATTTCATATTAATCAACCCTTTGCATGTCTATGTCTTTCATATCAAACACACGAGTCACACGACATAGATGATCTCATAAAATCTTTCTTTACATAAATCTCAATCTTCTTCTACATGCTGATGATCTCCGTAAAATAATAAAATAATGTCTCTCTTAAATAATCCGAGACTGGTGGCTACGCATCTATCCTTTTGACGGTCACCTCATCCAGCGGATGCCACCATTAAACCGGGCACCTACTGTCGATGATATGACCCTCACCCTCACCCTCACCCTCACCCTCACCTATTTTTTATTTTTTATTTTTTAAAATAACAACATTATTATTAATATACAAACTCAATCTCTAATTTATTTTTTATTTTCAAATAACTTATATATTATTATTAAATTATAAATTGGTTGCTGTTTGTATTGTATATTGATAATTTAAAAAATATTAATATAAAATTATAAATAAAAAGATTTCACGAAATTGATTGATACAAAAATTTATCCTCGTTATGCAAAGTTGATATAATTTTATTACGTGATTATTAGGGTAAATACATTTAGTCATAATTTTAAATTAGGATAAATTAAATTTAAAACTTTAAAAAGTTAAGTTTCTTTTTAAAATAAAATGTGTTATATATTTTATTAATAAAAATAAAACAAAAAATATTGTACCGATCTTCTTTACCTCTCTTCATTAAAGAGGAACCAAACTCTAATTATAGATTATTAAAATTATAATTGTTTATAAAAATATAATTATCTTTTTTAAAAAAATAATTATAATAGATTGAGAATGTGAGGATACTTATTATAATTTTGAAAATCAAATATGTATTAATATTTTATATATATATTCTTTATTATATCTAAAAATGTGTTAAATGGTTTTATATTAAAAATGAATATTAATATTTTAATTAATGTAGATTAAATATTATGTTAATATTTTGATTTTTTAAATTAAATATTTTTTAATAAATATTGATAAATAATAAATATAATTAAAACATAATAAAATTATTATTTATCTTAATTTAAACAAAATTGATACAAAATGGTTCTTATTATTATCATAATCGTATCCGTAACCTTCATACTATCACATCACGTTCGAATTGTTCGTAAAAATCCAAAATAAATGGTCCTTGTTTAAAGGATATAGACTTTTCTACATGAGAAGGTTCTAGAGTGGTCTAAAGATGTCTAAGAAGCGATAGAGTTGGACGGACTCAACTCAAGCTTGAAAACCCTAGAATGTTCTAGAGCACGCTGGAGAATACTAGAATGAGCTAAAATATTCTAGAACGTGCCAGAACGTGCATGAAGGAGCTAGACAAACCTAGAAGACTCTAGAGTTGACTAGAAGATCCTAGACCCTTATGGCATCTTGTAGATAAAACAAGAACTCTCTTGTATATTCTAGAGTTAGAAGAATCTAGAAAGCGGTGGCATAGCCTTAAGCTTGAAGCCACATTATAAATAGACCAATTGGTCTTCATTTGTATTCAACTTGGGAAATCCTTGGGAATTCTTAGCATCTTGTAACATAAACTCTCTCTAGAGCAATACAAAGCATTCTTTACAAACTCTCTTTCTAATCTCTTTGGAGAATTCGTTTGGGGAAAGGTAGGCTTAGTGCAACGGACAGTGCTAAGTGCCGCACGATCGCTATCTGAAATTTAAGGTCATGACAGTTGGTATCAGAGCCAGGTTGAAGCAATTCTACCTTTTGCATAATGAAGAACGTTGCTCCATCTACACCAAACGTTGATGTTCCACCTATGGAACGTGGGTGTGAGGAAACTCAAAAACCATCAAAGAAATCTCGAGCCAAGTCGAAAGACATACTTTCTAGCTTGGAAGCACGTGTTGGGAGTGCGCAGGACAGCTTAGGGGAGCTGTTCGATCGAGTGGACAACTTGGAAGAGCGTTGCAATGGCTTGGAGGCCGAGGATGTGGAGATCCATGCAGCAGTTAAGATGTCCCTTAACGAGCTAGATGGCGGATTAAGGCAAGAGATTGATGGGTTAAAAGCCGAACTTGCCAAGGTACGAGAACTTATCCAAAGAGAACTCGCTAATGTGTTGCATAGAGTTGAGGATATGAGTGGTGATCTAGCTCTATGTAAGTGGGCTATGGCCGCGGGAACTAGCACAACCACTGTTATTGAGGCTAAGAGGGTGGATGTTCCCAAGCCTAAGGCATTCAATGGTATTAGGAATGCTAGGGAAGTGGAGAACTTCCTATGGGGGCTGGAACAATATTTTGAGGCTACTGGCATAACAGACCATGCCAGTAAGATCCGAACTGCTACCATGTATTTGTCTGACACTGCTATGTTGTGGTAGAGGCGGAAGCATGGCGATGTGCAACGAGGGGTTTGCACGATCGACACCTTTGAAGATTTCAAAAGGGAGTTCAAAATGCAATTCTTCCCCGTAAATGCTGAGGAGGAGGCAAAGGGCCGATTGCGACGATTGAAGCAAACGGGTAGCATAAGGGACTATGTGAAGGAGTTCACAACCTTGTTACTAGAAGTCCCTGAGACATCTGACAAGGATGCCCTATTCTTATTCATGGATGGTCTCCAATCATGGGTTAATCTGGAACTGAAGCGACGTGGTGTCCAAGACTTATCTTCGACCATCGCGACTGCGGAACGCTTTATTGACTACTCCACAAACAAGGAGAGCTCAAAAGATATAGATAAAAAGTTTGGTGGAGGAAAGACTGGGGGAGGCCATGCCAAAAGTCAGGGTTACAAAAACCATAAAGACAGCTCCTCATTCAAGCCACGAGATAAGGGGAAAGAGAAGGACGATCGGAATGCCTTGAAGCCCCGCGTGACGTGCTTCATATGCGACGGACCGCATTGGGCACGCGAATGTCCGAAAAGGAAGGCCTTGAGTGCCTTAGTTGCTTCCACTCATGACCAGGATGGAGGCGATTCGGACGAAGGTGCAAAGATGGGTTCTTTGCGCCTACTTGGTGCATTGTAGAGCGCCCCAAAGACCCCTAAAGGCTTAATCTATGTAGATGCAGCCATCAATGGGAAGGTCGACATAGGTGCATCTCACAACTTTTTTCAGTAGAGGAAGCAAAGCGACTTGGCCTGAAGGTTGTCAATGGTGGGGGATCTCTCAAAGCAATTAACTCAACAGCACTACCATTGCATGGAGTAGCTCGTGGAGTTAAGGTGAGTCTTGGTGCTTGGACTGGCCAAGTGGACTTATCAGTGGTGCCTATGAAATGACTACTCGATAGTATTCGGCATGGAGATCTTGGACTAGGTTAGAGCTTTCTTGGTGCCATGCTCAAACTCTATGTGCATAATGGATGGATCAAAGGCATGTGTGGTACCGACGGATAAGACCACCAAACGTACGACCCAAGCTCTCTTGGCACTTCAATTCAAGAAGGGATTGAAGAAAGAAAAAGAGAGTTACCTTACCATCTCAAAAGAATACGACGGGTAGGAGGAGTCGCCAAAGCCAAGCTTGCCGATGGACGTGTAAATTGTCTCAGATAAGTCCCATTATGTGATGCCTGAAGCATTGCCCAAACAGTTACCTCCAAGGAGGAAGGTGGACCACAAAGTTGAGTTGGATCTTGACGCAAGACCACCAATAATGAGTCCTTATCAGGTGGAAAAATCAGAGTTGTGCAGCAGAAGCGTTGTGGTTGATCCACCAAGTTGAAAGGTAGAGCTAGCAGCCTTGAGTAGGCCAAGTAGCCCTTTGTTGGAAAGGATCAAAGAAGGGTTGGAACATGATTCCCTTGCTGAAAACCTCCTTGCCCTCATCAAGGAAGGAAAGACTAGGCAATTTTGGCTGAGTGACGGACTACTCTACGCCAAATAGAATCGCATCTTTGTGCCGAAGTGGGGGAACTTAAGGAAGGAGCTAATCAAGAAGTGTCATGACTCATTATGGGCTGAACACCCACGGATGAGGCGTACCCTTGCTTTGATCAAGTCGATCTACTATTGGCCTTAGTTACGGGATGATGTTGAAGCTTATGTGAAGACTTGTCTTGTATGCCAACAGGACAAGATAGAGTAGCAAGCACTCGGAGGATTGCTAGAGCCTCTACCTTTTCCAGAGAGACCATGGGAAATGTCTTAATGGATTTCATTACATGCCTGCCAAAATCAGAGGGTTTTGGCAACATTATTGTCGTCATCGATCGCTTCAGTAAATATGCGACATTCATACCTGCCTCAACGGACTGCACGGCAGATGAGATGGCACGATGGCACGTTTGTTCCTCAAGAATGTTGTGAAGCATTGGGGAATTCCTTCCAATATCGTGAGTCACCAAGACCCACGATTCACGAGGAAATTTTGGACGAAACTATTCAAGCTGTTGGGATCAGACTTGAATTTCTCCACAAGCTTTCACCCACAAAGTGATGGATAAGCAGAGAGTGCCAACGCGTTGCTGGAGTTGTATCTTAGGCACTTTGTTTGTGCTAAGCAACAGGATTGGGTGAAGCTGTTAGATGTAGCCCAATTCTCATATAATTTACAAAGGAGCGAGTCCACCACAAAGAGTCCCTTTGAGATCGTCATGGGGCAACAACTCATGACTCCCCATGCCTTGGCCACGAGTTACGAAGGGAAGAGCCCTGCTGCCTTCAAGTTTGCCAAGGTGTGGAATGAACAAGCCGAGTTGGCCCGAGCTTATCTGAACAAGGCGTCTAAGAAGATGAAGAAATGGGCTGAGAAGAAAAGAAGGATGGTGGAATTTCAAGAAGGAGATTTGGTCCTGGTTAAACTATTGCCCCAACAATTCAAATCGCTACGGAAGGTTCATAAGGGGTTAGTTCGGAAGTATGAAGGGCCATTTCCTGTCCTCAAGAAAATCGCTAAGGTGTCGTACAAGCTACAACTCCCTCCAAAGCTCAAAATCTATCCGGTCTTTCATGTAAGTATGCTGAAACTTTTTCATGGAGACAAGGAAGACATGAGTAGGGGAGAATCCAAGAGGGTGCCTACCGTAGTGGTAACCTCCTTTGACAGGGAAGTGGACTTAATTGTGGCGGACCGCTTGATACGACGTAGGGGCGTGCCAAGCTATCGGGAATACTTCATCAAATGGAAAAATGCCCCAGATGTAGAAGCGAGCTGGAAACCCGAAGAGTCTTTATGGCAATTCAAAGTTGCCATAGAGAGGTTTCAGCTTGAAGGCGCGACGAGGGCGTCGCGAACTTGAGTGGGAGAGGGTGTCACATCCCGCTTGAATTGTCCCTAAAAATCCAAAATAAATGGTGCTTGCCTAAAGGATCTAGACTTTTCTACATGATAAGGTTCTAAAGTGGCCTAGAGATGTCTAGGAAGCGCTAGAGTTGGACGGACTCAACTCAAGCTTGAAGACCCTAGAATGTTATAGAGCACGCTGGAGAGTGCTAGAATGGGCTGGAATATTCTAGAACGTGCCGGATGGTTCGGGAAGGATGTAGAAGCCGCTAGAAGCTTACGGAACATCCTGGAACATGCATGAAGGAGCTAGACAAACCTAGAAGACTCTAGAGTTAGCTAGAAGGTCCTAAACCCTTATGACATCTTGTAGATAAAACAAGAACTCTTTTGTATATTCTAGAGCTTAAAGAATCTAGAAAGTGGTGGCATAACCTTAAACTTGAAGCCATACTATAAATAGACCAATTAGTCTTAGCATCTTGTAACATAAACTCTCTTTAGAGCAATACAAAACATTCTTTATAAACTCTCTTTCTAATCTCTTTTGAGAATTCGTTTGAAGAAAAGGCAGGTTTAGTAAAACGGACCGTGCTAAATGTCGCACGATCGCTATCTGAAATTTAAGGTCGTAATAATACGCTGACAACACACTACTTTAACATTTGCACGATTACTACATGCGAGATAGTGGCGGTTGTCACTTGTGCAAGATAGAAGCTATTAATTTATTATTTTTAAAAGAATTAAAAATTTTAATTTTAATATAGGAATTTTCATTTTTGATCGGTTTATTATTATAGTTTTATTTATTCAATTTTGTATTTGAATTTTTCAAACTTTATAATTTTCTAAACATAGATAATAAAAAAAAAAGTAACCAATGTATCAATTAAATTTAATGGTAAACTTTGTATCAAATTTAAAAATATATAAAGTAACTTTACACCCCTTTGATAAAAACAACACACTTTATCTTATAAAAAAACAAAAAAAAAATCTATTAAAACGTAATGCAATCATTAATCTATGTAATACAATAGAAGAAATTCCGCTGCCTAATAACCGATCAGGGCAAGAAATCAATAATTCTTAAAAACTAATTAACCCCTAATTAACATGCACACAAAAAAAGAAGTATCTTTTAATCAAATTAAATAAAACCCACGTATCTTAGCACATACTTGGTTAAGATCGTGCTAGTAATAATTAAAATACAACAGCAAGCAAATACTTTAATATAATTACAAGGTTGTTAAACCATTAACCCTCATTTTCTAGTTTCTAAACCACCTGTGAGACAACATGCCTTTTATGGAAATTCTTCGCTTAGTAATGCTTGGTCTCAAGATGGAAAACCCCAATGCTAGTTTTGTCGAATGATAGGTCATACACTAGTAGCCAAATGCTATAATAGATACATGACTTTCAAGAATGGCCCTCAAAATGTTCAACCACCACCACCACCACCTTAAAACCCTCAGACTCAATATTTCACAAAACTGCAATCAATAAATTCAGCTACTTTTCCTTCCTTATCATCTTCTCCCTTTGAAATTACATTTTCTAATTGTTTTGCTACCCAACAATTGCCTTCTCAACAAGTGCATGTTCTTTTTTAACAATATAAAAATTCACCTGCTGTCAATTTTGATGATACTTCATATCCTCTTCAAACTGGTTCTGGTGTTGATATTTTTTCTCATTCTTCTTACTCTCAATCTAATATCATTCTTCTTCTTACTTTTTGGATGAATGCTGCAAAGAATTAAATATATTGACATTGATTTATGAAGGTAATTTAGTATACATTGATTTTAAGCTGTAGCTTAGATTAATTTGTAGGTTATAAATGTATAATGATATTTGTTTATTGATCAATATGTATCGACATAAAATAGTATAAATCTAGATTATTTAAAAATTAGAGTACAAATTTAGTTAAATTTATATTTTTTAAGTATTATTTAGCATTGTAGAAACTTGATGATTAATTCATGAAAAATATATATTTTTTAATTATTTTTTTACTGTTTAATTTGCCAGTCTTTTTAAAAAAAAATGGGTTCAATGTTTTGCTGGTTTTTGAAGAACCGGTTGTAAGAACAAATTTTTTGACCGGTTTCTCTCTCATCTATTTTTTACACTTCTATATATTTATTCAAAATTCTGTCTTCGTTTATTTTTTCACTATTAAATATGAAATATTAAATACTAAATATTAAATTATAAATTGATGGATAATGACAAACATAGAAATAAGAAAGATAATAAAAAAGAGTATAAATAATAAATGAATAAAACCTTTATTTTTTGTGCTCTTATTCAATTTTTAATTAAAGAAATATCTTTTAAATAATTTAAGTATTTTAAGGTGGATTAGTGCTAGCAATATTTTCATTCTTATTTTTATTATTTTTCAAATAATATATTAAATTTTATTTTTTTACACATAATTTTTTTAACCAATATAATTTTTTTAAATAAAATATAACTTACAATTGTTACTTGAATAACGTGTAAGTAAAAAAAATAAAATTAAGAGTTACTAAAAATGCGTTTTAACTATCACACGAGAATTTAAAAATAATAAATAATTAAATAAATTAAAATTAATATTTACCAGTTGTACCTTAACAGTAACGAACATGCGTGTCAGTTCGTGAATGAAATGGAAGTCTTTTAAAGAAAATAAATAAATATATATATATATATATATAACACGCAAATCAATTAGATGTACGGTTTGTTCCATTAGTATTGCCTCTTAATTTTAAGAGCTTAAATTATTTAAAATGTACCTTTAATAAGAGAAAATGTCTACACAAAAATCTGAAGGATATTTCAATTATTTAAAATTATTATAATTTATTATTTTTTTTTTTTACTTTTTTTCTTATTCTATTCTTTGTTCTGTTTCATTAAATTTAATATTTATGATCGTGTTTAAGATTTAGTGCATTAGGATTTTAAGATTTATAATTTATTATTTAAGATTTGAATTTTATAGTTTAGCGAAACAAAAGTGAGATATAATTTTTTTTGTAAATAGATATAAGGATGTTAGAAATAGAGTAGATAGAAATAAAAAAAAGTGAAAAACAAGAGGAGAAAAAGAGTAAAATATGAAAGAAAATAAAAAAATTAAAATGACAAAATTATTTTTTAATATTTTATGCATAAAAATCATTTTTAATTAAATGAGTACTTTCTAAAAATATAAATACTTGTAAAAAAAATGTGAAAGATAACAAAAACAAAATAATAATATAGATATCAAACGGTTACTAGACCCTCACTATATATTGTGTTTAAATGTGAACTTCAAATGGATTTTACAAAATAAAAATTATACTATTATATAAAATTAAATTAAATATCTATAATCAAATTATTTGATGTATAACAAAACTTCATTAAAAGAATTACTACTATTTAAAATATAAAATATTTTATTAATATATGTTCGCTAATAAAAATATATATTATAAATAAATTATAATATAATTTAACATAATTTTGTTCAATTAGGTATACTGAACCTATTTAAGTATTTTATATTGTTTGATAAAAAATAATATACTTCTTATATATATATATATATTCTCTAATATAAATATTTTACATGTATATATGAGTTTTAACTTACTATTAGAAATAAAATATAGAAAAAGAACCCGTACATTATTTTTCTTATGTCTTATTTTAGTTTTTAAAATAGTAATATTACTTCACCTAAAATTTATGCCTTCTTTGTTTGCAATTTGCGGCCGATTAAGATATTCATTTAAATTTATAGTGTCTTAATATTAAATATTATTTCATTATAATAGTATTAATAGGGCTTATTATTTTAATAAAAAACCTGGAATATACCATTTAACTCAACCAAACAACTGACTTGAGGCTTAGGTTTGATTGAAATATGAACTTGAAATATCGTGTATTTTCTCCATGTGTTAAATATTTTTTATTTTGATTTGTCAAATTTAATAATTAATATATATTTAAATTAATAAATTTAATATTTATAAAAAGAATTCAAAAATCATTAAAATTAAATTCCATATCCTTAAGCATATCGTCGTTTATTTCTGATACTATTTGTGATAGAACTCGAAATGAATTTTAAGTTTTTAAAAGAGTTTGGTTGATATTAAATGAAATAGGTTTATTTATATTAACTTATTTAATTTATGATAAATTTTAAAAGATGATATAATATTAATTATAATTATAATTATAATATATTTATGATATATAATAATATTATTTATTAAATGATTGTGGGGATACAAATTAGAGGTAGAAGGACTAGGCGTAGCGGTAAGTAGGAAGTAGATTGTCGAGATCCGAAAATGCCCAGGCAAGCCTACGAGGGTCTTACTGGCACTGGGGAGTGGGAAGGTAGATAAAGCCTAAGCACACCTACCTTCCTTTCCTACAAATTAGTTGGTGACTTTCTTTCACTAAGCTCGACATATAACTTCACCAAATCCTCTGTTTTTATTCATTCACTTATTATCTGCTGCGCGTGCACTTTTAACTGTCTGTCCCTTAATTGCTTTGTTTTATGATTTTTTTTTCTTTTTTTTTCTTTTAACTTCTTCGTCTTCTTCTTCCACTTTTATTTCCCTCCCAAATTTGTAAAGCTGAAACAGAAATTGAAAAAACACCCTGCTTCTTTCCTCTTATTTCGTCATCTTTTCTCTTCTGCTCTACCTAATTGTTAGCTATTATTTCCTTAAATCTTTAAAAATACAGATCGACAATTAAAATAAGTTGATGGTTTTTATGAGTAGTGGTGTGATTGGAAATGACGAGGTAGGAAATAGGAATTGATAGGTCATAGGAGATGGAGAGCAAGACCAGTATCTATACGATCATACGCCCAAATGGAGACTTAAGATGTGAGGGATTTCTATTTAACCCGTAATAAAATTCATAATATTTAAGAATTTGCCACATTTTGTATTATTTAAATTTATAATAAATTCAAACGATAGTAACATGTGAGAAAATTGTTCATTCTATTACCTTAATTTAAAGTTTGTTTCATAAAATAAAATCATAATCAAAATTAAAATAGTAACAAAAAAGAAATAATTTTATTTAATTTGATCACATAAATAAGTATTACAATATTTGATTTACAATTAAAATATAATTTAAACACTGTATTTTATCTTAATACTTTTATATTAAGTAAAGTTTAAATAATATCATTTAATTATTTTTTTTCAAATAAAATAAATTATTAAAATCATTATTATTTTAAATAATTATTACTTAAAAATAAAATATATTATTAAAATTATTATTTTTCTAAATAGGGTGTAGGGTTTTGAGGTCTCTGATTTGCAATTTAGGGTTTTTACATTTAAGATTTAGGGTTTAGGGTTAAAATTATTATTTTCTAAATAATGTTTAGAGTTTGAGATTTAAGGTTTAAGATTATATTTGTGGATTAAGATTTAGGGTTAAAATTATAACTTTTCTAAATATGGTTTAAGGTTTTGAGATTTATGATTTAGGAATTAGGGCTTAGGGTTTAGAGTTATATTTGTATTTAGTGTAAAATTGAAATGAGAATGAAATCATAATTCTTTAAGGGAGACAAGAAATTTTGATTTTTTTTTAAATCAATTTCATTTCATTCTTACTTTTCAGTTCAATCAAACATATAATTAGAATGAATCAATTTTGATTCCATTCCATTCCAATCAACTAAACATGGGATAAACGTTTTTAAATAAATTATTTTTTCCTTCTTTTAAAAATAAAAATAACGAATAAAATATGATATTTTATAATAATTAATTTTAAAATTATAATTTAATTTCTCTTTTATACTATTATGTTTAAATTATTCATTATTAATTATTTTTTATTTCTATTTTTAAAAAATATGTATCTTTATAGTTAAATATATTGATAAACAATGATATGTTAAATTAAGAAACTAACAAATATTATGATTTATGATTCATTTTATATATTTTTTGAGATTGTTTTCACGTACATGAAAGTGATATATTCATAAGCTCTCGTTCTTGACTAAGAGACCGATTTCTTTCGCCCTTTCCCAATTTCGAATATGAGATCTAACACTTAAGTATCTGAGACTCTTACAGGTTGGTACTAACTTGTTTCCCTGAGATTAGATGAGCGACCAAATCTTTGATTCGAGAGTTGGGAAAAACAAAAGAAATGAGTAACCTAAGATTCGCTTTGAGGCCCCACATAGATATTCCTAAATAAGGGCATGCATCTTTTAATGTTTAAGATTGTTTTCTCGCTATATCTATACAAGTCCTAGTTCCTAACTAGTGAACAAATTCCTTTCACCCTTCCCCAATTTTAAACCTAGGACTTAATCCTTAAATATCTCAAACTCTTAGAAACTAGTATCAATTGAGCTATTATATTAACTCACATAATATTATAAATCATTTTATATATTATTAAAAAAAATTAAATCTAATTTCTAATAAATTTGATGGTTTATAATTTCGAGTTTTCAATAAAAAAATTATACTCATTTTATTGAAAAAAAAAATTATTATGAATAACATCTTTGACTAATTTTTGAAATATAATCAATATTAACTTAAAAAAAATTATGATTGATTGCATATATCATTAGAAAATTCTATCTATCAAATTTATATAGAATTTTAAGTTTGTTATTATAAATTTACATAAAAATTTATACTCAATTTATTAGAGATTGCTCATATTCAAATGGATTTTAATATTTTAAACTTATTTTTTATTTAATATTGTTTTTATATTTATTGGATTCAATTTTTTTCGATTATTAATAGTTATTTAATATTATCTTATTATATATGTTATTTAAAAAAATAAGTCAATTTCATTTTATTAAAATAAATCTATATATTATTTGAAAAAAATATAGGAACTATGTTATTAAAAAAGGCTATCTTGTTAAAAAATATATTTTACAAAAATTTAGGTTATTACTAGTTTCATGTTATTAAAAAAATATTTATATATTATTTGTTAAAAAATGTTAAGTTCATTAGCCAAAAAAAAACTAAATTTTTCATAAAAAAACATTAAAAGCAAAATAAAATAAGAAAAAAATTCATTTATACCCATATAATTATTCATATTATATTCGAGTTTAAATGGGATGAAATGATTTTTAAATGACATAAGTTACATTTTATTTATAAACATTACAAATAAATAAAATAAAAATAGCATAAAATAGGTAAGCAATTTAACATTTTTACGTACAATGGTATTATACGACGAATATGTAATCAAAGTTCTTCATGTTCCTTATATCTTTACAATTTATTTATTTATTTTTATAAGTTGATAATGATATATATATATATATAATAGAATATTTAGTTTTTAATAGTTTGAGCTTTAAGTAGATCTTATTGTTAACTCCCCTTCGACATAATAACAAAGCTTAAGATTATAGGTTCAAATATATTAAATTTTAACATTTTTATCAATATTAAATGTATCTTTTTTTTACTCATAATTCATTTAAATCCTATCTCGTTTTTCAATAAGTTATTTAATATTTATTAAATAGATGATAATATGTCTAACATTAATTGATAGGCCCTCTAAATTATCTACTTAAATCATAAGTAATAACTCATCACATTTGTTTTCTTAACCCGTGAATAAGAGTCTATTAATTCGCAGGGAAGCATTAAAACAAAAATACACATAAAAAGAGTAAGAATATTAAGACTCAAATATAACATATAAGATAATAGTTATTACAATCCCTCACAACTTAGCTTTTGAAAAATTAGTCACTAACTCACTCCAATAATATTAATGCATGAGCATCATTCTTCATCATTTCGGAGATATCGATAGCAATAATTGATTATTTTATGAGCTTTTATTTGTTTGTCTATATAATTCTTTGTGTTGCTTTCATATTTTAAGATACTTGTATACATGTTTTTAACCTCTAAAGTAACAACTCTAATGCAAAAATTGACAAATCTCTATATACATCAATTAAATTAAAAATCTTGAAAAAAAATTAATAAAAAATATATTATAAATCATACTAGGTACGTGCTAAAAATAAATTAATCTAAATATAAATTAAAATACAACGCAAGTTATGATGAATATATTAAATCTAAAAACACAAATAAAGTAAAAAAAATCTATGCAAAAATAAAGAAAAAATTTATTAGACGAGCTCTTATAAAAAATCTACTCAAAGGATCACTTAATTCACAAGTGATAGTTTATCACACTCCTGGTAATTTAAATTGTTAAGACCTAAATATAACATATAAAATAATAATTAACTCAATTCTTAAGAACTTAAAATTTTAAAAAAATTAGTTGTTCACTCCCTCCAATAATATTAATGCATAAGTATCATTCTTCATTGTTTTGAGTTTATAGATATCAGTGATCGAGTATTTTATAAGCTCTCATTTGTTTTTATGAATATAATTTTTAATTGCTTTCATATTTTTAGATACTTGAATATATGATTTTAGCTTATATTTTTAGATACTTGAATATATGTTTTTAGCCTCTAAAGTAACAACATTAGAATAGATATGTAAAAGAAATAATTTAATCAAATTTAGATTTAAACTAAAATACACTAAAATTTATGATGAGTTTATTAAATCTAAAAAAAGTAAAAAAGAAATCTATCAAAAAAAAGAAGAAAATTCCTATTATATGAGAACTCTTTCTCTTATTTATCACGAATTTAAATTAAAAATCAAAAGAGAAAGAAGATGATCGCTAGGGTTTATTTAATTAGATTTTTTTAGATTAATTGTTTGTTATAGTTTAAGATTTTATTTCAATTTTAATTTTTTAGTGTAAATTTTAATTTGTTTAATTACTATTGAGTAAAACGTTGTGTTAAAATAAATTATTATTTTTAAATACCCTTAAAATTTAGAGAAAAGTGTCAAGGTAGTCCTCTGCTTAATATTTATATATTATTTAATCTACTTACTTTAAATATGTGTTATTTAATATTTTTAAATGTATAATTAGTGATGACTAAGAATAAACTAAGATTTTTATATTAAAATAATGTAAATTTAAATCGAATTAATTTTTAGATATTTTTTCTAAAATTTTAGTTTTTTTTTTCCTCAATAGCAACAGCCTTCACACTAACCATACGTTAGTACTCGCCATTTCCAAAATCAACCACGGCCTTAGCTTTTTTATTCCAAGGGTTACACACCACTGCATCAATCAAATACGTGTTCTGCAATTAAAATTTCTTTAATGATTTGTATTTACTCACCATTTTTTTATGAAAGTAATCGGAGGCAAGCGGCGCTGCAACAAACAAGAACAGCGCGCGGGCTGAGATGCGAACGTGAGAGTTGGAGATATTATGTCATGTTAAGTCGGTACCAATAGAATGCAACTATAATTAATTTCTTACGATTTAATATTTCGTGTTGTTATAAATTGAGAATTGAATATAATAAAAAAAATAAAAAATAATAAGAATTTTATTCTCTGCTTATGAAATCTTGATTTCATTTTTATGTTAATTTTTTATTCTATTTTTTTTTAACAATAAATATAACCTTAAACCCAATATATCCTATATCATAAACTCTAAACTCTAAATCATAAACCTAAATCCTAAACTTCAAAACCTAAAAACTCAAATCATATACCCTAAATTCTATTTAAAAAATAGATTTTTTTCTCTTTTTTGTAAAACAATTACAAAAAGGATTAATTAAAATATTTTTGTTTACAAAAAGGATTAATTAAAATATTTTTGTTTACAAAAAGGATTAATTAAAATATTTTTCAATGAAAGGAAATAATTGAAATCGAGTATAAAATAAAAACGATATTTTATATTAAAATTTATAATAACAAAAATAATAATAATATTTAAATTTAAATGAATTTAAATAATTATAGTTAAATTTAAATGATATATAATTTAAAATGATGTAATAGACTCAATGGATAAAGTAACAAGTATTAGCGTACCACGATTTATACTTCGGTCAGTATTCTGATTTACTAAACTAAATATTTAGTTAAGATATTAAATTTAATTAAATACGTATATGTGAAATTTAATTTTAATTTAAAAAAAATGTTAGTGTAACTAATACGATGTGGACCATAAACTACCTGGTGAAGGTAACTTGAAATATTGGGCTAACGGTGATTCTAGACAGGTTGGTTGGGCCTATAACTTGTATATTTGTTAATCTTCAATTTGTTTTTAAATATATATTATAGTTTGACGCCGATAAAATTAGGAGAAAATATTATCGATTTTTAAAATCTATAATTATATAAATATTATATTTTTATTATTTAAAAAAATATAATTTATAATTTTATATTAAAAAAAATTAATTAATTTTTTTACTTTAAAATAAAATTATCTAGATACATTAGATGCTAAACCTGGTTACATTCGACTTTATTTAATAATACTATTATTATAAATTTTAAAAATTATTATTTTATATAATTATTGTAAAATTTATATTATCTGATCGATGAATTTGTCGAACAGAGTGGAGTAATATTTAAAAAAAATTAAAAATTGGGTGGAATAATAACTAGTAATAATGTCCTATATTGATTTCAATCGAAAAAAAAATTATACAGAAAGCTATATATTTTCAGAATATTTTTTTTTTAAAATAATTTATTTATTTTAATAATATTAATTATTATTGGTCTAAAAGTACTTCTAGGCTTCAATTACTACAAACAACTGAGCAACTAGTACAAGAAGTTCTGTGAAGATATAAAATAAATGAAATTATTTGTTATAATTAATTAAAAATTATTACATAAATTATAATTATAAGTATATACAGAACTGCTTTAATACAAAACTGCAAACTCACAGTGGTCACAGACAATTCCTGAAAAAATTGTCCCCTAATGTTTTCCAATCTATTCCCTAGCTAGCTAATTAACCTTTCATATTATTATTTTTATTAATTAATTAATTAATTAATTACGTTGTTGTTGTTGTTGTCGTCGTCGTCGTCCTCACCAATAAAGCCTCTGCAACAATTAGGACTAGCTTTTCTTTGTCTTTCTCCTTAAGCATCGATCCACCATCAGATAACTAGCTAGCTAATATATTGTCCCGTCACCTTCTCATTTTATCATAACCTATTTGCATGCCGGTTCTCTATTAAGAATAAAAACAAGAACAAAACAACAAAACTACAAAGTTTGACAAATTATTTTTATTTTTTATTTTTTAAAAAATAAACTTTTAAATTAAACATGATCTGGATTGTGGAAGAAGAATGAGAACAACTCTAATATTAATGAAGCATGAATGGGACAATTAGTAATTAATCGGGGCAGAATTTGCTACAGTCGTACATGACACCTTTGCTTTTAGGCAGCAGAATTTAGGAGCATGTGAGTCGTAATTAAGTCCCTGTTTTTCCCATTTCAGCTCTTCCATTTCATTTTCTCAATGTGTAGTACTTACTTTTGTGTTTTTCTCTATTTGGCTGTTTGGCTCTTCAGCAATTATCACAAATCCCAGAATCACTTTCCAGAAAAGTGGTCCTGGCTACCTAAAATAATTCAAATGACTTTTTTTTTCTTTCTCTTTTCTGTGCCAAAATTACTTGTGTAAAAAAGAGAAGTCAAAGTATATATATCTTAAATTTATTTGAAAGAGATAGCATGCATCATAGACACAGTTTTTAGATCAATTAATAATACTATATATTGTCAAGTTTCTTAATTAAGAAACGCCAAATATGATAATGATTCATATTTCAACGTTAGAAATGTGAAACAAGCCACAAATCTCACTAGGGCTAGCTTTCTGAACGTTCTGTTTTTATTTTTAATTAATTTTAGCATTTAGAAGAAAAAATAACAATTTATTTGGTAAATAGATTTTTTTTCTTTCATTTATTCTTATGTTGGATCAAAGAAAAAGTAAATTAATTTATGAAATGAAAAATAAAATTTGAATATGATTTTAGTTTTTCTATTTATGAAAAATTATCTCAAAACTCATAATAATAATAATAATAATATATTTTTGATGTTATGATTTATAGGTTTGTTTTTTCACCTTTTTAAAGTTTTAAAAATAGTAACAAATTATTGTGAAAATTAAATTAAATTCTATTTTAATTTTAAATTAAAAAACTAATTATACGAAGAAAGAAGAAGAAGAAGAAGTGAAATTAAACTGGTTGCACGCCGTTATTAATTGATTTCCAACGGCACTGAGTACTAAAATTAAGCACCAATGTCGGACTTACTCTGTGAAGTATGATGGCACGTTGCTTTCTTGTAGATTCACTGTCTGATTTGCCTTTAATATTTTTGTGACACGTGTGTATGTACCTCTTCTTTTGTTATGCATTAAACAAGTGATCTGCACAAAACTATCCTTTTCACACGCTTGCAAATTAAGTTCCTATTGGTACGTCTAAAAGCTATCTATTATTCTTTACTTTTTTTTAATATGTATTTTATACTTTACTGTGAACTCATTAGCAATAAATTATTCAATTTTACTCTAACACGTAATACTCTAAATTAATAATATATATATTTTAATAATAGTATTTATTAACATCGATTAAGGGTTACTCCTCTTTCACTTAATATTGCGGCTGCACCGTAGGATACATAGTTGACCTTTTAGCAGCACTTTTCTTTCTTAATTAAATCTGTTTATTGAAAAATTCAGATTACTAAAGGTATAATAATAAAGTAACAATATAGGGGTGAGAAACTGATGATATATAGGCCAATCATGTACAATAAATTAATTAATTAAGAAAAGCTAATTATAGTAGCATTACACATTCTCACTTCCCTATGTGGTGTTTATATATATATATGAACATAATCCAAGAAATACGTGTTTTCGTTTTTCCTTTACTTTATTCATATAATTACATGCATCGTATGTTTATTTCAGAAGAAACAAGCTAGGTTTTGTGGCAAGCATGGAAGAATCAACTTTTAGAATTTCCATGATTAGTGTAAGGGTCAATCTATTGGGCAGTTTAAAACCGTTCATTAAGTGGGACGCTAATCAGAAGTCGTTTCTGTTTCTTTGTCAACTACTTATTATTTTTTTTTTTTGGAAAGTTATTAATATAGTCATCAAATATTATATATAACAAAAAGATAAATATGACTTTAGAATTTCTGCAAATTTTAAAAAGGGTCTGATATCACATAAATTTTTTACAATAGATTATTTATGTAATTAAATCGTTCGGAATAAAAATATTATTATTTATTCTTTTAATTTTATAAAAAAAATTAATTAAAAAAATTATACTATTTTAATAATCATAAAAATAAAACTTAATGGGACATATTTTAAGAAAAAATAAACAATAATAAAACTCATACAAAAAGTAATTAAATATATATTTTAATTATAATAAAATAGTGACAATTAAAAAATATTAAAAATATTTTTTTATATATTAATTGTAAATTTATTATTATTAAATACTCATATTTTAATTGGGTTTAATCGTTTTATAGAAAAATAATAATATTTTTATAAAAAATCATGAAAGTAATATTATTTATCCTTAATTGATCATTTTTATAAAATTAAGGGACTAAATGATAGTTTTTAATTTAAATGACTAAATAACACAAATAATCAAATCTTAGAAACTTTTATAGTATTTTTTCTTTCAAAAAATTATATTTTAATTGTTAGTTATTTATAAGGATAATATAAATTTGTTAATACTTAAAAGGGTTATTGAATTTATTTCTAAGAGTTAAGCTAAATTTTTAAATATAAAATTGATATTTTATAAAAAAATTATTTCTTTATCAAAAATAACAAAAAATATATTTTATATTCATAATCACACCGACCGTGTTCATCTTTTCACAATGAATAATCTCAATGATACTTTTTAATATTTATTATTTTTAACCACAAATAAATTATTTTTAAAAAATATAATTTCAAAATAATTATTTTTTATTATTTTTGGAAAATGAAAATAGAAAAATACAAAAATAATACTTTTAAAACTTATAATAAAAAAAGTAGCATCCTAATATTGAATAATGTCTAATTAAATAACATTATATAAAATGAGTCTAAATATCGACAATTTAGTTTAAATAGTGTTCACGATGAAATTATGTATAAGATGTTTTTTAATAATAAAAATATATAAAATAAACATAAGGGATGCTATTATAATGATTACAAGTTCTAAATGTGTTGTTTTTGTTTTTTTTATTTTAAAAAAATTATTTTTTTATAAAATATCAATTATATCTTTAAAAATTTAGCCTAAATCTTCACTATAAAATTCAATGACCATTTCAAAATAGATAATAAACTTCTACTATCCACCCAATAACTTACAAACTAAAGTGCAATTTTATTAAAATATGTACTTTTGTTACCCTTTATTCTAAAAAAAATAACATTATCTTTTCTATAAATAATTATATTATTCACAACTAATGCTTGTTACATAGTATTAAAATTTATAATTTTTATATAATCATATGTGTGATTGTCATATAAATTTATATTATATAAAATAAAAATTATACATTTTTGTGAAATTTTAGCGCCAATATAGTGCATGCAGACCATAGATTGATTTAAATTTGAGCTAAAATTAATTGAAATCAAACCACTAATTTTGGTTCCTGAAAAGTAAAAACTAATTAAATCCAATAGATCCTACAAAATCAATTCAAAATGAAACCTTCGGATTGGATCATATTGGAATAAGGGGATTTAATTTTGTGTTTTAGTGTTTTTTTTTACGATCGACAAGTTTTTTTTAAAATATTTTATTTTAATAACTAAACAACTATTGCCTTAATTTTTATAATTTAATAATTGATTAAAGTTTGGTCCTTAAAAGATTTTGACTTTTAAAAAAAATAAATAAATATCGCGTAATCAATTCTAAATTTTAAATTTTAAATAACAAAAGAAAAAAAAATTTATAACTTAATTTTGTGTAAATTTAAACATACATTGCATGTATAAATAAACATTTAATTTAAATAATAGAAATGTGAAAACTAACGAGTGGGCAATTTGATGCTAGGCTTAGGGTCTAATACTTTTTTTTTGTAGTAAAGACTTAAAGCTAGGAAATTAAATATGGTTATTGAGTTAGGGTAACAGAGTAAGGAATGGTTAATTAAAATTAAGAAAGGTGAACGCAAAATGGGCACATAAAAAACTATTAATTTTAATTATGTTTTTTTTATCTTTTTATTATATAAAATTATAATATCAAAATAAAAATAAAAAATTATATATAATATAATATAAATATGGATTGGAGCATTACTTGTGTAAATTTTAGCATTAAGAATTAATTCAACCTAATTAAGATGATGGTTTATACAATTTCTAAATCCAGACCAATCGAGTTATAATAAAAAAATCTTATAACTTCAATTGGGTTAGATTAAGTTGTTTGGGTATGATTGGATAGTTTCATTTTTAAACACCATTAGTACTACCATCAGTGGATGTGGATCTAAATCTTACTAAATATTTTAATTATAAAATTTATCTAAAATTTTAATCCATAAATTATATTCTTTACTGTTTGTTTCATCTCAAGTTAAATTTTATTTGTTGGCATCTTTAAAATGTAAGAAAAATATAAAAATAAAATAAATATTAATTTAAATAAATTTTAATAATAAAATTATTTAAATATGTAACAATTTAAGAGTGAGTAAACAATATGATAAATTTATTTAAATTTAAAAATTTAATTTAATCTATTAGATCAAATTATATTAACAAATTTTATACTATAATCAGACTCAGATTAAAAAGTATATAATTTATTTAAATTAAATAAAATTAAAGTTATAAATTTTATAATTCGTTACGATTTAATCTGTATAAATTAATATTAAATTATAAATAAATATATATTTTATTTTATAATATATTATATTTAAATATTATACATAGTATAATTATATTAAATTATAAATATAAGAATATAATGTTAAGAATTTTTAATATCTAACTTTTTAAAATTTCTTACTTCAATTCTAGTATCTAAAGTATCTTGCATATACAAATATGAGCTTGTAATCGAGTTAATTTGTTCGAGGTAAAGTACATCCTTACCAGATAAGTGGGGATTTTGTTCGGTAAAGAAAAAAGTATTGGGAAAATAATAAACATACAAATGCATTTATGTTTCGTAGAAATAAGAAGGTAAATAAAATTAATTTCTTATAATTGTATGTTTCATTTTAATATAAATTAAAAATTAAATATAATTAATTTTTTAAAAAAGTAAGATTAAGAATTTTATACTATTAAAGAATTATGATTATATTTTTATGTTAATTTTTTGTTTTAATTTTAAATAATAATACAAATATAACCTTAAACTTTTTATTTTATATTTTATACATTAAACTTTATACCCTATATCCTAAAATTTCAAAACTACGAATGATAAATCTTAAATCTTAAACTTTAAAATCTTAAATTCTATTTAGAAAAATAATAATTTTAATAATATATATTTTTAAGTAATAATTATTTAAAAATAATAATTTTAATAATATATTTTATTTAAAAAATAAATAATAATTAAATGATATTATTTAAATTTTATTAATTACCTAACGTAATAATAATTATTTTTTTAATTATAATAATTAAATTAAATAATATAATAATAATTTATTTTCATTAAATTATATTTTCATTTTTATTTTATTATGTAAATCAAACATAAATTTAAAGAGTGAAAAATTTATAAAAGAGAATATTTTATACATTTGCATTAACATTCTTTAAAAAAAATGAAATCGAGTTTGTACTAAAATTAATAATCCTAACGTTCATCCGTAAGATTATGCATGAACTACGGTTTACAGTTATAAGAGATCCAGAGGAGACAAGAAAATCAGAAAACGTCCACTTTTTATGGGGTTTATTAAATGGAGCCTATTGGCCCCGAGATTTCTGATGCTCATCATCAGAGATTAAATCGATGGCTGTAAGAGCATCTTTTGATTTGACGTTTGACATAATGCTTGATAAATATCAGTATTTCGGAAGCCCTCAAGACATGTGAGAAAAACCAGACTTGTTTTTCTGTACAGAGCTATAAGACGATTTAACCAGAAGGAAATAAAGTCATAAAGAAGAAAAAATGCGTTTAATATCTATTGGACTGGACTAGAATTTATGAAAGAATGGATACCAATTCGTGAAGGCCCAATAAAATTTGGAGCAATATGTTAGTTTCACTGGGTTCTTCTTAAGGCTTCGGACTTGCTCGGTCAGTGTCCATGGGCCTTATATTGACCCAGAGGAAAGAGCCTACATCGTCATTCAACGAAATTTAAGCTATAATGACCGATGCATTCAATTTTACAAAAATATCAAATGTGAGAAATGCTAGTCATATTCTTTTATATAATTGATATGTGTTGAAATAAAGATTTTAAAAGGAAGAGATATTTATCCAGGATCCCATCTTTTTCTTTTTTATTAAACATGTCTCAAAAAATAAAATAAAGAAATATATTGGATCAAGAATTGTATCCGTCCATTACCAACATATTTTTTCTTCTGAAAAGTAATTGATCAATTTTTTTTTATCTTGATATATGATACATGTCAACCTATTAATAGAAGAGTGTATAAGAGAACATCGTCAGCACATTAAGATCTAAGGATAAAAACAAATTAAATAATTAAGAATCTAAAAATATATTCTATTAATAAACAATTAATAATATAAAAAAAATATTACAAGCGATATTAAAATTCTCTTTTTATTAAATAAAATAAATATTATACGAATGAGATTAGATATATAAAGTAGGTGGTTATGATCAATCATTTTTTTTTCATCCTTGGATTGAGGTTGCACTTCGTTGTAAGTTCTCGCCGTCTCCATTGGGTGCTTCTTTAGTATCTCCTCAGGAAGCAGAGGGTGCGATCGAGGTCATAGTAACACTAATTTTAATGGTCAAGAGTAGGATACTTCCTCTAATGGTCATCCTCAGATTCTCTTCCCGACTCAACCGCCTAAAGTATCTCAATTTGTCCGAGTTCTTGAGAAATCAATTATCATTAATGAGACCACCAACTCTTCTTTAAATTATTTTATTTTATCTCATGTTTTATTCGTTGTCTCGTTAACTCATGATACAATATTATCTTATTTTATTTAAATATCATCCAATATCATTTTAAAATAAATGATATTCCAATGTTTACGTGGGAAAAAATGGTGGGTTAACCTCATATTTTGAATTGATGTAAAGAGTTCTTGATATGCATTATATACATCTACCCTGGATACTAAATAAGTAGCTTAAAAATCTTTGATTCATGTGCTTAAAAAAATTAAATAAGTCGCTTTGCCTTCCTTGCATAGGTTTGAATAGGTAGTCTACTTTCTTTAATTTGATCGAGTATACCATTCAACTTAGCTGCCTTCTAATACATTTATATATATATATAAAGCCATACATTTCTTTATGGAATTTCTAGTTCTTTTTCCTTCGGAATTAAAATATGAAAAAAAGAACGTCTACTAAATGAGAGATTTACTGGTAGAGGCTGGATTGGATATCATAGATCCATACTAGGTTGAGCTAGATAGTTAAGTTTTTATTTTTATATGAAGCTCCATGTCTATGGTCATTATTTATCAAAAAAGTGTACAGCAGGATGTCGATAAAATCTGCTTAAAAAAACATGATCACTATTCAACCAAAAAGTTTACACCACACATGACGTTTATTTTGCATTTTCTTCAGTTGAAATACCAACATAAACGTCACTGGTCATTGATCTTTCAACAGAAAATATCGGTTCGTGTCTGTTAATGGAAACAAATACAAAGTAACTTATAACATCCTCCATGTTGTAGAGTACATCGTAACCCAACCTCCATCCTTTTATCAGCCAACGAGAATAAATTATCAATGAAAGAAAGATGGCTCCTCCCAACAAGTTCTAGATTCTAGACAAGGAAAATTGAGATAGATATGACAAAGCTGTAAGGAATTAGAAGCTTCAAGCAAACACCTGATTTTCAAACATTTTTTTCCCACTTAAGCTATCGCTTAAGGCATACTTTTTCAACTTCTAACTACTAAAATTGGTCTGTCTTGAGTTGTGAGTTCTCTCTTTGCCAACAGCCTTGATGAAAATCATCACCAAACCCCATAACAGTTAAAATAAAAAATACCCACTACCTCAGTCCAGATCGAACAGACCCCAACTCTTAATGAACAATCTTTTGTCTTTCATCAACATCTTCATGCTCGACCTGACAAACCAAAATTAGAAAGCATGAATAGACGGGTTACAAATACCAATGAAGAAATCATAGACATGAGACAACAAACGCAGCTCTAAGCATCTTCAGAAGTCTCTACAACCTTTTCTAAGTCAACACCAATAAAATAGAAGAGAAACAATCCTCCATAATATAGTAAAACAAATATCCGGATGGTTCCTTGGGAAAACAGACAGGTTAATTTTACTATTATCACGAGTATGAAGTTGCACAATATGCCTTTTCCATGAATTCTCAATCAGACTAAGTTGCATCTAACAAAAAAGAAAAAGATAAGGTTGACACTAGGCAAGCACAGCCCAACCTAAAGATTCGGATTGGTAAATCTGCAAGTCTTTCTGTCATAAAATCAGATGACAGTTGCAGCAGGTAGAACCAAATATATAGTTCAAACCAGTTGGACATCTAGAGAAATTTATGTGTAAACAAGATTTTCTCGTTCGGAGAACAGTAGCATGGCTATCAACACAGGCCGGTGAAGCTAGGGCTGTGCAAACCTTGGGTTGAATTGGTGTTAAGTATAACACGTGAGAGAGATAAGAGTTAAATTTTTAGGTATTTAAATGGTGTAAAGTGATTGAGAAAAAGGAGATTGTATATATTAGGGTTATTTAATTAAAATTAATAATATTATATTATTATTAATAAATAAAATACACAAAAAAAAATGTTACATATAAAATATTGACTGGGCATGGTTGGGCTGGGTTTAATTGCATTTTGATTTTTGGAAACCAAGCTAATCCAATCCAACCCAAGGTGTATTGGTTCCTGGGAATTGAAATACAAATCAATCCAACACTAACACAAAACAAATAAAAATGGGTCGAGTTGGACCGGTTTGACTGGGTTGGGTTATTACATATTATTTGCAACCCCTAGGTGAGGCATCAAGATTAAGTGACAAATTGGAGGCAGCATCAAGATATGCAAACACCCTCATAAACCAAACAATTTTAGTGAAAAAGATACTAGTGTTTAACACTTAACACAATATATAACCTTTAGGCTCTTCAACCAAAAAAAATAACGCAGGTTCAAAAGTAGAACTACACAACAGACTCCAGTCTGGAATAAAATTTATCTACAACTATGTCCAAAATCTACAAGGATCTCAGGTTTTCAACAAAATCAATAACTATATAGACGTGGCAATATATAAAGTGAAGAAAACATCAAGATATCCTTCAACACCACTGTCTGATAAGTAACGTATAATAACTTCTCAAATGCAACAGCCCTCTTTCCAGTATCTATTACTTCCTATCCATGTGAAAGACAAGACACTAAAAGTCTAAAACAGAGATACTAGAACAGGTAATAGGACTAAATGAATAATATTTTCAATAGTCCTTACCTCAACAATTACTCTAGTCTTTTTCTTTGGTTTGGCATCAGGTTCATCTTTGTCAAGCCTTTTAGAAGCCCAGGCAGATCCCTTTCCATCTCTCTTGTGAACAACTGCCTCTGTCTCTTCGTCATCTCCGTCCATTCCATCTATAAATCATAAAGATGTATATGAGTCCATCTGACTCAAGCACATTTACTACTATTTTCCAATAGTTTTAAAAAGCAATTAAGCGAAGCCTCTTAAATGACGCTTTTGACTTCCAACAAGGGGTAAACAAAGAAGAAAGTTTAAAAGTGGACAGTCCACAACTACATCTAAAGTATGAAGAGTATGCAAGTTATAATGAAGAATACAAAATATGATTAACAAACAATAGGAACTGTGTAATATTAAATTTACCACTATGATCATGCAATTGGTTCAATGAAAAACCATCAAAATCTTCCATATCTTCTTCTTCTTCAAGTTCATCATAACCCTCAACATACTCTATCTCATGTTCCTGAATAATGAGAGAAATCATATGTAATCCAACAAATAAATATTTAAATATAATTAAAATTAATAATTTAACTGTGTAAGAAGGTTGTAAAGAAACCTCCTCATCTTCCTTTTCGATAACAGGCTGCAATTCTTCCATGTTAATAACTTCTTCAAAATACTGAGGAGGGTAATTATATATATCACCATAAACTCCTTTGCTGAGTCGTTCCACCAGTTCTTTCTCAATGTTCTGCAGAAACATTAAAAAACTCATGAGAACTGGTAAAAATAAGACAAAGTTTCTCTACATCATTACATGTTGCAGAGTTAACGACCTTATCCAACACGGCAGCCTTTTCTGCCTTTTCCTCTCTTCTAGCCTCCCGCTTTTTTTCCTTCCTTGGTGTCGTCATTATTTTCTCCCTGGTACAAGATAGGTAAACAGAATATTAAGTAAAATACACCACCTAAGTTACATTATAATCCAACAAAAGAGCAGTTTAATATGTAATACATGTGTATTTAATCACAATTGAAACCATTCAAAGCACTTACATACTTATTGGTTTAAATTTTGAAAGATAAAAACTGAAACAGAGCGAACATGAGAAAGCACAAACCTTGTTTTCAAAGCAAGCTTCCTCATTCGTATCCGCATCTGAGTCATCTTCGTTAATCGCTGTTTTGTCTTGTGTACAAGAAACTTAGGCCAGTACATCTATCAATTCAAGAATTTAGTAAAAATCAAATATAACAGTTTGAGTAAATTTAACAGGATAACCGAAGGATAAGGTGAAGCAGCCCATATTCAAAATACCAGATGCTTGTCAATAATTTCGAGAGCTTTTTCATAATTTCTGGGTAGCTTAACTCTTTCCCATAATTTGTTTGGCATATGAGCCCTTTCTATAGTTTTCATATAAAGATAGAAAACCCCTGCAGGAAACGAAAATAACCCTTAATTAAGAAGGTAAGAAAAACATCTTGACACTTCTACATTAATAGAAAGTTGCTAGAAAAAAAAAAGTGCAAACAAAGAATAATTAACATAAAAATCCAATTATGATAAAAAAAACAACTAATGAGTAATGACCAAAAATAAAAATAAAAATAAAAAAGCAATAAAATACATATATCTTAAAATTGTGGGTTCTTTAGTAGCTGAGCAATGAAATAAAAACGCGAAAGTCTTGTAAATTCATTGAGGGGAAAAAATGGAGAATCAGTAAGAAGTAAAATAAAGAGAAAACAGGTACCATCATGGTCGCGAATGGTGGCATACCGACTATTGGCCAATGGGCACGAACTCCGGTTACATACACCAGTCAAGTTATACGGGTTTCGACAGAAAATCCCAGTCGAAATTCTGAGAACGCAAAAAATAATCAAAAATTTTGTAACTCACAATCCAAAAATCAAAACACACTAATTTCGTTTTTGGATCGAAGAAAATGCTTTTTTTACTCAGCTCAGAGAAAGAACAGGGAAAAAAACCTACTTAGCCATGAAGCTGCAGTGATTGTGCCTGATAACTTGCCATATGACCTCGTCGTGCTGCATCTTTCACAAACTTTTTGATTGCTTGTGCTGTAGATGAAAGATCAAAAAAGAGGTTTAGGGTTTATGACATATGCGCCATAATCGGTTTTCTACTAAATTGAGTGCCTTCAAGGCTTGGACCATTTGAGTGCCGTACGATATGACCAAAATACCCTTACTGAGCTTCGCAAATCTCAAAACTGATTTTTTGTCGATAAATTAAAGTTTTTACTAATTTTACGTTACAAAAATTCAAAATAATGCTAAATATGAGGAGTAATCACAATATTTAAATTACCTATTTTTTATTCATTCGAATTTTATATTATCTAAATAAATTTAAATATTTTTAATATAAATCTATCTGATTATATAATCAATGAATTAACTTGAATTTAAACCGATGTGAAACTGAACAAATCGAGTTTTTTAGGATCCGTTAGAGTTATACTTATATTAAAATTTATTTATGAATTATTGTTATATATAAAACATGATATACACAAATTTAAATTTTTATAATAAATATTATTATTTATAATTACAACTAAAAATCAAAAGAATAATAAATATATCTATACAATTATTAAATTATTATAAATATTTATATTTATTTTTTAAGTTAAAATAATAATATAATATAAGTATGATATGTAAAATGTTTAAATATAATATAATATAAAATAAAAATATATATTTATTTATAATTTAATAATAATTCGGTTCACATCAAATATAACGGATTATAAAATCTATTAATCTCAATTCGATCTGGAATTCGATTTGGAATTCGATCTGAAATTCGATCTAGAATTCGATTTAACTATAAAATTTGTTAATCCAATCTGATTCGAATACGACGAATATAATTTTTCAATTTAAACGAATTGATCAGATTATTTGTTCACTCTTACTCAATATACACTTAAAGAGAGTTGGTACATTTGATTTATCTATTCTTATTTTGTTAATATTTTTAGATTATACCTATTTAAATTATTGGTACTTATTTTAATCAATTTTAATAAATTAAAGTATTTTAAAGATATTAAAATTAACTAAACTAAGTATAATAATCTAAATAAGTATATTTTGTATGGGAACCCAAAAAGGGATTAATGGTTTTAGTACTTTTATTTAATATTAAAGTATCTAAGTATATGAAAAGACTCTAGTTCCAAAATAAAAAAAAATAGACATGTTTTAAAAAGGTTGAATAACTCAAACCAATATGAATGTTAACTAAACATACTAATATAGTTACAATAATATATGAAAAACTATGAGAAGCAATAAGTACATGAGAAATAAGAGATAATAATGAATTATTTAAGTTTGAAAAACACATAAATTTTCTCAAAATGACATCTAAAACAAAAGATAAAGAACAACATGAAAAAGATGAACATTAAAGAATAAATGACAAGTTAATAATCAACCTAAGATATACTAGGTAACAGAGATAACAATTTAATAAATTAAATAAGGTATAATATACATGATATGTCATTTGAGTAATATGATTACAAAAAGAAAGATCTTAATACTTTAACATTACACGATAAAACCATGCGATGTGGTGTTCATACAAAAAGATATTAAAAAAAATGATAAAAGTGATTCATTAATGAAAAACAACTTCAACAACGTGTTTTTCCTTAATTTTTGTTTATGTGATATATGTTAAAAATTTTAATTAAATCTTAATTTTGAAACACTAGTTATTAATGTACTTAAAATTAAATATATGAATTAGTAGTATACTTCTATGAAAATATAGATGCATATTCGCACATTTTGTTAAATAAGGATATTACTAAAGTATCAAACGCTTTATTAATGACACAATTATATTTCACTTTATATCATATGTGCTAAACATGTGATGAAATTTCTAATTTAAATCATAAATTTAGATTATTTGTATATCTTAAAGCAAATAAGATGAATATTATTATATTAATTTGAGAATATAAGCCCATACAAGTACATTTTTATTAAAAAGGATATAAGTAAGATATTGAATTCATATTATATATGATAATAATTTATAAAATAAGTTTTAAAGTTAATATAAATATATCTAATTCAAAAAATTTGATATACATGAATTCAGATTGAGTTTATTACTTCATCAAATTGACTTTGGATCGAATATTTTTAAATCTAATTCGAATCACATCAAATTCATATTAATGACAAACAATTGTTTTTGATCAATTAGTCAATCCCAATATTAAGTAACAAATTTGAACTAATATTAATTATAATATCATATTTACGTCATTTTTTTAAAAAATGAATAATATAATTACTATGATTTCATGTTTATGGATTTTAGCAATCATCATTAGTTAGAAAAAAACAAATGGATCTTGTAGGATTCCCAAGAAATTTTTGGATTTCTTTCGAAAGCAGATGATTATTCGTCTGCTTTTCACGTTCTTTGAATAGCCGGGACATTGAGGAATATCCAAAAAGACATTTAGGGAATCGATCTGATTCTATCTCTAAACCTAAAAAAAATGAAAGAAGACCATTCAGAAATAATAAAATTACATCGTGAAAACAAATCTAACCTCTTTTCAATAGCTTACTGTGAGAGACATAGGAGGTTACATAATTTTTATAAAAGAAATATTTTTGTTAAGGTATTTTCAGATAAAACGCTTTACTTTTATAGGTTTGAAAAAAAAAGTAATTTAGTTTTAAAAGTTCAAAGGTAAGAGACTTTTATATTTACATATTTTTTTGAAACTAAAATGAATAATTTTAGATATAAAGTATTCCTTTGTTATGGAGCATGGAAACACTACCATCCTTATTTCTTTTAATATTCTATTATAAACTGAATATTAATTAATAATATATAGTGTCAGTAAAATATTTAAAAAAATTGATAAAATTGTGTTTATGGTTAATTTTATTTATTTTTTAAAATAATTTATTATTAGATATTTTTATTTAACTTTATTAGTAATAAAATTTATTAATTTCAATAATTATTTTAAATATATTAACTATATATTTTATAATTTTATGATTTATTAGTAAAAATAAATATAAAATATATTTACATTTTTATGTATTAATTTTTTCATAATTTTATTTATATATGTTTTTTTTTCAATATTTTCATCTACAATGGTAATACCATACATATTTATAAAATTTAAGTCTTAGCAATTTCAACCACATGATATTTTAAACCTTGCTTTGAAGTAATGATATCTAACATTAAATCTTATGAGCAGGCACTACCCGATTGTTTCTATAAACATTTAATTTGCATTGAGAAAATAGAAGGAAATTAATATAAATTAGAAGCTACAATATTGGTGAGAAATATCAATACGAGCCTTCACGACCATTGTTTATGAAATTTATTATAGCTAAAAACAGGGAAGAGAGAGTATAAAGAAAAAGTTAAATAGATGAATTTATTAACAGAAAAAAATAAGTTTATATATTGGAGGTTATAACGAAACTCAATAATGAAAATTAATCCTGTAATGTACTTAATTATTTACAAATTGTGGTTCACCTATTCATTTTAAAATCATACTAAAAATATTGTTAAACTCAAAGAAAATGATTTTCAAATGGATTGAACAATATGCCATAAAAATTGGGTAAATTGTATATTTGTTGCATGTGTCCAACACTACAAAGGCAGCAAGTGTCAGGTTATCGTTTTGTTAATTTATCATGAGACTAACACAAAAATTAACATCTTAAATTAAGCCTGATTTATAAATTAATTTAAGATTTTAACATCCTCCTAGCTTTTATATAAATGCACGTAGTAAACAAAAAAAAAACATTAGAAAATAACCCATTTACGGATAAGCACGTTTTTGCCACCAAATCCGATAGGATGGTCTAATTTATTTGTTTACTTTTAAATAAATTATTAAATAAGTATTAATTTATCCAAAATTAGTTTGAAATATTTAATTTAAAATATGGTTGTGTTTATAAAAATATGAGTTAGTAATAAAAGAAACTCCCTTATAATTTTGAATATTATTGTTAACTATTGAGTTCCCAAATTATATTACTTTAGTACATATTTGGTTGAATAGAATTAATTTCAATTTTATGTTTGGTTAGATTAAAAAAATGAGAATGTAATGAAATCGATTTCTAAAAGAGAATAAATCCTAATTCCTACTTCCTTAATGAATCATGATTCTATTTTCATCTCAATTTTTTTTTCAACTTTACCTCAACCTCATATATAAACCTAAATCCTAAATCATTAAACATAAATCCCACCCAAATCTCAAAACCCTAAACCTTAAACACTATTTAAAAAATAATAATTTTAACTGTTGAAAAAACAAGAAATAACTCTACACAAAAGAGTTCTCTAGTTTGTATTATTTTCTTCATATTTTCATTACAATTGTATAGCTATTTATAAGGAAATTTTACTCCTTTAATTATTCTTTAAATTAAGCATTCCTTGATTTACTCCTTGAATTAAGGATTCTTTATTTTACTCATTGAATTAAGGATTCCTTGTTTTACTCCTTGAATTAAGCTCCTTGTTTTATTCCTTGAATTAAGGTCCTTGTTTTATTCCTTGAATTAAGGACTAATATCCAATACTCCCCCTCAAGCTGGATCCAGAAGGTTTATGGATCCAAGCTTGGACAAAAGTTGTTGAAACTTATGAGAAGCCAAGGGCTTGGTGAAGATGTCAGCCAGTTGGTCGAAGCTTCTTGTATAATGCGTCTGAATTACCTGTGATTGAACTTGTTCACGAACGTAATGACAATCAACTTCAATGTGTTTCGTCCTCTCGTGAAACACTAGGTTTGATGCTATATGCATAGCTGCCTGATTGTCACAAAATAAGGACATAGGAAGAGTTGTAGGAACACCTAAATCACACAGAAGACCTTTAAGCCATATCAACTCACACGTAGTTGAAGTCATTGCACGATACTCAGCTTCGGCACTTGATCTGGCAATGACAGTTTGCTTCTTACTCTTCCATGTGACCAAGTTTCCACCGACAAATGTACAGTAACCAGTGGTGGACTTGCGATCAATTGCATTCCCTGCCCAATCAGCATCACAATACCCCATTATTTGTGTGTTGTCATTCTTCTTCATGATAATACCACGACCCACTGATCCTTTTAAGTAGCATAAGATCCTTTTAACAAGGGTCAAATGCTCAAGTGTCGGGGAGTGCATGAATTGGCTCACAATACTTACAGAATATGTGATGTCAGGTCTGGTGATTGTTAGGTAGATCAACTTACCAACCAGTCGCTGGTAATAACTTATATCCATGAGTGGCATGCCCTTCAAGCTAGGTTTGAGCTTGCTATCAAGAGGGGTAATGGCTGGTTTAGCATCACTCATGCTAGCTTCCTTAAGCAAATCTAGGACATATTTCCTTTGGTTAAGAAAGAGTTCCTTGTGGGAGGTTGCCATTTCTATACCAAGAAAGTACTTCAATATCCCAAGGTCTTTAATTGCAAACCTTTGTCTGAGGGACTGTTTGAGGTTGAAAATCTCGTCAGCATTATCACCTGTAATTATCAGATCATCTACATAAATCAGCACAACCAATTTGCCCATAGCTCCTGTGCGACCAAATAGTGAGGAATCGGCATTGCTGCTTTTGAAACCAACACTAGTGAGAACTGAGCTTAGCTTGGCATACCAAGCTCGTGGGGACTGTTTCAAACCATAAATGGATTTGTGCAATTTGCACACTAAATCCAGTTCATTGCTTTGAGGATGCCCAGGTGGTAATTTCATATAGACTTCTTCTTTGAGATCACCATGCAAGAATGCATTCTTCACATCCATTTGGTACATGGACCACCCCTTGTTTACAGACACAGACAGTAGAACTCTTACTGTGTTCATTTTTGCAACAGGTGCAAATGTTTCTTTGTAATCCACCTCGAATGTTTGAGTGAATCCCCGAGCCACCAATCTTGCTTTATACCTCTCAATTGATCCATCTGACTTGAATTTGAGCTTATAGATCCATTTGCAACCCACAACTTTCTTTCCTTTTGGAAGTTTGGTGATGCTCCATGTGTTGTGTTGATCTAGGGCTTTAAGTTCTTCTTGCATGGCTTCCTTCCACACCTCTTGGCTGTTGGCCTCATGAAAGTTTTAAGGCTCACTCTAACTCGATATAGTGCTGAGGAATGCAGCATGGGTTGGTGTCACTCTCTTATATGACACATAATTTGAGATGGGATGTGTGGGTTTGTAGGTGACAAAGTCTTGAAGTCTTGTGGGAGGTTGCCTAACACGCATTGGATTACGTCGTGGAGCAGAAGGAGTTATCTCACAATCGTTCACATCTTATACCATATTGTGAGGATCATCTTGATTATCACCATCTTCATGTAGTGTACCATTAAGACGAGACCCTTCATTGTTACTTTCAGTGAGAGATGCATCAATGCTGACATGATTGGGATCTTGTTGTTGTGGAGCCTCAAGTTCAATTCTTGGTAATGGAAACACATCCAAGATGCCATCCCCTTGACTTGTGATTTCATGTGACTTGCTGAAAAAAGGGTTAGTTTCATAAAATCGAACATCTTTAGACACAATTAATCTCCTAAGTTGGGGATCATAACACTTATATCCCTTTTGTGTAGATGAATAATCAAGAAAAATACATTTAACAGCTCTAGGATCCAATTTATCTCGATGATGAGATTGAATATGTATAAAACAGATGCAGCCAAAGACTCTAAGGTGTGAAAGGTTAATTTTCCTTCCTTTCATGACCTACAGGGAGACTTGAAATCCAAGACTACTGGGTAATCTATTGATGATGTAAGCACCGCCATAACCCTTGGGGACGAGAATCTCTTTGGTACATTCATTTGTAGCATTAATGCTCTAGTTTTTTCAAGTAAGTCGGTTTTGCGTTCGGCTACACCATTTTATTGAGGTGTGCCAACACAACTTGTTTGATGCATAATGCCATGAATGCTCAAATATTGTTTCATGATATGGGACATGTATTCGGTGCCATTGTCAGACCTTAAGGTTTGAATTTTAGAAGAGAAGTGATTTTTAACAAGATTATGAAAGTCCTTAAATACTTCCATAACTTCATTCTTAGACTTTAAAAGATATAACCATGTGACTCGAGAGAAATTATCAACAAAAATCACAAAATACTTATAACCATCAAAAGATTCATTAATTGGTCCCCATACATCTGAATGAACTAGTTCAAAACACTTACTAGCCCTAGACAAGGAAGAATTAAAAGGCAATCTAGTAGCCTTAGACAAGTGGCAAGTTTCACATGCAATTTCATCATTTCCTAAGTTTGGAAATAAAGTTGACAAAATTGGTAGAGAAGGGTGAGCTAAACGTTGATGCCACAATTGATTATCTTGGATAGGATTAAACTTGGCTTGAAACCCTCTAGGATTGCTCTTGGATATGTAATAGAGACCATCTAAGTAAAACCCTTCACCAATCGTCTTTTTGGTGACACAATCCTGAAAAATGACATTGTGAGGAGAAAAAATGGCTAAGCAATTCAAGGTATTTGTGATTTTTCCTACAGACAGAAGTTGGAAAGGAAAGGAAGGTACATATAAAACTGCCGACTCGATTTCATCTGACATTAATTTTATTTTTTCCTTTCCTAAAACCTTTACATTCTCACCATTTGCAATTGAAACTTGAGAAGGATTTGCTAATTTTTCAAACTTATGAGACTTTGACACATGGTTTGTCATATGATCTGTGGCACCTGAATCTACAACCCAAAAATCATGCAACATATTTATTTTAAGAGCAGTTTTAAAGGCTTTTATGATACCTTGCATGTCCTCTTGTGGTATGAGTTTTGTATCTGCCAAGAAGCCCGCAAACTTGCCTAGCAATGCTGTCGAGTTTCCTTCTTCTATGCTATCCACACAGTCAATTCTAGCTCCTCCTGTCTTGCTTTGAAGATACAACATAAACTCATTCATGAGTTCAGTTGGATTCGTTGTGAAGTTCTTGAATGGATCAGACCCATTAGAGGTAGAGGCAAAAACATGATTTGCACGGTGTCCAGTACGATTCATTTTCTGTAAACCCTTATCCTTTATAAAATCAGGTTTTAATTCTGGATGTAGAATCCAACATGTGTCCTTAACATGGCCCGTATGGTTGCAATGTTGACACTTCAAGTTTGGATGCTTCCCTTTGTACTTCCTCTCGTTGGTTAGATAGGCTCTTGTCTAAGGTGAACTAGCCATTGTACCCTTGTTCATGACTTTCCTCCTTACTTCTTCACGTTGAATTGTTGCACATACATTGGTGAAGAAAGGAAGTTTAGTATTCATGAGTTTATGACATCGTATATCTTCATATGTTGAATCCAGACTGGACAAAAGTTGAAATATCTTATCTTTTTCTACTCTCTTTCGTAGCAGAGGTACATCGGTTGTATGAGGACGATATATTTCCAACTCATTCCACATGCTTTTCATGCTTCCTAAGAGTTGTACAAAAGGCTTGCCATCTTGTTGCAGATCTGAGATGTCTTTCTTTAATTGAAAAACTCATGCAGCATTGTTTTGACTGCCATACATTTCCTTGACCGTCTCCCATAATTGGTATGCAGATTCAGAGTACTTGAATATTTCAGCTAATTTACGTTCCATGGAATTTAAGAGCCATGACATAACCAGCTGATCCTTACTAAGCCAGGATTCATAGGTTGGTGAGGAAACATCAGGTACTTTGATGCTTCCATTTATGAACCCCAACTTGGACCTTCCACCTAGAGCCAAAGACACTGCTCTTGACCAAGGCAAGTAATTAAACTCATTCAACAAGACTGAGCTTAATCTTTGATTTGGGTTGACATCCACCTCATGCATATTTATGAAGGAAAGCACTGATAAACTTTCAGCTTCTGATCCTAGCGGCTTGTCTTCAACCATTTCAAAGATCAAAGATGCTAAGATAATAATAAAGCAGAAGCAAGTTAATTTTCCTGCTTTGATACCATGTTGAAAAAACAAGAAATAACTCTACACAAAAGAGTTCTCTAGTTTGTATTATTTTCTTCATATTTTCATTACAATTGTATAGCTATTTATAAGGAAATTTTACTCCTTCAATTATTCTTTAAATTAAGCATTCCTTGATTTACTCCTTGAATCACTGATAAACTTTCAGCTTCTGATCCTAGCGGCTTGTCTTCAACCATTTCAAAGATCAAAGATGCTAAGATAATAATAAAGCAGAAGCAAGTTAATTTTCCTGCTTTGATACCATGTTGAAAAAACAAGAAATAACTCTACACAAAAGAGTTCTCTAGTTTGTATTATTTTCTTCATATTTTCATTACAATTGTATAGCTATTTATAAGGAAATTTTACTCCTTCAATTATTCTTTAAATTAAGCATTCCTTGATTTACTCCTTGAATTAAGGATTCTTTATTTTACTCATTGAATTAAGGATTCCTTGTTTTACTCCTTGAATTAAGCTCCTTGTTTTATTCCTTGAATTAAGGTCCTTGTTTTATTCCTTGAATTAAGGATTCCTTGTTTTACTTCTTGAATTAAGCTCTTTGTTTTATTCTTTGAATTAAGGTCCTTGTTTTATTCCTTGAATTAAGAACTAATATCCAATATTAACCCTAAACTTTAATCCACAAATATAACCCTAAACCTTAATTCACAAATATAACCCCAAATCTTAAATCCCAAATCTCAAATCTCAAAACCCTAAACTCTATTTAAAAAATAATAATTTTAACCATAGACCTTAACTCACAAATATATTCATAAACCATAAAGTCTAAACCCTAAATCACAAATCTCAAAATCCTAAACCTTATTTAAAAAAATAATAATTTTAACCATAAACCTTAACCCACGAATATAACCTTAAACCGAAAATCTTAAACTTTAACCCATAAGTATAACCATAAATCTTAAATTCTTAACTCTTAAATCTTAAACCTTAAAACCCTAAATTCTATTTAGAAAAATAATAATTTTAATAATATATTTTATTTTTAAGTAATAATTATTTAAAAATAATAATGATTTTAATAATACATTTTGTTTAATAAAAAAATAATAATTAAATGATATTATTTAAATTTTACTAAATATAAGGATATTAAAGTAATATATAATATTTTTCATTATATTTTAATTGTAAATTAAATACTATAATTTTGATTCATTTTTTTAATTTTAATGATCAAATTAAATAAAATTATTTTTATTATAATTTTCATTTTTATTTTCATTTTAATTTCAATTTCTTAAAGTAAATCAAACTCTAACTTAGAGTATTGAACACCCCTCGTCTCCATGTCTGGCTTCCCTTATCTCCCAAATTAATTAACGTTTTTGTGCGACCTCACGTTACAATTCCCAACTGGAGGTAGATGAGGCGACATAGCTGGTGCTGAGTGTACGTGGGATCCACTTGTTACATTACACATTCACTTTTTCCACGCTGACAGATAAATTTTCTTTGTCAAAAAAAAAAAAAAAACAAAAAGTGACAATGATTAATCGCTCACAAAAATGTCTTTTACATTAAATTAAAAGACTAATTTAATTATTTAGAAAAAAGTTTTATTTCATACTTTATTTTTATTAAAAAAAATAAAAAAATTAAAAATTAATTTTTATTAATATTTTAAATAAGATAATATTATTTTTTTCATATTTTATTTTATTGATAAATAATTAAAAGATAAGAATAATTTTTTATCATAAAATTATTAAAATAATAAATAAATAATAAAAAACACATTTTATAATATAGGATTAATTAACACAAATTTTTTAATAATTTTTTTTGAGGCATTTCATCTTATTTTTAATAATTTAAAAAAATTATTTTTTAATTAAAAAGAATTGCCTTATTTCTTATTACGAAATAAAGAGGAATTTAAAGAAAAAGAGAAGAAAAAAATATCACAAATGGTGGGGGTACTAGGATAGCGATAACCTTCCACGTAGAAGATATCACTCATCATCTCCCGATCAACTAATTGTCAATTGTTTGGCCTCTTTTCATTAATTAATATGAAAGACAATAGACATGGTATGATCTCATCTCTCTCCTAAATTCTGAAGTCCAAGGCCACACAGCAAAAAAGGAATCTCCATTTTTGAAAGTACACGACTGGAGTGGAGGCCCTTCTTTTCCACCAAAAATCATCACCCCACTTTTCTCTTGCTCTTTACACGGTAACAGTGACGTGGTTAGAAGATTTTATAAAGAGAGCTGCTATAAAATTTTGTACAAAGATTTAGATATTACATATTTTAATATAAAAAAATATTAAATATAAAATTTATAAATTAAAAACAATAAATTATAAATAAATAATATAAAATTTATTTAAATATATTTAAATTTTATAATTAAGTATTATTTAACAATATATTTTTAAAAAATTATATTTCATTCATTCAAATTAATAATATAAGAATAATTAAATTAATAAAATAAAAATGAGTCATATTATGTTACATTAAAAATTAATTTTTTTATAAAATAAGAATAATCGTTTTTTAATCCTTAAATATTATAAAAATAAATAAATTATAGTTATTTTATATATAATAAATAGATAACATAATATTTTTAATGATTTTATTTTCATAAATTATATATATTAATCACATTTATTAAAATTAATAAAATTTAATTACTTACATTTTGAATGCTTACTTTATTATATATATATATATTTTTTAAAAAAAAACTTAAATTAAATTAAAATGATTCTCACTAACAAGAATCCTATTAATAGATGTTTGAAGATAAAAACATCTCAATAAATTAAAAAATTCCTTTATTATACATTCTTTTTTTCACCCAATAATTTTCATTTTATTGAATATTTTTCACATTGAAATTCATTTTGGGAACAAATTCCTAGCCATTGATTTGCACGTCTCACAAGAAAATATTGATCTCACCGTGCTACAATGCAAAATAAAATCTTGTAAAATCATGGGACGGTCTTGTCATCAAAGTTCATTGAGTTAATGTATATATATTGAGAGTACCATTAATTCCCAAAGGGTCTCCATTAATACTTTCCGTCCCAATTTTATGCCTGATGCATTTTGGAACTATATATGTATCTCATCTGGTAACGAAACTGCCTTTTAATTGCTCCACGCTTCGCACTATGTCACGTATCGTTCATGCATGAAGTACAGTCGGTCCGGTCCTGGCCCATAACTTAGTAGCAACAGTTAATCCCATAACATAAGAAGAAGATCACAAATTAATATTAGAATCAAATAAAAACATTATATTATAAATATTATCATTTAAAAGAAACTTATATGCAAGAGCACAACTGCACGAACTATATTGTTACATGGCAAAACCTTTTTTTTTTTTTTTAAGTTTAAAAGAACTTTATTTATGTATTAATATTAACTTTTTGTTACAGATTTACTTTGCTTTTTTTCACATGCATGCATAAAACTTTTTTAAACATGAATAAAGCTATTCTGAACAAATAGATCTTCCTCCCCTTTCATAAATGGAAAAGAAATTATTAACAAGAATAAATTATAGACTATGATCATTTATGTTTAGCATATGTGTGTTTCATGATTCCATTAAAGAATGGTTTTTGCTAAGAAACTTTGCGTGATCTTCAATCCAAGAGGCAAAATAAAGGAAAGAATGAGTGTTAGGTAATCAAACTTACATAAAAATGCTTCACATATCGTCCTTAAAAGCCCTTCAGATCGACTTGAATAAATTATTTGCCTTCGCAAATCTGCAAATGAAAATATCACAGTTTTATTAAAATAAGGCATTTGTCTAGAAATATGAATTTCATAAAAATCCTATTATATGAAAAGGATTTTCCCAAAAGGACATATATGACCTCCTTCGTTTTTAAATGAAAGGCATATATGACTTTGAGTCTAGCTAATAAAAACAAATACGATAATTAGACACGGACGAGGATGAAACCTGAACATACAAACTCTCAAAAATATTAAAATCTTAATGATGACCTAATTAAGGTGATAACGGCCACTACGTGGCACGTAACTGAGGCAAATCCTCTGCAACAAAAACAAAAGGGATTTGGAAAATAATAATAATAATAATTAGGCGCCGGTGTTACTCGCGCGGAATTACGTCGGAATAACGGCGGGAAAAGATGCGCCGATAATTGAGTTGTTTATGCAGAGAGGAGAGAGCTAATGGCATATGAATTTTTGGGGCAAAAAGAAAGAAAAACACTCACCATCACATACAAGGAAAGTTTGACCGAAAGTTCATCAATCGCTTAAGGATCAAAAACCAAATACTTCTCATTCTCAAACGATTTAGAGCCCCCATTACATCATATACATCTTATCTAACCTTTTTTTAACCATTTGTCCCAAATTGTTCTCTGTTTGTGGTATTTACTTTAAACTTTAGGAATATTTTCAGTATGAATTCTTTTCATCCAATCCATGGATCAAATCTAATATTGTTATTGCCAGTACTTGCCATTGTGAATTAAATAAATCTGCCCCGGATTTCCACAAGCATGGTAAGCACAGTGCCCAATAATCTTGCTGGCGGCTCTGTGAAATGTCACCGGCGGAATACTATGGCGGGAGAATCGATCAGTCGCGACCGGCATCTGCGGAAACCTTGGAGTGGAACCGCTAACACCGTAAGAGGAATGGAGGAAACCGAAACTGAGGAATGAGTGGAGACCTTTTTAATGAATTTGGGAGGTGAAAGGAAAGCTCTGATTTTCAAACTTGACGGTGGTGGCGATGCTCGATCGTATTCCTCTATGAGATTGGTCAGGTCCTCATCATTTGTGATCGAGACTAAAGCGTCTAGATCTTCCGTTGGCAATTGACACCGAAGACTCACCGATGTGCCACACAACTCACTTAACTTCACCAAAAGATCTGTATAAACAAATACATGCACAATTCTCTTCAGCTTAATTATCAACGAATTTGAGCATGCGAAAACACACTAGTACACAAAAAAGATATAACAATTAACTACGGAAAAAGGGAAGAAAAGAAATAAATAAACCAACCAGCGAAGGAGATGGAGCGATCGACGGCGAGAACACGGGTTTCACCGCCGAGATAACGGAGTTTGCAGTCGGGATAACGGGGTAGGATTTTGCCGCCATGGCTGCAGAAGAATTTGATGATGGAAGCGGGTTTGAGGGTGTCGAGTGAAGGTCCAACCATGATTGCTTGACGAAGAGAGAAAAAGAGCAAAGAGAGGGAAGGCTTGGAAGATATCGTTGTGTAGTGGCGTCTTCAAGCCTATAGATGATACTCTTTTCCCTTTACTTATAGACTTTCCTGCGGTGGTGAAAATTGGCCCTCTCTCACTTAACACTGATTCCCATATCAGTATATGTGCATGTAGGGTTGGCGTCGGTAATATTTTGATCGATTTTTGTTTAAAATATTATTAATCGAATTCATGTATATAATTTTACTACATAAAAAAATTGAAACTAACATATAAAATATGAAATATAAAATATTATATTAATTTATTATTTAAAATAATAAATGTTAGTTACATGTTTTATACCTATTTATTTTTTAAAATAATTTTAATTTATTTTTTATTTATATTAATATTAAATTAGTAACTAATATTTACTAATTAATCAATAATAAAATAAAAATTATATATTAACATTTAAATTATAATTATGTATCAATTTTTAAATAGATAATAAATCTTAATAAATAAATAAATAATTGATAATTCGATAATATAAATTAATTTAAATTTGTTATTAATTATAGTAGATTTTTTAATTAACATTAAAATAATAATAATATTAACATAAAATTTAAATTAAATTATAAATATATAAAATTAAAAAAAATAAATATTTATTTAAATTATATATAAATTGGTTTAATTAAATGTTAATTTTTAAACTTTAAAATATTAAACGACTTATCATAAATCAATTTTTAAATTTTTAAAATCATGGATGATCAAGTAGGCTAGTTTATCGATTATTATAACATGAGATATAAAATATATTAATGTATTAACTAAAATATTTTTAACGTAACACTCTTATTTGAACGAAAGTTCTCGCTATCGCAAGATATCTACGTGGGGCTCCTAGTGAGTGAGATTGTCTGTACCGCACCAGATTATACATGTTTCTTTCGCTCTTACCTAACTTCGAACCTATGACCTGCCCTTAATTAGACAACGAAATTGGTACCCATCGAGACGCATACCAATTTTGTTGAATCTGTTTACTTAAAAGCAGGTCACAGGTTTGAAAAATTTAAATCACATCTTAAATTTTTTTACAAAAATATCTTAAAATTTTAAAAACAATGATTGTTATTATCATTCTTATTTAAAAAATAATTCTTTAAACCTTAGACTATTAATTATTGGGTTATATGATGTGATGATTCTCATATTAGTAAAAAATCATATATGATTTCTCCCATTTATTTTTTATAAAGAGTGACAAAATATCTTTATTTTTCATTGATCAATTGTAATTTAATTTTAAATAAATATTTGTCCAATTTAATCAGTCAAAATTTGATAATTATTTAATTAATCGAAATTTAATCGACTAATGATCCTATTCGTCGAAACCAAGTTATTACATGTCTAACTAGTATAAATTTGATCGATTTGTGATTCTATTAACCTCATTTGAATTGGACAAAAAAGTTGTCCAACTAACCGAATTTTAATGAGAATATGACATTATTAGTCAAAAATAAATTAGATACATATTCTCAAAATAAGATTTCTAGTTTTTGGTTAAAATTATGTCTAATTCTATTGTATCTAATATATATATTTAATTATATGTTATTTAATAATATAATAAAAATAGTAATAAAATTGTAACTATAATAGAAACAATGAGAGAGTATCGTGTAATCATATTTTTTTTAATTAATTAAGTTATTAATAGTATTATATATTAAGTAAATTCTTACTAAAAGTGTATTTAATAATATTAGGTGTATTCAAATAAATAACAAATATATTTTAACTTTGTTTTTTTTTTCTTTAAATATGTGATAGGAATTAACCAAATAGAAAACTAAAAGTTGTAAAATAATTTACAAATAAAGAGGATGTTTTCATGTAGGTATTAAATATAAAAGTTTAATTTAGACTTAAAATAATTTTAAATAAAAATATCTATATATTTTAAAATAATGAGATATTTATTATTTATATTTTATTTTATTTTTAGAAAAAACTCTAAACCAAGCTTAAATAAAAGAAATCTATAATATCGATGGGTGTAATTTTCTAATAGATATCTCATTGTTATATCCAATTGACTTAAAGTTGGTTCTTAATAAATTTATATGTATAATTTATTTATTTATAACAACTAGCATGCAAGATATTATTTTTAACTAGTTATATATAAAAATTTGAATGTCAATTGAAATAATTTAGAAAAAAATGCAAATATACTTTAAATATATCGTACTTTATATTTAATTTTAAATTTGGTGGAAAATTTAAGCTAAATACACCAAATAAAATACTATAATATTAGAGGGTTAATTTTTTTAACAGATTTCCCACACAGTCACCCTTATGTTTTTTTTTCTTTAACGTATTAGGGGAAATTGTTTATATTTGGTTTTATGAATTTTTTTTCTGGAAGCAATTATTTTGGGCTTGCGATTATTATGCTGTCAATACTTGAGGTTATTGTATTTTTTTTCTTTCAAATGTAATTAATTTTAAGTTGAATTATGACATATACGATTAATAAAAAATTATAATTGTAAGACATATTTTATTGGACTTTTAGCTAAGAAAAAATTATAATTGAAATGTGTTTAAACGCGCATCTAACAAAATTATATGAAATAAAAATTTAAAAATAATCGTGCACAAAATTTTATATCTCAATAAAAAAATTATGTAAACGTACATTTAGATTTAGTCATATTTATCGGTAAGGAATTAAATTAGAAAAGAACCAGTTTCCGTTCGATTGGACAGATTCGTCGATCGTCACAGACACATGTGAACACAAACAAAACCAAAACAGTACATCAACTCGCACCTGTTCCAGATCGAATAAGGTTCTATATTATTTTCTGGTAAGAAGTAATATTATATATATATTATAATTATAAATATCTATAAAATTGTATTATTTGTCTTATTTGTATAAAATTCCACTTCGTTGTGATCCTTCACTTTCCCCCGTTTTTTTATTTAATTTTCTACTTTGTCTTACATAATTTTAATAAATAAAACATGTATACAAATAATATTTGTTAAAAATACTTAATATTATAAACTTAAAATTAAGTCAATCAAATAAAATCTCATTGAGTTAAAAATTATATAAACTTATAAACAGTGTTGTTGTCGAACTTTTAATCGATGTGAGACTGAAATAAACTTAACAGAACAAATGTGATCTCACAAAATCACGGTACAACTGTTAAGGACAAAACCTAAATCACTGATCAAGTTAAGTCTAACTCTAATAATATGTTAAAAATAATTAATGATTATATTATATTCCGTGAGTTAAAAAATATACATGATGTCTTTATATAAGAGTTACAAATAAACTAGATTAATCGATGTGAGACTGAAATAAACTTAACAGAACAAATGTGATCTCACAAAATCACGGTACAACTGTTAAGGACAAAACCTAAATCACTGATCAAGTTAAGTCTAGCTCTAATAATATGTTAGAAATAATTAATGATTGTATTATATTCCGTGAGTTAAAAAATATACATGATGTCTTTATATAAGAGTTACAAATAAGCTAGATATATATTAATAGATATGATATAAATTAACACATATACATTAATATATATTAATAGATATACATTAACAATATTAAAACTTAAAATAATTATAATAAAATTGTATCATTATATTATTTATATAAAAATCTACTTCTTTGTAGTACTTCACTTTTCATTTCTTTTTTTAAATTTAATTTTTTATTTTATCTTAGATATTTTTAATAAACAAAACATGTATATATATATATATATATATATAATATTAAAATTAAAATTTATACTTATATATTTATTAGTTAATTATAAAATTATGATTATATTATTTAATTTATAAAAAAATAAAATTATATTTAAATAAATCACATTAACTCCTTATTTATTTATCTAATGAATAAAATGTATATAATAATATTAAAACTTATGTATTATATATGATATTTTATATATTATTAATTGATTATAAAATTATGATTATGTCATTTATACTTATATAAGATACTTTCTATTTATAGATTGATTGTGTCATTCGTTCATTCATGTTTATAAATAATATTGTACATTTATTAGTTGATTATAAAGTTTTTACTATGTCATTTGTTTAATTAATGTACAAATGAAATTATATTTATCATTTTTATTTTTTTTTATATAATAAATAAAATATGTATATTTATATATAGTATTATATACTTATCATTTGATTATAAAATTATGATTATATTATTTATCTTATTCATGTATTCCTTAAATAATTTACTCTTATCGTTTTATTATTTTAAGGTATTAGTTTTATACAGTGATAATATCAAAACTCTTAAATCTTATAAAATTTAATTTTTAAATATATTATATATAATGAAGCTATCAAAACTTGTGTAAGAATTAAATTTAAATTAAATAATTTTTTTATTGGTTAACTATCTAAATAATTTTTGTTTTTGTTACATTTGTTGACATCCTTTTATTTTTCTCTCTTTCTCACGTATAAATTAAATAAATAAAATATTATCAAAATTTAAATTTATATTTTATACAAGTCACTACATACTTTTCTATTAAATTATAATTATTTTTTTGTTATAAATTAAATTACATTTAAATAAGTTTTTTTATCGTCGTCGTCGTTGTGATCATTTTTTTAATTTAAATTTATATTATAAATTTTAAAAATTAAAATTTTAAAATACTAATATCAAGACTATTAAATTTAAACTATGAATTTTTTAAATGTAATTATTCTACTTCTTCATCGTCCATTATATATATATAATTTAAAACAATACTTATATACAACCATAATAATAAGATTCTTATATTTATAATATAAATTTTAAAATTTTAATTTTTTTAATGTAATATATACAATGATAATATTAAGATTTAAATTTATGCTTTATATAATATATTTTTCATTTATCATGTCACTGTAAAATTATGATTATATTTTTTATCTAACTTATGTATAAATTAAAGTATACTTAAATTTATTTTTATAATATTATTTAGATCAATAGCTCTTTTTTATAGATTAGTTGTTTAAATTTTTGGTATTTCTTTAAACAATTAAATAATTATTTATATGCCTATACATTTTATACATATAATTTTAAAAAAATTATATTATAAATATTTTATAATGTTATTTTTTTAAATAATTTATAATTTTATTTTTTTAAATAATTTATAATGTTATTTTAAATTTTATATTTGTATTAATTGTATTATTTTTATTAAATAATTATTTAAAAATAAATTATATAAATTAACTTATAAGTTTATTTTTTATTCGTTGACTCACGATATATATTTAAAATATTGTATTTTATTTATAAATATTAAAGAATATAATTATTTTTAAATTTAATATATATATTAAATACGAATCTAAATCGAGCCAGCAGCCAAAGTAATTATTTAAAATTTATGAGATACATTTCGCTCTCCTTATATATATATATATTAAATATGAATCTAAATCGAGCCAGCAGCAACGGAATTATTTAAAATTTATGAGATACATTTCGCTGTCCTGTCTTTTTAAAGTCCACCTTATGATTAAAGGCGGTGTCCGTATTAACTACGATTCAAATAATTAAATATTAATATATTCAGGTCGATATATAACAAGTTGGTTTTTAGATATTTTTTAAAAATAAATAAACAACATGTTTGAAACTAGTGTCCTCTTAATTTTCAAAATAGTTTTATATTATTGTCTTACAACGTAATGGTAAACAATTATATTTATGAGATAAATTTCATATGATATGAGCACGTAATGGTAAAATTTTAGATATTATTATAAACAATTATATTTATGTGATAAATTTCATATTGTTATAATTTTATTGATAATTATAATTAAATTTATATAATTATATACAATAAAAAAATGATAATTAAAATCTATTATCTTATATAAAATTATAATTTAATCTTATATTTATTAAGATAATATAAATCAAAAAATATTACTGATAATTTATTAATTTTACGAAGTGACAGAATATATGTGTTTATATTTATACAATAGATTTATATGGTTTTTATATAAATATAATAAAATTATACTAACTCATTTAATATATATACTTTTAAATATATTTTTATTAAAAGTGATTCACTTCAATAATCTTTCATTCTTATTATTATTGATGCGAATCATATTAATGGGATATGATCGAGCACACATTTACGTTTACTATGGGATAGGTTTATAGGTGAGGCATTTGAAAACCATCCAATGCTCAAACATATCGTGTGTGAGTAGATATTTGTTTTAAAGAATTTTTGTTACATATTATATTATGATAATTAATTATTAATTAAAATAAAATTATTTTTCATTTATAATTAACTATTATATAATTATTTTAATAACATAAATTATAATAAACAAAAATTTACTTTATTTTAAAGAATTAATACTTTTTAAATATCTATTTTTATTTTATTATCTTTATTTTTAACCGATATATTTGAACTCTTCATAGGTTATTGGTTTCTATTTTAATCAATTTTAATAATAATCTAATAAATTAAGATAATTTAGATATATTATTATTATTAAAATTTATCAAAATATATAATTGTTACTTAAATAAAATTAGTTTAAAAATACTTATAAAAAATAAGAGTTAAATGGTATTAAAATAAAAATAAGATACCTCAAAAATACAAAAAAAGGAGGGGGACTGGGTTTTGTACTATTAAATGAAGGTATTTTCTAAGAATTGATAAAAAATTGCGATTTCGATTATTCACATTATCAGTTTAATTTTTATTCGATAAATTTTAAAGATGAATATAATTTTTAATAAAAATTGAACATGAAACAACGGATATGGTTACCAGTATAACCGTACCCAAAGTTAATTATATATTAATTAATAATTAAGATTTATTAAGATTGTTCCAAAACGATTTAAGGACAATTGTATAAAAATAATCTCATCCCTAGGATTCTCCCAAATCGATTTGCTTTGACTTGAATATGTTTTCACCTTCGCTGCACGAGTCTTAGTGCAAGTTTTATTGGTTTAATTGGATAAGAAAAATTATATATAAAATTATTTTTAAATTTTAAAAAAATATGTTTAAAATAAATAAAAATATTATTCATTATATATTTTTTTAAACAATAAGAATGAAATTATATATAATTAATATATAAAATAAATTATTTTATAATTCAAACAAAGTGGTTATGGTATATTATTTCTCAAGTTCAATTGAAAATATAATTTAAATTATTATTTATTAAGTGTAATAACATAAGATCATTATCTTTATAAAAAAAGATCTTAAAAATTTAATTTTTAAAAATATGTTATGTGTTTGATATGCATCATATGTTAGTCACTTATTTGGTGCGTGACACGAGTAACTAACATATTTTTAAAAAATATATTTTTACAATATTTTTGTAAAGATAATAGACATGTAATGTTTTATTTAATAATTATTGATCTAAAATCTATTATTATTAAATGTAATAGACTTAAAGATACTTTTCATCCTTATTTTGTTTATATTACCTTTATGTTTTTTATTCACTTTAATACCTCTAAAAATATATATCATTTTTATGCTATAAAAAAAATATACCTTGCATTTTGTTATTGTTTATCATATCCCTTCTCTATTTGAAGAGAATAACTTTTTTTTTTTAAGTTTTTAGGGAGCATAAACGTACGACCTCTTTACAATTAGGGATATAAATTTTGGTTTTTTGGTGAGATTTGAACAGAGCATTATTAAGTTATATATATTTTTGAATTGGATTGGATTAGATTTTTAAAATTAAATACAATTTTCAAAACTGTATTATAAAATATTTGAGTAAGTTCGTAAATAATTTTTATGTTAATTGATTAAGTTAGTGTTTCAATATAAATAATGAAAAAATTATAAAATAATGATATATAACATTTAAAAGTATGTATATTTTTAAATAAAATTTAAACTTAAATTATATTTCAAATAGAATTTGTAATATAAATATGTGATCTTAAATTTATTCAAAAATATACGTACGTGTCGAATTTATTCAAATCTAATCAAATTTTGAGTTAGAAGAATCAATCAAATCATTTAAACTTTTATTGAATTAGATTAAATTTATATTTCTCACTTCATTGTCCAAACTTTAAATTTATAAGTTTTAAATATGTTATTTTATATAATTAAAAAGAAAAATTAGTTGTTACTTCTATACTTCATTTCTTTTTCTTTGTTTTCTCTTCTACATTTATTTGTAACTACCATTAAAAATTAAAAAATAAAAAATTTCAAGATATATGCATTCATAAATATGTTATGATATAATATTTTGATGTATTTAAATAATAATTTTACATTCATATATATATATATAATGAATTCGACTTTCCACTATTTTAATACCAAAAAATATATATATAATTTTATTATAAATAATTAATAATTTTTTTATTATTAATAAGTGAGAATATATATAATTTTTCCACTTCTTTGATTTAGGGCTGGGTTCTAAAGATTGTGTGAAGAATGGTAAGCACTAAATAGGCCCACGTTCAAGGAAAACACAAAAAAGAAAGTTTTTTTTATACAACTTAACCTTGTGCCTTGTGGGCAGGAAAGGCTGCCGATACAAAACTTACTCCCCCAAATACATCTCTAATTTTCTACGTTCAGTTTTTAATATTAATTTTAATACAAAATTTCAAAAAAATCAAATAATATTCCTAAAATTCATAATAATTAAAACAACACTAAAAATATATATAAAATAATATTAAAGAGTATTATTTTTATTGTTATAAGTTTTATTAATGTAGTTTTATAATTTTTTATAAAACTTATAACTATAAAAATATTATCATTTATATTAGATTCATATATATATATATATATATATATATATTAAATTTCATATTATCAGATCTCATTTAAGTTAATATACAATGATTTAAATTTATTTAATATTAATTTTATTTAATTAAATCTACTTAATATTATTAAGTGTTGTTTTTGTTACTTTAAATTTTAACAATTTTTTATTTAATTTTTTTAAAATTCTCAAATTTAGCTTTTAACATATCGTTTTTCTAAAAAACAAAATTCAAATTAATTTAGTGATTGAATGCATAATTGATTATGATTTATTTTTCATATTTAAAAATAATATTATATAATTATCTCTAGTGATTAAACACTTTTAAAATATTAAGATTAGAAGTTTTGTGGTTTGAATTTAATTTAAAGTGTGAATATTACATTTATTTAGAAAAAAAAACAAACACCATGATTCGAGGATAATTAGCTTATGCTTATCTAGCACGTTAACATTTTCGTAAAATAATAATTTTGTTGTGAATAATGATGGATGAGGACACAACTGTAAGTATCCTTAACGTGATGGTGCTCTACAAAACATAAAATCAAAGATGTTAAAAATTCAAAAAAAAAAATATAAAAAAAAATATTATTAAAATTTATAATAGTAAAAATAATATTTAATAATATTAAATGAAATTTAATTTAACATTGTGTAATAATTAATGAGTGTAAATGATTATATTTCAATTTAAACGATATATAATTGGACGATATTTAAAATAAAATAATGTATCAAATTTTTTTAAATTATTAAAATATATAATTAAATATAATAATATTATTTTTATGATTATAAATTTTAAAGATTTTATTTTTATTATTTTTTTCAAAAATTAATCGAATGATAAAATTTAAAAATATTGTTGGCTTTTTAAGTGGGATGAGATTTTATTTTTAAAAATTTATATTTATTATTAAAAAATTGATAATTTTGTTAAGATTAAGTATGTAATCAGTGAGCTTCAGGTGTGAGCCAATGATAGTTATTAAAATAATAAAATTATAATTAATTAAAATTAAATATATTATAGTATTATATTTTTATACGTATAATTATATATAAAATTATAATTTTAATATTTAAACATATAATATTTTGAATAATTACATCGAGTTTTATTTATTTTTTATTTTAATTAAAAACATGTATTAAATAATTAAAAATAAAAATCAATATCAATATTTTAAATAAATGTTAACAAATTCAATAAATTTAAAATAGATACATGTAATATTTTTTAATTAAAAATTTAAAATAAAAATTTATAAATAATTAATATTGTTATAATTTTCACTATAAAACTATTATTGCAATAATTATTAATTAAACAATGTAAAAACGCATTACTATTTTTATTGTTTAAACTTTAAATGTTTGTTAAGATACTACATCAGCCATTGCACCCTTAAATGTGCAAGTACATTTCTGAAGAACAATTTTAAAATATATATATTATCGTTTTTAATACATATTATTTAGATAAATATCTTATTAAATACTTTTTATTTTTAAATAAATATAATATAATATATATATTTATTATTTTAATTTTTTTTAATTTTAAGAATAACCTATTTAAATTTTATATTCATTAACATATTTATTTTTAAATAATTCAATTTAAAGATATCTATGATTATTTAATAATATTTATTTAAGTTACTTTTCTTTCAAACAGATCACATGTAATATATATATATATATATATATCTTAATCATGCTTTATAATTTTTGAATAAAATTGTTAAAATTATATACATATTTTAGAATAATGACTACTAATATTTTAAAATTTTAATTATTATATATTTAAAAATATTTATAATTATCTTAATGGTTAGTTAAAATATTATCTTTATGTTCAAACTTTCTAGATAATAATAATAATATTATTATTTTAATTAAAATGAAATTTAATATTTTAATAAATTATAAGCAACTCAACGCATTATATGTGTTTATATCTTATATATATGTATACAGGTCATTTTGGAGACCAATGGTCTCAACAAATAAATTAAACCAATTATTTTAATCATATAATATTTAAAATCAATGGTGATTAGATTTTAATCATGTGAGTTGCCCAACTGTAAGATATGAATGATTAGATTTATTAGTTAAAATTATTTACCTATATGTAATTTATTAAAACATAATATAAACACACATTGCTTTTTTTACCAAAAAAATAGACACATTATTATGGATACATGCTGCACAAACATAATTCACATACTTATTCAATATTTTTTACATGAATATATATTAGCATCATTTTTACTCTTTAAACTTGATATTAGAGATAATTGTGATTGGTTTAATTGATTATTGATTTATTTTATAATTGAATTTTATTTTAATATATTTGAAAAAAATTAAAAACTTATAAGAAGTATAAATTCTCAAAAATAAACCTTTAGGTTGAACTATAAAATTAGATTGAAACAATCCATTTAACATTTTTAGACTTTTAATTTTTATTGAAAAATTCCTTATAAAATCATATCCTAGATTTAAGAAGAAATCTTATATATATCTTATTTATATGTTATTGTTTAAAATATTTAATTTTTTTAAAAATTAAAAATATTTAAAAAGCATTTTAAAATGTGTATCATAGAGTAAAATATGATAATAAATATTGTGAAAGTGGTTAAATTTTAAAAAAATATAAAGAATTAAACCTCATGCTATTAATTTTTTTTTTGTTAAAATATGTTTATCTTTTTCTTCCAAAATATAAAAGAAAAATATTTATTTTACATATATACAATTTGATTTAAAAATTTATATTTATAAAAAATAATATATATATATATATAATAAATTAATTTTTTTTATAATATAAATAAATTGTTTCTATTTTTGTTAAATTTATAAAATAAAATATCTCTAACCAATCTCATTAGATCAATTTTAAAATTTAAGATTTATAATAAAGATAGGGGAAAGAAAAACTAAATGAAAAAAGTTGTATATTCCGTGGTCCAAAAAAAAAAAATGCATAGCGGTACCTAAGGTGGCTTTATATGTTTCCTTTTGCCACGATATTCTAAATTGACATTTGACAAGCATATGTACATTATTATACTCCAACGACATGTCGTCTTGTTTTCTGTTGTGAACAAATAGTGATAAATTCTTATGAAAATTATCCTATTAGAGTTAAAAGAAGGAGCTAATATAATGAAAAATGAGAAATATGAAATAAAAATTTGTATTTAATAACATGACGTTAATTAAAGATAAATATCATCTTTTTTTCTCTCCGAAATTATATATTATATTTTAATAAATATATAAAAAAAATTAATTTTTTATAGATTTAATTACATATAAATACAATCAATCATAAATAATAAGTTAGATAATTTATATTTCTTTACTTTTTATTTTATTAAAATATCAATAATTTTTATTCTAAATTTTAATTTTTTACTATAAAATATTTATTATTAGTTTATTATTTTAGTATTGGATTACATATCATACTATAATTAATATATTTTTAGAAAAATAAAAAAATTAATTTTTGATTAAATAAATAAAATTATATGAATGAAATTTAAACTTAAATCCATAATAATAAAATAAAGAGTTACACGGTATAAGATGAACTCACATCTTATAATTAATAAGATGAAATGTCATAAATGTCACTTATGTTAAAATATTTGTATCATCTCTTACATTATAAGAAGTATTTTTTAATATCTTTATATTTTATAAAATGTAACAAATAATGATAATTTTATTATTCATTCAATATAATACTAGTTTTATTATCAAAATTTAACAATTTATTTAATATTTTAATAATTTTTATGTTAAAATAATATAACAAATTATCATTTTTATCTTTTTATTATTTACTAATAAAATAAAATATTATAAAAAAAATAATATTATCTTAATCAAAATATTAATAATTAATAATTTTTTATTAAAAAAAGCATCAAATGACAAACTTTTTTTCCTAAGTTATTAATACATGTACAAAATATAAATGTAAATCGAGGTCATTCTACCATTCCTCTTAATAAGATAAGGAATAATGGAATCTTTCTATCTAATTGTCGTAGTAATTTTTATTTTAATTATAAAAACATTATTCTGTGAATGGATTAACGTAGTAGTTTACTTCGAGTCTTAGCATACATTTACAGGTGGCGATACTCTCCCAAGGAGTAGTAACGACCACTCATTTCAACCGATTAAAACAGCCAAATCCACACTAACCTCCCTTTCTCTTCCACTCAAATTTAATTTTAAAAAATAATTAGAAAATCCTTTTATTAATTTTTTTTTTTTTTGTAGTTGGTAAGATAGAAAATCCAATTCAAAGAAATTCACACTCCTCTACTCTTCCTCCACCTCTCCCTCCCATAATTCCATGGCCTAGAATCTACCAGAATATTTTTCATTGATAATCTCCGTTCACTCTCTGTAACTCTCCTTTCTGCCAATATGATTTCTTCTTATCGATTATCTTCCACAAGAAACACCACCGTATCAGAAGCTTTTCTTCTTCATAGTTATCACTTGCATCTACCAAGAAACCGCTCTTGTTTCTCTTACCATGTAACCCAACTTCCCTATAAAGAGGCTAATTATTTTCTCAAGCCTCAAATGCTGTCATCCAATTCTTTTCTCCCCATTTTGAGACTAAAAAACTCCAAATTCACCCTCCCTTTTGCTAGCATATCCTCTTTTGCTGAAGCAGAAGGTGAAGAACATCACAAGAATGCAAAAAGTGAGGACAAAAATGATAAATTGCCTGGAATGGCTCAAGCTTTTCACATATCTTCAAGGTCTGCTTCGGCTATTTCGATTTGCATAGCATTTGCAGCTCTAACTCTTCCGTTTTTAATGAGGTCTTTGGGGCAAGGTTTCGCCTTGAAGACCAAACTGTTATCTTATACAACTCTGTTGTTTGGGTTTTATATGGCTTGGAATATAGGAGCAAACGACGTGGCTAATGCGATGGGAACATCGGTGGGTTCTGGGGCATTGACTCTACGACAAGCCGTTTTGACAGCTGGGGTGTTGGAATTCTCAGGAGCATTGTTGATGGGTTCTCATGTGAGCAACACAATGCAGAAGGGTATTCTTGTTGGTAATGTGTTTCAGGGGAAAGATACTCTGCTTTTTGCTGGCTTGCTCTCCTCTCTTGCTGCTGCTGGTACTTGGCTTCAGGTATCTAACTATTGCACTTTCTCTATTTTTGGTCTTTATCCTTTGATTTTATTTTTCAGTTAATATGCTCTGCTTTTGGGCCATTCAAGTCCTTAAAGAATAACAAATTTCAGGAATGGATATTCATTTCTTTCTTATCTGTTTGTCTTTGTAAGCAACATGAAAGTGCTATTTAAAATTCAGCACTATGCCTGAATTCAGTTCAATTATTTCTATAAACTTCTTATATGCTGTATCCTTGGCTTCTTACTAATTTTTTGAGGACTGTCTGTCTGTTTCGTGATCAGGTAGCATCATATTATGGGTGGCCCGTGTCCACTACACACTGTATAGTAGGATCCATGGTTGGATTTGGACTTGTCTATGGAGGAGCTGGTGCTGTCTTCTGGAGTTCGCTGGCAAGAGTTGCTTCTTCATGGGTGGTCTCCCCTTTAATGGGAGCAGTTATGTCTTTTCTTGTTTACAAATTCATTCGCAGGGTATGCATTTTCTCCTTGTATTCTTGACTGGAACTCTCACTTTAAATTCTTATAAGGTTGTGCATGATGGAACTCCATAAACTATTTCTCCTTGTATTCTTGTATTCTTGTCCATGGCTTGTATAAGGTCTAATGGCCTTTGCATTAAATAGTTTGAACATGATGGATTTGGGAATGATCATATACCTAAAAAAGCCATCTAGCTTAATCACAATCTTTACATCATCTAAGCCTTGAAAGTTAGTCAAAGAAGATTGATGTATAACTTAATCGTCCTTACCAGTTAAAGACTCTCATCCATTTTTCTTTATGAGTGTTGTTTTGTTTCCAGTTTGTGTACAGTGCTCCTAATCCCGGACAAGCAGCAGCTGCAGCAGCACCAGTGGCTGTCTTCGTGGGTGTAACCGGGATCTCTTTTGCAGCCTTACCTCTTAGCAAGAGTTTACCCTTGGCTCTGGTCCAGGCTCTAGCCTGTGGAACAGCAGGTGCAGTCCTACTATATCGAATTATAAGAAAACAACTAGGCCATCTTCTAGCCAAGTCTCTGAGATCAAACACAGAATCAGAAGAAGAGACTTTGCGCAGCAAAAATATCGGGTTTCTTTCTGACATAGCAGGTCCAACGGGTACCCAATTGGAAATAGTTTATGGAGTCTTTGGATACATGCAAGTCCTCTCAGCTTGTTTCATGTCTTTCGCTCATGGAGGAAATGATGTCTCCAATGCAATAGGTCCCTTGGCTGCTGCATTATCTATACTTCATGGTGGCTCCAGTGGAAGTGACATTGTCATACCACTTGATGTTCTAGCATGGGGTGGATTTGGAATAGTAGCAGGACTTACGATGTGGGGATATAGAGTGATAGCAACTATTGGAAAAAAGATCACCGAGCTCACTCCAACTAGGGGCTTTGCAGCAGAGTTTGCTGCAGCCTCAGTGGTTTTGTTTGCATCAAAGCTAGGACTACCCATCTCAGCAACACACACCCTAGTAGGCGCAGTCATGGGAGTGGGTTTTGCAAGGGGACTTAACAGTGTTAGAGCCGAAACTGTGAGAGAGATTGTGGTTTCTTGGGCTATTACAATTCCAGTTGGTGCTATGTTTTCTGTTTTCTACACATGGATCCTTACCAAGCTGTTGTCATACGTTTTATGAGTACACTCTTGAATTTATTATCAATTTATGTACTTAGGTTGGTAAAAGATCAAACTTTCTTGTCCAATTGATATGTAGAGTAATTTTGTATTTGCTGAGTTCCTGAGTTCCTATGACTGGAACTCACTATATATTTGGAACCAGAGAAAATTCGATAACACTTCTCAGTTGTGAACTTTTTTTTTTTTTTTTGGCTAGGAAACTTGTTGATTTGTTAACCTCTTAGCTTGTTGAAATACAACATATATAAGAAAAAAGTGATTGCAGGAGGAAGACATCAATATTTTGACGATAATTAGTTTTCTAAGTCAAATGGTTGTAATTCCATTCCCAGCGAACATGTCAAAAGAAACAACTATGCTGCATACATCCATGCAGTTTAACATAAAAAGAATTCTCAGGGAAAAAAATAACAATAATCAGAGCAAAAACATAGATAATTTTTTAATCAAGATCTAAAGTTTCAATAGGAAAAGGAATACGATCAATTTATTACAATATATAACATTCTGAGAGCACTAATGCCGCAAGATTTACTATATCCTGCGTGCAGAAAAAACAGTCAATTACATACCTGAAAACAAGATGACATGAACTATATGTAAGGTAAATCCAAAGTCACGGAGAGAGCTCTTGAATAGAAGTTAGGCTGGGCTCCCAACCCCCTCTTTTGCATGATCTTGCCTTTGGAAATGGAGGCACAAAAGGCTTCTTTCCTTTTATACCTTTCCTCATTAAAGTTTTTGCCCACCTTTCCCTGGAGAGATTGACTTCTTTAGCACAGCAATCAGATTCCACCAACCTTTCCCCACCCGGATTCATAATCTTCTCATCCAATACATCTTTTCCTTCCGTATATTCTCTGGCTTTCACTTTTGCTGGGTGTTTGCGCTTAAGCTTCTTTGCGGTAGAAGACGGAACCATGTAATATTTCTGACCGGGCAAGAGGTACTCCTCTTGCTTCAAAAGGGATTCATGAGGATATTTAAAAACTTCTGGACGTGCAATAAACATCTCCGGATACTTTTTCATCACATCAGATGCAAGAACTGCATTATGAAACCTCTCCCGTCTTCCTCCTGGATGGACTATCCTCACAGAAATATTCTCTGATTGTGAATTGAAGTCTAATGATATGGAATTCCTTCCTTCCCATCCTTCATATTCTTTTTCAATAGATGGTCTCCAATGTCTTTTCTTTTTCTTGTGTTCATGATCAATGTCGCAGGTTAGCCTCAACAACTGAACCAACTTCTTCAGCATAGCTAGCAATCCAATCCAAATAATTTCATAATAGTCCACTGGCAGGTTTTAAACATTGTCCATGGACAAATTTTTTTTTTAATTTTATGGCAAGCTGTCTCTATTTCAATACTTAATTTAACAAAACCCGGTGAAGAAACTGAGGCTTCATGTTAGAGACATCCAGGAAATGCCTTTGGTTTTTCTTTTCGTCTCAAATGGAAGATAATTCCAAATTGAGCAATTAATAAAATGATTGTAGAGCATCAAGACAAAAAAAGAGAAAAATACGTTTGATCTAGAGTCAACTTTGCAGGCACATTCTTGTACTGATATCATACTCCCATAAACCTGATTTTAACTGACGTTCTAGCTTCTTCTGCCTTCCACTTATCCAATTATTGTGGATAACTAGACAACCTTTCTTCCTACAGACATCTCTTACATTTTGTTTTTGCCACAGGTCTTGGTATGCACCGTTTGGGAAAAGGTTCCTATCCAAGAAATAGACAGTCAAATTTGTCTCAGGTTCTACACATCTGTCATCACCAACACGATTTGACCCGCCTTCTCCACAAAGTGTGTCATAAAAGCTTGGCTGCTCAGACATTTCTGAATTTGCTGCATGCATGACCACCTTTTCCATAGCAGCAATTGTTGAACCATCAGAATGAGCAAAGTAAAATCCAGAGTTTAAGCGTCTTGGTAAGTTTATTGGTCCTGCAGAAAGATAGTACCACTAGAGGTAATTAAGCCAAAACAGAAAATTATTGTTGTATGGTAATGCTAACGGAAGAGTTACTGACAATTCTTGCTAGTATTCTACACATAAATCAAGTTTCCTTCTCTAGTGACACCAAATTTCAAAGTACATGTATGGTTTCTCAATTTCTTTTTCTTTGATCACTTAGGCTTGCAATTTATGAACAAATGGAAAATTAAGTTGACACATGAAATTCGTAGAACAAGCACCTGTTATGTTGTATTCATCTGATTGTGCCACAAAAGCAGTAGGACCAAAAGAGTGAAGAAATGGTAATGGATTTTCAAACCAGTATACATCCACGTCGCTAAGAAGTACGTTATAACCCAGCTTCAGGATCTGTAAAACCATTCTGGATTTCACCTTGGTCACTCTTTGAAAGCATTCTGTTCCAAAGTGGCACTCATTGAATCTGATGGCACTAGGTGCTAACACATCCTTGAATACAGGGAGGCCCTGACAGTAGTAAACTAAAGATTTTAGAATCCACGTGCAAGCAAGCAGTTAATCTCTTCTCAAGTGCCTTTAAATAAATTAAAGCACTTCCAAGTAGCGTTTGACAATCTTTATGAGAATAATTATTTGCGCTTGGTCTATCTATCCATTTGGTTATTAACCTATATAAGATATTAAAATTTAATTCATAACCTTTAAATTCACACAATTTAGTACCAAACGTTTCTATGTTTGACAAAATTAGTCCATGAACTTCAATTTTCATTTAATTAATTTAACCCATTGTAACCGGGTTGGTTTATCCTTTTTTTCAACTAGTATCTTCGGAGTATCCTTATTTACGTTATTGGTACCCATTTTGATCAATTTTAATAATAACGGTACCTCTAAAGTATTTTAATTCATTGAGATTATTGTTAAAATTGACTAAAATGGGTACTATAAATTAAATAGAGGTAGTCCAAGAGTACCGGTTGAAAATAAGGGTAAAAAAAGGTACCAAAACAATAATAAAGGTACTTTAAAGGTACCAATTCTTATTGTAGCATCTTAAATAAGTTAGGAACCAAATGGATAGATAAACCTTTGTGTTTTTAAGAGAAGTAATATTTACTTTTTTGAGAGTAGTTTATACTTATATCTTAAAATAATTACCAAAATATCACTCAAAACTATTTCTCTTAATTTTATGTAGAATTTAAACCTAAGCTACTATCGCAGTAACAGGGAGCAAAAGTAAATGCTAAAAAACGTTGTTGGTGAAAACAAATATGTGAAAGAGTCAAAATTATGGAGAAAATGATCCCATTTACTGAAAATCCAACAGATTATGACCATACGAATTTCCTGCTTGCTACTTCTGTAGTTCTGTGTTTGCCTTCTGTAATGTAATCTCTTTTCAACGCCTAATGTTCTGTTATATTTAGATGCTGATTCATTTTAAAAGGGAATGACAAACACATTAAACAAAAGAGAAAAAGAAAGTGAAATAAAAATTAAATAGTGAAAAAGCACAATTACTTGCAAAATAGAGAACTGATAAGTTTCCTCATCCAATGCAGAAATGATAAAGTTTGTTATCCGCAGTTTGTGTAATCTGCAAACCCAGCTCATTAGCACGTCCTTGTAACTATATCCAGCAACTGCAAGCACAACAGTCTTATTGTTATCTGCAACTAGTTGAAGAAGTGACTCTAAGGAGAATGGAAGATCTAGTTTTTCAGAAAGCTTCATCTCATCCATCACTAAGCAATTTGATGTCCTGCCTGAAGATTTAAGAAAATCAACACAAACCCTACTTTTCTTATCGTAACGCATTGTGCTTCCTTTCCAGAAGCTAACGGCGTTGTTCTTGTTACCAATTGGACGAACAAGACTATTTCTTGTGTCAACAAAAATATAATTTCCATCACATTTGAAGAGTTTAGTCAGATTAGAATAAGTAGCTCTATGATGAAATAATGTTCCATATAGTTCCCCAAGTATAGAATTGCCTACATACTCCCATCTTTTTTGTTCATAAACAGAGGCATTGGTATCTCCAAATGGCCTATAAGACCAAGGTTCCTCATCATTTGGATAGCAGCTTGAGATGGTCCAACTAGCATCAAATACAAACCTGAATTCAGATGACAAGGCCTCATTAATAACCCACTTGTCGTGGACTCCGTTCCGGTATAAAAAAGGAGGAAGAACTCCTGAGTGTAATGGTATATCCCCTTTGTTCCATGCTATAAGCATTTTGCCCTTGCAGGGATGCCAATTTTGATCAAATTTCTCCTGCAACTTTTATAAGAAATAAGAACATCAATAGAGTTCTATTAAATGGGCCATCGATTTTCATTGTGCTATAGTTCTTTGTTTCATACCTCCTGGGTTCTCATTAATCTTCCATCCATTCTTTCCAAATTTTTAACAACTTTATCTAAGTAGGATATATTTTGCAAAGAAGCAGCGAGTAGCCAGTCATGATCAAGTTCATGGGCATAGTTCAGGGTGGAAATGAGGTCCGGAAATAATACAACCTCAGGATAGACCAGAACATGAACGTCTGATTTGAATGAGAATGATCTGGCCACCATGGAATGAAAGAATGGGGTACCAAGAAACCTAAACATAATACAGATACAAGTAAGATGGATTACACCACTTTTTGTTTAAATTTTGTAAATCACCGTGTGATTTGAATCTGGAACCTTCAAAACCATACAATCAGGCCACAAGTATGAAAATTAAAATCTTTAATAAAGTAAAAAAAATCTCCCAATTATATTTATCTGTTTTCTCGTTTTTTCTCCTTCCAGTATCAAACAAATATACACTAAGTTGCATGAAACAGGAGGTCATGAACTGCAAAATTGAAGCTGCATTGGAATAAAATATAGTTAAACATAGTGATAAAACAAGACATAAGTGGCAGGGTTATTGGCTTACGTGAAATCAATGTTAGGTTCCACTGTAACTCGAGAACCAAACTCTTGAGCAAAAGTAAAAACTGAAGAGTCTTGGCTGAATAGAACCACAGTAATTTGTGGGGATAGAGCAAGCCAAGAACGAACAGCAAGGCTCTGCCTCGACCCAACAGATTCAATAAAAGGACGAGGTGCCGAGAATATAGTAATTTTGGGTTTGCCCAAATCATGAAGACCTTTTCGAGTGCGTGTTGCGTTCGCAATTTGATCTTTAAGAGGAGGTAAACTGATGGTGGCATAGAGTGAGATACCAATCAACACAAACCCAGATAGCCAAACTGAGAATAGTCCTACTTGAGAGTCCTGCGAACCAAAAACAACTAGCTGAGTTGCAAATAGACAATGCAATAGTTATACAAAAGAAGATGTTATGCTAAGAGGAGGAACCTTCATTGCGGGTATGCTGAGAAGAATGAGAGTAAGATGTGCCTATTTGTTTCATACATGCGTCTACTTCAGTGCGTTGAGTTTGGCAGATAGATCTAAGGAAAAAATAATAATAAGTGAAACTTTAACGGAAAGGAAGACTTTAAATAAGGCAACGCATTCGTAACGAACGCAAGTGAAGACTAGCGCCACCATCGAGATGGGCATCAGTCGGAAAGGCCGTGGGGAATCCATGTGAGACTTGTCTTCTTGTACACGTCATTTCCTTCTCTCTCTCTTTTCCCACGGTTAAAGTTTCAACAATTCCACCACCTAAGTTCGAATTCCACGTAATATTTATTTAATAAAATAAAATAAAATTCAACAATTCAAGTATTCAACCACCTCTCTTGAAATTGGAGAGGGAGCGCCATTTTCGTCAACGCAGCTTAACTGGTCGTTTCGATTCATACATGTGTCTACTTTTTTTAAAAATGCTGGTAAAATGGGTAGTAATGTTTTATTCATTGTAACCAAAGTTTACAAAATTTTAATAATTTTTGAGTAAATATTATAATTCTATTAATTATTAAAAAAATATATTAAAACATTAAAATTAAAAAAAAATATGATAAATGTAAAATGTAAATATATGTGTATATTTTTTAAAATTGTTATATATTTTATTGATACTAAAAAAATATGAAATTAACACGTATCACCTGCTCTGTTTTTTTTTAGTTTTGAATTCTTATTTTACTTTTTAATAATTAATAGATTTATAATTTTCTACTTAAAAATAATTTATTGTTGACAAGATTATTGTTACGTTTTATCCAAATAATTATAATTTATTTTTATTAATTATATTATTTTTTCTCTTTAACTCTAACTTTATTGGTTATTTGTTTTTTTTAATTACACAAATTTTATTAGTCTCAATTACCATTTCACAGTATACTTTATCAAAAATAAATAATATCTATATATTATAAAAATGTAGCATAATATTATATTAAAACTCAAAAAATTATATCTAATAAAAAATTATTACGTTAATTAAAAAAATTATAATAAATTTGTTATATATAATAACACTACTTTTTAACATTTTTTATTATATATAAAAGGTTAATAATACTTCATTTAATTAAATATATGAAAAATACGACAAAAGTAAAACTTACCAAGAATTCACTGATACGATATTTAAAACTGATAAAAGATAAATTAAACACCACGAGAGAAATGATTCTATTAAGATAATCATTAAATTACTCACATGTTGTTCGTTTTTGACAATCTTCACTACCATATATTAATTTGATGTTTCAATATGCATTAATGAGATTTCAAATTCAACAGATTAATTGCACCTTACCAAATTTTTCTAGATCTTACCAGTGATAATCAAACAACTAGTCTAATAGTTCCATAAGTACATAAGTGAAAACTTTGACAATGGTTCCATGCAAATTGACATACACAATACACCATTTCTAGCTATATATTTGAAAGTAATACCTATGAAGCCATGATCTATAGCAGAATTGTACCACAAGGAACAAGGTACAACCATCTTGGGACATAAACCAAATCAATAATCTTATATGATTTAGTGACAGTATAGTAGAATGACAAAGGAATCATATAACAAATTACGTACACCTTTATTCAATATCAACCAGTATTATATATTTCACCGTAGATAAGATAATTAATGCACAATAAGTTAATGTTTGTTAAGTATACTTGTCTCAGAAATAAAGCAACAAAATTACTTATAAATTTAGACAATCTTTAATTTAATGAGATCTTATTGGGATAAGTTAAACTTGAGTTTCTAACATGATATCAAAGTTGGGCCTAGTCTCTATGTGTTTGGACCTAATTGAGCTCTACCACAATCTCACCGTGCGCACTAATGTCCACCTTTGTCCGCAGTGCGGAAGGGGACTGTTAAGTATCCTTATCTCACATCGACTAAGAACAAAGCAGCAAAGCTGCTTATAAGCTTGAACAACCCTTAACTTAATGAGATCTTATTGGGTTGAATTAGGCTTGGGTTTCTAACATGGTATTAGAGTTGAGTCTAGTCTCTATGTGCTTGGACCTAATTGGGCTCTAACAAAGTCTCACAGTGACACTAATGTCCACCTTTGTCCACCGTGTAGAGTTGGGCATAGTCTCTATGTGCTTGGACCTAATTGGGCTCTACCACAGTTTCATTGTGGCACTAATGTCCACATTTGTCCGTCGTGTGGAGTTGGGCCTAGTCTCTATGTGCTTGGACCTAATTAGACTCTACCACAGTCTCACCGTGGCGCTAATGTCCACCGTGTGGAGGGGACTGTTAAGTATTATTGTCGCACATCGACTAGGAACAAAGTAGCAAAACTGCTTATAAGCTTAGATAACCTTTAACTTAATAAGATTTTATTGGATTGAGTTAAACCTGAGTTTCTAACGATGTTAATATATACAAAATTAAAATTTTGTGCCATCATAGTGATCTTCTTTTGTGTTAATTAGCACTCTTTAATAAAGCTTAAGCTCACTAAACTTGAAGATTAGACAATAAAATGAAATTTTGGTGTCTGAGATATATGAATAAATTAATTATAGACTTATTAATATAGAAGAAAAAATGAGGAATTTAATGAACTAAATTTTTTGATGATCTGAGTAGATAAAGGCCAACGTGCAAGGAAAAATATATATATGAGAAAACATAGCAAAAGCTTTAGAAAAATAGCACACATTCTCTCTAAAGACTTTTTCTCACTAGAGAACAGAACATGCTAAAAACTACTTTTTAAGATTAATAACGTTTTATGCTTATAAAATAATAATATATTTACATTATGTGTTTTCTGAGTGTAATTAAGTAATTAATATTAATTTATTTAAATGAAATGATAATAAATATACTTTGAATTTCTAACTTTAGAAATATGAAAAGAATGATTTGGTAAATAACAATTAACATTCATTAATTCAAAAATAAAATAAATCAAACTTTACAATTAACATTCATTCGTTTTTTTTCTTATAAAATAAAAAGAAGAAAAAAACTGATTATCCTCCTCTTTTCTTAGGATGATGGAACGAGAACTTTTCTAACAAAACTATACTTGAAAAGGGAGAAATTGGAAGCATAAAACTTCGGAAAGAATACGAGCTGCTTTGTTTTTTAATTTTTTTTTTTTGGTTTTTTTCAAATGAATGTATTTTCATTTGTTAAAAAAAAAAAGATTCAATTTCTTTTTTACTTTTTTATGTTCCCTAAACACAGTGAATGTGGTAGCAAGTTTTCGTGATCTGATTAATTTAATTAATTTGATACCTTAACTTTTGTAACTCGATCAACTTAGCACTTAACTTTTTCAATTTTATACGTTTCACACCCTTACTTCTTTAATTTAACAAATTTTGATATTTCAAGGTCAATTAGAAAACTATATTGGTATTTGTAAAAGTTGATGAATATTTACTATACAATTATGTTTACTAAATGTAAATTCAACATATTTAACAAAATAAAAATTATATGATTAAGAAATAAATTTTTATTTCATATTAAATTAAAAAGATGCTTTTATTTTTTATTTTTAAAACGTGATAAAATAAAATAATATATTAATTTAAATAAATTTTATAATAAAATTATTTTAATTATTAAAATAAATAACATATTATTTTGTTAAAATATTTATCTTAATTTTATTCAACTTTTAAATATTTTATACTTTAAATGAGGTGTGTAAAACATCTTGTCTCTAATTGATATAATTTATAGGGATGCCAATTTGTCATATAATAATTGAAATTCATGAAAATAATTAATTTTTAGACGGATGGGAAATGCCCTATCGGGAATGGGTAATTATATTCCAATTATATTTATTTTTTTAAATATATTAAATATTTATAAAATTTTAGAATTAAATAAAATAAATTTTAATTAAAAATAATATTTTTATCAACTTTAAAATATTTTTAATATATTTATGATTCAAAATCTTCAAAATTCATAAAAAACTTGAATCTTCAATGAAAATCAACATCATATTTCCACAATATTTGAATGGGATAAGGGTTGACATCAAAATATTGATTTTTTAAAAATATAATTATTAAGAAATTTTTAAATTCTTCGATTTAATAAACTATAATTTGAAAGAATCTTTATAATTTATTTATTGATCTAATTTATCAAGAAATATCTCTAACAATTACCATCGTTAGGATTTTGTATGACTAGTTTTAATAACTCATCTAAGTTTTAAAACCATTCCACATGTATCTTTATGCGTAACCTATTATAATTATGATGATTCATAAAATATAACATATCATATATATATTATTCTTTATATATAATACATTACATCTATTTTATATGTAATATGTTATATATATTTTTGATGAGGTCGCCAACGACGATTGTTGAAGTATCAGTGAGATTAATAACGATAACTATTAGAATACAATTGAAGTTGTTGACAATCTCTAGTTACGAAAGAATGATATTTGAGTATTTTTATTAAGTAATTTAGTAAAATTATGAATTTTAGAATTAGTTATTATTAGTTAAAAAAATTAAATAATTTATAAAAAATAAGATATTTAAGTTAAAAATTGATAAAAATGTGAAAATTTACATAGAAAAAATTTCTCTATTTATCTTAATGTTTATTTTATTAATTAGATTATTATCTGTCATATTTTTTGTTTGATGCTCTTGTATCTTCTTTATGGTTAATTGTTTTGATACTAACATGAGCTTATTTTTAAATTATACTATTTAATGTACTTTTTTATTGAATGTATCGGAGAACTTTTATTTATGGAATTTGTTTTTTATCTAATTGTTCAACCGTTGATAGGACTCAGGCCCAACGTGCTTTCTTCGAAAAAGCCCAAACTAACTAACTTCCACCTATGCACATAATCCCGATGAGGAAGAACCTAAGCCCTAGGGGTAAAATAGTAAACTTCAATTCACTCGTTCCCAACCTCTCCACCACATAAATGAAAAATCCCTCTTCACTTGCCCCCGCAGAAACCCTAACACACAGATACTTGTTTCTTAGCCGGCGACGCAAAAATGACAACCCGTTTCAAGAAGAACAGGAAGAAGCGAGGACACGTGAGTGCCGGACATGGTCGTATCGGTAAGCACAGGAAGCATCCAGGTGGTCGTGGTAACGCCGGAGGTATGCACCACCATCGTATTCTATTCGACAAGTATCATCCTGGTTATTTCGGAAAGGTGGGTATGAGGTATTTCCACAAGCTCAGGAACAAGTTCTACTGCCCAATCGTCAACATCGACAAGCTCTGGTCCATGGTACCCGAAGAGGTCAAAGACAAAGCAACCAAGGACAACGTTCCCATGATCGATGTTACCCAGTATGGTTATTTTAAGGTTTTGGGTAAGGGTGTTTTGCCTGAAAACCAGCCAGTTGTTGTCAAGGCCAAGCTCGTGTCTAAGATAGCTGAAAAGAAGATTAAGGAGGCCGGTGGTGCTGTTGTTCTCACTGCTTAGGTTCGAATTTTCTTTAAGCGATTAGGGAGTTTTGGTCATTATTGTTATTTTCAGTGTTTTTTTATCTTCTAGATCTGTTTACTTTATAATAGACTTATTGACTTCATTTTACTCTTTTTTTATCAAATGATGCGTTTATTTAGCTAATTATGTTCTTTCTTTTCGCTGGTTAATGGTAACTTATTTAGTAACATTTCATAATAATGGATGTTCAGTAGTCTTTTGAGATTTGTGTTTTGGTTGATTCGTGGTTAAGACAATTGATTATGTTGTTCGGAATTAGCGGTTCTCAATTAATAAATTTGATAGGAAATGGAAGTGTTATGAAGAGGGAAAGTGGTGGCTATAATATAATAATTAAATTGGGAAATTGTTAGGTGACTGGTTGATTGGTAGTTTTAATTTTGGAGGAATGTTGATTACAAAATCATAATTCTATTCATAAACGTCATGTAAACACAACGGAAGTAAAAAGGGATTAAAAGCATATTTTTAGTCATTAATCAAGTTTTACTACTTTTCCAAGAATATTAATGGTTTTTAGTTTAATGTTTCTAAATCTTTCTCTATTATCACGATGGTATAGAAAACAATTTATTAAAACTTGATTATAAATTAATTATCTCAATTTTTTATAAAGTAAGCTTAGAGATCAAATTATGTATTTATAGATAAATCTCAAATGCTCTATCCATTAAAGAGCAACCAAACGTCAATTGTGGGATTGAAATATGTTAGTGATGGATTGATGGAAGTTATGGATCACTCTTCTGTCAATTGTGATCAACTACTCGATTGGTTATCGAGCAGTTTAAGAGAGAAAAAATCAACATTTTTTTACTTGGTCCATATATTTTATCATTTAACTTTATGAGAAACAAAACATATAAATCATGATGATAAGTCTTTTAATAATGAGTATTATTTTCTATGTATCACGATACATTATGCATTTCAAGTCTATATAATTTAAAGAATAAATTTTATGTTTATTTGAGGTTCATAACTTAAAATTGTTTTTTCAAAATATATGAATAAATAAAATATATGTATAAAATTAATGTGAAACGTCAACTGAAGAAGGGTTTCATTAATATTAATAAATGTATGTACAATGAATATTTACATTAGGGAACTAAGTCTCATTTTTACTACATGATCCTTGAAATTCTTTAATGACATGTTTTTGATCAAAGAATTAACAATCATTAACTCAGTGTTAACATGCTCAATGATCACTTTCTTTTTCTTAACACGTTCTTTTATTGTCAAGTATTTGATATCGATGTGCTTACTACGATTATCATTTTTGTTGTTTTTGGCGATAAACACAATAGTTAACTTGTCACAGTACAATCTTAATGACCTAGAAATAAAGTCAATTACTCTATGCTCAAAAATGAAACTCATTTAACCATATAGCATGTGATGTAGCCTTAAAACATGACACGAACTTAGCCTTCATAGTGGAAGTAGCAGTCAAGGTCTACTTCGTACTCTTCCAAGACATGGTTCTACCGGTAAGCATGAAAATGTAACTTGTTGTTGATTTTTGTAAATCAACACAGTCGGCGAAATCCGCATGAGAGTAGCTAATCACTTCGAAATTGTCAATTTGTCTATACATGAACATGTAATTCTTTGTCTCTTGAAGGTACCTCATGATTTTTTTTTGCAGCTCTTCAGTGGTCAACACTTGGTTTACTCTGATATCTCCCTAGCATCTCAACAACAAATACAATATCAGATCTAGTGCAGACCTGAACATATATCAAGCTTCCAACGATTGAAACATATGAAATGGTTTTCATTTCTTCCTACTCGAGCTCATTTTTAGGGGCATTGGTTTTGGCTAAGTCTGTTACCCTTCACAATAGGTGCCACACTCGGTGAACAATTCTTTATTCGAAATCTCTCTAAAACTTTATTGATATAGGTCTTTTGAAACAAACCTAAAATGTCTCGAGATTTATCCCTATGGATCTTAATGCCAATGATATAAGATGTCTCACTCATATTCTTTATATCAAAGTTTTTTGAGAAGAATTGTTTCACCTCATATAACAAACTTATATCATTGGTTACAAGTAAAATATCATCCATATATAGCACCAAATAAAAAATCTTGCTCTCACTAATCTTCTGGTATATACATTGATCCACAACGTTTTCTTCAAAACCAAATGAAGTGATGACGTTATGAAATTTCAAGTAGCATTGATGAAAAGCTTGTTTTAATCCATATATGGATTTATTAAGCTTATAGACCAAGTATTCATCATCATTAGAGGAGAATTCTTCAGGTTATTTCATATAAACCTCTTCCACTAGGTTACCATTAAGGAAAGTCGTGTTCACATCCATTTGATGCAAATCTAAGTCAAAATGGGCAATCAATGCCATGATCACATGAAGTGAATCTTTCTTAGATACATGAGAGAATGTCTCTATGTAGAGATACATATATCGAGAAAAATCATCAATAAAGGTGATAAAATATTTATCATCTTGTATGCCCATATTTGGACAACACATATTAGTATGTATGATTTCTAATATGCTTGAACTCCTATTGACACCTTTGTTTGACTTGTTAGTTTGTTTTTCCTCAATGCAATCAACACATGTTTCAAAATCAATAAAATCTAGAGTACTAAGATATGTCCTAATCTCTTATGCCACAATGTAGAAGAGTTCTTGTTAATAATATATCTTTTAGTGCCAATTTGAACATGCATAGCGTTATGAGTGACATTATTTTGTAAATTAATGTACTAAAGATCATCAGATAAAGTACCATTTCAAACACAATCAAATTTATTGAATAAACTGAAAGATGTTTCTATAAAGTAAAAGGAATAACCAGAATGTACAAGTCTTGAAATCGAAATCAAGTTTCTAGAGAAACTTGAAATATAAAAGATCTTTTTTAATTCTAAAACAGAACCACTACTTAAAATCAAATTGCATGTCCCTACAACCTCCACATGTGAGCCCATCTTATTGTCGGATAAGATGTATTGCTCACTTCTTACTGGCTTCCTTATGTTTCGCATACCTTGTAAGGAGTTTGCAACATGGATTATAGATTCATAATCAATTTACCAGGTGTTAATATTCACATTAACTATATTGGATTCATTACAAACAAACAAACAAGGTTGAATTACCTTTATTCTCAAGCCATTTTTGGAATTTGATACATTCTTTCTTTATGTGTCCCTTCTTTTTACAAAAGAAACACTTGGTTTTTTTCTTAATAGTAGCTTGGGGTGGAACTATCCCTTTCCCTTTGTGTTTATTTTAAGATTTTCCTTTACTACTAGTGAGCCTTAGGGAAGTGAGCTTCATAATTAAGGTACTTATCAAAGCCTTATCTGAAGATCTGAAGTGACAAACTGATCATCAATGGCCTTTAACAAGTCTTTAACATTGTTAGGCTAATCAATAGAATCACGAATACCAACAAAAATCTTAACCTTAATGCACATCACACTAAGACGATTAGATCGTTCCCATTGTTCATAAAGCGCGATATTCGCTAGAGTGTTGATTTTAGTAATTTTAGGTGTTTCGTTTTTTCTAATAGCAATCAATATCCATCCACCTTAGATGAAGGAGAAATCTTTCCTTCCATACTTTATAACATCTCCTGTGAGCTCGGAAACATCATATTTCATATAAGAGTAATTAACATGTTAAATTGCTACAATAAATTAAATATTACTACTCATGTTACTAAATTTGAAGTTAAAATATGATATATTTTACCAATGAAAAATTATAAAAAAATATGAATCTAGTGACATAAAACTTACCTATTTCAATTAAATTCATTCTAATTGTATGATAAAATTATCAAATTATTTCATTTTTTTAATACACGTAGGTAAATTAGAAAATATAATTTGATATTTTATCATAATTAATCACACAAAATATAATAAAAATTCTTGTGTGATAAGATTTATTATCAGATATGATTAATCATAATTAATGTTTATTTTCTAAATATGATGCTAAATAAATATTATCATAGTTTTAATTAATTAAAGATGATGTTGTTACTCTCGAATTAATTAAAATATATGAATCACTTAAACATTAACTAAATCATTGAACTCAATTATTTCATGAAATCATAAATACTATTAATTTAATTTTAAATGTGTAAATATTATATATCTTAAGATTGCATGTATAAATAAATGATAATAAATTATACAAGTAAAATAAATAATATAAGTACTAATTAAATCTATAAAGGGCCATTAAAAATTAATTTCATTATGCATAAATTATTTAACCAAATTTCATATGTATAATAAATTACAAAATTTATACATACAAATACCAAAACAAATAATTTAAGCATAATGAATTTTAAAATAAATTTTAATGTGCCAAAAATTATTTAAATAAATGTTACATATATAATAAATATTCTATATGTAACAAACCTAAATTAAATAATTAATCGCATTGAAATTATATTCAATTTTTTTTTAATAAAAATTAAATTTCAAATACATATAATAATAAGCCCTCTACACATTATAACACAAGATGTGTTGTCATATCACTTAACTCTTACCCATGAGACTTAGGTTTGAATCCCGTGAACAACACAATTATTTATTATTATTTTCTTTATGGTAAGTTGTTTTCAATCTCCGGTTGGGTCAAAATGACCAGGCTACGACCCGAGTGGAGACTAGACTGTTTCTAGCAATTTCGGCACAAAACATGGCATTATTTTTATCAAAATTTTCAGTATTTAATTTTCAAGGGATTTATGGTCTTAATTTGAATCAAAAACATCAAAATAAAAATAAGTTAATTAAAAGATTCTCATGAATGCTCACGGAAAATTGGAATAATTTTCTTTATGGTTTTTCATGTCTCAATTCACAGAATCATTCGAATATCAATATTGAAATAATTTATAATTTTTATATGCATAAAAAATGATTCAAATAAAAAACCCAATTTTTCAGTTCCTCGATGAAACAGTGCAAAACATAGATGTTTTCAAAACGGCTATGATATCAAATGTTTGATCATAATTCGATCCATAAATATTCATGAAAGCATATAAACACAAATGTAAACACAATGGAAGCAAAAAGGGATTAAAAACACATTTCCAACTATTAATCAAGTTTTACCACTTTCACGGGAATAATAATGAGTTTTTGATTTGATGTTTCTAAACTTCTCTGTTATCACGATGGTATAGAGAACAATTTTTTGAAGTTTGATTCTAAATTAATTAAATTCTCTCAGTTTTTGACAGAACAAGTTTAGGTATCAAATCATGTATTTATAGGCAAATCTCAAGTGCTCTGTCCATCAAAGAGCAATCAGACGTGCATTGAGGGATTGAAGTACGTGAGTGATGGAAGTTATGGACCACTCTTCTGCTAATTGTGATCAATCACTCAATTGTTGCTAATTGCTCAACTGCTCGGTTGGTTACTGAGAAATTCGAAAGTTATATTATATTTTTAATTTTATGTTGCATTTAATAAATTTTTTATTAATTTTGTATGATATATTTAATTTTAATTTATTATATGTTGTAAAAAAATTAAATAACATTATTAAATAAAAAAAACATATAATTGTAATAAATTTTAATCAAATATATATAATTAAAATGAAATATAAATTAAAACAACATTTTTAAATTTTTTATTTTAAGGATGACGAATGAATATCCCAATGGGATAGGCTTTTGCATTGTAAAAATTTAAACCGTTTGTTTCTTTTTATCAGAAAAGTGATACTAAAATTGTTTCGTCCACTTATTTAAAAAAATTGGTGCGGACGCTCAGTAAGAAATGTTTCTAGCTGGTCATGTAATTCAATTGGTATCACCACACCAGCTGACCATTAGCTGAACATGAGGAAAGAGAGTTCCAAATGAATTTGGCAAATGCTTCAGCCTTCAAGCTTACCCTTCTGTTCTGTTGTTTTATAATGTTCATTTTTCGACATTGTTTTCTGCGGAATCTGTCTGCCCTCCCCATCTCATTATTCTTTCTTCAGCTATATCAGCCTGCATAATTTAATATCACATTCAGTCTCATATCTCAGGTATTGTTCTATTCAAACTAATGGTAGTGAACAATTGATCATATTATTTTGCTATTGACCAGACAAAACAAAACATATTTTACCTCATTGTTCCAATTGGTTCTATAGATCATAAAGAACAAAATACAAGTTTGCAACACTGTCCCTGACATCATTCCCGACCAGATGCCCTATAAATCATCAAAAAGAGAGAAAAAAATAAACCATAGCTCATTGCGTGCATTTAATTTGTTTATTCTGTATGTAACTCTAGATGACAATAACTCACCGTAACACCCATGTCAAACTTGTATCCCAGAATAAGTCCTAAAGGCATTCCAAACAAATAGTAACAGCCTATGTTAACATATGCTACAGCTGCTTGCCATCCCGCTCCAATGGCAACTCCTACAAGATAGATCCCCATTACAAAAGGTGAGTTAAGTATACATCTTATAGCTAATAGTCCTATGATTATTTAACGGAGCTAATTACCAGAGAGGACGGGTTGAACATTGTTAATGACAATGCAGGTTGCTAGTAGGGGAGTGAGCTGCTTAACAAGGGCTTCAACCTCTGTGTCGCTTGAAAAAAGCGATGGATATGCGTTTCGTTCAATGATAAGGATAAGTGAGAGGACTAAACCAATAATAAATGAGGTTATGACCGCCACAACCAGTGAGAATTTGGCTGTTCTTGGGTGAGCTGCCCCTAGCTCGTTTGATACTCTCACACTATTAAAAAAAAATGCACTTTATTAATTTACAGCCTTGATTAAATTGATGTTGAGTTCAACAATAAGAAGTTATGTATTGGAAGTTTAATTTCCAAAGTTTAATAAGTGCTTAACATAACACTTTTCTTCAACTTACCTTATGGCTGCGTTCATGCCCATTGCTACCATGATCGTCCATCCTAATATGTTCATGCTGCAAAATGTATAAGAATATCATCTTATTTTTTAATAAACATTACAAAAACTAACACACCCTTTTCGAGTGCAAACTTAGAATAAATGTCATTGCATTATTAAAGAATATTGATCATAAAATTATGCATACTTTTTTTCTTTTTTGAATATCAGTTGCTTAATTTCTAGAGTACTTTTTTAAAGATGCTTTGAATTATAAGAAGACTTACTTTGAATTTTGTCAAATTGAAACAACTCCTTGTTACCTAGTAATGAAGTACATTCTAACCCAGTAAATAAAAACTTGTTAATATCATCAGGCAACTTTTTATGCATAACTTGCTCTGATGATTGACACTCGAGCGATCTCACCATTCATTTTGCTAATTCGAATAAGCAAAGGATATATATATATATATATATATTTCCCCTTAGTGAAGTCCTCTTATTGCCATCTACTTGGTTTTTAGATTTAGAAAAAATCATTAAAAATTATAGGCAGAGTAAAAAGATAACGATTTGGGTTTTTTTTTATCTTGTTAGGAACTTTATGGTGTAATTTTCATTTTATTTCTTTAAAATATTTTTTTCTTAATTTAAGACCCCTTACAAGTTTTAACTTCTTGTAATAAGTTTTATTTTATTTTATATAGTATACTCTACTATATATATACATATATAATATTACTATGCAGGTATTAGCTAGTAGTTTGAAAAACCGGCTACAACAAATTAATGTGAATATAACTTACTAAAGATCTTAAATTAAAAAAAAATTAACGTTTTAAAATGAGAATATCATCCTTTTGGGATCCCAAGAAGATAAAAACCCTAGAGAATAAAAAAGCTAAATAGTTACTGAACTCAACATTTACTGAACTATTGAGATAATGATATCAAAGTTCTCATCGATTTTGAACCCAGAAAATAACACAAATTTCATGAGAGTTTTTATCTTGATAGGACCCTTAAGGGGTATATCCTTTTTGTTTTAAGACATAACAATTATTTTTTCTTAATTTAGGACCCATAACGTATTATGATTATTCTTTTTTGTAGACAGTTTGTTCGATTATATAAATACCATATAGAATTAAAAAAATCAGTTGAGATTGATTAATAAAGCTTGAAAATTTAAATCGAAAAAATAAAAAAATAAAAAAGTGCCAGGTCTTAGAAATAAAATTATCACATTTATAAGAATGAAAATCTCAATTCAAGAAGTTCACATCGATTTTGACCACAGAAAGTAGAAAATTCTGTGAAAACGACTCAGATTCAAAAGAAGCCCGATTACAATTGTGCACTGCTCTGATTGCTGGAAAATTCTGACTTTTATTATATAATGTAATATTACATGCAATAATTATCTATTAATTAAAGTATTTAAATTTTATTTTTTTAATAAATAATTATTATATTAATTATGATATTATTAAAAATTGTTATATATAAAATTTTTATTACTCTAAAATGGTAATTCAATCCTATGATGTAACATTAATTTAAAGCCGTCACCATCTAGTATTTTTACTATTACAGATGTAACCTTGGTTTTACACTTATGATCGGTGGCGTAAAGCTGGTTCGAACGCAGCGTTAAAAAGCTCCATAAGTATTTAACTTTTGAAATAATGCATTTTATTCGGTAATTTTTTTAAAAATAATATTATAAGTTTTTTTAAGGGTATTCATAAACTTAATTTGTATTATTTATTTTAATTTAAATATTATTTAAATGTATAAAAACCACTAGTTAAAATACATACCTTGTAAGAAATTTTTTTTTTCTTTTTGGTTAACTTTTACAACATACTTAAAATAAATTTGAAAACTAAATTTTTAAATTTTTTAAATTAACTGCGGATTTAAATTCATGAAATACCACAAGTTTTTGGTCAATTAGATATTTATAAAAACTATAACTAAATGCATATAAAAAATGAATATGACCCATCATCATAATAATAATTGTTAATTAAATTCTTTGAGATTGAAATTGTTTTTAACATAAGAATAATTTCTTACTAATGAGTTCAAAAAATAGCATAGAGATGAAATACTTACTAAAAACGTACTCATTAATATATTATAATTTTTTTTATTAATTATAATACTCTAGATATATATTTTAATGATTAAATTATAACTTTTGAAAAATTATAGAATTTGTAAAAACCTCGACCCATTAAAAATTATTTTCCAATATATAATTTTTATATTCATCTCATATATTTTTCTTATTAAAAAATATGATATATTATTTTATTTTAAACATCATCCAATAAGATAATGTTCAAATTTAAACTCGATCAATTAGATTTATTCAGTGTTAAATACGATCCAATTAAATCCTAACAAATATTATCGAATATTATTTTTATTGTTATAGATTTTAAGGTATTATTTTTCATAATTTTCTTACATTATTTTCAGTAATGAAATAAAATACACTATATTTAGCTATGATTATTTTTGATTGCAACTTTTTTGTTTTTTTCCCCCTTGATAAGCACCTATATCTATATTAAGGTTGAATTCGTGGTTCATAAGCATTTATGTCTTGTATCAATTTATTAGGTAATATTATTAAGGCAATATGTGCATACTCGCATAATGATAGATAAAATGAAGAAAAAAAAAACAAATAACAACAACAACTAGCTCACCAGATTGAGAGGCCATCCACTGAAACTTGTGCATTCTTTAGGTATCCAGCAAAAAGAATGAGCGCCATAAAGTACCATACTTCCAAACTACGCACGAATTTTTTTTAAACATTATTATTCCTTATAAAGTGAACTTGTACGTATGATTTAGTAAGAAATAATAATAACTCTCAGTGATACATGCAAAGATCTAACACATGAAACTTTATTGCCTAGTTAGATGTATAACTATTATTATGATATTTCATTAGGGAGATTCAACCAAATCATAATATAACATTAAGTAATAAATTAAGATAAACTAATTTATATTTTAATATTTATTCTGACTTTTCAAACAAAACATTTAATAGAAATTATAAAAAAATAAAAAATAAAAAAATTATAACAACAAAAATAACATTCTAAAAATATAAAACCTTTACTATTAATAAATATATAAATATTAAGAAGAACGTAAAAGCTTTACGATGAATAAATGTTTATAAAATCAAGTGTAAATACGCATTTTAAATTGTTGGTAAATACTGTTTAGTCAAAAAGTATATTCATTTTATATTATTTTATTATTTTTCCAATTCTAATCTAGATTAAGGAGATGGAGGACATTCCTAATCATAGTGTAATAAAACACAAATTTGATGGCACCACCTAATTTAAATTAATTAGAATGTTAGGAACAAGTCTCTTTCAAGATAAATTGGAATGTGTTCTCTGCCGAATTGATACTCGAACGGCCACATTGTGCAAGAAACAAATTACTGCAGTGAACAGTACTACATATTCAAGTGATCAAACAGGGAAAAAATTGCAGAACATTGTCCTAAAAGAAGAGAAGTTAGATAGTATTACTTACCAGAGCATAACAGCCGATGCAAGAGACAACCTAACAAAACTCCAAAGGTTATGAAAAGCCATCCATGAAAATCCAGACCAAGCTCTTCCACAAGTTCCACTTAAAATATAAACCAACTGAGCAATCACTATAAACCACCAAGAAGCGTTTAAAACCACCGCAGCTCCAACCAAACCCCAACCCAATTTTAGCATAAACAGCCAACTGAAGACCGTGTGCAAAAGCAGAGCCACCACTGCAATAACCGCCATCACCATCATCTTGCTCTGCGCCTGCAAAAACTTTGCTATAGGAAAGTTCACAGCGTAAGCAAATAGCTGTGGAATCATCCAAATTGCAAATACGCCAGCAGCTTCTGATATTTCTGCGGTTTGTCCTATCAATTTCAGAAATGGTTGAGCAAATACGTACAATAACGCCAATAATAAACCTGTCGTATTTAGAATAACCCACGATCTCTGCATATATATCCCCAACATATCCAATTGTCCTGCTCCAAACGCTTGTCCACATAGTGTCTCTAAAGCACTACCCATCCCAAGCTAATTCCAAATTGGACTTTAGTAATTAATTAAAAACAAAATTGATTTAAAAAAAAAAAACACATAGTTGATATTTATTTCAGAGTAAATTTTAATACCATAATGCCGAAGGAGAAGCCCGCGATGACAGAGTTTTCGACGGAGACGGCGGCGAGAGCGAGAGTGCTTACATGACCGGCGAATACTTGTGTAATGGCGCCGAGAGAGTACTGACATAAAGAGGTGAAAATGGCAGGGCCAGCCAAGTACCATAACTTCTTGGTTTCGGTGTAAAATTCTCGGAAGAAATCTCGGGTCGTTTCGACAGGAGGGATGTCGTTTTTATCGGGAGTGGGCGTAAGGACATCGGGCTGTTGCTGGTGATGATAGTTGCTAATTGTTTGGTCTTCATCTTTGAAGGAGAGTAGTGGCTGGTTGTTCTCGGCCATTAAAGACTCGTATTGAGAGAAGTGACTCTGCTGTGGATTAAAAATTATTGGTGTGGGAATGAAATTATTCTGAATTTGATTATGGATTAGTGCATGAATTCTTTTTCGTTTATGTGTCAGAAAATGATTCTCAGTCTACAAGATTATATATACTGGAATTTTGGTATATTTTTTAATATGGAATTGCTTACGTCTGCCATGAAGCCATCATAAAACTACCATATCTGAGCGATCTAATTATTATTATTATTATTATTTTTTGCTATTTTGTACCAAGGATGTTTCTGACAATTAAGTAAAGTAAGAACAATTATATTTATATATATACATGCATTTAAATTCGGTAATATTTAAATGAAAAAAAAAACTACATTAAATCATTTTTTATATTATAAAAATTATAAAAATAATATATTTTATATTTAATTGATTAATTTTTAAAATAATGTGAAATCAATATTACTTTTAAATTAATATTAATTATAATTCTGTTCTCTGTTTACTATCCTAGAAAAAAAAAATTAATTTTTTCTATTGTGTACCTTTGTGAAATTTAAGGTTGGGTTTTAATCCACGTCGAAAAACACTGTTCCCATGCTAATTATAAATATTTGACTTTTTTTTATCCCTCTACTTAGACTTAGATGGTTATAACCCTCTCTTATTTCATTAATCATACCACCATAAAGCGAATTTGTCCATCTTAAGACGGTCAGATCTGAACATCATTTTGCTCCTTTTAATATTAACTAAATAATTGGTGTATTTTAAAGCTTATATTCTGTGTTTCTTGCAATAGCTATAATAATCTGCGTTTGGATTTGGAGTACTTCAATTGACGGCTTTACGAATTGATGTTATATTATACTTCTTGGGTTTGAATCCTCAACTTAATTTCAACAAAAATAGAAGCACTCCTCACTAACTGTTTTGTGATCGGTAGATCTATGGCCAATGAGGCTTTTGTTTACCTACAGATAGAGCCATCAACTTGGAGTGATCTGACACCTTTAAGCATCTCAGTTAACAACAACTGCTAACCCACCTAGCAAGTTATTTTTTACACAATAAATATATAATACGATATTTTATTCATTTTATTTTTATAATTTAAATATAATAATTAATTATATATTTTTTTTAAAATTAATATAATTTATTCATATTATTATTATTATTATTATTATATTTTGAACATTTTAGTAAGTTCTAGTCAATTTTATTTTTTCTAAGATTTTTTATTCTTAAAAACTTAATTTTAATTAAAATAAATCTTATTAGTATATTTAATTATAAAACTAAAGATTCCTTATCTGTACAAATTTTCAATTAGACGAACTTTTAAATTTGTAAATGTTAGATTTAAATACGAGTCTACAAACGCGTAATTTTGTTGATATAAGTGAAATTGATTCATTGTTTCAAAATCTGGTATTTGCTTTTGGGGGGAACAAATGAACTTGGATTCCAACTTGGATTGTATGAGCCAAATAAAACAGAGCAGAATGGATGATTTTTATTCAATAAATTTTGAACATATTTATGATAAAAAATCTTTAGTTTTATAAATTAAAAAAGTAAAAAAATAATTTTTTCTTGTATTTTTTAATAACTAGAACCGCGGATAAAAAATCGTTAATCATCTATAAATTATAATGATTTTTTAGCAATTTTGAACACAAATATTATAATTTGATTCAAAAATAATTATATAAATTAATAATCATCTTTTATCTGTAACATGCACATTACTTATTGACACTCGTTCACGTAAAGCTTTAATGTAGAATTCACTCACTAAGACATTGGAACTGGGATTATTTCGATTTATAAAGAAAAAAATTAGTGAGAAATCAGAAATTTTTATTATTATAAATTCTAAACATGATATTTTAAAATTTTATTTTAAATCTTAACATTATACTTCGTTGGAGCTTCTAAAGGATTTTTTATTTTTTTTTATTCTGATGCTTGAAATTATGAGTTGGTAGATGTTTTTTTGATTTTGAGACATTAAAGTTCTGTAATTATAATTTTTATATATTTAATTTTATAATTTTTTAAATAAATTTATTTAATTTTATAATTTAAAAATTTTTAAAATTAATATTTTTAATAATAAAATATAAATTATATATTTTATCAATAAAAAATATTAAAAAAAACCTACATCTATCCTCTATCTTTTTTTTTTCTCTCCCACCTGCTCTTTCTTTGTCTTCCATTCATTCTTTCTCTCCCAATCTTTTTCCTTCCTTTATTTTCTCTTATTAACTCATTTTCTCTCACGATTTTATTTTTTATTTAATAATATAATGATGAGAATAATAAAGATAATATAATGATGAGAATAATAAAGAAAAAAAAAGATTGATATCTTCTTTATTTTTTTATTTTTTAAAAAATTTAATTTTTAAAAAATTTTAAATTAATTAATAATATTTTTAAATTATTTAATCGATAAAGCTCACTTAAAAAATTATATAATATAAATCACATCATTGTTAAACTGAAATAATCACTTATACAATATTTTTATTATTTTTGAACTTGTAATCAAAACAATATTAAGATTATACATGAAACAATAATAATTACCTTAATAATTATAATTAATTCATATTAATATAAATATATTGAAATAATATCCATATATAGTAATTTTTTTAAGATTTAATAATTTTTTATTTTTTAATATTTATTTAATAATATATTTATTTTTAAAAAATTCAATATTAATATTAATATTTAATACATATAAAATAAAAGTAATTTAAATATAATGTATTTTATTATTAAAATTATATTTTTATATAATTATATATATAAATAATATTAATATATATTTTATTTTAATTAATCCTAATTTTATTAAGAAAATAAAAAATCACATTTTATATATTTTTTAATTATAATTATTTTTAAAATAAAATTATCAAAATTTTACAAATAATTATATTTTTAATTATTTACTATTAAAAATTTTATGCCCATTCATGATCAGTTAAATGACAGGCACGTGCCAATACGGCTATACATCTTTTAATTTTGTTTCGTGTTTTTCACCAAAGATAGAAGATATCAATAACCCAATTTTCTATGTATAATTTTCGTCTATATGCTATGTAGCTCATTTCCCAGATTATGTCAGAATACTTAAGTTTGTCCGCTTACTGAAGCAAGAATCACATCAAATCATTTCTCATCATACCTTATTTCCAGCCTATGTCCATTCCTTCTTGTCGCCGAATGCACTTTACTTTTTACTTATAGCTCACTTATTTAATAAATTTTATTTCTAATCTTTTTAAAAATTACATATATTTTCAACTTTCTTATCATTTTAAACATATATTTTTAATTTAACTTTTTTTATATATTTAAAAATATTTATTTTATTAAATAAACATTAAAAACCCACAATAAACATATATTTAAAATATTATATAAATTTAATATATTTTTAAAAATATGTTAAATATATATTTATGCATTATAAAAATGCATATTTTCAGCCCATGTGTCAAATGCTATGTAATCAGAAACCATGCCTACGTATTTCAATATTTGTGCGTATGTTAGATATTGTTTTAAAAGAAAATTACGTTTTTAATTTAAATTTTTTTATTGATGAAAATAGAAAACAAATTATGATTAACATTATTTTTAAAAAAATTTTTAAGAAATAATTGCACAAAATGCTCCTCCATTTTCAGATTTTTTAATATTATTTTCACTCATGCCATATTTTATATACTATATACTTAAAACTAAGGCATTATATCTATAACCTGCATATATAATTTAAAAACTATTTAAAAATTAAAAAAGCATTAATAAATATAACCCAAGTAATTTTGTTTTACTGATGGGCTTATATTTTATTATTGTTGTTGTGAAAGAGCGAAAGATTCTAGTCAGTAAATATCTTTGAAAATTGTTATGTAATTATTTAGAAAGTGATATACATATAATAAAAAAAATGTTATGTATATTAAATTTAAAATATAAGATATTATATTATTGAAAAATATAATTGAATTTAATAAACTGTATAAAAAAAATGATTATTGTTTTATAATAAAAGATATTTGTTTCGATTGTTTAAAACCTGCCGGTCTTAGTTCTCGCTTTTTGTACATTGGTTTGCATACAGTTTGTTGGATTCACAGAATGTTAGTTGTACTTAACAATCACGACGACGACAACAACAACACATTATTACACTGAAAACAAATTAACGCCGACATTAATAATATATAATTTTGTTCTAAATTTAGTATCCACACGTATCAGACATATTAATAATATATAATTTTGTTCTAAATTTCGTATCCACACTTTCTAGCATGTCATGCATTAAAGTTATTTTAAAATTAAAAAATATATATTTTTTAAATAATATTAATACTGATATAATATAAAAATTGTGTGCATGCAACCCAAGTAAAATGCATAATAGACAAGACGAGAGTAGTATTATTCTCGTTCTTTTCAAAGAAAGACAGTATTATTCATGGAAAAAAGCCTATTTATAATAGAAAGTATTATTCTTGGTCTAAAAAGCCTAATTCCATCGAGCAATTTAGGTGGGGATTAATAATGATGGGTACTGATCGTTTTATCACCACAAAATTTACATGCATTAGTAATACTCTCGTTTGTACCGACGCCAACTTTTTTTTAAGTGTATTTTTAAATCTTAAATTCAAAAATTATACCTTATATAATAGAATTTTATTTGCTAACAATTTTAATAATTTTTAATGGGTAAAAAATATTTATAAAATAAACAGAATATATATTCTTTCTATTAAAGAAATATATATAACACTTAAATAAATATATGAATTACGTCGATAAAAATTATCATACAAATAATCATAATATGCATTAAAAAACATACAATATGATTTTTGCTAATTAGATTGCTATATGGTGCATAACTCCACACTTATCAAGTTTACATCTTCATCACCTCGTTATACTATCGAGGTCATTTTATGACGCAAAGTTCTAAACTTATCAGATCTTTATCTTCATCACCTCGTTATACCATCGATGTTATTTTATGACGCAAATTTTCAGACTTATCAGGTCTTTATCTTCATTACCTTGTTATATAATAACGAGGTATCATAGTTTGTTAGATTATATACTTATATCGTGAACAATATCAAACATTAATTCTCATATTCTCTTGATTTTGACAAGTCAAGAGAATATTACTTCTTTGTATAATCTTCAGTTTGTTAAGGAAATATTACTTCTTTGTATAATCTTCGGTTTGTCAAGGGAATATTCTTGCTCTTTCTACCCCATCGGTATCCTGAGCGATCTCTTCCTTATCTTTTTGAGGTCCTATACTAGTTATTAGGATTCTATTATCAACGACCACCAAAGTTAATCGCTCTAAGAAAAAGCGTGAGATTCAAGACGAACCCATTCATAGGACTAAAGACAAAAATTAAGATTTAAAAAATTCCTAGCGTTATCGTAGCAAATGATCTTATTGAGATTAGGCAAAAATTTGACATCCTTCCTCGTGTAGGTTTAATGTTCGTACCTCATCATCTATGTGATGTCGATGGTCCCTTACGGGATGTTGGGTAATATATTTAGCGTTATTTAAAATTAGATTTCGATGTTCTTTTCCTAGGTTTGTAGCTCATGCCCTTAATACTTTCGATATCAATTTCTCCCTTAAAAATTACCTGAAACATTATATGAGGTATTGACATAAAGTTGGAATTAGATAAATAAAAAAACTATACGAGAATAAGAAACCTTAATAGTTAGATATCAATTTTGCCCTTAAAAATTACCTAGAACATTACATAAGGCCTTGGTAGAAAGTTAGAATTAGAGAAATAGAAAAACTATACCAGATATCTGAGGAAGAATAAGAAACCTTAAAAGTTGGATAATTATTAAATACTAAGAAAGAAAAGAATATAAACAAATAAAATGAAATGATAAAATATATTATGATACAATAGATTTTAAAATACCAGAAAAATATGAATATAACATAAAATCCAATAAACAAAAATACAAAAAATATAAATTCAAAAAATAAGATTTATAAAATATAAAAGAAGAATAAATAGGAAAATTTACAGGAATAAATATTTTAAAAGAAAGAGATATATATCTCTTGAGGAAAAAAATACAAATGTTAGATCTTTAATAAAGGAGAACATTATGCCAACAAATGTCACAAGGTTCAACATAGGAAAAAAAAGTTATTTTTTTTTTCAAAGAAAGCAAAAATCTTAGAGAAAACTTTTAAGATGAAATTAGAATCAATTAAAGAATCTGTCATAGATGATACTTAAAGTATTTGGCTATTATAAAAAACTAAGAAAAAAATAAATGACTAAGAATATGAACACTCGGATTATGAGTATTCCTCATCAAAAGATGAATTATTTATATAGTATTAAAAATCCAAATAATATCTATATCAAATTAAGATTAAAATTTAAAAGTTATGCCAACTATCATCTACATACATATATAGATACATAAGTTAATATGTTTGTAGGAAATAAATATGTATTTTTAGAAGAATACTGAAAATAGTCATCAAAAGATTTAATCCTAAGAATTATTAATAATATTATAATAAAGTTTTAAAAGATACATATATAATGGTAAGAGAAGAAAATTTTTATATTCCTACCATATATAAACAGGAAATAATAGTTGATTTATTGATAAGAAATAATTTCTTAAATTTATATCAATTTTGTACACAATATTTAGACAAAATAAGTAAAATAACATTAGATAATGATACTATTTGTCTCAAAAATAAAAAAGTTTTGACTATATCAAACTTAACTTTTATACAACAACATTAATAGCGAAAACGTGGTGAAATATAACAGCAAAAGTCTTATTTAGAAAATATTTTATTGTATATAGAAGAGAAAAAACTATTTTCTCAATGAAATACAAGAATATAAAGTCCTAACAAGCATTGAAAAAATATTAAAAATAGTAAAATTGGAAAAATTTTGGATCCAAAAATAAATAAATTTAAAATAATTATTAACATAAAATTAAAAACCACTAACGATGTTATAAAAATAAAACTAATAGTTTGTACTTTAAAATACACTATTAAATTTGAAAAATAAATTCAATAACTTCGTTAATTTAAAAATTATAATATCATGTAATTTATCTCTCTAATTTAATATTTTCTTTTGAAAAAAATGTTGAAAAAAGATAATAAATTTTAAAATATTGAATAAAGAAAACATTTACCGTTATATTTTGTTTTAAGGAAAGATATAAAAAAATACTTGATAACTTTTTATTTTAAAAGTAGATTTGGTCGAATAAAACCGGATGAGAAGTCCGTTACAAGTTTTGTTATTATTTAAATAATGAAAGTTGTCCTAGAGAGCTGTGTTTTGAGATTGATGGTCTGCAATGACATGACAAATGTAGTCTTTTGATGTCTGTGTTATCCACGAAGCTAAACTAGAATTCATTTTTCCTTGAAACTATGAACAAACTGTATTAGTTTTATTGATTTTCAATATTGATATCTCAATCAGTAATATCTCTATTTCAGCTTCAGGAGTTGATTAATTTGGACTGAGTACCCCTTGCAATATAGAATTTAAATAAGTACACTAACAGCATGATTATTGCATGGTAATTCCTAACTTCAGGCCAGAAACACGAGAAATGTCAACCGGACTGGGAAGCTGACCGTTAGCTGACCAGGTTCCAATTGCTTACCGTTAGCTGGCTCTGAAGCAAAATTTCTAAGGAGAGCTGCTTTTTTGAAACATAACCTTTAGGTCACACCTTATATGCTCAGGCTGAAATGCATCCTAGAGGAGAGTTTCCCAATCAGAACCCACGTGTTGGGAAGGGATTGGCAACTTGGGTTAAGCAAGATCGACCACTGGAAGAAGTGGATATTGTTTTTTGGTGAGCCCTTTACCCTTTGTTTCTCTAAAGTTGATGATTACCTGTATGTTATTTGAACTTACTGCTATCATGCGGTTGCGATATGTTTTCTGCTATTTTTATTACTACAAAAATAGGTATTTAAGTCGATACGTAAAGTCAGTTTTTAGAAAAAAATCGACTTTAAATTAGTTTAAAGTTGATTCGTTGTAGAACCGACGCTATCCACGTAGGATGTAGAGTCGGTTGACGTGTCGAACCGACGTTATGCATGGACGTAGCGTCGGTTGACGTATCGAACCGACGCTATGTATGGACGTAACGTCGGTTGACGTGGTGAACCAACGCTATCCACGTAACATAGCGTCGGTTGACACGTGAAATCGACGCTATCCACGTGGATAAATTTTTTTCTCTTCTTTCTTCCCAGACAAAAACTATTTTCAACGTTGCAGAACTCTAAAAAACCGAAAACCTCCTCCACTTCTCCTCCACTCTTTCTCATTTTCCGGCCACCTACGACTACCATTTCTAGCACCGGTTAATGAGTTTTTTTCCTCTTTAACTAATCTTTTAGATTCTCTATTATTCATATTTTTTTCCTGTTATTATGTGTATAAATTTTTGTATTATATATATAGGTTTGTATTATAACATAAGGAGAAGAATACGATAATCTTGAATAAAATAGAACAAAACCATGATAATTTTTCTGATATTAATTAATATTTTATTTTTCAAATATTTGTATTATTTAAACTATTTGTTAAACAGATTTTGTTTTTTTTTCTGCTCGAATACAGGTTTTTATTTGAGTAAAATAGAAAATGAATAAATTAAAAAAAAAATTAAAGTTGGTTCACCGCGTGAACCGACTTTAAACGTAAAGTCGGTTCACGCCTTGAACCGACTTTAAACTTTAAGTCGTTTCATTTAAAGTCAGTTCAACGAACCGAATTTAAATTGGTTTAAAATCGATTTTTAACCGACTTTAATGCCCTTTTTTGTAGTAGTGTTTCCTTAACTCCCTCAAGTAAATTATGACTTGAAAATTCTAATGCACTATACAAGATTATAAACTTTCCGAATTTTGACTTGATTACTCAAATTAATCTTCTGGTTGTATATGCAAATTTAATGTCAGGCTCCACCATCAAAAGTTCAAAACATCATAAGATATTCATAAAGGGGAGATTTAACTGGTTGTAGCGGTCAAAGCTTATAAGTTATAACTAGATGTGATCATTCTCCATTTTTATAATTGTTTGTTGAGAATTTTTTGTTAAGAGATTCTAATGATTTAAAAAAAATAGAAATATATACAAATGAATAGATATTATATTCTATTTGTTTAAAAGGTATATATATGTATGACATCCTACGCACGTGATAAGGTACATAGAAACGATCTGTATACATTGTTACATATGTAATAAAATTGCACACAAATTAGTTTAAACAAAAAATAAATCGTTATAAGCGTTACACACAAATAAATAGAAGTCGTTATATGCAAGTCGCTCATGGAGGGGGAAGATCATGATCACGTCGAGATATCATAATTTCACCAGGTCTTGACATCTAAGATCTCGCAGTTTAATAACGAAGTATTTTTATCGACTCGATTGTACGCTTTATCAAGTTCGTTTAACCCAGACTATTTATTAAGTCAACTCTATATCCCCGTTAAAGATACCTACACTTATTAGATTAGGTTATATGTTTGTTACATATTTAATACTAAACAATAATCAATAAACATCACATTCACATGTATATCTGTTCTCACTCTCTCTAACCTTTTTAAAACTAAATAAAATAGGTTCTAACTAATCGAGCTTACATTTTCAACATGGACATCATTAGTGATAGGTAGAATCCTGTGGTGTTCATTAAGTTACTGATTAACAATGATATTGAATAAATGAGAAAATTAAAAAAGTCCATGCTTAAAATAAGTGTATAAATTGAATAATTACTCATCGTCTCTGTGCTGAGTTTCAATTCAGTTCCTCATTACAATAAAGCTTCAATTTTTTTCCCTGATCCATGTTATGTTACTTCCTTTTGCATATTCTCATGAGAATATTGGTCCAGTGCAGCCACATGGATTCTTCAACTGCTCGCCGGCGGTGGATATCCCTCCAAGTACAAACGATAAATTGGAGTTACAGCTGCAGCTGAATCCCAAGCTGATCTTTGACGGTCGGCTTTTAGGACTAACTCACCGGCTGCAAAGGCTATTGTTCATAAGCTTTTTAGAATAGTTAAAGAGTCAGAGACCCCAACATTGTAAATCCCTAGCACCCCTGCATAAAATCTGTCGGTTCATTAGATAGGACATTCCCAACAAGAGAGATCCGGGTTATTTTGTCCATTAGTGACTCAGCTTAGCCACATAGACTTATATGTGAATACTGAATCTGCAAATTTTCTTTATGCGGAATATTCGAAGACAGTAATTGGATTCCACCTTCGATGAGATTGCTAAGAGGAAATGACAAATCACAACTTCATGGCCTAATTAACAATATTTTAAATATTAATACTTTATTAATTAATTGATAAAAAATGAGTTTTAAATAAATTATATAATAATTAAAAAAATAAGAGTAATAATAATTATTATCGTAAAATATTTCGATATTTTTGTACAAAAATTTATAAGATCCGATTTACAATTTTATATATAGTATTAATAATATAGATATATAGATAAATAGAAGGATTAGATAATAAATAAATAAAATCATCTAATAAAAAAAGTTTTAAGAGGAAAAGAAATTTCTATGCTAATATATATTTTTATTTATCAAACTGTAATCTATGTGATTTAAGCTTGAAACAAAAAATAACTATCCAAAAAGTGAACCACTTATACGTGCTAATTTGCTTATGAAAAATAAATGTTACTGATTATGATCATCAAATGGTACCTTTGGAGTTTTAACTTGGAGAGGCAAATAATTAACTAACAATCTTTTATATATCTTACCATATACTATTAATCTTTATATTAAAATAAAATTTCTTTATACAATAATAAATAAAGAGTTTATCTATCTCATCTTCTCTAATATCCAAACATCAAGACCATGCTTTGGACTGTACAAAAAAAAAAGCAGATCATGCGTTTGATACAGTTTTGGTCCTACTACTACTGTACGCAATAAAAAACGAAAGGCTTCCTCCATGTCCATCTTATATTACTAACCGTATGCATTCTTGATCAAAAATGGACTCTGTCAAACTTGCGGCCGTTAGAAAAAAAAAAGATTTAAAGGATTAAAAGAAAAGAGAAGCTTGAGTGACGTATATATGGTGGCTCTGACTAAGCAATTTACATACTAATTAATATATAATTTGCAGATTTTCAATAACATCTTAAAAGTAACTTACTATCTGCTGACTAGCTAGTAATGGAAACAAACAATGTTAATTTTACGTTTCAGAAATCTCATGCTTCAATTATGTATGATGATTTAGAAGAATGTCATATCTGAAGTACATAGATTTGCTTCATCAAAACAAATCTATATACACCTGCTTCCCTAACCAATTAATTAACTTGTAATTACTCAAAGGGTTAACGCATATAAAGCCCATTATTAGTTAAAATAATAAAAGCAAAACTCAACTGCAAAAGTTGCGCGTTAATAAGACATAGAATTTAAGATAATTCAATTTTGGTCCCCCTTCATGTGCTTTCCCGATAATGGGGCACTTTATTTATTAAACATTAAATTAACAACTCGTCTAATCTATATCAATGACCCACTAATTGCCTACATGTTATTTGTTATTTTACAACTGGGTTGACGTGGCATACAATTATCTTTAACAAAATAAATGTGTACTTGTGTTTTAGGTAAAAAATAGTAAAATATTTACTTTTACTATGCATGACATAGATAATACCATACTTTCATACAATAAATAATTTTTTCATAACCGACAAAAAATAATTTTTTTTTTGGTAAAGTTTAGTTTATTAATATTTAATTACATCTTAATAATTATTGTAAAAAATATTGTATAAAACAATTAATCTTTTAATATTGTATATATTTGATTAAGAGAAATATTAAAAACGTACGTATAAATTTATATTAAATTTTATTCTAGAAAATTTTGGCTAATTGGAAGGCATATGGCATATACCATCTTTATTAGGACGTGTTACAACTCTATTGATTTGGTGACATCCTCAATCCCAATGAAGCTTTGTTTAATAATAATAATAATAATAATAATAATAATAATAATAATAATAATAATAATAATAATAATAATAACAATGCAGAAGGGGTTTGAGTTTCAAATAGTATATTTGATATTTGATTAGTGTAATTATTTAAATAATTATAATAATAATAATAAGGCAATCACTTACGAATTAGTTAATTAACTTTTACTTTTCTATTCATTATTTAGAGGTGTTATTGGTCGGCTGGTTGTAGATTTTTAATAATTTTTTATTTTCTTTGCTTTCCAAAAAGTAACGGTGATAACCACCTCAATTTTTGTTGAATGTCACTCGCCGTTGACTTACATTTTTATTCAAACAAAGTGGAAGATTTTGAAGTTTAAATTACCAATTACCCATCTAAAATATCATTAATATCAAGTGTCTCAAAATCATTAATCATTTATTTTTTGATATGTAAAGTAACAATTTTTCAAGAAAAGTAACCAAATTCATCGATCTATAAAGTATAAAGTACTCATTTATCAGTAAACCTTGAATAATTACAAAAAATTAATCATTTATCAGTAAACCTTGAATAATTACAAAAAACTAATTAAAAAGCTTTAAATTAATCCAAAGTAATTATCTCAATTATTGGTGCTTTACATTTCATAATTTGACAGTATAGACTAATGAGGTCCATTCAACTTACATTGGATTCTAATCTTTCCTCATCCCCCATGTGGTTTGTCTTTTTTATTATACATACAGGGTAACTATCAATAACCTCATCAGATTTCTTCCAATAACACGAAAGTCTTTAAGTTTGAAAATATACTTAACTATATTATTTATTCCCATTTTTTTCCCTAGATACACGCAACTTAAATTTAATTTTTTTTAAAAAACTTATGAAAGCTTTATATATATAAATTCCTAAAATTTTAATCATTATAATTTTATTATTATTATTATTTTAAAATATTAAATTATAAATATATATTTTAATAATAAAATTATAATATGCTATAAAACTTTAAAAGTTTAAAAACTAAATTATATAATTTAAAAATTTATTAACTTATACTCAATTTTCTTAAATTTTTTTAAGATTTTAAATTTAAGAATTAAATCTTACTGTAATAAATGATTTTATTGATTGTGAATAAAAGAATATTTACAACTTATTTATAGAAAAGAAAAGTAAAATTGTAATAATTACAAATAAATATAATTATGAGAGACATGTTCTTGACAACCTATCATTTCCCACCAAGTTGTTGGTGGTTGCTTTCAGCTGATATGTTAATTGTCACCAGCTACATCTCAAGTTTTTTAACATTCTCCCTCGAGTTGAAATATTTGTTAATTATTTCTAATTTGTTAAGTAAGCTTAAGAATTGTGGAAAACTCAGGAATTTGGTAAATATATCTGTTAGTTGCTCTAATGTAAAAATATGATAAGTTTTGATCATTCCAGCTTGGATCTTTTCTCTTACTAGATGACAATCGATCTCTATGTGTTTGGTTCGTTCATAAAACACTGGATTTGATGCAATGTGAAGGGCTGCTTGATTGTCACAATATAACTTGGTTGGTTGGGAGTGTTTGATACCCAAATCATCCAAAATGTATCGTAACCAAGTTACTGCGAAACGTCACGCTTAGAGCAAGATTTTTGCATACAGACTTGATCGTGAGACCGTATTTTGTTTCTTAGTCTTCCAAGAAATTAGCGAGTTCCCAAGAAACATACAATATCTTGTGGTTGATCATCGTGTATCTGTGCATTTTACCCAATTTGCGTCATAGAAAGTATTTAGTTGTAATGAACTAGTTGTTGAGAAAAAGAGACCTTACCCTGGTATGTTCTTGACATATTGTAGCACTCGTTGAGCTGCTTCCAAATGTGGTTGACATGGTTTATCCATATATTGAATAAGAATGTGCACGACATACACTAAGTCGGGTCTTGTGATGGTCAAGTTTATTAATCTTCCAACAAGTCTTCCATAAGATGTGGGATTACTGATGAATTCCCTTTCAACGTTGCTGAGGGATAAATTTTGTTCCATAGATGAATTGGCAGATTTGGCACCAAGATAACCCATGTCTTCCAATATTTCAAGTGCATACTTGCATTGTGACAGAACAATTCCCTTCCTGGAACGTGAAACTTCTATGCCCAAAAAATACTTTAATTCACCGAGATCTTTAAGCTTGAATTGTCTCATGAGATGATTCTTAGTTTCTTCAATATCTTGTACATTATTTCTTGTTATGATTATATCATCTATATAGACAAGAAGAGCAAAGAAGGAATTACCACGGGTTCAGACGAACAGTGAGTGATCATACTTGGATTGGTTAAAATCAGCTAGCTTAAGTGTTGTTGATAGCTTGACGAACCATTGTCCTTCCACTTGTTTGAGTCCATACAAAGATTTGTGTAGCTTATATACTCGTGTTTCCCCCTTTCGTCTGAATCCAAGTGGAAGAGACATGTAGACATCTTCATGAAGATCACCATAGAGAAAAGCATTGTTGACATCGAGTTGTCGAAGATGCTAATTTTGAATAGCAGCAACGGCAAGAAGAAGCCGAACAGTGACAAGTTTGGCTACTGGTGCAAAAGTTTTTTGGTAGTCAAAACCTTCAATCTGACTGTATCCTTAGGCCACTAATCGAGTCTTGTATCATTACACAGAACCATCAAGATTATACTTGATTTTGTAGACTCATTTACAACCAACTAGTTTCTTGTTTGGAGGAATTTGTTGAAACGTCCAAGTGCTATTAGTTTCAAGAGCATCCAATTCTTGTTTCATGGCAAGCTGCCATTTTGGATCATTGAAAGCTTCAGCAAAGGTGGTTGGTTCCCTGAGAATGAAAATAGAAGTAGCAAAGGCACGATGTGCAGGTGATAATTTGTCATAGGTAAGTACATGAGATAGAGAATGAGAAATACCTTTGTTATTGGACGATACTGAGTTAGACGAAGGGAAGGACCAAGAAGGCAAGGAAGCTTCTACATGATATTTTTGAAGGTAGCTAGGAACATTGATGGATCGACGAAGCCTATGTGTGACTGGTGTTGGAGGAGTCATGTGTGGTGGAGAAGTTGATGATGGTGTTTCTGGAGATGAATTTTGAAGATGAAGAATTTCGAGTCGATTGTTGGAAGGACTGATGGTGTATGAGGAAGTGATGTATTTGGATTGGTTGATTGACGAATGTTAGGTATGTCATCATAAATAGTATTTTATGATGGAGTGAATAGAATTGGAGTGTTGACAATGGAAATGAGATAAGGAAATACATGTTCATGAAAGATAACATCACGAGACACTAACGTCTTGCTTGTTTTCAGATTGTAGACATGATAACGTTTTATCCCAAATGGATACCCAATTAATATACATCTATGTGATCTAGCATCAAACTTGGTAGGTCAATAATGCTGACGCAAGGACACATAAAGCAAAGGAACCAAATACGAAGATGTTCATATTTAGGAACTTTGTGAAAAGGATTTCAAATGGTGTTTTTCTCTTGAGAACAAGGTGTTCGAGCACGATTTATGCATTATGAGGTATGCGTAAGAATGACATCTCCCTAGAATTGTTTAGGGAGGTTGGCTTGGAAGAGTAATGCACGAGCCACATTGAGAAGGTGACGATATTTGCGTTCAGTAACACCATTTTGTTGAGGGATAGAGACACAACTGGTGTGATGTAGGATTCCTTTGCTAGAAAACAACTCGGTCATAGAAAATTCTAGTCCATTATCACTACGAATGATTTTAACTCTGGATGCAAATTGTGTTTCAACAAGATTAATAAAGGTGGTGAGAAATGTGTGTGTATCTGATTTGGTGTTTAAGAGACAGACCCATGTGCATCTTGAGTAGTCATCAACAATAGTGAGGAAATAATGTACTCCATTAAGTGTTGGAATGTGATAGCCACCCCAAATATCAACATGAATTAATTCAAAAGGTGCTTTTGTTTTGATGGAACCTAAAGGAAATGGATTACGAGTTTGTTTAGCTAGTGGACAAATGGAACAATCACTAATAGAATAAAAAGGTATGTTAATGGAAAGAGAAAGCTCACGCAAACTGTTATTAGATAGATGACCAAGTCGTTGATGCCATAGATGAGGGTTGGTTGGAGTAGTATTTGAAACAGAGAAACATTCAGCCTTCTTCGAAATAGTCAGGTAGTATAGTCCTGCTTTCTCAGTTCCCATCCCAATCGTCTTCCCCGAGCATTTGTCCTGAGCAAGGCACATATTATTAGTGAAGGTGACATGACAAAATGTAGTTTGAGTTAGTTTGGCTATTGAAACCAAGTTTAATTTGAAGGAGGGAACACATAAGACATTATAGAGTATGAAATTATTGGAAAAATGTACAGTGCCAATATGTGTGACATGGGTAAGTGAATGGTCAGGTAAATGTACATGCCGATTAGTGACTGGAATGCTAGAGCTCAAGTTTGAGAACGGACTACGTGACGGTTGCTCACGTATCAAGAATCCAACGAGTTTCTGAATGGAAAACATTCGCACATGATATGTTACCTGAAGAAGTAGTCATTTGTCTTACCATGCTACCTGATTTGGTTTGATTGAAAAGTGTAAGAAGCTCATGATATTGAGCGTATGTAAGGTTATGTGATGGTGTCCTTGTGTTGGAGTTGCTTTCCTAAAGATTAGTATGGTGAGCTTTGGAGGGGAAGCCATAACTTGCATCTTTCTCATCTTGAATTGATCTTTTCTTCCGACACATATTGATGTAATGTCCATTCAAACCACAGAAATCACATTTGAGGCATTTTCGGCAGTTTTCATAATTGTATCCATTGAGACCACATAAATCACATTTAAGATGACTTCGACAACTTTTAGAATTGTGACCGATATTGTTGTATCGATTGTACTTGAGATGTGAGTTCATTTGTGGGTAATTTTTGTAAGAATATTGTGTATGAATTTCATTGGTAGTTTCAAACATGATTTTTGAGTGAAAAATTCGAAAAAATGGAATATGATTTAATGTGTTTTAGACAATAATGACTATTTATGAAATAAATAATGAATTGAAATATGCTTTATCTTATAGAAAATGAGTCAAGGATTACAAAACTGAAAATTTCAGGCGCAGAACCGGTCGAAAAGTGGGTGAATCTGCGTCTGGAATGGCTGGAACGACGACTGCAACGGTGGAGTGCTGAAGCAGGATTTAGATCGACCCAGGCCGACCGATGGACGAGGGATCGAGACCAGTGTGAACGACGTATCGTTTGCTTCAGAGGCGCACGAACGACGTGTCGTTGGAGTCGTCTTCCTCAGCAGCTAACACGTGTTGGCGCGTGAGACTCCGTCGAGGCACGTGGAACACTGGTGAACTCAAGCAAGGCGCATGTGAGCGCGTAGAGGGGTATTTTGGCTTGATTTTAATTGCAGATTCTTCTAGATTCTTCTGGATAATATGATGAGATGAAATTAAAATTATTTTATGAATCAAAATTGATTTTGAAAAAAAAAACAGAATGAGGAATAAAAAGAAAAAAATTCTGTGCAAATCTTGAGTATTTATTTACTTAACAAATTATAATATAATAATAATTTATATAATCAATAATTATTAATTAAAAAATATAATTTACTTTTTTTTATCAAATATATGAATTTTGATACAATCACGATAAATAGAATTTTTCAAAATAACATCGTAAACTCCACAAAATTAAGGATAACAAGTAATATCGTATTCTTAAACAATTACAAGTTTATGTTAAAAAGAAGGGTTCCTAATTGCCACATTATCAGTATATCACAATAAGAGTCAGAGGTGGGTGTAGGACTCAGTGGGACACTACTGAAAGACGGTACTTAAGACGACGCAAGTTGTTTAGGTCCCAATAGAAGATGATGGCATTGGCAGAGCATAAAAAGTACCTGAATTTTGCAGATGATTATGTTGTATTGTGCCACTCAAAAACATTATTTGAGAAGAAGCAATTCTGTGAATAGCTCCATCGATCTTTATTATCTTATTTTTACTATTTGAAAAGGATTTACATTCTATTTTTCATTTGAAAACTTTTGCCTACTTAGCTTGATTTTGTGGTTTCGCCCGCTATTCTTGACAATCAATATATTCTTTTTCCATATTAATATTCATCGATCAACCGTTTTGTTTAAGAGAACAAAAGGAGACAGATCATGATAGTTCCAAATTTTGAACCTTATTAACTATAAATGAACCATATTTTCTCTGTATGTATGATATGAAATAGCTAACTGGTCTCTCAAAGAAGAAAGTGAAGAACAAGCAGATGAAAAACTAATGAAATTAAGGAAATTACTATTTTATTTATTTGAATAATTAAACTATATACGCAAATTTCTACTCCCAAAAACAAACTGCTAGTGCCTACAGATACTGAGAGAAAGAAAGAGTTAAAAAAAACAGGGGATAGAAAAAAGAAAATTAAAAATTAATTAGCCTCCTCAACATGGCGTCGAATAAAGACGGTTTCTAAATCTGGAGGAGTAAAGAACTCTCTAACACCACTGTAATTGCATTTCAAAGAAGGTTTTCTCTTTTTCGGAGCTGGTGGACAAGTAAACCTTTTTTGTATTCTTGCTTCTTCCCCAGTTGGAGTCGTCGAACACTCGTCTTCTTTATCACCATCTCTTTCCGACGTCGTTTCTACTGAAAACGTACAAATGGGTTTTAAGGGACCCCCCGTAAAGGAATTCCGGCGATAACCCATTTTTTACTCTCCGAATCGAATTCCAACCCGAAATCCACATGAGACTTCTCAGAAAAGCCCATGTTTAATTATATCAGAGACTAAAATTAAGTCAGCGAGAAGTTTGGGAGGTCAATTTAAGGGTGAAAAATAAGGGAATAAAGATGGGTTTCTTTTATTAGCTTCGCTTTATCGGGTGCACCAATCAGAAACGAATAAATTTTATGAAACTAGCAGGAAAGACAGTACGAAAAAGATAGAAATAGGAGAGTTTTAGTGAAAGAATATGGAAATTGAAACAAGTTGGAAACGGAGGGTTACAGGGAAAATAAAAAAGAGTACAAGATACGTTTTAAGTGTGCAAACAAGTGTAATGTTCAATGTTTATACCAATATGAGAGAACAAACTACAAGGAGAAAGATGAAAGAACCAGAGGAACCCACATGTAACTTTTTTTTTTAAATGTATATCTTTTTGATGTTTAAATAAATATATATATAACCAAGTCATACTAATATAAAAGGTTTTAGTTTCCTTTTATTTTATATGTTCACTTATTTAAATTCTCTTAAAAATTGTATATTTATTATGTTATAAAAAATACATATATTTAGCGTATTTACGAAAAGAATGAGGTGTTAATTATATAAAAAAAATTATAAAATTAACATATTAAAAATTTATAACAATAAAATTATCTTCTTCTAATACTAATTTATATATTTCTTAATTTAAAATAAAAATATTATTTTTATTGTTAAAAATGTTAAGAAAGATATTTTAAATAATTTTTGAAATATTATATTCGTAATATTATAAAAAAAATATATAGTTAACATATAAAAATATTAAAAATAAAATTATATATTTAGATTTTATAAAGCAATTATTTAAATAATATGTACTTATAAAACATTTTAATTAAATAAAATGCATAATTATGATTATAATATTATTTATTTTTCTCGTTATATAAGCAAAGTTAGAGTATAGAATAAAGAAGAGTTCTAATTATTTTATTTTATTAATTCTAAAAAAGTAATTGGTTTTTTTTTCTTTTTTCTTTGAAGGGAGATAGAGAGAGAGATGAGACTGCCCGTGAAAATAGCTGACCATGGGCAGTAGATAGAAAAGATTGACTTGGGTTTTGGCGCCAAGTTTAGAGGTTGGTCTGGCCAACTGGAAATCGCCAACAGTACTTAATCATTCACTTTTTTTTTTAAGACAGATATCAAACTTTTCTTATTTCCACTTTTGTCCTTTTAGCTTGGAGTTGTGTATCGTAACTACTTTTATCGTTGGCTGTTGGGGTCTCTGACTCTTCCTTTTGATCTATTTCATCGCTTTACCTTTTCCTCTTTATTCCTTGACTTTTTTGGAAGAACAAAAAAAAATTTGTGGGTTTCATGTTTTTGACGACGATGATGCTTCATCGAAAATGTTTTCTCACGAACGAAACTTAATTTCTTCTGCACAATATTAATATTATTTTACATAAATAATTGATGCCTACAATTAAGGATGGAGTTAGGTTATTTTTTTAGATATCTTATAATCCTATCTTATTTTAAGGTCGAGGAAACCAAAATTTTAATAGACTAATAATTTCAAAAAAATCTACATTTGAGTCAACTTATAAGGTTACTTTTAACGAGTTTTGTTCCGTCGATTTTTACATATAATTATAACATTGATATAAAAAAAATATCATATAATTTAACTTAAAATTTATTTTATTTAATATCTTATCACTTATAAAATATAAAATATTATCAATGTAAATGTAAAATTGTGATTGATTTTAGAATTAATCATTAAAAAAATCATACCGAATAATTATAAAAAAAATTATAAATATATTTAACAATTTATCGAACATCACGTGAAACTGTATATAGATATATAATATCATATTATAAAACAAAAATATGTAATTTATATAGTAATATAAGAAAAAAAATTATTAATTTAAAAATTTTAGATTAAATTTAATACATCAATTAATAAAAAAATATAATAACCAACACACAAAAGATAAAATAATTAAATTAATCATTTAATTTATTATAATTATTTAAATATTTTGATCACTTTCAATTCTAAAAATATTATAAATATATAAATTAAATTACTTAAATCAATATATACATAAATTGATTATTATTTGTTACTATTGATCTGTTTAATAGTAAATATTTAAGTTTCTATCTAGAAATAATTATCTATTAGGTTTAAATTTACAATTTTAGGTAAATTTAAATTCAATATAATAGCATAAGGTTAGGCGTTTTTCTTTTTTTATCATAAGGATAAAAATACTGTTACATATCGGTGGTCAACAACAATAATTCAGTTTCAAATGAAAGCTAAGTGAAAAGGCCACTTCACTTTAGAAAATCAGGCAAAAACATAGTGTCAGGTTCATTCCTTTCGCTAATAAATTAGACCAGCTATTCCTACTACTAAAAGTAAGAGCTAAAACTCCTAAACACCCATACCAGTACTCCTATATATATATATATAAAAAAGTAACTAGCTTATTCTATTTTTATAAGTCTCGTAGGATATGTATCATAATAATAGACGAACCTCATTAACCATAGCTATAAATTCTTTTTGTGCACTTGACTTAGAAATCACTAATTATTTCCTACTCTTTAAATTTACTAGGTTACCAGTAAAATATTAGTAAAAATATCTGTTAAATGTATTCAAAAAGAAGTTGCAACAGCTTAGATGCAAGATTACTTTTTGTTTGTTTGTTTGTGATAATAATTGAAATATTAATTTTTGTCAATAATCTAATTATAATATATCTTTCATTTTTGGCTTTTTATCTATTTTGGCATTTATATAAGATAATGTCTTAAACTTTTTTACTAGATTCAATATATTTAATAATCTCTCTCCTGTATATATTCAACCCACAATTTCATATTATTAATTTACCAAAAAAAAAAAACCTTATGTGTCATCGTGAAAACATCTCTTTAGTTATGACTTACCTATTTATGATTTTTAGCTCGAGTAATATAGACATTTATTTTAGAATAAATATAGCTACTATTATAGGAATTAGATTAGTTCAAATTTTTCTTTATATGAATATTGCGAGAGATCATGTAATTATACTAATAATTACAAAAATAATTTTTATTAATTAACCTTATGGTATGATTAATACATCTCTATTAATATTTATATTTTTACAACTTTATGATTTAAATTAATCACATAAAATTATTTTAATTAATAATTTATGTATATTTATATTGCATATAACTTAACACACATAAAATTGTATTATATAACTTATATTTATATTTATTAAATAAATATTATACTTATATTTCATTGTTACTATATATTCATTATACGTGTTACATATGCCATAAATATTTAATTTCAATGAAAAAAATTAACTAAACTAATTTATTATTGTTTATTTTAACATTTACTATAACTTTACAATAATTTTCACAATTTTTGTAAAAAATTTTCAAATACTTATCGATATAGATAATATCCTCGATATTTTCATAAAATTGAAATCTCAATATTTTTGTCCATGTTTTTAATACATCACTTTAAAACAAATAGAATGAAGTATTCGTTTTAAAAAGATTGCGTTATTATTAACACAATACTTAGAAAAAATAAACCCAAATATTTTTGTAGAAAAAAGAATAATTCATCCTTTTATTCTAATAACTACCTCATTTTGGTAGAGTGGTGATATATCTTACAAAAATTGATGTTATATATGAGTTGATGTTATATGATTCATCGTACAAGTGAGTCACAATTCGAAACTGTTTATTTGAAAAAGCTGTGTTTTCATAATATTTAACTTTCATTTATCATTTGCTAAAAAATTAATTTTTTTTATGTAATTTATAATTATTTTACCATCTTATATTTAATATTTAATGAATAAATGATAAGTAATGTTGAATTTGTGTTTACCATCCATAGGACATTTTGAAAAGATATTTTTTAAAAAAATTCTTGGATGAAAATTTGAAAAGTATATGATTTATTGAAATTTGAAATTATCATTTAGCAATATATACTCCATATGAGGTTATGTACGAGAAAATAGATGTACAATCTAATTCAATTTATTTAAATTTAACTTATTGAACTTGTAAGTTGAAAATGTTTAACTCATTATGCTTACAAAATTAAATAAACAACTCACTTGAATCAATGTTGTAGATGGACCATCATTCGATGTGAGACTTATGTCTTTTCGATTTGATCAATGAGACTCGAATTCTATCAAAAATGAGAATGGCATCTAAATTCTTCCTTTTCTTTTTATATACATAGGATGATAAAGGTGGACTTATCATGCTATTAATTAAGAAGAAAATCTAAAGATAACTCATTTAATAGAGATATGTTAAATTAAAAAAACTAATAAATAAAAGTAAAAATCAAAAAATTATTAAAATATAATTATTAATTATTATTATAAGGTTTACAAAAATATTAATATTAATCAAAATAATAATTAATAATTAATTTTTTAAAATTGAATTAAATTAAATTTATATTATAATATTTCAATAAATATAAAATTCTATGATAAATATTAACTTTAAAAACATTCACAATATAATTAAGTATAAGAAAGACTTAAAAACATACATAATATCAATAGTCTATTTTATTAAAAAAAATATTATTTTTTAAAATATTGAATATTTTAAAAAGTTGTGCTTATTTTATTAAATATTGTTTAGATTATATTAAAAAATACTGTAACAAAGTGTCGTGACTTATTTCATATATTATTAGAAATCTTTAGAAGTCTAGTTTCTAATAAATTTTAAAATTTTTGATTTTAAATTTGTTACATAAAATTATGCACATTTTTACCCATGATTGTTTAGATTTATAATAACATTTTTTACTTATTTTTAAAATATAAAATGTACTAATTCATAAATTAATTTTTTTTTGAAATATAGATTGTATTAAGCTACAAAGTATTATGATTCATTTCATAAGTTATTAAAAATCTTTAGAAGTCTAATTTTTAAAAATATTTACCGTTCGTGATTTTATGTTTTTTTATAGAAAATTATGCACATTTTATCAATAATTGTTAAGATTCAAAAGAACATGTTTTACTCATTTTTAAAATATAAATCGTACTATTTCATAAAGTTTGATGAATTATTTTATATACCGTTAAAAATTCGTAGATGTTAAGTTTCTAATAAATTTTCCGATTTATGATTTTGGATTTTTTATAAAAAAAATTATGCTTATTTTACTAATAATTGTTCAAATTATTTTTGACTCATTTTTTAAATATAAATATACTATATGAATTATTTCATATACCTTTAGAAATTTCTAGAAACTTAGTTTCTTAAAAAAATTAATGTTTTGATTTCGAGTTTTTTTATATAAAGTTATGTAATTTTAACTATAAATTATTCAGATTCTACTAAATATCATTGACTCATTTTTAAAATATAATTAATACTAACTACATATTTCATTAAAAAACTCAATATTTCAAGTTTTTTAAAAAATATAATTTATAATTTTAAGTTTTACATAAAAAATTATGCTTATTTTATTTGAGATTGTTTATATTATATTATAATATAAAATTTAAATGAGTTCTTATTAACCACCGACTTACATATAAATGTGCTCATTTCATATTAAACAAGATAAACTCAATTGTAAAAAATTAAAAATTAGTTATCAAATAAGTAATATTCAATTTATAATTTCAAAATTAAAATTAAAAATTAGTTATTAAATAATTTTATTTTGTTTTTTTCAAAATATTTTAAAATTAAAAATTTAATTTTAAAACTCAAGAATTAAAAATTTAAAATTGAAATGGTTATTAAATATGACCTAAATTTTTAAAATATTTTAAATAAATTAAATAAAAAAATTAAATAAATCGTTCATAAACTATAAAACTTAATATATATAAATGAATTAAGTTTAACTCATTTAAGATGAGATATTTGAGTCAATCCAATTTATTTGATACCTCTCTGTATAATAGCTATATAAGAGTACGGTGCTTTACATTTCTCTGGATCTCAAATTTAGTTTTTTGTTCAATTTTTGTTATTATTTTTTAAAAGAGCATTTTATTAATATTTTTGTAGGTTATGTCCAATGAGCTCCAATATATTTTAGAAATAATTAAATGAATTTAAATCTTAATTTTTTATTTAATTAAAATAGAAAAATATATACGAGAGATACATAATTTTTTTCTTCATGAATATTGAATGAATTTTAATTATTTTGACGTAAAATTATAATATATTTTTTAAATATATGTTTTTTTTTATACAGTGAGAAAAATAGATTTATAGTTTTTTTTGTTACATATGAATTTGTTTTCAAATTTTTTATTTATTATAACTTGAAATTATTAAGTTAGTATTAGACATATGTTTAATAAATATATTTTTAATTCATATTTTAATTATATTATATGAATTAGATGAATTTAATTATTATTATTAAATTATATAATTTAATTAAATCAATTTAATAATCATAACAATAATACTAATAATTATGTTACTAAAAGATATTTTTCCACGGCAATGGCATAAGTTAGTTCGGTCTTATAAGTATTATTGTTAGGTTCGTGGTAGAATAATAATACATATTGAGGACGGATTAAAATATTGAGATTTATTGTATTGGCTACATTGATATTTTTTTTGTAAAATGCATAGAAAAAATATAAATGCATTTTTTTATATTCTTACCCTCACATGAATAGATATTACGAATGAAAAATAATAAAAAAATATTTTAAAAATTTATAATTATAAAATTAATACATTTAATGTTAAATTTATATATTTTTATTATTAAAAAAATCTAGTATATCATTTCACATTAAAAATTATTTAATAGAATATCGTTAAAATAAAACTATAATAATTTAAATTTATTTAATATTAAAATCATCTAATTAAACATCCGTTAATATTATTAAAGTATTTTTTCTCGTTACAAATTTTAAAAATATTGTTTTTTATAGTTTTCAATATAGAAAATTTTATCAATATTTTGTACAGATATCAAGTTGTTGGATAGTGGATACCCTGTTCAATAAGAAATATTAGAATGTTTGTCAGCTTAGAGTTTTCTATGAAGACTCTACATTAGATTATATTACACACTGTACTTCTAAATTGTAAGCTAACTTAATGAAATTAAGGCATAAACACATTAAATAAATGGTTAATTATAAATACTTCTTTTCATGAACCGAAAAAAAAATCCAATATGTTTAAAAATAATAATCACATCCCTTCTTATTACTAATTTATTTTTTTTTGAAGAGAATATTTAAAAAAAATCAATAAAAGCTATGAATTTTTTTTTTAGAATTTTGTAATAAAATTAGAAAATATAAGTATCTACTTTCTAAAGTTAAGAAGTGTTTTATTATTTAAAAAACCTGAAAGGATTTTCTAATAAATTTAAACATTTAAATTAACAACAATGTAACTTAAAATGTGTATTATTTTTCTGTTTTATGATGTCATAATTTCACGCGTTCAGGTATCCTTTTATCGATGTGGTGAGCAACAATTAACAATTAATCACAATGTATTTTTTTCTCTTTCCCTTTTAAGTACCATCCAAATAATTACGAAAACAAAAGATGTTAATGCCAAAGGGTTTTAATTAAGTGACAGATAGTTACACTGATACATCTTAAATAAAACACTATTTTTATAACATCATCATTTAGTTAATAAATTATAATATTATTAAATAGATAAATCAATCATCAATAAAACAAATAGATAGAAATGATAACATTTAAAAAATGAAACTACTAACAAATTATGTACATCCCACCGTCATATTAATGTATAAATACTAAGAATATTAAATGTTAAACTGTCAATTACAATATTACCCTCTATGCAAATATAAAAACAATGAAATTCCATTTGAAATTTTTTCCCCAAACTCCATGCGCTTTAATTCGTCTGAAATTATATGAATTTTGAGCCATATACTTTCAAAAGGGTTTGATGTGTATAAGATATTTTAAATAAAAAAATATTGAAACAAAATATCAGAGACTTGACCAAAAAAAGAATATATATATATATATAAGAGCTAATATATATTTTTGCCGAAAGGCGAAAAGAATAGCATAGTTGAAATTTCCCTTACGATAGACAGCATGTTATACAATTCTATTATTGGATTCACATGGTCATATCCGGCTCAAAATTAAATTTAGTCACCTCCACAATTTACATAAAGAAGGTCTGAGATGAAATACATAGGGAGGGAGGATCCTCAACGGAAGAACCTTTATAGTATTGATTTTTAAAAAAAGAACAAAAGGTTTCGATAGATGATTTAGCAGCCAAAATGGCTGAAGATATAATACAAGTTTATGCAATAAAATGAGATTCTCACATCCTAGAATAACCTTTGTGGTCCTCGTATTGCTCCATGAACTCATCATTGAACTTCTTGAAACTATCCATGATAGCAGGCATGTCTTCCTCGGCTGGCAATATGGTTGTCCTCAAATGGAAAACCCTACATCATATCACATCAGGTGCACCAATTTAAGAATGTTTTAGCACTATTTTTTTGAATGAGACATTTTATATCGAACGAAGGGTCGTCAAAATCTGATACATTTAACGAAAATATACTTTATACGTACCTATTAGGCAGTATAGTATAAATTTACCATCTTTACAAAAAGATTATAGAAGTCCATTTTGTAAAAGAAATGAACTTTGTGTTATCCCACTTTTTTTGCGAAAGTAAGAAAACACAAGTTTATTATCTTTACAAAATGGATTTTTACGTTCCTTTTTATAAAAATAGTGGACTTGTGCGATCCTATCAAATAGTAACGCATTAAAGTCCACTTTCGTTAAAAGTAACGGACTTGGGCTATCATTTTTCTTTTTTTCTCAATATAAGAAAAAAAATAAACAACAATTTTGTGATTTGTGTTTGTGTTATGTTTTTCTACACAAAGTAAAATCTGCAAATGTATGCGCGCATTTTTTTTCAAACAAAGGAAAAAGCAAGAGTTATTACCCTTCTTTCTGCCCAAATCCTGAACCAGGGACGGTGGAAATGCCAGTGGCCTCCAAAAGCTTAAGACAGTAGAAAACATCAGGAACTTTTCCAGCCCTTTTAGCAGCCTCTATAGCTCTTGGTGGCAAGCGAATTTGAGGGAATGAATACATGGCACCTAACACCAAGTTTATCCATTATTGTAACAACATAATGATGATAGATGCAATAAATATCACCCCAACAACATCCTTTCAGTGAAAAATTAAAACATTCAAATACAGGCTTGTTACCTTCTGTGAAATTACAAACAACATTTCTGCAGCTGTTAAATCCATTAGTCATTATCCTTGCTCTTCTCCTCAGTGATTCAAGGATACCTTTGCTGCATTGTTTATCAGTCATAAATGAAAGTCATATTTTAGTTGAAAAAGCCACATGCTGCAGAGTAAGGAACTTCAGACAATAATAACTCTTTTATTCCTTAAAAGAGACCCATAATCACCTATCTGATCCCTCGTATAATGATTACGGGTTCCAAATAATGTGTCTACATGGTTTTAAATACTTTTAAGAGCTTTTCTTACTCAAAGAGCCATGTAAAAACGAGATGGTAAAAGTCTTGTCATACTTAGCATAAAAACCTTCGCACTGCAGAAATATTTTAGTATACATTTTTTCCTATGCCTTAACAAGAAAGAGCATGTTCAATTATGTGGAATAAAATCCCTGGTACTTGTGGCTTACCTTTCTCTAACAAACTGCTCATAAGAAATATCTCCAGGTTTGAGAGGGTTGACCATTAGCCCCATCTGTAAACAAATAAAAGAAAAGGTTATTTTTTCTCACTAATGTATAAGTTTTAAGAAGGATGGTTGTCTGCTTCAGACATAATACACGGAAGAAGAAAAAAAACACTTTCGCTGCTACTCACAAATATTTGTGCAGGAACATTTGGACTGAGTGCTATTGATGCAATCTTATAGATTTCATCCACAGTCTGCACATGAAGCCATGAAAAAGAACATGAAATGAGCACGTATAATTCAGAGAGTAGCATGAAAACAAATATGTATATTTCAGGTAGATACTTAAGTGAAGGATAATGGCCGTGCTTCATACATTTTCAAGTTTCTCCCTTCTAAATGTCTTATTTTGACATTCCTCTTATGACCAAAAACTTCTTAGAATTCTGCATTTTCATCATATAAGTCTAATTTCTATTCAGATTCTGATGCGTCCATATATGTGTTTCTAACATACTTCTTGATTCTGACATCTTTAACCAGATGCAGAACTCAAATGCATAAATACCATGTCGAAATATTACGGAGGTACAAACCTTTGGAGGAATGTTGGTCATCTCAAAATATCCACCTCGCTGTCCACATTCACCCCAATATCCCTTGGATACAGTGTGGAAAGAAACAAGCTGGACTTCCTTGCTTATCGGTGGGCCCATGTCCAATAAAACCTTCAATAACACCGTAATTGGGGACCAAATATATTTTGGAAATTGAACAGATTCAGAGGGTTAGAGTTCATATGATTAGATAACTTAGGATAAAATATCACTAGAATATGTACCTTTTTAGCACTAATGAAGGGACGTTCGTCTTGGTAAATGTTCTGCTGGTAGACCTCATCTCCAAGCAAAACTAACTTTTCTTGGTAACAGAAATGCAATATTTCTTTTAAATTGGCTTCACTGAGACACTGACCCGTGGGGTTACCAGGGTTTATGATCACCATCGCTCTTATCTGTGATGTTTAGGAAAAAAGTTAGAATGGTCAAAAAATCAAGATAACAAACTAATGGTGATAAACATTCAGAAGGTAAATGGTGACTGCTGGCGGAGTTTATATTGACTAAAAACACCAAATCACTCAATTGAGTATGGGGTTTGTAAAACATCAATCCATAGATCTCCTTCCACTCATCTGTCCTAATCCTAACGCCAGAACAGGTTCCTCAATCCTTCATGAACAAGCCAGAGAAAAAGCATACTAACAGTTATTCCTTTAGAGCGAGCCTGTGCAATAGACTGGTGAAGGTCCTTAACATCAAGACCCCAATTTGCTGTCTCCTCTAGGTAATATGGAACAAGAGAACCGCCAAGCAGAGATATTGTAGCTGAATAGAGTGGATACTGGGGAACTGGAACCAAAATCTGGCAATAAAAAGACTTTAAGACTGGAAATGAAGGTAGGCATGTCCTTAATTAAAATAACCAGGAGGAGGAAAAAGGCAGGAAAAAGAACAAGCTTCGATCAAGGAGTGTCAAATTGCAGAATTTCTTAGGAAGATAAATTACCCCGTCCCCATTGCCACGAATAATAGCATTCAATATTTGCATCACTCCTTTGCTGGCACCATCTGTGAGATATATGAGTTCAGGGTCACTGTCACCAAAAGAAGACGGAATATTAGAAGGTTTTTATGGCTGGTAATCAAATTTAACAACTCTCTTGTCTGCAAGAAGTATTAAAAAGAAAGGAGAAAAAAAAATCATATTGGATGACCACCTTGGATAACCATCACGCCTTTCAATGAACTCTGCTACTTCCTTCCTGACCCCAGGAATACCTCGAGAATCACTGTAGGCACCTAGATATAAGAAAAGAAAAGGAACGGAATCATTCACAAGTTCATTGATAAAGCTCTTCTTTCTACATTCTTTAAACTGCTTTTCCATCATGTAGTAGAAAGGTGGAGTCAAGTAATTATTTATTTAACAGGAGAAATAACTTCAGGAGAAATCCATAGAAAGTAAGAAAACAAAAAAGGATACCTAGACCACCCGTAGTCAATGAAAGATAATGCCTAGCTCTTGCAATTGCATCAGCAGGAAAGAGAAGTCCTAAATTAGGATCATGTAATAGAAAGGGAGCTTGGCATAGGGCAACCACCTTCGATAGATACCAACCAAGTTAACGTCTAATTTATACCATATGATTATATTAACAGCTCATACCAAAAAATTGATAAAAATATAATTACTGATGAATTAAAAAAAAAACCTAAAAATGTGGCAATGGTTGAGAACCTGGCGAGGGAAGGTCAGAGGCTTCTGTCCCAGAGCATGAGGGTTCCCCACATTGGTGAAGATAATCTGTACATATCAAATAGTAACTTTGGTGAAGTAAAATTGAAGATATTTGAAAAGAAATATACGAGATGCCAAGTGGTGAAGGAAAAGGAAAAAAGTCATATAAAAATGGAAAACTAATAACTTCGGATAACTATAGCACAAGATCATATTTGTCTTCTCGTTGCATTGAAAGGCTACACTTGAAGAATGTTGACTAATCAAATGCTTTGTTACTACAAGATTGTAAATATAATAAACAATAATACGGTGATAAAGTATTGCTACCCAATAGCTGTTTTAATATAGTTTCGTATCAAGGGCACACTCCATACGAACTTATTAAGTCCTCTTGTTTCAAAAATTACAACAATTCAATCCAAGTCCAATCAGTACTATGTGTATTAGTGTATAAAAGTAGTGTCCCACATTAATTAAAAAAATTACTTATGTAATGTTTATAAATAGTATAAGATGTATCTTTCTTTAGAAGTTAACCTTTTAAGATTTGATAACTCATGTTTATATTCTATACAAAATTTATATGGTATCAAATTTTTAATCAATCAATGGATCAAGAAAAAAAATAATATCTCCCACAAAAAAACAAAATACATGAACCTTGCAAAAAAGAAAAAAAAAACAAATGACCCAAATATAATTAGAATATATAAAAATAGGTGAAAAATACAAAGTGTTGGATCAAACTCACACTTTAAGAGGGAGGGATGTTAATGTATAAAAAGAGTATCCCACATTGAAAGATACTAATGTAATCTTTATAAGTAGTATGCGACTTTATCTTCCTTTGAAAATTAACCTTTTAAGATTAAATGACTCATGTTACTTATATATTATATGAAATTTACAATGTGTCTAAAATTTAGTAGAAATCTTACATTCCTAACACGTTCTCATCATTTCAAAATAATCTAATATTTTCTAATACATCATTTTTTAATTTAAAATGGTAAGTATGTGCCTAAGGATATTCAACTTTGTCTTTTGTAACTCTTGTTTGTTGGACTTAAGCATCCTAATTTTGGAAACAAGATACTAAATATATACTTGCCGAAATTAATGACTAAATGTTATTTTACTTTAACTGACCTATATCGTTGGTTTCTAAACTTTATTTGATTTATCATTTTGATACCTTAACTTTTTTTTGATAATATTATGTTTACTATCTTTTTAAATTTAATGATTTTAGTTCAAATATAAAAATAATGAACTAAATATGTTAAACTTTAAAAGTTAAGGACTAAATAATACAAAAAATAAAATTTTCTTAACACATTAATTTTGATTACTATAGTATAACTTAATCTAATTTTTAAATTTAGAGTAAGTGTGTTAAATTTAAAAAAAGATAACGTAAGATAATATTAAAAAGAAGAAGAAGAAGAAGTTGGGAGCAAAATGTTAAAATATGATAAAATTTAGATACCAATAGTCTAGTTCAGCCTTTTACTTTTTACCTGACAGGTGGAGTATTTAAACCACTCAAAAACCATACAGCAAAACAAAACACAAACAGAGTATCTGTACCTTCTTCCCTTCCTTCTGCAGCTCAGCAGCACGAAGATACAGTTCGCCTCTAACAGCATACTGCACCTTCTTCACATTCTCATTGAGTGACTCATAGTCCAAAGCCCTTGGTGGCATGATGGTAATTTACTTTCTCACAAGTTTTACCCCGATATGAACGAGGAGGTAATTCAACAGAACTAAGATAACAGTTCCTAAGCTGAAAGAACAGGAAAAAAAACAACAGTGACAAACCAAAAGAACATGAAAGGTCCATGCTAGAGTCACATCAAGTGTTAAAATTGAACAGAACCGAACTGAAATCACCTCAAATGGCACTATACAGTTTGAATGCAGCAGAACCCAAGTCAATGACCCATTCAAATTTTTGCTGATCATCATAGTTAGGTTCAATTTTTATAACTTATAATTTATTAATTATACTATTAACCAATGAAATAGAGAGGACACAGGCAACCTTGAATAAATTGACTTGTAAAAGAAAAAAAATACGAATGTAACATATCACAATCACAAACTGTAAAACCGGTAAAAAAGGGGAGAAAAAAGTGTTGAATAACTCTAAAAGTAACAAATTAGTGACATAATTTAGGAAAATTAGTGGTCTAATTTGTAGCATGATTTAAGGAAATTAGTGACATAATTTAAGGAAATTAGTGGCCTAATTTAAGGCTTAAATTATGTCACAATTTTAAGGAAAAGGAGCCTTGTTTCATCTATAAATAGGGAAGAGTTCATGCATTGAAGTACAAGGCAAAAATCAGAAAAAATCAAAGAGAGCATAAGCAAACTCAAAGAGAGAAAATATTTAGTGAGTTTAAGAGTTTTCTGTGAGTTTGGGAAAACACTTGAGAGATATTATTAGTGAGCAAATCTGTATCTGTATTTTGTATATTTCTTACTTAATTCAAATAATATCTGCTGACTCCCGTGGACCTAGGCGAATTTTCGAACCAAAAAAATTCTGTGTGTTCATTTTATCGCTTTGATATATTCATATACCGCTATTTATTGCTTTCATGCACAATTTAAGCCAAGACTGGAAAGTTTGATTTCTACGAGCATTATGTAATGGGAAAACAAACAAGAGTCAAGTTCGACACTGTCATTCATCATACTAAGGAATCTCTTGATTATATTCACACGGATGTCTGGGGACCTTCAAAGAATGCTTCACTTGGAGGTAAATGCTGGTTTGTGACTTTTATTGTTGATTTCTCTAGATATGTCTGGATATACACCATGAGTCATAAAGATAAAGTTCTGGATATCTTTCCTAAATGGAAGAAAATGATCGAAACTCAGACAGGCAGAAAAATTAAGAGACTCAGATTTGATAATGGTGGCGAGTACAAATCAGATCCTTTCTACAAAGTTTGTCAAGATGAAGGGATAATCAGACATTTTTCAGTTCCTCATACACCACAACAGAATGGAGTTACAGAACGAATGAATCATACTTTGGTTGATAAAGTTCGATGTATGCTATCTCAATCCAAATTGAACAAGACATTTTAGGCTAAGGCTTTGTCAGCAACTCATATAGTCAACAGACTTCCTACGACTGCATTAGATGGGAAAACTCCTAAAGAGGTATAGTTTGGATAACCTGCATCTGATTATGATTCATTACGAATATTTGGATGTCCTGCATATTTTCATGTTAGTGAATCCAAACTGGATCCTAGAACAAAAAAAACTGTTTTCTTGAGCTTTAAGGAAGGAGTTAAAGGATTTCGACTTTGGTGTGGTGAATCCAAGAAGATCGTCTTAAGCCGAAATGTCACATTCTACGAGTCTATTATGCTAAGACAGACAAATTCAGAGAAAGAGAATAAAAGTTCAAATACTCTTTCTAAGGTGATGCTTGAGACTCTAGAAGATCCAGAAAAGATTATACCGATTACCGATTGTGGTGAAGATGAAATTGATGATCAAGAAGAGATCTCAGTTGAAGTGGAAGTTTTCTCACCATTACCACCTATCAATCAGCAGCCAGAATCTATTGTCACTACTCGACCGAGAAGGGAGATTAGGAAGCCTACCAGATACACAGACATGGTAGCATTCGCACTTCTAGTAATTGATGATGATGTCCCATGCACTTACAGAGAAGCCGTGCAGAGAGTTGATAGTATGAAGTGGAAGATGGCAATGGATGAAGAGATGAAGTCTCTACACCAGAATCAGACTTGGGAGTTGGTTCAACTTTCCAAAGGAAAGAAAACTATTGGTTGTAAATGGGTCTATGCCAAGAAGGAAGGTGTTTCTGGTAAAGACAACATCAGATACAAAGCCAGATTGGTAGCAAAAGGCTATGTTCAGAAAGAAGGAATAGACTATAATGAGGTATTCTCACCTGTTGTTAAGCATTCATCTATTCGGATACTATTGGATTTGGTAGCACAGTTTGATCTCGAGTTAGCTCAACTCGATGTCAAAATAGTTTTTCTCCATGGTAATTTGAACGAAGAGATCTACATGTCTTAATCGGATGACTTCAAAGTTCTAGGACGAGAGAATTAGGCTTGCAAGCTGAGCAAGTCAATTTACAGTTTGAAGCAATCACCGCAACAATGGTACAAGCGCTTTGATAGCTTCATTAGAGAGCAGAAGTACACACGCAATCAGTTTGATCACTGTGTATACTTTCGGAAACTCCAAGACGGTACCTTCATTTATTTACTCTTATATGTTGATGATATGTTGATTGCATCTAAGAGCAAGGTGGAGATCGACAGATTGAAGGTTCTGTTGAGTTCAGAATTTGAAATGAAAGATCTTAGAGAAGCTAAGAAAATTCTTGGGATGAAAATCACAAGAGATAGAGTTACAAGCACAATCTGTCTGACACAGACTCAGTATCTGAAGAAAGTACTACAAAGGTTTGACATTGATGAAAAAACCAAACCAGTAAGTACACCGCTTGCTCCTCACTTTCAGTTTAGTGCATTGATATCGCCTAGCACCACCGATGAGAAGAAGCAAATGGAACGTGTTCCATATGCAAATGTCGTTGGTGCCTTGATGTATGCAATGGTTTGCACCAGACCTGATATTTCCCACGCTGTTAGTATGGTGAGTCGGTACATGCGTAATCCAGGTAAAAGACACTCGCAAGCAATGAAGTAGATTTTACGGTACATCTATGGTACTGTGAATATTGGTTTGAAGTTTGAAAGAGACAAGACTGAAGGCAAACACTTAGTCGGATATGTGGATTCTGACTATGCTGGAGATTTGGATAAGCGTCGATCTATACTGGTTATGTGTTCACAATGGTAGGAGCACCAGTTTGTTGGAGATCAACATTGTAGTCAACTGTAGCTTTGTCTATTACAAAGGCAGAGTATATGGTTGTAACAAAAGCATTCAAAGAAGCTATCTGGTTTCTCGGGTTGACCAAGGATTTGGGTATTGTTTAGAAGAACGTGGAGGTTTTTTGCGACAACTAGAGTGCCATTTGTTTGGCAAAGAATCAAGTTCATCATGGTCGCACCAAGCACATCGATGTTCGATTTCATTTTGTTCGAGAAATCATCGATGAAGGGAATGTTATACTCCAGAAAGTCGAAACTGTAGATAACCCTGTAGATATGCTTACAAAGATGGTTATAGGGATCAAGTTTCAACACTGCTTGAACTTGATCAACATCTCTCGAGCTTAGAGCGCCTAGGGCGCATTTGGAGGCAACGTTATGAACTTTTTCGCCAAGGTGGAGATTGTTGAATATTGGCTCTAAAAGTAACAAATTAGTGGCATAATTTAGGAAAATTAGTGGCCTAATTTATGACATGATTTAAGGAAATTAGTAGCATAATTTAAGAAATTAGTGGCCTAATTTGTGGCATGATTTAAGGAAATTAGTAGCATAATTTAAGGAAATTAGTGGCCTAATTTAAGGCTTAAATTATGGCACAATTTTAGGGAAAGAGAGTCTTGTTTCATCTATAAATAGGGAAGAGTTCATGCATTAAAGTACAAGACAAATATCAGAAAAAAAACAAAGAGAGCATAAGCAAACTCAAAGAGAGAAAATACTTAGTGAGTTTGAGAGTTTTCTGTGAGTTTGGGGAAACACTTGAGAGATATTATTAGTGAGCAAATCTGTATCTGTATTCTGTATATTTCCTACTCAGTTGAAATAATATTTGCTGACTCCCGTGAATCTAGACGAATTGTCGAACCACATAAATTCTATGTTCATTCTATCGTTTTGATATATTTATATACCGTTATTTATTGTTTTCGTGCACAACAAAAAAGGATAATCAATGAAAGCGTCTTCACAAAGATAAAATCAGAAGTATTAAAAAGAATCAGAAGCCGTATAATTGGAGAATCAAATAGTTAAACCCATATATCTACCAAAATTGAATTTTCTTTTCCGTCTGGCAATCAAAATGGGCATAAACAACAAAAAAATCAGAGGGCACGGAGGCAATGATCCCAACTAAGCAGCTGTTGTACTATCATAGATCATTGAAATTGAACAGAAAGATCATACTTAGAGACCAAATAACACAATTTCGAAAACCCATTTACAAGATAATAAGTACCAAATAACACAATCTCCCCAATCGCATTAGAAGATAATATCTACCAACTAAACCAGCCCATAAAACAACATGGAACAGCATAAATTGATTCATCAATTGCAAAATTAACGAGATTTCCAAAAATAATAAAAACCCAATTATTATTGATAGTCCAAAATTCCTAATTTGCTAAAGGCAATCTAGAGTGGAAAATTACCAGTGAACTCCGCTCTGGTGCACTCGCAATGTACTAGAGCTCAATTCAAGTGTTTCTACCAGACAAAGAGGAGTGGGAATGTGAAGAATAACTTATAGACGTGTTCACTGACAAGTATAAAATAATATTTAAGACTTTATGGTCAAGCGAACGATTAGATATTATGTGGCGATGCATACAAAATGGCAGAGCACCAGAACCACTGAAATTTTGCATTTGGATTATCGGAAGTTTCCCCCATGCTTAAATAGATAAAGCGTATGCAATAAGTGTGGTGCAGGTTCTTGGTAGATAACAAGACTTTCGAAAGTCCTGTATCTTTGACACATTACACATTGGTCGCTCTCAGGCTCTCTGGAGGATAGTGCTTGTCATTTGATTGTTTGAATTCTTCGTTGGGAAATATTAAAAAAATATATATCAGTTTTAAAATTTATAATAAAGAAAATAATCCATCAATTCAATTAAATATTATCTTATTATTTAATAATAAATATAAATAACTATAATTTATATCAAATAGTATTTAAATAAAATAATATATTAATTTTTTTAATAATAAAAATATATAAATTAAATATAAAAAATAATATTTTTATTATTTTTCCTTTTATGTTTGTCTCATCTGAAATGAGAAGTCATTTTCCTTTTACGGATATTAGCATGATCGGTGCCAATTTTAAGGTATTTTTTAAAACTTGATGAATTAAATTTTTTTAGTATAAAATGTACTTGTGAAATTTTCATTATTTTGTATGAAAATGAGAATTTGAATATGTGCCTGGAATTTTGGAATTTTGGAATTTTTAAGGATATTACACACATAGAATTAGTGAGAAAAAATGATAAAATAAACACTGCTCAAAAACATATGGTAAAATAAAATTAACTTAAATTTAAATATTAGTACACTCGACTCTATTTGTTTAGCATTTTTTTTCATCAGGGTCTTTTACGCCTAATCCGTAGCCGTTTGGCGTTATTTGATGACGTGGTTAATAATGTTTTTTAATAACTATATTTGTACGTTTGATACTCAAATTCTATATCTTATATGTATTTAAATAAGTTATATTATCTTTAAATTATCTCAAATATAATGTTGAGAATAAATCAGAGGTACTAAATACTCACAATTGAAATTTTAAACTAAGATGAAAAAAAATTTAATTACATTGTATAATTTTTTTATAAATTAAATTTTATTTTTTAATCTTATATAGGATATTTTTTATATATATATATAACATAAAAATAATATAATATAAAAAATATTTAAAAAAAATTAACGGATGATCTGTTGACACCAAAAATTATATTTTAACACAAAACCAAACGACATCTATCTGACCCTGATCATTTTTTTTCCATTAAATTAATTTTTTAAAACTTAAAAATCTGTGATTATCGTAGACTTTCGTATTGATAAATTTATATATCATTTATGGTGATATATGATTTTTACGTATTTAAATAATAACAATATTGAAATAAATAGTTTAAAATTAAGGTATTTGTAACTTAAAAATAAGTAAGAGATTTATCATACCTGTTTTAAAAAATTTAGATCAAACCAATGAATGTACCACCAAATTATGATCATTTGTATAAATCTATTAATGAATTAACATTAAAAAATATATTATTAAAATCTTAATTAATATTACGAATATATTATTATCTTTATCTATTTAACATTGATTAATCTTTTTAATCTCATTAAATAAATTACAATAATAATAGATTAATAATACTAATTAGGAGGTTGTTAATAAATTTATTTTCACCTAAAATATTATAAATTAGTAATATATTTATTAATTTATTCAATAATAAAAGATTAAAATATATATTTTAAAAATATAACGTGATTTTATTTACGTAGTAAATCATTTTCATTTAAAGACTATAGAAATTTTTTATAATGTATATATATACAGTAGAACAAAATGTGTAAAAAAAGGGGTAAATAATAGTTTAATAACTTGAAATGGATCATAAATTGAGAAAAAAAATATTTTTGAATCTTAAAATAAAAATGACACTCTCTAGGAGTCTTATATAAACATAGATAAAATAAAATAAAATCTATTTATTATAAATTATTATATTGTCACAACTAATATGTCATTTATTATAGTAAGAAAAAAATAACTCTTAATATTTTAATCAATAATTATTTATCACATAAATTGTATCACAATTTTATGTAATAAGAAAATAATGTAGACAAAATCTTAATTACTGATATTCAAAAATAGATTGGTCTAATCCAACCTAAATAACACAATTCAAATTATATGGATTTTTTACATGTGATTGAATTGATTTGGATTTAGAAATTATAGAATTGATTTAATAAGAATTGATCAAAATCAAAATCATATTTATATTATTTTTTATTTTAATATATTGATTTTATTTAATAAAAGGTAAAAATATAAAAAAAAACTAATACCTTTTATTTATCTTGATTAATGTATTTTATCGTTACAAATTTTAACTTATTATTCCTTATTTTCTTGTACAAACCTAATAACCCTATTTTATTTATTAAACTCAAGCCCCTAGAACCAAAGCCTGAAGTCAAGTGGTTCATTCTTTAATTTTTATATTTTTATTATTTAAATTAAATATTTTTTATACATATAATTTATAGTTAAATTGATATGAAATTAAATAGTAAATAATTGTATTAGTTTTTGTGCTATTTAAAAAATATAATTGATTACATAATCTTTTTTTATTATTTAAAAATAATAATTTTTTTAGATCTAAATTTTAATAAATTATTAAAGCATAGAATTTATGTAATAATTATTTAGTTATTAAAACAAATAACTTTAAAGAAATTAGACGATCACAAAAATATAAATATAAAAAGAGTAAACCGATTTTATACTACTTAACTTTGAATGAATGTTGTTATAAATATAACACCAAATTTTCATTTATAATTTTTATAATATTAAAATTTTAATTTATTATAAATATATTATTGATAGTTAATTTTAATAATAATTAATATTTATGTGTTAAAAACTCAAAATATCCCCACACTCATCCACACTATTCACCCGTCCCACCGTATTCAAAAACTACTCTCATTTCGTTGTTTTCTCTTTAAAGTTTAAATATTTTCTTAATTTTTTTTTTGAAAACTATATTGTTCTAGATCTATTATCTCAATTGATAATTTATAGATAATTAATTATTTACACTCTAATATTAATTTTAGCTCCTAAAATTTTGGATTTAAATTAAGACTTGTTTTGGTTATTTGTTTCATAAATTCACACGTGTACTCATGGAATGTTTGGTCTCAACCCAGTTATGACCAATGTCTCTAGTCATTGCTATTTAAATATGAATAAGTTAGGAACATTGTGATGAAGAAAGATTCGAGCTTTAAGAAGAAAACAACGAAAAGAGAGTGATTTTTTGGTGGGTTCATAGGAATGGTGTTTATTGGCGAAAATTTATAAATTATGGACCTAATTAACCTAGAAGGGATGAATATGTTATTTTTAATTTTTACCAATTTATAATTTAATAACTTAAATAAAGTAGTCAAATATGCAATCATGTATAAAAATAAGTGCAGAAATAAAATAATAACATACGATACTTTTAGGTGGAAACAACCTAGGCTACAATCATGGTCTAAGAGGAAAACCATCGGTCCACCGAACCACCTAACTTTCTACTATGAAAATCAAATGTTTAAGTACAAACTCGGTCTTATGCTACCCTCCCTAGGATACTGTCTCAATATACTTTACTTACGAATTCCTACTCTATTTTCACAGTTTCCAATATTAGCGTGAGTGGTTTTCAGACCAACGTTCCAATAAACTTCTCGCCAATCAGATACGTTCCCAAAGTAACTGCAAAATAGTTAGCACAAAAACACAAGTGTCTGTGTGTGTTCTAAAATGGATTTAATGATGAATAATCTTAACTAGATGATTCAAAACATATGTCATTTGAATTAAATCAACTAGCAAATCCTAGAGCAAAAATATCAAATACAAGTTCAATAAAAATAGATTCTTTAAAGATTAATAATCAAATCAAATAATTATGATATGATAAAAATAATTATTTGATCTAACAATTTAAGAACAAAAATAAAAGAATAAGCCATAAGAACATATTATCAAAATATCATAAAATAATTAAGCTTATTAATCAATCAAACATAAACACCAATATTTGATAGATTAACTAAATAAAGAAGCTTAAAGAATTTTGATCTTATATTTGCAAAATAAGAGAGAGAAATTAAAAAAATTAATATAATACTCTTGTATAATTGATAAATATCGTTTCTATTACAAATATGATTAATAATTCTCATTAATTAAGATAACTCTTATTTAAAATAGATTTCATTTAAAATAGATTTTATGTTATCTTTTATAATAAAGATTTGATTATAATTTAAAATATATCTTATGTAATATTATTTAAGATAGATTTTATGCTTTCTTTTATGCTAAAAATTTCAATTATAATTTAAAGTATATTTTATCTAATATCTTTTAAAAATATATTTTATGCTATCTTTTATGATAATGATTTCAAATATAATTTAAAGTATATATTATCTAATATCTTTTAGCATATCTTATTTTAAAGTATATATATCTTATCTAATATCTTTTAACATATCTTATTTTAGAGTATATATTATTTAATATCTTTTAGCATATCTTATTCCATATTTTAGCATTAAAAATAATTTTAGATTCATAAACATTTGCTATTAAATGCATAAATATAATCCTATGTGTCGTAGTTATCAAAGATATACCTGAAGTACAATTATCTGAAACTCGAACATTTGTTTGAATTTTCTTGATAGACTTGATAGTAGGCCTAAAAATAAATTTACAGATAAATATTTTGTTCACGAAAATAACCAACATTCATAATCCTTACGGGTGAGAGTGAGTATCACGATATTTTAGATTTTTACACATAAATATTAACTCTAGTTAGAATTAATAATCAATAATATATTTATAATAAATTAAAAATTTAATGACATAAAAATAACAAATAAAAATTCAATGATATATTTATAATAATATTAAAAGTTAATAGTATAAAAAATACATATAACTCAATCCAATCCAAACCTATCTAAACATATTGAATTGGATTAATTTTATAAATTTTATTATATTTTTAATTTTTAAAAATCCACATTATTGATGCACACCTCATCCCAATTACAGCGTACCGTTTGAAAATAAAGAAAGAAAGAAAAAAAAGGCAGTGGAGATACATGTTGCTGTCATGCCGTGTTATCATTTGTAACGGTTGCGAGTTACTGCGAATTCGTTGAAAAGCACATGAAAATATTGGAATAGTTAGCGGGAGACGAATCAGACGATGAACAGTTTCGATTTTTTTTTAAATTGACGATGAGAATAGTCAACACTTCCCTGTACTGTCTACACCCAACAGATCTTTCCCCATCTCCGAAGATTTAGTCTCAGTTTGAATCCTTGAATCAGCTCTACCTGAAATCATTGTCCGCACGGCTCGTACTATAAAAAAGGATTAGCGCATCACCGACGGCAATGGCTTCCTCTCGACTCCTTTCGTCTTCCTTGAAAAGCCCTAGCTTTAATCTGTCTCCCAATTCCTCTACTAATGCTTCATCTCCTTCTCTGTATTTTTCTAAACCCTCGACGACTATTTCTGTCTTTAAAAACAACAAGTTTCAGCTGAGGAGCGAGATCAGGAGCTTTGATAACCCCCACAATTTGACTGTAGAGTCTGATCCTGTTCTCTCTTTCGATAATTCATCGCCGTCCTCAGTACCAATGGCTGCTTCAAGCTCTGCGGTCGAACCGTCTTTGAAGAATGGGAAGCAAGTATGCCTTTTCTATTGCGCCGAAACCAAAGCTCTCGCCCAAAGAGTCGCTTCCCAGTCCGATGCCATTGAGCTTCGTAGCATCGATTGGAGGTAATAAATTCCGTAGAATTTTGATGCTAATTATGGAAATTTTAGCTAAGGAAAGAAATGGCATTGCTTTATATATGAAAACCACTAGCCACATTTTGCATAATGTGGTTGCAAGTGGGTTTTAGGATCACACTAGGACTTAGAGGGGTTCAGACAAGAAGCAGGTGTCAGTTTTAAGATTCTCTTGGGTTCAGGTGGACACTTTAATGCATTTGCATTGCATAATGTGATTTGAGATTTCTCTTTTACTGGATTTTCTTTTTATTTGGATTTGTGGTGTTAGCTTGGATTTAACGTTCCTTTCTGAATATTCCATGTGAAACATGCAATTTTTAGGAAATTTGATGATGGATTTCCCAACATATTCATTCCCAATGCTCCTGGAATTCGTGGAAAACATGTTGCTTTTCTGGCGTCATTTACTTCCCCAGGAGTAATTTTTGAGCAGCTCTCTGTAACATATGCATTGCCCAAATTGTTTGTCTCTTCATTTACGCTGGTGCTTCCATTCTTCTCTACTGGCACATCTGAGCGTATGGAGGATGAAGGAGATGTAGCAACAGCTTTCACTCTTGCTAGGGCCTTATCAAATATACCGATTTCGAGGGGTGGGCCTACTAGCTTAGTAACCTTTGATATACATGCTTTGCAGGTTTGTTTTCATTATGTGGGGGTTGTTAATGTGTAATTTTGTTTCCTGTTTCTTTCCCCCCTTGCTTTATTGCTGATTAGTCATGAACAAGTTTATCACCATTTTGCTTACCTCATTTTATTTCAGGAAAGATTCTACTTTGGTGATAATGTTTTACCATGTTTCGAGAGTGGGATTCCTCTGCTTAGAAATAGGCTCCAACAACTCCCTGATTCTGACAATGTAACAATTATTTTTCTCAGGGTTTAGGCAACTATAAGATATTAAATTTCGTACTGGCTTCTTACTTACGAAAATTAGCTTTTTCACTTTAAGTTGAATGACTTCATTCATTTTGCAGATTGCCATTGCTTTTCCTGATGATGGGGCATGGAAAAGATTTCATAAGCAGCTGCAGCATTTCCCAACGGTATTTAATTGTATCTAGTAAAGGCATTATCTTCTAAACTCATAATTTATCTAGGTGGCATAAACACAAGTTTTTTTCTTTTATTTTCCACCTCTTTTTTTTTCCTTTTTTGTGGGGCACCTGTGCTTTTCTGTTAGATATTAATCCCGCTTACTCCATTTATGGAAATTGTTGAAGCAATTTGGATTTGGTTGTTCTGCAACAGACTTGCTTTAGGCTGTTTACATCCCTTGACTTTATATTTATGAAATCATTGTTTTGGGTTCTCTGCATGGTGAGAGGAATTGAAGATCTTCGAAAACAACATTTTCATTGATGCGTATCTTCCTTGAAATACAACCACAAATTTATTATTTGTATTCTCAATTTCAATGATGAAGTGATTTATGAGTTATAGAAGTGCAATTAGACATGTTAAATAAAGGGTTAAGTTCTCTACAAGTTCTATAATTCTTCAAAAGGTACACTTTAGTTTTCTATCTTTTAAGGTATACACATATTGTCATCTAATTTCCAATCAAGTCTAATAGTATTATTTTTCAAGGGTAAATTTGTAATTTTGAAAACTAAAAATAAAGTAAAAATTTAAATTAATAAAAATCATTTTTTGAGAAAAACACTGAAAAATAAAATATCAAAAAATTAAAAACATATTCAATTTATATTTGGAAAGAAAAAAATTGAAAAAATATATATCGATTTTTTTTGTTTCTTAAAGAATTAGTTCTTTTTACATTTTTTGATTTTTCAAAATCTTAATTTCTTAAACTTTTGTATTTAAAAAAAATATATTAGTGTTTGTTATTATCCAGGTAGCAGGTATGCGACCCTACTGACCTGAGGTAATGTTTGATATTATCCAGGTAACAGGTACGTGACTCTAACAACCTGAGGTACCTCGTTCATATAATAAAGGTAACACTCATTTAATAACTTGTACAAGTGACTTGATCCTTGTAAAAAATCGGCTAAGACTTGAGGATCAAGACCTAAGGGCCAAGACCTGGCCTAAGTAAACGGCCTGGCACACCACCCTAGCGACCCGTATCACCTCTTTGCATATAAGGTCTTAGGCAACACGTATATGATGACCTGAGGATAGCGGCGCATAAAAGACCAATCTATTATCTAAATATTGATGAAGTTATTATGAAGTCCATGCTATTTAATTCAGGACGTGTAAGGTCCTTCCATTCTATGATCTATTATCACACGACATCTTTTGCTCAATTCACCATGTTTTCTTTGGACTTGTATTATCCTTTGCTAAGAAAACAATTTCAAGATTATAAACTTATGGCATCCGAAGTTTGGTACTAAAGTACGGAGGAAGGAGGTCCATTGACCCCGCTTGGGATGCGGGATACATTCTAAAAAAGGGTCTTAAGTTCACTAATGTGAGCCCCCTTTTGGAATTGCATGTGAGGGGTATGATATTTCACCCTTGCTTGCCTCACATCTCGTGAAGAATTAATGTGATCACTCTCTCCTATTTGTGTTCATCTCCTTAATCAGATCGTTGCCCACATCCTTCAAATCTTGTTGAATAGCTTCATAGCAAGTCTTGAATTTGCGAAGCACTTGATCCACGAACAACACATATTTAAGTTACATCTGCATTCGATCCTTGGATAAAGTCGTTTATTGGATAAGGTCGCATTCGCATGTGGGCTAATAATTTCCTCTGATAAGTTCTCTCCACTTTGTTTGAAAGGAACCTCAGTTCACCCCACTACTTCGGTGTTAGAAGAGATATAGATGTGGCAATCTGCAGATTCTTCATTTAGTGGGATAGGGAATATAGGTCCTTGGTTCACCTTGATACTTACGAAAGGCGACTCCTTGCGAGCTTTTTTGCTCTTTAAAGGACAATTGGGGTATATGAGACATCTTTATATTACAAAGGGGTGCTTTACTCCTATTTTGAAAAGACCACATCAAGGTGTGGTAGGGTACAATTAGGTCTAGCTTCTTGGCCTATATTTTTAAACTACAAATCACAAAGATTACCTTGCTTTCATGGTCTCAATTAAGTCGAGTAGTGAGCTAGAAATGTTTGACAGATTGATTGAGGCTAGAGAAATTTTAATAAGTTCTTCGTCTACACAACTGAAATTTCAGTCCTTAAAGACAAGATATTTTGACTTATCCTTAGTATTATGGACTATAGGTCACGAGTACTAGACATCGATCGAATCTTCAAAATCAACCTTTGTATAATCTATGCTTACAAAAATAAATGAATTCAAGTCCTAAACTAGTGAGGAGCTCACAGACACGATACACACTATTGGAGAGTTTCAGTATTAACGGGTGACTAATAAGGGCTTAGATGTATACCCTCCAATTGCAAGGCCATTTATCTCCTTGTTCGTAAGGACGACTCATTGTTCCCTTACGATAATGGAGAGGCATAGTAGCATTCGTCTAACGACTTAAGGTACATCGCTCATATGGTGAATGTAACATTGTTATTTAGTACCCCATATATAACGACTTGGTGTTTGGAGAAGTTGAAGGGCCTATTTGGTTTGTGAATAGATATTTCGCTCATATAATGAAGGTAGTACTCGTTTAACAGCTCATACATAGTAACCTGATCTTTAGAAGCAATCGACCAAGACCTGAGGATCAAGACTTGAGGGCCAAAACTTAGCCTAAGTAAACGGCCTGGTACATCACCCAACGACTTGAATTACCTCTTTGCATACAAGGTCTCAGGCAACACGTATACACCACCTGAGGACAGATCATGAATAAAACTACTTTTTGTAATATACTCTAGCAGTTCACATAGAGCGTTTACCAATGTAACCATGATACTTGCCTAATAGGTACTATATATATTTTTCTAGTGAGATGTATAAAAAATCTGATCATTTGTGACATTCCATATTTCTTTCTAGAATCACTAGAATCCTATAACATATGTAATTCTTTAAACAATTAGAAATTTTTTTTTCCATTTCATTTTTTTTTACATTTTGGTATTTTAAAAATCAAAATTTTAATATCTTTTTAAAAAAATATCACTTTTTTGTATTTATTTTTTAAAATTTTGAATTTACCCTTATAAAAAAGATTATTTGAAATTGATTGGAACTCTTAACGAATTGGAAGACTCTAAGTTTATACCTTAGAAAAAAGAGGAAAAGTGTATCTTTTGATGAATTATCGGACTATAAGTGTATAACTTAAAAGATAGAAGATTAAAGTGTGCGTTTTGAAGAATTACAAAACTTATAAAAACCTTAACCCATAGATAAACACAATTATGAAGTTTGATGATTACAGTATAAATACTCTACTTTGATCTTATGACATGCAACCTGCATAATATATCATAAATTGGTTAATGATTTCCAGATTGTATGTGCTAAAGTTCGGGAAGGTGACAAAAGAATTGTTCGTATCAGGGAGGGAGACCCTAGGGGACGACATGTTGTAATTGTTGATGATCTGGTTCAGTCAGGGAGTACCCTGATCGAATGTCAGGTAAGCTATCCTTGGGAAAGCTTTATTTTGCCTTAATGAGCTCATGATACAAACTCTTTTTGCTAATTTAGGCGAATAGACATTATATTTGATCAGAAAATGTTCTTGGCATCTTTTCTTTCTTTTTCTTCCTTTTTTTTTTAAAGCTATGTTATTTCTGTCTATTAGGCTTTAAGTTAAAGACATTACTTCCATAAAAACTCATGAAGGTTTTCTTTACAAGGATTTATTTTAGAACTCTTCCTTGAGAACCCTGAAAAATAGATGCTAATATGAAGATGACATCCTTGATTTTACTATTTATCATTGGGTGAACACGGTTCGGTCTGGTCTAATTTTAAAATAATTATTAAAACCTCATCAGTTGTTTATACTTACCAAACCAAACCAATAAAATCGGAACAGTTCGGTCCGATTATAGTTAAATTGTTAAGTATATGATTATAATTAAATAATTATTTGTTTAACAAATATATCATTGACTTTGTAATCTGTTGATTGATTTTGTTTTCTTATATTAAATGCATTCTGAGTTCGATACTTACCAAGCGCAATTTTGTTTGTTTTTTATGTTTTGTTTTAATGGAATAATAACAAAAGTAGATAAAATACCTAAGACTTGAACTAGAGACCAAGATGTTGTGTATGTTTACTTTTTTCAATGAATTATACCGAACTGTCTACTGCAATCCACTTATTCGATTTGGTTTATTAGTTTGTTTGTCCACTCCTAATTGATCAGCCCAACAATATGTTGAAAAAGCAGTAAACACTGCTTTATGTGGACTTCTTGTCTGCTGCTTTAAACTAATAACTGGAAAGACCTACCGTGTATACAATGGCTGTCGTATATCATGGCTATCTTGCTTGCAACTGTTTAGCGGTTTTATGCTAGTCTGACCTCCACTCGTCTTTCAGAAATTATTGGCCATCCATGGTGCAAGTAAAATCAGTGCTTATGTAACACATGGGATATTTCCTAAAAGATCATGGGAACGCTTTAAACATGACAATGGAGGTACTTTGCACTGCTGTCTTATATCTAGTCCTTAGAAAAAACTCGTTTCGTTTGCCGTTATTCCCCACTTTCTTCTCAATGTGTAAATATTTTTTGGGGGAGGCAGACACTGGGATTAATCCCCCCCAAACCCTCTGACAATCGACTTAAATACAAGTCACCTGCTTTCATCTCAAAATGAAATGAATAATTTTTGCTTTTCACTTCCACATCAGAGTCTGATTATAAAGCATACTTGTTAAGAGTTTTTCTTATCCCCCTTTCTCCCTTTTTTGCTGTTAATTCAGGGAATCCAGAAAACGGTATGGCCTACTTCTGGATTACAGACTCTTGCCCTTTGACCGTGCAAGAGGTGATGTACAGAGCACCATTTGAAGTTCTTAGCCTTGCTGGCTCTATAGCTGCTGCTCTTCAAATATAAAAGGATTACAGGAGCATCGGGAAGTTTGGCATTCCCTATTTTCTTGCCATCAAGGGGAGTTTTAGTTTACTATGGAATCACCAGCCAAAGTGAACTTGTGACATTTTGAGAAGTGTGACAAAAGACAACTTTCACCTTTTCAGTTTCACCGTTTCTGTTTTGGTGAGTTTTGCTCCGGCATTTCACCCATAATAATAATGAAAGGCTAGAGCTCATCAAAATGTGGTGTGTAATAATGTTTTCAATGAAAATAGCATTAATATTATTGTAATTGATGGAGAACGCGAAGACCAAAATGCTAACCAATGTGATAAAACTATATAATTCAGTGCATCTACAGCCCACAATACTGAATAGCACCACCAGGGGCGGGTCATACTTTTTTTCGTTTTATCTTTTTGTGGTAATGATTTGTAGTTCACCTCGATTCTACAGTTAGAGAAATGAAATACACTCGTTAAACTATATGCAATGAAAAGAATATAATTTTCATCTTTTGTTGATTAAGCCCATAGGGACAGAGACGTGATTAAAACTGAAAGTACCTGTAAAATAGTATGGCAACTCTTTCCTGAAAACTAAAATTTCCATTTTTACCACATGAAATTATATTTGCATCAGTAGGAATAATGATCCATGATAAAATAATGCATAAAGTGAAATTCGAGCTCAAGCACTAAAGAAACGTAAATGTACTTTTGGAATCAAAATTTTGTCATTGCTTGTGAGTATTCTTACTGCAAAAATAGAACTTTTTTCAACAAAATAGTTATATAAAGAAAAAGAATCAAGCAATATGACAAGATGACACTAGCTTTACAGTTGATGCTATAGAGAAGAAAAAGAAATCGCTTGGTTGATTTTTTTTTCTGCAATGGAAATCACCCAAAATCACAAAAGCACTACCCAAACCTTTTTTAAATCTCTCCTGCCTTCATGTGGAAAAGACTACCTTGGCCTATTTTGTCCAACTTTGTCTGAGCTCTTTATGTAATTTTGAGGAGCCTTTTTAGAGCCTTCCTACTGTCAATTGCCTCTCTAGCTCTATCAAGGGCCACATAAAATGTCTTCGGCACCATCACATCAAGTGATTCCAATCGCTATTATGTGTAGGGGAAGGAACAAGGACAATAGAGATGGCAAACATGGTTGCTAAAATTCCTTGTGACATCGCCATTGTCTTGTTTAAAGATCTTTGAACTTTGGGCAATGTCACATTCTTGAATTATTGTTTCGGTTTTTAATACATAAAATCTAGTTCCTAAAAATTCGAGAGAGAGATTCCAATTTGTTACAGCCAATACTTGCCTCTTTTTTTTTTTTAATATTGCCATTAAAGACGTGGAGGTTAATTCTGATAGTTTCTGTTTTAACATCTTGTAGGCTATTTTTACATGTGTATTAAGAGCTTAAATTATTAAATTTTAAAAATATAGTTAACAGTTTAAAATATGATAAGTACCAATTTTTTTAAAGCAATGCAATTAAACTTTGAACCTAATTTAAAAATTTTACAATTTAAATTAAGTTTTTAATTTTTTTAGTTATGTAAATTGTGAAAAGAAACTACTTTATGATATTTATAAATTAATTTTCATAATTAATCTTAAATTTATTAATTTTTACGGCTAAATGATTTAGTAAGACATTTTTGTTGTACTTGAAGAAAGACATGAAATATTATTTATTATCATAATATATTATAAATAAAGTAAATTTTAAAATAATTTATAGAAATTAGTACACATAAATGCTTGCATTTTATGTTCAATGTTGTATTGTTTATATTTTGAATTAATATATATAAATTTTTAAATTTAAAATTTTAGTAAAAAAATTAAATACAAGGATCCTATAAGAAGTCATGCCTAGGACCTCATTATTGCTTGGATCGACCTGTTACAAGTAACCAAACAAAAAAGTCAAGTTAACGATCATGTGAGTTACCTTAAACAACTAAATTTGGAATTCATATGTTATTTTCTTACATGCCTCCAGAATCTAAAATCCAAATTGAATTTCTTGAAAAGACTAACTTTGAATCATTCATTTGCATTTTTCTACCAAAATAAAAAAAATGGGTTTCATGGTATTAAATCAATCAGTGTAAGTTTTTATAAGTGATTTCGTTATACAAATATTAGAATACTTAAAAATTATTATAGGTGATCAAACATAAGTGTTAAACTGTGAACATTGCATGGAATGAAAAAGAGAAGAAGACATTTTGCAGGTCGATCGATCAAATATCGTGTGAGAAGTTTCTATGTAAAACTAGAATGGACTTCTACATGTTTGATCGATCGAGCATTGTAGATTAAAAATTACTTTCATACAAAATGATCAAAATAAGTATGAGGTTTACACTATTAGACTTGATTTTGGTTGAGCGTTATTTTAAATATATTTTTGGGATAGTTTATAGCATTCATGTGTGTCCTAGAACATGAGAGAATTCATTTGTGTGTTTTAGAAGAGCTAGAAAATATATATAAGTGTTCTCACCATTGTTAGGATTTCAAGAGCTTTGTGAAGTCTCTTTAAGTGCTTGTTTTTGAGTGAGTGTTTTTCTTCAAGGACAAACATTTTCATCATTGAAGCTAGTGAAACTCATCTCGGGACGAAGAAAAGGAATAGACTCACCACATTAGTTGGGTTAAACTATAATAAATTTGGTGTGTTATTTCCTTTATTACTTTTATCTTATATTTTCATTATTATTGATATCTATTTCTAAGGCTTGGTAGTGTGTTTGTCAAAATATCTTTATTGGGTGTTTTCTTGAATATTTACAATATACTTAATTTTTTCAATATTTGTAATATCTAGAAGGCTCGTTTACGTAATAAGTGGTATCTGAACCTTGTTCGAGTTTTGAGTATTTTCGTGGTGATTGTGTATGAATTTTTCAAGTTTGATATTGTGGCATGAAGTTATATCTCAAAACAACTTTTATATTGAGTATGATGAAAATTGAGAAGTGGGATAATAATAGGGATTTTCATATTAAGATAAGTAAAATGAAGAGTTTGTTTGTTCAACAAAAAAATAATTTAAATTTTAGAGGAGATTCTAGAGTATTCGAAGAGATTTATAGATTATCAAAAGAATGAAGTTTTGTTGATGGTTTACACCTTAATATTTTTCTATTTACGTGACAATGTTACTAGGGAGGTGTAAAGTGAAAAAACCGCAAAGGTAGTATGGAAGATGGTGGACGAAATATACATGTAAAAGACTATGTCTCAAATGTTCCATTTGAAAGAACAATTGTTCGAGTTAAAATAGATATGTCAAAGGACATAGATCCTAACTTGATAAAGTTGTGGAGAATCTCTAATTATTTTTAAAATATTAGAGAGAGTCTTAATAATGAGAATCTTTTTCATCTATTGTTGCACAACCTAACAGATTCTTACCAAAAAGTGAAGACGAGGCTTAAGTATGAAAAATATGATATCTTTTGAACCTAGTTATCTCTTTTTGAGAATGAGATAATAAGAGTCAAAGACAAAGATGCTTCACATTGGTGGGAATGGAGGTGGTGGTGGTGTCATGTATTCGTGGAGCAAAGGTGGAGAAAGAAGCCAAAGTCAAGGAAAAGAAAAATACATGTCAAAATCTCGTGGCCCAAAAGCTTAGGTGAGATGCTACTTGTGTAAGAAGAATGAGATTTCAACAGGGATTGTTCAAAAAAAGGTAAATCCACCAAAGAAGATACTAGTAATGGAGATGCGTCGATGATGGTTGATGAGATAGGTTGTGATAATGTTGATGCATTAGCATTTTCTTCAAGAATAATGATGGTACTTAGTCCTTGGACTCAGGGTGTACTTTTCACATGACACCTTATAAGGAGTGGTTTGTTGATTACGAGGAGATGGATGGTAGCATAGTTCATATGGGAAACAACCATCCATGTAATGTGACAGGAGTTGAGTCAGTGAGGTTCACCTCAATGATGGATCAAAATTTGTAATGAAAAAAGAAAAACATGTGCCAACATTAAAGAACTTGATTTCAATAGGTAAATTGGACAACATGAGGTATAACTACAAGGGTGAGCATGATCAATTGAAAATGTGTATAGATTCTTTGTTATACTTCAAAGATATACAAATAAATGAGTTATATTACTTGAATGTTAAGAATAGAGACCAATGTTGCCTCGTGAGCCACCAAGAGAAGAATGTCAACCTTTGGCACAAAATGTTGGGCCACATTAGTGAAAAATGATTGGAAGAACTATCCAAGAGGAATATTCTTGACAACGGTGAGCTTGATAAGCTTTTATTTTGTGATCATTACATTTTTGGAAAGACGAAGAAGGTGGAGTTGATGACTCTATGAAAATAAAGTCATTAGCGTACTTTTTTACTTAATATTTACTTGTTTTATTTAATAAATAGTATTTTTATGGCTAAAAAAATTAAAATATAAACTTTCTAGTGAAAAGGGGTGAAAATATAATTTTTGAAATTTTTTTATGAATTTTTAACCCAGGACCAATGAGAAGCTACCACATGACATGCCACGCAAGCATAAGAGCTCACTGAGCAAGCCACGCGGACGCCACGCAAGCACGGAGAAAAAATCACGTTACGCCGCGTGTGAGAAGGACACGTGTCAGCACGACGTTCAATCCGAGTTCAGAAATTAGTCAACGTGCTATGACACGTGTCACCACGCTATTGCTCTACGCCTTCCACCCGTGCACGATGCCATCTGTTCCCGCTAATCACATCGCGCCACGTGGTGCTGACTCGGCGAACGTTGACTCTGATCGGTCTCCTTGCCACGCATCGCTCTCTGATTCGCCCAATGAACTTATGATGCCACGTATCATGCTGTGATTGGTTGAAACTGTCAATTTTACTTGTTTTGATTGTAGCCCTTGATTCGAAGTTGATCGGACGGTCCAAATCGCACCTGAGCTTTATTTAAGCCCCTAATCATTCCATAAATCCTAATTTGCCTTCATTAGCATAATTTTGGCCAGTTTTTAGAGCTAAAAAGAGAGAAAAATACAAAAAAATTCAAGAAACGACATAATTTTGGTGGAGATTCAAGAGAAAATTAATTCTACAATTCAAGAGATTAATTGTATTTATTTTTCTACTATTTTCTTTATTAATTTTATGTTTTTTTTATGAAAAATATGAACTTTATGAACATAATTATGTGCAATTATTTTATTAATCTAGGAATTTTATGAACTCAATTTTCACCATGTGATGATCTAATATTTTTTCCAATTATAATATTAATTTAATTATATTATTTAATCTGATTTTTATGCTATTAATTGTTTGGCCAACAATTTATCTATAGAGGCAATTAAATAGATTTGAGAAAATTATCTAATTGTTTGTCTTGATTAAATAACATGCATAATTTCTAGGTAGAGATGTATGATTCTTATGTATGTGATCCATAATTGATGAACTTAATGAGTAGTATTCAATTTAATTGGCATGAGCGTATGATTAAATTAATTACTATATGGTGTGTAGTTTACTTGAGAGAGGAATACATGTTAGGTTAGATTCAATTGATCATGTAATTAATTGATATTATATTGAAGGGATTTTAGCGATTCACATGTTTAGAAAATTGGGGAATTAAGTATTCCTAAAAATTTTCTCATATATCTTTTTAGTCACAAAGTCTAATTTAATTAATTATTGCTATTTACTTTTAGTTATTTTAATTTTCCTTTCTTAAGATATAAAAACACCAAAAAAATTGATTTTTATTATTTTTAGTTTTAAAAAATTAGTTTCTAAAAAAAATAATCTCCGTGGGAACGATCTTTATTTATCATTATATTACTTGTTACGATACGTATACTTACGTATTTATTGCACACATAATTTGTGTCGCGATCAGAAGTTCACACCAACAGCTCAAAGGATGTGACATACTTGACTATGTGCATTCATATTTGTGAGGGACTAGAGAAGATACCATCAATGGGTGATGCAAGGTACATTTTTACTATTATTGATGATTTCTTTATAAAATTACATGTTTGCTTGTTAAAATATAAAGAGAAAACTTTTGAGAAATTTAGGGAGTGAAAGAAAGTAGTAGAAACTCAAACCATAAAGAATGTCAAGTGTTTGAGAACCGACAATAGGTTCAAATTTTGTAATGAGTATTTCATAAGTTTTTGTAAAGGGAATGGTATCACAAGGCGAAGAAATTCTCTAATAAATCTTTAACAAAATGATTTGACAAAAAGAATGAATAAAATACTTTTAAAGAGAGTGAAATGTATGTTTTCCAATGCTAACATACCCCATAGATTTTGGGGAAATATCTATTGCTACAGTTAAATACCTTATCAATAAATATCATTTGGTGTCATTCAATTTTAACATGCCATAATAGGTATAATTTGGCAAATCTATCAAATATGATCAATTACAATTGATCGAACATCACTAATTGAAAATTATTTTCACTCAAAATAATCAAAATGAGTATATGATTTACACTATTAGATCTGATTTTGGTTGAGTAATATTGTAAATGTACTTTAGGGATAGTTTATAACACTTATATATGCCCTAAAACATGAGTTCTTTTGTGTGCTCACAAAAAGTTAGAAAAGAGAGATAAGTGTTCTAACCATTGTTAGAAATTTGAGAACTTTGTAAGATTTCTTTGAGTGCTTGTTTTTGTGTGAGTGTTTATCTTCAAAGTTTTCTCTTGACGATTTATTTTCATAACATTATATGTAAGGTTGTCAACAGGATAAAGTAGGATGAAACACCCCTTATTTAAAATCCTTACGATAACATATGGTAGATTTTTAATGGAAAATAAGGACTCTTAAATAAGAAACAAAAATCCAAGTAGCATTTTAAATATTTTTTATTAATTTTTTTATTTTTATAATAAAGTAAAATTTATAAAAAAAAAATAATAAATATTTTTGTAATGAAAAATATAATTTTGAGGTGATAAATAATAATAAAATAAACAATATTTAAATGAAAAAGAGAGAAATAAAATATGCATAACAATAAATGTATAATCCTTTTATATTAAACATAAAATCCTGTTACAAACTAATTTAAAATAATAACAATAAATTATAAAATTTTAGATTTTTAAAATTTAAATAACTTTTATAAAAAAGAAATTATTGTTATTTTAATTGAATAAAAATATAATTTGAAGATGAAATATAAAATATATAATGAATTAGTTTAAGTTTAAATGTAATTAAATTTATGAAAAAGTTAAAAATATTAAATTTTTATATATCTATAAAAATAAGATATATAATTTCAAGAAACAAAACAAAAAAAATACAATTTCCATCCTTTTCCAACCTCATGTTAAAAAATACATATCCCATTCCCTATTCTCCATTCTACGTCTTAATGTTTCTATCCTTGCACATTTGTCCCTTCAAGAAAAAATTAGGATCCTAATTATATGCTTGTGTTGAATATTATTTATTATACTTCTTCAAAATGAAGTCACTCTATATTAATAATTGTTGCAAAAGAGCTTGTAGAGTTAATGATGGAGACGTAGGTAGTAAATTGCCGGCTTCCTCATAAATCCACATTTGACTTACTTGCACACCGGTAGTAAAATTAAAATAGGAATGACTAGGCCGGCAAAGTATTTATCATAGGCAATATGAAGCCAACCACATAAAGTAGAAACAGAGAAAATTGTTTCTTATCTGACTAGCTCTTGATTTTGTGTGAAAAAATCCAATTATTCGACTAGTTTGATCAATTTAATTCAATTCGTTAATTTTTTTACAATTTTAAATTAACAATTTTGATCTGACCATGGAATCAGATCAAATAATTTTTTTTCATTCCATTAAAATTCAAATCAAATAACAGATTTCACCATGTATCATCCGATACAACCAAAAATATTTATATATATATATATATATATATTTATATTTATATTTTATATATTAGTCATATTTTAAGGGTTTTCTTTTTAACTCAAATAGGTCTATATTATGTGAAAATTTAAATTTTTTATTCAAAAATATCAAATATAGAATTAATTAAGTTTATTAATCGGATTGATCGGATTCAACAAATCCAATCCGAATAGATTATGGATTGAGTTTGAAAGGTGATCGAATTGACTACAGATTAAGATGTTTCAATCCGATCGAATGGTCGAATCGAATCGAATGAATATAAAATCAACAATTTCGACCCAATGCACACCGCTAATTTTATCCGTACATACCTTTTGTTTCCTTAGCCTTTTGATTGCTTCCTGAGGACATTGTCTAAACTACGTGAAAGGAATTCAAACGATAATATAAAAACAACCTTTATCGCGAGACTACTGTAATGAGGACAAAACAAATATAATGCTCACTTACTTTCTTGAGAAATATGTTGCTCCATTCCTAAGAGAGCTTAGACATGTTACACAAAGTTGTCACCAGCCCACAATGCTCTTCAAACGGTAAAAACAAAGGCTATATTATATAAAACCTGCCTGTCCCATCCGGTGAGAATAAGCATATTTATGCCTCAACCTTGGCATTTACAAAAAGTGGTAACAAAAATTTACTCCATTCAGCAAAAATAAGAAAAAAAAACTTACACGCACCCACTTGCATTTACATAATAAATCTTCTCTTTACCATGCCACCAAAAATATTTATAAACATAACTAGATTCTTCATTTAACTGTTGCACTTATCATTGATCTGATAATTATTTTACCTGCCATTCTTGATACCATGAAAATGGCCTTTCTAAAACAACCAATACACAAAAAATGTTTATCAGGACTACTAAATTTGAACCGTTGACAAAAACTAATCACTAATATTCAAAACTCCATCTACGGTGGTCCAGAAACAGACTATCACATAAAAAAAAATTTAGGAAAAAAAAATCAACTCAAACTACAGAACAATGTAAAATGTCCTCTCTTTTTACTCCAATCTATAAAAAAGAAGTCATGTTCTTATAAAAATCGTCAACTAAGACGAATTAAAAATCTTTTATTATTATTATCAAAAGACAAGAAGAAATAGTTAACCACATAGAAACAAGGGAGTAAGTTTTGTTTGTAACTTGTACAATATTTCATTTCTCTTTACTCTTCTTCAGAAAGAAAGATCCTATGGCCAAATCCATGGCATCTCATGTAACTCTCCTTCCTTATCTCCTCTTCTTCATCCCTCTATTGGCAACTCCATTTTCTGGAGCTTTTGCTTTAGAGGTATTTGTCCGAAATTCTCTAATATACCCTTTTAATTGTTCTACACAAATCAATAATTGTACTGCTTCACTATACCACATCGACACAGGTCTAGCAGAAAAAGAAGTTGCTGCTTATTATTCAGTGAATTCAACCCAAATCAAAAGGATAACTCATTCAAGTAGAAAAGATTACCTCGTAACTGTACCTTGTTCTTGCAAATCCACGTTTGGAACACATGGATATTTCTATGACACTCTTTACAGTATTCAATCTGGTGACATTTTTGAAGATGTTTCAACTCAAATTTATAGCGGACAAGCTTGGAGAGATGACAATGAATTAAAAGAGTTTAATCCTGGTGTAAATATTACTATTCATATTCCATGTGGATGTTCTAAAAGTGATTCCCAAATTGTGGTAACATATACAATTCAGGAGCATGATACACTATCAGAAATTGCCTCTCTTCTTTCTGCTACCACGAAAAATGTTGTGACCATGAATAAAAATCTTATTCGAAACCCTGATGCTATAGGCGTTGGATGGCTCATCTTTGTCCCAATGGAAAAGAATGGGATTAAATCAAAAAATACAGGTGAGCTCTGCTACATAATTTTTGGATATGTTTGTTTCCGATTCTATCCTAAGGTCTTATAAAAACACTTATAACAACAACAAAAATGCTTCTGAACAAAAGAGAAAAAACTGTTACCATAAGCGCTTCTAAGAGTCAGAAAGCACGAGCACAAATAATATACTTATTCTTCAAAGTTCTTTCTTTTCAAACCACTTTTAACATAAACAAAATTGCACAAGCAAACACACCCTTCAGTTATACTATTAAATTTATTTTGCCAATAAGAATGTAACATGACTCTTAGAAAGCTTAAGTGGCAGTTTTATCATGATCATACTGAACCACTTAACTGGATTGTTGTTAAGCTAGTTTCTGTTTATCTATCACATAAAGGAACTTCAAATAATTTGGTTAAGCCTCAATTCAGTTGATAATCCATTATCCTAAGATTTATAGTAGCTCCAAAAAATGCACAGGGGTAACTGATGGGAGTCTTGAGGCTAGTGTCTCATCTACGTAATTTGGGACTTATGCCTTTTATAACGAGGCGTACACCTTGAAGCTTAAGCCTCTTTCATGAAACAATAAAGGACCATATGTATTTTTTTAAGCTAGGGCCAAATTTTTTATACAAATCCAATAACCATTAAATGAAAAAAAAATGATATAAAAGGAAAAAGAAGAAATGAAAGGACTTCTAGAGTGACTCCTAGAGTTCTTTCATAAAATCGATTGAGCACAATTAGGATGATTTTATTTATTTATATTATATATAACAAGAAACTTAAACATAGGCATATGAAAATTAAGACATTCAAAGAAGAGGATCTTTTAGTATTTAATGATGTGACATCAAATGATGAATGGTGTGCCGGTGATTGAGACCTAGAAAACTAAGGGATACAAATGAATTTGATGATAAGTCTTTGGTTCAAGGGAAAAAAGGAACATCAAACTAAAAAAGTGAAGGATTTTCAAGAACTAAAAGAAAAAATCCACCAACAAATACTATAAGTAAAGATAAGTAAAAATGTAGATAAAGATGAACAACATATTAGAATTAAATATGATGATGATTTAATGAATGATAAAACCATTAGTGACAAGGGTGTTGATGAGTGATGAGTAAGGGTTTGAATTAGTATATTCAAGGGATGCAGAGGAAGAAACTAACAGTGACCAAGATATTAAAACATGTTTGGTATATTATTTGTGATTCATTTTGAAACTTGTTTTGTGATTTTATTTGAATTTTAACTTGCGTTTTAGACGTTTATTTATATGATTTGTCATTTTTTATCTAAACTACTAATGTTATTCTTATATTTTATGATTTGTCTTAACTTTTAGTATATTTTTACTCTATATAATAGGTTTTTAATGATTTTATGTATTTTTTTTAATTTTAAGTGAGGCTTATGCCTCACACCGCTTTGAAGCTTACGCCTTGTCTCATTTGGGACAACCGCCTCGGTACCCTTTTTTGCCTCTTGGAACCCAAGATTTATTTCACTTATAAATTTATTTCCTATTCAACACATACATCCTTGTGAAGTAAATTTGAAAAAACTATAGCCAGATATATAAATTAGAAAAAAGACACATAAATTTGACATTTTCACATGCAGGAATTGAAGAATTAACTATTATTAGCCTGTTGTTTCCATTGATTACCAGGAAGGAGAAAGAATTGGGCAATAATCATAGTCATATTAACAGTTGTGTCAATGCTTTCAATTGTAACCTTGCTTATTGTTATTTTTCGCCGGAAGAAAAAATGGCATGAAAACAATGTGGAGGATCCAAAAGCAATGTCCAAAAATTTGAGTGTCAACAAATCATTTTCCTTGCATAAACATTTCCTTCAGAAAGAAAACATTGAAGGTCAGATAAAAACTGATTCGTACCCAGAATTTTGTATAGGAGTTTAATAGATTCAGCTTTTTAAGTGAAGCTAAATATTTTATTATACAGATGTGGCAATTTTTGAATCTGAAAGACCAGTAATATATAGTGTTGAAGAGATTGAAGAAGCTGCCTGTTACTTTGATGAAAGTAAGAAAATTGGAGAAGGTGGATATGGGAGTGTGTATTTTGGAGTCTTAGGACAGCAGGTATTGTAAGTAGTCTGTTGATTTCTGAATCTTCTTGAGATTTCTAATTAGGATAAAGTTATTCAAACTAATTAAATGGTCAGCAGATATCATAAATAACAACATATTTATGCAACTTTCAGGAGGTTGCCATAAAGAAGATGAGATCTAACAAATCCAGAGAGTTTTTTGCAGAGCTAAAGGTCTTATGCAAGATTCATCACATCAATGTGGTGAGTAATCTTCTTTTGGAATCTTGTTTGCCTTTAGTCTGTATCAAGTGCAAAGGACTAAAAGAGAACTGACCTCTTTTTAGGTGGAGCTTTTGGGTTATGCAAGTGGAGATAATCACCTCTTCTTGGTTTATGAGTATGTTCGAAATGGATCTTTGAGTGATCATCTTTATGATCCATTACTTAAAGGTATTCCAAATAATTAATTTCATTATATTTTACATGATCCTCTAGTGATTTAGAAAGCAATTTTTTTAAAGAAAAAAAAGGAAAAAATGCATTGACAAGGAGTTGTATTGAACCAGGTTATCAACCACTGTCTTGGACTGCAAGAACACAGATTGCATTGGATGCTGCAAAGGGTATTGAATACATTCATGACCATACGAAAGCTCGGTATGTGCACCGTGATATTAAGAGTAGCAACATTCTTCTTGATGAGGGGCTTAGAGCTAAGGTATCTGATTAGACTTGAATATACTTGATAGAAATGCTTAGCTATTACCCTTTTGAGTTTTGACCAAGTTTACTATTTTCATAACTTTTGTTATCATTGATATATGTCAAGTTATTAAGTGATAGACATGTTCATATGATAAGTTTATATTTCTAATTCTAAAGGTTGCTTCTACATTTTTAAAGGTGGCAGATTTTGGGTTGGCCAAGCTTGTTGGAAGAACAAATGATGAAGAGATGATAGCAACAAGATTGGTTGGAACTCCAGGCTACCTTCCTCCAGAGTAATTTTATCATCTAATCAATAATACAATCATATTTGGAAAAACGATCAATGCATTTAATGGTTCTTTGATATCACAAAAAATAGTTTTTGTTTTTGTTTTTTGAAAGATCTGTTAAGGAGCTCCAAGTGACCCCAAAAACTGATGTATTTGCATTTGGAGTGGTACTAGCAGAGCTAATAACAGGGAAACGTGCACTTTATCGTGACAACAGAGAGCCAACCAAAATGAAATCTTTAATTACAGTTGTAAGATAAAGCTTATTCTTCAAGCCTTATTTGTTTCTTCAGTTCATATGTTTGTCAAAATTTCACAACCAAAAAAGTATCCAAGTTTACGTTCTATTAGTAAAGTTTTCATCACACACGGCCAGGTTCAAAGTATATTCAAAGACGAAAACACAGAGTCAGCTCTAGAAGCTGAAATTGATGGAAATCTTAGAGGCAGCTACCCAATGGAGGAGGTATTCAAGGTAAGTTTCTTATATTCGTAAAAGTTTGAAACCAACCCCTAATTATCATCTGGCTTTAAAAAAAAACTGGTATTTGCAGATGGCATTGATATCGGAAGTGTGTTTGAGTGAAGAAGCAATAGACAGACCAGATATGGTAGAGATAGTAGTGATATTATCTCAAATTGTGACTTCATCGGTAGAGTGGGATGCATCACTGGGAGGTAACAGCCAGGTTTTCAGTGAGCTGTTAAATGGTAGATGAACATGAAATAGCTATTTTAATTGGTTTGAGAATTGTGATTGTTTTCTTCTAGAATATATGAATTGGTTTGGTTAATTTTGTGGTTGCCTACTGTATATTTGCTTTCATGAGAGTAAATTTTAACGACAGTCTCAAAACTCCCAAAGCTGTGTATTCGTATTGCTGTCTGAATATAAGCAGTGGAATAAAATGTTTATACATTGAGAACATCAAAGCCCTGTTTTATGCTCTGTATCCAAAATGCAATAAATCTAAGCCAACAAGATTAGAACAGGATGCAGATCGATCCATGGTGTTTTTTAATTAAATTAACAGAATAGAAGCAAATGAAGCCACAGCTTTCTCAAAAAACATGTAGATAGAATCCAAACTAAACAAGCTATCAAGTTCACGTTACATTAAATACTGACATTTCTGAAGGGATTTAGTAAAAGGTACCTTAGCTCTCAACAGCATTCCAAGGATACTTAAGAAAGTAGCTCATTCCATGCTATCTTGACCAAAGGCCATTTCCTGTTAATGGATTAAGAGGTTGAAAAAGTAAATTAACCAACAAAACTTGCCATCCTAAGTCAGTTACTTTTAATTGCACTGGGAGGAATAGTGACATGAGGGTAATTACCAGCCAATGAAATTACCCTTCAGCATTTCCAATCAAACAGATTCTTCGATGGTTCACAATATTTTTCTTGGCATCCTCCATAAAATAAAGGAATGGTGGCTAGCTTGCAAGATCATCCGCTATTAGTGGAGGCACAAATCTGCAGCTGTTAAGAGTCTGCTCAAAGATATGACCCACTTTGAGAAGTTTTCCCTGCATACATAATAAAATATACAAAAGATTTTTAACATCGGCGGGAAGTCGCTTTTCAGTTTCAATTTTAATATGGTTAGTGACTATGCAACGAGCCTTTAGAATAACGTAGACAAGCCTCAAAAAGAGGGTGTCAACTAAAATAAATTAAGTTGTAAATACCATAATAGGAAAGCAGGTCTCAACAATCTAAAAAATAAACTGAACCAGCCAAACGAAGCTTCATACTCATAAGCCATAACTGGCAATGATTTCAGCCAAAATTTCGAAAAATAGGAACTAGTGAATTTAAGAGCACACAAACCTCATTAAAAGCTCCACCAATCATTTGAAGACCAACAGGAAGGCCTGCAGTACCCCCTTGAACAAATCCACATGGCAAAACCAATGCAGGTAATCCTGCTAAGTTAACATTCACCTGAAAAGAAATATAAATATGCTAAATGATATAAAACGAATGGTAAACCAAGATCTCACAAATAAACATGAAAGTAAAGCATTAAGATTAAGAAAATACTATTAAGTTCTGTATTCTTAAGAAGTATATAGAAATTTAGAATCACTTAAAGCTTTTAAGAGAATGGGTCTTTCAGCAGAAAATACATGAATTTTGTCCAATGATTCAAATGGACAAAAAAAAAAAGTTAAGATCCTAAACAGGGTTGATGGATTCTATAAAGGACAATCTCAGCTCAATATCAAATTTAGTACCAACATATTAAGGCTTGAATAGCTAAAAATAAGAATTTGATTTTGATTTTGATTTCTTTCATGCTTTTATCTGGGTTATTTAAATTTTCCCAGTTCATCCTCCTATATAATCAGCCGCATTCAAACTCAAGTTAGTGAAGTAAGATGTAACTTTATTAATCTTAAACTTTGTCCCTGTATCTGACAGGAACAGAAAGCTCTACATAAGATGACTAGTTATAGTATTGAAGATGCTTAGACATGTTATAGTATTGAAGATGCTTACAGTCATTATGTCACCTGCATACATTGCCAATGGATCATTTTTCTTTTCACCTGTAAACAAAAAAAATAAATGAAGTATTTATTGAAAAGACTGACTAAATATGACATGAAAGGCATGAGAGAGAGAGAGAACAGCTCACAGCATACCAATTTTATAAGCAGCAGACGGAGCGGCTGGTGAAATAAGGATGTCATGATCATCCAGAGCAGTCTTGAAGCTTTTCTGTATAATGGTCCTCACCTGAAATACTAAAACAATCATCAATATGTCTAGGAAGCGACAAGATCTATTGATAGTCAGATTTATAACATAATAATCACAACAGACCTCACCAAGAACAAACAACTATATTATCTTTGTTTCTGCAAATAAACCATATTAATATTTAATAATACTAACAATACATTCGTGATATTGAACAGACAGGAAGTTTAATTCAGAAAATCAGGCCTTTTAAAATTCTTTTGCGTAGAAGCCAAGGCTGAAGTCTAGTTTCAATATTCTGAATCTTTGTATTAAAATGGGGTGACTCCTCCTACCAAAATTATACTCATCAGAGTATCAACATTACAATTAGGGTACCTGCTGGGCACGCTTGTAATATGCATCATAATAACCTGCTGAGAGGGCATATGTTCCCATTAAGATCCTCATTTTAACCTGCACATGTGTAAAGAAACAAGTCACTAAATAAAAAACCCTTTAGTTGAAATCCTATAAGTCTATCTAGGCAAAGCATTCATAAGGTTTCCACCAGCATTACATCTAGAAACTCAGAAAAAAATGGTAAAAGTGTTGCTGACCATCAACTTAATTATCATGTACCTCATTACCAAATCCCTTTGCCCTGGAATCCCCATATAGAGCTTTTAGTTCATCGGCCATGACCTGGTTTCCATATCTGTATATTAATGAAACAAAATAAATATTAAGAAAAGTAAAGATATTTATGGCATTACATAGAGAGAGAACTCCCTGACAATCTTGCACACTTTAGACCAACTACAAATGAAAAGACAAAGACTTCAAATAATGCCTTTCTCAAGCAAATGGTTTCAGCTAATAAGCATTTTTTTTCTTCATATTTTTATCCAACCTTCAATAACTACAATGCTATAAGAACAGCAAATTTAGATTCCTTTTCAATACACTGCCTGCAAAGAATGATAAATATTAATATATGTAAGAATACATTCTCAGTAAATTACCTGATCCCATCATATCGTGATAAGTTTGAAGATGATTCACATGAAGCAAGAATATAATAGGCTGGCAAACCAAGGGAGAAAGATGGTAGTGAAACCTGCAAATTAATATCTAGAAGAGTTAAATAAGAGATGCAAAGGATATAGTTCCAAATTCAAATTTCAATCCCCACATCCCAATTCCACGCCCAAATGGGTGCTTATCATTTGAACTAAAAAAATAAATAACCAAAAGACAAGAAAATTAAAGGAAAATTAAATGAACCTCGGATACAAAACATCCTAACCCTTCAAGATGTGAAGCAGCAACATTGATTACAGAAGAAACACTTTTATCAACACCATCATCAAGAGTTTCACGGATAAGACCAACCCTAAGGCCCTTCAAGGGCTTAGATTCCAACACATTTATGGGGACACATTGAGATGAGAAGTCGGGGGCCTCCTGAAAAACAAACCTAAGCAAAATTAAAACAGCAATTATAATTTTCTTACATCAGCATCATATATTGATGTAGAGATTGCCTAAATGCCTTCTGTGTAACAACATTAGTCTTCAAGTCAAAAGCATGGATTGCAAAATGCTACTGTTCTAAAGGCCATAAATATTTAGGGTACCACTTGATCAAACAGTAACCATAAGTGTTGAGGGGATGGGCTTATATAACTTGTCAGTGAACTTCTGGTATATAAAAAGAAAGGTACATAGCATGTTTCAAACAAGGATGCAAAAGATGAACCAACGATCATACAGAAAATAATCTAAACCTTACTTGCTTACTAGAAGTGGCATCAAATCTATCATGGCCGGAAATTGCATGAAGAAGGATCCCAGCGTCAACAACAGACGAACCAAAGCATCCAATGACATCAAGCGAGGAAGCATATGCCATAAGTCCAAATCTTGATACTCGACCATACGTTGGTTTCAACCCAACAACCCCACAGAATGATGCCGGCTGCCTAACACTTCCACCAGTATCACTTCCCAATGACACCACACACTGCCTAGCTGAAACAGCTGACGCAGAACCTCCTGACGATCCACCTGGAACCCGGGACACATCCCATGGGTTTTTTGTTACCTAATAATTGAACATATACACCACCTAAGTTGAGTTAACCGATCCCAGTTACTAGTGCCAAAGCCAGAACTAACCAAACACTACCAAAACATTGCAAATTCTTAAATTATTCTTTTCTTTTGTACAAACCATTTCACTTCAATAAAATAAGCTACCATTTCCAATGGAAAACAATCAAATAAGGATAAAGTTGTGTCTTTTACAACACAGAAAAAGAAAAAAACCTGAAAAGCAGAGGCTTCAGTGGTACTACCCATGCCAAACTCATCCAAGTTGGTCTTACCCACCACAATTCCTCCCAACTCCTTGATTTTCCTCACTGCAGTAGCATCAAACGGAGGCCGATAGCCTTCCAAAACGCGGGACCCACCAGTGGAAGGCATGTCCGCCGTACAAATGTTATCTTTGACGCCAACGAGGACACCAGCCAAGGAACCCACTTCCTCATTCCTCTTGATTTTCTCGTCTAACTCGTGGGCTTGCTTGAGCACATTATCGGACACATGAAGGAAGGACCTGAGGTGTGGTTCTGTGAGTTTGAGGCGAGTAAGAAATGACTCGGCTATCTGGGTGGCGGTGAGTTGGCGGGAGAGGAGAGAATGACGGATGGAGAGGATTTGAGAATTGAGCTGAAATTGGTCGGTGAGGGTGGGGTCGGTGACGGGCTGTGAGGAAAAGGAAGATAATGATTTTGAGGGAGTTTGACGGAGGAGAAAAATGGGGTTGGAGGGGAAGCGAGATAGTGAGCGAGGAGGTTGCAGTGTGCTTAGCATCTTTCTTAGCTGCCTGCTTCTGTCTCTTTTCTGCTCACAGAGTGCCCATCTGAGCGGAGGTTTGAAACTGGATAACATTATAAGTCGATGGGGGAGAACAAAGTTCGTTTACTTTGGATTTTTTTTTTTTCTAAAAAACAAAATCACATAAAATAGTAATTTTAAAATTTAAGATGAATTTAGTCATTAGCATTTGAATTAAAATACAACCGAATTAATAAATTCGTTTATTAAAAAATAAAAATCGACTAATCCTATAAAATTTATAAAAGTAATTTATATCGGATTAAATTTTGTATTTAAATTTTTTTTCATAACTGATAATTTTTTAAATATTTTTTTTAATAACTAAATAATAATTATATTAAATTTTATATTTTAATAATTAATCAAAATTAAGACATAAACTAATACAATTATTTATTATTTAATATTAAGATTAAGCATTCTTGTATTACACACAAACTTAGAGAAAAATAAAAATATTAATATTAATCTATTATAAATAATTATAAAAAACAATTAAAAAGATATAAATACATATTTATATAAAATTAAAGTAAGCTTTTATCGACCATAGAAAGAAACATAACATGTTATCACAATAAAATTTTCAACTATAGAATATATATGAAAACATAAATAATAATGTTAAATAATTTTATAAATTAAATATTATATCGATTGTCAATACTTTTGGTACATTTAATGCATCGAAAAAATATATTAAAATAACTCTTTCAAAATATAAAATATATAATAATTTTCAACAACTATGATTTTCTATTTCAAGCTCCAATTTCAATTTCTCACTCAAACTCAATGCTCACATCCTAGCTTCAAGCTCCAACTATATATGTATATAACTATCACTTATTAAAAAATGAACGAAAAATGAGAAATAAAAGTCAAACTAATAGGAGATTAGAGGTGTTATATATCTAGAGAAATAATAATGAAAAAAGACCGATAATAAAAATTGGAGGGTTGGTAGCTTGACATCAGGCTTGGATTTTCTATTTTTTCTGTGTGGAGAACTTATTACTAAAAAATTAGATAGTGTTTCCAATTGGTATATTTATTTATTTTTTAAATATAATAAAAAAATTAACCTTTATTTTACATTTCAATTTATTATTAATTACTTTATAAATTTAAATTTATATTATTTTTTATTATTATATATAAATAATTTATTTAAAAAAATTATTTAAATTTATTCAACCAAACATGTAAGATAAAACCTAACATGCAGAACAGACACAAGCACAAAATAACACTATTGTAAACCCCAATATAATTGATCTATTGGAATTAAAAATATAAAATATTTCTAAGTCTAAGTAACATGCATGTACCACTTTATATATAATTAAAAAATCAAAATTTTGTTTATTCTCGAGCACAAATCTACGACCCTGAGATAATAATTTATCTTAATTAATTTTATATATATTATATTAATTTTACATTTTTTATCGAAAAATAATATTAATTCTACATTGTTATTTTTATTTTTTATAATTTTTTAATCAATAAACAATTAATTATTTTCCCACATTAATTTCAATCATAATTATTTATCATTATATATCTATAATAAATGATACATAATGTGATGTATAAAATATTTTATTCCTTTCATTTAAATGTATTATTTTTTGAAAAAACATAAAAATAAATATGTTAAATTTATTAAAGTACATCGAATAAATCTATTCACAATTTAAATTATAATTTAAATTAAGTTTTTAACTTTATGTAAATTATTAAAAAAACTGTTTAATGGTGTTTAAAAATATATTTTATAAATAATTTAAAATTCATTAATTTTATTATTAATTGATCTAGTAAGTGTTTTTTTGTTATAATGTATGAAACAATATTTTTAGAAAAATAATTTAAATAAAAATTAATATATTAAATATTTGTATTTTTTATATTCAATATTCAAATAATTTTATTTTAAATTAATAAATATGATATATGTAAAATTTAATTTTTTAAAATATAATATACAAAGATCCTGTATGTAGTCCTTGAACTTGTTATTGGATTAGGATAAAAATATAAAAAATCATTAATTAAAATTTGAAATATATTAATGCAAAGTTAACGTAGAAAAACTATTAATTAGTTTTATTATATTTTTTAAATCTTTTTTATTAAATAAAATTACTATCTTAAAATGATATATAAGTGTTGGTTGGATTATTTCTCGTAAACATTTTAGTTTTAAAAATCGATACAACTCATTATATATTGATTTTATTCTAAATAAAAACAAACTTAATCACAGTAAAAAAACCATATAAATTGGTTTGAATTTCTATTTTTGAACATCCTAATTGTAGTTCAATTACTTTAACTTAAATAAAATATATTATTTTTATTATTATAAATTTTAAATGTTATTATAAATATTCTTATAAGTTGTAAAATATACAAAATTATACTCGTATTTCTTATATTTACATTACTATTTTTTATATACAAAAAAATTTACATGTTTATAATTAAAATCCGAATATTAGATATTTATCATATTTAAATTAATTTTGTGTTTTTTAAATTCATTAAAAAAATTAAATTTATTTTATTTTATTTTTAAAAATAATAATCAGTTATGAACGTAATTTTGTTTACGTTATAATTTTTTTATAAAATAGAATTTGATTGAAAATCATTCATCAAAATACAACTAGTGCAATTAAAAATGGCTCTCACATCTAAATATAAACATCAACATCTATGTAATTAGCAAAATAGGTTGGTTGAAAATGAAAAGCATCACTTGCTAATTACAGAATAGAAAACAACTCCTACCAACAACTTATTATAGGCCTAACAAGCACCAATTTTTGATAGGATTATTTTGTAGAATCAAGTAAGTCCAAGCAATTAACCTCTTATCATTTCCTTTCAAGTAGGAATGACAAGATCATAAGAACTTGTAGCATCCTATGCACTCTTGTCTAATATTAGGAAACTTCTCAAAATTGAAACCACATTACAGATCAAACTATTAGAAGGTAAACCAACACTTGTTGAAATTTCCTGATCATCATCATGATTCGCCCAATTCTCAGGTTAATTTGAAAATTTAAAGAGTTAGTCTTAAGCTTCAACTATATTTCTTCTTCGATCATGAGTAAGACATTGAGCTTCAGACACGTAATTAACCACTTGATTTACCATTGCAAACTCAAAAGGAAACTGCAATTTCATAGAGAACAAGCAGTAAAATACATGTAAGAAATTGATTTCGTACAAGATAAGAACAAAAATGGAGGGGTGAAGGAAAGATAATGGCAAGATCAAGCAATTGATCGGTGAAGATTGCGAACCAAGTTTAAGAAAAGTGAAACCGGAATAGCAACATACCAGATGAGCTGGGTTAAAATGGAGGAAAGAAAATGGCATGATCAAACGATTGAGAAATGAAAAAGGCAATATCGAAATCGAGATGGAGCTAGGCATATCAAAAAACCTAAATATCAATAACAACTTAATCGAAATGAATTAACAGAAAAACAAGAAAGGAAACTAGTACTAAGACTAGAAGACGTGACCAGAGAGAGTAGCTCGCTCTCGAGGAAATTTAAATTTCCTTAACAATATTACTTAGCTAATGTTGTGGAGAAGATAATGGCAAGGAAACTGAGAGCCAGTCATGGAAGTGGTTGTCATGCGATGTTTTTGAAAGGTCTTCTTATGATTTTTAATAATGATACATATAATAGATGAAGAAATATAACTAACGTACTTAGAACAACAAGAGAGAGGAAAAGTTAGATACTATAAATATTAAATAGATAAGTTAAATAATTATAATTTTATTATTTACAAAAATTAGATACTATAAATATTAAATTAAAAATATTTATTTTATAAATTAAAAATTAAAATATTCATTTTTAAAAATTACTGACAACTTGTAACTATCTGAATTAATATACTATAAATTTGAGTACCACCTGTGTCTTTAACCCAAAAAGTCGAGGTTCGTTGCTCACTTGCTCCAATTGTACTCGCTACACAACCTCTTAGACAGATGAGACTGTTCAAATCGCTTAAAGGCATTACCAGTCTTTGCATTTCTTCGCAGAACTGCTAGATGTTAAATAAGACCTGCAAATCTCTGTATGAACCAGATCTACTTGTTCTACCCCTGCTAGTTGAACCTCGAACCTTCAGATCCCATTGTTACTCGCAATTCTGAGATTCTGATTTTGGGAATAGAAGCCCCCGATGGCAGGTGCTGTCTCGGCGCTGTTCCTACTTGATATCAAAGGTCGTGTTCTCATCTGGCGTGACTATCGTGGTGATGTCTCCGCTGTTCAGGCCGAGCGTTTCTTCTCTAAGCTCATCGAGAAAGATGTTCGTCTTCATAATTCATTTACTACATGTTTCCTTTTTCATTCTTAATCAATTTTCTTTCTTAACTATTGATTGAGCTGAAGGAGTTAACATGAAAAGAGAGGGCGAGTTTTTTTTTTAATTATTATCTATTGATGCGTTCAACTCAGGTAATTGAATTTAGTGGAGTTTCGGTTTCTTAAGTGATCGGATTTGCTCTATTGAGAATTTCAGGGTGATCCAGAATCTCATGATCCAGTGGTTTACGACAATGGCGTTACCTACATGTTTGTACAGCACAATAATATTTACCTGATGACAGCTTCAAGGCAGAATTGCAATGCTGCCAGCCTTCTTTTCTTTCTACACCGTGCTGTTGATGTAAGTGTTCTGGGTAATTGTATTCCATGGGCACGCTATACGAGTGAATAACCTCATAATTTGGTATTTTGCTGTGTGACTTAATAACTTATTATGTTTGATGATTTCTTGTGGTAGGTTGTGTGACTTAATAATTTATGATGTATGATTTCTTGTGGTAGGTTTTCAAGCATTATTTTGAAGAGTTAGAGGAAGAATCACTAAGGGATAACTTTGTGGTAGTGGTAAGGGAATGTTCACTTTATTGCTTCTTTTTTTTCTTCTTTCTTGTGCACTGATTCAATTTGTGGTTTGTTCATTATAAGACTATGCTATAGGGTTTGTGGCTTGTTCATTATACGATTATGCTATAGGGTTTGTGGTTTGTTCGTTCTAAGACTATGCTATAGGATTTATGGTGATGCCTTGTTTACTTGCCAGTACGAGTTGCTTGATGAAATGATGGACTTTGGCTACCCTCAATACACAGAAGCAAAGATTCTTGGTGAATTTATTAAGACAGATGCTTATAGGATGGAAGTTACTCAGAGGCCTCCAATGGCTGTAACTAATGCAGTTTCTTGGCGTAGTGAAGGGATAAATTACAAGAAGAACGAAGTAAGTCTTTCTTTGTCTATATTTTTCCAAAAAGAGAGAGACTTTGCTGTTAATGTTTGGCGGCACAATTTATTTGTCCTGTATTTCAGGTTTTCTTGGATGTGGTGGAGAGTGTTAATATCCTTGTGAACAGCAATGGGCAAATAGTTAGATCTGACATTGTCGGGGCATTGAAGATGAGAACTTATTTAAGGTAAATTGTTCTTTACACTTTGCCGTTATATAGTCTTTCTGCTAATTCATAATGACATTCTAAATCTTTCTAATTTAGTACCAAAGGTTGATTTAAATTCAGTTTACAGGAAAAATGGCTTATTTCAACTATGTCAATCTCGAAATGTTATTGACTACTCCTAAGGTGGTACTCCCCACTAATCACATTGCTTGTTCTCTTAATCAAGTATTAGATACTTATGTTTTTCAAGAAAATCATTGCATTTTATTGGCTTTGAGTACCATATTATCACTTACTCCAGGGGGAATAAATAATTTCTCGTCAATCTCTTGTTTTTTTCTGTTAAGACTTGTTAAGTGTTAAATTAATTTAATGTATTAAAAAATTATATTTTAAGAGACTCTACATTGAAGTTTGTGCTAATTTTATAATATGTGCCTTAACCTCTTAAACTCAGAAAGTTCCTAGAGTAATTATGAAACTTTTTTTTTTATTCGCCGCCACTTCCCCCCTTTTTCCTTTCCACATTATAGACATTAGGACTGCAAGTTGTTAACCTGTACTAATTTTACTTGCAGTGGTATGCCTGAATGTAAGCTTGGTCTCAATGATCGAGTTCTATTGGAGGCACAAGGCCGAGCAACAAAGGGAAAGGCCATTGATTTGGAAGACATGAAGTTTCATCAGTATACAGCTCAAATGATTGATTTTTCTTTTAATTCTATATTGTTCATACAAGTAGTAGAAGTACTGAAATTACTTATATCCCTCTAAATCTGGTACAGGTGTGTACGTTTAGCCCGGTTTGAAAATGATCGCACTATATCTTTCGTACCGCCTGATGGATCTTTTGATCTCATGACGTATAGAATCAATACTCAGGTAACAGTTTTGCCTTGCACTTTATGAAAATTGTTATTCTGTTGTTTCTTGCAAACTCTTGCCTTTAATGGGTTTCAAGATTTCCATGTTCAGGTAAAGCCTTTGATTTGGGTGGAAGCTCAAGTTGAAAGGCATTCAAAGAGTCGAATTGAGATGACGGTAAAAGCTAGGAGCCAGTTCAAAGAGCGTAGGTTGGAAGCCTCTTTACTACCAGATTTTGTCAGCTTAGTCTTCATAATTCTTCAGTAATGATATTTTTTAATGTACAGCACTGCTACTAATGTTGAGATTGAGTTGCCTGTGCCTTGTGATGCCACCAATCCAAATGTTCGGACATCAATGGGATCTGCATCATATGCACCTGAAAGTGATGCATTAGTTTGGAAGATAAAATCTTTACCCGGAGGCAAGGTACGGGTTGAATGGATTTTCATGTCGTCCCAAATGACATAAAATCTAGTGTTTTTTTTTTCTTTTTCCATCCATATGTTTTAACTCCAAATTATTTAGGAGTATATGTTGAGAGCAGAATTTCGCCTGCCCACCATAACAGCCGAAGAAGCAACTCCTGAGAGAAAGGCTCCTATACGTGTGAAGTTTGAGATACCATATTTTACTGTATCTGGAATACAGGTATGCTTCTAAGCACGTGATCTATTCCCTGTTCATGCCTATGGGGCACCTTGGTTAGAATATATTTTTTAGTATTCTGAATGTTTGTTTAGAGCTTAAGAAAATCTTGTCTATACCTCTCTCCCTCTTTTTTGCATTCATACCTGCAACTTGAGAAGTAGCATACGTATAAAGAGAATAGGTATTTTGGAGGGGTGTTGAGGAAGGAAGACCATGATTTATAGGCTAAAGCTTAAAGTTTATCATCATAGCAGCCTCACTTTCTTGCACAAATTCATGTGCACCAATCAGGGAATACTCAATCATTTTAGAGTAACTTTTGTCCATGTCTCAAGTAAATTAATGGCATGTAGAAGAAATATGTAAACACTGTAGTGGCATTAGGGCCATCTATGATGTAGACACCATGACAAATGTCTATTTCATTGATCTGGTTGACCAAACCATGGCATCATTGTGCTAGGAATTATTTTAAAAAACATGTGAAGTCACTAGCGGAATATGTTTAATATTCATGGAACATTTGAATTTTGTAGGTTCGTTACCTGAAGATTATTGAAAAAAGTGGATACCATGCTCTTCCATGGGTGAGATACATTACAATGGCTGGGGAGTATGAACTAAGGGTTATATAAATACGCATCTCCAATTGGTGTTTCCAGCCCGCCTGATTTGCATCAATGTCATGATTGATCGAGAGACAATCTGTAGATGGCTGAAGATCAAAAGGTCAATGAGTTTCAGACCTGCAGTGATTTAATTGAGAAGATGTATGCCCTCTGGCATTGTTTGCTCTGTACATTTTGAGTTGTATACATGAGTGATATAAGTTGATGGTTTCTAGCAAAACAGTCCTCTATTATATATTGAAACAAATTGAGCCATTCTACTTTTGAGATTTTGTCAATGAAAATTTATTGATCATTCGGCTTCCCAGAACAGTGGGGAATACTTGTTGCACTATATTTGCATGTCAAAAGGGTCCCCTGCTTTTCCACCTTTTCCTAAAATCCTGGCAGATGGGCATCTTTCAAGATTTTGCAGGGGACAATTCGTACTAGCCAAAGATGGGAAATATTTGTAGTCTTAAAGCAGTAGATGTGTTGGTACCATGGATAAATTTTCATAACTGCAAGTCTGCAAGGTATCTTAATCAAATTTATCACCTATTAGAATATGCTAAATGAACATCATTGACATCCCTGGGATATTCCCTTTCTTGCTATGAAGCATAAGGTCATATGTTTTAGATGGTGAGGCTTTCACTTGGTAAGTAGTTTTTTTTTTCGTCTTTTCTGATTAGTTTTGGATTCTTTGCATTCTAGTTGAAATCTGTTTTCATGTCTGCCTTTTGCCCAAGGAAGAACACTGCGGTATTAAATTATTTTACTATTGCTGGACATGAAATGAATATTTGAAAAATAATCATAGTAATAGTAAATATTCATTTCCTTGCGTATTCATAACAATGAGTGATTTTAAAGACACAAATTTGCTTACACGCTACTAATGTGTCGTGTAGCATAAGAACTTTGGAAAATGGAGAAATGATTTATTTTTCTAAATAACTATGCCGTGTGGTACACTATAAATAGTGTGTTTGTTTGTTAGCATTTCTCCTATAACAATACTATCTGATTTGTTTAGAATAGATGAGAAACAATGAAACTTTGATCAATAATCACAATGGATGTGTACAAACAAATCTATAACTTCCTTGCAAATGACAAATTTAAGTTTTTCATCATTACAAATATTATGATACAGTCATTGCATAATGCATAAGGGGTAATCACTGCCCATTACTTATCCCTTTTATATTATTGGATATTCTCTCTAGAAACTGTTCAAAAACCCCTTCACTCGTTAGCATGCTAACCATGGCATATTTTGGATCCGTCCCAAAGCGTATTCCTCTGACCATCATCTCATGTTCTTTAAAAAGCTTCTCTCAGTATTCTATGTTATCTTTGCATTTCAACCATGCCAATGCTGTTTTTCCCAATAGAATCACCAACACAGTTAGATATTTATGTTTGAAACTAATCTCATTTTTATAATTTAAGAACCCAGCATTCAATTCATAAATACTCTGAAAACAGTGTAGAAACTTTTATCAGGATATGACTCGGGTGTAGACTCTCCATCGAAGATGCAATATTCTCGAGGGTATTTGGGCAGATTTGACACTTCATTTTTTGCAATGACTTTTCTTAACCTTTTCCATCTTTGAGTCATTATAGGATGACCATGCTCAAAGAAGTTCTCAGAGTTGTGGTTTGATTTCAAGTCTTGATAGCTGTAGCAGATCACTCCCATGATCTTTGCAGCTCGGAGTTGGAAATCTTTAGAAACACCAATTGAGCTTAACTCTTTGAACTTAATCATCATTCTTGTAATCTCTTCATCCTTAACAAGTATCTAAAGAAAATCAACCCAAGTTAAATTGAGAAATGGCAAGGCGGAACAACAATTTAGAAAATGAGTTTAGGTCTAGAAAGAAGTTTACCCAATGCGAGAACCAGCATGTAAAGTGCTTTTTGAAGGTGAAATGCATAACATCATAATCATTTATGGGTGTGTATTGGGGGGCAAACAATAAGCCCAGCCATAGATAAGTTTCCAATAATGGAAAAAGTTAATTTTTAACAGATAATGATAAGAAATCTTAGGATAATGTCATTAAATCTCACTCTTCAATTCTTTGATTATTTCTTGAATTTTCTTCTCAATTTTCGTCTCAATTTTATTCTATAAATATTTTTTTTCTTAATGTAATTATAATACTACTACTTATATTTGATGGGGTCTTATTTTATATTTATATCTAGAAAAATGGTATGTTTTAGAATGGTATTGGGATTTAAATGCTAAAAAGATACACAATTAGCGCAAAAATTAAGTTGCGTGAAAAGAGGCTAGTCTAAAGGAGTGACACATGGCGACATATGAGATGGGAAGTGTAAATGTGTTGACACATGACATAGATCAGTGTAAGTATGATTTGAATTTATTTTGTTAATTACATCCACATATTTTTTTTTAAATACATCTATTTATTATATAATAATCATAAAAAATTTATAAAAAATCTTAGAAATATCCATAAAAATATAGAAGATTAATATTTTTTACAAATATAAATAAATAATTTTATTTCATTATGATAATAAAATATATATAAATGTAAAAAAATTGATATAAAAATGTATGTAAAATAATAATTATCAATGGATTATAAATATCTAATTCAAAAATTATGAAACTAAGTTATTCATTTGTAGTTAATAATAAGATTATTTTGATATTTTCTTGAAATTTTTGAAAATTATATTTTTTAATATAATAATTATAAAATTAAATAATTTAAATTAAATAATTATGTACTTAATTATTTAAATTAAATAATTAAAGTAAATAAGTTACTCCCATAATTGCCTTTGCTCTTTTTCACAACAGTATCACGAACTGTGCCATCTGGGTTACTGGGTGAAGTTATCACCTCTATGTATTGCCCATTTTCCTTATTTGCATGTGCATCCCCAGCCCATTTGTATAGATCTGAACGCGGGAGATTTGTTTCTTCCATATATTGCTGTTATCCATGAATGTTTATACTAACCATGTTAATTAGAGATAAAATTTATGTCTATTTCATGGCGAAATAAAATACTGACGTGCTAAAATTTATTTCACCCATGTAAAATCCTCTCATTGGGAATTCCGCATTAAGATTTGGGTCTTGCAAGTAAAATATTTTTTTTAGTTAAATCAATAAGCATAGGGGTTTGCAAAGAAGGTATGTGATCTATGGAATTCAACTATGTTTCTTATACTGTTTTTTTTTTAATTTAAATATTTATTTTTTAAATAAAAAAATATTATATAGATAAAATTTAAATTTAAATTTATAATGATAAAATAAATAATCATATCATCTATAATTAAAAGTAACAAGACTCAACAAATCAAACTATCAACCAAATTATTCTCAAGTAACGTATAGTTAATTAGTTTTGTAACAAAATAATTTGTAAATAAAACTAATATCTTAGGAAATTAATTAATACCAAAACATGCATGATCTCTATTTAAAGCTGACCGAGCAAGCAAGCTAGCTATCAAAATATAGACATTGCCATGTTACATGTTTGGATGGGGTTCAAAATCCGTAAAGATTGTGCTTGTGTGAATTTGTCAGTACATTCACATGTGTGTCTTCCCAAAAATATGTTCGTTTCAAATTGTCCCTCAAACCGTGCAGACACTTGCATGTTCTACTACATTAATTGTTCTCCAACATGACACCCTTTTGGAACAACATTACAACTACTTTGTTTCCCATACTCGTATAAATCTTCACATACATGGATCATTATTTTAATTTTACTTTTTAAATAAATATAATATTATTTGTAAAATAATTCAAGTAATTTGTTGCGACATAAAGTTTTTTAGTTATCAAGTAACTCGTAGACTAATATTATGAGTTAGTAAATAAGTATCAATATAAGATAAATATTTAACATAATAAACGATCGGTATTCAAACTTTTAATTATCTATCCATGAGATAATTAAATAGATAAATCTTTGACATTAAAGATAAAATTTATAACTGTGAATAAGAATCATTGGTAAATATATTCTTCAATAAATATTCACTAATTCTCAACATTAAACATAACTTATAGAACTTCAAATAACTAGAAATAATCTATCATAATTACATATACTAAAATCTATACTCTCTTCGTAAATATCTCTTTACATTAAACTCTTTTTTTTTCTTATTATCTCGACTTATTTATGCTTATGGGCAAATGCGTTAGCAAGAACGCAATGCAATCTACTAGTAGTTCTTCTTCTTGTTTCGGCTACATAAACCAAAACTTTTTGAGATTGCTTATATAACTCATTACCTGACAAACTGGGATCACTATCGTGCAATCCTTATCCATCTTCTTCCAGTACGGTCGGAGCACGGCTGGATCACCCCTACCATGTTAAAAAAACGTTACACATTTTATTTATCTACTTAAATTAAGCATACGCTCCTTTTATATATATTTTTAAAATAATAATTATGAATTCACACGTTACAAATATTAACCGATAAAAAAATATTTAATTTAAATATTACAATTTAGCTTTATATAGTATATTTAGTTTAAATAACATGTAAAGATTTAATTTAAAAATATATAGTTTAATAGATGTTCATTTGATTTTTTAGTGTCTTAGATTTATGGGAATTTGTTTATCTCTATTTTATGATATCATTAATTCAAAAAATTTAAAATACATAAAATATAAAATTAAAATCTAAATGGTGAGTTAAAAATATATAATGACTAATCTTATACCAACACATATAGAACCATATTCAATGATTTTTACAACTTTAAATCTTATTAATTAAATAAATCTTTATTTATCACTCAAAAAAGTTAAGTTTCACTTTATTTAAACAATTATATACTTGGATGTATGATTACTTAATATATTTCAAATTAAAACCAAAAAGAGAATTTCTTTAATATCATTTTATTTGTTATTATATTCAAATTTTTGAGAAAAAAATGAAAAAAATATTAAAATACTCAAAGTGTTAAACATATTACAAATTATAGAAACAATTAAAAAGAGTGTCTCTTTTTATAATTTTTAATCACATTTTATGGATCGTAATTGTTTTAAGTATACTAATTTAACATATATTTAGAAAAAATTTGATATTTTCTTTTAATTTTATAATAATAAACAATTATTTTAATGTTATTTCTTTGTAATTATCAATTTTATTAATTATTTCACATATAATCTATATATTTTATGAGTCTTTTGGCTTTCCCTTTTAATTCATCTACTAAAAAATAATTATTAATACAAATAAATAATTTAATAATTAATTTTACACTAAATACAATTTAAAAAATAAATTAAAATTTAACACATATTTATAAGATTTTTTTATTTTTTCTTTAAATTTAGTAATAATAAACATTATTATAATGATCACAAATCTTTTTGATTTTTTTTTCTTTTTAAAATGAAAATTTTTAATTTTTAAATTAAATCAATTATTTTTAAGATTTTTTGAGTATTTTCGTTTAATTTCTCGTTAAAAGATAATTAATATATAGAATCCATCATTTTTATACTAAATATAATTTAAAAAATAAATTAATTATAATTAAATTATAATTGAATAATATTATATAAATAAATACGTTGATACTTATTATATATATCACTAATCAACATGTTCATTTTTATATAAAAATATAAACTTACTTTTTTATAATAGTTATATGATATACCTTCTTTGTGTCTACAATAAGTATATATCATTGGCATTGTCTCACAAGGTTTGACATCTTTTGTAAGTACAATTTCAGTTATAAACTGAAAGAAGTGAAATGAAAAAAGAAAGATTATAATAATATAGAGAAGATAGCTTACTGGTCGAGGTTGATGAAAGAGATGTCTGATGAGGCCTGAATGGTGGCATTCATGGGAGACAATGAGTTTTTCTTCACAGTGTTTGGTACATATGGAGGAGGTTCTTAGTGCCGTAGGTTTTTAACAAGGTGAGAGTACGTTACGATAGAAACTTGTTATGAATCTATGCATGATATCAACATCTACTTAATTTACTATGCTGAGATATAGCTATTGGAATAAAAATAGTGGCTGTTGTTTTATATGTTATATTAAGAGATTGAGAATTAACGTCTTAATTTGTACTCTTTGTCGTTGGTTCAAGGTTGAATCCTCGTTACTTGAATTTTACTTGAATTTAAATTTTTATAGAATTTTTGAACTTTTTCTAGGCTTCAAAAGACTATTAGACTTAATTTTAAAATTTTTGTAAACTTTTTCAGGCCTGCAGTAACTTTATATAATTTTATTATTAATTTTTTTTACATCTTTTAATTTTTATTTTTTTTAGATTCTTTAAAAATCTAAATTAAATACACCTAACTTTTTAAAAAATTTTAAAATTCATAAAAATCTATAAATAATATTAAAAAAACATGATATTTATTTTTAACTGTTATCGTAGATCTACGATTACGATTATAAGAATCGAAATATAAATAAAAGAGATCATAGACTATTAACGAACATAATATATCTTTGAGTAACGATAAGGGATAAATTTAAAAGTATCTAAGATCTAAAAACACATTTCTGACACCATATAAAAATTTATAACGTAGAGCTTTTGAAGAGAAAGATTTTTCACAAACTTATAAATACAGATTACAGGTCTCGAACTGATACATGATTTTAGATTCCTTAAATATATATATATATATATATATGATTTAATTTGCTGAAAAAGTAATCTCTGACACATATAATTAAAATAATGTATAAACGTGAGACTCACAAGATAGCATCTAATAAAAAAATTGTTGCCCCATTTGCTATTAAAATATATAGTATCGCTAGTATGGATGTATTATTCCTACAATATATTATAACATTAAAGCATATATTTAAATAAATAATTATGCATAATTAGTTATCTGTATACAGGGCTTTGATAGTCATTAATCTGTCTAAGAATTCTTTAAACACTTGATCCTGACATACCATGCTAACCCTTGCATATCTTGGATCAGATCCAAAGCGTCTTCCTCCTCTCACCAACATCTTCTCTTCTCTTAAAAACTTCTCACAATCCTGTATCTCCTTCGTATTACACTTCAACCATGCAAAAGCTGCTTGATACAAGTACCAAACAAAGAAAAAGCTTAATTAAAATTTTCAAATATATATCTCTGCGCATATATTTCATTTATTATCTAAACTTTCATTTTTTTATTCAATATATATAGTATCCAAACAACACGATTTACTTCAATTTCCAGGAACTTTTTTATTCTACTTGGTATAAAGCTTCAGGAATTGGATTATCAATTTAGTTACTAATTTAATTATAAGAAAAGTTACTAATTAATTAATCTCTTCAACATTTGTTGCCGAAAGTAATAAATATAATTGTAAATTTGAGTATTAAATTGAATATAATGAATTCCTCAAATTTTTAAATTATATTTATTTAATTGGTTTTACTTTTAAATTTTTTGTTATATATATGTATTTCATTTTGAATAAGCAAAAAAAACATATTTTTTTTAGCTATGCAAAAAAAAACATATGCCTATGTGATGTTAAAAATAAAAAAAAACATCTATAAATGTATAATGATACGCCATTAAGATTAGAGACAATAAATTGAATAAAAAATGAAAATTTGTTCATTAAACATAATCAAACACAAATATATGTATTAATTACCAGGATATGATTGAGTCAAGTTTCCATTAAAGATGCAATATTGTGGAGGGTAGTTGGGCAGAGTAAAGACGTTATTTTGTTGAATGACATCTCTTAACCTCTCCCATCTTTGGGCTAAGACACGATGAGCAAATTCAAAGAAATTCTCAGAGTTGTGATCACAAGATTTGAAGTCCTGATAGCTTTCGCAAATGACTCCCATGATCTTTGCAGCTCGAAGTTGGGAATCTTTAGACACACCAATTGAGCTATACTCTATGAACTTCACCATCTTTCTAGCTATCTCTTCATCTTTAACAAATGCCCAACTACCAAAAAAAAAACCCAATTCGTTAAATTGAGAGATAACATTTATTATTTAAAAAGTAAAAAAAGAATAGGGCCATTATTTATTTTTACCCAATGCGAGAACCAGCATGTCCAGTGCTTTTAGAGAAAGTGAAGTACATGATATCATAATCAGCTGGTTGAGTTATAGGTGTGTATTGGGGCCAATAGTAAGCCAAGTCATATACAAGTTTGCCATTGTTGCCGTTATTTTTAACCACGGGTTCACGGATGTTACCATCCGGGTTATTGGGTGAAGTGACCACCTCTATATAAGGTTGATCATGCTTGTTATAGGCATATGCATCACCGCCCCATCTGTATAGCCCTGATCGTAACAAGTCTGTTTCTTCAGGATATTGCTGCAAATCATAAACAATTATACGATGAATATATATTTTGTATTATAAAAGATAAAAATTTATTTATTAACTTTTTGCAGATAACAACAACCCTTGTCACTAAATATCACAAAAACACTATACTGCTAGTGGTAACAAATTTGTGAGTGACGTGTCAGTATATGATTTGGTAGTAATGTATTCAGGGCTTATATGAAATTTGTGATAGGAATCGTACGTGTTGCATGTCACTAAAGTGACTTATCTACATTTTTAAGAGTCATATGTGCGATTATCCAAACTTTCGGAGTTTAATTAGCATTTTCCCCCTATGAATTTTGTACTCAATTTTCTTATTTTACCATTATCTCAAGTTTTTATAAAGACATTGATTTAAAAAAGTGAAACACTATATTTCTTAAAAAATTAAAAACAAAACAAAACACATTATATTTTGTAAGTATCAAAAGAGGAATTATAACTGAATGACATTAAAGTCTCATAATTTTGAGACAAGTAAATGTAAAGTCAAAGATTTAATTCTAGAGTGTGAGTTATATAATATTATTTTAAATGCATATATTTTTAGGCTTAATCTATGCTGTTGAAAATATTGTTATCAGCTACACATTTGAAGAATATTTTCAGTTTTCTTAACTTATATGAGAGTAAACACTTTCAGATTTTGATAATATTTTAAATCTAAAATAATTAGAAATGACAGTCCTGGATTATTAGGAAAATTACATCAAGTGTTATTGAAGTAGCTAGGAAATAACTCATAAAGAACATGATAATTAAGTAGTTGTTTGTGTTTGACGCAAGCTGGCAAGTCAAAGTATAAAAGACGACAAAGTAGGCAGAAACATGCATGGGCATGTTACCATGGTTGCCTTGGGTTGAAACACAGAATTATGTTGTGTGTGCTTCGAAAAACATGTTTGTCTGTTGGTTCCTAAGCATTAAACACAGTGATTCCAAAGTCGCAGATGAAAACATATGCTTTTGTTTCAAAACATATGGTACTGAATGATGGATATCTATAGATACTCACCGAATAATAAGGGGCAGCACACACAACGTCAATGGGGTCGGAGCCACATCCTGGTGACGTAAGAGCATAGAGCACAGCCTGATAGAGTTGTGTTGAACCCGTTCCCACCACGACGTAACGATCGTCCACGACTGCATTCCCTACAACACGATGCAATCTCTTAATGGCATCTTCTAGCTCAGCTTCCATAAACCAACAGATTTTTTTCACGTCACTGATATAACTCATTGCTTGAGAACCCGTGATCACCATCGTACATTCTTTATCCATCCTTTTCCAATACGGCTGAAACAAGGAAGGGTCACCCCTGCAATTCGCAATCGTATTCAAAACAATAATCAAATTAAACGGCACAAGTTAATTAATTGAGATATATAACTATAACTAGCGGAAAGTATACCGGCCAATATTAATTGTAGCTGCTTCCTGGTACAGTTGTTAAATGTTTTTTTAGAAAATTAATTTCGAATAACTTTTCGTACTATATTTATAAAAAATAAAAAAAGTTGAAGAGATTTTGTGAAAGAAAGTGTTTTACTGGTCAAGATTGATGACAGAGCCGGATAAGTAACTGTGTCTTTGCTGATCACTAGTGTCATTTGGTAATGATGAAGAGCATTTGTTAACAGCAGTAACCTTGGTAACAATGTTCTCAGTTCCGCACATATTACTGATTAATTAATTTTCTGATGGCGATTTGGAATAATGATGTTTGATTATTTTGTGATGGTGATTTGGAACTACTATTCGATCTCGTCTTATGGTTACTATACTATGTATATATAGAAAGAAAAATGTCGTCGATGCAACAACCCATGTTCTCATTTCGATTTTTATTTGCTTTCGGATTCTCTTTTGAATTATTAATTATTAATTATAATAATATTATCATAATTATTTTTATTATTATCATGTTAAAAATATATAAATTATATAATTTAATATTATTAATATTGAATAAAGGTGATTATTAAAAAAAATGGTTTGATGTTTCCTCGCTTATTATAATTTTAATATAATCCAAGAATATCACATGATTAATTTTAATATATATTATTTTATTAGATATATGTATTGAAAAAATAAAAACATTAATATATCATATGTGTTATTTTGTTATATTTAATAAAAATTAAATTTTTTTAATTTTATTATTTTTGATACATTTTTTACTAACAAAATAATTTTAAAAAAAACTTATTCTAATTGTAAGGATTAAATATTCACTTCAACGAAACTTGTAAGATAATTTTTCATAAAAATAAGTACATTATTAATGACAGAATCTGGATTGACCAATTTTAATCAGAAATACTCTGAAAGAAAATTAATACATTAATGTCTTTGATAATAGTGGGTAACTTTGAACTTAGGCTGCCAAAAGGGGGAGTATGCTGCCAAATCTCAACATAAAGAAATGTACAAATTTATCTGACACTTAAAAAAGTGATTAAAAATATTTGAAAATATTTCCTTCTTCGTTAAATTTGTCACCTGCATTCAATCTGGTGCATGTCACTGCATTCAATTTGAAAATTATATATATATATATTTTTTTCCAACTCGAGTTGTGAGTCAACGATGAAAGGTTAAAGATACGGGGTTCGAGGGTACGTGAGTTAGTTTAGAGTCGAAAAAAAATTAAAAAGGAATTCTATATATATAATAATTTCATCAATTTATTTTGTTTTTATTCTAATTTTTTTATTACACACCTATACATGATAAACTAATTAGCTCATCTCGGGATAATAAATTAAAATATTTATTCATTTACATTATATTGATTTAATTTATTTTATAGTTAAATTTTTAATATTTAGATTTAATTTTTACAAATTTTTAAATTTTAAGTTTGTATTATGTTAATAGTATAAAGAGATAATAAAAAAATTAATTTATTGTATTAATATTATTATAATTATGTATTTAAAATGTATATAGGAAATCATATTTATAAGATTTTAACGAATATACTATTGTACTTCTCTGATATTACAATATTATAAGTGAAGTACAATATCTTATATATTATATATCTTAACATCCCTTCAAATTAAAGATAAAAAGAAACAATCAACTTGAGTTTGGAAACTATGTATTGAAATTTACCTAGTGGATAAGATTCGGTGAATATGTCAACTCTTTGATCTATAGAACATACTGATTTAAGACAAATAATGTCTTGGATAACATGTTGACGAACAAAAGAACATTCTATCTCGATATGTTTTGTTCGTTCATGAAATATATCATTGTGAGCAATCTGATTGTCACAACATATGATAGTTGAGGTTGATTGGAGAACACCCATATCAGTAAGTAGCCAACGGAACCAAAGAAGTTCATAAGTAGTGCCAATAAGAGCACGATATTAAGTTTCAGTGCTGGATCTGGAAGTAAGAAATTGTTTCTTGCTTTGCCAAGATATGAGAGAGGTCCCAAGAAGAAATAGTATCTAGTGGTAGAGTGACGATCAATAGGGTCACCTGCCTAGTCAGTATCAAAGTAGATGAAGATAAGAAAATCAGACTTATTGGAGAAGTGAAGGCCGTGAAACATGGTACTTTTGATTTAGCGAAGAATACAAAGAACAACATTATAATAGATAGATCGTGGAGCAGACATGAAATGAATAACCAGATGAATAACATAGGCAATATTAGGACAAGTAATTGTGAGATAAATAAGACCACCAACTAGTTATCTATATAATGTGGCATTTGAGATAATAGTATCATCTAATGAAGTAAGTTTGTCATTGGTTTCTTGAGGTGTTGATGCAGTCTTGCAATCAGTAAGGCCAACTCGATTAAGAATATTTAAAGAGTACTTTACTTGAGAGAGATGTGGCATCTGAGATAATAGCACCATCTAATGAAGTAAGTTTGACATTTGTTTTTTGAGGTGTTGATGTAATCTTGCAATCAATAAGGCCAACTCAATTAAGAATATTTAAAGAGTACTTTACTTGAGAGAGATGTGGCATCTGAGATAATAGTACCATCTAATGAAGTAAGTTTGGCATTGGTTTCTTGAGGTGTTGATGCAGTCTTGCAATCAATAAGGCCAATCGATTAAGAACCAGATGATATTTCTAGGCCCAAGAAGTAATGAAGATGACCAAGGTCTTTCATTTCAAATTGATGGCTCAGAAACTACTTGAGATCAATAATGTTAATAGAGTTATTCCCTATTATAATCATATCATCTACCTAAAGAGTAAGTACAATACCAGTGAGGGTTTTCCGAATAAAGAGGTTAGACTCATAAGGGATGAAAGTTAAGCCAAAGTCGATAAGTGTAGAGATGAACTTGGAAAACCAAACTTAAAGAGCTTGTTTGAGGCCATAAAGAGCACGAAGAATTCTGCATACTTGATGAGGTGAATGAGTATTTCTAGGAAGAGGTTTCATATATACTTATCGGTTAGGTCTCCATTGAGGAAAACATTTTTGACATCAATTTGAAACATTTTTCAATTGCGGGCAATAACAACAACAATAAAACCCTTTGTAACCAAATCAGCTTTATATCATTCCACAGACCTATCTGAATGAGTTTTTATTTTGAAAATCTACTAACAACCAATCAGAGATTTATTAGACGGAAAATCAACAAGATCCCATATATGTCCTTTTGTTAAAGTTTGTAATTCATCTATCTTAACTTGCTACCAATGAGGGTTAGAACTAACTTCTCGATAGTTTTGGGGTTCATGATGAGACAAAATAGTAGAGAAACAATAGTAATAAAAAAGATGAAAGGGAAAAGTACTTACACGAGTAGAACGATGACGTAATGACTATGCATAAGCATATGGTTGGTCTTCAGAGGCTATTGTAATGGTAGGATCAACAGAAGCAACAGACATATCAGAATAGGTCGTAATAGATAGTAGAGGGGTAATGGAGCAATTTTAGGAGAAAATAAATCAACAGTTGGGTCATTAAAAAATGAGAGTGAGGTAGGAGAGGAGACATGAAATTGGGAAAGAGAGGAAAACATTCTATGTTCCCATAAGATGACATGACAAGAGACACGCAATCGTTGAGAGAAAGGGTCCCAACAACGATAGCCTTTGTGTTTTGTTTGGAAAGAATTTCATATGTTCAAGATTTTAGTGATTTATAGTGAGAAGTAGAAATTTAGATAACTGAATTAGATCTTGTATTCTTCTCATTTAAGAGGTATATATATGCATAACATCTAACATACGTGATAGGGCATGTATTATATGACCTGGATACATAGTTACATATGTGATAAAATTGTATACGAACTTAATTTAAACAGAAAGCAAATCGTCATAAACGTTACATTGCTAGGTCGTTACATACAAATATAAGAAGGTGGGTTTATGTAAGTTGCTCTAGATTTCTGGATAAATTTCTCGGGCTGCTCATGAAGAGGAAGGACTGTGATTACGTTGGGATATCACGATTTCACCAAGTCTTGACATCTAAGACCTCACAATTGTATAATGAGGTGCTCTGGTCAACTGAATTGTACGCATTACCAAGCTCGTTGGGTTCGTATTGTTGTTAAGTCAGTCCTATAACCTCGTTATCCCCTAACAGGGTACCTACACTTATTAGATCACATGTTCTATTCCATATCTTAATAAACAACAAAGACAATCACATTATTCCAATTTATTATGTTCATAAGGATAAAAAAGAACAAAATAGATACAACTAAATACTTTGAACAGTTCATAAGACGGAAGAGTATTATAGAAACACTCATAAAGAAATTGATTGTGAATAACAAGCATTGAAACACTATTGATAGTATAAACATCATTAAGATACCTAAATAGAACTTTTTCCAATTTAAAAATGACAAGTGATTCATATTTCTCATATTCTCGTAAATCTCTCCTTTGATAAAAAAATTTGATTTTAATTTCATATTTTAAAATTTATTATCAAAATACAAGGAAATTTACAAATTTTTAAAAAGAAGCTTTTTTTGATCAAATGTCAGATTTTTTTTCGTTTTCATCAAATAAATTAAAGCGTTTTGTTTTTTTAAGTCCTATTACTTTTGCAAGTAAAATAAAAGGATTAAAAACTTAAAATTCTTAAAATAATTTCCAAGTTTTTAAAAGGAAAAAATAAAACATAAAACGTTGCCAAAAAAATTGTATATAGTTTTTTATTTTGTTTCTTAAAAATCAACCACTAATTGTTATCAAATAAACTAGTACTTATTTTTATAAAAATATCAAAAATTACAAGATAAATTATGTTATTTAAAAGAAGGAGTGGTGCATATAGGGAAAATAATAATAGTGAGAGAATGATAAATGCCGATACAATTTAATGCCACGAGAAGGCAGGTATAATGTTAGCCGACCAACGAGCATTTAAACACTAAAATATGAACTAACTTAACAATAATGTGCGGCAATTTAGTATCACTAGGAATATAAAAGATATAATATAATGGAAATTGATATCTAAAGTAAAAATTACAAAAATATTATTTTTAATAATTAAAAAATATAAAGATTTATATATTAAAATAATTTTAAATATAATTTTCGCTCAAATTATTAATAAAAATATATTATTAATAATTTAATTTTTTTTTCTTCAAAATATATTTTTTAATTAATAATTTTATATTTTTATCCGTTTTATTCTTGATTATAAGTAACATTTAAATCGATCACAAACTATACTCATAAGAGATGTGTATGATTTATTTAAAGAAATTTTATAAAAGCTCTTGCTAGTCGAGATAGTTGTGGTTGTTTTGTGCTCGACGCCTTGGGTTGGTATTTAATGGATTAGTTTCAATGGATTTGGATGGGACCAATATTTGTTTATTTTTTTATTATTTATTTTTAAATTTCAGTTTTTAAAAATACATTTAATTTAATTATCTACGTCATTTTATATTACGAAATAAAAATTTTATTATAAATAAAATTAAAAAGAAAAAAAATAATTGATCGGTAAATATCGATATAGATAAAAATCAATGAAAAAAATACACTCCCGGACCAACACTATAAATTGCTGGGCATATCTGATATGTTTATATGTTTTTTTATTCTAAAAAACAACTCATGACTTACATATAAATAGAGAGAGAGAGAGAGGGATTATTTTAAGTTTTCTTGAAGTTTCATTTGGAAAACCTTAAATAATTATTAAAAAAAAATAGGTTTAAAAACTAATATGTGAATATATTTATTAACTTAAGTAATCAACCATCATACATCTTGTGAATGTTGTTAGAACAATAATATGAAACAATTTTTTTAAAATAATATTTATTTTTATTGGTAAAAAATAATAAAGTTGTTGATGGTAAAATCATATAAAATTTGCAAGAATAAAATTTTAAAAAGCTTAAACAAAAAGGGTTTGAATTTTTTTCGAGTTATATATTAAATACTCAACTTAAAACAAAAATTATTATGCATTGTGTCTGATTCAAAATGACTCATTTGGAACGAGACATTCAGTTCGGGTACTACGTTAAAACATTGACCCAATTATCGAATTGCAATCTCTAGTCGATCCATGAGTTTTCATTTTAAATTTCTAAGTCACTTATTTAAATATATTTCAAACACATGATATAGATTATGGAGCAATTAACTAACTATTATACTATATATTATTATGGGTATGATGATTGGAATTTGTATCCAAAAGAATATATTACACACCATTTTACCACCACAAATGAGAAATATATCATTTCAACCCATTTATTTATTTTCAATATAAATATTTTGTTCAAAGATAACAGTGAAATTAAGCATTTATGAAATGTTGTCATTTTAATATTTTATATTCATTCTTCCTGAAAAAAATATCAACTTGTACAATTTTAATACAACCTCAAATAATCTTAATAATTATCCTTCGTGGATAATTTTTCAAATTTCTATACCATACACCGATTCAATGCTTTTAATTCAAAAGTGTCATTATATGTACGATAAAAAAATAATATTATTTATTTTCTGTTATTCTTTATTTATTTTAAAAATATATCATGTGTATATAATTTGAGCATAAATATATTTAAATTATTTAATTTATTGTATACTTTTGAGTAATAAAAATTTAAAAATGAAAAAATTTAAAGAGAATATATATTTATTTTATACATATAATTTATTTATAATTATATAAATATTATACCTAATTTTTTTGGTATTACGACGTGAGAGTGTCAACTGCTCCTCACTACCGGTGATACCATACTTTCTGATCGAAAAAGTCTTAACTAAATATAGTATGTTTCTATATTATATAGTTTGATTCATATAATTTGATGTAATGATAATTTGACATTCAATTGTGTTTATAATAAAATTAGTATATAATAATGCTAGTAACGGGAAGAAATTTAAATTGTTTAATTAGGGAGTATAATTTATTTTATATGGATAAATTTTTATTTTCAATTCTTTTATATGGTATATATATATGTCTTTTTTTTCATATAACCTAAAATAATATATATTTTACTTATATTAAAAAATATAATATATATATTTTACAACATAAAAAATATATAAGTTTATAAGAGGAATTAAAAATAAATTTAATTAAATAATTTGATATAAAAAATAAATAATTCAAATTATCATCTTTTGTATTCTCATATGGGATTACTTGATGGTTATACGAGGCACTGGAATAGAAAACAAAATTATGGAACTTTTTATCTAAATATATTTATATTAATAAATTTATTAATTTTTTTATTATCAATAATTTCTTTCAAAATTTATATGATTAAATTAAATTATTTAACAAATGAATTAATTATTTTTATTTCATAATTTTAATAAAATAAAATTAATGTAAGATATTATCACTTTTACAAAATCCCATCATAATTCCAATATAATTAATATATTATATATAAAATTTAGATATTTATAATATATTACATATAAAAATAAAAATTGATATAACATGTTATATATATATATAAATAAAAATTGATATAATATATTATATATAAATATATGTAATAGATAAAAATAGCAAATAGCGAGCATCATATAAAACCTTAAACTTTAGGGGATCTTTCATCTATCTTGCGTGAAGATGGGTCCAATCTCTTTTCTAATAAGTTTAAGTCATCATTATCCTAATCGAAAGTTTCGATGAGACACAGGTGTCGTTTGAAATACAAAGTTAAGAACATGTGGTCACAAAATTCTTCATCCATACAAACCAAACTTGTTACTTGTAAGAAACCTCTATCTCATAGCACCTTTTCAAAAGAAAAATATTTCATTGCAAAGTAAGAAGCACATATCTTATTTGATATAATATAATGAAAGTTAAATTAAATTTAAAATGAAGTAAATATGAAATGCTGTCTAGACATTCAACGATCTAAAACTTGCAATGAGAAATCTTCGTTGGCATCAAAATTAGACCGACACGACATAGAACGTTTCTTTGTTTCTGGAAGAGAAGAGAGAAAATATCTGAGAGCTTGGGTGTGAGAAGGAAGATCCAAGAAATTGATAAGGACAAAAATGTAATTTTATGCATCTAAAACGTTGTCGTCTAGCGAGTTTGGTTAAAACAATCAAAATTCCAAATTTGAGTCTTTATTGGATCATTAATTCAAAATTATGCTCTCTTTAAAATGTGACGATTTTAGCCCAATAAATTTGGGATGTTTATATTTCTTCACTTCTCTGCGAACAAAACATTGCAGTATTGCACCATTCAAGGTCCCATAAATTTTCTGTTCGTAGCCAACTCCACCTCTATACTCTGGGTCATGTATTTGGCGCCTTCGTCATTTTCTCGCTCTATACCTGAATATAAGCCTACCAAACTTAGAATGAAACTATAAAAATGAAAATTAGAGGCATAGATTTAAACGAGATGTTAATAAGATTTATAATATAATTTATTAATTTTTAAAAATTATATTATTTTATCTCACTTTATTTTTAATAAAATTATATATTAATTAAATTATATTAATTTAAATATCTTATTTATTTTTAATGAATTTAAATGAGATAAATAAGATGTAAAAATAATAGAAAATATGATATTATTATTTATAATATAAGTATAATAATAAAAATTATATTTAATATTAAACATATTTTTCGGTCTAAATAATAAGATAATATTTAAATTAAAATAAATAATATAAAAAACTCTTTAAAGATAAAAAAAAAATACAGGTTCAAAAATACTTTATTCAAATAGAAAGTAACTTTTAAGGAATGATATCAGTGTTGAACCCATGACCTAGCCTCTGAGTGAAAATAGTGTGTCGATGGATAGTAGTCATGTAGTGTTTTGGTGTTATCTGGTCTGTGCTGTTAATCGATAACTGTTCAGCTAATGCTAGTGATGTTTCTTTTCAAAATTGATGAAAGAACAAAGACAAATGGTTGCTCCGAAGCTCATTTGTTTGTTGTTTGAACTGGAAATTATAGTACAGTTTTTGTTTCGGATGGATGAAAGTTTATTCTCGTATTGACCGAGGAAAATAGTTAACTCATGATATCATTCTAACTGTTGGACGTCTGCGTGCAACTCTAACCCTAGTATCATTTTATACCAATTTCTGTATTATTTTGGTAAAAAAATTATATTGACCCAAAATATTAAATATTGTACAAATAAAATATTTCTTTTATTTTTTTATTAATTTCTTAACAATTATTATATTCAACAAATTATATTTAATAATTTATTTTTACTAATTTAATATCATATGTTTAATTTTAATTTATTATATGTAATAAAAAATTAAATAATATTTTTAGAAGTTTTTTATTTAAAAAATAACATGTAAACAATTTTGCACCAAATCGAGCTTGACATTGTTTATCGTGCTATTTTTTATGCGAAATTCGGTGCTAAATTAGAACAACTTTTACACCAAAATTACACAATTTTGGTAGGATGGTGCAAGATGGAAGATACTCCGAGTGGCATTTTGTGATATAAATCATGAACATTCAAGAAATTAATAGGAGAAAATAGCTTTAGTTGAAAAAAGGAAATATAAATGTATATCCTCAAATTATATTTTGTCACCAAAATATAATCCAAGGCTAAAACTCCCTCTTATATTTACATGCCAAATATTGCACTGCAATTGAATTTCTCTATCCTCTTCAATCCTTTCTCTCTTTTTCCCTTTCTTTCTTTCTTTTTCATGTTTCTCAATTCTACCCAAGTGACTGTGTAGCCGCCGCAGCTAAAACTACTGGGGGACTTCATTGGGTAATATTTGTAGACTTCTCCTAAATACATGTTTTCTGCAACGTTCAAAAATACTATCATATATCACATCAAATTGGACTCCAGCTCTTTCCCTGTTCACTATGAACATTATGTGATCACCTTCCACAATCTTGTAGTACCTGCATTTCACCAAATTCCATCAAATTACATCTTGTTTAGTTTTGAATTATTATACAAGTTGAGAAAGAAAATTTTGGAGTAGCATACATATCAAATGTTAAACGAATGGCCAGATGAGACAGAGGTAATAATATCCAAGTGCTTAACAACAGAACCTTAGCATATATATTCTATAAGATATTCAAAGAACTGATCCCGTTTGACAATATAGTTATTGATCGGACTTCTCTAGATGAACATACTATCTTCAGTGGCAGCTATAGTATATTGATCCTATAACAGTGTGTAATGTCTCTAAAAGGAAAGTAAGCAACTAATTGTCGTTCCTTTTACATTGATTAACACCTTGCACCATACCATGATGATATCAGTAGACTTGTCAACCAAATCAGGTTATTGACAAGTCAGTGCAATCCACCTATCGGGAATCATATCATAGTATACTTCAATATATGCATGAATTCTATTGTCAGATAGATAAGTAAATAATATGGATAAACAGGACTAACCAGACACCCGGCTCTAAGCTTTGGCAATCTGAATCATTTACAACGAAATGGCTAGGATGCTCAATGGGCAGACGGGGATGAGTCATAGATATGGTATTAAGTGCTCCGTCATTGTCTTGCCAATCTTCATCCCTGTACAATGAAACTACATAAGGCTAGGAACAGTGGATAACCAACCAAATTGTATTCTTTTCGTAAATGATTAAGTTAAGACTATTTGATCACATCAAAACAAGATTCTAAAAAGGCTATAAGAAAATGGAAGATAATAACTGTTCGAAAAAGACCTATAGCCTTTATAAGGAGGAGAGACATCTGGAGGATGACGCCACTGGCTCATTTGCAATACTCTAATAAACAGCAGTGGATGAATTCCAAATATGCCAGAAGGAACTGTGATGCCCATGATCTTCCTAGTACGCTTAGTAGCATAGCTGAAGTAATAGGTGTTTGGAAACGTGTGTAGATGACTGTTCAGTCTTAAGGACCCTTGAATTGTAAGGTCTGGAAGGATCCAATCCCCTGAAGCAAACGGACCAGCATTGCCTAATAGGCAATCAACTAAACCCCAAACACCTGCTTTCTTCCAAGACATATTAAAGTGATCAAAACCAAAGTTGTAGTATGCCTTCAGCCAGGGGATGTCAAACCAATCATAAATTATCACACCTAAGCGACACAGTTGCAGCAGACAAATGGCCTTCATTGTTCTCCCATCTTCTGGCCTGGAACAAGTGGGAACCATAAGCTAATTTTGTACTTGAAAACAAATTAAGGGTTATTTGCTTGTGCTTATGTGAAGTGATTTCATAAGTAACTGACAGCAAGCAAGTACAAAATATGATTCCTAAGTGCTGGGAGCACTAATAACAAAAAAAGAATAATCGTTTGATTCAAAAGCATTTTTACAAGGACTGAAAAGCATAGGCAAACCCCACATTACAATGAACTACATATGTTTTACTAAATCCAATAACCATAACTGGAGAAGAATAAAAAAATGGTTTTAGAAATGGAACTCACTGCATTCCATCCAAGTAGGTTCTTGTAGTCCCATTAAAAGCTCCGGAGAGAGATGTTATACTTAATACCCAATTCTCATTAGTGTCATACCCCTTGAATGCCTGAAAAGCAAACATCTCTAGTGATCAAAATTAATGAAGTTCTTTGAGTTTACACTGATTTCTTACGGAAGTTTCAGCTTACCTTATCAGCAAGCATTTGCTGCAATACACGGGCAACCTGTGCTCCGACCGAATGTCCAACCAAGTGAATAGGATGGTCCTCGTCCCATTCAGGGTAGTTCCCTGGTTTCCAATTTGAAAAAATTACGCAGCTTCAAATCAGAAACAACAAACAAGAAAATTTCATGCCAAAATGAACAGTCGTGTGTCAAATGAGAATTTGCATATAAGAAGAATTTGCAATTACAAGAAATCAAAGGCAGGGTGTCGATTTCATTTTTATTTAACGATTTTTTTTATTTTAAAAAGCAGGATACTTTTATAATATCAAGTACCTTGTTCGTAATCTCGACCGAACCGCGAGTGCCCGAAAGCTTTGCTGTGTTCTTCTCCATAATCTACTCGGCCACCTTTCAAATAATAAAACAGCTCGCAGGTTCTGTAGCCCCAAATCCCATTAGAGCTTGATCGCACGAAAAGATTAAAGAACAAGAATAACAACCATTGGAAAGAGAAACAATATATCGACCTTGAATAATTTGCAAGGCTTCAAGGACTTACCTATCGTAAATGCTGGTTAAAGATCCCAAATCAGGCACGAGTACCCTTTCGTCTTTCTTCTCTGCCCCAGCGAAATATGATAGACCGCCCAATCTCTATATATCATAAAAAAAAACCCATAAACCATAAAGAAATGGGATAGGAAAAATTCAAAACACCCTGAAGGGGGGTAGAAAAACAAATCCAAACCCAAATTGAGAGAAGCCGAGAATGAAAACTTACCCCTTTTCCAAACCCAAAAATTCCATGAACCAAAACAATAGGAGGTAGATTGTCAACATTGCTCGTCGTCCCATTGGTTGCAACCTCGATGTTCATATTAGGTTTTAACAACATTTCACTGAGGGTTTGTGAGAGATCACCGGCCACGGCCGAGCTGAACATGTAAAGCCCATATAGCAAATGAACCAGGGAGCTTACAAACAACTCCGATAATTGCAGTGCAACTATCCATAATCTAATCATTTTGTTAGAAAATCGAAAAACAAAATGCAAATATTTTCTATTTCTCAACGAAAGAGAGCCTTCTTCGACCTAAAAAACCCAAAGAAAGCTAATATATAATCAAAGTTCCTTCACAGAATTAAAACCTCTTCGTCAATCCCTTTTACCATAAACAATAAAAGGGATTGTAGAGGACTGCTGGACTGCGAACACGTTCTTAAGAGAACTTTTGAAAATGAATTGATGCTTTAAAGTTTGAACTTGTACGAAAAAAAATATTTGGTTTTCCACAAATTTATCGTTGCCCACCTCTCACAGGAATCTCAGGTCCCAACCAATTAAAAGTTAGTGTTCATTTGTTTGTATCGTGGACAGAGTAACCACGGACAGAACAAGAAGAGAGACGTTGGTTGAGAGTGGGTGCCAAATGTCCTTGATATAATAGCGTCCCAAAAAAATAGGAAAAGCGAAATGATAATAAATAAAAAAAATTAACAAGGATATCATGAAAAAAAAGTAAATAAAGTTTACTTAGAACAATTTTAATTCATGTATTTGGATACAACAATAAATTAAAAGTTAATATTAAACTAATAATAGATAATATATTGTAAAAATATGTAATATGAACTTTTATAGTTATTCAAACAAATTTCATATTACGCATCACTTTGAACATATTCTGTTGAAAGTATTTGCATAAGATATAACCACAAATTAAAAAATTGAAAAATATTTAAGAACAATTGAAACTAGGCACAAACATTTAAATAAATAATAGTATGTAGATATTAAATGATAAAATATACACCTACAAATTAGATAAATAGATAATATTTTAAATATAAAATGAAACATTAAAATAAAAAAGAAAACATAATACAAACTGATTGAAAAACATACATACACGATTATAAACAACACCCATCAATCGAACAAACAAATTAAACAGAAAATTATCAACGTTGAGGATAAAAACATATATCTAATCCACTTTTTTACTTGAAATCAACTAAGTTATGACATGAAACAAACTCGCAAATCACTCAATGCAAATCGAAGTGGACTAGAAGATGTTCATATGTATCAATTAATTTTATAAATAAATTCTTTTTATAATATCAAAGGAATTTATTTATAAAATTAGAAGATAGTGTAATAATTTTTATAAAGTTATGAATTCTTATTAATCATGAATAAGAGCTTATATTAAAAGTAAAATAAATTTTCAGAAGAAATATATGATAAAAAACAATCGTAAAGATTATTAAGAATTCTTAATTAAGTAAGAAATTAAAAAAAATCTCAAAAAAAGATTCTCGTTGTAAATAAATTAAAAAAAGATTTAAATTCACATGGTATGAAAATTACAAACACTTTCTAAAAGAAATAAAAAAATTATTTTTAGTGATAAATTAATCCTAAAAATAAATGTTTCATATTTTTATTGAAGTTGTGCTAAAAGTCATTCTTGTGTTTAAGTTTTAAAAAATTTTGTTAATTTATAGATAATTTTTCATTGAATAATTAAATTTTAAGATTAATAATCTATACTTAAATTTTTAAGTTAAAATTTTATTTTTATTGAATTATTTTTATTATAATTTATTATAAATATAAAAAAATTTGTTCTTATATTAAATTAAATAATTTTATTTATTAAATTTGATGTAACATTACCTTTTACTAATTGTAATGAATATATATAAAAGGTAAAAAGGTGTTTATTATCTAGTATTAAAATAGACACTCATTTACTTTGTTTAGTATTACTTCGATAAAAAGGTTTCATCATTCAATTGAAGGGTGAAAATTTAACGACAAAATCCTAAACGACTCTGAAAACGATAAGAGATAAAGAGTCATACTTTCTTGATTTTTTCTTAATTTGATAATTTCAATTAATTTTATGCATATTTTTATACTTATAATTTTTAGTTTAAACATATATCATAATTATTTTTAAAATTAAAAAATAATTTAATTTTTAGATAATATTAATATGTTAAAATTTAAATAACTTGTGTTCAAAAATTAATACATATTTATATTATCTAAGTATCAAAATCTCAAAATATAAACTCTTTGTAATGCTTATCATAATTCATATTTATGAGAAATTATTTATTATTTTTAAAATATATAATGATGTTATATTTAAATTTGATAAAATTTAAGATTAATATAATTTTAAAAAAACATTTAATTAATAAAATAATATTTTAAAAATAATAAATAATACTTACCTAAACGAGTCTATATATTTTTATATTGGTCTTAAAATGTTAAGAATTTTTTATCTTTATAATATATATTTAATGTTGTTACATTTAAGTATGAAAATATCTTTATTAATATTATATAATATTACTCTATTAGGATATTAGGGCCGACAAGTTTGACAAAATTCAGAGATCGTTTTTCCAAATTCAGAACTCAATAAAGTTTTAAAAAAAAAAGATCAAGGTTTTGCCTTTGATTTATGGGTAGAAACACCAACACGTAATTAATTAGAGATTCTACGAAAAAAACATTAATTTGAGAATAGTGAAAAAGCTGAATCGATAAAGTATGTAATTTTTATAATTATTAAATTATTAAATATTAATTTTTTTAAAATAAATATTTTAATTTTATGATTTATAAATCATATACTATCAATACCATTATTATAAAAATTGAATATTTTTAATGATATATTTTCTTAAAATATATTTTAATCTATCAAAAATAATAGAAATTAATGCTTAAAATACATTATTTTTATAAATAATAAAATTATAGATATTTAATATAAAAACTTTTATATTAAACTTTTTATTCATACATAATGAAAAAAATAGCGCGATATTTTTTAAAAAATTATAAAATTTTGATATAAAATATAATAATTATGAAATTAAATCAATTAAAATAAATAATTATAAAAAATATATGGCGTACATTATTTTCTAAATTATGAGTGGTGTCTTAAGTGTGTGGCTGTGGCACCTTGCTGGTGCCTGGTGCTACTCTGGAAGATTCCTTTTTCAAACCAACCATCTACCCAAGTCCCAACTGTATCATCCCCTTGTCCGTTTTAAGGAAATTTGTCTAAAAGGGACATATTTTTTACAATAGTTTAAAAATGGGTTAAGATTGTTTTTAGTTTAAAAAAAGGCACATTTTAACTTTAAACTTGACAATATATATTTTAATCAATTTTATTTAAAAAAAATATAAATTCTATTTTACAAAACATAATTATTATAAACATAAAAAAATATTAATATTTTATAAATTTATAATTAATTTTAAATACATAAATATCTTTTATTATATTATATACTAAAATTTTATTTTAAAAAATAAAAATAAATTATTTTATAATAAAATACATATAAATTTATATGAAAATGATACGCTAAGTATTTTGATAATTCATAAATAATATAATATTATTATTAAATATAATTATAATTATATTTAATAAAAATTATAATTATAATATAAAAATAATATTCATAAAAATAATTAAATTATTAAAAAAATCGAAAGCTTCTATATCTAACTTTCTACAAGATATAAATACAAATATAGAACATTTTGACGCAAATTTTGCATCAAAATATTATCTAATATAATATTATTATAATTATTTTTATTATTAATATAATAAAATAGATTTAATTAATTATATTTAAATATTTAAATAAAATTATTATTAACAAATATTTGTTATCTTAATAAAAATAAAAATTATAATAATATTAAAAATATGTTTTATAATGTAATCTATTTTTTAATTTTTTAATCTTAAATAATTTATTTTAAAAAAAATATCAATAACTTTTCATAAAAATGATTGTAACTATTTAGTAAAATTTTTAATAATTTAAAATTTTATTTTTTATTATTATTATTTTAAATTATTTTATAATAAAATTTTGATAAGTTATTTGTTATAAAAAATTATATATTTTTTATTATATAAATATAATTTATTTTTATTTAATAAATGTGGATATTTTATTTTTGGTTTTTTTTTAAAGAAAAAAAAATGTACAGTTTGACTTTTTCAAGAAGAGAAAAAAAAATGACCGAAAAGAAGAGAAAAAAAGCGACTGGAAAGGAGGGGAGGAGAGAGAAAAAAAATAATTACCTGCAAATTGTTGAATAGGTTTCAATTAGCCCATTTTTAAACTAAAAACAATATATGCCCTTTTTTAAACTATTATAAAATATATGCCCTTTTTAGACAAATACCCCCGTTTTAATCATCTTTATAAAATAAAAAATAAAAACGTTACTTTATAATTATAATAATTAAACTCACTTTCTAATAAATTTTCATGTACTTGTTTAATAAAATTAACACAATAAAATTATTATATATTTAAATATTCTAAAAAAATTAGAATAAAATTAACTTAGTTATATTATCTATATTTAAACGAATATTTTAACAATTTTAGAATACGATTAATTTAAAAATATTTCTCTATCTTAAAAATAAATACTTTAATTTTCAAACAGATAAAAGAAGAATTATACATAAAATATTAAAAATAAGAAAAAAAAGATAATTTCTTGAATATTCATAAATTAATTCTTTTCTAAGATAACTTATACAAATAAATGACTTAACTATATATAATTTAAAAAATCTTAAAATAATGTATAAATTTTCCCTACGAGACTTTAGTAGTATATAAAAAGAAGAATTGTAAACGAAATTTTTATATGAGACATAAGAAACAAAACTAAGAAGACTATATTTATACTACATGTTTTGTCTTAGTAATAAAAATCATTTATTTTTTAATTTTGTCCCACATTATTCCCTTCAACTTATTTAAAACTTGTCCTAGAGATTTTTAAAAAATAAGGATAATAGTACTTGTAATACTCATGGATCTTGGTTCTTCATGTTGTTTTACTTCTCTGAATTTGATAAACAATATTATCAAATATTGTCTACATCTTCACTTATAAAATTAATATTTTCAACAAGTTATTCAATGATGAAATATGATTCAATATCTTGAAGATGATTTCACAATTTTTGTTACTTTTAAATATATTTTGCTATAATGTCAAATAATTGATTATATTTGAAAGTAATGAAGATAATTTATTCTTTAACTTCAAGGATATCTACAAGTGTCATGACATATGAATTTTTTTAAGAAAATAATTTTGAGATCTGAGACTAACTCACCTTGTGAAGAAATTTTCTCTTCAAGATCTTTCTTCAGAATTTGCATAATCACTAACATAGGTTTGTTGATCTCAATGCTCTCATCGTTTTTGTCTTTGGTCAAAAACAACTCAAGTACCTTGCTTTCAATATATTGTTCCTACATTTTTAAAGTTTTAGATGAATCTTTATTTTTTGATAGCTCATATTTGATGTTGTGTTGAATCATCTTTTTCATCTGAACAAGATTTTGATTTTGAGTCAATGCATAATCTTTTTGAATAAAAGCTTGATTCATACTTGTGTTTAATAATGTTAGTAATGTAAACATTTTATCTAAAAACTTGATTCATCTCTTAACGAAATTCTTGAAACTCTTTTCGTGGAATGCTTATAGTATGCTCCATTAGACCCACACAAACCTTACTCTGATACTATCTGACATAGGATAAAGGCACAAATGCATCAATAATATAGAAGCACTTACGAAATAAGAAATATATGAGCAACTAGACTAACTAAACTCACTTTCTGGTAAGAGGTCCTTGTATTTATGTTATAGAACAACACAAAGAAACTATTATCTAGGTAAGCATTATAGAAAAATATAGAATAAGACTAACATAGTTATATTATCTATTTTTAGACGAGCGTTTTAAAAATTTTAGAATATTATTAACCTAAAGATATTTTTCTATCTCACGGAAGATGACTTTAACTTTCAAATAGAAGAAAGAAGAATTACTCCTAAAATATTAGGAATAAGAGAAGAAGAAGAAAAAAGAAAAAAGATAGCTTCTTTAATAATCTATACAAAATATCTATGTTGGACATAAGAAATAAAACTAAGAGTACTCTACTTCTACTACATATTTTACCTTAGTCATAAAAACCTCTTATTTTTCTAATTTTGTCTAGCATTAGATATACTATTATAAAAAATAAATTAGCAATAAGGTATAGACTTGATATAGAAAGATATTTATCTAGTGTAAGAAGGTTTACCAATGACATCCGGTGTCGTAGTATGGTTTATTATGATTAGACAATATTTTATCACAATAATAATAAGTCTTACTTTAGAACAATTTTAGTAAAAAGTTAAAATTCATAATGACATTTAGTTTGATATGGCAAAATATTAACATAGTATGAAAAAAATTATTACAGACATCCAGTATTATGATAAGACTTACCATAAGAAAATAACGACTTAACACAATAAGAATAACCCCTTATTATAAAAACAATTTCAATAAAAATATAAAATATAACCAAATATCTCAATAGTTTGATAAATCACTCATATCACAAATGTAATTGTTTTGAAGTGACACGATAACATGTAATTGATTATGAAAATTAATAAGAAATTTGAGCAATATAAAATTAAAAAAATTTAACTTTTATTTTTTTAAAGAGTAATAAAAGTAATATTCATTGATAAATCTTATAAATAAATACATTAATAAAAATAAAAATAATAGATACATTATCCAATAAAATAATAAAGAAAACAAATTATTTTTTTATAGTTTTATTAAATATTAAAGAAGTAACAAAATTGAACAAAAATAAAGCATATTCGAGTTGGAAAAAAATGACTTTTTTTGTTTTAAATATTTTTTTAAAGGATGATTTATGACAAGGATTCATATTAGACTATTTAATGAACTAAATTTTAGTACTATACTAAAAAGGGTATTATTTTTAAGGGTTGAAAAATTTAAAATACTTTAAAAATATTATTTTAAAAGAAAAATATTATAATTTTATTAGCTTTTATGTGTATGAGCATGAAATATAAAAATATAATTGATATAAATGTCTATAGAAACTTGTCAAAAAATTAAATATATTATATGTTTGAGAGAAAAATATTTTTTAAGAAAATGTCCTAGTCAAATTATACATAAAAAAATGCTAAAAGTACACAAATAATATAAATAAAACATATATTTCAAAACATAGAGTATAACTATTTATGAAAATTTACATTGTGAAATAGATCTAACTAAAATTTTTTTATGGTGAATTTTTAATATCACATCTATATTGTGTGTTTACCCAATAATATAAGCTTAAATACTTTTCAGAATGACATATAATTAATATGTATATTTTGATATAGTATTTGATATACAATTAACATATTATGTACATTTTAGATAATTTTCAGGTGAAATAATAATGAATCACGAGATCCATCATATAAAAACTAAAAGAAATGTATGTATATGACAAATGAACTAATTAAGAGGGCTTTTTTGTTGGAAAACATATAATTTATCTTCGATGCAATAAGGATAAAGAAGTGATCACCATCAACATTTCCTTTTAAATTCGGTAGATAGCTAGTAGATATCAATGATCAAATAGTACTAATCTTTATTTTTTTTTCTTTGATATGAAACTACATATAATCTTTTTTTTTGTTAAAAAAACATTCTTTTTATGTGACAATTATGTATATCGACAAATACAATAAATGTTAAATTATAACTAAATGGATTTCAAAGAAAAATTAAAATTAAATTTGAATATATTATTAATAAAATTAACTGGACTTGATGTACTGTGTATTGATAGAAGTGTAAACGTCTATGATAACCCCTCATATTTTATAAAATTTCACTTTAATTTTCAACGAATTATGAATCAATGACATATAATTCATTTACACGTAAAATACTTAAGTTAGAATCTAATTAAAAATTTAAAGCGAGTTATATTTATCCATACTAAATCAAAGATACCGTAATTAATAAGATTTAATTATGAGGTGTGATGCAAACCTATGTAATGAAGGTTCTTTTACCACTAAAAATGTTACATCAAATGAACTCTTAGTACAATCTATAATTCAACAAGGCTAGTAGAATCAAACTCTTAGTACAATCTATAATTCAACAAGGCTAGTAGAATCAAATTATCATCAGTACGAATAAAAGGAATGGACCTTAAATTTCTTATTTTCATATAAAGGGTACGATGAGCATAAAAATCCTATTTAATTTTTTTTTGATTGATTGAATGTCTTTCATAAGGAATCAAAGGAAGATGTGACGATTTTTTTTCAATACATCTCCAACGAAAATACATATTATTTCTATTCGTACAAGCTTAATGGAGTTAACTGGAGGTAGTAAGGCTTACAAAGAAGTTCAAGACAATCATATAGACTTACAGTAGAATGGTTAAATAAATAATTAAGTTTTATAGAAGTCTTTTTAAAAGATTATATATGAGTGACATGTGACTCATCATTTCAATTGTTTGTTGGTAAGTGTATAATGGCCATTATCCAACCCATGTATGCATGTACATGAAAGTTTCATTTTGAATTGTTAAAGAGTATTATAAATACATTGTAATAGTTTGTAATACACCATCAATGAATGAAATATAGATTACATTTTCAATTATCCTTTCTTTCATTTTATTCAACTTTATTGAAGATTCTTGCTTTTGTTCTCGTTTTTTATGGTTTTAGAGTTTAGGAGTTACGAAACTTCTAAAAATATGGATGATGTTAGTGAATTAACAATAACCCAACAAAAAAGATTCATCTACAAATTCTGTAAATCATACTTTGATTAATTTACAAAACTAGATTATAAGTATAGAAGCATCAGATCCTGAGGATACTTTATAGCTTCTATTTACAAGACTAACTCACCAACTATCTACCACCTAAACTACTTGATTTAGGAGTAAATCTAGATTACAAATTCTGGTTCAAGCAAGATCATTTTATCGCAACTATCAATCTTTTAATAACCAGCCTAATTCAATGCCTTAAAATAATAATTCTCAACATTCAAACACATAACAGCAAAACCAGTCCTTCTCTCAAAATCAACCAAGGCCTAATGCTTTAAATCATTCTATTCAAACATCAAACACTTATCCATATTCACTTAATTTCAACAACCAAACTAGTTTAGGTCCTTCATAATAACAACATTCAACACCAAAATTTCCTATGAATGCCTTTATGGCTTCTAATTAGTCCTTGCAAATGCCTTGGTCTTCTTACAGTCCTATGTCACAAATGAAGTTGCCACTAATGTTAGGCACACCTAAAGCATCAACTGAGCATTTTTAGTATCCTAATTCAAGAGCTTTTCACCACAAAACAACTAATCCATCCAATCTTGCCTTTCCATATCCTTATACAAGTGTTGAACAAATAGCCATAGAAAATGATAAGACTGATCCTGTTTATTTCTTTGTTAATTCCTCATTCTTTTCTCATGATTCTTCTAAACGTCTTTTACTTTTTCAAAATAGTTTGCATGTATTTTCAATAGTAAAACAATATATTGAGTGTAGCATAATTTTACAAAGATAATCATACTTACTTTGGATTTCATGTTCTCTCTTATTCTATAAAGGATAAAGAGACTCAAAAAGTGTTACTAAAAGGCAAGATATATAAAGGACTTTATGTATTCGAACTAGAGCTTTGTAGCAAGACTTTTCTCAAATTGTAATTTATCTATAATAACATGACTACTCTTATGTTTTTACTATTTCCACACATAGTTTAGTTTTATGGCATCAACGTCTAACAAATGCTTCTTTACCTATAGTAAAGAAATCATTATCACTATGTAACCTCCAATCCTTTCTTATTGCCCAACCTGTCAATTAGGTAAGTTTCATAAATTGCTTTTCATGTCCTTTGAAATTTTTTCTAATGAACCTTTAAGAGTCATTCACTCTTATATTTGGGTGTCCTCTATTGTATCTTGAAATGGCTTCAATTATTATGTTCATTTAACTAATGAACGGTCTAGGTTCACATGGATTTATTTCTTGAAAAACATAAGTGGTGTAGCAAATACTTTTCTACAATTTAAAACTTAGGTAGAATTGTAGGTGAATGCTAAGTTTAAAGTCTTTCAATTTGATGAGGGAGAAGAATTTGAAAATCTGAGTAGCTCTACTATTGGTACAATTCATGAAACATCTTGTCAAATCATTCATGAGCAAAATGATTTGACCGAGAGAAAACATAGATGGGTTGTTAATCAAGGTCTGTCACTCCTTACTCATGCTTCAATGCCTTTAACATTTTGAGATAAAGCATTTTATTCTACAGTTTATGTGATAAACAGAGTCTATATTAGTAAAGTTGTTTAATATGAAAGTTGTTTATGCTTTCTTAAAAGTTTTTGGATGCAAATGTTACCCTTATATTCATCTTTTTAATAATCATAAACTTCAATTTTGTTTTCTCCTTCGTTTTAGCCTTTGTCATAAGGGGTAAAAATGTTTAAATGTTAATGATAAATTTTACATCTCACATCATGTGAATTTTGATGTAACATAGTTTTTATTTGTTTCTCATATGTCTTCCTCTTTACTAGTTCAACAACAGTTACTCAGGACATTTTTACCTATAATTCAAAAACCTTATCAATCTATTTTCTTGAGATTTCTCAACCTTCTCCTTATGCATCTCTTTTTGTTCCTTTTACTTCTAGTTTTTCTCCTTCAGTTCCTTCACCTGTTAATGTTTCCCAATCTCCACTAGTAGCCAATTTATTTATTTCTTATGATAATAATCCTATTGGTGTTTCCTAGCCTGAACAATCAAATCTCTATGATAATTCTCATCTTGTGATCACTAAGAGTAAAGTTGGTATCTATAAACCAAAATTTTTTATCTTGTGTAATAACTTAGGGGTTTGATCAATTACCTGGCTTTGATTTTCAAGAAACATTTATTTTTGTCATCAAATCAATCATCATTTGAGTTGTCATTATTGTGGCTCTTTTCAGGAAATGGAAGCTTCATCAATTGTGTCTTTTTAAATAGCTAATTATAGGAATAAGCTTATATGATGTAGCCTCCAGGGTTCGAAGATTCTAGGTTTCCAGGCTATGCTGTCAAATTACAAAATGTAATTTATGGCCTCAAACAAACTTCTCAAACTTGGTTCGATATCATGGCATATGCTCTTGTTCATATGGGGTTCACAAAGTCTAGAGTTGATGCATTTTACATCCATAAGCACCATCTACTTGTTGGTTTATGTTAATGAAATAATCATTACTGGTAGTAATGATGATAAGTTTAGAAGTTTATTTCTCTATTGCATAAGAAGTTTTTTCTTAAATACATGGGCTTGCTCTATTGTATCTTGTGTGTTGAAGTAAATGAGTTGAATAATAGAGACTTGGCTTTGTCTCAAAGTAAGTATACGTAGGAGGTTCTTGCTAGAGCATAGATGGAACAATGCAAATCAAGTCACTCTTCTATGTTTTCCTTACTTATTCTTAATGCTTATCTTGAAAAGTTTTGTTTCAACAACCATCTTTTTACGATAATATTGCAGGGGCCTTGTAGTATATCATTTTTACAGACTTGATATTTCTTATGTTAAAAACAAAACATGTCAATTTATGTTAGCTCCACGTACTAACCGTTGGTTAGTCATTAAATGCATCTTGCATTATCTTAAAGGTATAATGCATTTTGGCATTGTTTTTAAACCTTTTAAGCTTGAAATCATTGGATAATTATATATATTTTAAAATAATTTTATCAATTTTTCATTTTATTAATGAGTACTACAGTATACTCAACAAATAATGAATACTTTTCATAGTGATACTTGAGATGGCAATAGATCGAATCTGATATGATTAAGAGATAATCTTATCGGATCATCTATAGATCAGATCGGATTTGATTTAGTCTATTATTTAAAAAATTCAACCATATTTGATATTGTTTGATCTGTAGATCAGATGGATCAGATCAGGTATTAATATATGGATCAATAGATATACATGACTCGATTCAAATTGTTCTAATTTTTTTTCATTTTTTTAAAATTAAAATATTATTTGATGTAATGCATTATATATTTTATGTTGATAAATTAAAAAACAATAATAAAATATTATATATGATAAGAAATTTCTTACCTTTTTTTTAGAAATTGTCTTACTTATTTTGAACAAATTATGATAAATTAAAAAATAATATCATTTATAATAAATATAAAAAAAATTATGAATATGACGATTTTTGAATTTTTATTTAATAAATTTTAAACAATAATTAATAGATTTATGAAAATTTTAAGAGAAAGTTAGATTTATAAAAATGTAAGAGTGAAAAATTTAAAAATGATTAATCATAATGTAACATTTTTCAAATAAATAGTTGTAAAAATTAAGAAAATATGTTGAGAATGTGCGATTCTTTTAGTTTTAAAAAGATTTAAATTTGGATCAATCTACGGAACAATCTGTCCTGATACGTCATGTTCTAATTCGACCCATTGATCTTGTATATAGATCATGATATGATCCAACAATGTTTCATTTTTATCCGATCTAAAGTAGACTACATGAACCAAATATCTGTGAAAATTTGATCCAGTAAATTTGTTTTCCATGTTTTCCAACCCTAGGTGGTACGCTCTTAATTTTCTAAAAGATAATTAAAGAATGGAAAAGAAAATGTATTTCAAGTTTGAGATAAATTTCAAATATGTGTTATAATTTTATTAGTAAGTATAGTTAGATCCACGTAATAATATCTATGACATAACTATATTTATTAAAAAAATTGTAATATCAATTATAATTATAAAATATTTATGATATATAATAACACTTAAATAATATGTGGTGTAAGGCATATAAAGCACTTCGTGTTGGCCTTAACTTGTTGGAATATATATAATAATCGATAAGTTAATTTATTTAACATAAATTAATTTGAATTAAATTAAATTTTATATTTTATATATTTTAATGGGTTAATTTAATTTAAAAAATGCAACAATTAACATGTTATGGGTCAGTTAAAGTTTCCAAATGAATACTTAATCCAATGGATATATATATATATATATATATATATATATATCTAATTTTAATTAAATTTTTATATCAATCAAGAAAGTGAAACAAATTATATTATTCTTTTCTTATATTTAATTTTTAAAAAATTAGTCTAACTAATTTAAAAAATCTAAACTATTTTTTTTTTCTTAAATTTTCAATAATTTAATCATTATCAAAAGTTCATTTTACTTAAAAATTGATACACAATTTTAACTTAAATATTAATATAATTTTTTAATTAAATTATTGATTAAATAATAAATCTTATTTATTAATTCAACGTCAAGATAAAATAATTTAAATCTACTTAAAAATAACTAGGTTTAAATCACAAATTATACTAATCAAATTTACGTAAATAAATTAATTTAATATTTTTTAATCAATATTTTATGTATAATTTTGGGTTTTAATCTAACAAATTGATATATATCAATTTTGTTAACAACTTAAAAATAAAAATTAACTAAAATCAAATAACACCACCCTAATAGCCAGTATGTAATAATTGATTTGAAAAAAAATATTCATAAAAAAATCGGTTCTGCATAGCAGTTGCATTAAAGAACTCAATACAGCAATAATTGATGATAAATAATCAAGTTTGTTAAACGGCAAGTATCTGTTTGATCTATTTATATTCAAGGCATACAAGTATATGATACGTTTAGACTTACGTGAGTATATGATATAAGTATCTATTAATTTACTCTTATATTAATTGTTATATGTTATAGGTTAAAAAAATTTAAAGAACAATTTTATTATTTTTAAAATTATTTATAACATATCAATGGAAGTAAATTTGAGTATAATTAACATATATCGACCCTGTTTAATACGCTACCCTCACCACAATATACAACAGCACGTCAAGAAGTAGCTTAACTCCATTTCGCCGTCAATTAGTGATTAATTAATAGCATGTTTTCCTCATGTCATGTTCCATTTTTTTCATTAGATTATTGATGTGTTATTAAATTTCAATTTCTAAAAAAAAAATGATCATATGTAATTATAATATATAGTAATGTTATTTCTCAAGATGAACTCTCGGTTTGGTAAAGTAAAGGTATCCAATACCTATTTTCACACATGTTTTCTATGGCTTTTAATTTAGTATCATAATCTATCAATTAGTTTTAACATTTTAAAATTGAAAACAGTAATTCTAAAATTATGTACAATTTTTGTACAACTTATAGAATTATTCTAAAACATAAAAATGTTAATACTGATAAATATTTTTAATTCAAAACTCATCTATTTCAAAATTAATTTCTATAAAACTTAAATAATTATATATACTTTATAAACAACCTATCCAATAATCATACAATATAAAATTGTTCAGCTTAAATAATATATATATATTAAAACTTAATTATTCCAAAATTTATTTTTAATTTAATGTGATAGTTTAAATATTTTTAATATAAATGAATAATTTTTTTATATATATCTTATAAAATTATATTAAATTTATGTACATTTTATACGATAACACTTTTTTAGAACTCACATATTTATATATAATTTATGTAAATTTTATAAAACAACTAACCTTAACATGTTCATACTACGTAATATTTTTAATTTGAAAACTACATATTGAATTTACTTTGTAAAATATACAAAATATGTATAATAATTTGTAAATTATACTAAAATTTTATACATATTTATCTAATATAATAGTATAAAATTATGTATAGCATACAAAAACTAAATATATATATATATATATATTTAAAAATATAGTATTAGTTTACTCCTCTTCAATGAAAAATAGGGATTTTCTTTTCAATTTTCAATTTAATCATACTGTAAATAACATTAAAAAAAAGGAATATAATAAAATAACATTGAATATGAAACAATAACAAACATGACAACTCTATATTAAATTTGTGCTGTAAAATTTATAAAGTATGTACGAAAATTTGAAAGTTGTAAAGAAAACTTGTACATATTCATGTATTTTGCAAAATTTTGTATAACATAAAGAACCTTGAATATATATACAAGAAACCTTGTTTTTGCCGCAAATTATTACCTATACCATAAAAACAACGTTTTTCATTTTATTATTTTTGTAAACAAAAAAAAAATGTTTCCAATTAGATAACATGATAGCCTGCGGGTTGTAATTGGTGTAAGCTCAAATTGTAAAACCCTAATTTATTTTACTAACCATGCAAGTTTTATCACCTAGTTATTCAAATGATAACTCCTAAAAAAAACGTATGTTTTTGCACTATAAAAAAAATATATATATTTTATATTATATAAAGAAAAAAAACATATATATATATATATATAGTATGTGATTTATACCGTAGAATTACACCAATCATGCATGTTTTGAACATTGTGATGTTTCAGTTTTGCAGGTTGCTTATAAATTATTCATTATCCAAAAGTAGCTAAATAGGGTGAAAGAATTGTGCGTGCTCGATCTCCATTTGGTGAGTAATAAAGTCTGCTCTTAGTAGTTTTTGGATATTGCTCATATAACCAATCAACTTATTAGGACACACAAAAGAAAAGAAGAGATTGATGTCGGCGAATTTGGTAGGACTGACTACTGAGGATATATGGTCCTGGGTCCAAGGCTTTCTGTTTGATATGGTAAGAGGAATATAATATAACATGTCTGGTAGTTGTGTGGTTGTCTCTGAATCCTAATGCAACTTTTCGCATCGATTCAAAAACATAATCTTTTTTTTTTGTATTATTGGTCAAACAAATTCAAACATATAATCTTCTTTTTGTGGACAAATTGACATGCATGCCACTAAAAAAAAAAAAACGTAAGACCGGACCGACTAAGCCTTGCAAAGTTTCGTTCCCCCAAAACTACTAGAAGACACTATAACATACAGATATATGTTGATGTATCATTCGAAAAAGATTATATATACGACAAATTAGGGCGCTCTAGTTCATACTGTTCTTCCTAATTGTCGAGTTCAGAAATCAGAAAGCTATCAATTTGGTTGGCCATACTAAGTGGTACGACTCCATACGTAATGCTCAGAAAGCTATCAATTTGGTTCGCGTATATTCTTGTACTCAATATTGAAGTTTTTTTTACCAAGAAAATGCTCATTTAAGACTAATTAATTCAAAACTATGGGAAAAGTTCCATATATATATATATATATACATAGGAAGGAACTTTATTAGTTAATTAATTTATTAGTGTTAAGTCTCATATTGATTAAGAGTAAAGTAGTAGTATTGTTTATAAATCTGATCAATCTTTTAACTTATAAGTTAGTTTTTAGGTTTAGAATTAAGCTTGAGTTTCTAAGTTGGTATCAGAGTTAGATTTTTGTTTCTTTGTACTCCCATCGACCTTCGTACCGTAAATTCAGACTTTAGTCGACGTGGAGAGAGAATGTTAAGTCTCATATTAGTTAAGAGTAAGACAGTAGTACTACTTATAAATTTAGACAACCCTTTAACTCACAAATTAGTTTTTAAGTTCAGAATTAGGCATGAATTTTTAAATATTAGTATTTTAATTTTTTGATCCATTTCCACCGCATTGGCTTGTGATTCAATAAAATAAAACATTTACATTTTATGAAACAAATAAAAAAAATGTTGGGATATATATATATATATATATATATGCAAAACTTTCTATTAGGAAGTTCAACGAGATTAGAGAGTATTTTATAAATTTAAATTTAAATGAAAATGAAAATATTTTATTATATATAAAATTAAAAATAAAATCAATTAGTAACATTTATACGTTCGTAATTTTAAAATTTAAATTTTAATATTTTTTTAATTTAAAATTATTCAAAATATGAAATTTTAATAAAAAAATTGTTTACATATTAAAAATAATAGTCTCAAAATTGTAAATAAAAGAACAACTAAACTCAAAAAATCCAATTAAAATTTACCACTCAATACCAAATCTATTTGATTGTTACTTGTGATTACTTTAATAACCCGTGAGAATTTTAACATCCCTACATCCTACCCGTATGTCGGGTCGCGATTCTTCTGAAATAAATAATTACTTTAAGATGTTGGTGTAGATTTTTAAAATTAACATTAAAGATAGAGTAGAGTTAATATATAAAAAGGTGCGTTTCACTAACATAATCCTAATTAGCATAGTTTAATATAGTATTTAGTAAAGAAGACGTTTTTAACACTGAAAAAATTAACTCACCTATGTAAGAAAGCTGAGCTACTATGATTCAAAGTTGGTATTAATAGAATAATTAAACTCAAAAAAATTCAAAAAGAATTGGATTACAATTAAGCAAAGTAAATTCTAAACACTACAACCTAGTGTGTACAGGTTATAACAGAAAGTAATTGCTCAAAACGTTATCGTTTTGAGCTTAAAACACAAAGAAATAGCAAATAACAGCAAAAAAATAAATAAATAGAATAATAACAGAATTACTATAATAAGCTATCAAAAGTTTATAAGTTATTTGCTATTAAATTGAATTTTATTAAATTATAAAAGATTGCAGTAATATATATATCACTTAGGTAGATATATTATTTGATATTAATTGAATTTTATTAATTATAAAAAAATGTTATATAAATAGTATTGATTAATATAATAGTGATTTAAAAAAAATTCAAAGATAAAACGTGGATTATTAGTCGACTCACTCCAATTGGGTTTACTTCTTGCACTTGAAGACCTCAGGCTTCTAAAGTCAATCCCTCTTCTGAGTCACATTTCTTGATTTTATCCTTACAAAATTAACACAAATACTTTTTTCAAGACAATAAAAACTTATTTGATTAAATAATTTAAAAATAAATAATATATTTTATCATAATTTTTAAGTTTTAATATTTAAAAATTATATGAAAATAAAAACAAAAAATTGAAAACATGTTTAATTTTTTTGAAAACACCAAAATACTTCTTTTTCGAAAAAAAGAGAAGGCTTACCCTACGTTTGGTTGGAGGGAATGGAATGGAATCAGAATCGATTCCTTTCATTTTGTGTGTTTGGTTGGACGGAATGGAGTGCGGAATGAAATCTGATTACCAAAAGAGAAGGAATCACAATTCTTTCTCCCACCTTTGGTAATCATTATTTCATTCCCATCTAAACTTTTTTTTTCCAATTTTGCCCTCACCTAAAATATAACCTTAAATTCAAATCCCAAATTCTCAAACCCAAAATTCCAAAACCCTAAACCCAAAATTTCAAAACCCTAAATCCAAATCCTAAAATCCTAAAACCTTAAACCCTAAACCTCAAATCCCTAAACCTTAAAACCCTAAACCTTAAAACATAAATCTCAAAACCCTAAAACATAAATCCCAAATCCCTAAACCCTAAACCCTAAATCCCAAATTCCAAATCCTAAAACCCTAAATCCTAAACCCCAAATCCCAAATCCCTAAACCATAAACCCCAAATCCCAAATCCCAAATCCCTAAACCCTAAACCCCAAATTCCAAATCCTAAAACCCTAAATCCTAAATCCCTAAACCGTAAACCTTAAACCCTAAAACTCTAAACCCCAAATCCTCAAATCTCTAAACCCTAAACCCTAAAACCATAAAACCCTAAAACCCTAAAACCCAAATCCCCAAATCTCTAAACCCCAAACCCTAAACCTTAAAACATAAATCCCAAAACCCAAAACCCTAAAACATAAATCCTAAAACCCTAAACCCCAAATTCCAAATCCTAAAACCCTAAACCCTAAACCTTAACCTACAAATATAACCCCAAATCCTAAATCCCTAAACCCTAAATCACACATCACAAACCTTAAAACCCTAAACCCTATTTAGAAAAATAATAATTTTAATAATATATTTCTTTTTAATTAAGTAATACTTATTTAGAAAAATAATGATTTCAATAATGTATTTTGTCTGACGAAAAAATAGTAATTAAATGACATTATTTGAACTTTACAACATGTAGGGGTATTAAGGTCATTTACAGCTTTTTTCATTCCATTCCAGTGGCAAATCAAACACTATAATCCTGATTCTGACCTTGATTCCAACGGTCAAACCAAACAAAATTGTTTCCTTTCCATTCCATTCCATTCCGATTCCATTCCGATTCCGATTCCATTCCACGAACCAAACGCCACCTTAATGCTTATAATATGTTATATTATGTTGCTTTAGTTTAGATAACTTTTGAACATTTTTTTTAACTTAAAAAATGTATATAGATATGCTTTAATGGGATTTAATCACGCGATTTAAGAAAGATATGTTTTGAATATTTTTTTAATTTTATTTAAGAAATGTACACACATATATTTTTAATAGAATTCCATCCTATGACTTTTAAAGTAACATATTTAGTGAATAAATATTATATATATATTATACTAATTTATATAATTTTAAAAATTTACTTATTTTGAATATTATTTAATATTTTTAATTTTTTAATTCATTGATAAATACTTAAAATTATGGTAAAAAATCATTTTAAAAAAAATATATAAGGTAAGATTTTAAAGAAAAATATTTCACACTAAAAACAATTTTTAACAATTTTATCAAACACAGTGAAAAATATATTTTTTATGTTTTTTGTTCTTTAAAATAATTACCAAACAACTAGTTGTTTTTAAAATTGTAGAAAGTTGGTTTTTTATAATGATTTAAAAATAATTTTTAAGAATTATTTTCAAGTTAAGTGGTCAACCAAACCCTAGTAACATAATTTTTTAAAATTAAAATTAAAAATATTATTTTTATTATAATAAATTTTAAAACAATTAATTTAGTTATTTTTTCTTTTTAGCAACCAGATTCATTTAAAGCTGTAATTGACCCTTTTTTTAAAAAAAATAAAGTATGGAGAATACTTTGAAGACGTCTAACATAACGTGGTTGGAGCACTCATTAAACGGATTTGCTTTTATGGAGGCCGAATCTAATCTGTATGATAATGTTGACATCTTTTCCAGTAATACTAAGTGAAATAATAATTATTAAGAAACAAAGTAGACTTTAAGTAAAATATTGTTGGGAAATTAATTATGTTTACAAAACATAATTTAGACAAATACATGCGGGAGCTAAAAACGATGAATCCTAGATGCTAATCATGTTTAAGTAGCATAATTAATTGCCACTATTTTTTCAATTCTCTGTGTATGCTGTATGGTTTCCTACTTTTCTTCGTCTTAAGTTATTATATTCAATTTCTTTTTTCCCAATAAGTTAATTTGCAGATTAATGATAAGAAATTTTGAATTCTATGTTGTATTAAAAAAAAGTTTTTAATGGGTTTTTTTTAGAAGAATTGTATTTCAAGAGCAGAAAATATGCATTAATTATAGGATAATATAAAATTTTGGTAATTTAACAATTTAGTGCTTTATTATTTTTAAAAATAATAATATTACTATGTATTGTCTTCCAATTCAACAAGTTATTACATACAATTTCTTTTTTTCTATTATTTTTTTGACATATTGAAAGTGCAAAATTTAAATCTCAATTAATTACGAACATGTAAGTTACATTGTTATAAAAAAAAGTCACTTTATGAATTTTTTTTAAAAGAGTTACTATTTTAAGAGTAGAAAATATGCATTAATTATAGGTTAATTTAATAATTTAATGTTCTAATATTTTTTAAAAATAAAAATGTTGTTCTAGCATTGTCTTCCATTGGTTTGCGAATAAATGTTAGGGTACAATTGAACTCAAAATTTTTCACAAGGTCATAAAAAAATTTCACGAGGTCAAGCTAGTTCTAAACAAGAATTTATTTCATAATAAAACTGGTACTAATTAAACTTTTTGTTATAAACAAATTACTGATAGATAAAATTATATTTCATATATTTTTGTACATCTTATAAAATAACTAACCTTAACATGTTCATATTACCCAATATTTTTAATTTAAAAACTACATATTGAATTTACTTTGTAAAATATACAAAATATGTATAACAATTTGTAAATTGTATTAACAATTTATACATATCTGTCCAATATAATAGTATAAAATTATGTATATCATACAAAAACTAAATATATATTTAAAAATATAGTATTAGTTTACTCCTCTTCAATGAAAAAATCGGGATTTTCTTTTCAATTTTCAATTTAATCATACTGTAAATAACATAAAAAAAGGAATATAATAAAATAACATTGAATATGAAACAATAACAAACAGGACAACTCTATATTAAATTTGTGCTGTAAAATTTATAAAGTATGTACGAAAATTTGTAAGTTGTAAAGAAAACTTGTACATATTCATGTATTTTGCAAAATTTTATATAACATAAAGAACCTTGAATATATATACAAGAAACCTTGTTTTTGCCGCAAATTACAAAAACTTATCCCAAATTATTTACCTATACCATAAAAAAACGTTTTTCATTTTATTATTTTTGTAAACAAAAAAAATGTTTCCAATTAGATAACATGATAGCCTGCGGGTTGTAATTGGTGTAAGCTCAAATTGTAAAACCCTCATTTATTTTACTAACCAAGTTTTATCACCTAGTTATTCAAATGATAACTCCTAAGAAAAACGTATGTTTTTGCACTATATATATATATATATATTATGTTACATAAAGAAAAAAAACACATATATATTTTGTATGTGATTTATACCATAGAATTAATTATGGGTTTTTTTAGAAGAATTGTACCTTCAAGAGCAGAAAATATGCATTAATTATAGGATAATATAAAATCTTGGTAATTTAACAATTTAGTGCTTTACTATTTTTAAAAATGAAAATATTGCTATGTATTGTCTTCCAATTCAACAAGTTATTACATACAATTTCTTTTTCTCTAATATTTTTTGACATATTGAATGTGCAAAATTTAAATCCCAATTACTTACGTGTAAGCTACATTGTTATAAAAAAAAGTCACTTTATGAATTTTTTTTAAAAGAGTTCCTATTTTAAGAGTAGAAAATATGCATTAATTATAGTTTAATTTAATAATTTAATGTTTTAATATTTTTTTGGGAACTATATATCTAAAAAATGCAACAAGTATAATAAGAGAGGAAAGTCAATATCACAAACCATAGTATATTCACTATTAATTTAATTTTTTTTTTCCAAATATACATCAAGTCCCTAATTAATAAGGGTGGTAAATTTAGACCACCGGTTAGCTGCAAAAAAAAATTGGATTATCAAACAAAATAAATATAAGAATAACCCCAAACTCGATCACCCAATTTGATCTCGAGAAGAAACCCAATTCACCCAATAACAAGAAGATTAAAAAAAGAAAAATGACATCTATACCCAACCCTCAAATTAGGGACATCTGACATTTCTTCCAGGTCCACCATAGTAAAAGTAATTACCCCAAACTTTGTTAATCCCACCTTGAATGTCGTAGCAGTTTGGATGATCAGCCAACACTTTAAGATTTGATAAAGGAAGTAAGTTATTATCCCAATCAACAACTTGCATATTTCTAAAATATGAAGCTTTACCAAACCCTTCTCTAGCAAAATGACCACTCCCCATTTGTGTTGATGTGTGACTACCACTTTGACCTGAGTTCACTACTTCTCCTCCAAATTGAATCATGCTTGCGTGATCTCTAAGGTGTGTGAATAGAAACGATGGCCAGTATCCAACTAGAACCCCTGACCCGAATTCTAGCCACCAATTTCCATGTCTTGGATCCTACAATCATTTTATTTATTAATTAATCTCTCTGCTTATAATTTCCTTCATCTCAGCTCATATTATTTATGATAGATCATTAATTATAAATCAAAACTTGTTGAAAAAAAAAACAAATAATTTGCAGCAAAGTACAATTAATGTGACCCTTACTGGCCTGACATATTACCAGAGAGTACACTTAAAATTGCAAAATTGCAATTCAAAAAAATATATTCAATTACTTGTTAATTGTGAGTATTACATACAATTAGGCTAAAAATCTAACGTTAAACCTTTATTTTTAGGTTTAATATTGTAGTATAACTCATTTATATACGAACATTTTAAAACATTTTCAGGCAGTTTATGTTTGTATGTTTTAATAATATAAAAAATATTTTTTTTTGTATGTTTTAAAATGTAATGTATATATACTTTTTAAATAAATAAAAAATTAAAGTAAAATAATATAAATAATCGGTTATTTAAGACCCAAATTATTATTTTTCTTCACTTTTTATCGCTCTAAGTTACTAATTATATTCTATATATTTTAAAATTTAACTTTTTGATAATTAGAAAATGTAGTTAGTTAAAGTCAATCGATAAATCCAATTTTATTGATGATTTAACATAAAGTATAAAATAAAATATAACTATTTATATTTTAAATTTAAAAATATTTAAATAAACAATTTCAACTAAAATAGGGAGTGTGGTTAGAATCGGTCACACAAAAATTATTAACTATTTAACCTAAAAATTAGAGTCATGTTGGAGATGCTCTTAGAATTGTTATTATTGTTTTACTCCTCGTACATTTATTTTTCAACTTTTTAATTTGAAAAATGTAGTACTAAATCTTTTAAGTATACCAAAGTAATTTAAATTATAAAAATATTATAGAATAAATTAGTGAAATTAATATTTTTAAATAAATTAGTCAAATGTGATGAATGTAAGTTACATCCCACTAACTATCATGTTTGGTGAATAGTTTTAATTAATAATTTTATCTACGAAGAAAGTTTGATGTTTCGTATTAGTTTGTTTGTTTATTTTTTATTTTTTAAAAACAGCACCATTTTAAAATATATATATCTCAGTTTATACAATCATCCAAATCAATATCGAGATAAAATCATATTAGTTTTGAATATATAAAAAGATTGAGAAACAAAATGTATCCTATTGCGGATGTATTTTAGAATAACCCTTAAAATTAAGTGTAAACTCACACATTAATAACAATTTTTTAGAAAATTTAAAATGTAGTTTGAGTTAAATCTGTTTAAAAAAAGTTAAATCACACTCGTGTGAATCACGTTAGGTACATTCAATATATATTTATAGAGTATAAATCAATCTAACTAAAAAGGTAAGAATAAATGGGTCAACAGTACTATTCAATATAATAAATATTAATTATGAACATCGAACGACAATCATCTTTTCAAAAATGAGGTCAATTATCGATTTAATTGCATTATATATATATATATATATTAAAGATAAATTAAAAATAAAATTATGTAAATAAATAAATTATATATAAAATCAGATATGGCTGAGAATGAAATAGTAAAATTGTTTACCTTCCAAATCAATAAGCTGATGTCAAACTGACCTCCATGGTAGGCTGAGATTGGAGATATTGCAGCTCCAATTGCTATTTTACTATTTGTCTGTACAAACCCCGAGCAAAGCAAATTATAACACCCGGTTGCTTGGTACGCGTCACTCTGCAATTATTATTATTAAAAACCCATTAATACAATAAATTAGCTTACTTTGAAACACTTCGATATATATATGTGTGTACAGTATGCCCTAGAAATTATTAAAGTAATATTTCCAAAAATGCCTCTTATGCTTGAAGTTAAAGGAAAGGATAGATTTTGAATTATATGTTAATTACTTACTGTCCAGTAAGTAAAGAATCTAGGATAGTTGTCACCATAGAGCTCTGGGCTAACCTGTAAATAATTTATTTCAATCAGATTTCTTTTCATGGCAACAAAGTTACAAAACAATACTTGAAAGAGAAATAAAAGATAAAGAACAGGTGGATAAGGGTGGAGATTACTTGATAAATTAATTTTAATGATATTGATACAATAATTTTTAATATTACCATAATAAAAATATATAGAATATTAATCTTATTCTTAATATTAATCATTAATAAAATATTTTTAAGATAATAATAATTTATATAATAAAATTACATAAATTAATAATAAATAACACTTATACACACACAAATGTCGAACCATGCACGCACTCTCAAGTTATTATCACTATATCAATGAACAAATGATCTAAAACTTGATTAATTAGCTCATAAACTGAAATTCGGTTGAAATTTTCTAACAAAACTAATTGATTAATATTAATCACATAACCAAATGTGATATTTCTCTCTAAAGGAAAATTAAACAACGTAGCTATAGTAAGAGGAAAATACAGAGTAGACATACCTGCCAACCAGCTTCAATGGTATTAAGATCATCACCAAAAGAGCCAGAGATGACCCACATTTGTGACAGACTGAATTCGTATTGATTAGCAATTCTAGGTGCCCACACGTTTATACTTGCTTTTGCTCCATAATATTGTTCTCCCGTCACATATCCAACTGCGTGCTGCCAACACCAGAATTTACAGCACCAGAAATATTGTATTATTCAAACTTTCTTCAAATATATGTCACTTTATTAAGAGTTTTCTATGGTTTTTGAGTTTATTTTTTTTTATGCTATCTATGTGGTCTATATTTGTTACAACCAAGGTATCAAATGAGAACCTAGCTTGAGATTTCATATTCATGCACTTCTTAAAATCTGGAGGATATGATTTTGAAAAACAGTACAATTTACAAGTAGCAGAATATGTCCATGAAAGTTTGTAACTATTAAAAATGGTACTCAAAGGACAAACTTTCAGCTATGTAAATCTCATATTTTGCTTAAATTGATATTTTTCTCACCATGCTGAGGGTCATACAAAGATGGATTTACTTGGGAGAGAGAAAAAAGGAAACAATAACAGGATAAACGCAGTAATCACTTACTTTGGTCTGACATTTAAAGGTGTTAAAAAAATTCAGGAAAATAACAAATATAATGTCTAATAACAATAAAAATAGCAATCACAACACTGATTCATACTTGTATAATTTAGAAAGGAAGTTGCTATTTTTATGTTGAATTACTAGTGTTAATCTTCTGGAATTTCAATTTTTTTTAATTACTAACAAGCACTAGTGTACTACTAACCTCATGGCCGTTACTGGTTGAATCTCTTCTAACACGTCGTCTTAATTTTCTTCCATATTTTGCAACAGAACTAGCTCTTAGCATATCTTGTTCTGTAGTTCTTCTAATTGGTATTGTTCCTACTGGACATGATTCACCAGATAGGCTCCATAACTGGAAGTTTTCAGTTACCATACCAGATGGGTCATGCCCATTTGGTCTCTCTGGTAGATCCTGGAGATTCAAACAACTTTTCACATAAGAACTTATATTCAAGTGAAAAGTTTTCCAACCCCAAAATACAAGTTGAAGAACAGAGCTGAAAAGACTACCAATGGCTTCTGTCCTAACAATAATGGATGATCAAAAGCTGGTTGTTGCTGTGACAAAACACAATCTATTAGATCACCATCAGGACTCTGCAAAACCAACAAACAAAACCCAATTCATGTAAGTAAAAAACAGAGCTAAAACAGGGGAGATGAGAGTCAAATTCTAATAAAACAGAATCGTTAAATAAAGTGAAGTGTGCCTGAATTGTCTTAACAGCTGGCTTATTGATGTTGTTTAAACGAGCCCTTATGATCTTCAACTTGTGTATTTCTTGGTCTGGCTTGAAGGTATGGTTAGATACATGGGGGTCAACGGTTTCTGACGAATAGACAGAGCAAATGGAAGAAGAAGCAACAAGAAGAAGGCATACAAGTCTTGGAATACACCAGCTAGAAGCCATATTTGAGTAATTTATTGGCTTTGTTTGTTGAGTACATTGATGTTGTTTTCTGGTGTAATCAAAACAACACCATTTATTTCTAGTTTTTGTCCATATGAACTCACTAGCTTCCATTATATGACCCATCCAACACATGATGATGATTCTAAGAAACCCAATTGACTCTCATCATTTCCAATGTTTTGGAGCCCAAGAATAGCTCTTCCTCTTCCTCTTCCTCTTTGGCTATAATTAATATGCTTCTATTCTATTCTAATGCCTTGGGTTCATGTCCTGACAACTTGAACTTCTGGGCACGAGTTGATTAAAATAACAAAGGAAATGTTTGGGTTTTCTTAAAATTTTGGTCATTTTGATGTGGAGTTATAAATACTGGGTAGTGATGAAATCATGTTGGGAATATTTTAATTTGAGAAAAAATGGACAGAGATAGAGAGAGAAAGGGTGTGTGTTTCCGGTCTCCAATACAAGGACTGAAGCTTTAGCTTTTGTGTCAAATATTATAAGGCAAAATAGTAGTGATATCTGTTATTCTTTACTTGGCTGTTGAGGGCAGATAGGAATTACACTTGAGTCTGGGTTCCCAAAGTACTTTGCTTTAGGGCTTCTCTTTCTCACTTCCCAAGATGTTCTTTGTGTCAGTTTTAATTTTGAGTAATAGCATCAGAAAAGTGAGGGGTTATTGCCGAAACATATTTGATGGTTACACACTATTAATTATTAATTTTAAAAATTAAGATATAAAGATATATCAGTCATTTTTTTGTATTGGTAATTAATGTACGGTGAAACTGTTAAATATACATGCAACCATATAATTCCTAAAAAAATTATATTTATAATTTTTTTATAACAGATTAAAAGGAATATTGTATAATATTATTAATTATTCAACATTATATTCATTATGTTGTTAGGATTTTTTATTTTTAATTAAAAATAGATAATAGTTGTTGGATTTTTTATTAATACTGAATTAGTTATATATTGATACATAAATAAATATGTTAAAAATATGTTTTTTTTAATTTACCCAACCCTCATTTTTCATCACAATAAATAAATAAATAAAGATAACCCACTTTCATTTTCCTACAATTGTTGGTAAATAAATAGTTTATCAATTTTGGAAAATTCGACAAAATCAAAGAGTGGGTTTGGCCAATAGGATACCAATTAGCTAGTATTAATATACGTAAGAAAAACGTTAAAAGGTAGTTAATTTGAAGAAATTAATGTAGTTTTATCCACATAAGTTGTATGATTTCTCACCTTTTAAAGTTGCATGTCGTCTCTATAAAGAGAAGAACGAACAAATTTCTTATTTATTGTGTTGGTCCTGGTGTGCGTTAGCAGTTGGCATGCGGCATGCGTAGTATGTGCATGCTTGATTTTGCCCGTATCCATGAGCACATTATGCTTATGGGGCTCAATCTTGATTTTGTTTTTCATGTACAACATAAAAATATCCGGTGTTTAAGCAATACGAGCTTGTCTTTTATTTTCTTATAATACATAATAGTAATTAATTGGGGCACAAAATTTTGGATGGAGGACAGAGATGCTCTTGCTTAAGATCGATAAATATTTAAAAAATATATATAATTGGTATCCCTACTAAACTACTCAAAATTACATACATGTAATATAAATAAGGATTATATATTTTAATAAAATTTAATTAATGATTGTATGCATACTATGTAGAATTACTAGTTTTACTATGCATAATTAAATTGGTAAAATGTTAATGAAATCTATTTATTGGAGTGAATTATTATGTTTATATGTTTGTCTGTTTTTAGTATTTCTTTTGAGAATTATTTATTACAGAGAGATATCTCTCAACAGTAAGTTAAATAAGAAAAAAAGATAAACCTTTAATGAAAATGTGTTTTAATCTCTTACATGTTAAATAAAATAGTACAAATTCATTATTTTTATAAAAATAATCACAAAAATCTATTTTCTAAATCAATGGATTTGTATTGTCCAATTTGTTCACTTTAAATTGGAACATCACAATTCTATTACTTTACATAATAAATTTCTACGATATTATTATAAAAATAATATATTTATATTCCCTCGTAAAATAAGTACGTGTGTAAATTACAATTTTATTAAACAAAATAAATTTAGGGAATTATTGATAAATTAATGTGTTACTCACAACCAATGACATACATTATATATTCAATATATATCTTGAAAAATGTTATTTCTTGAACATAGCAGTATATACATAAAATTTATATACATAATTGCCTTAGGGAGAAATGTTCTTATCACATATTTTATATCCGTAATTTTGTATTATATCATGTGTCATAATTATTTTAAAAATTAAAAAAATTATCAATTTTTAAGATAATATTAATACATGGTTTAATATAAAGAGTGTTTATGCATAAGTAGGTATAAATTTATGTATTTTAGCATTCAAATCAATTATGTTGGCAAAGTGACAATGAAAATTTAGAAATAATTCATTTTCAATAGAATTATTTCTTTTTATTAACGAAAAATAGTTATAACAATAACAATAGAAGAGAAATGGCAAATACATGTAAATATACATATATATTTTTACTCATATTAATTATGATATGATATATGTCATAATTTAAAAAAAAAAAAAATTTTACTTTTAAAGTTATAATTTTATCACATGATTACACAACAATTGATATAAATATAATTATAAATTTATATACCCTTATCAATTACTGAATCGTGAGAATATTAACACCCAAATTAATTAATAATCAAAACTACTCTTGCAAGGCAAGCTCGTAATGATCATTAACAGAGCTTTCAATATTATTCAGTAATTTTAGTTAATTTTTATTAAATACATAAATATAAATTAAATCGTACTTATTAATAACAATACAACGTATCATTTTATTTCTGTTAATTTGAATTAGCAAACAGATTTAGAGAAATGAGAACAAACTATATAGGCCGAAGAGTTTTTCTATTTCAAAAATCCCCCGAGTTAGCTAATTTCTTTTTATAGAGTCTGGGCAATGATGCATGCATTTGTGAATAGCAATCTGCTTTTCATTTAATTAATTTGTATGTTATGGAAACTCACTATTAGATTAATTACCAACCTCTGCATCTATTAAAATAGAAAGTTAGAAACCACAACCCCTTGAATTATGACCCACCACCTCTCCACTTTATTTATTACAAATTACAATCTAATTGTGACATATATTTAACATATCTTTCGTTAAAATGTATAAAATTATATGTTTTTTTAATTTCATAATACTTTAAATGGGAAGATTGTGTACCAACACAATCAAGAAAAGATAAATGTGTTATGAATTACTATTAATTTTTACATAAATTTTACATTTTAATATCTAACAATTAAGATTTATATAGATATGAAAGAAAAATTCATTCTATTAAATCTCTGCCCTTAAAATATTAGAATGTAAAAATTTATTTAATATTTTAAGTTACTATACTATCTTATGTGTTAAATATAAACTAGCAAGAAAAGATATAAAGTTGAGGAAAAAAATGCATTCCAAGTGGTGGAGGTATTATTGGAATTAACATATTCTTAACAAAAATTATAAAAAAATGAAAATACTTACACTAACTTTTAATTTTATTTACCTAAAATATTATATTAACAATATTTCATAATTAATAAATAAATTATCTCTTAATGCTCAACATCAAATGAAATGACCAAATTTGATGATAAATGTGTAAAAAAAAATCTATTTATTATAAATTGTAATAATATTATAACTAATATATTAATTAATTATTCTTCATACATCAATTATAATTCACCAAATTAACGGTAATGTGCAACTTTTACAAGTCATTAAGAGAGTACCCAGTTCTGATAAAACAATAAATAATAATCAAATTAATGGTAAAATTCTTTTAAAAACTTAAAAAGCTGATAATAGTTCAAAGGCTGCAAAAGAGACATAAAAAGGAGACAAGGGCAAACATTTAAAAGTTAAAGGTTGGAATATTCATCATTAGATGAACATATCTTAGTTTTGAGATAAATATATATGTAAGGATAAAAAATTAAAATCTAAAAAAATTAAAATATGCCTTTTTTATTTATTTATGGATCACCTGTAATTAAACATCTGTAATTAATTAGACTCAAATAACCCATGACTTCGTATAAATGGATCCGCCCGATGACTAACCGATGGGAATAAATAGTAAGGGTTGACTGCTTTATATAATCATTTTCATAAAATTTTATTTTTAATCTTTTAATATAGTGTATGTGTACTTTTTTATAACATAAAAATATATTTAGTGTGTATTTAAAAAAGTAATATATATCTATTTTTTATAACATAATAAACATATATAATTTTTAAGAAAGGAGAATAATTGATCATATATATAAAAAATATATCAATTAAGATATTTATAATATATATATAAAATATTAAAAATAAGTATTAATTTAGAGATAAATGATCCATTAATTTTAAAATAAATGTTTTATATTAATGAAATTCAAAACTAATATGAATATTTTTTAAAATAAATTTTAATATTTAATAGAAGAAACAGTAATATTAATTATCTGTGAAAAATATACTTACATAAAAACAACTAAATTGCATATCTGATACATACTCCTTTAAAGCAACAAGAAAATTAAAGGTTTTATTTATAAAAACTGTTTTAAATTAGCAACTAATTTGCATCTCATCATTCGTTGCATGCAAATTGTATTAGTTTGCCGATCGAGTGGACCATGTTTGGCTAACTCATTGCTGTAACAATTCATTTTCTTTTAATAGGGTGGATGTATATAAATATGACTAGAGATAATCATGGTGTCTCCATAGTCTCCACCTTCAAAGTAATTTTGAGGATTTGACAGAAGCTGGCTTTAGAAAAAGATCAAAATGAGAGTCAAGTAGTATAATAAATATAGGTCCACCATATTGACTGATATATTTACATGTGTTTTCTATCTAGACTTGTAGTCAAACTTTTCCTTTCGAAACTTAATGTTATTTGGTCTCTTTCACTTCACAAAATTAAGGACAAATTTATACATATGTTTTTTATAATTTATATATATTTTAGAATATATTTTTTTTTTCTATTTTTATAAATTAAAATTCTTTTCTATTTCATATTAAACATTAAAATTTATTATTTTTTAAATTAAATAATATTTTAATTTAATTTAAAATAAGAGAAAAAAGAAACTTAATGTTAAAACATTAAACGGATTACATAAAAAATTATTATTTAAACATGTTTTTGATTTGATTTGATTTTTTAATTTGGATAAAATAATACTTTATATGTATTTTATAATATATATTAATTATTAATTTAATATAAAATTGATGATATATATAAGATTTAATAATATTTATCGATAAATGCACATTCATTAGAAGAAGAAGAAAAAAAAGATATTGGTTATTTTTTATTTACTCGATTCCTTAAGAAGGTTACAGTATTAGACAACCCCACATGAGCCAAAGGTAAGCTTTTTGAGTATCGATTCCCTTAAAACATTGAAAAGATGGGTGGGTGTCATGTATATATATATATATAATTGAGTGTGAAAAAGATGGGATTAACACCAATGTAGGTTATTAATACAATAAGATATCTCTGTCTGACAGACTAGTCAAACTCATGATGACATGGACGTAAATCCTTGACTTGTTTCTGTGAGTGAGCCGCTGATGTTGGTAGATCATCATCGATTCATCTATCTATCTATTTATCTATCTAATGGACTACTACTTAATGGCCTTTCCTTTCAAAAATTCTAATTCAGGATATTCTTTAAAATCAAGTCTTCTCCTTCCACGATGCTTACAAAGTGACAAGTAAATTGGATCGATGTTAAATAAAAAAACAATAATATATATTGTTAAAGGAATCAAACTAACCCAATCTTTTTCTTTTTAATTTTTAATTTTTATTGATTTAAAATAGTTCTTATTCTTATAAAAATAATTTATAACATAAGTATTATTTTTTATAATAAATATACAAACTTAAAAAAAAAATTATAGAATGTACGGAGTCAACACAGAACGAAGTAATGAACTATAATCGATACTTGCGAACTGCATATATTCTGGAAGTAACGTCAAATGCATAAAATCCTTACATTTTTGTTTGAAAGACAATTGATTATAAACAATAGTTTACTGTAACAAAAAATTGTAGAAAATTATTATTATTATTTTCTCAAAAATCATGCATTTAGTAGTTAAAATTTTAATTTTCACGGAACAATAGATGAATACTCCATTCTCTCTCTCCACGTGATTGTTTGTTTTGTTGACTCGTTGTGAAAAGTGTAAGGCTGATAACAATGAGCGGGGTTGACAACATAAGAAATGTCAATTTGAATTATAGAAAATTGAATTAAGTTTTTGTTTTGTTTAGAAAATTGAGTTATAGATGGGCATTATTTAAAATGTCAATTTGTATAATAAGAAACAAAATAAGTGATTTATAGATGGGTTAAAATTAATGAAATATAGATTGGATTAAAAATTGTCCTCCTGATTTAATTTTTTTTAAAATATATTATATATTTTCATTATAAAAATTAAATATTATGATATATAAAACATAAATTATTATAATAATTATTAAATTAATAATATAAATAATTTAATTATATTTATAATTTATACTTTAAAATTTTAAACTTATTAGATTTAATTACATAATAAATAAATAAATAAAGGTAACAATGATTTATTAATCATGACAAAGTATATAAAACTCTATCAAATTTTAGGTATGTTATTACAATTTTATGAAGTATTAAAAAATGAAGGAGTAGCCTAAAATTTTAAAAGATATCATATATATATATATATATATATATATATATATATATATATTTGAAGATATATGTGTTTTTTTTATCGATTATAGTTTAAAAAATATGAACTTAAATAAACTTAAACAAATAAATTTTGATTTAAGAATACACAATAACTCAATCTATTTCTAACTTTTTTAGAATTTTGGATATATTTTTTTAATAATTAATAGATTTATAATATCTTTAAAAGTTAATGAGATTTTGTATACTTTTATCATAATTAATGAATCATTGTTACCTTTTATTTATAAAAAATATATACTAAAAATTCTATTAATATTTAAATTATTAAAGATGCAATTCATTATAATTTATTTATTAATAAAAATTCTTCTATACTCGTAAACAACACAAACTTTCAATAAATAATCTTATCCCATCGCTAGAGATGTGGATAGTCTCTACTAGGGTTGTCCGCGATCCGGTCTGATTTTGAGTAAAAAAATTTAACTAAATCAAACCGTTCATAAAGCTCAAATTAGATTGGATTGGGCCATTTGGTTATCCAAAATATTGTAATCGAACAGTTTGGTCTGGTTTGATTAATGGTTTGGAACGATGAATAATATATAAATACGATACAGTTTAATATGATATAATCTAATAAGATAAAGTTAAATGTGATGCTCATCAATCATCTTACATAAATAAAATACACAAGATGTTATTGAAATCCAAAAGTAAAACAAATTAGACATGAAGAAATGAAGTCTCAATATCTCATTTACACAGAATTCTTACTCATTATTAATCATCAATGATAAATGTAGTGTCTTTAATGAAATCTACAATAAAATAAAATCATATATCATTAGATAATAATATTTAAAAAATAAAATTAGAAATAATTTATAAGTTTTACAATTAACTAAATCAACATCTTCATAAATCTTTTAGGTCATCGTTGTATTTTGATAAGGCGACATAGTCATTAATGAAGGAACGGAACCAATTTTGATTACATACTAATACCTTTATCATTTTAGGATTCAAAGAATTCCTAAATGGATCGAGAATGCACCCTCCTGTGCTAAAAGTTGATTTTGATATAAATAGGACAAAACATTATTCATTTCATTATAAACAGATCGAAACAAACGTAATAATATGCAATTATGTTGCTTAAATAACACATTATATTTTCTGCTAGTAAAGAACATGTATGTTAATACTCGTTGAAATCAGAAATCACATGATATTTTCTACTTGATTTTTTATTAGAAATAAGGGGAAAAAACATGAAAATAACATGTTATTTTAATCACAATCACAATTGAGGCTTAAAGAATGAATAAAATATTAGTAATGTTGAGAATATGTAATTTACATTAAAAATAAAAATAATATTTATTATCATTTTTAATAAAATGATTGAAACTAATAATTCAAAGCAATATCAAAAATAGAAAAACACGATGTAATGATAATTTTGGCACACATGGCTAGTGAAGGAGATAAACAAAATTTGGGAGTGTCTAAAAACCGTATCATAAACTAAAAAAAATCCTATCATAAACTAAAAAAAATCCTATTAGAAACTCAAAAAATTGTATCATAAACAAAAAAAATCCTATCAAAAACTCATTTGAGGAACCATTTCATAAACTCAAAATAACCCTATCAGAAACTAAAAAAAAGGCTTGACAACTAATCCAAAATACTGACAATATCTCGTACACGAAATTGTACTGAAAATGTTTGGAGAATTCACATGAAACAGTTCGTCTATAAACTTAAACATATATCAATCAACTCACCACATACCTATTTCGTCCATGGATGACAGGACATGATGCGATGTGAGAAGATGTGATTGGTTGGTGGTGGAGGCGACACGAGGATGGTTGGGTGTTATTGGAGGCGGTTGGCTTAGGCTAGGGTTTTTTTGAGTCTCGCTCTCGTAAAGACGCAAATGCAGACGATAACTGAAAATGAATTAGGGTTAGAGAGCGTAACGTGATTTCATAATTTTTATGAAAACCGGTTCGATCGGTTTATAATTTTTATGACCGGATCGAACCGTTTGAAAATCTATTTTACTTAATGCATACTAGACCAGACCGTTTCAATTATGAAATTGTTCGATTTGGTTTAGTCTGGTCTAATTTAGTCTGATCCGATCCGGTTTATGGACACTCTTAATCCCAACATCCACCAGTTTTATTAAAATTGATTACACTCATTGTTATGTTATTTTGAAAATACAAAAATAAATTGCACAATATATTTGTTATTTTCGTCCTTCACCAAATAAATTACACTGTTTTTTTTAAACGTTAAAATAGAAAGAAATAGAATGATCATAAGAAACAGCGGAGATATATTTTACCTACTCTTTTATAAATACTGAAGTCATTAAAAAAAAAACCATTGAAGTAATTGGTTGTTAAGAAAAGAAAAAAAGAGCTCCAATTTTGGCAGATAGTTTCATAAGTGATTTATATATAGAATAAAAGGATAAGAGATTTTGAAAAGAGAATAAACGAACATGTATTTAATAATCCGTAATTAAAATTAATCAAAATGAGAATAAATATAAATTAAAATGAGAGGAAAAAATGTATAGAACTCATTAATTTTTTTATTTAGTAATAGTCGTAACTAATTGGAATAAATTTTTTAATTTACTTAATGTTATTTTAAAAGTAAAAATGAAAAAAATATATAATAAAAATATTTAAATAAAGGATATTTTGAAAATTTATCTTATGATTTAAAAAAAGAAAATTAATACCACGAAGCATGTACCATTAAAGTGATTAACTATCTGGTTAACGGGGTGTTATTCACTAGAGTCTTTCAACTTTTATTAAAAGAGTACATAATGTCTATTGTTATTACGTAAAACACAAAATAAGTTTACGTGACAAGCATGTAACACGAAAATGATGGCATTACTTAAAAACTTATGACTAACTTTGAACCTAAAAATTAACTTGTGAGTTAGAGGGTTGTTCAGATTTATAAACAGTATTGTTGCATTACTCTTAACCAATGTGAGACTTAACATCCCCCCTCTATATCGGCTAGAGTCCAGATTTATAGCACGGTCCGGATTTACGGCACGAGGGCCGATGGGAATACAAAGAAGCCAAGAGTCTAACTCTGATACTAACTTAGAAACTCAGACTTAACTCTGAACCCAAAAATAAGCTTGTGAATTAAAGGGTTACTCAGACTTATAAGCAGCACTGCTGCCTTACTCTTAGCCGATGTGGAACTTAACAACATTTATGGGTTTTCAATAAAAATAACCCTAGGCCAAAAGTCCTCATCATCAGTTGAAATCCATCTACCCACCTCCATTAAAGGGAGTTTCATATCACCCATGTTCCATTCTTGACAACTATCTCATAAAATCATCACCCTTTTTCTATCATATGTTTTGGTTTACCTATCTCATCCTCCATTTTCAAGTCCAAAAAATTCATCAAGTCAATATCACGGGGCTCCCTAACTATAGTAGGCTTATTGATCAAAGAATTCAATGCAATCTTCTTTGACATTTCGTGTTCCATTTTAATCTTTGTTGATGAATTGACAAAAACCTTCCCATTTAAAATTGATATAATTTCATTTTCTGTAGCTTCTGATCCATTCACCAATGGATCCACATTAATAGACTCAACCTTTGTTTTTAATGTTGATCATGTAAACCACTTAAAAGTCACTTTTGATGATTTCTTCCTCACATGACAATATCATCAATCACAATCATAACCTTATTATTACTAGCCTCCTTGCATTGCTTATTGAATTTTTTTTGGGTCTAAAAATGGAGAGGGATGAGATGGGTAAACTAGAACAAATGACAATGAGATGATGCGATTTTATAAGATAGTTGTCAAGAATAAAGATTATAGATTAAACATGTATGTAAAATATAATATATAAATAATATTATCGATATATTGAAAATATTATTTAGATTGAGTCATGAATTTGATTATTTTTTTTAAGACGTTTCGTAATTTTGTTCAAAATTATGCAAACAAATACAACCTTGTCTTTCTAAGGATAAAACATCCTATAATTCTTTTTCTATATCAGAGTTTCACTGCATTAATGAAGTCCATAATATTACATCTTTAAAATATTTATGTTGCTCAAAAAATTAAAAAAAATAATTTTATATATTCTTTTCTTGGATTTATTACAAAGAGTAGTTTATTAGTCGTGTAAAATTGAGAACTATGATTCTCTTTTTATAGCTAAAATAATGAACGTGCATGCAACGTTCACAAAGAAAACGTTCACACAATAATAGTATTTTGTAAGACTAGGTCTAGGTGGATGGAAACGAAACAAAACAATCAAAAAAATAACGGTCACAATAACAGTATGAAATAGTAAAAAAAAATAACGGTCACAATAATAAATGATTCAATTTAAATAAGAACGAAATTTTTGACTTTTAAAAAAAAAATTTAATAATAATTTTTTTTCAAAAAATAAAATACCATACACTCCTCTCGATTGACCATACAATGGTATACGTATGGATCCATAATTTCCTAAGTCGTCTCCCATCACACAAAAGTAAGTATCTCTTGGGATACAATTTTAATTGTAAATTTTTTTTTATACAAACACATCCTAAAAAAATGTATAAAAATAATATGAAACAAACCTTTTGAGAGAATGAAATTATGCATTTTTTTATCATTTTTTTTACTTAAATTCACGTTATTTAGAGTAGTGGGTGATATAAAATTCATTTTAACCTGAGGGCGATTTTTGACAAGAGTTTTTGTTTTATCGAAAACCATAAATACACACTTTAATAGTAACATGTTTGTCACATAATCTTATTTTATTTAATGTTTGGTATTTGTGTTATTTTTTAAAAATAATGATATTTTTTTATTTAAATTAATAACAATAATATATATATATATGTTATTTTATTTAAAGCTACTTAACTAGAGTTGCCTTTTAACTCATTATAACTCATTATTATTTATGTAATATATTTATCAAAAATTATGTTATTTTTTTAATTTTTTATTAGATATTATATTTTTTAAAATAAAAAATTATATTAATTTAAAATATCATCATTATCATTGATAATAAAATTTTCGGGATTAAATGGCATAAATTTAACATAATTTGAGTTGAAAAAAAAGGGCCTCGGGAGCGTGGAACACTGCTGTTGAGTAATTATTTTGTCTCCAAATCTCTAATTAGCTAAGGGCCAACGCGATGGTCCACCTTTCGAGATGCATGTAAATTATTATAAATTATTAATTATTTCTCAAGTTATGTGTACAAATATTATTTCGAAAAAGATAACTATATTTTTATCGTCAAGTTGTAGTACTTGTTTAACAGTCCTTTTACAAACATAAATTATATATTTTGTTTAGTTTAGTTTTAGCTTTTTATTTATTTATATTTTTAAATTTATTTTAACAATTTTAAAAAAATAATATTATAGTCTACTTGATCAATTTTTTTTACATCTTTTATATTTTTTAAAGTTTTTATTTTTAAAATTATTTAAACAATTATTTATGTTAATTTTCTTAAATTAAGTATTTAGATATATAGTATTTATTATTTAAAACAGATTATTTAAATTATTAAAAAAATTAATAAATTTAAATACTCAAATAGGTTAACTGTAATAATTAATAAACTATTGCGACATTTATAAAAAATGACTTATTGCAGATAAAGTTTCAAAGCTAATAAGAACATCTCCAACCCATTGTATCATTTTGGTGCAAAAATTATAACCTATTTTTATCCTCTTTAATCCCTAATATCATATATTAAAATAAAAACTATATTTCTTTACAAAATAAAATATTCATTTTATTTTATTTTTTAAATTATATTCTTAAAAAAATTAAAACTTCACTTATTAAAATATTATATTTATTATATTTGAATATTTTTGGAATATCCATGAATGATTTTTTTATTTTAATTTATATTATATTTAGTAAATTGTTTTACTAATTTTATGCCATATATTTAATTTTAAATTATTATATGTAATAAAAAAGTAAATAATATTATTAAATAACAATAAAATATAATCGTAATAAATTTTAATCAAAAATATGTAATTAAGATTAATATAAATTAAAATAATATTAAATTAAAATATTAAAATAATATATATGAAGGTATAAATAAAAACACTTTCTCTAAATAGGTAAAAAACGTTAAATAATATCTTATCTTATTTCTTTCCATCATATTTAATCTTTTAGTTTATTTATTGTTCTTTATTTAATTAAGATTAAACAAAAATATTAGTCCCAAACTTTTATAGATTTTACGCTTTAATTTCTTAACTTTTTTTTAATATTTATTCCTATGATTATTTTTAAGATTTATTTCCTTCATTTTTATAAATTCTATACATTAATCATCTAATTTTTTTTAAGATTTAATCCTTTATTTTTATAATTTTTACAAAATCAATCTATTTTAAAACAAATTTCATGTAATATATATAACTTTAGTGTTAATAAAATTAAACTCACCTTTCATCATTCCTTTAATTTTTTTCCTTCATCTAAGTCAAAAGCTACATATGTGCTTACATTATGAAACATGATGTCGTATAAAGACAATAAATAAGAACCGGGCAATATATATTTGTTTCATCTTTTTATTGGCTTGGGGCTTAATGATTAAAAGTTCTTTGTTTCGTAGGCTTAGAATTAAGGATTTTAGATTTGGGTTAGACTTAAAAAAAAAAAGAGGTTGGAATATGGTTAGATGTGTATTAGAGGTGGGCTTAATTTGATAGTAAAGATAGATTAAACATATTTTTTTTAAATAAATTAATTTGTAATAAAAATTAAAAAATTAGAGGATTAAATCTCAATAAAGAAAAAGTTAGAGTAAGTTTAAAAAAAAGTTATATGACTAAATTATAGTATCTATATAAATTTAGAGACTAAATTTTAAGAAAAAAAAATTAAGAGATTAAAATATATCTTTTAATTAATTGTTATTATATTTTCTAGTCTATTTAAGTTTTTTTTTAAATCTTACTTATTTTTTTATTTTGTTACTATTTTTTTCATCCTTTCTTAACTCTTATTAGCATGTGAATATTTTTTTTCTTTATAATTAATTGGTAAATAAATTTTTTAATATTCTATTATAATAGATAATTTTATGGTTTGAAATATTATATAAACCAGCATTTAATTATATTTGTATTAATCTTTATAATTATAATATAATATATTGTACAAGTATGATATTTATGAATCATTTTATGTATAATTATTAATTTATTATTAATTATTTTTTAATATAGTTGATATTTTTGTAAAATAATACATCAAACCAGTTAAAAATAGATATTTGATTCTATCATTATTTATAATTAATTTTAAATGATATAGAAGAGTTTGATGATAATACTTTTGAACTCACGTAACTTTATAAAAAAAAATTATGTAAAATAAGTTATGTTCGTAATATTATTATCATATATAATGTTACTAATTTGTATAAATTTTACTTTAATAATATCTGATTGCAATACTCAACAAGTGATGGCAAAATCACTGCTATAAATAGCGTTGCATATTATGTTCCTATGTATTTTAATGTTGCCTAAATCATGATCTAATACAGAACAGTAACAGAAAATGGGAAAACTTAACAATAATTGTCGGAATGGTTGTCGTAGGTCTAATCTCTCTGGTGATGTGGTGATAGACGGTCATCAGAGACTCAATGAACCATATTGCGCTCTAAGTAAAATTTTGAATAATGGATATTACTTTTAAATATGTTTAAATTAATTTTTTAATGAACATAGAAATAAAGGTAAAATTATTATAAAATCCCTTGAAGTTTTTTAAAAATACAAAAACATCTTTTAAGTTTGAAAAATAAACAATTACATCTTTTTTATATTATTTTATTACAATATTTTTTCTTAAATTTTATAATTTTTATTAATTTTATTGCAAATGATTCCCTTAAAATTTAAAAACTAGTAACAATAAGGAGCATGGTTGTTATTTTTCAAATATATGAGATCTTGTTATTGTAAAAAACTTGAAGGAAAATATTTGCAATTATCCCATAAATAAATTAGGGTAAGAATTGAAAAACAATATATTGAAAAAAAAAACTGCTAATAAATATTAATTGCTGCCACAACTTCAAAATTTGAATGTGTGGCATGCAATTAAAGCATCATGTGATGGACCATCTCTCTTTCTAATGCATCACCTTCGTGCTAATGTTAGGGCCATCCTAGTACATAATCACCTAACGCCACAGCCTCTTCAATATATTCAAATTGCTTCGTGTGGAGACTACGTACACAACGATGATGGTCAATAATAAGCTTGATTCTTCTTCACATGTGCTTTAATTATTGCCTTCTCTGCGTTTAGGTTCTGTAAATAATTAGTTTGCAACAAAGCGAGCTTAGATCTCTTGTCAACTCGTATTTTTGGGATTTTTTTATGCGTTTATTTGTAGGCAGATTGTGTTGTACTTGAGGATTACATAACGATGGGAAAAAAGTTACTTCCTAGCTCCTACTCATGATTAAAATATCTTGAAAATAAACATTAACATAATAAACAAGTGATAGGAAAATAAATAGAGTAGTTGGAGGACTAGAGAAATAAATGAAATGATTGAAAGATGAATAAATAAAATGGTTGAAAGTTGTAGAAAAGAGAAGCGTGTAGATAATATTTGTGTGACGGGCTAAAATTATTTTTTTGTTTTATATTTATGTGGTGTAGATTGCATGATGATGACTATAAATAATCTACCTTGTATTTGGTTTAATTATTCCATCAAAGATAAATAAGTCTTTGTATTCTTAGTTTGAGTATGAGTTGAAAGCTTTCTCTTTGAGTGTTTGTATTTTTCTTTAATTTGTGAGTTGCTTTTGAAAGGTGTTATAGTGAGTATAATATAAGTAGTTTGTTTACTTGTTTGAATCTATTATTAGTAAATTTAAAATTGTGTATTCTAAATTTTACTCAGCAATTGGTATTAGAACATGACGGTCAGAGATCGTTCTTAGTGGAGAGTCGTGAGGAGTTTGGTACTTTGTAAGTTTATTGATCAAGCTTGTTCGATATAGTCGAAGTCTTTCCGACACGATTTGTGATCTTCAAGTAGTTGGAGGAATCAAGAAGCTTAATAACAAAAACTATAACACATGGGCAACATGTATGAAGTCTTACCTACAAGGTCAAGACTTATAGGAGGTTGTTGGTGGTGATGAAGTTACACAACCAACAATGGAAGATGTAAACGGTATCTTACGGAAGTGAAAAATTAAAACAGGCAAAACGATGTTTGCTTTGAAGACTACAGTTGAAGAAGAAATGTTGGAGCACATTCGGGATGCAAAAACACCAAAAGAAGTATGAGACACTCTTGTTACACTCTTTTCAAAGAAGAAATGAGACAGCAGATCTATGACATATGCGGTTAGGTCACGTTAGCTATTCCAAGCTAAGTGTGATGGTGAAGAAATCGATGCTTAAAGGGCTTCCTCAACTAGACGTGCGAACAAACACAGTCTGTGCAGGATGCCAATATGGTAAAACTCACCAATTGTCATATAAAGAATCAAAGTTTAAAGCAAAAGAACCACATTGGATTTAGTTCACTCTGATGTATTCGATCCTATTAAGCAACTATCAATTGGCATTATGCGATACATGATGACATCCATTGATGACTTCTCAAGGTATGTGTGGGTTTTCTTAATGAAAGAAAAATCTGACGTATTCTCAAAATTTAAAGAATTTAGAGAGTCAAGTGAAGGAGAAGTTGGAAAGAAGATCTGTTGCTTGTGCACAGACAACAACGAAGAATATAGCTCAAGCGAGTTCTCTCAATACCTAAGGGAATGTCGAATATGTCATCAGTATACTTGTTCCAACACGCCAAAACAAAATGGTGTAGTAGAAAGAAAGAACCAGCATCTTGCAGAAATTTGTTGGAATATGTTACATGAAAATAATGTACTTGGGAGGTTTTGAAATTTGACGATGAGAATTTATGACCTTTGTGATCAACAGACTTCCTCAACCAAGGTTAGAATTTGTTTCACCTTTTGAGAAACTATGAAACATGAAACCTACAGTTAGCTACTTTTGAGTATTTGGTTATGTATGTTACGCATTTGTTCTTGATTATTTACGAAGCAAATTTGACAAGAAAGTTGTTAAATGTATCTTTGTGGGATACGATAGCAAGAAAAAGGGTGAAAATGTTATGATCCAACGAGTGGAAGATGCTACACTTCACGAGATGTAGTGTTCGATGAAGCATCTTCTTAGTGGTCTTCAGAGAAGAAGGCGTTGTCAGACTCAAGAGAATTTGGTGACAAGCTGCAACAAAAGATGATGGGTCTAGTGAAATGGAAGAATCAACTTCACAATCTCAACTCTGTAGGTCAACAAGAACACGAAAGCCAAATCCTAAATACGCCAATGCAATCATAATTGAAGAAGCAACAGAGCCTGAGACGTTCAAAGAAGCATCGTAGAGTTATCAGTGGATGACATCTATGAAAGAAGAGATTGATGCACTTAAGCAAAATCAGACTTGGGATCTCGTGCCAAAGCAAAGAGATGTGAAACCCATATCCTACAAGTGGGTTTACAAGATAAAACGTCATCCAAATGGGTCAATCAAGAGGCACAAGGCACATTTGGTAGCTCGTGGTTTCTCTCAACAGTATGGACTAGACTATGATAAAATGTTTAGTTCAGTGACGAAACTTACAACTGTTCGAATCCTACTTGTACTTGCAGCCAACAAAGATTGAAAGTTGTGGCAGATGGATGTGAAGAATATTTTTCTTCATGGAGAGCTAGATCGAGAGATCTACATGATCCAACCGATGAGTTTTCAAAGCAAAGATCATCCTGAATATATGTGTAAGCTACGAAAAACACTATACGTATTGAAACAAGCACCCAAGACGTGGTATGCTAAAATTGTTAAATTTCTAACACAAAGTGGTTATTCAGCTGTAATCTTTCAAAGCATTTTCATTTTTGTGACACTAGTGGCAGCACTTGAGGCAGCCATTTATGCTGTATTATTATTATTATTTTCCTGAAATAAAAAGAAAAGATTTATGGCTGATTTACAAAAGGAAAAAAAATAGCGATTGAATGTCTGGCAAAGAGGAAGAGATCGTGGAAAATCAGGAGTTTTCATGGGGCAGAATCAGGTTTTGGTCGTGTAACTTGTTTTGATGTCCTGGAAGAGGTAGATCTGGTACCATTCAAATAGGAACGACCTCAAGGCGTAAAAATATAATGCACGCACGAACAACCTCAAGGAGTTACTTGAAATTTATTCAAATAAATATAATGTATTGTATGATTAGCTATTCTTTTAAAAATACAATTTCTGTATTGTCCATTTTATTTTTTTCACTTTATAATAGTTATTTGTTTTTAATTATACTCCTTCTCAAGGAGGCAGGTTGTTTATTTTCAATTTGATTGCGACATAAATGCCATCCTTGAAAAGAATCAAAAGAGAAGGGACAAAAAAGGAGGGATTACATTTGTGGTCTTGTCTGGACAACGTAGATTTTCCCATCTCTAATCACGCCCTCAATGTCTTGTGGAGAGCCATATAATTCCTCAATTGCATTTCCAGCACAAGCAATGCTGGATAGAATAGACTTGCAGAAGTTGCCATCGACCATCAATGGGTCTGTTGAGTAGTCTAGCACAACTTTATCTTCCTCATCCATAGGCACACTGAGCAAAATAATCCTTTGTTATTAGCATAAAATCCCATGAATAGTAATAGCATACATACTATAAATTGAAATTAGATAGCTCGTGTGACCCATCAGTGCACAACTATTAAATAGAGAAATTCAGTTCAACCTATTTTGTTGAAAATAGCATATATCAACATGGAAAAAGGTCTAACATATCCTTCACCTGTCATAAAGGCCTGCACCAGCATAACCTTCAAGATCTTCACCATTGGAATCAGATCGAAAGATAATAGACCGTCTTATAAAGAGACCAATGGGCTTGCTCGGGTAACCCAACACCTGAAAATTGTGCAAAGTTGATAAGTGTCGGTCTCTTTTGTCTCCACTGTTGTGACCAGATACGTGTGAAAAGTATGTTTGCCTTTAGCATTAGAAATTGTTGCATTTATTTCCTCCGTAAGTCACGAGAAACACAACATGAGCCAGAGATCCAATAAATAATGTATTACCTGGGGAGAATTAAGATCACTTTTTCTGCAGATAAAACTTAAAGCACGTCCAGGATAGGCTCCAACTAGAGTTTCTCCGAGTCCCTTCACAACCTAATCCAGCAATGACGCCTCCAGTTTTTAGCTCCAGTTAGGTTAACAATATCTGTATGGCAGAACTAAAACAACAGAATACCTCGGCATATATCTCTGAAGAGTCTCCCGATGATGGATTGGTTGTATGGATAACAAATGCATAGTCAGCATTTATAATTTCCTGAACTAGGACAGCCATGCAGAGACTATCGTGGTCTAAGTTTACTTTTCTTGTACTGAAGTATGCTCTCTCGTTCCACTTAGAAGCCCAAACCTGGATTGTAATAGACAATTACCATGTGAGTTGACATTTAAAGCATAATAAATTGACAGGGGTTGGAGTTTATTTTTACTATTCAGGGAAGAGGATGGAAGACTCTAGGCAGTAATGAGGAGAAAATATAAAATTTCAAAGTGAATTAAATATAAAATTCTATCAGCACTTCAGAATGCGTGCAAAGATAACTACTTTGGGTAATGGACATTATGTTATAAACCAACATGTGACATCAGAGCATACTCTCAGCAGGACTTCTTACTAGAGAGTAAATACAGATGGAGGAGAAGTGAGAAAACTAGCTACTTATTGAATGTGGCAGAATTATGTAGAATACCTCAGTTCCAAACTCTACAGAAACCACTAGGACCAGTAAAATATCTAGCTTTTTATGGAAGTAGTCACGAGATCAATGCAATAGCCAATAAGATGTTACTTATTCCCCTTGTAAAAACTTCTTTACCTTTTTTATAGCCAACCATGCTTGCTCCCACCGTTTTTGGCCTTCATCACCTGGCCAAGGCATTCCTGAACTTTGCATTTTAGTCCTCAGCTCTTGCATCTGAAAATAACACTTTCTAGTGAGATAGCATCCTGATGTTTAACTAATTCATTACATAAGAAACTTAAGTAAAGGCCATCTTAACTTTTGTCAATAAACCTTCTATATCAGATTAGGACGTGTAGTAAACACACGAATTAATTTCTTTCACGGTCCAATTCCAAGTGACCAATTAGCTTGGGAGATTGGTAACAGATGCACTATGTTAGAAACAAATTAAACGTAACAAGAGCATACCAGTTGAGGTGGTGCATGAAGCTGCAGAACTGTCTCACGAATCTCCTTGAGGGAACCCAACTCTCCTTCTTTCAACTTTTTCTTCATAATTTCCAGCTTTTTGGCCACTTCCTGTAAATAAATTCCATGCACAATTGATATTCTTCTTTTACGATTAAAAACTGTTTCCAAGTAGATATTATTGCCTTTACCCTCTAAGCATCTCAAATACAAGCAAAAAATGAAGATCTAGAAATAATCAAGGCTCAATTGCCAAAAAAGAACAAAGCTAATAAAATGTCAGGCATTTCTGGATAAAGATCCTTTAGCTTTATGATTAATTGATGTGCAAGAAAATATTAGGATAAATTTACAATAAAAACCTTGTTTGAATTGTCTGAGAGGACCTTCTCGAAAACTCCAAAGGGAAGGGCAACTGATGTAGGAATTCCTACCCAAGATGGAACTTTTCCTCTTAGATAACCAATATTACGCGATTTAGCTCCAACCTAGGAGAATTTTAATCACCATTTAAGTTCAAAAATATGATAATAATAACTAGAAGGATACACAATATGAAGCAATGATTTTACACGGCTTTACCATATAACTATAATTAAATGAACAAAAATAAAGTAAAACTAAAAATTCAAAATAAAGAAGAAGAAAACTATTTAAATTTCAAGTTGAAACAAACAATTTTTGCAAGCATTACCAGTTCACTTGTAAACTCATCGGACGAAATAGCATATCTACCACCAAACTCTTTTTTGACCAATGCCAGATTCAATGAAGTAGCTTCTTTTACTTGTGATGAACTTGGATCTGTCAGCTCTTCCTCCTTTACCTCACTTAAATTATATACAAACAAAAAAGAAGAGAGATTAAGATTGTTGTATTGATAATAATCAAACATATGGTGGAACAGAAAGTATAAGTATTGTTTTAACATTGAACACAAGTGTCAACCATTTGGCATGCACTTGATAAAATATGTGCATTAATATTTTCACAATTGTCAAGAAGGAATGAACATATCAAATTACCTATAACTTATTTCAGCCGACGTTGGCTTTAAGCGTAATAGCTTGCCTTCCCTAGCTTGTAGATCAGACAATATATTGGGATCAAAACATGTAGCAAAGCAGACCTGCCAATTACAAATTACAAGTTATCAATTGCAATGATCACAGACTAGAAAAATAATTTATTATGAATGTTTACCCTTCCATTTCTGGCTCGCACAGACACATGAGATAGGACATCAGGCATATCAGGAGTCAGCACAGCAACAGTACCATCTGGAATTTCCTCCTCTCCCTTTACACTCTTTGCCAACAATATTGTCGGCTGTCCATAAGATTTATTTTGAACGGAAAGCAACTTGTCTACAACAACAACATATCCAACGGCTTCAACTGGACTAATAACCTGCCAACTGTTCCAACAAGCCAAAAATTGGATAAGAAATTCAATACATCAACTGTGGAAGCGTGAAATTCAACATATTTTTTTTAGGAATATCCTTTTCAATAATAAAGTGTTGTTTGCCCCCTTTCATTTAATATTTTCAATAATTTAATTTTCTTAATACTTTAAAAAAAATTGAAAAATACATTTTAATAATTTTCTATTAAAATATTATTTTTCTTAATTGCTCTCCTATATAATTTCATGTTGATTGTCACTTTTATTCTATTAAAAATCGCGTTGCAATCATTTAATTATGTGACAAAAAATATTTTAACATAAAAACTATTAGAATAAAGTAATTTGTGTTTATTTGGCTCTTTTTTCCAAAATGAATGTAGTAAATGACAATTTTTCATGCAAAGGCGCAAACGACACTAACTGACTATAGACCTAGCTCCCAAAATAATATCAAAATTTAACATGTCCGATTTAAACCAAAAAAATTTAAAACATGTCTCACTAACTGAGATTTTAGCAATGTACGGTTGGGAAAGATAGCAGTTAAATTAACAAACCTTCCCAAATTGGCAGTCTGTCGAAGAACTGGATCAAGTCTATTTAGAAGTGAGGATAAAGAAGCAGCAGATCCAGCACGGATAATTTCTTCAGTAAATATGTTCAACTGCAAGATGTGATCATGAGGATTAAAACATGAGAGGCAATTAGTACATAAAACAAGATGACATATATAAATTTTGAAGGAATCAACGTACAGCCCATTGGTCAACTCCAAGTACTGATCCAAGGTATTCTGCAGAAGGTTGTAAAACTTGCTGATAACTCTCTGCTTTGTTTGCAAGTGCAAGGCGAGTTCTGTCAAGGACTGATTTTGCATATAATGCCCAATGGTCGTCATGATTCTTTAACATGCTTAAAGCATGATCCCATCCCTTAGCAATAAATAAAGAAAAGTAAAAAGATTGAAGTTTCTATGAGTTAAGACTACTGATACATGTAAAGTTTCTTAGACACTACTGTAAATTAGCCTCGTAGAAGAGATAAATGGGGGTTCAAATAAAGTAAATTGTGTTCCCCTGACAGGAGGAAGGCACTTTAACATTTGGTTATCGCATGAAATCTAAATCCAAAACCACAAAGGAACAAAAAAATTGTACTCAATACTCCGAAATGATTCCCCCCCCCTCCTCTAAGAGGTTCAAAACGTTAGCGTCAGGAGCCTTTATTCTGATACCAATACAGTTAAAACCTATAAGTATACTGGATCAGGTCATTATGAAGAAAAAAGGGACATAATTTATAATTTAATTGTGAAATGATATTCACCTTCAAGCAGTAGATGAGATCCTCGTTATCATCTGATGATAGCGCCAAGTTTTCAAGTACCATGGTAATAAAGTAGATAAGTTTCTGCATAAAACATGAATCAGCTTATCAAGGTATCTTTTAACATGAAAATGAATCACTTATTTTTCATATAGCTGGTACAACACAGCCAAACGAAACATAGAACTGAAAGAGAAACTTATTATGAGTTTATCAAATTGTGCCCTAGACAAGAGATTATTACCTCAGGTCCAGTTTTATTGAGTTCTTCATAGCCCCTTTCAATGGCAGTTCTAACAGTAGAATCAAGAGCTATGTCCAAAAATAGGAGATCCTTCAAACGATTATGGGGCTTAGAAAGTAATGGAAAAAGCTCTTGGCGAGCCTCTAGCAAGGCCTGCAACATATAGGTATCAGGGGAAAAAAATCTAAATTGCAACGTATAAAAAAACAACCCAGGTAATTGTCAATGTAGAAATTATCTAACCTCAACGAGTGATTCTACATTCTTGTCTTCGACGTGTTCTAGGACAAATTGCAACAAATCCTGTTTGAGAAGTATGTCAATTTGGACCAAACTCATAACATTTCATCCAACCATCAAAAAATAAAAAGAAGTTTAAAACATTACTGGAAATCCAGATGGCAAGCCTGGTATAGGATTTATTTTCACTCCAACCATGAAACCTTCACCCTGAAGAGAAATAATAGTATAAGATTCATAAAAAACTATATTCTTAAGGAGCTATAGCTAATTATAAAAATTACCTCGGATCTATAACCCATACAATTTGATATGGCAGATTCAAGATCTGCCCCGGAATGAACTGCCTGCACGTAGATATAGGTTTGTTAAAATAATCCTCAGTTTGCAACATAACAAGCAGTTGGCATGTCTGACGAAGTTAAACACTTGCAATGATTTTAAAAGAGAAGATGAAGATATTTCTCTATAACTTTATGCAGATGTGAATTTCAACCATCTCTTAAAAGACAAAAACATATCAGAATTTTATCCTCATAATGTATGTTCATAGGGACATGGCCAGGATTGGTATTCAAGAGGCACGGCAAGTGGATATAAAAGTGAAAATTGATAATTTTGGTACTCACAATAGTAAAATGGATGATTTCTTGAATCGAGTCATTCCAAAATAATGTGAAAATAATCATAATAGATGTTGCAAAAATTTACAAATTTCAATGTTTTGATTATTAAACCACTAGTATTACATGTCAAATGTGTATTTGTATCCAATTTAAATAAAAACTCATAACAACGTAAATCAAGTTATAATAAGATTAAATAATATAGATCAATATCTATGTAAACTACAAAGAAAATTAAAGAAAATAAAAAACATAAACTATAATAAACATGTAAAAAGATCATGTGAAAAAAAAAAAACCAACAATATTACATAGTATAAATAACAATGAATAGTTATATACTTATATGTGGTATAATAAAGACTTACTAAATTGTATAAAAAAATTATGACTTTTTCAAGAAACAATATTTGGATAAGAAAATTGAACTTGTAAAATTTATGAAAAGATATTAAACCTCTACCAATTAGCAAAAATTATATAATATTAGAAAAATTTCAAAATATATAGAATGTTAAATGAGTACGTAGTATGACAAAAGAAAAAAAAAATAATCAAATAATAAACTCGAGGGAAAGTATTTTTGTAAAATAAAAGAGATATATTTATAAATATAACACAAAAAAAATTTATTGAAAAGTTAAGGAAGAGCACGTGTCCCCTCTGAATCATATGTGGCCCCATCAACTTTCCTTTTCAAAATAGACTTAAGGCTTGAAGTAGGTGTACAAACAACAAAATTTCACTTAATCTTGAGTTTCATATACACCCCATCCCTATATGAATTTCATACCCTAATGTTAGCGTAGTAGCACATAAGTTTTTTTCCCTTCCCCCTTCTTTTTTGCACTTTTATATAATGTTACTAGTTAGAAGATGTTGAGAAACTAATTTTCCCAAAAGTTTAAAATTTTAGGAGAATTGGTTGCTAACACTCCTCTAACATAATTTCAAAGAGTTCGAACCTCCTTAACTCCAAATTTTTTACCAATATCAAATAGGCTTCTTTCTTTGACTTCTACTCCACTTAAAGTATATCTCCACTTAATGAGCCCTTCAAAAGTTATCTACTATCTACTCAATCGATGAGATTTTATTTAACTTTACTTAATAGACCTTCTAAACTATCCACTCAACCTACAAGTAAGAGCCCATCACACTCGTTTACTTAGCCCACAAATGAGAATCTATTAATTCAAGAGGAGTGTTAAAAAAAGACCCATCAAGTAAAGAAGAGTGTTAATACGCAAATATAATATAAGAGAGAGGTTGACCTACCTCTTAATAGCTTAAACTTGGTGAATAACAAATTCCAACCAAAATAAACACTATTTAGGATTTTTGTTAGATTTATCTTATTTTTCTATTTCCTTTGTTAATAAATTTTCTTGTAAGTTCTTGTTAGTGTTTTATTGTAAGTTGTAACTGAAGTGGGCCCTTTTAATATTGTATTTTGGAACACGGATAAATGATAATCAAATATCCATTCTTTCCCTAATTTCTCTCTCTTTTCCATAAGTTTTGGTTTTTCAGTCTTATTCTTTCATCTATAATTTTCCTCTCATCTCGTGCTACATCAGATCTCTATAGATTGAATACGAGTCTTAGTTCCTCCCGACAATATAAATAAATTTTAAGAAGAAAAAAGTTATGATAATATAATTGAAACATCAGAGCATAAAGCTGAGAGATTGTGGAAAACCAACCTTTAAAGTCCTCATGTAGTTCCCTAAATCACGAATAAGACCTTCCTTCTGATCCCTCTTAAAATTTGGTTCAGAATGGATTGCACGGTCATAGCTTAGAAGGCGCTCTTTTGTTATTCCATTTTCATTCAAAGTTTTCCAGTAAACACTGATGTCGAAGTCACTTTTGATATAGTCAATTAAAGCCTGAAATAAAAGTTTTATTGAGATATACAGCAAATACTAAAACAATATAGTGTTGTTGAAACCTTCATGAGGTTAATACCTGACAAATAACAACATCATCAGGGCTAGTGTTATTATGCAACTTTTGATGCCATTCTTCCATCATCCCGCCCTTGCACTCATTGTTTCTCTGACGACATGCAAGAATACATTCATAAGTGAGTCTTAGACTTGGTAAAATAAGCTCAAAATAAAAATAGTAATATCTACCTGAATGACCAAGATTTCATCGCGAATTCTTTGTCCCACATCCCCTTCACCTCCACGACCAACAGTGGACATAATAATGCGCAAAAGTTCACGAAACTCAGGGTGGCTTGTGTAAATATTTTGTAGAGTGTCTGTCAGTCTGTCCTGTGCTTTACTTATCTCACTGCACCATTATAATATTATAGATGGATGTTATAAATATGACCATGGAAGGACCTATCTCATTTGGTAAAAGGCAACATCTCGTATATCTTGTCTTTGAAGAAAGATCAGGATGCAGGAGTAAAAAACGAAAACTAGTTTATGACCTGTAACTATTATTACATTGAACTAGCGTAGAAATTGGATATATAGAGGTGCAGCACTAACAAATAAGTTTTATAGCTCATTAGAGTACTACCGTGGTTTCACATTGTAATTTTTATTCCAAATTAGTTGCCTCGTAGCCATAAATCTCATCCACACTAAAATACCAGCAAGACCTTGTTCTCCTGCATCTTTTGCTTCCTCCATTAAGTCTGCTGCAATGTTAAATCTGCAAAGGGTTAAAAAAAATGATATTTATGTTGAAATTGGGTCAAATTAATGGGTTTCATAAAAGACATAAAAAAAAGATATAGATGACATGAGACACACTCCTTTCACTAAGTTTAGTCCTTTATGAGTTAATTTATTCCGCTTAAAGGTTCACCTAATACAAGCGATAGATAAACCAAAAAGCACAAGCTATAAGTTAGAGGAATAAAAAAAAAGATCCTCGTATAATCCTAAGAAAAAGCTGACCGGTGCATAAAAGATTTCTGTGCCTCACTCTCCATTCCAGCTATTTTGTCCAACAAAGCCTTTGCAGTATCTTGGCCATCACCAATATCCTGGAAAAATTAATCATTAGATAGGCAGAGTATATAAAACCTGGCATACAGTCGGATCAAAAGGACTAGATAACCTAATCATGAATAGACATAATATAAATACAAACAAAGGGGGACAACAACCTTCGGAACTGGCTTGGGACGAATGGAAAAGTCAACATAGAAGTCTGAACCATTCTTCTTAAGCCAGTTTCCATCAGGTCGAAGAACAAATGGCATTCCTCTGAAACTGTCCTCTTCAATCTGTATTACTAAAGATTGGATCTGTAAATTGTGAAGTGAACTGTCAGACCATAGGATGCATATCAGCTAGACACAGAGTTCCAAAAATAAATGGATTTGCAGATGTTTCTCTTGATTACCTCATTGGTAGAATCAGCAGAACTAGATGAAAAAGGCGTTTCAATGGCCCCATTAAGAGAAACTGAACCAGGGGGTAGTACACTTGCAGGTGGTTCCTGATAATTTTCTTATCTTAGCTAAGAATTTCACACTAAAGCAATAAATGGTGTACAAATAATGCTTTACAAAGGAAATTAAAATAAATATCAACGAAACGGTGACCTCAAATGGAATACTGAACATAAATTCAAAGTTTTTCTCTTTAATTAACAGGCTTAAAGTATTACCAGCCACTCTCCACCCTTTTTAGATAAAGCCCAGTGAAGGTTAATTGACCCTTTGATATTTGTAGCCAGATTAACCTTTGTCTTGTCAGCAGACTTGGTTACTAATACCTTGAAAAAGAAGAGCCTCCTAAATATTAGAACAATCCTTACTAGTAGACTTTTTGTTGGGTATAAGATAGGAAAATAACTCTCACCAGAAGTTCCTTATCGTTGAGCTTGTAGATGCTTTTGCTCAGAACAGGACTACCGTCCTGCTCTTCTATTTTCTTGGCAAAAAGCTGAATTGAGGTCAAGGCTATTGGTTTGGCTGATATTTTTTCATTTACAGGTTTAGCATCATATTTGTTGAGAATGCTCATCAGGTCCCTCTTTTTTCGCTGAATCCGCTCTATCGTAAACCACTTTTTGGTCTGCAGTTTCTTTTCCACCTTTATTTGTATCTCCCCCTTAGTAATCTTCTTTCTTACATCCTCTATTGAGGTACCTTTGTCTAGTTCCATTTGCAAATCTTTTCTTGCTTCCTCAAACTCAATCTGCTCATGGAATCATCCCAGTGATCAACATCAAGTCGAACTAAAAACGGGAATGTGCTAAATATCAAGTTTAAATGTGATAAATAATAGAGGACATAACTCATTAATCACACTTTTGGTCAACTGACCAACAATTATCAACCATGTTCTCAAATGGAAGGCACTAAAGAGTGAGAGATCTAGAACTCACAAGCTGTTCATCAGGAGAGTAGTTGGGTTTCCCTGCTTTCTCCCAGCGTATATAAGCTTGTATTTGTATGAGATCATCAGGAATTGTCTTTGAATCAGGATGAAAATCCTCCTTTATATCGATTCCTTTATTTTTCTTAATCAACCTTGCATGGAGTTCTTGTAGGGGTGTACCTTTGGCTAATTCTTCCATTAGCTCAGTTCGTGCTGCTTCATATTCCAGCTATGGAATACAAACATAAATCAATGACTAACTAACTAAGATTACAGCCAAAGTTTGCAGTGGTCTATAAAATGTTAGTAAACTTCTCAAGAACTTCAGTTGATATCCACTCTTATTTCATAAACTTGTCAAAGAACTTTTGAACGAATACATTTGATATACACCTCAGGATAATCAATTTCTAGACCTGTTATTTTTTTTAAGCATGAACGATTCAGATAGAAATGATGAAATGCATAACAGTAAAGTGGGACAAAAAGCTGTCGAAGTAAAGAGAAACCTAAAGAGAACGAACATAAATAGAGGGAGCAAAAAGTCGACCAGGGATGTAGAACAGCAGAAGTATGGAAAAAGTTTGTGCTAAAGAAATAAAAAATATATTTCACATGCCTTCTCTTGCTCTGGTGTATACATCTGTTTACCATTTCTTTCCCACCTAAGATATGCTTGAACTTGTACAAGATCTTCAGGAACTGTAACATTTGTTATCGAATTGACTTTCGCAGGTAGTTCAACATGAAAGTTTTCACCATTATTTTTAAACCTGCATATAAAAATTTGAAAGTATGTAAGCCCTATTTATCAGGGTAGACAATTATTAGACCTAAATGAAACAAATTGGTGATAACTCACCATCTATTCTGGCTTTCATCAAGTATAAGAAACTCTATTGCTTGAATTTCTGGATCATCAATTTCAATCTTAAGGAAGGAATTCGAGCCAGACTAGAACAACCATGGTAAACCAATAAGATTTTGATTACTCAACGGTAAACAGCTGTTAATTAGTGGAATGAGATAATCATTTTGTGCTCTTAAGGAGCACTTACTTTCGTAAAGGGAGTTCTAAGAGCTCTATCCTTATACACTTTGGTCCCATCCGGATGACGTGAAGGAAGCACCCACTTTCTGAAAGCAGTGATGGCCAGAATTTAAACAAAAAGAACTCTCAGGGTTAACGAAAAAATTGTGTACAGAATTAAAAAAGAATGACAACTTACGTACTCTTTTCTATCTCGAATTCCGCCCCAGTGAAGAAGAAAAGAGTCACTACTGTACGTGACCTGAAAGTCTAATTGAGTAACATTCCCTGGAGAGGCAGCACTTACATAAACCTGATCAGTTAGGTAAAGCTTCTGTTACAACAATGCATCTAAGGAATCAAATTTAATGTTACGAACAAGAAAAAAGTAACTCAGCTGATTGAAACTGAAATAATTTTTACCAAAATTTACAAGATTGACACCAAGTACCTATAACTAACGCTTATACACATACCTGCAATTCTATGCTCCCATCAAGGTTAAATTTTGCTGCAAGCTGCACCAATGCAGTAGTCAAAATTACCCATGTCAGAACCAATTCCTCCAGAAGCATTTCACATAACCATTCAAGTCACAACTTAACATGAGTCCTAATGCTAATATCATGAAGCATAAGCCACCAAAGATATAACGTTTTATTTCAGAATTCGGAAAGTAAAACTCATTTTCTATTTTCTCTGACAAGCAATGAACAAATGTTATACTATAACAACTAATGATATGTTAATATTTAAGAACTGAATGAAATTGAATTTAACATTTGGATGATAGATTACATAAACTTGTAACTTTGCAAGGTGTGTGGCATGCACCCAACATGCATAACATGCAAAATATAAATTTGACAATTGAAAATGTCAGCATTGAAAGGGGAAGGGAAGGACCCAAAACAACCTCAGTTTAAAGAGTAGGCCTAATGACAAATAATGAGAACATATCACTCGCCAACATTGTAATAGTAAATTAGTTGTCTCATCCAAAGCTTGTTAGGTGTACTTATATTTTATAAGCCTGAATTTAGACAATTGACACAAATTAATTGGACTGCTTATGTGAGTCTTACAACCACATAGGTTTCCTGCACGGCCACAAAATTTAACTGTGAGAAATCTGATTGGAAATTTTCTGCGGGTCTAGAATACCTCAGAAGGCCGATCTGTAGCTAATGCAGCATGAGGAACGACTGTAACATGACGACGCGATCCCGTGGCTACCTTCGGTTTTTGGACGGTGAAACAGTTTCCGAAAGATTTCTGAAATGCAGGTGACTTCCGTGTCTGGGCTGCTACTTGGTTGATGCACCCGGCCTGGTAAAACGTGTTTGTAGGAATGCCAGAAGAATTGAGCTTACTTTGAAGGGGGCTGTGGTTGAGAAAACTATGCCCTAATGAATTGCTCATATTCGCAGATGCTCTTCGCAACTCTGAAGCAATAAAATAAACGAACAGTTGTAACAGAAGAAAATATGAGAAACTACTAAATGTTACTGTAAAAAGGGATTCCAAATAACAGTTTAATGCCTCGGAGAAAATTAAACGCCCGTCGTTATCTGAAGCAATTTTTTGTTTCACTCCTTGTTATCTAAGTATTTATGCAAAACTTAAAAATCGTCTGTTTGACTGCCAAGAAAAATATCTGGTCGTTCAGAAAACCAGAGAACTCCCATTTTTAATTCCAATCACACCTAGACCGCTAAAATGAATATAGACAAGCGTTTCTGGATTCCAAAAAACAGAAATTCAAAAACACAAACATAAAGAATCATTTTATTTCTCTTTATAAAATTACGAAACGACCAGTCCGAGTAAAGCAGGGACAGAAAATAAATATCGACAAATCATAAGGAACAGTAACAACCAAGCAATTATCATCAACGAATCTATTTAAAAATTCAATATTATCCCTACAAAGTTGAACTTAAAATGCTTCTAAGTTTCCGCAAATTCGAGCTATAAGTATCTTGAAGTAATTAATATCTAGAAACCGATTGAATTATTAGAACGAAACAAACATTGAATTCTCGAAGCCACCTCTGATTGGAGTTCTAGATAGACAGAATATACGATCTGATTACTGGGATGAAGGAGAGAGATACTGATAAGGAAATCAAGCAGAGAGAAAGAACGCTTCTAACTTCTCAGCTTACTTGCCATAAACTCGCTCCACTATTCATGACTGGTTAATTTTTCTCTGGCTGATTCTTTGATATCAGGAACGGCATAACGTAAATGACATGGCACTTTATCAACATTTATATCCGACGTGTCATACTATTATAAGGCCACGTATCAGAAAAAAAGTTCAGAAATGAGAGCTTGTCACGTGCAATATGTTGGGATACCAGATGTGAGATCCGAGAGGCTGATGATATTTAATAAAAATATTGTTTCTTTACCCTTACTTCGGAGACAATTTACAAGATAGTCCCATGGCCCACCGTTATGATATTTGTGAAATGCGATTTCCTAGATTTTGTTTTTAATCATTTCTCATTCGAAGTTTACTACTGACGTTTATATATTATAAAATAAATCTAAATGAAATTAATTTATTACAATTTGTGTATGATTCTAACATTATGTAAAAAATTTATAAAAAAATTTATTTAATAATAATAATATTAAAATATATTTAATATTATAAATAAAATATTTATTTATTTATTATTATAATAATATTAGTACACTTTATTTGATTTTGTTTTATGCTTGTAATTATACTATTTACAAGAAGCTGTATAATTGTGATATTTCTCAATATATATTATTTTAAAATCTAATGAGCAGGACGTGCATAAAAGCTTTAATTTTTTATTTTTTATTTTTGTAGTTTTGTGTACGAAATTGACGTATATTGCTTTAATTTTATCAAAAAGAAACAAATGAGTTAGCAATATTCATTTTACTAAGGTTTTCTTTACTATTTTCACTTAATAAATTAAATTTATTTTATTATTTTATAGTAAAATATTATTACTTATACATTCCAGTTACTAACATTACTAACATAAAAAATCATATTTATCACTTCAATTATTAACACAAAGCAACAAACATGTTCAAACCCAGAAAATATGTTTGAGTTAGAGTGGACATTTTCTTCACTAACACAATTTTAAAATAATTTCAACCTATACTTTTTTTATAAATTCATTGGTTGGTATAGTACTAAAATTAAAAATCAATCTAATTTAATTAAAGATTTTTATTTTAATAAAACAAATAAAAAGGAATCTATCCAAAACTTATTATAAATACATTTTAATCTTATTATATTTGTAATATTTATATATATATATTTATTAATATATTTTTTATGTTTTTATTTTTCTTAAATTTTAAAATTTTAAACATGGCTATGTGTCATTTTAATAAAAAAAAATTATTTTCTCAAAATCATTTTTTTTCTTTTTGAAAGAAAAAAATAAACATGTTTTAGAAAATTTCATCACTAAGTCACATTTTTTTTCCTTTTCTCTTTTTAAATTTCAATCACTTTGGGTATCTTAGTGCTTCATTTCATTGATTTGTAATCTAATGCAATTTTGAAGTCTTTTTTAAGACAATTTTAATTTTTTCAAAAAAATCCTATATTTTTAAACAGTAACAAACATTAATTATACATATATATCATGCTAAAATTCCTTTTTAATTCTAAGTTGTCACGTTTGAAGTTATATGCGGATAAAAAATTATTGATCTAAAACCTTCTAACTGATTTAATAAGTATTATTTTATACAATTTTTTTATATTTACATATAATTTTATTATTATTATTGCTAAAATTATTTACTTTATATTTATTAAGAGAATATATATATTTTTCAGATTTTTTAGATTCCTTATAAAAAAAATTAATTAGGTGCATTAACTTTGACAAGTTTGTAAATGTACCTAGAAAAAGCCCATCCCATTCAAACGTTCGATTCGTTGAACCATGTGTTGCATCTTTATTCATCTTACTCCAGTTGCCCACTACAACTCACCAAATCACACGTGTTACACACCTCACATCCAGCACAAGCTATGTTAGACTCGTGGTATTCACTCTCCCTCTAAGAGAGTGAAGTTTGCCTTTGAATATGTTTTGACTATTTGACCATCATTTTATCTCTCCATGACATCTGACATAATAGGTTAGCATTTATTTTTTCATCATCTTATTAAAAACTTAATTTTTTCAACCAAACATCATCCCATTTAACACAGCCAAAAAAATGACTCATTAAATATGGATATGAAAATTAAAAAAAATTGAATAAAAGTTCATATTTGATGAAATCTTCCAAAATCTTTGAAGAAATATTCAAAAAAAAAAAAGTTAAAGATTGGTATAATTGGTTCATTTGGTTCAACTTATTTTTTAACAAAATTAAATTCTTGCATTTTTCTTTTCTTCTTTATTATAAATTATTTAGTTATTTTTATGGATTTAAAAAATTATAAGATATACAACTAGTTTATTACATGAATATGCTTATTGTTAATTTAAGATATTAGTTTGTAATTGTTAATGTCGCTATTCGAAATATTACCTTATTAATTATAATACAAGTAAGATTATTGAATGTTTAAGTTAAATGTTATCAATGATTTGATCTTGCATATTTAGTTATTACATTTTTAGATCTTAATGCAGTGAATGAATTAAATTTAAAAAGTATATTTTTAGATTGTTCAAGATTTAGGTTGATTGATAATTGTATTATTTTTCAATTACATAGTGAGAAAAAGTATGAAGTCTTAAGTCGACCTAGATTTATAAATCTATTTACAAACCGTTACTTTTTTCACAGTCTTCACGAGATAGGTATACGAATCCAAACTAATATTTTGATAACTCAAGTCATACGAGTAATCGAATACATTCAACTAACATTTGAAAATCGAACTCATTCAACTAGTATTTAAAAATTTAGCACAATAACACAAGTATAAACAAAAGTACAAGATGTATCCTAGAGCAAATTTAATAATAAAAAACCTTAGCTAGAAGATTTAAGAATAAATTAGTTAATTTAAATCATTTAGCAAAACCTAGAACAAAAGTTGAAGCATAAGTTTAATAAAGATAGTTTCTTTAAAGTTAAATAATTAAATCAAATAACTATGATCACATACAAGATTATTTTATCTAAACATTCAAGAACCTAATCAAGAAGAAGTGATATGAATATGTAATCATAATATCATAAAATATGTAATCATAATATCATAAAATAAATACTTATTATTCAATCAAATATAATCACACAATACTTGATAAATTAATTAAATAAATAAACCTAAACAAAATATGATTCTATTTTTGTAAAATAATTTGTGAGAGATAAAAAAAATAATTAAAAAAATAGAATAAATTTGGTTGACTTAAATATGGAGCATTAAGTTATTTATATAAAAAAGATGAAACCTTAATGCTAGGTTTAAGACTCATTATCAATCTATCCATGAAACATTTTATAGACCAATAATTAATGGAGACAATATGATAAAAGAATAATTTGGCTTGAGTAAACAAATATGTTATAAATTGAAACCTTATCCACTCGATTGATCGATCGAAACCTTGATCCAACAATGATTAAAATAAACCCAAGACAAGGTAGAATAAATACAATTGATTCTTAATCGATCCAAACTTTGATTGAACGAACCCAATTTGAAAATCAATCTGAGAAGACATAGATCGTACAAGATCGATCATCGATCAATCAACCCAATACTCGATCGATCGACTAAAGTATATACCAAATATTTCTAAATGTATAAAATGTATTCTAATATGCATAAAGACGAGTATATACCTGAAACATGTTGACTTAAAGCTTTAATTTTTTTTTTTTGCCTTTGAATAACAATCATAAAAATGAGTCTAAAAACTAGTTTATATTTAAACATTTTATTTATAAATATTGGCAATACTTATATACACCTTACAAGAACGACCAAGACCGACGCAAAGGTTTTGAGGTCATAATTATGCCAAAGTATTGGTTTTTTCCAAAAATACTAAGTAAGATTGGTTTATAAAATAATTCAATATCCTATCAAACCGGCGACCGGTATAAAACTTTTGGAAAGTCATCCAATTTAGTACACTTGGCCCCCTCCCTTCGGTTATGGATTAACTATCCATGATTTTTTTATTGTTTATAAAAATAATAACTACTAATAACAAAAAAAAGATAATTATATATACTTGATCATTTTGATGTTTAAACTAATAAGTGATTATTATCAGCGAGAGAATAATCAATATGAGCACGAACTTGCTAACTAATTATCAATTGTTGACCAAATTTATTGAGTGTCAGCCTTCAGCTTTTGCCATTTTTTTCTCGATAAAACTTGAAGAAGGTTTGTTTTGAGGGACACAACTTGTATGGAATGCATTACTTGCTGAGACTCAGATACACGTGTTGGAAAATTATACAAATTTTTGATAAACAAGATTTATGAGAAAACAAGAATAAAAAATAACATACAAATTTGATAACGGAGTTTGGTCAATCTTGCTTACATCTCCAAACCTAATGCAGATATGTTTACTTAAAGGGGAGAAATTAGTGTTTACAACACTAACAACTCACAACCCACAACCTAATTACACCTAAGAAAATTACTCTCAATTTTCTCTCACAAAAACTTTTCTCTCAATTGGAATGAACACTTGGTTGATTAATTCATTACAATTACACATCTATTTATAGAAAAATTCACTCCTTGAATTACCCCTTAAATTAATGATTCCTTGAATTACTCCTTGAATTAAGCTCATTGTTTTACTCCTTGTTTTGCTCCATATTTGCTTCTTAATTTGCTCCTTAAATTAACAAGTTTTATAACAATCTCTCACTTGAAGACTGATTTCAATCTATCTTCACACCTCGATCAATGCAGTAACTTTTCTAGTCTTATTACTCTAGCAGACCAACTGAAGTTGAGTACAACTTCAGTTTGTCAATAGTCACCACCTTTGTTAACATATCCATTGGATTTTTGCTTCCTTGAATCTTCTCCAATATTAACACACCATCTTCCAATAGAGATATGATGAAGTGATAACGCTGGCTTTAGTCACTACTACATACTCAGCCTCTGTAGTGGATAGAGTGACAATTTTCTATATTTGTAACATCCAACTATAGTTCCAACAATAAATATATAACTGGTGGTGCTTCTTCGGTGATCAACTTTACCTCCAAAGTCTGCATCTACGTAGCTTTGTACTTTTAATTCTCCTTTACTAAAGTACAAGAACTTTTCTGTGGTGTCTCACAGATGCCTCAAAATCCACTTGACTGCTTCCCAATGAGTTTACCTTGGGTTTGACATAAATCTACTAACAACTCCCACTGTATGGCCAATGTCTGATCTCGTACAGACCATTGTGTACATCAAACTTCCAATGGATGAGGCATAAGGAACCTTAGCCATGAATTCTTTCTCTTTCTCTGTTTGAGGGGACTGATCCTTGGATGGGCGAAATAACTGGCAAAGGGTGTACTAACTGGCTTGGCGTCGTCCATGTTGAATCTCTACAAAACACGATTGATGTACTCTGCCTGAGATAACTGCAAGGATCATTTCTTCTTATTTCTTGTGATTTGCATTTCAAGAATCTTCTTTGTTGGACCCAAGTCTTTCATGTTAAACTCCTTTGACAATTGCTGCTTCAACCTTATAATATTATCCATATCTGAACCTATTACTAACATATCATCAACATAAAGTAGTAAAATGATATAACTGGACCTATATCTCTTGAAATAGCAACAATGGTTAGCATTGCACTTCTGGAAACCTTCCTTATGCATGAAGCTGTCATACTTTCTGTACCATTATCTCGGTGATTATTTCAGGTCATACAAACTCTTCTTAAGTTTGCACACCATGTTCTTCTTCCCTATTTCTAAGAAACCTTCTGGTTAGTACATGTATATCTCTTCATTTAAATCTTCGTGAAGGAATGCAGTCTTCACATCCAATTGTTCAAGATGAAGATCTTCAATGACTATAATACTCAACACTGATCTGATAGTATTGAGCTTCACAACAGAAGCAAAAATGTCAGTGTAGTCAACTTCTTCCTTCTGTTGAAACCCTTTGACAACTAGGCGGACTTTGTATCTCTTGGAACCATCATGCTTCTCTTTCACCTGGTACACCATTTTGTTGTGAAATGTATTCTTTCCTATAAGTAACTCAGCTAGTTTCCATGTCTGGTTAGAGATGAGATATTTCATTTCTTCTTTCATAGCAAGCTCCCACTTGTTGGAATCTCGAGTCTGACAAGCTTCATCATAACATTCAGGCTCCCCTCCATTAGTCAGCAACATATGGTTCATGTATCTCCTGTTAGGCACATGAGGTCGAGAAGACCTTCTCAATACAGGAGCTGAAGTAGGAGGTTATGGTGTGTCGGACTACTACGTACTACTCTGTTCAACAAGTTCCTCTAGTTAAGGACTTGTTACAATTGGTTCCGTTGTAGAACTATCTGAAACATCATCTGCATCTACAAATACTGACTCATTCTACTCTGAGTTGTTGGCGTTTATTTTATGTCTATTCTTATACATCATCCTTTCATTGAAAATCACATCTCTACTACGGATCACTTTCTTGTTTTCATCATCCCAAATGCGGTAGCCAAACTCATCCTCGCCATAACCGATGAATGTGCATTTCTTGGATTTGGGATCAAGCTTATTCCTACCTTGATCACTGACATGCACAGATGCTACACAACCGAAAACTTTTAGATGTGATAGTTTCACCTCTTTTTTGCTCCATACCTCCTATGGTATTCTATGCTCCAATGGAACAGATGGACCTCAATTGATTAAATAAGCTACCGTGTTGACTGCTTCTGCCCAGAACTACTTCGATAGATCTGATTGTATACGAATGCTTCTGGCTCTTTCTGTCAACGTTCGGTTCATACACTCAGCTACACCATTGTGTTAAGGCGTGCCTATCACAGTTCTTTTCATTCTGATCCCATGCTCATAGCAAAAAAAATTGAATATGGTGTCTTCATATTCACCACCATTATCGGTTCTCAGTTTTTTTATTTTCAAACCTGTCTCATTTTCCACCATAGCTTTCCATCTCTTAAAGCCTTAAATACTTTAGACTTATACTTTAGAAAGTAAACTCATACCTTCCGAGAGTGATCATCGATGAAAGTCACGAAGTAGTGTTTCTCACCAATGGATGAGATAATCGTTGGTCCCCAAACATCAGAGTGAATAAGCTCTAGCCTTTCTTTCTTTGGGGTTCTATCACTTGTTTGAAAGTTAACTCTCTTTTGCTTTCCAAGTATGCAATCTTCGCACATGTCTATCTCCGCAGATTATAGACCTAAAAGTTTTCCTTTTGAGTGCATAATCTTCATCCCCTTCTCACTCATGTGGCCTAGTCTCTGGTGCCACAGATTTGGTATTTCATTGCATGCTGCAACTGTGATTAAACAATGTGTCCCTATTGTCATGTAAAGAGTGCCACTCTTGTTGCCTCGAGCAATTGTCATTGCACCCTTTGAAATCTTCCAATCATCACCATGGAAGATCGTAGTGTAGCTTTCACTAGCCAATTGCCCTACTGAGATTAAGTTCCTTCTTAGGTCGGGAATATGCTTGATGTCCTTCAACTCCCAAATAGACCGTTCAACTTAATCTTCACTACACCTTTGCCAATAATAGCACATGGTTGGTCATCACCAAGATATACCTTTTCAAGGTTTTCGGGGACATATTTTTCGAAGAATTCTTTCTGTGAAGTAGCATGGAACGATGCTCCAGAGTCTAACACCCAAGATTCTTCCTTGCTCTCCAAAGAGCATATCAATGCATCATCTTCTCATGAGGTAGAAGTAACATTTGCCTCTGCCTTCACTTGTTTGTCCTTTGGTGCACTCTTGCACTGATTTTTGTAGTGCTTGGTTCTCCCAAAATTCCAACACTCGATAGTCTTCGAGCTATGGGAATTATTAGGATTCCTAGATCTGGACCTTTTGTTCTTTGATCTACCTCTATAGTCTATTCTGCTACGTCCATTCCCTCTGGTTGAATTTCTTCCTCTCGATTTTGTATGCAAAATTGAAGAAGTTGATGATTCACCTGACTCTCTAAGTCGGATCTCTTCACTGAGAACCAGATCATGAACATCATCAAATTTCAACTTATTACTTCCTGACGAGCTACTCACAGCCGTGACAGTAGTATTCTAGCTTTATGGTAAAGAAGACAAAAATATCAATGCTCGTACTTCTTCATCGAATTCAATTTCAACTGAACTGAACTGGGTTGTGACTTTGTTGAGTTCATTGAGATGTTGAGCTACCGATGCGCCTTCCATCATCCGCAAATTGAACAAACGTCTCACCAAGTGTACTTTGTTTGAGGCTGATGGCTTCTCATACATATTGGAAAGAGCTGACATAAGACTCGTCATGGTCTTTTCCTTTGCTATGTTGAAAGCAACATTGCGAGATAAGGTCAATTGAATAACTCCGAGGGCTTGTCTGTCTAGAAGATTTCAATCTTCTTCCTTCATAGCCTTTGGCTTCTTCCCTAAGAGAGGTTGATACAGCTTTTTTTGATACAAATAATCCTCTATCTGCATTTTCCAAAACCCGAAATCTATGCCATCAAATTTCTCAAGTTTCACTTTTCTTTCATCTGCAGTCATTGTTCCTACTCAAATCTGACTTCTTCCGGATCGTTTCTAACTATTTTTGCAAACCATCGTATATTAGAACACCTCCATCGACAAACCAATATCGCCAATAAAGTTTACTATTCACGTAATTCACTATTTATGTAAATAGTAACCTTGCATTACCACCAATAGCTCTCATACCAGTTGTTGGGAAATTACGCAAATTCCCGATAAACCAAATTTATAAGAAAGCAAGAATAGAAAAATAACACATAAATTTGATAACGGATTCCGGAGACCTGCTGTAGATCTTTTTACTAAAATGAGAGAAATTATACAAGGTGTTTACAACACTAACAACTCACAACCCATAATCCAATTACACCCAAGAAAATTACTCTTAATATTCTCTGACAAAAACTTTTCTCTCAATTGGAATGAACACTTGGTTGATTAATTCATTACAATTACATATCTATTTATAAAAAAATTTACTCCTTGAATTACTCCTTAAATTAATGGTTCCTTAAATTACTCCTTAAATTAATAGTTCCTTAAATTACTCTTTGATTTAAGCTCTTTGTTTTACATCATGTTTTGTTCCTTAATTTGCTCCTTAAATTAAGAAGTTTTATAACAATCTTCAATAACACGGTGATATCAGATATGTTATTGAACGAAAAAGACACTTTCACGTGATAGCTCCCAAAAATTGAGTAATCTTTGCTAAATGGAATTATGTTACAGATAGTACTAAAATGTGGTGTGAGACGTGGGCTTATATATTAAGAAGATATAACGTGTGTATTTACAAACAAAATATAATATTCTAGATATATGTTGTGAGCCAACAAAAATAAGGAGTTAACTTAAAAGTTAATTTATATAATATATTTTTTAGATAATTATTTAATAAAATTAATTTATATTTTTATATAATTATTTAATAAAAATAATAAAATTGATATAAATATATAATTTTATAAATTGTTTAGAAAATAACATTATAAAATTTATTATAGTGTATATTTTAATTATTTGTACAAAGTGTGTGTAAATATATATAAGTATTTAATTATTTAAAGAAATATTAAAAAATTAAACTACTAATATATAAAAAAATTATTTATTTAAATAAGAATATTATAAAAATAAATTTAAGTGTAATTTAATTCATACATGAGTTTAACAAAAAAATATAGTCATAATTTCATAGTAACAATATAAGAATAGAGTGTCTTATATAAAACATAAATCTAAGTTTTGGCATTGTAATTATACACATTACATTTAACAATCTAATTTTTAAATTCATAGTATAAATTTAGGATCTTGATTTATCATTGTATACAAAATGATCTTTAGAAATCCAATTTATTAACTTTAAAACAATGGGACAACGAAACTGGATCATTACATTTAAAAATTTAATTATTTTTAAAAAAGAAAAGACAACGACTACAATAAAAAAAATTATTTAAATGTAATTTAATTTATAGAAGAGTTAGACAAAAAACATAAGTATCACTTCATACTAACATGATAAGTGTATTATGTTTTATATCAAACGTAATTTCAAGTCTTAATAGTATCATTATACGCATTATATTTTAAAATTATTTTTTTGTAAATTTATAACATAATTGTAGGAGTGTGATACTATCATTGCCTAGAAAATTTGCTTTAAAGATCTAATTTTTTAATTATTTATTTAAAAAAAATTAGTCATAATTTCGTAACCGTGTGACAAATATAGAGTATTACATTTAAAAATATGAGTTTAAATATTGATATTATTATTATACACATTATATTTAAAAATATAACTTTTTAAATTCATAGTATAAATTTAAGAGTCTTGTTATTATTATTATGTATAAATAATGTTTTAAAATTTTAATTTATATACAAATGGTGCTTTAAAAATCTAATTTTTAAAATTTATTAACTTAAAAAAAATCTTAATTTTATAGTCAATTAGTTTTAAAAATATAAGTTTAAGTTACAATAGTCTTAATATTATCGTTGTATATAAATGATATTTTACAAATTTAATCTTTACACAAATAATACTTTAAAAATCTAATTTATTAACGTAAAAAAATTTAATCATAATATGTAGTAAGGTGGTAAGTTAGAAGTATCAGTTTCAAATATATAAATTCAAATACAATATATAAGTTTTTTATATTATTGTGTGTATTTTTCTTTATCAAAAAGTGATTATTTATGATGAGTATAAAGTATCTTAAAAAAATAAAAAATAAAAAATTAAATATTCGTATTATTATAATATATATTTTTGTTATTATTATTATATATATTTATGTTTTAAAAATTTATATTTTTATATTTGTACTATAATTTAAACAAAAAAAAACAAAAGAGAAAAGAAAAGAAAATCAAGATTAGGACGAAATCAAAACCATAGCTTTTAATACAGATAATAGACAGAAATGGATAGATATGGGCTGTAAATTGTGTACGTTAGCTAAATGGTACGTATTAGGTGTTGGGAAATAACGCAAATTTCCGATAAGCCAAACTTATGAGAAAGCAAGAATAGAAAATAACACACAAATTTGATAACGGAGTTTGGCCAATCTTGCTTACGTCTCCGGACCGTCATAGATCTTTTTACCGAAAGAGGAGAAATTACACAAGGTGTTTACAACACTCAAAACTCACAACCCAATTACACCCAAGAAAATTACTCTCAATTTTCTCTCACAAAAGCTTTGCTCTCTAAGCTTTTCTCTCAATTGGAATGAACACTTTGGATGGTTAATTCATTACAATTACACATCTATTTATAGGAAAATTCAATCCTTGAATTACTCCTTAAATTAATGGTTCCGAATTGCTCCGAATTAAGCTCCATGTTTTACTCCATGTTTTACTCCATGCTTTGCTCCATGTTTTGCTCCATGTTTCGCTCCTTAAATTAAGGAGCTTTATAACAACAATCTCCAACATTCTCCCACTTGAAGACCGATTTTAACTGCCTTCACACCTCGATCAATGCCACTTTTCTAGTCTTTGTTATCTTATAATTAACTCGAAGTCGAGCACAACTTGGGCTTTGTCAATAGTCACCACCTTTGTTAACATATCCGCCTATTTGATTTTTGCTTCCTTGAATCTTCTCCAATATTAACACATCATCTTCCAATAGAGATTCGATGAAGTGATAACGAAGTCCAATATGCTTGGTTCTAGAATGAAATGTCAATTCTTTGCCAAGTGTATTGCACTTCGCTATCACTACGTTGCACATTTTTCTCCCGTTTGAATCCTGCCTCGCTTAACAAACTCAAGCCATATCATCTCTTTACTAGCTTCGCCATCGCTACATACTCACCAGTAGATAGAGTGACAATTTTCGTATTTGTGACATCCAACTAACAAATGTAGTTCCAACAAGAATATATAACCTGGTGGTGCTTCTTCGGTGATCAACTTCACCTCCAAAGTCCGCGTCTACGTACTTTGTATTTTTAATTCTCCTTTACTAAAGTACAAGCACTTTTCTCGTGGTGCCTCACAGATACCTCAAAATCCACTTGATCGCTTCCCAATGAGTTTTTCCCCGGATTTGACATAACCGCTTAACAACTCCCACCGCACGGCCAATGTCCGGTCTCGCACCATTGCATACATCAAACTTCCAACGGCCGAGGCATAAGGAACCTTAGCCATGAATTCTCTCTTCCTCTCGTTCCGAGGTGACTGATCCTCGATAGGCGAAAATGACCGGCATGTGGTGCGCTAACCGGCTTAGCATCGCCTACGTTGAATCTCTCCGCAAAACACGATCATGTACTCGCCCGAGATAACTGCAAGGATCTTTTCTTCTTATTTCTCAGGATTTGCATTCCAAGAATCTTCTTTATCGGACCCAAGTCTTTCATGTCAAACTCCTTTGACAATTGTCGCTCAACCTTTTAATATCATTCATATCTCGAACTCGCTACTAACATATCATCAACATAAAAGTAGTAAAATGATATAACCGGACCTATATCTCTCAAGAAGAACAATGGTCAAGATTACACTTCGGAAACCTTCCTCAGGCATAAAGTCACAAACTTTCTCGCACTATTGTCTCTGGGCTTGTTTGGCCATACAAACTCTTCTTAAGTCCGCACACCATATTCTTCTTCCCTCTTTCTCGAGAAACCTTCTCTGGGTACACGTATATCTCTTCATCTAAATCTCCATGAAGGAATGCGCTTCACATCCAATTGTTCCGTATGAAGGTCTTCAACGGCTACAATACTCAACACCGATCCGATAGTATTGAGCTTCACAACGGGAGCGAAATGTCGTTGTAGTCAACTCCTTCCTTCAAGAAACCCTTTAACAACTAGGCGTAGCTTTGTATCTCTTGGAACCATCACAGCTCCTCTTCAATTCACCACACCCATTCTGTCAGGAAGTTGCCTTCTTTCCCATAGGTAACTCGCCTAGTTCCCATGTCCTGGTCGAGATGAGAGATTTCATTTCTTCTTTCATAAAGAAGCTCCCACTTGCTTAGAATCTCGAGTCCGACAAGCTTCATCATAGCATTCTGTGCTCCTCCATCACCAAAGAACATATAGTTCATGATCTCCCGTTAGGCATACGAGGGTCGGTAAGACCTTCTCAACATAGAGCCGAGTAAGAGGTCATCAGGTGTCGGAATGTTGTGTACTATCATTCAACAAGTTCCTCCGTCGAGGACTTGTTACAATTGATTCTCGGCATTTTAAACTATTTGGGACATCATTTGCACCGCAACACCGGCTCATTCTCGTCTCGAGTCATGCCTATTTTATGCATATCCCATACATCACCCTTTCGTTGAAAATCACATCTCTGCCTTCGGATAACTTTCTTCTTTTCGTCATCCCAAATGCGGTAGCCAAACTCATCCTCACCATAGCCGATGAATATGCATTTCTTGATTTGGGATCAAGCTTATTCCCGCTTGATCACCGATATGCGCACAAATGCTACACAGCCCAAAAACTTTTAGATGTGATAGTTTCACCTCTTTTTCGCCTCCATACCTCCTTCCGGGTATTCTACGCTCCAACGGAAACGTACGGGCCTCGCTGATCAAGTAAGCCGCCGTGTCGATCCGCTTTCCCGCCCGTAACCGGCTTCTAGACTCCGATCCGTATACGAATGCTTCGGCCTCTTTCGTCAACGTTCGGTTCATACGCTCGCCCACACCATTGGCTGAGGGCGTGCTCCGGCAGCTTCTTTCCATTCTCGATCCCGTGCTCATAGCGTAAATTTTTGAATCGTGTCTTCATATTCACCACCACATCTATCTGAGCTTTTGATCTTTAAACCCGTCTCATTTTCCACCATAGCTTTCCATCTTCTCGAAAGCCTCAAATACTTCGTACTTATGCTTTAGAAAGTAAACCCATACCTTCCGAGAGCGATCATCGATGAAAGTCACGAAGTATTGTTTCCCACCAATGGGATGAGATATTGCGTGTCCCCAAACATCGTAGTGAATAAGCTCTAGCCTTTCCTTCTTTCGGGGGTCCGCCACTTGTCCGAAAGTTCGACTCTTTCGCTTTCCTAGTATGCAATCTTCAGACACTGTCCATCTCACAGACCGTAGACTGAAGTTTTCCTTGAATGCATAATCTTCATTCCCTTCTCACCTACGTGGCCTAATCTCCTGCACAGGTTTGGTGTTTCATTGTCCGCCGCAATTGTGATTGAACAACGTGCTTCGTCATGTAAAGAGTGCCACTTTTTCGCCTCTTGAGCAAATCGTCATTGCACTCCTTTGAAATCTTCCAATCATCACCACGTGGAAGATCGTAGTGTAGCCTTTCACTGCCAACCGTCCATCGAGATTAAGTTCCTTTCCGAGGTCGGGAATACGCCGACATCCTTCACCTCCCAAACAGACCGTTGCTAACTTAATCTTCACTACACCTTTGCCAATAATAGCACATGGTTGATCATCACCAAGATATACCTTTCCAAGATTTCCTGGGACATATTTCTCGAAGAATTCTTTTTGTGAAGTAGCAATGAACGATGCGCTCCGCAGTCTAACACCAAAGATTCTTCCTTCTACTTCCAAAGAGCATATCAATGCATCATCTCCTCCCGAGGTGGAAGTAACATTTGCCTCTCGCCTTCACTTGTTTGTCCTTCTGCACTCTGCACCGATTTTTGTGAGGCTTTTTTCCACAATTCCAACACTCGATAGTCTCGAGCCATGGGGAATTATTAGATTCCCGGATTTGGACCTCCGTGCCTTTGATCTACCTCTAGTCCGCTCTACCACGTCCATTTCCTTTGGTTGAATTTCTTCCTCGACTCAGATGCAAACCGAAGAGGTTGACGATTCAATTGCCTCTCTACGCTCTGATCTCTTCACCGAGAACCAAATCACGAACATCGTTAAATTTCAACTTATCAGTTTCCCGATGAGCTACTCACAACCGTGACAAGAGCATTCCACCTTTCTCGGTAGAAGACAAAAGTATCAATGTTCGTACTTCTTCATCGAATTCAATTCTCCACCGAACTCAACCTGGTCATGGACCGTGTTGAGTCTATCGAGATGTCGAGCTACCGACGCGCCTTCCGTCATCCGCAATTGAACAAGCGCCTCATCAAGTGCACTTTGTTTGAGGCCGATGGCTTCATACATATTGGAGAGATGCCATAGCATCGCCGTGGTCTTTTCCTTTTCAAGCATGCGTTGAATAACTCCGAAGCCATTCCGTCTGTAAGATTCCAATCTTCTTCCTTCATAGTTCTCGCTTCTTCCCGAGAGAGGTTGATATAGATTTCTTTGATACAGATAATCCTCTATCCGCATTTTCCAAACCCGAAATCAGCTATCGAATTTCTCGAGTTTCACCCTTCCTTCATCCGCGCTATCAAGTCCCACTCAAATCCGACTTTCTCCTGGATCGTTTCCGACTATTTCCCGCAAACCACCGTGTATTAGAACACCTCCACAACGAACAACATCGTCAACAAAATTTCACTATTCACGAATTCACTATTCACGTGAATTACTACCTTGCAAGAAATTGACAAATCACCACCAAAAGCTCCGATACTACGGTTGGGAAATAACGCAAATTTCCGATAAGCCAAAACTTACGTAGAAAGCAAGAATAGAAAATAACACACAAATTTGATAACGGAGTTTGGCCAATCTTGCTTACAAGCCTCCTGACCGCTAGATCTTTTACCGAAAGAGGAGAAATTACACAAGGTGTTTACAACACTCAAAACTCACAACCCAATTACACCCAAGAAAATTACTCTCAATTTTCTCTCACAAAAGCTTTGCTCTCTAAGCTTTTCTCTCAATTGGAATGAACACTTTGGATGGTTAATTCATTACAATTACACATCTATTTATAGGAAAATTCAATCCTTGAATTACTCCTTAAATTAATGGTTCCTTGAATTGCTCCTTGAATTAAGCTCCATGTTTTGCTCCATGTTTTGCTCCATGTTTTGCTCCTTAAATTAAGGAGCTTTATAACAACAATCTCCAACATTAGGAAACCAAAATAGATATAGATTGATAGATTTGAATTTTGCGCTACCCGATAGATACATTGTCTTCTGCTTTCCTGATTTCTGTACCAATCCGTTTGAACTCTAAAAATAATTGCTTTCTGTTATGAACTTAAGGGCAATGGAAATAAGAGTCCCCGTAACAATTCAAATTATTTATCTGTGGGCTTTAGGAATTGTTAAAAAAAAAAAACTACGGTTTTGGTTATCCATAGATAACCGCATCGACGGTTCGGTTTTTATCTGTTTAATTTTGAAAACGGGTTCGATTTTGAAAAAAATCGGATACGATTCAGTTACAATTATACTCAAAATCGTACTCGTCCATACTCAAAATTAATTATATTTATTTAATATAAATTATATATTAATTAAGATTTATTTATTTTTCACATAATATATAAACGAATTTAAATTTTTTTTTATTTCACTGCGTTTCACGCCTCTCATTTTCTCTTATCTCTCATTCTCTTAGTTCTCTCAAAGACTTAAACCGCTCGGTTCTCACCAGTTGCCAATTTTCAGTCTTCAACTACCCGTCGTTAAGTCGTCGTTAGTCTCTACGTCTCGTCGCCAGACAGCAATTATTATGCCGTGTCGTTGAGTCCAATCGCTCAATCGCCTCTCTCGCTAGTCATCTCTGTCGCTCTCGACTGTATGCTTGTCGTCAGCTTATATCCCTTCTTCTTCATGGTCTCATTCGATAAGTATTTATTTTTCTCGTATGAAGCAGATTTCTTGGTGATTGTCTTGCTATCACCTTTTTTTTGTCTCAATCTGCTGGACTACCTTTTTGTTATTATGTTAAGTTTGCTTATACTCCAATCATTCCTCAAAAAGTATATATTTTTTATGATATATATTAGCTCATCATTTAGATCTGAATTGCCACGCTAATTATATATATCTTGTGTCTTTAATTTATTGGTCTCCTCTATCGAAATTTTTAAGAGAACCATACTAAAATATGATCTAGCTCATGAATGCTGATGTGAGGTGTCAGACATCTGTTTGAATTTGAATTGATCAAAGTGTTATAAGTATGTTTCTTTTCCACAATGTGCATGATGATGTTGTATTCTTTAGTTTTGTGTTCCCTTGACATTTGTGATTGGAAATTAGTCATCTAGTCGTTTACTTAAGGAATTTTGAAGACTAAAACCGTTGGTGTTATTCTATTTTATGTAGAAACCCATAGTTCCTGCTGATCTGTATAGAGCAGTGCGTGATTCACAACTCATTGGACTTTCAGGTTACTCGAGGGAGGTGATCATTCTATTCAAAGTTCATCATGTTAATATTATTTGAGTCCTCTGAATTTCTAACCTAGGACATCTTTCTCTATGGATGGACCCAATGTAATTGTTTATCAGTATTGATTTGTGATTTGACTATGCTATTTCCACAAGGATTGCCTGTAATCGTTGTTGGTGTGGGGCTCAGTACATTTGACATCTTTCTCTGTAATCGTTGTTGGTCTATTTTGACAGAGACAAACATGAATTCAAGCAGCAAATTATGTAACACTATCTTGAACTCTTGGAGAATCATTAACCTTGTTGCTTGTGTTTTTTTTTTTGCTAAACACATTTGTGTTTTCCTTAGTGTAGGTCCACTATTATGTGCAGTCGCATATTCAAATAAATGAATATAGGGACAGAGTAATTTTGGTAAGTGCTATAATTATAGATCTTGTCAGTTTAGTAGTTCTTATCTTGACCCATGTACCTTATTGCAGTCTTCTGCTTCAAAAGAGTATGGACAGCTTATTACTACCTATGTTAAGGTTTTAGACATGACTGGTCTGAAACTTTCAACACTAAATCAAATAAAGGTATTCCGTATTACTTGCTATAAAGAAATTCTCTCCCCCTCTCCCTCTCCGTGCACTTGTTTTTGTCAAGTCATTTGTAATATGTAATTTCATGTCTAACTTTTATTTTGTTTTATATAGATATCAAAAATACGAACCAACTCAATTGCACAAACCATAAGGTTAATCATGTATTAGCATATTCTGAAATTGAAAGATATGTCAATAAAGTAATTCTACTTGAGAACTACTTAGTGCCTTGTAAAGACTAACAATTAACAGGACATGGAATCTTGAAACTATACCTCCTTTCCAATGGAGAATTTTGTTTTCTGCTTGCCACATTTTCAATAATAAACGAATGTATCCCTGGCATAAAATAAGTATAAGAATTCTAATTTTTTTAAGTTTATTATTTATCTCAAGCATTCATGTAGTGAAGGTTCAAATTTTACTCTTCTAAAAGCTATGTGATATAATGTTGAGGTAAAAAATTTATATTATTGATTAATCAATTTATTATTTTGATTTATAAAAATGATTTTATATGTTTGATTTTTGCAGAATACTCGTGCTGTTGATGAATAATTAGAAGAGAGAAGTTTTGATTTATTGTACTTGAAGTTTTCTTAAATCTTAAATTTATTTAATTAGTTTTTAATATTTGTATTAGTTTAAAATATTTTATTTATATTTTGTGTTTCTCATTTATATGTATTTAATCTTATCTAGATTCATAAAAATATATATTATTAAATGTTAAATTTTTTTATCATAAACTCAAAATAACAAATTGAGATAACAAGTTCAAGAGACTTCTTCATTTGCTTTAGGTTGATTACATAGCCAAAAATAGCTCAATTTAATAGGATTTTTTCAAAATTTTGAAAAACGGTTTTTTTTTCGTTTTTTTTTTTGGAATAATTGTTCCGAACTGTTATCCATGGGTAAAAAATCGTCCCCAAACTGCAACGATTTTCAGACAATTTTAAAGACAATTTATAATTCGATTTGGAGACGATTATATTAAAATTTGTATGTGTCCATCCCCGTCTATCCTTGTGCACATCCCTAGTGGGTTGTTCCTAGCTCCCCAAAAATGCTCCATATAACTTGTCCGCAACTTTTATTCCAATAATGAAAAAGTAACACAATTTATTTAATAAATTTTTAAAAAATAATAATAAAAACAATATATTTAAAATTTATAAATATAAAAATAAAATTTTTATATCTAGTTTATATATTTACTATTAAAAAAATCTAATATATTTTTATACATGCAATGACATCCAATTGAATGTCGTTTAAATTAAATTATGATATATTTAATATTTAACGTCATTTAGTTGAATTCGTGTGATATTATTAAATAATATTTTTATTGTTATAAATCTTAAGGTGTAAATTTTTATTTTTATTTAGTAAAAATAGAATATATATTTCCTAAAAAAACTAATTGTGCAAACGAATACACAAATATATTAATAATCAGGAAACTCATTATCTCGCCTAGAAAGCAGGGTTTTGACCAATGTTTTTAACAAAACCTCTGTAGCATGTTTTTGTCTTTTTTTTTTCTTTTTTAACTAATAACTCTTTTGATTTTTAGATTGCTAAGATATTGAAAACCAAAAATGAACCATTAATAAGTCGAGATTACTCTCTAGTATATTATGAGCATTTTTTTCCATTCTTTTTGACCACTTGTTTCATATTTTTTTTGTTTTTAACCTTTAATTAATTTAACTTTTAAATTTAAACACATTTAAAAATATAATTCACTTAAATACCTGTTCAAGAATTGTATTACGTACTTTTCAATACTTTTCTATAAAATATAATATGATTTATTGTTGTTGTGGCAGTCATCGAACATTAAAATTATTGAAACTAACAAATTTTATACTTTTAAATATATTTATAAAACAAAAATATTTTTAATCATATATTAAACAACAAGTGAGAGAGAAAAAGATTCAAACACAGGAAATATTCTCATATATTAACGATTTTGGATTAAGAAAAATGTTATTCACATAATTTGTAATTATATTTCTATTTATATTAATTATAATAATTTGTATTTAAATTTTTATTTTTAAAATTATTTAATTATAATTCATATCATAATTAGAATAAATACAAATATGAATTCACGTTTATGTCTTAAACATTTTTCTTGAACTAATTTTCTTTTCGAAATGAAAGAATCCAAAATCAATGTGAGACAAGTTTCTTGGACTAACATTTTTGCGGTTAAGTTTATGTATTTTTTTTTCAAAAATGAAAGAACCCAAGACCAATAGATACATTAAAGACATATAAATTTATAATTAATTTATATACATTCTCAAATTTCTTAATGTGTTTATATTTTTAAAAAATAAATTATTTTTTTTAATTTTAAAAATAATGATAACATATAACAAAATACAAAAATTATGTACGGAAAAATATATATAAAATTTGATGATACCAACCTTTCTTTTAAATAAAATTTCGAGGGTCGTGTTCTTATTTCATTCCCAAAAAGTCTTTCATAGAATAAAATAAAAAATAAATAAATATGTAAGAAAAGAATTGTTTCCTAAAATATCAACCCACCCTTTCCAGGCATGTGAGTTGACTTTAGATGAATCCAAGTGGCACAGTTGGCTGATAGAAGATAGAGTATAGTATAGCTTAGGTATAAGTATAATGGATTTATATTGTTCTTATTTGTGTAAATATAATAGATTTTTATTAATTTTTTTAAAATTGTTTATACTTTAAAAATACAAATTAAAATATAATTTTATTAAAAGTATTATATTTAAATTACTTTTTTCTATTTTAAAAATGATATTAAGATTCGGTATTATTTTAAAAATAATTTTGTAATATTATTATTAAAAAATGATTGTATAAAATAAATAATTATTTTTATATTTTTAATTATTTTTCATTTACGATCTATTTAAATTAAAATAATAAATACCTAATGAAATTGGAAAATAAAATAAAAATGACTGTCACGTACAAAAAATAAAAGAGATAAATAAGTATGACATTTTCTCCAGAAAATAACGCAGAGAATAAGGAAGGAAAACACTTTTATTATTATTTTTAAATTAGAATAATTTTAATCTACCGGTCACAATATTAATACCTGATCTTTTTATGCATATGTTAGTCACTCAATTACAGGGCAATCGTTTTGATTAATAATTGAGTTAATTCATTCCCTCCCATCTCAATATTATCGTTCGGCATCTAAAAAATAATTAAGATCTGATATAATAATCGTTCAATGGCTAAAACTACTTAAGGCTGGATAATCATTGGCAATGGTACTACCATTTCCATTCAAAAACAAACATAGTGCATAATTTTGGATGCAAAAAATTTTAAAAGGATACAAGAGACCTTTTACCCAAACAAACTTGAGAAAAAGAATCTCTGAATCGACGTCTAGTTCAATCAATGTAATAAAGAAACAAATGATCGTCAGACTGAGGGCGACCTCCACAAACCCCAATGTCAATGCCAAATACCACCATCACATTATTTTAATCTAACCACTCAATCTCATGTCCTTAATTTCAATGTTTACACAATTACTCTACATCCTCAAGCCTCATTGAAAAGACGAGACTCGGCGCATTGCATTGTTTTGACCTACAAAAACACTTTTAGAATCAGCAAAAGGCACCCATCAGGAGAACTATTTTCCGAGTCACAGGCAATAGGCATATTTGAGCTATTTTTCAAATTATGTTAACTTCAACTTATTTGTTGTTTAATCAGGATTTAAATCTTCATATCCTGCCAATAGTTTTTCAGAACATCCCACTTTGGTGAAAAAAAGTGGGACAGAGAAAATAAGCACCTTGGAAGGGTTTGACTTGAGACAACTTGGCCTATAAAAAGCCACAAAGAAAGAACCCTTCTATCACCATCTTCTTTTCCTAAAAAGTATGAGAGAGTTCGATACATAGATTGGACCCTATTAGTACTTCTCCTGATTAATACTGAAATTTGTATTGTTCAATTGCACAGTCCAAAACGACATGGAAGTAGAAAGCAGAGTTCCAAAATTTGCTCTACCTGTGGACTCAGAGCACAAGGCAACTGAATTCAGACTATTCTCAATAGCAAAGCCTCACATGAGAGCATTCCATCTCTCATGGATTTCCTTCTTCGCGTGTTTTGTTTCCAGCTTTGCCGCCCCACCCCTTCTTCCGATTATCCGAGACAACCTCAACCTCACAGCAACAGACATTGGTAATGCAGGTATTGCATCAGTTTCAGGTGCAGTTTTTGCCAGAATAGCAATGGGAACTGCCTGTGATCTATTAGGGCCTCGTTTGGCCTCTGCCTCACTTATCCTCCTCACTGCTCCAGCAGTTTACTTCACTTCCATTGTCTCATCTCCTGCTAGTTTCCTTCTTGTCCGCTTTTTCACCGGTTTTTCTCTATCCACTTTTGTTTCAACTCAATTCTGGATGAGCTCTATGTTCTCTGGTCCTGTGGTTGGTACGGCCAATGGTGTTACAGCTGGGTGGGGCAACCTTGGGGGCGGCGCAACACAACTCATCATGCCTTTAGTGTTTTCCCTCATCCGTGACATTGGAGCAACCAAATTTACAGCTTGGAGAATTGCATTTTTCATCCCTGCCTTGCTTCAAATGTTATCAGCATTTGCTGTTCTGCTCTTTGGTCAGGACATGCCTGATGGAAACTATAATGGTCTGCATAAATCCGGAAAGAAAGTAGAGGACCAATTCTCTCGCGTTTTGTATCACGGGGTCACGAATTATAGAGGGTGGATTCTGGCATTGAGTTATGGGTACTGCTTTGGGGTAGAGCTAACAATAGATAACATTATAGCAGAATACTTCTTTGACAGATTCAATCTAAAACTTCATACAGCAGGGATTATAGCAGCCAGTTTTGGGTTGGCAAATTTGTTTTCGAGACCAGCAGGAGGATTTCTATCAGATGCAATGGCAAGAAGGTTCGGTATGAGAGGTAGGCTATGGACTTTGTGGGTGGTGCAAACTTTAGGAGGTATATTCTGTGTGATTCTTGGGAAAGTGGGATCCTTAACATCATCTATTGTTGTCATGCTTTTATTCTCTTTCTTTGTTCAAGCTGCCTGTGGACTCACGTTTGGGGTGGTTCCTTTTGTCTCTCGGAGGTATATCTTCTACTGCTACTTTTACTTTATTCAATTCAATTTGCTAAATTACTTAGACAGAGTGAAACTAAACATCATCTTTATTTTATTGCACTTTGAAGCAGTATGAAATCACTCAAATTAATCCTTTGCATATATGATAAGAACGCCAAGGATCTCTTATGAGTAACTGTAGTCAAAACTTAATGTTCCTTCAAAAAATTTCAAGGAAACTGCAAGCAAATTTGCAGCTTTATACAGATATGTCATAAATCCATAAAAAAAAGTCAAAGGGCAATCCAAGTCATATGCTCATTAATTTTCTATCACAAAATGTCTATGTAAATGAACAAATATGTGTGTGTTTTCTTGAAACAACCAAAAGTTCCTTCAACTAATATGATTCTCATATTTTAGGTCACTGGGGGTCGTATCTGGCATGGCAGGAGGTGGTGGAAATGTGGGAGCAGTTTTGACCCAACTAATTTTCTTCAAAGGATCAACATATTCAAAAGAAACAGGGATATTTTTTATGGGTATTATGATCATATGTTGCAGCCTCCCAATAACTCTGCTATATTTCCCACAGTGGGGTGGGATGTTCTGTGGTCCATCTACAAAGAAGGTCACAGAGGAAGACTACTACTTGTCTGAATGGAATTCGGAGGAGAAAGATAAAGGTTTTCACCAGACCAGCAAGAAATTTGCTGAGAACTGCAGAAGCGAAAGAGGCAGAAAAATAGAAACTGCAACCAGGCCAATGGAGACCAACTGCTAATGTTTAAGTTTTAACACCACCTCCATGACCAGAACTTACTGTATAAAGTTCCCAAATAATTTAGCAAGTAATGCTTGTTTTTAGCAGTTGAGCTCCATGGTTTATCACAGGATAGAGCCTTTGGAGCTCAGTTGTTACAAGCTCTTTATTGTAATTGTACGAGTTAAGTTCTGCTGCTGACTTGGGATACTTGGGATAATTGGGATAAGTGAAGTGTTACAGCAGCAAATTAAAACTTCATCATTACTAGGGTGGTAGAAATCGTCTTGTCTACAGTGTCACAAGGCTTGTGATAAAGTCTAGCATAAGTTGTTGGGTAGTTATGTTAGTGTGCCACATGTAATTATATTATTGGAAGAATTGTAACGAACTAAACTACAAATATAGCTTATTGTGATCAGTTTCTATTATGAATGAAAAGCTACATTCTTCCTAAAACCTTCTTCTCTCTTCCATTCTATTCTCATTTCACTTGTATAGTATGAGGGCAAGGTTTTGAGAGTGTGAAGGTTTTCGGTTTCTTCTTCAATCTTAGTATCTTTATCAATTCTATCTTTCAACTTCATCACACTTTGATTTTTTATGCAATCAGCTTTCATTCATCTTCTCCTTATTTTAGCAATTATTAAAATAATAATTATTTTATAAACTATTATATTGTATTTTTACAAGTAAAGTACTAATTAGTGATATAAATAATATTTTTCAATAAAATTATTAAACTTAATTATAAATTTAAATAAATATATAATATATTTTAAAATAAAATATAAGAAAACGGGTATTGAGGAATAAGTAGGGCAGGAAAGGTGATCTCTACCTCTACCCGCTCCCAAGGGATCATTTTCCATGGGTGTTAAAATCAAATTTTTTCCTTAAACTCTTAAATTCCTCCTCATATGGGAAAATTAACATCCATACTTAGAGTAGTTAGAATTGAAGTTAAGGTTATTACTTTAGATGAGTCATCGTAACAAATAAAAGATTCAATATAAAAGATTCAATATAACGTGTATTTACACTTAATAACAAAAAGAAAAAAAGTAACATATTTAATAAACAAAAAGAAAAACAATGTAACAAGTTAATAATTAACTTCATCACTACAAAAATAGCATTTTAACAGTCCCAAAAAGTTTTTTAGAATGGTTGTTTTTTCAGTTGTAACCATCCTCTACGTAAGCGTCTCTAAATGTATTACTTTGTAGGACAATTAACTATCCCTAAGGTGGCGTTTGGTTCGTAGAATGGAATCGAAATCGGAATGGAATGAAATGGAAAGGAAACAATGCTGTTTGGTTTGACCACTGGAATCAAACTCGGAATCAGGATTACAGTGTTTGGTTTGTCACTGGAATAAAATGAAAAAAACTATAAATGACCTTAATACCTTTACATGCTGTAAAGTTCAAATAATGTCATTTAATTACTATTTTTTCGTCAGACAAAATACATTATTGAAATCATTATTTTTTTAAATAATTATTACTTAATTAAAAAGAAATATATTATTAAAATTATTATTTTTCTAAATAGGGTTTAGGATTTTGAGGTTTGGGATGTGAGATTTAGGGTTTAGGAATTTAGGATTTGGGATTATATTTGTGGGTTAAGGTTTAGGGTTAAAATTATTATTTTTCTAAAAAGGGTTTAAGGTTTTAGAATTTTGAATTTAGGGTTTAGGGTTTTAGGATTCGGAATTTGGAATTTGGGGTTTAGGGTTTTGGGATTTATGTTTTAGGGTTTTGAGTTTTGGGATTTATGTTTTAGAGTTTAGGGTTTTAGGGTTTAGGGTTTAGGGTTTAGGGATTTGGGGTTTAGGGTTTAGGGTTTAGGGATTTGGGGTTTAGGGTTTTAGGGTTTAGGGATTAGGGATTTAGGTTTAGGGTTTAGGGTTTAGGTTTTAGGTTTTAGGATTTGGATTTAGGGTTTAGGGTTTTGGAATTTTGGATTTAGGGTTTAAGGTTTTAGGATTTGGAATTTGGGGTTTAGGGTTTAGGGTTTTGGGGTTTATGTTTTAGGGTTTTGGGTTTTGGGATTTATTTTTTACGGTTTTGGGTTTTGGGATTTATGTTTTAGGGTTTAGGGATTTAGGGTTTAAGGTTTAGTGGTTTAGGGATTTGGGGTTTTAGGGTTTTAGGGTTTTGGGTTTAGGGATTTAAGGTTTAGGTTTTACGGTTTTAGGATTTGGATTTAGGGTTTAGGGTTTTGAAATTTTGGGTTTAAGGTTTAAGGTTTTAGGGTGTAGGGTTTAGGGATTTGGGGTTTAGGTTTTAGGGTTTTAGAATTTGGATTTAGGGTTTAGGGTTTTGGAATTTTGGGTTTAGGGTTTAGGGTTTTAAAATTTTGGGTTTGAGAATTTGGGATTTGAGTTTAAGGTTATATTTTAAGTGAGGGTAAAATTAGAAAAAAAAAAGTTTAGATGGGAATGGAATTATGATTACCAAGGGGGGAGAAGGAATTGTGATTCATTCTCTTTTAGTAATCGATTTCATTCCGTCCGTCTATTCTATCCAACCAAACACACAAAATGAAATGAATCAATTCCGATTCCATTTCATTCCCTCCAACCAAACATGGGGTAAATATAAAAAACTATCCCGGAAGACTTCTAAGAATAGTTTTAAACTTACTTTTTGGGACAATTATTAACCATCTTAAAAGACAAAAAAAAATTCTGATAATTGTAATGCATATAAAATATATTACATTATCAATATATCAACGATTAATAATGATAATATCATTTAAATAATAATTATTATACTTGAATAAAACGTACATAACTAATAATCACTAATCTAAAATTAGTAATTAATTAGTTACAAAATTTGAAGTCATTTTTAAAACATGTTTTAAAAATTTTTCATTACCGTCAAAATATTATCATTTTTATTAAATTAAACAAAAAAATAATACCACAATTAATAACTAACGATTAATAATTAATTATAAAATATCATCTAATTCTTATCCCTGATATAATAATATCATGTTGTATTTATTATATTGATAGATAAGTAAATCATTCATATAAACAATCATCCATTTCCTCTTTTGTTTTGTGTATATTTTCTTTCCTGCAAACTACGTAAATAAATATATTATAAAGTCAACCATAAAATATATATCAAATATATAAGACCAATTCTACAAGCGAAAGAAGCCAAGTCCAGCCACTCCACCTCATCAATCCTCACAAAAGCATCACTCACCAACTTAACAATCCTTGCAAAGATGACGTGATAAAGGTTGCTAAAGTGTGTAATATTGTTAGAGTGAATTGGTTAGACAAGGAATACCGTATGTTGTAATTAGTTGTGATTAGTTACTTGATATAGTGCAACTGGACAACTGAGAAAGATAAGGTGTATAAATATACTTGATTTAAATTTTTTGATCAAGATACTGAAGCCCCATGATTAAGTGCACCCCAAACTTTGGCAGTTGGTGCAATAGGCATTTTAGATATAAGCTCTGCTACTTCAGAGAGCTTTCCAGTTCGACTAAGAATGCCGGCATGAAATCACAGCATTCCATGTACTGGATTTTCCATTTTGAGGAAAAGATTCAAGGCATCATCAACAAGCCCATGAGTCATGTCATGTACCCAGAAATTAGTGATCCATAAGTGACTTCATCCTTTTGGCTCATGTCTTCAAACATTTTTCGTGAAATCCAAGCTACCACATTTTGCATATAACCCAATAAATGCATTAGAAAGTGAAATATCAATCTCAATTTGATTCTCATTAACATATTGATGAACCTCCGTACCAAAAAAAAGATCCTTTGTTTGACCACAAGCTTGGAGGATACTAACCAAATGTCACCCCATTTGGCCTCAACTCCAAAGAACCCAACATCTGCTTATACATTTCTTTACACTCTTCACAATTCCCACCTTGTGAATACCCAGAAATCATCGAACTTCAGGTGACTAAATCTCTCTCGGGCATTTTATCAAACACGAGTCTCGCAAGTCCAAATTCGTCACACCTCGAGTAGTACGTAATCAAAGCATTTTATCAACTTGATTTAATCAAGTAAAAATAAACTAAACTAACAATTATATAAAATAAGAGTAATTAATATATTGCCAAATTACCTCTTTATTTAGACAAATATGTCGTTAGTCTTTTCTCATGTATACCAATCATCTCTACCTTCAATTCAACAGTCTGCAACAAAGTTATCATTTCTCTCATAGTTAAGCATTGACAAAGGATAGTGGATAAAAAAATGAAACAACAAAGATCATTACTGTTATTTACCTCCTTTTTGGAATTGAAATATTAATTATATATGGACGATTTTGTTAAGCTGATTTAGGAAAAGAAGGAAACATGGTTTCCTAATTGAAATAGAAAATAGGAAAATGTTTGTTAAATCGATAAAATTTTATAGGTTAATTGTTTGCATATGATAAAGAAGCAGCGTATTTAAAAAAAAAATTGAAATAGTGCCATAGCGCAAATGGAATATTGAAACACATAAATATCAACTCTAGCTCGCGCAGAAGGACTGGCCCGTGAGGGATGCTAGAGGCTAGAGGCTATAGGAGATTGGGGGTTGGAGGGCTGGTGGCTCCGTTGGTGACTGGTTCCGTCATTGGAGGCTGGAGAGCTGGTGGTGGAGAAATGCAATCACAGACTTACTTCGCGCGCAATGTAGGAAGAATAAGCTAGAGTTGTAGCTGTAGGTTGGGCTTGGCTGCACGCTCACTGCCGGACATCCTGGTGGTCTTGGCCGGCCGTGGGTGACGTGCTGTATGGTTGACGCTGGTGATTGAGGGATGCAGCTATAATATTGTGTTTGTATGTAATTAAATCTAACTTATTTAGTTTTTAGCATTTAATATATGTGATTTAAGGTTTATATTATATGATTTAAGATTTATATTTTAATATTTAATATTTAAGATTTAGGTTAAGTTTTATTTATGGAATGAAATTAGAATTGAAATCGAAATGAAACAATATTGTTTAATTTGATCATTGGATTCAAAGAATGAATTAATATTATAGTGTTTTGTTTGACAATAGAATGAAATGAAAAAAACTATAAATTAACTTAATATTCTTATATTCTTAAATAATATTATTTAATTATTATTATTTTATCATATAAAATATATTATTAAAATTATTTTTTTTAATAATTATTACTTAAAAAGAAAATATATTATTAAAATTATTATTTTTCTAAATAAGATTTAGAGTTTTGAGGTTTTGGATTTAAGATTTAGGGTTTAGAGATTTGGGATTTGAGGTTTAGTATTTAGGGTTATCGTTTGTGGGTTAAGGTTTAGTGTTAAAATTATTATTTTTTTAAATAGAGTTTAGGGTTTTAGGATTTGAGATTTTGGATTTAGTGTTTAAGGTTTTAGGATTTAGGATTTAGGGTTTTAGGATTTAAGGTTTAAGAATTTGAGATTTAGAGTTTATGGTTTTGGGTTTTGGGGTTTAAGATTTTGAGATTTGGGGTTTAGGGTTTATTGTTTTGAGATTTAAGGTTTAGGCTTTAAGGTTTTGGGTTTAGGGATTTAAGATTTTTTGAGTTTAGGGTTATATTTAAGGTGGGATAAAATTGAAAAAAAAAATTGAAATGAGAATAAAATTATGATTTTTAAAGGAAAAAATGAATTGTGATTCCTTCTATTTCATGAGTTGATTCTATTTCTTGTTCTTTTTTGAGTCTAATCAAATACACAAATAAAAAAATAAATTTTAATTCCTTTTAATCCCCTCTAATCATAAACAATACGATTTATGATTAATAAAAAGATATTATTAACAAATTTAAAACATATATATGACAAAAATATAAGTATAATAACTAAAACTCATGAAAACTAAAAAGTAATAATAAATTTAACGTAAATTTAAAATATATAATTATAAAAAAAATATTAAATCCATTAACTAAAACTCAGTGAAAAAAATAAACAATAATAAATTTAAAAATATATAATTATAGATAAAAATATCAATTATATTAATTAAAACTCGTGAAAAAAATAAACAAAATTAATATAAATTAAAAATATATAATTATGGATAATATTCCACCAAACAAAAGAAAAAAAATAAAGTTAAGATAAATTTAGTAATATTGTTTGTCTCCTTCAACATGAAAAGTAGATCCTTGAGGTGATACAACTAAATATGCTTTAGACAATTTGATCTGCAACTCAGGGCATGAGACCCACCTCAAACTGAGAAACAAAGGGAAAAATATAGGTCACTTTAAATGGTCAAAAGTCCAAATTAATTCTTATTAAACTGAAAGTATGGGAAGCTAAATACAATTATCTAATTTTCAGTTTTTTGTAGGGACCAATCAATTTTCCTAAAATCCTCTAAAAATGGACATTAAATTTCCAAACATGGCATCGAAATCATAAACTAACTAAACTAATTTCAGCAAAAATAAAATTCAGATTATTCTTTAAAAAAAACTTAAATTACTACAAAAAAAAAAAAAACTCACCATAAAATCACAAACCTAAAAATTGAACAATCAACGCAATTTATTTGTAGGAATCCCTAAAAAGATAAATTTGATAGCCATTGTTAAGAGGAAACCATTATTAAGGGAAAATAAATGGATATATAAGGTTATTTTAGATTTTATCAATAGTATAATAAAAATATATTAAATAAATTTTATACTAATTATTAATTATCATTTAAAGTTAATGTTACATTTTTTTTCAATTAATATTAATTTAAAGATATAAATTTATTATTATTATTTTTATTTTCATTTATTTATATAATTTTTTCATATATATATATATATAAACTCTCAATATATAAATAATTTAATTATTTAATTAATTTTATTTTTAATATGTTTAATAAAAATATATATATTTATTTTTTTATTACATTAAAAATAAATATTTATCTATATTATAAAAAGTTAAATATATATGTTTTAAAAGATCATGACGTGTATTTAAAATTTAAAAAAAAAATTGAAGACATAAGTTAATAAAAATTGATAATTTAATGTGTTTTAAATTGGGAAAAAATATTTTGAATCTTACACAAAATTCTTACAACTCGGGGTATAAAATCCCATTGTAAAGGTTAAAGCCTAAAAAGCAGTAAGTACAGCACACTCAACTCCAGCCTCCTCCAGTAGCTATATGGCTTTCTGAATATTATTTAAAGCAAGGCGCATGCAGCTAGGTTATGGTGGACGGTGCACTACCCACTTCCTTTACGATCTCCATTCCATTTGAATCCCTGAACCTCTCACAAAAACAATTCTCGTGTTCCACCCAACTCAAAAAGGTACTCTACCTATACACATTAGATAATATTATAAAATAATTTCATGGCTGTGACTGAGAGTTGCAAATGTTACATTTTGACATTACTATTTGTCATAAATCCGGATTTTAGCACTCAAATAATTAGATTTTATTTTAGGTTTAGAGATGATGGAGTTATTGACACTTCCCATTTGCAAAAGGATATATCGGATTCAAGTTTTACGGATATTTACTCCATGTGATCTACTTTAAATCGAATCTAAATAGATAATTTTTAAGATAAAATTGAATCATGATCCAGATTAACGAATTAGGACAGATCGATAAATGCTTAGAACCAAATCGAATCGATACGTAGATCAATACAAATCTAAATCTTTTTAAAATTAAAAGAATCACGTTTAAACATACTTTCTTAATTCTTACTACTATTTATTTGAAAAAAATTTATATAATGAATAATTATTTTTAAAATTTTTTTCTTTATAAATACTTGTTTAAAATTTATTAAACAAAAATTCAAATCTCATCATATTAATAACTATTTATTTCTTTTTATATCTATTATAAATGATATTATTTTTTAATTTATCATAATTTATTTAAAATAAATAATAAATTTTTTTAAAACTATATATAATATTCTCTTATTTTTTTTAATTTATCATCTAAATTATATAATTCATTATATCAAATAATGTTTTAGTTTTGGAAAAAAATAATAATAATTATTGGGTCATTGATATCCATTAATCCATTCATCAATACATGATTTGATCGATATGATACATGAATAAAAACTAATTAAATTAGATTAGATCTTATGATAAGATCTAATCCGATCCATTACCACACCCCATTTTGTTGTTTCCATAATATATTTATTACAAATTTTAAAAATTATCGAAAACTTCTCTAATAAATTTTAATTGACATAAAATAAATATATTTAAAACAAAAGAATATTTTTGATAATTTTTAAATTTAACAATAAATAAACTGTGGAAACAAAAAAGTGACATGGTAATAATTTTTAAATTAGGATAGGTTGGTATTTTAGTATATTAGTAGTTTTTTTTTTAAATTTATGTACTTTAGTTTCTTTATTATTATATTTTTCACATTTTTCTCATTTTTTTAATAATTTGGATGTTTATTTTTTGAAAAATTTGAATAGAATCGATTTAAACTTTACTAATATTTAAACTTCACTAATATGGGTTCGTAGATGATTGATAAGAAAAATATCTCAAAATATAAAAAATAAAATAAATTGATTAAAATATACTAATTTAAAATAATATAATAAATATGTATAATTTATGAAATTAAATTTATTCGTGATCTTTTTAATATTTATTATTGAAAGCATTTGAATAAGTTTTAGGAAGTGAAACTTTTTTTACCGAACATGAAATAAAGTGGGACTTGTCGACTGGAATGATTTTATAATGTTTTTTTGAAAAATTATAAAAAATAACACTTTTAAAACCTATAACAATAAAAAAATATCTAATAATATTGAACGGTAGTTTAATTTAAATTTTATTTAATTAGAAAGTGTTTAAAATAAAATAATATGTGATGTGATATATTTTTTTAAATAGTAAAAATATATAAAATAGATATAAGTTATTATCGTGGTTAAAAATTATTATTTTTTTTGCACAGAGAACATAGTTAATCTCATTTATGCTTTAATTGAAAAACCAGAACTTTTTTTAATAGAACAACTACCTAAGAGAATTAGCTATAAGATCTTATTCCATTCTTGGATTAAAAAATAAGGTAGCCTTATTTTTTGAGGGAATTAATGAAATTAAGAATTTAAGAAAAAACTAACTGTCAGGAGCTGTAGTAAGTCTTAAATATAGTTTTATTTCAGCTCCGCCTCAGAGTCAGTGTCCCTTGTGCTCTGATGTCAGGGGATAAAGCTACTGCCTGTTTGAGTTTCTTTTGGTGTTAATAAGCTCCCTACTTGAAATATTGAAATTTTTTCTTAAACTCTCTTGCTTTTAATTATAAAATGGATGAAAGACTGTGCAATGCATGCTTCCCACATTCCTATTTTAGTTTCTCCACTGAGCCGAGATTTTGGCTTTTCTCTGTTCTTAAGGGGCAAGAGGTGAAATTCAAAGGTAGAGCAGAAAGATTCTCATATTACTTCAAAAACTTTATTTCTGCAACAATAGTTAATAACAATTCACACCATCACCTTCCACATAGTGAAATTTTTTTGCAGAAGGGAAGCTCCTAAAACCAGGCTTAAGTAAGGCCTCTAGGATTATAACCTGACCAAAGTCCTACGAGGTTTCTACAGAACATAAATGCTCATGGGACTTGGCTATTCTCTTAACTACTGCACCACCAACACTTTGTAAGCAGTTGTCAATTTCTGAAGGAACCATGGGAGCTTGTATTTTTCCATAAGAATTCCAACATAAAGCCTGTTTAAATCCTTGGTGGACTGATGATGGTTTGAGCTGAATATTGATAAGATCAACATGTGTGCATGGGATTTCATTGCTACAAGCTAGATGTATAGGCTGGGCTGTGTAGGTCCCGATTATTTTATTATATCTGACATCAGATATTTCCACTGCCTTAGTTTGGTTCTTGCAATATACATTATTGTCACAGTAGTATTGGTCTATCATAATGGGAACCTTAACATCTGAAACGTGGATATTGGAAAATGACACATTCTTCACTGATCCCATGCCCCCCTGTAAATTAAATAGGAAGATTAGAGATTTGGATTGCTTTGTGGGACAACTTGAAGATAATATAGATAAATTGACAAGTACTCATAAGTCTTTTACCTGCCAAGTCTTGATCCTTAGGCCTGATAGAGTGTTTTGCATTGTGATATCCTTGATCATGATATTGGAAACACATGCGACTGAGTTGTCTTTCCCTAGTCCTCCCAGACTGCAAAAACAAAGATATTAAGATTGCTGAAGAAGCATTAAAAAAGTGAATTTTTGACTACCTTATAAATCTAATCAAGTTTGATATATAATCATGTTTATGTATTTTTAATTTATGCATTTTGAGGAGATAAAGACACAGGGCATATATTTTATGTACCTTATACCGTGTCCAGGGCCGCAGTTAATATGATGAATATGAACATTTGAGCAACCAGTTTGTATGGACACACAGTCATCTCCTGTCAAAAAACGAAAGCTCAACATAAGATTCAAGAAACACGGTATGTATGTAGTATGCATAATGCATGGATGGATAGATTCGTACATGTACGTCTACTCTACTTGTTCTATGCACATCAACATTTATATTTTTTCTTGTTAACAAGAGGCTCACAGAATTCCAGAAATATTTAGTTCATTGGTTCTTGTGTTCCTGATTATTTTAATAGATAATACAGTTACAGTTTATAGCTGAAAGGACATCAAGAGAATAATTTTCTGTAGTTGTATTGATTCCTTCAGCAGATGCATTTTTCTGTTTCCAAAGTGAACCTTAGTGCTCCCCCCTTTTTGGGACCATATATCGTTCCCTTATTTTAGTACTAAAAAAATTCGTTTAATACTTTAAAGGAGATAATTATATTTGAGATGACTCAATATAGCTTTATTCTTGTGGCTAAACCTGTTTGTTATATGGCTTTAGTTTTCTTACCACATCCAATATTCGAATGTTGAATTTCTACATCTCGACTGTTTTGCAAGTGAATCCCATCAGTGTTAGGACTGTCCTCAGGTGAAGATATTGTAATGTTATTAACATGGATTCTGCTAGAGTTGTCAAACTTCAGATGACACTGAGGACTGTTTATGATTTTGATATTGCAAACTGTGACATTATCACTAAAGTAGAATCTCAATGCCTGCAGTTGTTTTGAAAAAGAAAATTATAGAACATTTTACTTCTAGTTCAAGCTAAAGTGATACTAAAAAAGGATAAATATGCTTCGAAGTTGGAAGTAAAGCAGACACCAAATTGAAACCGAGGAAAAGAAAAACTTACAGTTGGTTTCATGTTCGGAATATGCTTGTTGGAGTTCTTCTGCAAAATACAAATTATCTGAATGTTAGGCCTGTTTTTATGCTGATTAATAGCTTAAAAAGAAAACCTGATAGAATAAAACTTACCTGAATGTTATAAATCTGGGTCGAACTTGTCTGCCACCAGTTAAAGCCCTGGCCATCAATGGCACCAGAGCCTTGGATAGTGAAGCTTTGGACGAATTTGAAGTTTATCCATTGAAATAAGCTATATTTTGACCAAGAACTTACTTTTGGAGGAGCCAGTAGGGTTCCATCCATCTGTTTTGGAATTTCAATCTCATTAGCATTTAACTAGGGAAACTTACAATGACATTAACATATAAAGATTACATATTTATGGACTTGTTTCTCCATTTAACTAAGTTTCAAATTGTATAGGTGAGGCATATTGTAGTGAAAAAGACAGTTGATGACCTGAAGAACAAGGTGAGGCATACAAGGGCCTTGAAGAGTTATTGGCTTAATTAAGAGCTTGTGTTCTGATGGAATTTTTATTATGGCCCCAGTAACTTTGCAGGCAGCTTTCCATGCTTCTAGTAGAGCCTGCTTGTTTTACATTTTTAAAAGAATTAAAATTTAATTTAAATTCTCTTTGATAATCTAAACCAGCTCAGCTACATTTAGGAATTAATATGCTAGTCTTAATTAATTCGCATTGTTTTACCTTGGAATCGTCAGAAACTCCATCACACTTGGCTCCAAAAGACAAAATATTGAAGATATTAGACTGGTTGGAACATGAGCCATTGCATGGATGAGGGGCTGGAAATTTTGAGTCATTGCCTTTCTTATCTTTGTGAGTATTCTTCTGTTTGTTCTTCTTGATTTGATGCTTTCTTGCCTCCACTAGAACCATAGAAGCTGAATCAAAGAAAACCATCAGGAGAAGTAGAAATACCAGAGTTTGTGAATTTCTGTTTCCCTTCATCTCAATAACTCTCAACTTAGTGGCTAGATGGAGAGAGTAGTTAACTTTTTCTGCTTGAATCAGCAAGATATTGAGGTAGTTATAGGCAGTTTAAAAAACATCAGTTTACAAAAATACCCTTTTGTTTTGGTTCTAGATTTCTATTTAACCTTCTTAATTTGTACTATATATCTATTTTTTGAGAAAAGTGTTAGCCAATTCCTTCCATTAGGCCTTAGTGTATGTTTAATACATTATATTCAAAGTGTTTTCTAATCTCTCAACTTTAAAAAAAGAGACAAATTAATGTAAAATAATATTTTTAATGAATTTGTTATTAAGATATTATTCTTTAATATCAAATTATTAAAATATAATTAAAATTTGATCTTTTAACAATGATAAAATTGAAAAAAAAATCACAAAAAATTCGTTTTAATATTTTATTGATTTTTATTTTAAAAATAAAAATTTATTTACATAAATACTAAATTTAATTTTTATTATTGTTAACTATTTATGTTTTATCGCGTATTTTAATCACTTGATAATAAAAAATAATATTTTAATAAATAAATAATTAAAATAATATTAATTATTCGTAATTAATCCATTTTTTAAAAGTTGGGTGATTAGAAAAAAATTTAAAATTTTAAAAACTACGTGATATCAATTTCATAACTCGGAGGTTCTTATCAGTATATAAAAATAAAAGAGTGTTTTACGTTGATAAAGACAAATACTAATGTAATATTTATAAGTATTATAATATTTATATTCTTTTGAGGTTAATCTTTTAAGATGAGATGATTTATATTGTTTATATATGGGATAAAATTTATATTTTTTTGAGGTTAATTTTTTAAGATGAGATGGTTTATATTGTTTATATATGGGATAAAATTTATACTTTTATTGCCCTTTAGTATAATATTTGGCATTATGTATAATATAATGACAATTGTACTATTATGCTTCTATCCTACGGAGGAGACCACTCCTTGTTTTCTTGAATAATATACTCATTAACATACTGGCATTTTCGTGGGTGGGTATGAATTTAAATATGGGTACTCATTTTGAGTGAGTATTGGATAATGTACACCTTACTATAGTTGTAATTACATGCTGATAAGATGCATTATATCATCAACTACCAAGTTCTTTTTATTGCTTTTTTAAGTTTTGGATCAGGCAATTCGATTCTTGTGAATGACATAACATTCTGTCTTGAAGTCGAGTCCACTTGGGATATATGGTAGAACTTAGAAATATTGAAATGAAATTCATTTGGTGAATTTACTTCTTGTGCCATGTGTCAGACTGAATATACGAGGGAATTAGATGGTATAAAGACCTGTGTGGCTCAAAATTAATGTCGATTATTTGTTATTTTGTTTAAGATCAAATCTTAATTAAAATAGGAACGAAATGTCTTATCTATTGCATTACAAGTTAAACCACCATTATTTAGTAGTCTATGACTGTATGACTTGCGCTTAATACATATCATGAGCTTAATTAAGTCATTATTAAATGAAAAATGGAAGACATCTCTTTTTCTTTTTTCTTTTCAAATATAAAATAATAATTATACATTCACACATCTAATGACATTATATTACAAGATAATGTTGAGTAAAATTTAGAATACATAACTCTAAATTTTCTAATATTAGATCCAAACAAGTAAATAAACTACTTGTATTATACTCACTATAACACCTTTCAAAGCAAGAACTCGACAAATCAAGAGAATACAAACACTTAAAGAGAAAGCTATCAACTCACACTCAAACTAAGAATACAAAGACTTATTTGTTTTTTATGAGATGATTTAAACCAAATGCAAGGTGAATTTATTTATGGGCTCTCACCACGCAATATACACCACACAAATATAAAATTAAGAAATAATCCTAGCCATACAAATCTTATCTACACACTTCTCTTTTCTACAACCTTCAACTACTTCATTTATTTCTACAACTTTCAACTACTTCATTTATTCCTACAACTTTCAACTACTTCATTTATTTCTCTACTTCTTCAACTACTTCATTTATTTCTCTAATTCTTCAACTACTTCATTTATTTCTCTACTTCTTCAACTACTTCATTTATTTCTCTACTTCTTCAACTACTTCATTTATTTCTCTCATCTTTAATTATTATGTTAGCGTTGATTTTCAACACTCCCCTCAACACCAACTCTCACTATTTTTACTGGTCGTCGGGACGACGAACATTTCGAACTTGCCAACGCTAAGCTTTTTGTGAACAAGTCCGCAACTTGATCATCTATTCTTGATTTGCCTCATTTCAATTTCTTCTTGCAAAACCTTTTCTCCGATAAAGTGATAAAGGTACTTCAACATGCTTAGTTCTCAGATGAAAGACCTGATTCTCTCAAACGAATCGTTGATTGATTGTCACAAGATAATGGTACCGCATAATTCATCGGGTCGATGTAGATTATTTATTAGTCAGATCAACCATGTACACTCTGAGTTGCCATTACGCTTGCTCGATACTTCCGCCTTCAAATGGGTTGATAATGATACTCGTTGTTGTCTCTTACTACACCAAGAAATTGTTCCAAAACCCATCTTAAATACATATCCAAATTGTTGATCTCCCCCGGTGTCATGCGATCTCCCCATAGTCTGTGATCGCAAGAACCAACTAACTTGTAGTCTCCACCTTTCTTTGTACAAAAGACCATAGTCAATTGTACTCTTCACATATCTCAAGATTCGTCCGAACCGCTTCCAAACGTGGCTTTTTGGATTTTGCATGTACCGACTCATTACACTAACTACACAGAAATGTCGTGCCGAGTTAAGTTAAGGTTAAGAGGATCGACTACCTACCAATTTTCGATACATTGTCAGATCTTCCAAGTCTTTTTCCTTCACAGGCACACATGTTGGCATTTGGCTCCATCCTAAATTGGTTTGCATTCACATTCAACCGCTTATCAAATCTTTGGAATATTTTTGCCGACAAAGAAATATTCCTTCAAGGCGCGATCAACCTCTAAACCAAGGAAGTGCTTGAGCCGCCAAGTTCTTTCATCCGAAACTGACCGACAAATTCTCCTTGTTCAAGAATTTCGCCTCATTATCACCAGCTATGATTAAGTCATCCACATATACTTCAGCACAATAGCTAGCTTTCCTTCATTGGCTTTAACAAACAAGCCGAATCACAGTGTTACCGAATAACCATTTTGTGTTAAAAATTTAGCAATCTTACCATACCATGCCTCGGGCTACTGCTTTCAATCCATAAAGTGCTTTTTCGTAGTTTACACACATATTCGTGGATGATCTTGGCTCAAAACCCATTGGTTGGATCATATAGATCTCCCGATCCAACTCTCCGCGAAAGAAAGCATTCTTCACATCCATCTCACATAACTTCCAATCTGTTGGCCGCAAGTGCAAGTAGGACTCAACAGTCAGAAGTTTCGCCACCGGACTAAACGCTTTCATCATAGTCTAGTCCATATTGTCGAGAGAAACCACGAGCTACCAATCGCGGCCTTGTACTTCTCGATTGACCCATACGGTTTGCGCTTTATTTTGTAAACCCATTCGGCAGGATACGGGTTTCACATCTCGCTTTCACACTATATCCCAAGTTTGATTTTGGTCACAAGGCATCGATCTCTTCTTTCATACCGTCACCCACTCGCATCTTTGCGATGCTTCTTCAAACGCCTCGTGTTCTATCGCTTCTTCAATTATGGCCGCATTGGCATATTCGGGATTTGGCCTTCGCGGTTCTTATTGATCTACGTAGCCGAGATTGCGGGAGTGGATTCTTCTATTTCACTAGGCCCATCTTCTTCATTTAGTTGTTGATATATGCCGCTTGCCAAGGATTTGGAGTTACTCCTTGTTCGGCACCATCATCGCCTGGATCTTTGGATTCATCTAAATTCTGGTTGGAATTGAATAAGATGCTCCTCCATCTTTTGTCATAGCCTATCTCCAAATTCTCTTAAGTCCGGTAACGCTCTTCCTTCTCGATGACCACCAAGAAGATGCTTCATCGAACACCACATCTCTCAAGCAGAAGCATCTTCCACTCGTTGGATCACAACATTTCCACCCTTTTCTCTCGGGTCAGTCAGATTCCCACAAAGATACATCTAAGAGTTTCTTGTCACAATTTGCTCAGAAATGACAGAATAAACACATAACACACACAACCAAATACTCGAAAGTAGCTAACTATAGGTTTCATATTCCATAGTTTCTCAAAGGGTGAAACAAATTCTAACCTTGGCTGAGGAACTCTGTTGTTCACAAAGGCTATAGTCCTCATCGTCAAATTAAAAACCTCCCGTGTACATTCTTTTCACGTAGCATACCCGACAAATTTCAAGAAGATGACGTTCTTCTCTCTCGCTACACCATTTTGTCAGGCGTGTTAGCACAAGTGTACCGATGACATATTCGACATCTCCTTAGTGTATCAGAACTTGTTCGAGCTATATTCTCCGCTGTCGTGCGCAGAAGCATCGATCTTCTTTCCAACTTCTCCTTCACCGACTCTCTAAACTCTTTAAACTTAGAGAATACGCCGATTTTTTCTTTATAAAGAAAATCCACACATACCTTGAAAGTCATCAATAAATGTCACCATGTATCGCATAACCGCCAATCGATGGTTGCTTAACAGACCGAATACATCAATAACTAACTCTGAATGGTTCTTTTGCTTTAAACTTTGATTCCTCATATGGCAATTGCGAGCTTTTACCATATTGGCATCCTACACTGCACCGTGTTCCGTCGCACGCTCCAATCGAGAAGCCCTTTTAAGCATCGACTTCTTTCACCATCACACTTAGCTTGGAATAGCTAACGTGACCTAACCGCATATGCCATGATCTGCCGTTCATTTCTTCTTGTTTTTGTCTACATATGCATTCTCCGTTGACATTACGTAGATCGATTCCACCGTCGCTCCTCCATTGTGCCGAGATTTTGAGATCAGCAATACACCTTCACATCTGGGACCGAACAAGACATAAGCTGCCCTGACGATGTTAATCGAGCCACAGATAGCAAATTTTTTTTTTCATTCCTCGGGACATGATAAACATCTTGGAAGTGGTACTTGGTTAGTACCATATCGAGGCGTAACTATTGTCTTACCGATGTGGGCCATCTAGACCTTTGAGTTATCACCGTCACCACTACACGACCTCTCAGACTCAGACATATGTTTTCCAACTTCGTTTATCACCCGTCATATGATTGAGCAACCTAAATCTACGATCCAAATTCATTCTCAGAAATAACTGCTTTTGATGTTGTCACCGTAAGAGCCAATTCTTCTTCCTCTCAGAATAATAATGCTTCTAAGATCCCAACCATCTTCGCTATGGCCCTTAGAACCGAAGTAGTTGTATTGCTTTCACTACTTTTTCTTTACTCCAACAATCTTTACACGTGACCCATCTTCCCGCAATTGTAACATTCAATCACAAATTTTCTATTGTTATCATGTGCTTCTTCCAAGCTCCCCTCGGACGAAAGCCTCCTTCCTCGAGGAATTTTTCCTTTGTCGCCATCATTTTTATATCTATTTTCATTGTACCACGCTTGAAAGGTTGCCTTTGCTTTGCTAAAGGTACGCTTCGTTGCTCACCCTTCACAGACTCCTCCCATTTACTTAGCCATAGCTTCGACCGGCCAATAAATTTTTCAAACTCAACAAGAGATGGTCAGGCTCCGCCATCCTTGTATAGCGTGTAACAAACCCCGATACTCTGGTCGCAAACCATGAATAATTATTCTCTTTATCCTCATTTCCCCAATAGAGCTTGATCTAACTCGAAATTTTGCGGCATAACGACTTTACCTTGTGAAAGCATTGAGAAATCGCCATGTTGGCCGTACCCATCGATAGCAACTCATTCTCCGTAAGTTGCAATCTTGTATCATTCTTCTTTGAAAAAAGCGAACAAAAGTTGTCCCACGCCTTCCTTTGGTGTTTCTTGCATCCCGAACGTGCTCCAACATTTCTTCTTCAACCGTGGTCTTCAAAGCAAACATCGCTTTGCTCGTTTTAATTTTCCACTTCCGCAAGATGCCGTTTGCATCTTCCACCGTTGGTCGTGTAACTTCATCACCACCAACAACCTCCCACAAGTCTTGACCTTGTAAGACTCATACATGTTGCCCATGTGTTATAGTTTTTTTGTCAGCTGATTCCTCCAACTACTTCAAGATCACCCATCGTGCCTCAGCAAGACTTCGATTACATGTAACAAGCTTCGACTAATAAAACTCGCAGTACCAAACTCCTCACGACTCAAGATAACTCCACTCAAGAATCCATCCTCGACCGTCCCGGGCCCGATACCACTGTGAGTAAAATTTAGAATACACAACTCTAAATTTTCTAATATTAGACCCAAACAAGTAAACAAATTACTTGTATTATACTCACTATAACACCTTTCAAAGGCAACTCACAAATTGAAGAGAAATACAAACACTTAAAGAGAAAGCTCTCAACTCACACTCAAACTAAGAATACAAAGACTTATTTGTTTTTGGCAAGGGATGATTTAAACCAAATGCAAGGTGAGGGCTATTTATAGCTTCTCACCATGCAATCTACACCACACAAATATAAAATTAAGAAATAATCCTAGCCATACAAATCTTATCTACACACTTCTCTTTTCTACAACCTTCAATTACTTCATTTATTTCTACAACTTTCAACTACTTCATTTATTCCTACAACTTTCAACTACTTCATTTATTTCTCTACTTCTTCAACTACTTCATTTATTTCTCTACTTCTTCAACTACTTCATTTATTTCTCTGCATCTTTAATTATTATGTTAGTGTTGATTTTCAACAGATAATAGGTAAAAATAGAAGATTATTTATTAACTCCTAGAAGTTTTTGAGAGAAGGGACGTTCCTCTTTCTCTCCAAGAATTTTTTTCTCTCCCCCATCTCTCATTCTCCATTGTTTTCATTTTTCTTTTCCCTTTTTTCCTTTGGTTAATATTCTACAATATCTAGTTGAATCCTGTGAAGATGTTTATGTAATTTTATGATTATCATTAAAGTTTTCTAAATATACAAATATATATTGTTAACAATTTTTTTAATTATTAACATCATAAATGAATAGAAAGAAAATTGATTTTTTTAAGGATTCATTGTAATTTTATAAAATAAGTAATGATTTTTTGTATGAATAAGAATAGACATTTTAGTTGAATGAGCCAATAATATTCAAAAGAAATACATAACACTATTTTTCATAGCCATATTGTCACGTAGTTGTCATTTTTTATCTAATTTTACTCTTAATAATTAAAAGTTATCACCCAATTTTTATAATAAAATAAGTTATGAATAATTAAAAAAATATCTTACATATGTGTGAATAATATAATTATTTAAAAATTATAAATTAATATATAATATAATAATATATGTTTTTTGTAAACTTTACATATATATTTGTGCGAGAGTGTAATTGTTATTTTAAAATAAAAAAAAGTTATAATTATCTTTTTTAAGAAAATAATCTTAAATATTAAGATTATTATTCTCTAAATTTTTTAGTTATTATAACTTTTTAACTAAAAAATAAATAAAAAAGTCACCGATATGTGAATTTGTACTAGACAGACACTTTTTAATAATATAGGCCATAATAATAATATAGTTATTATTAAAATACTGGAATTAAGAAGTTTATAATGTTTTGGTGTTACTTTATTATATTTAATTTGTGTTTGTTTAATTCTTAAATATATGTATTAATGAATTCTGTTAGGATAATTACCTCTTGAAATTTAAATAAATATCTATATATTTTCTATAAAAAAGTTCTTTAATTATTATGTCTAAATTGCATATGACCCGCTTGTGTGAACTGCATAATTTAGGCTGTTATAATCTCAGGATTGGAAATTGTGAGTCATTAATCCACTATTGAATTTATTTTAATGAGAGCGCTGGGTGTGAAAAGTTACGTAAGAATATTCCTAATGATGATAACTACTTTTTATCCTTAATAATGCCACAACGTACCGCAATAAAGGCCTAATTGTATACGGCAATCTATTTGGATTTCTCTTATCTATCCTTAGAAAGGAACGCAGGCCACTTAACTAACGTCCCATCCTGTCGAAAGTTCCAACTCACAGGTCTTTAAGAAAAAGGAGGCTGGAGATTAGTATAATAATGACCGTTTTGTCTCCGCCTTTAAAACTTAATTAAAAATAACATTTTTAAAATTTATAATAATTAAAAATAACATTTTATTAATATCTAATTTATCATAATTTAATATTAAATAAATATAATTAAGTTGAGTTTAATTTAAACAATATCTTATTAAATTAATTTTTTTTAATGTAAAAACACTCACATCTTTTATTTATCTATTTATAAAAACCTTCACATAAAATATAAAAATAACATAAGCCCAAAAAGTAAGGGTCCACCTTTGAACCTGGGTTTTAGGTTTAAACAAGTCGGGGTTGGCCATATGAGAAATCACCCTGCTAGGAATAGTTTTGTATTTTTTTTTGGGCTAAATATATCTAACTGAAATATATAATTTAGCTTCATTTTACTTTTAGTAAATGAAAGGAGAATGGTTGGTTACATATGTACCTTGATTAGTTAATTGTCTGAAACCGACCCATTAGTGATTACTATTGGTTTGCCTTTTATTATAATAAACAAAAATAGAAGGTGGTGTACACGTTCTTGTATAAATTATAGTAGACAAAGAATTATTACATATATTACATTAGGTGTGACAACAAAATGCTTAATTACTCTGTGTTCCTGTTTTCTTCTAGCATGCTTCTACTAATTGTGGGACCTGATAAGATTGCCACCACAACCTTGTTAGTTGTTAATGCTAGCTATGTATAGATTATTGTGTATGCTTCTATCAATCTCATTATCATTATTTTACGAAGTAACTTTGATTTAATTATAAATTATACCCTCAACCTTTATTACATATGTATATAATAATCTTAATTTTAAATATATGAAATTTATACCTTGACATATTAGAGGTAATACTATTATGATATTTTTGACATGTAAAATTTATATCCTTGACATATTAAAGGTAATACTATTATGATATTTTTGATATGTGAAATTTATACCCTTATTAAGAACATTAGTCATAAAAGACTTAAAAATGAAAACAATTTTGATAACATAATATCTTTTAAACGGAAAGAAATATTAATATGATTAAAATAATATAAAAAGTATGTTCTATTTGTAACGTTAAATTAAACTAACAAAAGTATGTCATAATAATATTAATTACATTCAGTGGTATTAATATAAACTTCATATGTTAATTCTTTAATTTATTAATAGTTATCATTAATATCTAAATGAATAATTTCTGGATGAAATAGTTGGTTAGTCACCTCGAGTGATTATGAATTTAGATGATTATTAAGAAAGCAAAATACTTGTTATCCCTACAGTGAATGATCATGACACTAATCACAAAGAGAAAGTTGTGTATGAGCCAGTCACGCCACCTTATTTTTGTCTATTTGGTGAACCTTTTTATTTATCTATTAACACATACTAAAAGCTCCAATTGGAAAAGACCAAGCATGTATTTAATGCTTTAACAATTTAAAAGCAAGCGAATATTATGAAAAGATCTAGTACAGATCTAGTGCTTATCATTTAATAATTCTTTTTTTCTTCTTCCAAATATTACGAAAATAATCAGGAGCTTTGGGATCTAAAGTGGTCAGTGTAAATGACAGATTAATCTATCAAGAGAACACAAATAAGTACTTGGAATTCTTCTGAGCCTTAGCCTACTGCGTTTAGCAAACAACTATGATACAGGCTCAGAATGGGGGGAAGGGTGCAAAAGATTGGGTCCATATGAACTCGAGCTCAAATATGGGCTAAACTATCAAACTTTGCGGCCGAGTTGGAAGGAAAGGTGGTACCTCATCTTCGTTGAACACAGAGGTCTTGAATAAGTTAAAAATTTAGATTATATCAAACTTTAGTCGATTAATGGATGAGGGGAAAAAACTAATAAGCTTCTAAAAAATTTTACATTTGTATTAAAAATATATATATATATATATATAAATTAAATTAAAATATAATAAAATATTAGATAATTATCTACTTTTTAAAGAAGTGTCAGTATATAAAAAAGAATATTTTACGTTAATTAAAAAATATATATATAATATTTATAAATAGTATTAAATTTATTTTCTTTTACATTAACATTATACAATTTAATATTTCATGTTTTTTATATACTATATAAAATTTATATTTAATTCAAACTAATTTTAAATAATTTAGGTTGAATAGTTTACGAGTTAATTTATTTATATTTTTAGAACATAAATTATAACAAAAAATAGTTATGATTTTATTTAAAAATAAAAATATTAGAATAAATATTATATTTTTATAAAATAAGATAAAAATAAAAAATTAAATTATATATAATAATTAATTTTTAATAATAATATTTTATTAAATAAACTAACTATTAGATAAGCTAGGTGAATCGGTATTTTTTTACTTCATTATTCATTGGATAATAATAAAAATACAGCAAAAAATGGTGTAAGGTAGATTGTCACCAATGGGTTGATTACCCTCAGTCAACACTTGAGTGGAATAACCACTAATTTGGTGCATTGTGGAGCATCTATCTCCGATGGGTTTTACCAACGTTGCATCAATATAATTTTCTTTCTATAACCTTAAACTTTTACTCTTTTTTTAATTTATAAGTGTATATAATAATAAATTAATTTATTTATTCAATTGAAATTGTGGTGAAGCAACTTTATTTTATGTTTTATAAATTTTTTTTTTAAGTTAACGTTTGAAAATTAATACAATCCATATATAATTACTAATATATATTTATTTTTAAATTTTATATTACATACGTTATAAATATTTATGATAATTTAATTTTAATTAATATTTATGTGAATTGATAAGATCAAATAATTTATTAATATTTATTTTTATAAATATTTACTATAATTAATAAAAAATATAAATTATATTTTGTTTTTAAATTTTAAATAATTTATATATTTTTCAAGAATTATTTTATACTTAAAAATTAGTACAGTTAAATGTTAATTATATATTTTTACTTAAATTTTTAATTAATATGAAATTTAAAATGCTTTAAATTAAATTTTAAAATAAATAAATTTAAATAGTAAATAAAATATATTAAACTAATATAAATAGAGTGTTTTAATGTTATATAACTAACATTTTATTTTTTAATTTTAAATTTTTATTTAACAAATTGATGTAAGTTAGTTCCATTAATCTTTTAGTTACTTTATTTTATAAATTGAAAACATTAATTATCATTTTTATTTTTAAATTTTTAGATATTTTTATTATTTATTATAAAAAAATTAATTTTTTTTAAAAAAATACTTAATTTAATCGAATTAAGTTTTATTAATAATAGTTGGTATATGTTTTGAAAAATTATAAAATAAAGTGATTAAAATTATTAAAATTAATTTAAAATGATAAAAAAAATTACAAATATAATAAAAAATATATTAAAATATATTAATTTAAAATAAAATAATTAATATATTTAATTTATAAAAATAAATATAATCATATAAATAAATCATACCGATAATTTATCGCAATATCAATATTAATGTTGTATTAGATATTATTTTCCAATTACAAAACTACAACTAGTCTACTTTGACTTTGGATACATGAAAGCAAGTCATGGTAGTCTGACGCACGGTCACTCATTCTCTGTACATCGTATAATGCAAATGAAAAAAATATATGTTAAATTAGTTATAAAATTATATGTGAAAATATATATGAGTAATGAATTATAATTTTAAATATTATAAGCTTTATTATTATTTTAATAGGTTTTATTAGTTTTTAATAAAGATGGTTACATCGGTGATTAAAATATAAAATAACTCAGAAAAACTTTGATATCTTTAGCCAAAAAATTATTACTAATAGTTTATCATATCTTTATTTATTCTTCTAAGTTTGTAAAAATAATTTTAATATCACTGATAGGTTTGAATGGTTAACAAGTTTGAATGGTTAATAACTTTTACTTTCATTCATTGTTTTCTATAATTTTAATACCAAATTATGATTATTTATTATTTATTAAATATTATTATTTAAAGGTAAACATTTAAGTTTCTTATTAAAACACTATTTTAACTTTATATATTTTTTATGTTTATTTTCATATAGAATTATTACTAATTTCTTTGTTTTTATTTTCTTATTTATTAATTTTATAAATGTTATAAACAAATATTTAATCATTTAAGATCATTAATTGACTTAAAATTATAATTATTATATTTAATGGGTCTATCACAATCTTCATTTATGTTGATATACCTTTTATTGTTATACTTGATATACCTCAGCTTGTTTAAACCTTAGTACCCTCGTGGTAATGTCAGAACTCATGCATCTGTATATGCCAGAGTTGAGCAGCGGATAAAACCGTCAATTTTTGGCCATTTTGAATACAATCTAATCCAAACTCATTTGAAAATTTTCAATCTAAATTTGATCCGATGATATAATCAAGCTCAATCGATCTAAATTCAAATATATCAAATTTTTAGATCAGATAATATCATATTGATATTGAAATTTATTTATGAATTATTATCATATATAAAAAAGACACATTTAAATTTTAAATTTATATTTTTGTAACAAATATTATTATTTATAATTACAACTAAAAAATCAAAAAAATAAGAAATATATATGTACAATTATTAAATTATTATAAATATTTATATTTATTTTTAAGCTAAAATAATAATCTAATATAATTATAGCATGCATAATATTTAACATATTATAAAATAAAATATGTATTTATTTATTATTTAATAGTAATTTATTCAGATCGGATACAGTGAATTATAAAATCTGTCAATTTGAATCCAATTTAAATTTGAATGGATTATATAATTCTCAATCTGAATCCGGTTCGATTATAAAATTTATCAATCTAAATTGATCTAAATCTGACAGATCAAATTGAATTTCTCAATTTAAACAGATTGATCGGATTATTTGTTCACCCCTAGTACATGGTATAGAATCTATATTAAACTTATTAGATAATAGAAAAAAGAATAATTACACTTCATTTTATTCATAATATTAATATTATTACAACTCTAAAAACCAACTAAGAAACTAGAAGAGATTTTTAATCGTCCATAATTTCTAAATACATAGTTGTTAGATGAATAATTTTTAGAGTATAGAGTTTTCTATTGGTAAAGCTTGTCCAATTATTGAAAATAGGGGTTCTTTTTATAAGATAAATAATCTATGTTTATAATAGTAAAAAAATTACTATTTTATATCTAATTTAATAATTCACTTAACTTTTTGCTTTTAGCTTTGAATTTAAGCCTTTCATTTCTTTGGCATAATTTACATAGTGAAGATATGAGTTCTATATCTTTATTCTTCTTTATCATTTTTTACCGACAATTATTTTAATGACATAAAAAATGATGCATTTTCATCTTCTCGATTTCTAATATAGTAAATGTATTTATGATCCTTAATGATTTTCTTGATATAAAAACAAAACAACTTTCTTGTTTCTTAACAAATTTTTAGCTTATTATTGTGAAATTTTATTTCAAACTTACTAATTTTCTTTCCATCTTCTTCGGTGAGGGTTATATTACTATGTGAAGTTATTATAACTTTATTAATAGAGTAATATAATTTAACTTCAGAAGAATTATCATTTTTTTTAAATTTATGAAAAATTTAACTTAGTTTTTGCCCTTTTAGAATATAGAGTTATATGTATTGAATTCTTTTTCTGAAATTGCCATTGGGTTTGTAACTTCCTTATTAGTGTTGAAAATCTCTAATTTTATAAAATGGTATAGATTAACGCAACCTTCATCATTCCAGTCCATAAATAAACTGAAAAATTTGAAATAAATAAGCTTATTATATACTCTAATAATCTTCTTCCTAAAGTTCTTGATAGCCTTCTAGAAATTTCAAGAATATAATTTAATTCTTAAATATAGGTTTTCAATTAAACCTGCATGAATAAATTTATAAACAAAAATTAGATTAGCTTATTCAAGAATATTAAATTTACCGAATGTAGAGAATATTTTTTATATATTCTTAAGTAGATTTTCAGATTAAGTTATAGAGTCATAACCATTATGGTTTACTTAAATTCCTACATTTGTATTTTTCATCTTTAATGACCAATGTATTTCAGGAGGATGTTTTTTTTAATAGTATCGATACTCATACTATCTTTACTGTCTCTGTGAGAGGCATTTATATGACTAGTACTAATAGTATTATCTTTCATTGGATCTTCAACCTATTTGGTGATGATGGTTGTTGTTGTAATGCTATAGAATGATTTTTAACTATATCCTCTAGAGTTATTAGTTTTGGTACTCTATAGTGACATAACAACCTTGAGTTTTTATTCTATTAGTAAAAACTCTGTGAGTTATTCTACTAAATTTGATCATAAATTTACTTGTTTTAGGTTAGTTATTGTAAATTCTTGATTTTGGATCATTATAAACCACATAAGTCTTTTTCTTTTTCTTCAACCCAACTAAGCTTTTCTTGTTTCTTTTCAAAGATATTACTCTCTTTTGAACTATTAGATTCTTCCTTCTCTTTTTGAGTTCCTTATTATAAGTTTTATCTTTCTTAGAATGAATCTCTGATGTAGATTCCTCTTTAGAGTTTTTAGACTCTAATGATCGTTTGAACTATTAAATTCTTCTTGTTTAATTCCTGTCTCCAAAAGAGATTTCTCTAAATATAAAGCCTAAAGTTATTCCTGAATTATTTTTATCTTCTTTTTCCTTTATCTTTATCTTGATATCAAGATTTTCATTCCTGAAAGAACAAAAATAATTAACGAATTTAATTCACTTATAAGAACATATGTTAAACTATTATTATTTTTCAGAAAATGTTCAACATCAAAATTATAGTCGTTAAAACACTATTACAATCTGATTAATCTTTATTATTTATAATCACCTGTAATATTAGTCATTAAGAGATAACCAAATTTTTTGTTATCGCTTCTAAAAATGAACTAAAACTTATTAGATATATTGCAAAAAAATTCAGTAGTTTTTTATAGTTAAATATTCTTTTTCATTACTATAACTATCATGAAAAGATTCTAATATATATCTATAAAGATATTCATCATCGTCATCTACTTTTGCTTTTAAAAATACTTACTAATATTCATATGAAGCATATACTTCAACTATCATTTTATCATCTAGACTTAGATGATATAAAATTAGTAAATTTTTTACCTATACTTTTATTTTATCCATGTATAAAGTATTTAGTTATGTTCATTTTCAAATATGATCTTTTTTTTTCATTTTATTTGTAAAAACTTTTACATTTTTTTAAGTTTCTTGATGTATACTTCAATTGATACAGGACGATTAATTCATTCGTTTATAGTTGGGTGAGACCTATTCCACGTGGCATGAGATTATCCACTTTGGTCCATAACTAAAAGTTTAGCGGGCCCACAACTATGTCTTAATAATTTAAGGGAATCTCACGGCTTTGTTTCTAGGAAGAAATCCCAAAACATGTCATGTCATTTAGAGAGAGCTCACCCCTTATAAGCACAGTACCAATTAGCTTCCTAAGTAATGTAGTACATATGCAGGCATATTGTATCATACACCCCCACTTAGGAAGTCTTACATTCTCGTAAGAACGAAAGCTCACATAGCCCAATAAGGTCATAGCTCTAATACAAACTGATACAAGACAATTAATTTGTGCGCTTATAACGAGGTGAGACCTACTCCACCTGGCATAAGATTGTCTACTTTGGTCCATAACTACAAGTTTAGAGAGCCTATGGCCATGATTTAATAGTTTAGTAGGACCTCACGACTTTGTTTATAGGGAGAATCTCCAAAACACGTCATATTATTTAAAGAGTACTCACCTCTTATAAGCACATCATCACTTAGTTTCTTAAGAAATGTGAGACTTATGTAGACAGACTGCATCTTCAATATATGTTAAATATCCTAGAAATCTTTGTAATTGATTTTTGTCTTTTAATTCACTAATAAATCCTTGAATATTATTTAATAAATGTGGCTGTATATTATGTTTTCAATCTTCAATTTATAACTGTAAATACTTAATTCTTTATTGAATAATTATTGTTTTTTTTTCTCAGAAAGTATAATGCCTTAGTTCCTTTATTCTTATAAAATATAAATAATAACCAAATAATGTTTATTTAATTTGTTACTAAAAATCAAAATATTATATATGTAAACATAATAAATATTTTATATTTTTTTAAAGATGTTATTCATGTATCTTTGAAAGATATGTAGAACTTGTTTTAATTTGAATGATACAACAATCCATTGGAATTATACTTAAGGGCAATTAAATTTTATTAGTTTTTGAGATTTTTCATCTATTTTTATTTGCCAAAATTCACATTTGCAATTAAAACTTGAGAAAAATTTATCTCCTCTTAATAATGATAATAATTCTTTTTTGTTTGAAATAAAATATTTAATATAAATGATTTATTTATTCAATGCTTTAAAGTTTATTATTATTTTCTTTTTTTCTTTTCTCTTTTTGGCTTCTTTTTCGACTAAAAATACTGAAATATAACGTGGTGATTCACTTGGTATTATGAATTTTAGTTCTAAAAGTATTTGAATTTATTTTTCAAACTCAATTTTAACTTCTGGAGTATAAATCATAGGTTTTACTCTAATGATTTTTTTTAAGATTTCTTAGTTTTATGTTAGCAATCATTTTAGATTTATATACTCTTGGATCTAAAGAATTTTCTGTTTGTAATAATTTTCTAATACTTGTTAAGACTTTATCTTATTGATTTTTATTAAGAAAATGGTTTTGTTTCTCTTCTATATATAACGAAATGTTTTCTAAATAAGGTTTTTTTGTTGTTTTGTGTCCATGTCACCACGTTTTCGCCACTTATATTGTTACATAAAAGTTGAGTTTGATACAGTTAAAACTTTTCTTATTTGTATAAATGATTTCACCATCTAGTATTACTAGATTTATTTTGTCTAAATATTGTTTGAAAAATTGATATAAGTTTAAAAAATTATTTTTTATTAATAAATTAATTTATGTTTCTTGTTAATATATGATAGGAATATGAAAATTTTCTTCTCTTGTTTCTTTTAAGACTTTATTAAAATTTATTGTAGTATTGTTAATAATTTTTATAATTAAATATTTTGATGCTTATTTTCAGATTTCTTTCGAAAGTACATGTTTACTAGCTACATACATACTAGCTCTTATATCTACATATGCATGTAAATGATAATTTGTGTAACTTTTAAATTTCAATATTACTTGATATAAATACTGTTTGGATTTGTAATACTATACAAATTATTTATCTTCAGATGAAGAGTATTCATATTCTGTGTCATTTATTTCCTCATCGCAATTGAAAGTTTATAAAATATGGACCTGATTAACCTAGAGGGGGGTGAATAGGTTATTCTTAATTTTTATCAAGTTTATAATTTAATAACCTAAACAAAGCAGCCAGACATGCAATCGTGTGTAAAAATAAGTGCGGAAATAAAATAATAACACACGATATTTTTAGGTGGAAACAACCTAGGCCACAACTATGACCTAAGAGGAAAACCACCGGTCCACCGGACCACCTAACTTTCCACTATGAAAATCAAATGTTCAAGTACAAACTCGGTCTTATGCTACCCTCCTTAGGATCGCCCAATGTACTTTACTTACGAGCCTGCTCGTTTTCACGATTTCCAATATTAGCGTGGCGGTTTCGGACCAACGTTCTAATAAGCTCCCTAATCGATCGTTCACAAATGAAGCGCAAAGGTTAGCACAAAAACATCGGTGCGTGTGTGTTCTAGAACGGATTTAACAATGAATAATCCTAACTAGATGATTCAAAACATATATCACTTAAATCAAATCAACTAGAATATTCTAGGGCAAAAAGATTATGCATAATTTCAGTAAAAATAACTTCTTTAAAATTTAATAATTAAATTAAATAATCATGATCGTTCATAAAATTATTTAATCTAAATATCTAAAAATATAATCAAGAAGAATTAAATTAATTAATATAAATTAAAAGTATATATATATATATTAATTATCTTTTTTCACTGCTTACTTACCTTTCAATATATATATATATATTAATTATATGATACTTACTTGCTGTAATGTGTAATGTATATATATATATATATATAAATTGAATTTATAAGTACCTACCGTCAAAGGAAGAACTCACCTTACTGTAAGGTATATATATATATAAACTAAATTTGTAAGTACCTGCCGCCAAAAGAATAACTCACCTTGCTATAAGGTATATATATATATATATATATAAATTAAATTTGTAACTGCCGCCCTGTATATATTTATTCCTTTTCTTCTTCTAATTTAGTTTTCCTTTTATATTCCAAAGTTTATAGCCATTCTTCTTCGCCTACGCCTGTAGCATTATTTTTTTTTTCTCGGCCGCTTTTTCTTTTCTAATTCAATCTTAAAAGATTCTTTTAAGATTTTTACTTTCTATGAAAATTCATTTTCTAATTCATTTTTCCGATGGGTAATAATTTTTGTTTGTCGGTGGCTTATTCTTTTTTCTCCTAAAATATATTTTTCTATAAGATTCTTTGTTATATATTCTTTTATGTTTTTGAAAGTTTTGTTTGTAAATTTATATCTTTTGAATATTATGTGTTTTTTTATATTTTTTTATACTTGTAAGATTTTATGTTATATCTATATTTTTCTTACATCTTAAAATCTCTTATATCATAATAGATTTTATCATTTTCTCTTATTTGTTTATATTATTATGTTTCTTAACATTTAATGATTATTAAATTTTTAAGACTTCTTATTTTTCCTCCTAAAATGTGGTATAGTTTTTCTATTTCTTTCATTCCATCTTTCTATTATAGTTTTATGTATTAATGTTCTAAATAATTTCTGAAAAAATATTTCCTTAGAGGGAGGTAATTTATGATAATACATTTCATATTCACAAATAAAGAAATCTATATAACACATATCACATATTTTTATTTTTACTAAATGTCATTTGATTACCTCAATTTTATTTTCACTAGATTCAGTGATATATCTATCTTGTCTACTCTAATAAATTTCTTATATATTTCATTTACTATAGTAACTGAGTATTCTCTACATTTGGGAGCATTCTTCTACATTTGTAAGTGTTGTTGTTATGTTAAATTTGTAAATTAAATTTTAACATTTTTTGTCATTTTGTGAGCTACTAAGACTCTACAAGTTGAATAGTTTGATTGTGTGGTTGGAGAAATTTGTATGATTACACTAATACTAGTGAACCATTCATCTAAAGCTATTTTCTATCTCTTATACAATCCAAATCTAAAAGATCATATTTATATCGTATGTTTTTATTATTTTAACTTCTTATTTTAGATTTGTAACCTTTCTTTCTTTGTGAGATATTTCTCTTTTAATATCTATAAACATAAACATTAATATATTAATATTTCTTATTACTTTACTTTTTCTTTCTATTATGAGAAGTTTTTCTTTAACATTTAAGTTTTATTTTTTTGGTATTTTAAAGTTTGTTAATATTTTTGGTTTTATTATTTATCTAATTTTTAAAAAATTTCATTTATTTTTATTAAATTAATTTTGTTCATGTATTAAACTATTATAATTGTTTGTTAATAAATATTTTATTATATAGTGTACTAATAATTGATAATTTATTTCCTTTATTAATTTTTTTCTTTCAAATTCATAGACTAAACTTAAACCTTAATTTAAGTTCTTATTATTAATGTTAATGATAAATCTAGGGTATGATGTGAATTTTAATTTTTTGTATCTTAGGTTTTCATGAATAATTTCTAATACAACATATTTCTTATTTATTATTCTATTATCTAGCAATGCTATTTTTATTTGTGTATCAATTCATTTTTAAAATATGTTTTTATTAATATTTAAATTTCTCTTAAATGAATGTATTTAATTTTTTATTTATCCTTATGATGGATTTTTGATAATTTATTTATAATGATTTATTTGTCAATTAATGATAAATTATATCTTTATTTTACATATGTAATATTAATACTAATTTCTTTATTATTTATTTCATAACAAATTATATATTTTTTAGAAATATGTTTCTTATTCTTGATAATGGTGAATTTTTAAATTCATCGCATTCCTTAAAATTTTTTTTTGTATTTTTAAAATTTCTTTTTATTAATTATTATTTATTTTGAAAAATATCTAATATGTCTTGTATTTATATTTATACGAGATTATTATTTATTTGTTTTAGATTTAACTTTTAAGTTTGGGTCGGGGTATTTGTGATATTTTAAAACCTAAGAATTTTATAATAATTTTAAAATTCGAGGATATTTTTATTAGTTTTTCATTATTTACTCTTAACATTATTATTTTTATAATTCTAACCAATAGATTAAATAAAATAAAAAAGAGTTAGAAAAAATGAAGTAAAATATTCTATCAATTATATTTTTCCTCTTTGTTTATAAATTTTTATATTACTTTATCATTTAATTGTATTATATTATTTTATTTTCTAACAACTTATTCAAAATTAACTGTATTTTAAAAGTTAAAAATTTAAAATTGTAAATAAATTATCTTAAAAATTAACATAATTTATTTCAATTTTTAAAATAAAATAAAATTAAAATAGGGATAAAATTGTTAAGAAATATTATATAGAAAAATTCTTTTACAAATACTAAAAAGATAGTATATTTATCACATATTTTTTACTGTTGGTTTTTAATAAATTTATAAAAAATAACTAATTATAATTTATTAAATAAATTACAAGACTTAAAATAGCAGATTTACAAACTTTAAATCTAATTTTTTTTAATAATTATATATCCACCCTAATTCGATTTGTCACAATCTTGTGCCCTACCTTACCTGGCGATTGGTGAACCACAACACCGTTTACTCGTTTTCCCACCTCAAAATTACTTTATTCTTTAATTCCCTCTTATTTCTCTGTTTGTTTCCTTTTGAGATTTTCTCCTCATTGTGTTTTAACTTCCCAAATACTCATAAGAAGAGTTCTGATCAAACTTATTTTCTTTTAAAAAACCTATTTCTATATGTATAACTTCATCTTTTTTGTCCTATATTTGTGTTTGTTCCTAAACCATGTTCTCTGTGATCCTAGAGCAACACAGGCAGCTATAATATGCTCCAACGAAACTGCTTCAATGTCAGAGAGACAAGCCTTCGTATCAAACTTCGTAACAGCCATAGACAGAGTGACCCCTTTAGTTGGCAGTCAAGGATACGCCGCCGTTGTAAACGGAACTGGGACTAATGCCACCGTTTACGCCTTTGGGGAGTGCATGAAAGATCTTTCTCGAACTGATTGTGATCTCTGCTTTGCTAAGTGCAAAACCCAGATCCTCAATTGCCTTCCTTATCAAAAAGGTACTGTTGGTGGGAGGCTTTTCTATGATGGATGTTATCTAAGGTACGATGACCATTATTTTTTCAATCAAACTTTGAGTCCTCAAGATAAAACTGTTTGTGGGAATACTAGTTTTAGTGGGAATCGGACTAATTTTCGAGCTAATGCTATGGAATTGGTAAGAAATTTGAGCATGGAAGCTCCAAAGAATGATGGGTTTTTCGTGGGGATGGTGAATCGGGGAAATATTATTGTGTATGGATTGGCTCAGTGTTGGGAATTTGTGAACGGATCTGCTTGCGAATTGTGTTTGAATAAGACAGTAACCCAAATTGACTCTTGTGGTGCTAAAGAAGAAGGAAGGGTCTTAAATGCCGGGTGTTACTTTAGGTATTCAACCCACAAGTTTTATTACAATTCCACTAGTCCTCGAGTACGAGAAAATGGAGGTGTGTTTGTTTCCCTTATCTTTTATTTTCTTTTTCCTGGTAGAAGTTTATTGTAGTTCGTTGGATTAATAGCTGAAATGGTATTTTGTAACTCATCAAAGGGTGTTGTTTTGTAACTTATTGATCGATGTATGTAAGATTATTACACTAACTATAAAAATAGTATAGTTTAGTATCGTATTTTTTTAGTTAAACAAAATAAAGACACTAATTTCATAAAAGTTTGAATAAGTGCAAAAAGTTTGAAGTCAATTTTGGCATTTTGGAAATTCGAATTATAAAAAAAGAAAAGAGAAAATCCAGCGAACCCCCACCCACAGCCAACAACCCCAACCCTCTCACCCTCCCACACCCGTGAAATCGTGAACTCTCCCCCCCCCCCTCGCGTTTTCTGAATTTTTTTTTAATTCAAATTTCAAAAATATCATAATTGCTCTTAGAAAAATACAAAATATGACTTTTTGTTTTTATATAAATTTTTTGTGAAGTTGTCTTTATTTTGCTTAACCAGAAAGTTAAACTGTACTGTTATTAAAGTTATGGTACCATTTTTGCATTATGCCCGTAGTTTGTTCCTTCAATTTCACTATCAAATGTGGAATGGTTTTAGAGAGTAAACACCTTTTTGTCTTTATGTAGAGTTAGAATTTAATTGGTCATTTTGTTCGATGTAAAGAAAGAAATAGTTAAAGTGGAATTAGACCCATGTAATTTTTTTTATAAAAAGGGAAACTTTGATTCTTTGGATTAGGCGATAGAAGTAATTTTAATGTTCAAATTCTAGCTATTGATTGTAAATTGAAACTTCAAATCAAAACGATACATGTTTTAATTAGCAGCTGAATGAAAATTCAGCATTAAAGTTGATCCAACAGTGTTCCTAGTGTTATGATAAAACTCCCTTTATAGTTCCAAGTCACAGTTTTAAAAAAAGTTGATCCAATAGCCTTTAGTTTTCATTGATTAAATTTTAAATTTTTTAGATCTAAAATCTGAGGACGACTTATGGTTTCTCTAATTTGTTTGCAAATTTTCCGGATATTACTTAATGATGATGTTGTTTGTGCAAATCTTTGTCAGGAAGACGCCACTTAGCTATAATTCTGGCTGTAACATGTGCTGTTTTTTCTGTGCTTCTGACTTTAGCATCAGTTGCTTTCTTTATGAGGAAGAAGATTTTGAAAGAAAGGAGAGGTACTGAAAGTTGATTGATTTTTGCTATTCTGTTAGTATTTGTCTCCATGCATTCTGTTAATGGTTTGCTTGAATGTTTCAGATAAAAGGGAGATGGGTTCTTTTTTTGAAACCTCGAACAAGTCCAAACTCAATTTTTCATATGATGTTCTTGAAAAAGCTACCAATTACTTCAATGATTCCAACAGGCTTGGACAAGGAGGCTCTGGTACAGTGTATAAAGTAATGTCTGGTTTCCATATTCTTTTCTTTTCTTTTTAAGATGACTTTGTTGAAAAAATTGAAAATATTAATATCATGATTTCAAGTAGGGAATTCTTCCAGATGGAAAGGTTGTTGCTATAAAGAGGCTTTTCTTCAATACCAGACAATGGGTAGATCATTTTTTTAATGAAGTCAATTTGATTAGCGGCATCCGTCATAAAAATCTGGTAGAATTGTTGGGATGCAGTATTACAGGCCCTGAAAGCCTTCTTGTTTATGAATATGTTCCAAATCAAAGCCTGCACGATTACTTTTTCAAAGGTACTATTGGCTTTAAAATCTGTCATCTTTTCATGTATGATTACGTTCTTTTCTTTTACTTATTTATCTTTTGATTAGATCCTACCAAGAAAAATATCCCACCGCTGAGTTGGGATTTGAGGTACAAGATCATACTGGGTACAGCTGAGGGACTATCTTATCTTCATGAGGAATCAAATTTGAGAATCATTCACAGAGATATCAAACTGAGCAACATTCTGCTTGATCAAGATTTCACATCGAAAATTGCTGACTTTGGACTTGCTAGATTATTTTCTGAAGATGAAACTCACATCAGCACAGCAATTGCAGGCACCATGTAAGTTGAACATCTACTTTCTTAATGAGTTGTAACTTATTTTTCTTTAGATTTCTTTCAAATTCACATGATAAAATGTAGTATCTCGTTTTTTTTTTCTTTTCTCCCTCAATTCTCTTTACATTTTGGCACTATAACCTCCCAACTATTTAGCTTGTCCATTGTTAGTTATCCAATCCAATTTGGTACTGCTGCTGTGCTGCAGAGGTTATATGGCTCCCGAGTATGTTACTCGTGGCAAGTTGACTGAAAAGGCAGACGTTTACAGTTTTGGAGTTCTTCTCATTGAAGTTGTATGCGGAAGACCAAATAACTTCTTTTCTAAAAGTTCATTTTCTGTCCTAGAGATGGTATGTCCTTTTTCTTATACAATATTCATGCCATGTTTTACCAATTTTTCTCCCCCAATAAGCTTACAACATGTCCCTTTAATTCATAAGGTTTGGAGCCTGTATGGAACTGGAAGATTAGTTGATGCTGTTGATCCAATCCTTGAGGGTAATTTTCAAGTTGAAGAGGCATCTCGGTTACTCCAAATTGGACTACTTTGTGTACAAGCCTCTGCAGAGCTGCGACCTTCAATGTCCATAGTTGTTAAAATGCTTGCTGAAAATCATGAAATTGGTCGGCCAACACAACCACCATTTCTACAACCTAGTATTGCAGAAAGAAGCCCGCATTTCCTTTCTGGTTCTTCCATTTCTCTTCTCGAGTCTCATGCCCATTCCTCAGGAAATGATACAACAGATAGCTGGATTGAGCCGAGATGAATTTTTTTTTTCTGAAGTGAACTATATTGTATTCTACTTCCTCACTGTCAAACTCAAGTCACGGAGATGGATCCACACCAAATCAAAATGAGAATATTAACAAGCTGAGCTGTTTCAAATTATTTCACTCCCTGAGCTGTAATTGTCACTAGGAAGGTTGAGGATGGCATAAATTCATAACGAACCTGCCCCATTTGCCAAAATGTTGTCTAGCTTCAACATTTTGTTGAGTAAAATGCATACCTTTTGTAAATTACATGTAGATTGAATATTATATGGACACATATTTACTATAATATACGCCTTATACAGTTAATACTTGTGGCATTTACTTACGGTTTTATACCATTTGGAGTCTCCCTAACATTATAATGACCATTGCAACCTAGTAATTCCAGTTTGTTACATTGTTTCTTAAAGTCAGCTTTATGGAGTTGTTAAATTAAGGGTGCAATTTGTCAAATAATTACCGTTAATTATGTTATTGTGGCCGCCTAGCTGTTCTTTGTATAATCCTCCTCCATTTTATTATTTGGAAACTCCAAGCAAAGTTGTAACAGCGTTCATGCAACCGCGTAATTAAAGTTGTTTATGTTATACATGGATCACGCCAGTTGTTATGCCAAGATTTTGTCAGATAGCTTCCATATTACACAAACAAAATTTTCCCTACTCCTTTTTTTAACAATTAGTTAGATCAAGTTTTTCAAAAGATAGCGACAATTTTGTATTTTTATCCAATTCTTAGTATGTATGTTTTGACTTGCAGTACTGCTGAAAATTTGTTATGGCATAACTAACAGCTTGCTTTTTTTTTTTAATTTAATGACAAAACATGCATATAAAATTACAGAGAGTGAAGAAACATCGTGACAAAAACAAAAAAGCTCATAACGACAAAAACACGCATATAATATATATTTTAATTGCATTATATAATTTTTATTCATAAATAAGTTTCATCTACTTTATGGGATTTATATGGGTACTTAAAAATATATCTTTTTAAAAAAATATTAAAAATAAAACTATTTGAATATTAACTAAGGGGATATGCTTTTCATGGAGGCAAAAGACAGCTTTAAACAAACCAAAAGTCAAAGATAACCCAATAATTTCAATAGCAGCGTCTACGTTTAGATATTTATATTAACATGATTCCCTATTATTATGTATTAAATATGCATATCCTAGTATTTGTAAAGTTATATACAGTAATTAAATATTCTATAAAATAAAAAGTATTTCTGAATACAAGTATTCTTTTTTTTAATAGAGAAAGTAATGAGAGAAAATTCTATGTTCACCCTTAACTTTTGGTTGAATTTTGAGCTTATTTCCTTTATATATGGGAGCTATGTAGTAATTTAATCTTACTCTAGCTTTGCTTCTAATATTTTCATCTTTCTCTCTAATTTATTACTCTATAGTTTAAATTTTTTTTTCTCTAGAGAGAATAATTTCCAAATTGTTAGAATGTTGAGTTATATCCTCCAAAATTATCAAATAATCAATTATTTTTGTCTACGAATCCTAAGGCCAAGTTTTATTTGAAAATCAAAGATTCTCAGCACTATTCGAAGAAAGTATATCTTCAAAAAAAAAAAAAAACCCATCTTCTAAATTAGGTGAGTTTTAATTTTCTAGTGGGAACTTTGACCAAAGGCAGTAATGATGATGACTCCTCATATAAATATAATAAAATCGAAGTATCTAATAAAAACTTTAAAGTATTATAAAAAAATATTACTGTTTTTTTAACGTTCTCTTTCTCTTATTGTAAGGTGGTATAGTTCAACTAATTTTATATATGGCATATTTTTTTGCTTGTAAGTTATTATCAAATTATTATAATTAAATTTATCTGGTTTATTTGTAAAAATCTGTAATAATTTTTATTTTCTTTCTAACCGTATTAACTTTACTTGGGTAGAATGTTTGAAAGTTGTATTTGTTTTAACTTTTTTACAAAAAAATAATTTAATTTTTTTGGATTGAAGTAGGAAATGGTACGAGGGCAAGAAGATTATTATGATATCAATAAATAAAGAATTAAAGATAATATTATATTTCTTTAATAATTATTATGTATGACACATGTATTTATCAAAGAATATTATAAATATATGAGTTATTATAATATTAATAGCCACTAATTAAGTTGTATACTATGTTTCTTATCTTAATATTATAAAAACGAGATTATTAAAAATAAAGTTTTTGATAAGTTGAAAAATACTTTTTTTTTTTGAGAAATCCTATTTGTTCACTTCCTTTACTTTTTTTCTATTTTTCTTTTTTTATTAGAAAAATATTTCCTTTCATGTATAAATTTTTTATCTAATAAACTAATAGTTTTAAAATTTTAATTTTAAATAAATATTACAAAAAGTTACTTTGTTACCTAAATCTAATTTATTCGGTGACTTTAGACATTTGTTATGTTAATTTTTTTTAAATTTAAATCTAGATTTAATATTATTATTCATTTAGATTTAGTATTATTATTTCAAGTTTAATTGTTATTGAACAATTAAATAAATTAAGCTATCAAAGATAATCATTTATTATAAATTAAAAGAATAGATTTAAATGATAACTAAAAAGAACTAAAGAATAATGTTCTAAAAAATTTATGTATTGGATAATAAATAATTTATTCATTCAATTATAAATTTATTATTATAATTATTATGATAATTTTAATAATTTAATGTAATTTTGGTTTTTTTATTTAAATGTTTATGTGTATTTTTATTTTAAATGAATGATTTTTTATTGAAAAAATTATATGTAATATAAGTGACCGATTCAAATATCATAAAACTCATGTACGTATTTCATCAATAAGCCAAAAAAATATGCACCACAATAAATTAAACTATTATTTCGATGGGTCTTCTTCTTCATTTTTCTTTTTTCAACAATTATTTTGGGATGAAACTCTCGATATTTGTTTTTTTAGAATAAATTATTTATTATTTTAAAAATAAATAATAATGTTATATTTTAAAATTAATATAATTTTTAAGAAAATAAATATTAATACTTGATAGAGAAAAAAATATGATTTATAAAGAATATATTTAATTATTTATTGTTGTTAAAATATATGATTGTATTGTATTTTAGATTAATAAAATTTTAAATTAATATATTTTTTAAAAAAGTAAAAATCAGGATTGAGGATGTGATTGTTAAAAAATATAATTTAAAAACAATCAATAATGACTTTTCTATTAGTGCCACAACTTGTCAAATTCGGAAAGAAGAGGATGTTTATTAATGTAGTTTTTCTTAACAATAAATAGTAAGAAAATTTTACGGAGAGATATATAAAAGTGTGACTTTGCTTTGCTTTAAAAAAAACTATATTATTTTTTAATTTCAATTTTAGATTATTATATTTTAAAAAATATTACTTCTTAAATTATGATTTATCATATTTTTATTTTTAAAGAAATAAATTAATTATAAAATTTTGATTAATTTTCATTTAAATGTTAATAATAAATTCTTAAAAAAATGAAATATAAAAACATCAAAATTAATTTTTTTAAATCAAATAATAACTTTAACATATTATTATATAATCAATTAATTTTTTTAATTCTATAATTAATTATATTTTTATTTCAATAAAATTGTAATTAATAAAAAATAATTATGATAATAATAATAATAGTTATTGTGATCAACCCTTACTATTATGATGTGGCCATTCAACAATTACTAAATATTTTACTGTCTCTCCGTTAAAGATCACATCTTATTGATTTGCAAGTTTTGTAATTTTTTTTCTTAATGATGTTATTATTTGGTTTATATTTTATATGTTTACTTTTTAAATAATTTTTAAAAATTATATAAAATTATATTTAAATATTTTATAATAATAAAAATTACACTTAATAATATTAAAACGTTAGATTACATAAAGTTAAATATTAAAATTATATGAATAATTTTTAACTTGAATATGAGATGTATGATAAGTTAGATTTTATTTTAATAAAAATTATATAAATTTACATAAATATTTTTATGATTATAAGTTTTAAATAATATTATTTTTCTTAATTTTTTAGGGATAATATTGTATAAAAATGATTGCATATGTTTTTCCCACTTATTTGCATTAATATCAGTTTCTTTATATAATATAAAATTTCATTATTCTTAATATGTGATGTCAAATGCAACATAATTTGGTAACATAAAACTTAAAAATAATTATTTTATTTATTTTTATTTTTTCAATGAAATTTAGATATTTAAATTATTTATTTTGAAGAAATTAGATCGTTGGAATTGTACTATTTCCTGTATAGACGTGGGATAAAAATGTGAAAAGCTACTAGGTACTCTTGATATTGGTATCTATAGGATGAGATTGTTAGACGTGGAAAATCAATCTATATTCTAATATAAATTTGTTATATATAAGGTATTTAATATAACATATTCTTATCCAAATAAAATAATTCGAATAGTTAGTATAATCAATCCTTATATGTAACATTCTTAACAATTATAATATTAGTTCATCATCTATGAATTAATTTAATGGATATTAGTTAAGTTTAAATTTCTATTTCCTCACTTCTTAAATATTGTTGATGACACTTGAAATTTTCAAGCGCATAATCCACTTATTATATATGCTAGAATGTACGTAAGGGTGAAGGGGATGAATCTTGTAGCTTACATTATTATATAAATGAAATACACAAGTCCTCGTAGCTTACATTATTATATAAATGAAATACACAAGTCCTCGTAGCTTACATTATTATATAAATGAAATACACAAGTCTCGTACTAATAGAGCACATCTTTATTAATTGATTGAAAAATTAGATTATATTCTATCATTTAATAATCATCTTAACAAATTTATAAGTGTATTTTATATAATAACTTTATTGAAGTGATAGAGTAATGATAAATAACTAAAAATAAATTTAAAATTTTAATTACAAGATTAATTTATATCATAATATAATTTAATTTTTCAATCAAAACTTAAAATATATATAACTTTAATATTAAATTTATAAAACATTATATAATTTAACCGTACAAATCAATAAATTATTGTAATTTAAACTACTTCATTAAACCTTGTGATCTCCTAGCTTTTTATTATTATTTATGTATATTATGTAATAATTATATTTTTTTCTCTTTTTATCTTTTAATAGTGTTTAAAAATAACGCAAATTTTTAATAAGTCAGATTTATGAGAAAGTAAGAATAGAAAAATAACACACAAATTTGATAATAGAGTTCGACCAATCTTATTTACGTCTTCGGACCTGTTGCAAATCTTTTTACTGAAAGAAGAGAAATTACACAAGGTATTTACAACACTCACAACTCACAACCCAATTATACCCAAGAAAATTACTCTCACAAAAGCTTTTCTCTCTAAATTTTTCTCTCAATTGGAATGAACACTTCAATGATTAATTCATTACAATTAAACATCTATTTATAAGAAAATTCACTCCTTGAATTACTCCTTAAATTAATGGTTCCTTGAATTGAATTGTCCCTTGAATTAAACTCATTGTTTTGCTTCTTAATTTGCTCCTTAAATTAAGAAGCTTTATATCAATCTCCAACAATCTCCCACTTGAATACTGATTTCAATCTATCTTCACACCTCGATCAATGCAGCAACTTTTCTAGTCTTGTTACTCTAACAGACCAACTAAAGTTGAGCACAACTTCAATTTGTCAATAGTCACCACCTTTGTTAACATATTCGCTGGATTTTTGCTTCTTTGAATCTTTTCCAGTATTAACACATCATCTTCTAATAGGGATCTAATGAAGTGATAACGAAGTCCAATATGCTTGGTTCTAGAATGAAATGCTGAATTCTTCGCCAAGTGTATTGCACTTTGACTATCACTGTGCAAAACATTCTTCTCTTGTTTGAATCCCAACTCAGTTAACAAACCTTGAAGTCATATCATCTCTTTACTAGATTCAGTCACTACTACATACTCAGCCTCTGTAGTAGATAGAGTGACAATTTTGTGTATTTGTGAGATTCAACTAACAGTTGTAGTTCCAACAGTAAATATATAACCGGTGGTACTTCTTCGGTGATCAACTTCACCTCTAAAGTTTGCTTCTACGTAGCCTTGTACTTTTAACTCTCCTTTACTAAAGTACAAGGATTTTTCTGTGGTGCCTCGCAGATATCTCAAAATCTACTCGACTGTTTCCCAATGATTTTTCCATGGGTTTGACATAAATCTGCTAATAACTCCCACTACATGGCCAATGTCTGGTCTCGTACAGACCATTGCGTACATCAAACTTCCAATGGTTGAGGCATAAGGAACCTTAGCTATGAATTCTCTCTCTTCCTTTGTCTGAGGGGACTGATCCTTGGATAAGTAAAAGTGACTGGCCAAGGGTGTGCTAACTGGCTTGGCGTCACCCATGTTGAATCTTTGCAAAACACGATTGATGTACTCTGCCTAAGATAACTGCAAGGATTCTTTCTTTTTATTTCTTGTGATTTGCATTCCAAGAATCTTCTTTGCTGGACCCAAGTCTTTCATGTCAAACTCTTTTGACAATTGTTGGTTCAACCTTCTAATATCATCCATATCTGAACCTGCTACTAACATATCATCAACATAAAATAGTAAAATGATATAAATGGACCTATATCTCTTAAAGTAGCAACAATGGTCAGCATTGCACTTCTGGAAACCTTCCTTGTGCATGAAGCTATCAAACTTTCTATACTATTGTCTCGGGGCTTGTTTTAGACCATACAAACTCTTCTTAAGTCTGCACACCATGTTCTTCTTCCCTCTTTCTGAGAAACCTTCTGGCTAGTACATGTATATCTTTTCATCTAAATCTCCATGAAGGAATGCAGTCTTCACATCCAACTGTTCAAGATGAAAATTTTCAATAACTATAATACTCAACACTGATCTGATAGTATTGAGCTTCACAACAGGAGCGAAAATGTCAGTGTAGTCAACTCCTTCCTTCTGTTGAAACCCTTTGACAACTAGGCGGGCTTTGTATCTCTTAGATACCATCATGCTCCTCTTTCACCCGATATACCCATTTGTTGTGAAGTGCCTTCTTTCCCATAGGTAACTCAGCTAATTCTCATGTATGGTTGGAGATGAGAGATTTCATTTCTTCTTTCATAGCAAGCTCCCACTTGCTGGAATCTCGAGTTTGACAAGCTTCATTATAGCATTCAGGCTCCCCTTCATCAATCAGTAACATATAGTTCATATATCTCCTGTTAGGCACATGAGGTCGAGAAGACCTTCTCAATACAAGAGTTGGAGTAGAAGGCTGTGGTGTGTTAGACTGTTGCGTATTTTTCTGTCCAACAAGTTCCTCTAGCTAAGGACTTGTTACAATTGGTTCTATTGCAGAACTATCTGGGACATCATCTGCATCTATAAATACTGACTCATTCTACTCTGAGTCATTGGCGTCTATTTTATGCATGTTCTTATACATCACCCTTTCGTTGAAAATCACATCTCTACTACGGATCATTTTCTTGTTTTCATCATCCCAAATGCGGTAGCCAAACTCATCCTCACCATAACCGATGAATGTGCATTTCTTGGATTTGGGATCAAGTTTATTCCTACCTTGATCACTGATATGCACAAATGCTACACAGTCGAAAACTTTTATATGTGATAGTTTCACCTCTTTTCTACTCCATACCACCTCTAGTATTCTGTGCTCCAATGGAACAAATGGGTCTCGGTTGATCAAGTAAGATGCTATGTAGACTGCTTCTAAATAGAATTGTTTCGGTAGACCTGATTGTATACGAATGCTTCTAGCTCTTTCTATCAACGTTCGGTTCATACGCTCAGTTACACCATTATATTGAGGCATGCATGGCACAGTTATTTCCATTATGATCTCGTGCTCATAGCAAAAAAAATTTAATATGGTGTCTTCATATTCACCACCATTATCGGTTTTGAGCCTTTTTATTTTCAAACCTATCTCATTTTCCACCATAGCTTTTCATCTTTTGAAAGCCTTAAATACTTCATACTTATGCTTTAGAAAGTAAACACATACCTTCCAAGAGTGATCATCAATGAAAGTCACAAAGTAATATTTCCCACCAATTTATGAGACAGTTGGTGGTCCCCAAACATCAGAGTGAATAAGCTCTAGCCTTTCCTTCTTTGGGGTTCTGCCACTTGTCTGAAAGCTAACTCTCTTTTGCTTTCCAAGTATGCAATCTTCACACATGTCTATCTCCGCAGATTGTAGACCTGGAAGTTTTCCTTTTGAATGCATAATCTTCATCCCCTTTTCACTCATGTGGCCTAGTCTCTAATGTCATAGATTTGGTGTTTCATTGCTTGCTACAATTACAATTGAACAACGTGCCCCTATTGTCATGTAAAGAGTGTCACTCTTCTTGCCTCGAGCAACTATCGTTGCACTCTTTGAAATCTTCCAATCATCACCATGGAAGATCGCAGTGTAGCCTTCACTGGCCAATTGCCCTACTGAGATTAAGTTCCTTCTTAGGTCGGGAATATGTCTGACATCCTTCAGCTCCCAAATAGACCCGTTCAACTTAATCTTCACTACATTTTTGCCAATAATAGCACATGGTTGGTCATCACCAAGATATACCTTTTAAAGGTTTCCGGGGACATATTTCTCAAAGAATTCTTTGTGTGAAGTAGCATGGAACAATGCTTCAAAATCTAACACCCAAGATTCTTCCTTGCTCTCCAAAGAGCATATCAATACATCATCTCCTCCTGAGGTGGAAGTAACATTTGCCTCTACCTTCACTTGTTTATCCTTCGATGCACTCTTGCATTGATTTTTGTAGTGCCTGGTTCTCCCACAATTCCAACACTTAATAGTCTTTGAGCTATGCGAATTATTAGGATTCTTGGATTTGGACCTCCTGTCCTTTGATTTACCTCGATAATATGTTCTGTCACGTCCATTACCTCTGGTTGAATTTCTTCCTCATAACTCTGTATGCAGAATTGAAGAGGTTGACGATTCACCCGACGCTCTACGTCGGATCTCTTCACTGAGAACCAGATCACGAACATCGTCAAATTTCATCTTATTGCTTCCTGACGAGCTACTCACAACCGTGATAGTAGCATTCCAGCTTTCTGGTAGAGAAGACAAAAGTATCAATGCTCATACTTCTTCATCGAATTCAATTTTCACTGAACTCAATTGGGTTGTGACTGTGTTGAGTTCATTGAGATGTTGAGCTACCGATACGCCTTTTGTCATCCGCAAATTGAACAAACGCCTCATCAAGTGCACTTTGTTTGAGGTTGATGGCTTCTCATACATATTGGAGAGAGCTGCCATAAGGCCTGCCGTGATCTTTTCCTTTGCTATGTTGAAAGCAACATTACGGGATAGCGTCAATTGAATAACTCTGAGGGCTTGTCTGTCTAGAAGATTCCAATTTTCTTCCTTCATAGCCTCTGGTTTCTTTCCTGAGAGAGTTTGATATAGATAATCATATATCTGCATTTTCCAGAATCTGAAATCTATGCCATAGAATTTCTCGAGTTTCACCTTTCCTTCATATATGGTCATTGCTCCCACTCAAATCTGACTTCCTTCGGATCGTTTTGACTATTTCTACAAACCACTATGTATTAGAACACTTTTATCAACGAACAAATATCGTATACAAAATTTCACTATTCACATAATTCACTATTCACATGAATAGTATACTTGTAAGAAAATGATAGAAATTGCCACCAAAAGCTTTGATACCAGTTGTTGGGAAATAATACAAATTTCCGATAAGTCAGATTTATGAGAAAACAAGAATAAAAAAATAACACACAAATTTGATAACGGAATTCGGTCAATCTTGCTTACGTCTCCGGACCTGCTGCAGATCTTTTTACTAAAAGAGGAGAAATTACACGAGGTGTTTATAACGCTCACAACTCACAACCCAATTACACCCAAGAAAATTACTCTTAATTTTCTGTCAAAAAAGCTTTTCTTTCTAAGCTTTTCTCTCAATTGAAATGAACACTTGAATGATTAATTCATTACAATTACACATCTATTTATAAAAAAATTTACTCATTGAATTACTCATTAAATTACTCCTTAAATTAATAGTTTCTTGAATTACTCCTTAAATTAATGGTTCTTTGAATTGTTTCTTTAATTTAAGGAACTTTATAATAATTTCCAACAAATACATACTTATTTTAAAAAAAATATTTATATTAATCTTAAAATTTATTAACATAAAATATTACACAATGTATATATTAATAATTTCTTCCCACTTTAACCTCTCTGTCACGAAAAACCCAAACAGAAATTTAGTAAATTGGGGAAGACTCTTCCTGTTTTTAACCTTTTCCCATAGTTTAGCGTTAAAAGCAAACGTGCCAACTTATAATTAATCATACACCTAACATAAGAAGAAGGCAATGGACAATTTACCTAATTTTTTAATTGTTAGCAATAAAAAACATAAATAAATAAATAATTTTTTTCAACTTAGAATTAATGTTTTCATCGTCCGGATGTACTTAAAATAGACAATCATTTTGTTGATTCTTCCTAATGGGCCAGCCGATCCCAAAGTGTGAACCCAGCGATAATTTACACTGCGAGGCAGTGACAGCATGGCCAATACAAATTTACTAGCATTCCTTCTTTGACAAATTGAACTACTCTTGCTCCTACATCCTACGAATTGCAAAGTCGGTGCCTATATATGAATGCTCCATTAACTTCTTATACGTGCTTTCAGTTTCACACCAAATAGTCTATTTCTTGATATTTGTCTTCTAACTTTAAAATTAAAAATTAAAAAAATCTTTCAAAAAAAAAAGATCTTGGGATTAGATTTTTTATTTTATTTTTATAAAGAGTAAATTAAGTTATATAATTTTTATATTCATAAATATTTAAAAAATAAATAATTAAAAATATAAAATATATAAATAATAATAATATATTTTTTTATTTTTTAACATAAAATATTATTAAACTATATGTAAATGATTTTTAATTTTTTTTAAATAATTAAATAAAAATTATTTGAATGTTCATAAAATTGCTTTCTTGCTTAATAATATGTGGTTACCGTTTATTTAATTTCTTTCTTTAATTCTCCAATTATACGCTGACGAGTTTTACTTAAATCTACGTCCTTATCTTCAATATTGTCACTTTCATCTTGTTGCTACTCCACTCATGGTTACCTTTTCTTTTTTGTAAATGTGTGATTAAGAGCTTCATATTCAAAACAAGAGGAAGGTAGCTAGCTGGCTAGCAACAACGACAAATTACGTGTTCGTATTCATCCCCAATATGAAATTTCAATTCCATCATTATATTCTACTCTTGAATGTTCTCTTATTACTGGAAACAACAATAGGAGATCCAAGAACCAAGACAGTCAAGCTCTTATGTGGTCACCAACATGAGCACAATTATAGTATTTTTGTTACCAATTTCGTAGCTACAATGGAAAACATAAGTGAACAGATGAGAACTTCTGGTTTTGGTATGTCAAAGACAGGATCAGGACCTGATACCAATTATGCCCTTGCTCAATGTTATGGCGATCTTTCTTTACTTGATTGTGTCTTATGTTATGCGGAGGCACGTACAGTTCTTCCTCAATGTTTTCCCTTCAGTAGTGGTAGAGTTTACCTTGATGGTTGTTTCATGAGAGCTGAGAATTATAGCTTTTATGATGAGTACAGAGGGTCTCAAGACATGTCTATTTGTGGTAACACAACAAAGAATAATTCAAGATTTTCTGAATCGGCTAAACAGGCTGTGAAATCTGTTGTTGAGGCTGCGCTCAGTAATAAAGGTTATTCTAGAGCTCAATTGGCTGTACCTGGAAGTGTGAATGACTCTACTTATGTATTGGCTGATTGTTGGAGGACTTTGAACCAAAGCTCTTGTCGAGCTTGTTTGGAAAGCGCTTCTGCTTCGGTATTGAATTGCTTGCCTTGGTCTGAAGGAAGAGCTTTACACACTGGCTGCTTTATTAGGTACTCTGATAGAGATTTTCTCAATAAGGAACGAGCAAATGGAAGATCTAGAGGTTTGAATTTTGTTACTCCTTAAAAATTCAATGAAAGATCGCTCTTGTTTCCTCTACGTTCTCATCGAACTAAGCTAACAGGTGATTTCTGACAATACTTGTCTAACCATGAATTTGCATTTATGTCTTAATTTGCAGGGAGCATTATATTGATAGTTGTCTCAGTTGTAAGTTTGGTGGTTGTTTTGATGGTTGGAGTAGTTATTGGATATCATATATGGAAGAAGAGACATATACAAAAGAAACGAAGAGGTATAAACTCTTTTATTTTTGTTTGTGGATTTAAATACGAGACATTGTTGATTTATAAACTCATCCCCATTTTGTCTTGTGTTATTCTGACCTTACAGGTTCAAATGATGCAGAGAAATTTGTACAAGTCCTAAATGACAGTAGTTTGAATTTCAAGTATTCTACACTTGATAAGGCTACAGGATCTTTCGACAATTCAAACAAGCTTGGGCAAGGAGGATTTGGAGCAGTTTATAAGGTATCTAAAAATAAAAATAAAAATTTACTTCTCTGAATCATAATAAGCTTTTGTGTTCTCTATCTCACATAATTATAAAACCAGAAGACAATATTTTGCTTAGAGATTGATTGCTTTGGTTTTGCTTCAGGGAGTTCTAGCTGATGGAAGAGAGATTGCTGTGAAGAGGCTTTTCTATAACAATAGACATAGAGCAGCTGATTTTTACAATGAAGTTAATATGATTAGTAGTGTGGAACACAAAAATTTGGTCAGGTTGCTCGGCTGCAGTTGTTCAGGACCTGAAAGCCTTCTTGTCTATGAATACCTGCCAAACCAGAGTCTTCATGGTTTCATCTTTGGTAACCACTTTACTAAGAAGTTGAATCATCAAAGCAAACACTATTTTTAGCCTACTAAGGGTTTGTTTGTTTATGATTTTGCTAAAAGTGATTTTAGGAAGATACAATTTGTGCTTATGTAAAGACTAAGAGCTCTTATATTTGATTCATAAGGGCTTATGTACTAATCGAATCACTTTTGTAAGGTCTATAGAAGCAAATAGACTCTAATGGTACTTCAAACCATTTTGAAAAATCAACATTATTAAAATATCTAATATATGAAAATGAATTCATTATGCTATAGTTTGAACCTTTTTTTTTTAATTTATTGTGCTATATACCCACGTTTATTAACAAATACTCAATTTTGTTCCAATAGATAAAAATAGAGGCAAAACGCTTAACTGGGAGATGAGGTATGAGATCATCATTGGCACAGCAGAAGGTTTAGTTTACCTTCATAAGAATTCCGAAGTCAGGATTATTCACAGAGATATTAAAGCCAGTAACATCTTGTTGGATTCAAGGCTTCGTGCTAAAATTGCTGATTTCGGGTTGGCTAGGTCTTTTCAAGAAGATAAGAGTCATATCAGTACTGCTATTGCAGGAACACTGTAAGTTCACTCTGTTTTTAAACAAGTTTATACTATAAAAAAATGCGATTTCAATAAACTAAATAGACTTAGCATTGATTGTTTGTGTTTCTATTAAAAGTACTTAAAAAAAAAGCCCTCCATGAATAAGCATCAATTTTCTCTTCTCTTCAAAAATGTTTATCAAGAAGAAAACATACCTTTAACGTCTTTCAAATATGATGACCAAGTAGATATATTATAGCATGTTCTAACCACGGTGTGTTTGATCGACTGCAGGGGATACATGGCTCCAGAGTACCTAGCTCATGGCCAGTTAACCGAAAAGGTAGACGTTTATAGTTTTGGTGTTCTCTTATTAGAGATGGTTACCGGAAGGCAGAATAACAGGAGCAAATCGTCGGAATACACAGATAGCTTAGTCATAATTGTAAGTTTATAAAGAAATCTTTCTGATGATGTTTACGTAGGATTCAAGGATCAAACAAAACCTAGTTTTTTAATCATCTCTACTTTTGCTTTGATGTTTTATGCAAAACAGACATGGAAGTATTTCCAAGCAGGGAGAACAGAGGAGCTATATGATTCAAACCTCATGCTGCAAAATTACAACGATGATGTTAAGAAAGATATTTTAAAAGTAGTGCATATAGGACTTTTATGCACCCAAGAAGTTGCATCACTAAGACCAACAATGTCAAAGGCACTACAGATGTTGGGAAAGAAGGAAGAGCACCTTCCTGCACCCACCAATCCACCTTTTATAGATGAAACAAGTATGGAACTGAAAGAAACATCCGATGGCCCTTGTTACCCTATAAATGGAGATGAAACTGCTTCTATAGCTAATGTCACCCACAGTTCTTTCTATCCAAGGTGATAACAGGACTTGAAGGAAAACATAACGCCAAAACACCCGGTACTTTGAAGCTGTTACCATTTCCAGATGTGAACTGTTACATTAGACCCTACTTGAAATCATTGCAGGTGCTCTACAAAGGTCGTAAATTGGGTGGAATTGATAATAAGCAGGGGCATCCAGGAAGTGTTAGATATAAACCATTTTTGTTTTTGGGAACAGACGAAGCTATATTGACTTCTAAACATTTAATGTATGTTCTGTTGTGTTGGTACAGCATGCAATTTAAAGAGGCTAACAAATTGTTGATCATAAGTGATGAGAAATTGATTTTTTTTTCTCTTCCTGAGAGGAAAGAATATAGATTACACAAAATAGAAACAACTATCTGCCGATGTTCTAAACCTCACAGTTCAGAAACATAAAATAAAACCTAATTTTGAAGTATGCCTAGCGGGTGGCTACTAAATTCCCCATGAAGCCTCCACCAATCTCATAATATATGACATTAGAAAAACCCACTTCCAGAGCAAGCTTCTCCAACTCCTTACCTGTACGCGCAAACAATAAGTTAATCTCCAACATTTGGAAAAATAAATCAAAGGAAAATAGAAAAGTAGGTGACAATTCACCCTTCCAAGAAGTTAATATGAGCTAAACCATCTCTTCTATCAAAATAATTTGTCTTGTTTTTTCTTTGGTCACCAAATATATTGTTATCTAAATGTTCCGTAGCAAACAGGTTCTTGGACAGGCGCATACGGTTAACGATGATGAGATTGGGATATCTCAGACAACCTATCTATATTTTCATTTATACTTTTTAGTAAGTACACAGTAACAAGAAGAGGACAATAAATTCGTCTGACCGGGATTAAGTTAGAAAATCAACTTGCAGATTCAGTATATTTGGACCACATACACAACATAACCACTTGGAAAAACATGATATGAAATAAGTACGACCGGAATTCTTTGATCTCAGGATATCCACGAGAGGTCTAGGGTTTTGGCATTGATGTGCCGCACCAATCTATGTTCACAGTGGGGCAGCCATAGCCTAACACATGTTTCTTTTGCTCTCTCCAAGTTTTGAACCCCGATCTTGACCCTTAAGACCTTATTAAGGAGTAACCTGGTACCATCTGGATTAGTAGTATCATTTGGGTTAGTAGTCCAGATGGTACCAGCTTGCTTCACAAGGGTTACTTAAGGGCTAGGTCCTGGGTTCGAGAACTGGGAAAACCGAAAAAAACACGTGTCAGACTATGGCCACCCCACTGTGAACATAGATCGGTGAGGAGCATCAACGCCAGACCCTGGGCCCCTACGTAGATATCTTTAGCAAAAAGGGCGCCTTTTGATTCTTAAGGACTAGGTCCTGGATTCAAAGCTGGTGAGAGCAAAACAAACACGTGTCAGGAAGGGACCATCCTGTCTAGTCAGAAACTAGCTTGAACATCAACGTCCTACCCTTGGACCCCACGTGGATATTCCAAGATGTTTTGTGCTCTCCGGTGAGCTAGGCGCGGTACAAACAACACAGAAAACCAAACCTGATAAAAATTCTCTGATTGAGGTTTTTAAGTATTTATACTCCTCTTCTAGGCCATAATCAGCAGCCACTGCGACAACAACGTTGTCAAGCATCCATTCCTAGTGAAAAGACATCACAAATTTCAGTCATATGCTCAGAGGTTGAAAACAATTGAGTGCATGATGCGACATATTTCTAGGACGACAAAGAAAGCATTAGATTCAGAGAAAATTTTGGTAATTGAGTAAAGCTTAATTGCATGCATATTTGCACCCAATTGTGCGCTCACGTCAATACTTGTACATCACATGCACTATCACCTAGAAAATTGGAAAGTTCTGATTTTTAGGTGCAATTATCAATGTAAGTGTTGGTGTGACTGCAATATTGTGCACAAATATGTGCATAATAGCATTCCTCATTTGGTAATCTAAGTGGGGATGCCTCTTTCAAGGCAAGTAATGATGGATGGAAACCAACATCAACAGAAGTTCTGTTTTTTCAAGTGAAAAGACCTACATATTTGTCAAACGAGTTCACTAAGGCAACAATGGTGTGCACAAACTCAGCAGGTAATGAAAACAATGGGTCTAAAACACAACAGCAGACATAATATCCCTTCAGGTTTACCTGAATAAAGACAGAAGTTGGTTGTGTGCTTTTATTAAAGTCAAGGATAGATACTCTAGACCCTGAAAAATCCAGTAAGAACAAGAGTGAAAATGTGTCAATGGCAATGTCAAAAGAAACTTTAGTAAAAGTGGAAGATTAAAAGACCTTGTTTTACAACTCTAAACATCTCCTGCAATGCTTTGCGCTTGTCTACAACATTACGTAGTCCATAACCCATTGTGATGGCATCAAAGTAACAACCAGGAAATGGCAAATAAAGTGCATCACCTTGAACCCAACTTCAATTAAAAAAAAAAGTGTTACAAACTTATAGAATGTAACCACTGATTATAAAAAATAAATTGCACTATAAGGTCAACTGTATTTGATCGATTCAAAACATAGTAAAAACACAAGAGCCTTCAACAAAATTTATATAAAACGAGAAAAAAAAATCATAGATAATGAACTTTCATAATTAGAATGTGTAACCAAACTATTTTATTTTTTTATTTTTTATGAAATTGCAATTATACACTCACACATCCACGCACAAATATACACTAACGGATTTAAACCCATGCTCTCGCATTGACTACAAGGTGCATATATCATTACACCACAAGGCAAATATAGATTTAACAGTGCTCACTCAATATTCTTATAGCTAGGTTTAGACAACAATTGTTGCCGTGAAGAAGCAACTGACAACTGATTCTCTGAGAAGTCTAAACCAGTCACCTGCAAATTGGAGACTAAATTAATAAAAATTTCGAAAACCTTGAACACACTAAATTAATATAACGGATCAACAACAACTTAGATTGAAAATGTTGAACAAAAAATACATGATATAATACCTTATTTCCAACAATTCAGACCAGAGTGCTTTTCAGGCACCCCAAAAAATAAACTGAAAGTGAAAATTAAAACTAAGATTAAATGGATTAACTTCGAACAAACCTTGCCAATTGATCCAACTTTCTCAGACAAAAGAAAAGCTAAATCCCCACTTCCACAGCACAAATCTAACACAGAGTCTCCCATTTTCGCGCTGTCCCATTATATCAAACATCACATTCCAGCAGTTACTCATTGAATAAACAAAACAAAAACGAAAAAACTAAAGGCAGGCCTTTGAAGAACAATAAATATTGAAAAATATATATATATATACCCACTCCACGATATTGTCATTCTTTTCCATATCCGATGCTGACCCAAACTCAAAAAATCATTCAACTGTAATTACCCACAAATATTTTTTGAAGTCAAGTTAAAAACTTGAAAATAGATGAAAAAGATATAGAGTGATAAGGGCGGCGCACGTTATCATAAACAGGGGCAATTCGGTTAAACAACGCTCGGCGTTCACTAGCATTACAATGAACTGGCCTGAGTGTACGCCGTTGATTTGGTAGTCGGGAAGGAGCCGGCGAAAAGAGAAGACAAAGCTCAACAGCTACAAGGCTACCCATCTTCACACCTCCTTATCCCTTAAGCTCGCAATTGCTAACCACTTCTAAGCTTATTTAAGGCAAAACAGAAAAGGAAGGAAGAAAAAAAATATATATCAAATGTATACCTTAAGCGGATCAATAAACTTCACATTCTATTTTGTTTTAATTGTTTAACATGATGTAATAAATTTTATTTTTAATCCATTCACACTACTTATAATATAATATAAAAAGTTACATTAATATAATATAAAAATTTATGTAACTTTTTGTACGTTTAAAAAATAATATATATATTTTAAATAAATATTAAAAATGAAACCTTCGAAAAACGTAGTACCAAAGAATTTTATTTTAAGCACTCCCACACACCGCACATTTTTTTAGTAACATGAAAAATATGTTTAATATATATTTAATATGTTTAATAAATATTTTTTATAAAATAAAAATATATTTTATTAATAATTAAAAATAAAATTAATTAAATAAATAGTTATATTATATTATATAAAAATAAAATAAAAATAATTTTAATAAAAACTATAATAATAAAAATAGAAATAGGACCGCGACCGTACTTTGCAACTTGCATTTGTAGTCCACGCTAGTGGGAGATAAATTCTTCTGCTTAACGAGGATATACTATTTCAATAGGATACCATTGCTTGGATGCGTTTGAAAGCCTACGAGATTTAGATAGAAAGCCTACGAGATTTAGATACATGCATAAATTCTATCTATATTTCTTTTAGTGAAAAAATAATCCCACGAATAAAGAAATTATACATTATAAAATACCATTCAAATAAAATGGTAACCGACAAAGATACTCTATTTATAATATTTATTTATATTTATCTTTAAATCTTAATTATTTATTTTAAGATGTATATTTTGATTTAAAATTATTTAAAAAAAATTATTCCTTATATCAAAACAACTACTTAGATTTATCAAATAAAAACAAAAACAAATATACGATCCTATTTCAGTTGTAACACAGGCAGTGCACCTATAAAGATTAAAATTTAGAAATAAAATTTATTATATTTTATATATAATTTATTTATTTTTAATCCATTCAAAAATTATATATTTAGAATTTTATTCAAAAAATATGTTTAATTTGAAAAAAGGTTAAAAGATGATACTCTATCTATATATAAAAAATTATGATATATAATTAAATCAATAAATTTAAAGAAACCTTAAATTAGAGTATGAAGAAGTTAAAAAATAAAAAATAAACTTTATTCACAAATGAGTATGTTTTGCTTCTTTAGATACAAACTATATGTATAAGCAAGAGAAAAAAGAAGAAGTTATATTTATAGGCTTTTGCTAATATTTTAAAATTAATAAAAAAATTAACAACTAATCATGAAATAAATAAAAGAATAAAACTACTACAGCGTTACATGAACAATGCCACATGAATAATAAAATATAAATAATTAAGCTTGTTTCTTCTCGGAGTTTTCTTTCCCAACTAACTTCCTAAATTTATGAATTATTATTTAAAAAAATAATATTTTTAAAATTTATAATTATAAAAATATTACTAGTATATCTATCTCATATATTTTTAATTTTTTATTATAAAAATGTATATCACAATATTTTATTTTTAACATTTTTAAATTAAATTACGATTATTTTAATCTATTTAATATTTGTGATAATTTATGTATTTGTTTAGTAGTAAAGTCACTTACTTGATTTAATGTTATATTTTGTTAATGGATGAAATAAGAAACATGAAAGACATTTAATTAAGGATGTTATTGGATCACTAATTTATTGTGTATTCAATGTTGAGCACTAATTTATTGTGTATTCAATATTGATCACTAATTTCTTGTTCATTTAATATAGAGCACTAATTTCTTGTTCATTCAATGTGGAACACTAATTTCTTGTTCATTCAATGTGGAACACTAATTTCTTGTCCATTCAATGTTGAACAATAATTTCTTGTCCATTTAATGTCGAGATGAACATGGAGTCTTTGTTACCACAAGTTCTTCAAGGATGTTGCCTATAAATAACTTGTTTTATTTGTCCAAAATATGAGAGCAAATGAATTAGAAAACATCTATAAGAAAGATAGTAAAAGTCTTTGTGAGAGTTATCTTGTGAGTTACTACTTAGAAAAAAAAATTTGTTCATTCTTTGTAAGTAATATTTTTCTTATTTTGTGAGAGAGTTATTTCTCTTATTACAATAGAGATTAGAATTGTTATCTCATTGTAACTAGAGAGAAGGTATTGCAATCCCTATTTTATAATAGCGAAATCCCCCTACACTTATTCATGGTTTTTTACCCCAATTTGTTCGGGGGTTTTCCACGTAAAATATTTGTGTCCATTTTATTTTCATTATTCTCAATTTCACTTTAGTTGTGTGTTAGCTTCGGCCTGATAATTTTTCCTAAAAGTAGTATCAGAGTAATTGGTTAAGGGGTGTGAAGTAGATCGTTGTGAACGAGATTTCGACTACGACAAAGTTCGATGTTGAAAAGTTCGACAAGAGTAATTTCTTGTTGTGAAAAATGAAAATTAAGGCAATTTTAAGGAAAGACAATTGTTTGGCAGGAATTGGAGAAAGGCCCACAGAGATCACTGATGACAGCAAGTGGAATGAGATGGACGGCAATGCATTTGCCGATCTACACTTAGCACAAGTTGATGGAGTGTTATCTAGTGTGGTAGAAAAAAAGACTCCAAAGTAGATTTGGGATACTCTAACAAGACTGTATGAGGCCAAGTCACTACACAATAAGATCTTCTTAAAGAGGAGATTGTACATTTTTCGAATGACGAAATCCACATCGGTGATCGACCACATCAACATTTTGAATACTCTATTTTCGCAACTTACATCAATGGGTTACACAATAGAGACATCTAAATGTGCAGAGCTTATATTACAAAGTCTACTTGACTCGTATGATCAACTCATTATCAACTTGACGAACAACATCCTCACGGACTATCTAGTCTTTGGTGAAATTACTATCGTTGTTTTGGAAGAAGAAACTAAGTGTAAAAACAAGGAAAACAGATAGGCAGGTTCATAACAAGCGGAAGCTTTGATGATGAAGAGAGGAAGATCAATGAAACATGGCCCAAATGAGAGTCAAAATCATGGTAGATCAAAATCAAGAAATAAGAAGAATTTCAAGTGCAACAACTATGGCAAGAAAGGTCATGTCAAGAAGGATTGTTGGTTCAAAAAGAAGAGTGGAGTCCATGAGTCATCAAATGCTCAAGGGAATGTGGCAAATGCCTCAGATGATGGTGAAGTTCTATATAGCAAGGCAACAATGATAGTTAGAGGTAGAAAGTAGTTCGTTGATATCTGGTTATTAGACTCATGAGCAATATGACATATGGCATCTCGGAGAGAATGGTTTCAAAAATATGAACCAATCTTAGGATGTTCTGTACACATGGGCGATGATCATGCTTTGGACATCGTTGGTATTGGTACTATCAAGATAAAGATGTTTGATGGTACAATTCGTACTATTCAGGAGGTATGACACTTGATAGGCCTGAGGAAGAATCTATTATCTTTGGGTCAAATGGATAGTCTTGGATGAAAGACCCATATTGAAAATGGGCTCATGAAAGATGTCAAAGGCGCACTTGTGGTTATGAAGGTAGAAAAGATCGAGACGAATCTATTCATGCTAAAAGGAGAAACATTGGAGGAAGCTGATGTGTGTGTCGCGTCAATCAATAATGGAGAAGAGTCGACGAAGATATGGCATCTCAAACTAGATCACATGTTACAACGAGATTTGAAGATTCTATTCGATAGAAAGCTACTTTCATGGCTCAAATCAGTAAATCTACCTTTCTGTGAGCATTGTGTTACAAGTAAGCAGCATAGATTGAAGTTTAATAGATCTGATGCCAAGAGTAAATGTATTCTAGACTTGATTCATTCTAATGTATGGGAGTCACAAAAAATGTCTCTAGGAGGAGCAAAGTATTTTGTGTCTTTTATTGATGATTATTCTAGGAAATGTTGGGTGTATCCAATCAAGAAGAATTCAAATGTATTTCCGATATTCAAAAACTTTAAAGCACAGGTGGAACTTGAATATGGAAAAAATATCAAGTGCTTGAGGACAGATAATGGAAGAGAGTACACAGACAATGAGTTTCTTGCTTTTTGCAAGCATGAAGGTATTAAACGATGGTTCATAGTCACATACACGCCTCAACAAAATGGAGTGGCAGAGCGGATGAATAGAATTCTTACAGAAAGGATGAGAGCTATGTTGAGGACTATAGGTCAATCCAACTCTTTTTGGGCATAAGCAACCAAAACCGCTTTGTTATATGATTAATCGGTCGCCATCAACATCAATTGATTTAAAGACACCGATGAAGATATGGACTGGTAAGCCAGCAGACTACTCTACTTTACATTCTTTTGGATGTGCTACATATGTGATGTACAATGCCCAATAAAGAACAAAGTTGAATCCGAAATCTAGGAGGTGTATATTATTGGGGTATGTTGACAGAGTGAAAAGGGTATCGCCTATAGGATCCTACTACCCACAAGGTTATTATCAACAGGGATGTGATCTTTGCAAAAGATCAACTACTACAAACAGATGGACATGATAGCACATCGAAAGAGGTTTCAGAGACTACAGTAATATAGGTGGAAAATAATCTAGTATAAGAAACTCCAGTTTCTACTGAAGCAACACCAGAGCACGAGGTACAAGAAATAGTCAAGTTCGAGTCTTCAGAAGTTCACCCGTCAACTCATGAGAGAAGGCTACCATCTTAGCATTCAAAGTATGTTACAAAGAACAATTTTGCATACTGTCTTTTAACGGAGGACGAAAAGCCCTCAACTTTCAATGAAGCTACAAGTAGCTCAGATGTGTTTTTATGGATGGAAGCAATGCAGGAAGAAATTAAAACTCTACACAAGAACAAGACTTGGGAACTGGTACCATTGTCACAAGGGAGAAAAGCCATAGGTAACAAATGGGTCTACAAGATCAAATGGGATAACAATGATCAAGTGGAACAGTTTCGTGCAAGATTGGCAGTAAAAGGATTTGCTTAGAAAAAAGGTATTGATTTCAACGAGATATTTTCCCCAATAATTTGGCTTATAACAATCAGAATAGTTCTGGCTATGTGTGCTACATTTGACTTACATATGGAAAATTGGATATAAAAACTACATTTATTCATGGAGAACTTAAAGAAGAAATCTATATGCTCTAACCAAAAGGTTTTGCTGAAACAAGAAAGGAGAACTTGGTTTACAGGTTGAAGAAATCTCTATACGATCTCAAACAGGCGTCGTAGTGTTGGTACAAGAGATTTGATTCCTTCATTATTAGCCTTGGATACAACATACTCAGTTCAGACCATTGTACGTACTTCAAAAGGTTTAATGGAGATAATAATTTTATTATCTTGTTGTTGTATATGGATGACATGTTGGTAACAGGCCTCAATAGAGATCAAATCCTAGAATTAAAGGCACAGTTGGCTAGGGAGTTTGATATGAAGGACTTAGGACCAACAAATAAGATTTTAGGGATGTAGATTCACCGAGACAGAAATAACAAGAAGATTTGGTTTTCTTAGAAGAACTATTTCAGCAAGATCTTGTGACGCTTCAACATGCAAGATAGTAAGCCAATTTCTACCCCACTTCCTATTAATTTCAAGTTATCCTCAAGTATGTGTCCTAGCAATGAAGTAGAGATGAGAGAGATTAATCGAGTACCATATGCATCAGCAGTGAGAAGTTTAATGTTTGCCATGATATGTACAAGACCATACATTGAACAAGCAGTGGGAATAGTTAGTCGATTTATGGCAAATCCTAGAGGAGAGCATTGGAATATTGTGAAGAGCGTTCTGAGATACATCAAAGGAACCTCAAATGCTACATTATGTTACGAAGGATCAGATTTTATTGTCATAGGCAATGTTGATTCAAATTTTGTAGAGGATCTCAATAAAAGCAAGTCTACTACAAGTTATATGTTTACACTTGCAGAAGAAGCTGTAAGCTGGGTATCTAAACTACAATCGGTTGTAGCTCTATCTACAATGGAAGCAGAATACGTGGCGGCTACACAAGCTTGTAAGGAAGCAATTTGGATACAGAGATTATTGGAGGAGCTCGGACACAAGCAGGAGAATATTGTTTTGTTTTGTGATAGTCAGAGTGCTTTACACATTGCAAGGAATCTAGATTTTCATTTACGAACAAAGCACGTAAGGGTTCAGTATCACTTTGTTCGAGAAGTAGTGGAAGAAGGTAGTGTGGATATGTAAAAGAATCACACCGACGAGAACCTAGCATATGTCATGACCAAGCCAATAAACACTAATAAGTTTAAATGTTGTGGATCCTCATGTGGTCTAGTAGAAACATAAGCAAGCATGGATTTGGAAAGTGAGGAAGGATGGAAGGATTACACAAGTGACTTTAAGTGGGAGAATGTGATAATTAATGGCCTTGTTTAGTGGTAAAGCCACTTACTTGGTTTAATGTTATATTTTGTTAATGGATGAAGTAGGAAACATAGAAGATATTTAATTAAGGATGTTATTAGAGCACTAATTTCTTGTGTATTCAATGTGAAGCACTAATTTCTTGTTCATTCAATGTAGAGCACTAATTTCTTGTCCATTCAATGTGAAGATGAACATGGAGTCTTTGCTACCACAAGTTCTTCAAAGATGTTGCCTATAAATAGCTTGTTTCATTTGTGCAAAATATAAGAACAAATGAATTAGAAAGCATCCATAAGAAAGATAGTAAAAGTCTTTGTGAGAGTTATCTTGTAAGTTACTACTTAAAAAAGAAAATTTGTTTATTCTTTGTAAGTAATATCTTCCCTATTTTGTAAGAGAGTTATTTCTCCTATTACAATAGAGATTAAAATTGTTATCTCATTATAACTAGAAAAAATGTGTTGCAATCCCTATTTTACAATAGTGAAATCTTCCTATACTTGTCTGTGATTTTTTACCCCAATTTGTTCGAGGGTTTTTTCACGTAAAATATTTATGTCCATTTTATTTTCATTATTCTCAATTTCAATTTAGTTGTGTGTTAGTTTCGACTCGATAATTTTTCCTATCAATATTTAATGATATTTAATTTGACACCATTTAAGATTATTAACGTAATATTTTTATTGTTATAAATTTTAAATTTATATTATTTTTTAATTTACCTTTTTTTTCTTTCATAAACTCGTCTTTTATCTAATCCTTTCGGGAACAAGATTGACACTAATTTATTTGTAATAATGGTCGAAAATGGTAATGTGTTGTAATATTAAAACTATAAATATGAGTCTTTTATATGTTCTCTTATAATAAAAATTCACTGACTAACTTTTACACGTCTCTAATTTTAAAGGATTTTTTAAAATTTTAATAGTATTAAATAAACCCTTAAAAACAAACTATTTAAAAAGAGATATGTATGTATATAAAGGGAAAGTTCTATGACACCCATTTTGTTTTACACAAATATTGCCACACATCTTGTACCTATCATTATCTTTTAATGGTGCAGTCAACAAATTTTGTTCAGAATAGATAGTATTTAAACTATGAGTAATCAACAAACCAAAAAATTAATTATTAAATAATTGTGATTTAATAACATAAATTTTATTTAAATATATTAATGATATAAAATTTGAGATTTATTCATAAATATATGAGTAGAAGTATACAATTAAAAAAATAAATATTTTTCTATAAAATTTGTGAAAAATATAAAATATTTTCCTTGTGTCATAAAATTGAATAATAATATAATATAAGAATAAATTGTCATATATTTTTCTTATATTCAATTTTTTATTTTATTTAGTAACTTAATTAAAAATATGATAATTTAATCATTTAATTATAAAAATAAAATTAATTAAAGATAAATAATATTATACATCATAAAAATATTAAAAATAAAAAATATATTTTTTAAAATTAAGAGGGGTACGTTCCCTCGATAGACGCACGTACCTCCGCCCTGAATGGTGCTAAGAGTCTGCCTTGACTTTGCCTTTCTTTCTTTTTCTTCTTTTTATGTATTCGTTGAATCTTTGTATAGATATTACTTTTTATTTATATCAATGATACTTGTCACAACTAGGGGTGTACATAAACCGGATTGAATCGGACCAAATCGTAAAATCGGACTGAATCGGACCAAATCGAACGGTTTTACTAATTAAACGGTCCGGTCCGGTTTGTATTAATTTTAAACCGTCCAAATCGGACCAAACCGTTTTATAAGTCAAACGGTCCGGTCCGGTTTTTACTTCTTAAAATCGTTTCAAACGATCCGGTCCGGTCCGGTCCGGTTTTTACTTCTTAAAACCATTTCAAACGATCCGGTCCGAATAATATGAACGGTCCGATCCGATTACATTTTTTTTAGACAAAACCGGACCGGACCGGACCATGGACACCCCTAGTTACAACTATGATACAAATATTAGTCCACGTGTAAATATTCAATCGAATATAACTGTTATGATCAATGTCAAAATGAATTGGTTAAGCCCAATAACAATAGGGCCAAATGATTTCGTACATTTGGGCTTGAGCATTTTTCTTTTATTTAACATGACTTTGTCTGCGACAATCATAAAATTAACTTTTACTTTTAATACCAATCAATTCATATATATTAGTGTCTAAAACCAAAATCTAATATTTATACGCCGGTTACAATGTCTGCTGCTAAAAAACTTGAATATACACAAGAGAATGAAATTATACTTTGAAAAAGCACTCGACTAAGCTACGAATTTTATGAAAACAAAAGGCTGTGGCAGAGGGGTTTTTTAAGGGAAAAAAAAACCAAAAAAGATACAATCTACATTATCATTTTTTTTCTTTCTTAAATTTGATTGTAAAATGTTGTGTTTATAAAAAATAAATATATAAAAGTTAATTTTACCCAATCATATATACGAAATGACTTAATTTTATTATTTAAGTGAAGAAAAGTCGTTTATTACAAGATTGTTAAGAAGCTGTTTTGTATATTAATGAAATACGTTACTAAAGCATTGAATTATTAATGTTTGACAAATTCCATATCATTACAATTATTTCCCCCTTGGTTGTGGAAGAAGCAAATCGAACCTAGTGAAGTACAAATTTAAGCAATATACATGAAGCAAGCCAGGACAGCACGACGAGGATTAATATTAACCAAGATTAATTAATAACATTAATTGGGAATGTACATGAAGTCATGAACCTCAGTCATCCGTGTATATTCTACCAGGTAAGTTGTCCATAACCGCAAATTGCATGTTCTCAGAAGGCTTCCAATGACGTTTTCTTTGATTTATAAACCAATTGTTGATTTGCTTCTGATCAAGTCCCGTTGTTTCAGCCAATGCAATCTTATCAGCTTCCTAGTTTGCATTATAAATCAAACACACATAAAAGAATATATTTATATAAATATAAATAAAGGGATACAATTTTGTATACTTTGCATATTAAGTAGCCTGAAAGAGGAATTGAAAGAAGAAAAAAAAAATTACCGTTGGATAAGGCCACTTATAATGAACATTCCACCAACTCAGCAGTGTTTGCCTAGCTTCTTTTGGTAGCTTTCCTTTCTTCTTCTTCTTAGAGAACTCCAGTTTTAAGGTTCCAATACGACTTCCAAACCTTCGTAAAAGCCTATCTTTAATATTTCTCTCTTCCCCCCTTGGCTCTGAATCTAGTTCCTCTGCCTCTCCTCCGCTCAGGTCCTCACCAGAGGATACTGCTCCTTCATCTGATCACATGAGAAGCATCAGAAATATTGTCATCAAAGTGCACAAAACTAGTATTAGTTTTTATTGTATCAAACCATAAGCATTCAATTGATTGTGACCACCTAACTTTACAAACGAGAATAGCAAGACTTGAATCTCGAAAAACACCCACTTAGCCATCTCTACTAGAGGGCATGAGCATAAAAATAAAATATATCTGTTGATTTTCGAAATACAAAAGGTAAAGGCAAAAAATTTAAAAGTTAAATCCCGATAATAATAACTTGTAGAAAATCGATGCACGTTTTTAAATAATAAGATAACGGATGAGATAATAAATAAATGTAAAAAAAAGTGTTTGAAAAAGATTGAATTTCCTATAGATAATATCTAAATTTGTTAAGTAAAAGAAAAATCTCAAATTAAAAAGACACATGCTTTGAAGATATTTTAAAATATTAAATAAAAAACATATAGTTTAATAATCTATAACTTTCAATAAATATAAAGCCTACATGTATCTTCATAATATAAAGCTTTTACGAAAATATATTAAATTGAATCTTATTAAATTGTTATAATTATTTTATATTAATAACAAACTCTATAATATAATCAGATAAAATTGATTATAAATATTTCAATAAAATAACTTATATTAAAAGTAATATTTAATTTATTTTATATAATTTGTTTACCTATCAAAAAAATTTAAAATTAATATTTAATTTATTTTTATATTTTTCTTATATTTAAAAATAAATAATTATAAAAAAATCAAGACACATAATTATATAATTAAATTTCATACAAACTAAATAAAATATCGAGTATGATTTAGATATACACTCACTTTTAAACTAAATTTTTACGTAATCATACGATTCTTATTTTATATAATAGTCTTACTTTACAATCAAACATATGACTTTACAAAAATTATATAGTCAAGATATATGCCTTTAACCTAAGCTCCTTAACTTATGGATTCAATCATGATACTTTATCACATTATTTTTAATATATTCATCAAGCTTTTTCATATGACCCATATTCTCAATTAAAGATGTAAAGTATGTTATCATAGTGCCTATATCAAATTTAGTACATCGTACCGATTCCTGGTTCAAATTTGTTACAATCACATTTCCTATTCTAATTTAAATTTTAGTCATAACATAGTCACTTTAAACATTAATATTACATCATTTTTCTTTATTAAACTTTATCATTATAAATAGTTATGTTTCATATTTTTATTATTATTTTCACATTTTTATTTGGATCCATTTAAAAAAATTAAGATATCTCAACAAATATTATCTCATTAGGTCAAAAATTAAATGTGTTAAAGATGTGATGATTTTTTAAAACTAATAGATGGGTTAATGAGACATCATATAGTGTTTTCATATTGCCTATATCCAATTTACTACCCCCAAATTGGTTCGTGGTTCAAATTTGTTACCATCACATTTACCCTTCTAATTTAAATTTTAGCCATAATATGCATCACTTTAAATATTAATGTTACATCATTTTTCTTTATTAAACTTTAACATTATAAATAATAATGTTTTATATTTTTTATTATTTTTGTATTTTTATTTGTTTCATTTGGACCCATTTAGAACAAATAAGATATCCCAATAAGTACTATCTCATCATGTCAAAAAATAAATGTGATAAAGATGTGATGATTTTCTAAAACTAATGGATTGTATGATGGCTTAATGATGTTGAATATTGGCTCTAAAAGTAACAAATTAGTGACCTAATTTGTTACATTATTTAAGGAAATTAGTGACCTAATTTGTTACATTATTTAAGGAAATTAGTGACATAATTTAAGAAAAAAGAGTATTGTTTCACCTATAAATAGGAAAGAGTTCATGCATTCTAGAACAAGGCAAAAATCAGAAAAAATTAGAGAGAGCATAAGCAAACTCAAAAAGAAAAAATATATAATGAGTTTGAGAATTTTCTATGAATTTGGGGAAACCCCTAAGAGATATTATTAGTGATGAAATATGTATGTATATCCTATATATTTCCTACTCAATTCAATAATATCTTCTGCCTCCTGTGTACCTAGATGAATTATCGAACCACGTAAATTCTGTGTCATTTTACCGCTTTGATATATTCATATATCGCTATTTATTGCTTCCGTGCACAACAAATTAGTATCAGAGCCAAATATAACAGTATTATATATCAAACCTAAGCTCTAAACGATACGAACACAACGGTAAAAAAATCGCTCAAATCGGAAGTCAGAATCACCATCGGACTACTACTGTCAACAACTGAGTCAACTCACTAAGTTGAACCGAATTAACTTAACCACTAGTGATATTTGGACCGAGTTGGTCCGATTTTCATCCTTTTTCAGTTGAGTCGGACCTATTCCTAACTAATTGGACCATTCTAGATTCAATCGCGAACTCCATTTTTTCAAATAAGGTATAAAATTTGGAAAACCATTATTTTAAAATGTAAGTGTAAAATTTCTATTATCCGTTTGTACTTATAGCTGATAAAAGAGAGATCGGAGAAGGTGAACAAGATGACCTTAGAATTTCTGGCACACCAAGTTGTTCTACTCGAAAAACTATGTTGTCCAACGCAAAGTTTGAGGTGGAGAAATTCGATGACACCAATAACTTTAACATGTGGCAATATGAAGTATTAGATCTATTGTTCCGAGAAAGATCTAATATAGCCTTGGAGACCATGCCAGGAGATTATTCAAATGAAGATTAGAATTATATCAACTGACAAGCTTGTGGCACACTTCGACTGTGCTTAGGAAAAGATCAGAAGTACTTTGTCATGAAAAAGCATGTAGCTGCAATTCTCTAGAAGAAACTAGAGGACAAGTACATGGCGAAAAGTATTAAGAATAGATTTTACTTGAAGAAGAAACTTTCCATTTCCAGTACAAGAAAGGTACCCCTATGATTAAGCAATTAGATAATTTCAATAAAATTTTTGTCGATTTGCAAAATTTAGATATTAAAATTATTGATTAAGATAAAACTTTATTGTTACTGAATTTATTACTTGAGAACTATGAGCATTTAACCACAACCCTAATATATGGAAAAGATGAGATTAAGTTCGTAGATATTTTAAATACTTTGGTACATAACGAGTATCGAAAGAAGGATCAACATGATTATAGAGACTCAATATCAGAAGCATTGACGACAGCCAGAGGTAGGATGAACAACAAAAAATATAGCGGATCAAATAATATGGGGCAATCCAGATCAAAGTCCAGAGGAGAGTCATCCAGAAGACGTCTAGAGAAGGACGATTGTGCCTATTGTCAATAGAAAGGGCACTGGAAGAAAAATTGTCTAAATAAGGACAAGTCGAATGCAAATGTTGCACAAAAGGCCGATGAAGATGAAGAATCGACCTTTTCAATTTCATCATGAGATACCTACTCAGATAAATGGATCCTTGATTATAAATGTTCTTATCATATGTGTCCAAACAGACATTGGTTTTCAAGTTTTGAGGAGCTCGATGGAGGAGTTGTGCTTATAGGCAACGACAATGCCTGTTAGACAAAAGGGATTGGAATAGTATGACTAAAGATACACGATGGTACAATTAGACAATTGACAAATGTAAGATATATTCCTGACCTAAAGAAAACCTTATTTCTTTTGGTGTTCGAGATTCTGATGGTTATAAGGTAACCTTGGAAAATGGAGTCTTAAAAGTTATACGATGTGCATTTGTAGCAATGAAGGGTACTCGGAGGGCAAACTTGTATTTCCTAGATAAGAGTACAGTTATAGGAAGAGTAGTTGTCTTAAGCAATTCTAAAGAAAAGACAAATGATTTTTCCCGCCTATGGCACATGTGCTTAGGGCATACCGATGAGAAGGCTTTGTAAGCCTTAATGAAGCAAAGTCTTTTGAAAGGTGCCAAGACTGAAAAGTTGATTTCTACGAGCATTGTGTAATTAGAAAACAAACAAGAGTCAAGTTTGGCACTCCCATTCATCGTACTAAGGGATCTCTTGATTATATTCACATAGATGTCTAACGACCTTGCAAGAATGCTTTACTTGGAGGTAAATGTTGGTTTGTGAATTTAATTGATGATTTCTGTAGATATGTATGGATATACATCATAAGTCAAAAAGATGAAGTTCTGAATATCTTTCTTAAATGGAAAAAAATGATCTAGACTCAAATAGATAAGAAAATTAAGAGGTTCAGATCTGATAATGGTAGCGAGTACAAATCAGATCCTTTTTTCAAAGTTTCTCAAGATGAAGGGATAATCAGACATTTTTCAGTTCCTTGTACACCATAACAGAATGGAGTTGGAGAACAAATAAATCATACTTTGGTTGAAAAAGTTCGATGTATGCTATCTCAATCCAAATTGAGCAAGACATTTTGGGCTTAGGCTTTATCATATGCAACCCATATAGTCAACAGACTTCCTACGACTGCATTAGATGGGAAAACTCCTAAAGAGGTATGGTATGGACAACCTACTTCTGATTATGATTCATTGCAAATATTTGGATGTCTTGTAAATTTTCGTGTTAGTGAATCCAAACTGGATCCTAAAGCAAAGAAATGTATTTTCTTAGGCTTTAAGAAAGGAGTACAAGGATTTTTACTTTGGTATGGTGAATCCAAGAAGATCGTCTTAAGCCGAGATATCACATTCGACGAGTCTGTTTTATTGAGACAGACAAATTCAGAGAAAGAGAATGAAAGTTCAAATACTCTTTCTAAGGTGATGCTTGAAACTCCAAAAGATCCAGAAAATATTGCACCAACTAATGATCATAGTAAAGATGAAATTTATGATCAAGAAGATATCTCAATTGAAGTGGAAGTTCTCTCACCATCACAACCTATGAATCAACAGCCATAATCTATTGTCACTACTTGACCGAAAAGGGGGATTATGAAATCTACCAAATACATAGACATAGTAGCATTCGCACTTCCAATAATTGATGATGATGTCCCATGCACTTACAAAGAAGCCAGGTAGAGAGTTGATAGTATGGAGAAGAAGATGGCAATAGATGAAGAAATGAAGTCTCTACATCAGAATCATACTTGAGAGTTGGTTCAACTTCCCAAAGGAAGAAAACTATTGGTTACAAATGGGTCTATGCTAAGAAGAAAGGTGTTCCAGATAAAGACAACATCAGATACAAAGCCAGACTGGTAGCAAAAGGATATGCTCAAAAAGAAGGAATATACTATAATGAGGTATTCTCACATGTTGTTAAGCATTCATCTATTCGGATATTATTGGCGTTGGTAGCATAGTTTGATCTTGAGTTAGTTCAACTCGATGTCAAAACAACTTTTCTCCATGGTACTTTGAACGAAGAGATCTACATGTCTCAACCGGATAGCTTTAAAGTTCCAAGACGAGAGAATTGGGCTTGCAAACTGAACAAGTTAATTTACGTTTTGAAATAATCACCGTGACAGTGGTACAAGCGCTTTGATAACTTCATCAGAGAGTAGTACACAGGCAATTAGTTTGATCATTGTGTATACTTTTGAAACTCCAAGACGGTACCTTCATTTATTTGATCTGATATGTTGATTGCATCTAAGAGCAAGGTGGAGATCGACATATTGAAGGCTCTGTTGAGTTCAGAATTTGAAATGAAAGATCTTGGAGAAGCTAAGAAAATTATTGGGATAGAAATCATAAAAGATAGAGTTACAAGCACAGTCTATCTGACACAGACTTAGTATCTGAAGAAAATACTACAAAGATTTGACATTTATGAAAAAATCAAACCAGTAAATACACTAATTGCTTCTCATTCATTTTCAATTGAGTGCATTGATGTCACCTAGCACTACCGATAAGAAGAAGCAAATGGAGCGTGTTCTATATACAAATTTTGTTGGTGCCTTGATGTATGCAATGGTTTGCACTAGACTTGATATTTCCCACTTTGTTAGTATGATGAGTCGGTACATGCATAATCCCGATAAAGGACACTAGAAAGTAGTGAAGTGGATTCTACAATACATCTATGGTACTGTGGATATTGGTTTGAAGTTTAAGAGAAACAAGAGTGAAGGCAAACACCTAGTCATATATATGGATTCTGACTATGCTGGAGATCTGGATAAACGTCGATATACAATTGGTTATGTGTTTAGCAGAGAACCAAGTTCATCATGGTCGCACCAAGAACATCGATGTTCGATTTCATTTTGTTCGAAAAATCATCAAAAAAGAGAATGTTATACTCCAGAAAGTTATAACTGTAGATAATCCTACATATATGCTTACAAAGGTGGTTACAAGGATCAAGTTTCAACACTGCTTGAACTTGATCAACATCTCTCGAGCTTAGAACGCCTAGGACACATTTGGAGGCAGCGTTATTAACTTTTTCACCAAGGTGGAGATTGTTGAATATTGGCTCTAAAAGTAACAAATTAGTGGCCTAATTTATGGTATGATTAAGAAAATTAGTAGCATAATTTAAGGCTTAAATTATGGAACAATTTAAGAAAAAGAGTCTTGCTTCATCTATAAATAGGGAAAAGTTCATACAATGAAGAACAAGGCAAAAATAAAAAAAAAACAGAGAGAGCATAAGCAAACTCAAAGAGAGAAAATACTTAGTGAGTTTGAAAATTTTATATGAGTTTGGGAAAACACTTGAGAGATATTATTAGTGAGAAAATATGTATATATATTCTGTATATTTCCTACCCAGTTCAATAATATTTGGTGCCTCTCGTGGACCTAGGTGAATTGCCAAAACACATAAATTTTGTGTCCTTTTACTGCTTTGATATATTCATATTAATAATACCGTTTTGAATATTGGCTCTAAAACCGAATGCATAGACATATAAGTACAAAAATTAGGAAACAAAAACAATATAGATATGCATGATACATACAATGCAAACCTCAAGTCACATATCATTTTATCTAACTATCATTTTATCTAACTATCACACCCTTACAATGTTTATAAATTGCAACCACCCCTGATATTCGAATTGAAGGGATTAAGAGCTTGAAAATGTCATGATTCAAACCACCTTGATAAACTCATGAATAATTCATAAGATTACTACAATACATACATATAGTCTCAGAAATTACATAAAGTTTTGGCCTTGATTAGTTAAAAATTGAAACCATAGACTTATCCTATGACCTCGGTTATTTAAAAACTGAGATCAAAGACATACCCTATTAATTTTTTACACCACATACCAAATTTTTTTATCAACTTTTTTTGTTTTTCCTCTTTTTTTTCCTTTTCCTTCCCTCTCTTTTTCTTTTCCCTAGTGTCGAAAATCACCAACGCATACCATTCCTTTTCGCAACCCAACTCTGACTGTACAGTTCACCTTCTCTACCGCTCTACATATGTCACCGTCAATGGCATCGACTTTTCACTTCTCAAAGCAGTTGAGAAATCCCAAAATATAATTGAGATTCTCGACCTACTAACCCTAAAAAAGCTCGTGCTCTCCTTTGAATCTATTGCAAGTTGCTATCGGATAAGTCACACAGATAGGGATAAATGAAGAAGGTTACAGGTTGTACCAGAATAGAGGCCTATTAGGTCCTCTAATAAAACCCTATTTTGAACACTCATATAACCCTATGAGGTACGACATCTATGATCTAGAGCTTTCTTCATGAGCTATGCCTTCTCTATTCATGAACAGATAGTTGATTGCTATTTCAATTTCGTGCAATTTTGGTAGGTTTTAAGTTTATTATATTCTTGAAATCAAGATTAAGTTCATCAACATCCTTGAAATCAACATTATGTTGCTTCATATGACAAAGAAGACAGCATCAGCCACTATGTCAATTCATTTGTTCTCACCAGTTGACACTAACTAAGAAGGGAGACCATCACCACTCCTCGCGACAACATGTTTAGAATTTCTCTATTTATTATTACTTTCATCATGTGGAAATGTTTGCTTGTGAATCTTCTTCTGAAGTTTTGGTTTTGTATATCTAATAGTCATTGAGCTTTTGGAAATTGTTCTTTGTTTGAGAATGATGTTGCATATGATTTTGGTAATTTGGATTGCATGTGGGTAGAAAAGATGACGACAATTGCTAAAACTTGCTTGTTATACAATCTCTATCATTCTCCTGTTACTTGATTTTTATTTGCTCATAAGGAGATTCTTTTGTTAGTGCATTTCTTTAGTTATGTTAAAGAATGATTTTTTAGATTTTCTTTTTCTCCTATGACCACGGTTATTTAAAAATCAAGACTATAAGGTATGTCTATGGCCTCGATTTTTCAATAACTGAGTTCATAGATAACAATCTATAATCTCTCTTACTTAGGTCTCAGTTCTCATAACCATAGCCATAGACCTACGGTTATGGTTAAAAACGAGAACCATATGCATGTATTGTAGTAGTGTAACTTTGCATTAGACAAGATCAAGGTTTAGGGTCTGTTTAGAATTTAATTTTACATAGTTAACACTTAGCTTTACAACAATTGAAGTATGTTTACTTAGTAATCTAATTTTAAGTTTGTGGTAATGAATAACAAATTGTTAAAAGTTATATTTTTTATTAGATGAACATGTGCATGTTACATATATGAGAATAATAATCCAAAAATACCCTTAAAATTAACATATGAACTCACAATATAATAAAAAATTCATGAAAGTATATTAGACATATGTTTCCCATGTTATAAGAATGTTTAATATATGAAGAAGGATTAAAATTAGAATTACATATAAGGGCTATAAGGGCTATGCTATACACTTAATCCTTAAAATTACTAACCTAAATAAATATACCATAATAGTAATATGACTAGAGTGTAAACAAGATTAACTTATATGAATAAATTGAGAATATGATAAACCATATTATCTTAGGCGAATTGGGGATAGGTTTAAACCATGCAACCACCTTCAAAACACTTTTTCTTTTTAATAATTACACTACTCACACACCATGATTAAAACTTAAGACCAAGGTAGTTCTTTTTGTTCTAAACGGAGCCTGGATACTTCATTTTATTGATCTAACCAAGTCAACCATAAATTATTCCAATTAATAATAGTAATCTGTATACCCCTCTAAAAAATAGATTGAATTCCACTTTATTTCACGCTCTAAATTTTTTATGGTTCGATCAATTTTTCTTGAGCGAAAGAGAGGATATCTCGATCGGGGAAGAGAACGGGAAAATACCATATGACCCAATATATCTGACAAGTCGCACTATACGTCAACCCACGATGCATCTTCCTCTCCAAGACTTCGAAAAGGTACTTTTGGAACACCAATAGACATTATATGAAAAAAATGAAATAGATACCCAACATCTCCAACACTTTGAAAAGACATTTCTAAGAGTAAAAAAAATCACTTTAAGACCAAATTAAAAACTAACACTCTATTTGGTTTCAAAGATCTCTATCATTTTATTATGGTTCATGCTTAGACATATGAACTTTCTAAATATATTTTTAGAAGATATTTAGTGTATAATATTTGATGACAATATGTATGATATTGTCAAATATGATGACAAATATTTTAATGAAATAATTTATATTTAAAAAAATATTTAATTTATTTTATGTAATTTTCTTAACTATCAAATAATTTTATTATAAAATTTATTTAAATCAATATTTAATTTAATTTCATATTTTTTTACATTTTAAAAATAAAAATAAAAATCTAATTTGCAATAAAATAAGAAATCAAAACAATAATTTTAAAATTAAAATTGCAAACAAATTAATTAAAATGTTAAATATGATTTACACACATAGTACTAAATTTCTATATAACACATAAGTTTTATTATATACAATACAATAAGATATTAATTTATTGACAGAGCACCTAGAAGTTGGAAAAATTTGGAGACATTAGCATTTTCATTCAATTGAATCATAAATTACAAATAGATTGAAAACATAAGGGTTAAATTGGACCAAGAAAATACTAGCAAGTTGTAATACACGGCAGAATGGGTGATGCTGCCCAATTCACTAAGCACGCGACTTTAATAGCTATGAAAAATAAGTCCTGATGAAGAACCCGTTTGTCATCTATAGTTCGCAACAAGAGAGGTCGAAAAGAAAGAAAGTAAGAGACAGACAAAATCTCAGCGTCTGGTTGCATCGTTTGTCAAATCGGACAGAGAAAAACACTCCGAGGCAGAGTGGACAAGACCGTACAGCCTCCAATCAAATCAAAATAATATACAAGACCCCCCTCTCTTTTTTTCCCCAAATCTACCACTACGATCAAAGAGCCACAGTCCTAAGTCCCCACTACCCATCTTCCAAAAAGTCCCACCACCACACACTTTATGAGCTCATTGTTCTGCCCAAATCCCTTGCCTTATCTTTTTAATCACTCAAAGTCCTTTAATTTTAGAGTAAATTGCAAAATTTATTCTTACAAATTTAACTAAATTTACAGGTAAATTTGAACACAATTAAAACAAATAATTTAATTAAATAATTTTTAAAACTTTACAAACTCTTAAATCAAATAATTTAATCTCTAAACTTTAAAATTTTAAATATATATATATATAATTTAAAAAAATTTAAGAAATAAATCATACTTTTTAAACTTTAAAAAACTAGAGTTTGAAAATCAAAGATAAAATATAATCTTAATTTTATGTATTTAATATCATAATTTATAAAATGTGTTTAATTCTATTGATTGTGAAAATAAAAATGAAAAATCAAGTAAATATTGACAAAACAAATTTTTATGTAAAGTAAATTTTAATTAAAAAAATTAATTTTTATCGTGTAAAATTTACATTTATACCTTAATCAATAATGAAAAGAGAGAATATGATTATAAGAATGTACATTAAATAATAAAAATTTTGTTTAAATTATATTAAAAAAATGTTTTAAAGTTAAAATGAAAAATCAAGTAAATATTGACAAAACAAATTTTTATGTAAAGTAAATTTTAATTAAAAAAATTAATTTTTATCGTGTAAAATTTACATTTATACCTTAATCAATAATGAAAAGAGAGAATATGATTACATGTACATCAAATAATAAAAATTTTGTTTAAATTATATTAAAAAAATGTTTTAAAGTTAAAATTTTGGAGAAAATTTTGCTTTTTCATAGTTAAAAATTACTTCGTTACGAAAAATATAAAAATTTACATGTCACGTTTACTAGAAAAACAAGTTAAAAAATTAACAAAGTAAACATATGGAATTGCCATCAAGTTTTAAGTCACGATACACAAGTCAACAACAATAAACCCTATACATTTATTTAAAAAAAATTAAGTCAAACCCTACACGACAATAGGTCCGTCCTGATTATAAAAAAAAAGAAGAAGGAAATACTACATACACTAAACCAAGTTGACATTCAGGCCAACTAACACCAAAAGAGAAATGAGGAAAAAAAAATACACTTTTTTTTCCCTTTTCTTCGTATCTCGTTTTAATTGGTCTCAACAAATATGAAAACCATACCCCCTTAATCCTCGTTAGTTTATTAATTTCAGAAATGAAAGAAAGGAAGGAACAAGAAAAAAAGGGAGAAGTCAAAGATAAAAATAAGAAAGTTGGGAGATAAAGCAGGAACTCACCCCATCCCAAACTGGCAAATTAAAGGGACTAATAAACACGTGTACTGAAAGTCAGGAAGCAAAAAGACCCACAGCATAGAATTTTTTTAAAATAATTTAGGACTGATTGCGAAGAGATATAAACTAATAACTCTACCCATTCACCTCAAAAATATTAACGCTATTTTTATTTTATTTCTCTCTCTATTTTTATTTTACTCTTATCCTTTACTAAGGAATACATAATCACAAATTACATAAAAAAATTCTCGCACAGCACAACAGATTTCCTAGAAAGTGACAAGCACTAAGCAAGAGGAACAGTCAACAGAAACACAGTGATGGGATGAGAGAGTTGAGAAGCACACGTAAAAGCTGCCTTAGAGCGGAAACTGCGGGAGTCCATGTGATCTGAACCAAGCTCTCCCGCTCGTACATGGGCTCTGTCACGCTGTAAAAGTTATGGAGACCTACCATACATTCAACTTTCACTACCCCATAACGCCCTTCGTATTTCCCAACTGCATTAAAATCCTATTTCACCTAACACTGGTCAAGGTTAACCACAGATGCAAGTTGGGCATTTGCCAAGATACAGTAATCAAACGTAATCGAACGAAAAACTGGACATAATCCTTGGAGCACACCACCAAAAAAAAAAAAAAAGAAGTTAAATACAAGACAATGTCATGCATACGAAAAATAATTAATGGAAATGTCTGTTTGTACCAGACTAATCTAATCCGTGTTAAAGGCAAATCAAAAAATATGTCTTTAGTCTGAGATAAATGAAAATTTTGAACTACATAAATAAGATACTAATGCTCTCAATCGACTTCGCATATACAACTTTTGGTGCAAATTACGTTAAAACATTGTACAATTTTTTGAGCCAATTGTAGTATTTCTAACATATGTAACATTAATTGATAAACCTATAAAAATATTATATAAATTTTTTATCAATAACTTCAATTTTTGGAAGAAATAATTTCCAAACAAGTTCTAACATCTTATTAAATCTGAAGTTCCTATGTTCCATTAAGCACAAGGTTTTGAAAGATTTGTTTACAAACAAATTCTAACAGTAACATAAAAGAATTGGACTCTTATCTGTAATTCATGATAATGTTATCAAATCCTAAGCACCTAAAAAAACCACAATTCTATCAAAGAAAATATATAGACTCCCAATAACCATGAAATAAACCAATAATACTACCAAACAACATGTCAAAAGCTTCCAATACAGGATATAAATTGCATACACAGGTGTCAGAATTTATATTTACAGAGTAAATCACAAACAATAAAACAAGATGAATCTGCATTATTGCAAAAAATTAAAAAAAATTATAAAAATAAGAGAAATTGTAAATTAACATTACTGACATGTATGTGGGGACCCAATCATTTACCTTATAAAATAATTACACTTAAAATGTAAACACGATACAATAACAAAAAGTGAGAGGCATCAAAAAACTTTTTTAACAATTTTTTTATAATAATAACGTCACCTAAGATGACATAGAACCAGTCTGTAGTGTAAAAACAATATTCTATACAATACATCTCAATCTTCTAGTGCAAGATCGCACGAGAATACCTAAGACCTTTCCCTAACAAGAAAAACTTGAATGATCCAAAATTCAGATAGAAAAAATATAACGGCATCATTTTTCTTATTTAAATAAGAACAACTAATGCACGTATAAGATATCAAAATTTCCCACACGTTCATATAACTACGAGTAATAACCAAAAAGATTCAATTTGAGTTTGTAATTTTAATTTGTTTTTAAGGTTCGGTTATTCTTTTATTTAAAATATAGAGTTCGGTTCTGATTCTAGTTTTAGAGGTAGGGTAATCTAAACCCAATATTATAAATTATAAATTTATATTTTATTAAATATTATATTTTTTATATATGTAGAGATAAAAATACTTATAATTTAATATTTATATATAGAAATATTAAATATTTATACTTTAATATTTATAAGAAAAAATAAAATCAAATATATTAAATATACATAACATATTATTATTTTTAATTTGTAAACATTTTCATATTACAATTTCAAGTTTTCAAAAAATTTTAAACTAGAAAGATGTTAAAATATAATTTTTGGACTTCCAAATGAATAAACATTACTAAGTGATGATCTCCCGCAAATTCTAATTCGGTTTCGATTTAAAATATAATACAATATTTCAATTTCAGATAAAACTTGCACCTTTTAACCCCATTTTACCCCATTAAATTCTCTAAAATCGTAAGTCAAGACTTTACACATGCCCAAATATGTTACATGTTTACTTAATAATCTAACATTATGACAAATTTTATATTTTAAATCACATGTTTAAATCACACAAAAAAAAATTATTTCATCTACTAAAAAAAGACTACATAACAATGAGCATAAACCAAAACTCATTGGCATAAAAAATCATTACTTAAAAAGATGTTCAAAATAAAAAATTAACAATTAATTCCAGAAACCGCAAAGAGAAAAAGGAACTCACTACTGTATGCTAAAATCCTTTAAAAAAAATGGAAAAAAGAATTTAAACAATCCCTGACACAAACAAAGCACGTGAATATATTCTAAATATAAATGTTCAAATCAAAGTCTGCCACAATATCAGGAAAAAAAAAAGAATTATTTGCTTTTGGCTCCTTTAATTACTTTCTATATTTTGTTCAGATGAACTCAGCTTTGCAAAAGTGGAGTTAAGGAGAATACTCATAAGCGGTTCAAATAAAGCAATACTAAGGCTAATTAAAAAAGGGTAACGGCATCAATAAAAAGGCAACATGTACTTCCACTCAAAAATAATAATAGTTGCCAACTAGCTAACTTTAATGATTCACAGACATTCCACAAAGTTCCTTAATTATCCTAATCATCATTTTTTAATCTCTTTGGAAGTCGAAAGCTGCAATCCTATTCCAATATCAGTATGTCACAACGCCCACAGTTGTGCAAATGGAAACAATACCAGCATTTCTTTGATGGAAATACGTACAAATATTGCTCTTTTCATCAACAAATGCGATTAGTTTAATAAAGACAACTGGATATCGAATAAGTAAAACATAAATACGCCACCAATCCCAAACATGAGTTCTTTCAGAAAGCTCTACTGGAGCACACCTCCACGTGATTAGTAAGATTCGCACGATAATTTCTTTATAATGTGGATTTTCATGCATAAGATGATATGTCTATTCTCAACTAATAATATGCATGTGGTATAAGTATGTCATTTACAGTAAATAATAACACTTCCTGAAGAAACCTTCACAATATCATTGATGGGAGTAAAAACATCAGCAGCTACGGAACAACAAATGCCATCTCGATCTTAAGACTCCAAATATGCCACTTTAAACATAAATTAACTCTAATATTAGATCAGTGGTTTAATCACATAACTGACTACACCAGTGGCCAATTTGGGTAGTTATTTCATGCTACCTCCCAACATCTACATGCAGTACGCATGGCCTCTTTGAACTTGTGGTTCAACACATTAACAAGGAAGACTTCAACATAAATCATTACTTCAACAAAATTTACAAAAGACTACTTGTACGCAATCAGCCATATCATCATATTGTAGAAACGTAAGACACCATTTTATGTCATTTTTTATTGTTCCCCCTCCCCCCAAAAATAAGGCCAATGCCACTTGGTCTCATCCAACAAACTACAAGTTTAACCACAGACAACTTATATCTCTACGGAAATTAGGGTATTTAACGTTCGCAACCTATCAAATGAAAAATAAAACGAACAAAATTCTAGGTTGAAAAGGTTATGTGCAAACCCATAAAACACATTGAAGAACTTGAATTGTTCAGCAATACACAATGTAGTTTTTTACATGAGTCCGTGTTTCAAGATTTCTTCAGTCTAGTTAACATAAAATTAAGCGCATTTCCAATTCCCCACACAAAGTCCTTACTATTAACAGTGACGTTTGATAAAAAAAATAATAAATGAAAAGGCAAGCACGTTGCAAAGGGACTTAAGAACCAAAATTAGATTGACACAACCTATGTGCAGTGAGCTCGGTGTGACCAAAATGAAAAAGAGAGCATTAATTGAGTTATAAAGGAGGATAAACAATAGAGAAGCAGCACAAAGGCCTCAACCAGACATCTTGAAAAGAAACACTCAAGGACACTGTTCTTACGGCAAGTAAGGGGCCATCAACCCTGAAACGTCACATCAGAATTTCTAATGTTATTTTTTTCTCTTAATTTCAACCTCTATGATCTATCTTTCCCTGGCACATAGTTTCTTCAAATAAAAAATGTACAAAGCATAACTATGAAAAAGTAACGCAACCAAAATGGGAGGAACATGGGATGACAAAGATTTCATTAAACAAGTGAATTGAAAAGAAAAAAGATTCAATTCAAACACTGTGACTGATCCCTCACTGCACAGCACTCTAAAATTTCTGGGTACAACATTAAGAATAGAGTGAGTATGTGTGTTTGATAGAAAATGCATGCAATGACAAAGATTGATGACCATACACAAATAAAAAAATAAAAACACAACACTAAATGCTCTTTTGATGAAATAGATCAGGACAAGGGCCCTTATTTCCTAGGGTTTGTTTCTGTTTAACTGTATATGATAATATTACCATATATATCTGAAACTTTGATTATTCAGTGCGTATTTATTAGCTGCTTAACAAGTGGTTGTGCCCATAATAAGTAAAGAATTCTTCTCTATATAACAACTATCTCACGTATACTCAGATTATATTGTTAAATAATATTTTATCAAATTACTAATAATTTATCATAAAATTGTGATATACATTAAGACAGACTTTTTAATAAGTAAAAGGCAAGTAATATAAGCTGGACCAAAACCACTAGGAAGTGAGAGTAACTAAGTTTTTGCCACTTGAGCCTTCTGACATTCACGCTAAGTTGCGCCGTTTATAGAAAACAGTACATTTTCTTCCCCACCCAGCGAAGATATGTTTTAGCCCATTTTACAAGTATTTTGATAAACATGCTAAATATAGAAATTAAAATTACCACCCAATTCACAAATATAGATAGTAAGAGAGAGAAAGGTGGAGAGAGACTGACCGGAATGGCTTCTGAGAGAGGCCCCAGTGCAGAGATTGCTGAGCTGAGACTCGATCATGTTCAAGAAAGTGGTAGCCTCATCAAAAGGTCTTGACAGATCTGATTTATACTTGACCAACATGTCACAGTAGGTTTCCTAGTTCGAAAGAAAGAAAAGGCAGAGAAACATGATAAATACAAAACCATGAGCATCCTCTAAATATGAACAAAAAAGTAGATTTGTTTTATACGAAGAGAGAAGAGAAATAAGGGGGGGGACCATGAACTCATCAAGCTCGGGATCGGCTCCTAAGCACGTGGAAATGCATCCTTGCTTGGAAAGGTCGTTTTCTCGCCGGATTTCGTCCAACAAACTTGCTACCTCCGGAGGCGCTCCTACCTAGCATCCAAATATCAGTCCCAATACCATATGTTAGTGCTTTTCTTTCTTTCAGTTTTGAAAGCTCCATTAATATACATTCACACAAGCCATATTTTCAAACTTTTACTTTGTTTCTCGAAATAACTAAGCCAGAATTTGGAAAATCAAAAGAATAATTAAGCTCAAAAGTTCGATAAGAGCGGAGTTCTAAGAGCCTTGAATCCAAAAAACCAGTACAAATCGCGTATAGTAGAAAGCAAAAACAGCTAGGATTTATGATTTTATATATAATAGCAAACGAAAATGGCTTAAAACATTCGTTTAACTTTGGTACAAAGAGGTATGGTTTTGTTGGCTTCAGAAAGCGAAGTTAATTCACCTTTTGGCAATCAACATAAGCTTGAAGAAGCTTAGGATAGCTAGGATGAGAAGCAATTTTGGCTTTGATAACAGTGGGGATATCTTGTTCTCGTTGATATTCGTGAGTAATCAAAGCAGCTTCGGATATGGCGGAAGCAACGGAGAGCAACTCTTCGGATCCGAACATCGGAATCCGATCGCGAAACCCTGCCGAAGCCAACAAGCTCTGGTACTCCGATGGTAAAATCAAATTCTCCGGCGTCATCAGCAAGCCCTTGTCAGAGTACTCACCAGTTGCTTGTAGTCCGTATATATCTTCCATAAATGCTTATCTTCTTATCTTGTACAAGAAAATCAAGAACAAACTAATTGCTCTAATGTATTAAAAGCTAATTTAATAATACTAGATAGATGGAAATTGTGAAGTACTCGTGATTTATTTTAAAAATATTTTTTTAGGGTTTTATAAGTCAGAAAATTATACGACAGGAAACTCAGGACTGAGAGTAATATGATCGCGGGAATTGAAGTAGCAGAGGCTAAACTGGAGGTGTTATTGGGGAGTGTGAGATTAATTATTATTTGGCGAACAAAAACAAAGAAGCAAAGCAACGTTCAAAGGACAAACGCAGAAGTGTGAAGTGGATGGGGCCTTCTTCATGCCGGGCTTCTTTCTTTTTCTCTTTTCTTCCTAAAAATGCTGTCCTATGTCTTGCTCTAATTTTCATTTTTCTCTTTCCTCAATTGTTAATTAAAAAGGAATAAATGATATTATTATAGTAGTTTTTTTGTTTTTTATTCAAAATTATATAAATATTTATTATATAAATTATTTATTTTATTCACACAATTAATTCTATTTAGTTGAAATTATTATTTTCTACTTATCCATATATATAGGTTATCTGTTAATCAAATCTTCTTTGTATTCAGCTTTTCGTTCCAATTATTAATACTCTTAAAAATTAATTTAATAACATTTGAAATGTTGACATAAATTGAATGTTTTTAAGATGAGAAATGAAGATAGAGTATTAAAAGATTATCATAAATAAGCACACTTCTATGCTTAACAGAGGATCCAATCCAATCTCATCTTTATATTATTATTATTATTCGTAGGAGTAGAAATGTACAAAAATTATTAAAATCAAACCAATTTAATTAAATTTGGTTAATCAGTTTTAAAATATATTTGGATTGATTTTATTTTAAATTTTAAAAAATTTATTAAGTTAGTTCGATTTTCAAATTTTAAAAACCAATCAAAAATAAATAAATTGATACATATATTAAATTTATTATATTTAATTTATTTTTAAATTGTTAATCTTTTTTTCAATATAAAAATTCAAAACCTAAACATGTAATCTTAGTTATTTATAATCTTAAATAAAAAAAAGGAATTTATGGTCCGATCCGATCCGATTTTAAATAAAAAAGTTTTAATTAAATTGGACCGTTTATATTGTTCAATCGAATCAGATCGAACCGTTTGACTAGTTAAAATATTGTAACCGAACGATTTGATCTGGTTTAGTTAAAGGTTTTAAACAATAAATAATACATAAATATATAAGATGTTATCGAAATCCAAAAACAAAAAAGATTATACATGAATAAATAAAGTTCAAATATCTCATTTACATAGAATTCTTAAACATATACAAACATCTAAGTAAAACATAAACAAATCTTAAAATTTTGATGATTATAATTTATATGTAATGTAAGTTTGAGTTAATAAAAAATCAAATGATCTAAGAGTTAAGTTAATATAAAAATCAAATTATAAAATGCACCCAAATCAATTTTTTATTATCATAATCAAGTTTAATAATAACATGAATATAGAATAGAAATGACATGAGAGCTAAGTTAATAAAAAAATAAATTAACAAAAGTTAACATATAAAAAATATACGAATACATAACATCCAAACAACAACTCATACACAATACATATGATCTCACACTCCAATATTCCATGAAACAGCTATTTTGGTAAATTTGTTCAGATTGAACATAAAATGGAGTCTATCCATCTATTGATTTTTTCTAATTACGTTAGCCTAAATAAATTATTCTTATGAATATGTCTCATATCTATTTTTTCCATAAATTATTAGACGCGAGGCGAACCAAGACGAATCGAGGCAAAGTGAGGAGACGCGAGGTGAAGTCGACTGGTGGTGGAAGGGTGGAGGTGGTGGCAGGTTTTAGTATAGGGTTTCGGGGAAGATAACACGACGCGAGGATATTTAAAAACTAAAAGTGTGAAATAAGGGTGTTCAAATATATATGCTTAATTGGAATTTTTTTTAATTATTTATTAAAACTAATTTGGTCCGATCCAATCAATTTTAAAAAATTTATAACCGAACAAAAACGTTTGAAAATCATTTTTACTTAATATAAATCAGACCAAATCGTTTTATTTATTAAATTATTTAGTTAAGTTTTTTATTTAACCTAATCTGGATCGATTTTTTGAACACCCTTAATAAGTAAACTTTTATGCTTAAGAGAGGATCCAAACTCATCTTTATATTATTATTAGTAGTAGTATAAGTGCGCAAAAATTATTAAAATCAAACTAATTTAATTAAATTTTGTTAATTTTAAAAGATTTTTGGGATGATTTGGTTTTAAATTTTAAAAAATCAATTAAGAGTTATTTGGATTTTCAAAATTTAAAAACCTATTAAAAATGAACAAATTGATACATATATTAATTTTATTATATCTAATTTATTTTTAAATCATTAATTTTTTTTAATTTAAAAATTCAAAACTTTAACGTATAATCTTTAAGTTTTTTCTTATAATATTATTTGTGTATATATTATAGATAAAAATATTTAAATTAATATATATGCATAAGTTACATTAAGAGTTAAAACTATATAATTATATATTAATTATTATAGTTATATATATATATATATATAATACAAATTATAAAACTTAATTAATAGAATCGTATTTATCTTCGAAGAATAAAAATTTATAGTTATCATCTAAAAAAGAAAAGAAAAATTCAAAAATTAGTACAATTAAATTTTTTAGTTCAATTTAAATTAATTTTATACATTTAATTAATTTGATCTGGTTATTATCTTTTAAAAAACAATTAGATTAGGTTTATTAAAGTTTTATTTTAAAACCGAATCAATTGAACTTTATATATCTTTGATTATTATCGGATAAAATTATAGTTTAATTTTTAGTATTTCTTTATTGATAATTTTTTATTTTTAATCCACCTTATTAATGTATATATATTTTTATAAATAACTTAAATGAAGATATATATTTTTATTTAGAATGTATGTAGATGTTTTTTTTTTCTTAATTAATAATATATGCAATAATAATACCCCCTCCCGGCCCCCAATTCACTAGTGTACTGTGTACGCTAAGCAAGTTATATACCGCACGAGCAGGTGTATCCTTCACTTCCGTATCTTCCACGAAAGGTAAAAAAATCTTAAACGGAATATTAAACCTGTTTTTTTAATTATATTATCTTGTGTTTATTCTGTTTCTTAACATAGATTCCATCAATTAACATATTCGTATAGTTAAAATGTGCCATCCATCCTCGTTGCTTTTGAAAGATAATTCTATAACACACAGATAATTGTAATTTTGACAACATTTAGTTATTATTGTGGAATGTGCGGATGCGTGAGTATATTTTTGTTATTTAAAAAAAAGGGGGTTTGATGCTTTTATATTATCTATGTTTTTTCAAAAAAATTAAAATTCAACATTGTTTTGAAATAATTTATATTTATTACTCATAATACTTTAAAAAAATTATTTTTAAAAATTTAATTCCCTTTTGATATTAATATTATCAAATTTATTACCCTTTTGTTACTCTTATTTTTTTACATTTATTATTCAAAAATGATTAAATAAAAAAATTTAAAAATATTATGGATATTAAATTAAAACTATTTCAAAATACTATGAATTTCTAAAAGTTCAATAAAAATATAAATAATTATAAAAGTTTCGATATCTTAAAACGGTCTAATTTAATCCGATCCGAGTAATATGAATGGTCTGATTTGATTAATTTTTTAAAAAAAAAAATCAGACCGAATCGGACCATAGACACCCCTGGTAACAAAGACAATGAACAATTATTTTTATCTCTAACACCATTTTCTATTTTGTTTTTCAAATTTTATGTTATAGGTAGTTTTTGCCACATCTTTATGGTTGATTAAGTTATGAGACGATGTAATCACTCTTTTGCGTTTGATTTTGAATAATTTATTTATATATATATTAATTTGTAAAATTAAAAATCTTAAATAAAATATTGATTATATAATATTTATTCTTGATAGGTTAATTTATTATTTATAACTATTTATTTTTATAATATATTTAAATAATTTTATTTTATATTAATGTTAAATTAATAAATAATATTTATTTTAATTAAAAAAATTATATTAATATTTAAATTATAACTATGTATTTATTCTGTTTTATGTTATTAAATTAATAAAAATTTAATTAAAATTAGATAATTATAAATATATTATATATATATATAAACATATATTAATTATATATATATTAATTCCATTATGTATCGGTTAATAAGTTTTCAAACTATAACATACTAAATAAACTTATATTCGATCAAATAGATTAATTTATTTTATTATTATCTTCTATCCCTTTTTTTTATCTTGTAGGTCACTGTTGCGCCTCACAACGCCGATTCTTTCAAACATGATAAATAGTGTACTCAAATATTTTGGCACCCACAAAAAGCTACGTAACTACTTTCTTTGTTATCATGTGATCTTTTTTTTGTTTCATTTTTAGAAATACTTTAGAATTTTTTATGGCACTATCATTACCTTGTATAAATTTAAACATTAAATAACCTATTAAATTTATTTATCCTATTTATAATATATAATTTTATTTTCTATAAAAAAAATTATTACACTTCAACAATTTTAATCATTATTACGTTACAATCATATAACTTTAAGTTTTTTATTATTTTATATAAACTTAAATTACATATTAATTGATAATTATTTATCATTCATGAATATTATCTACATAAAACTTAAGTTTTTTAATTAATATATAATTTATATCTTTTAAATAAATATTCTCATACTCGCGTGTTTACACACCCACACAATAAACATACTTGAATTCACATGTAATAAATGTTAGCATAACATTTTGTTGTGTACGAGTTTTTGTTTCAAACGAAAATTTATTTGGCTTGAAATCAAGTTTTGGAGGCTTCTATTATTTGGTTGTTTTGTGAAGGATATCTTTTTCTGCTTATGTTTACAAACAAGTGCCAATTGTTCACATTTTTTTGGAAAAAAAATGTGATTTTTTATCCGCTACATAATGTTAGTTTTAGGTGATAAGGAACCTAAGTTTTATATCGATTAGGAATTAAGTTTATGCATTATATATAACTTTGAGTAATTATTATCTCATAATTTAAGTTTTGAAATAGAGTTATATTCAAATCTAATATAGTATCAGAGTTGACTCTTAGCTCTCGAACACCTCTAAAACTTATATTTTGTCAATACTTAAGGCATAATCTTTGTCCATTTATTCTCGTCGATATAGAAAAAGAATGTTAAGGAACTTAAATCTTACATCATCAAGAATTAGGTTTAAGTCTAATGGTAAAAAATTTCATGATGATTTTGTTTGTAATTCTATTATATTTTGTACGAAATCTTTTACTAGTTCTTATAAGAATAAAAAATAAAAACTTTTTTGGGTACTAATCTGCTGCTAATAGTCTTCTAGTGTAAATTGTACACTACTGGATTTTGATTTCTTACTTTGGGCATGTGTAGTTGCTTTGGATAGAAAAATCTTTCATCAGAATTTTTCTCTTTATTTAAAAAAGTGTTTTAAATAAAAATAGTTGTTGGATTTAAATTTACGATTTGAACAATTAAATAAACAGATTTTTTTTAAATATTAATGGCCAATAAAATTGTAACTTATACATGACTAATGATTTTGGATAAACGCGAAATTGTATCAGGTAATGAAATCGTAACGAATTATTGCACTTATTTGTAATTTAGCACTAAAATGAAAATTATTTAATTAATAAAATAGAAGTCCATCCTCGTACTAAATAATGAAAAGAACCATCAAATCGTCCGTCTTATGTGTATTAAGAAACTCTAAAACAAAACCCAAAACAAGAGATCATCGACATGATACTTTAAGGTTAACTTTTAAATAATGCAAATAAAGTTGAGAATCAATTAACTCAACAAACTCAGATCAGCGGAACCCACCTAAGATATGGCTGTTGAGTTTAGTATATTTTTTTAAGGAAAAAAATAGTCATGGAATTTTTGTAGGTTTTAGGGATTGTTCCGTAAGTTTAGTTAGAAAATATATTTTTAAGTTTTTTTTTTTTAAATTGAAAAAATTAATTTTTTATTAATTTTTTTTTTGTTAAATATAATAGAATATCATATGTATTTATATATTTTATAGATATATATCTAATAAAATAATTTTTAATTAAAAAATTATTTTTAATTTTTTAACAAATATTTTTATTTATTAAATTTAAATTAATTTTTTATCATTTAATACGTTAATTTAGATATTTGATGGTGAAAATTTTATTTAAAATTAATTAAAAAATTTGTTTATTTTTGGAAGAATTTTTTCTTATAAACTTTAAATATTTTTTAATTAAATATTAATTTTTTAGATATATATTTATCAAAATATATAAACATACATGTGAGATATCTATTCTATTATATTTATCAAAAAATAAGATAAAAAATTAATTTTATCATTTTATTTTTTATAAAAATGATAAAAATAATATTTTTTTATAAATAAAAGAATTTAAAAATATTATTTTAATCAATCATTAAAAAACGCCTTTAAATTAATCAAAGTGATTATTTAAAAATTTTGCCCAATGTTTTATTAAACATAGCACAACCCTCACTTTTAAGCAGTGAAGGCGGGATGCTTAGTAAAGTTGTTTAGGAAAACTTGAATGGTGTGCATCTTTTAAGAAAGCTTTTGGCTTATAATTCGTGCGATAATATATATTATATTATATAGAATTTTTTTATATCTTTAAAGATTTTATTATTTCTTATTATCATAAATAGATAATATGAAAAAAAAAATAACTAAATTTTTCATGTGATAATTAACACGAAAACCTGACACGATTAATACTAAAACATGACACAAATAATACGAAATGAACATGTAAGTCATGTTGTACTTAGTTATCATGTATTTGATTCTCGTATACAAAATACGGTGTTAGTTTATTTTTATTCAATAATATGTCTTCTTCTGTTAAGGTTAATTACTATAAATCAATAATATACAAACATATAATTAGGAAGACTTTGATTAAAATCATGGCTTCACACACAATTTGGCTAGTTGTTTTAGCATGCATGCTACGTTAATAGTGGTGAATTTTGATTCATTTCAGGTACGAATATTTATGGATTCTACTTGACATTTTTTGAAATGCAAAAAATATCATTTTTAGTACCTCGCCACCACTCTTGCCACCACCTTTGGTGAGGTGGCTGACGAGGTGGCTGGCGAGATGGCTAGCTTAGACTCTCTAAATATCTCCTACTTTTCTCAACTTTTTACCCATGTTTTTAGTGTCGAAATTCTGTTAGAATTCATATTGATATCAATTTGGAGAGCTTACTTTTGAGAGTGTCATCGAGTGAGTTTAGTCATCAAATTGTAATCTATGTGCATATATGGTTTGACAATGTGTCTTTCATACACGATTTGAGTTTTGTGAAGGATAGTGTGTCCTTTGGTACCCTTGAACTTGAGAGCCATCCTTAAGGTGCCTCGTTGTATATATTTCACAATATCAATCTATGGCTACTAATCACATCACATTTGATAGTGTTGATTGTGGAGGAGAGTCTAGGTCGTATATCAAACTAGGTCATTGCAGAAGCAACAATTAAGAGCAATAATAGATAGTTTGAACATAGATCTTAACTGATAGAGATAATAGTAATTTTATTTCTTTCAGAGTTGTAACTATCTTATTAATTAGTAAATTGTTTGTTGTTAAGTAGTTGTCTTAAACAACCCGATAATACTACCACATTTATACGGTCTTTGTATGAGTTTACCTTATTACATCACTTATTGTGCAAGATTCATTATTTTGTTAGTATAATATAAATTTAAGGTGTGTATATTACAATATAATTTAGCTTAAACTCTTATTATAAAGCATTTAATGTTTCTTACCTTTTACTTTAAACATAATATCTATTGTTAATTAAAAGTTATATGCTTATATGATATTATATTATTTGTAATTCAACTATATTTTCTACTTTAGTATACCCTATTTTGTTTGTGCAATTTTTGGTTGAGTCGTTAAGGAGTCTGTATCTTCCTACCTTAGTAGTGTATCAAGTCGTAGACTTTTTTACTTTGTATTAAAGCCAATGCACCCTTTTTTGAGTTTAATCACTCCTATGTTGATTTTTTAACTCGCTTTTCACATGTACATTTTCTCTCTAATGGATTTGAGAGAAGAGAAGATGTTGGTAGACCTTCACTCTTCAATAGGTTAAATTATGCCTATTAGAAATTGCAAATGAGGGTCGTCTTGTAGACTCAAAGAGACCGTTTTATAGTTTATTGTTGATAATGAATGGACCTATCCAACTAAAATCCTTCTCAATAATATTGTTATTCCAAAATCAACGATTGAATGGACTAAGAAAGAATATAGGGAGTCTGAATGGAACAATAAGGGTTTATATGCTATTATTAGGGTTGTGATTCTTGATAAGTATAGAAGGATTCCGAGTTATACAACATTAAAACAAGTTTGGGATATTCTTGAGACAACTCATAAAGGTACGTCTATCGTTAAGTGGTCCAAAATGCTTAAGTTAAATAGAGACTTTGAACTGTACATTATGCTAGAAGATAGGACTTTTGATAGGTTTTATGCACGGTTCTCAAACATTGTTAATTGTTCTTACAACCTAGGTAGACCTATTAGTGAAGAAAAATATATTGAAAAGATCATTTTCAGTGTACCTTATATGTTTCATGCTAAAGTTACATTTCTTGAGTCAATGTACAAACCAATGAGCTCATTGTGAATGAGTTAGTTAGTGGTATGTAAATCTTTGAAGTGCACCACCTATTACCAAGACAAGAACAAATTTCTTTTGAGAAAGGATCTTAAGACAACCAAGGAAAATGAACTGAGCCAAGATGTTTTTGCTACGATGGGTGGTAATGATGACTCTAATCCCAATAAGGAGGAAACAAATTTTCTTGCCCATAGATTTACCAAATTTGTTAGAAAGGAAAAACCATCCTTTGAGAGTACTAGAAGAGATACTTCTTGTTCTAAAGCCTCAAAATCTAAAAAAGTAAATGATGAATCAAACAATGGATTTGAGAACCCTATCAAAGGACACTTGAACAAAATCACACGTTTTGAATATGGAAAGGTTGGACATGTAAATCACATGAAGAAACGTGCTATGAAAGATGAGGTTATAATTTTTGAACAATTCCAATAGGCATAATGAGGATGACATTAATTTTTTGGAATTTCTTGCTTACAATACTGTCGTTGATTCTCTTATTACTACCTCAGATATTCAAAAGATGACAGTTGAAACTGATAATAATGATGATGAGTAAGATGAATTACTTGACTACTACAATGCGCTCTTGTTGGAACACATCAAGTCTAAAAAAGCAAAGAAAAATGCCTTGGAAAGCCTTAATGAAAAAAAGTGTGAGATATACGCATTGAAGAAAAGTTTAGAGGAAAAGAGGTCTTATATTAATTGTCAACAAAAGATATAAGATCATTCAAAAGAGATATTTGGATTTGCTTAAGAAATTAAATACAAATCATGAAAAGGTGGAGAAACTAAAGGTACTAATGAAAATTCCCATCCCAGGTAAAGTTACACAACTATTTGTTATCCCTTATCCCTCTCCTGATTAGAATGTCGAGATTGAAGGATTGAACAAGCAGATTATAGTTCTTGATAGTGCAAAGGAATATCTGGCTTACCCTCTCATTGAAAAGAAAGCTAAAATTGTACAACAGAACAAGAAATTTGGGACTCTAACCAATTCAATAGCTTATCTTGAATCATTTTTTAAAGAAAAATAATATTTGATTATTACCTTAAAGGAAAAACTCAAAGTTAGTAAGAAGGAACTGGTTCACTCTACCTCTAACTTGAACAAAATGATGACTAGGTCCAAGAACCTAAATGAAATTCTCAATAACACAAAGGCATTTGGGGATAAGCATGATACGGGTTACAGTGAAAAGGTTTCAACTTCTAAGATGGGCTAGTAATCAAAATGTTTATGGATAAAATCAATCGAAACATGAAATTCTATGTAGATAACATGATAGTTAAAACAAAATTGGCTAAATATCACCTCTTAGATTTGAAAAAAGTCTTTTCTATAATAATAGGTTATCAAATGCGATCTAATCCTAAAAAGTGTCTTTGTAATAACCTATAAGAAAGTTCCTAGGCTATATATTGTCTTCTAGAGGGATAGAAGCCAACCCTGACAAAATTTCAACTTTTGGGAATTTGAGGTCTCCAAATTGTATTAAAAAGATCCAATAACTAAATGAGTGTATAATAGCAATGAGTCATTTCGTTTCCAAGTGTACATGGAAGTGTTTACCAATATATGCAATGTTACATATGAATATGGCCTTCATAGATAAATTTGCCTATATTGTATTGGTAGGCTATAGAAAGGGGATGCAATATCCCTTGTACTATGTGAGACATTCCTTGATGGAAACACAACAATGATATCCTTCACTAGATAAGGTAGCATTTATAATAAGAATAGTCGCTAGGAAACTCAAGCATTATTTTGGAGCACATAATGTAGTCATTATCACATCTTATCCAATGAAGAATATTTTGGAGAAGCCAAACCAATCTAGTCGTCTCTCTCAAATAGCTATTGAATTGAGTGAGTACAAGATAAATTATAAACTCTTGTCTACGATCAAGAAATATGACCTTCCTAATTTTATCGTTGAATGGACTCAAGAGTCCACAGTCAAACCAGAAGCTTGGTTGCCAATTTTAATAGATGTAGTACCAACTTCAAATCCATGGAAGATGTATGTTAATGGTGTGAATAATTCAAAGAGATCAGAAGTTATAATTGTTATGTTCATTCCCATTGGAGACCTAGTAGAGAAATGTCTCTACATCATTTTCCAAGCAACCAATATTGTTACGAAGTATGAAGCATTACTTATAGCCTTATACCAATGGAAGTCCTTGGAAGCTAAAAGAGCATTGATCCATAGTAACTTATAGCTTGTAGTAAATTAAGTCAATGATAAGTTTGAAGCCAAGGAAGAAAGAATAAAGTTTTATCTAAAAGAGGTCAAGAAAGAAATTATGACTTCTACTGCATTTGAGATCAAAAAAATATCGAGATGGGGGAATGCATATGCAGACTCTATAGTTACTTTGGAAATGGAAATGAGTTTTGAGTTGAAGAGAGTTATTTACGTGTCATGCCAGTTAAGTCCTAGCATAACAAGAGAAAATGATAAGGATAAAAACAAACAAGTATTAGCACCAAGATACACACATGTTGGTTAACCCCATACATAGATCATCTCATCCAAGAAACTCTACCTACTAACAAGAATGTGGTGCATAAAATTATAACAAAGTCAAGAAACTACGCTATTGTCTAAGGAGCACTTATCCAAAAAACTAAAATGGATCATGGTTATAATGTTTACCTAATCAAGAACTACATATAGTTTTGAGTGAACTACATGAAGAACAATATGGTACTCATTCAGAAGGTAAAACCCTTTTCTCAAATAATCATCAAATAGTATTATTATTGGCTTTGACCTATTACCTATTGCTTCAGGATAATAAAAAATTTTAATAGTTAACTGATTACTTTTCCAAGTAGATAAAGACTGAACCATTGGCGAGAACCCTAAAAAATGATGTGTATAAGTTTATTTGGGGAAACATAATGGGTAGGCATAGTTTACTCATGAGGTGGTTACAAATAATGGCTTCCAATTCATAAGTTAGGGGTTGGTTTTCTTTTTTGAAGAGATGGAGGTTAATTATCACATTCAACTCCTAATAAATCACAAGTCAATGAGTCATAAAAAATAGACCCTTATCAACATATTATGAAAGAACTTGGAAGGAGCTAAAGGCAAATGGGTAGGTTAATTACACAGTGTTCTTTGAGCGACAAGAACGACCTTTAGAATAGTGACATGTGAAAGCTCATTTTCTCTTGTATATGGAACTGAAGCGTTAATCCCTTCATAGATACAGGAACCTACCATTCGATCAAGAATAACACAAGAGGATAATGATGATCTCAAAAAAGAAAACCTCTTATTAGCTGAAGAAAAAATGAGAAAGCTTTAAAACAAATCGAGTCACAAAAAAGGATAGTTCAAAAATCATACAATTGATTAGTTAAGCACAAGAACTACAATTTATATAATATAGAAAGACCTATATCAAATATATGAGATCACTCTAGGAGGTTCGTATCAAATAGGAAGTCAAAATAGAAGAAAGGAATTAAGCTGGAATGGACAACATCTAAAGAAATACGATATATATAGCCTTAATCAAGACTGAATTATAAATATATTTATTTTTGGATCTTTCAGGTCTACTATATCTTACTTGCAAAAAATTAACGCGATAATCTCAAAGTACGAAGTGAGGTGGCCAAATGGATCCCCTACTTATGATGCGGGATATGAGGCATGATGTCCCTTTTAAGAAAGGGTTTTGAGTTCACAAAAGTAAACCCTCTCTTTAGGAACTCCACATAGGGATTGGATTCAATTTCACCCTTATGTATCTTCATTCTTTTGAAAAATTAACGTGATAACCTCCAAGTATAGAGTGAGGTGGCCAAATGGACCCTTCGTTTGGAATGTGGGATAAAAGACGTGACGTATGTCCTAAGAAAGGGTCTTGAGTTCACAAAAGTGGATCGCCCATTTTTAAAACCACATACATGGGTTGAATCCAATTTCACCATTATATATATCTTGTCTTGCAAAAAAGTAACGTGATAGGTGTAACACCCTTATTCATACAGTGCTTGCTAGGTGTAACACGCTTGCTCGCTGATATTGTTGCTTATGTGTTTGTTTTGTTTATGGTGTGAGTATTTTTGAAATTTACTCAATATTTTTTGAAACAAAAAAATATATTTTTTAGCATATCGTCACGATCTTTGGTGAAGTGGCTAGCGAGGTATCCATTTAAGGCTATATATAATACCCCCCATTTTTTCTTATTTGTATCCAAAAAAATATTACAAAGCTCTATCAAATTGACATATCTTTTATGTTTTTGGATCACTAATATCTTAAGTGTTATTTAGTATTAATGATTTTTGACTATGTGAGCAAAATCGTGCTTGTGAGTGGTGAGTAATCAAGATGGTATTCACAAGTGGGTTGTATGTGAGCTAGGAATTACTTAGATGCAAATGTTTATTTGGGAGAACCTCATTGTGAAAGTAAGCTAAGTTAAATGCATTGAGTTATCATATCTTTTGTTTTGTGCAATAAGAGATATTTTGTTTTAGTTTGAAGGTAGTTCTTAAGATTAGGAGTTATCACACTTCTAGTTACTAATCACATCACAAGGTTCCAATTGATAAAAGTTCTAACTATTTTATTAACTAATGGATTGTTCGTTGTTGAGTGATTACCTTAAACAATTCGAGGATGTTACTTCATAGAGAGGGTTTATATGTGAGGTTTTCTCATTATATTCGGTGTTATACATGCTTGTACAATAAGAGTTTAAATGGTGTATGTCTCTACATACTAAAGTTTAAACTCTCGTTAAAAACTTTTAATATTTATCACATGCTTTCTATTTACTGAATTCTATATCAGCTACTTTATTATACTATTTATCTATGTTTATTTATACTACAATTGTGTTTATTTACCAAGTGTTTATATCTTCATTGTTCACGAGTTTTGGTTGAGTCCTTAAGAATGTTGTATTTCCTTAACCTGAATGTATATCAGGCCTTAGGCTTATTCTTTGTAGTTTTTCACGATCTGACTATGTGTTAGTATATTATACATTTTTTAGCATGTGAATTTGGTATGAATCTCGAAAGAGTCAATATCTCCTTACTCTAGTAGTTTATTAAGTGTTGGACTGTTTAATTAGTTTGCTATGATGTATATGATTGTATGCGTAAGAGTACAATAATCATCTACCTAATATATTCTCACATATAAGGTCTTGAAATGATTAGAAATCCTTTATGGATTTTTAGTATGTATGACGATTTCACATATCGTCTGTTGACTACCATATATGCATATCGTTAGCGTGGACGGGAGCTTGTAAGGCACATCATCACTAATGTGTTAACTACATATTGTAGTTTTTGTATTTATTGTTTGTTTTTGTTATTATTGAGTTGAGAATGTTGTTTTATATTTATGTTGTGTAATTGCTCAAGTAATATTGTGAGGTATACTCGATCAAATTGATAAAATTTACAAAAAAAGTTCATGAGTTGACGTTTCTACCCCTTATCTAAGTCCCGATTACCTACTTGAATAAGAAGAATAATTAATCTTTGCATAATTGTTCCTATATGTGTGAATCTTCATAACCAAATATGTTAAAGTTTAAACGTTAAAAGATTAAAAGGTTCAAAAAAAAAATTTACATATTAATTCTAATTGATGTAGTACAATTCACTTTAATTTTAAAATTTGGATTAAAATTATTAAATATGAAAAGGTACAAAATTTTATTAAGAAACTAAAATATTAAAAGTGATAAAATTAATGGAAAAAAAATATAATTCAACCTAAATATAAACAAATAATGATAGTATAATAATTTTTTTGTTATTAAATATTTATAAATTATTTATTATATTTTTACCATTGTTTATATTTAAATATTATTATTATTAATTATTATTTTTATATTTTTTAACATGAACCAATCAACTTAATTATAAAAAATTATGTAAATTTTAATGGAAGCTTTGAGTTTATTGAGAACCGGAGGAGTCAAATTTTTAAATCTAATTATAATGGCCGCTCTTCAATGGTCATCAGGTTGTTTATGATGTTGAGGACAAACCAACAGCTTCTTATTTACCCAGTAGAGAACAATGATCGAATGTGAAACACATGCAGGCCAAACTTTCTTAAAAAATAAATAAAAATATAGGCAAGCCAAACAGCCAAACAATCAAGCATAACAGAGATGATTTCGCTTTAACGACTACTTATAGCAAGCTTATTAATCTTAGTAGGTATCTATTATCTAACACTCTAACAAATTATTAAGATACAAAACAAACATATAATGATGTAATTATATTACATAATCTATCTATATATATAATTTTATTTTTAACGACTCAAAATAAAAAAAAAATATTCATTTTTCTTATCTGCAAATAAAAGAACATATGATTTTTTACTGTAGAATTAAAATTAAAACTCATTAAATAACTGGATGTACCAAAATACTATCTAGTAGACATAGATGGTTTCACTCTAAAGCTATTACTTGAACTAATTTTTGAATGAAGGAAATTTCAACAGCAAATATAGCAGCTCTGGCGCTCTGCCTTAATGCAAGAAGCAAATAAATAAAAATTAAGCACTGTTTTTTCTTTTTCTTTTTTTAATAATGTAAAACTAAGAAAAGTCAATTACCCCAAAAATAAAGTGTACCTTTGAATTTAGTTTTGATGATATTTCGACTGAGCTCTTCTTGTAGTGATAGTTAATGTAGTTTAGACTGATGCAAAAGCAGATCCTCGTTATTAAATTGATGACTCGTATCTACGGTATGGGTTAGAAGAGATTTTATATATGAATTCTGGGTTAATTAAGCTTCACATGACAAATATTGTTCATATGAGAAGACCTTGTTTGAAAGAAAGTCTTGACCATTTATAGCGAAATGGGTTGTGAACCCTTTGATTCTTTATATTTATCGTAACAGTTGTTGGGTTAATTCATATGCTATTCTATTAATAAAATGAAAAGTTTATTTATCTGATAAATTATAAATAATATAATATAATATAATATTTAATAAGTAATATTTTATATATTTTTAGATATCTATTTATTTATATTTATATATATTTTATTAGTTAAAATTAGTTAAAATTATTTATTTTGTATTTATTAAAAAAATATATTATTTTTTTAGATTTTTTAAAATTTTTATGGATTCTTTTATTAATTTTATATGATTAGGTATATGTATGTATTCAAAAATATTCGTAGATATACACAACATTGATGGGTGTACTTAGATAATTTGTAGATGTGCTTAGAATATTGTCGTTTTGAAAGCTTCTAATGTCGTTCAACGCCAACCTGTGCGACACGTCATTTAACGCCAGTTCATGCAAACTGTGATTCCTTCGGTGCCTTTTCCCCGCAAATGACATGTTGTTTCGTCGGATCCATCTTTGCCTCAGTGCCCCGCGTGCACTATGACATTCCTAATTCCAACTCTTGACACGTGTCATCAAATATGCTTTATTACGAAATATTTAACTATTATTATAAATTTTATAAACCATATGTTTAATTAAATATTCAATATGTAGTAAATAATTTTAAGTTTATGATTTAATTAATTTAATATCATTATATTTTTAATTTCAATTCTTAATTATTGATATATTAAATTATATATTTGAATACAAAAAATATATATATGAATAGAGTAATTAATTAGTTTCTGGGATGCATATGTTTATATCTAGGATAAGATGTTACTATATAATATCGTTAATATTTTTACTTGAAATGATATTTAATATTTTTATTTGAAGTGTTATCTTATGGTTTTTTGTCACAAATATGATTATATATTTTGCTAAAATTTAAATAATTATTTCAATCATGCATATTTTACTGATCATTTTTTTAGTTTTTAACGTAATGAATGAATTAAATTTAATAAATTTATTTCTAAGTTATTCAAGATTTATGTTAGTTAATAAGTGAAATTTTAATCAATTATATGATAAAAAAAGATGAAATTTTTTAAGGAGGTTTAGATTTCTAAATCTAGAGTTAATAATTCAATAATGATTTTAAATTATTAAAATAATTTAAAATTTAAAAAATTAATTTATATTCATGATATAGTTAATATAATTATAAATTAATTGGGATGACAATATCATAATTACATATCTCTTATCATTTTTATGCAAATTATTTTACGTTATTTTTCTCAAAACAATTCAAATATCTTATTTATTAATTTAATTAATTCATCAAAAAATTAATAAATTATAAAAATTGTCACCGATCTTTATTGATACCATATTCTTAGTTCTTAAATTTAATTATCACTTGTAAATAATTATATATGTACACTTAAATATTTTAAATTATATTAATATTATTAATAAATATAACCAAAATTATATAATTATATTAATAAAAAATTATTATATTAATTTTAATTATAATATATAGAAATCCTCTTTCATAAAATCAAAAATGAAATATACTCTGCTTTTGAGGTCAAACACCAACTTTTGGGATAAGAACCCCGTGCTATTATGCGTCTCTTGTTTATATTATCACCGGAGAACCGAAATTAATTAGGTAGTTACTAGCTGTTGAGTTCTTTACAGATCACCATCATATTTTCAGAAGGAAAAAATGTTTTTTTCTTACTTGGTTACGTTGTCAGGAAGGTTTGAAATGTTGTTCGGATATAAATTTTATAAAATGTGAAACATATTATTGTCATTCATGAAACTTTTTTCTACAAAAAATTGATAGAAATTATAGTTTTTTTATAAAATTTTATTGAAATTAAATAATTAAATTTATAAAAAATAAATTCTTCAATTATATTAAAAATTAAAATTAAATAAAACTCAACTACATTTAACGAAATTTTATGAATAATTTTATTCTCACCGAATATTTAAGTATCGGTAATAATATGTTATGTCGCACTGACTAAAGGCGGTAAAAGTGAAAGGAAAAGAATGGAATTGTAAATTCTATAACATTCAATATTTATCAATATTTTATTAACATTATTCATAATATTTAAAATATTTTAATTAAAAATTTATTTATTTTTTACAATGATAACAAAAATTTACATATATTATTGAAAATTTAATTACAATTTAGTTAAAAAATCTATGAATATCGAATTTTGATATCAAGAAGTAAAAATATCAAAAATATTGAGATATTGTCACCAATATGTTGATTTTTCAAACCTTAGTTGTGACGGACAAATGGTTAAGTAGTTATATATTAGATATGGATTACTTTAAGTTTATAGCTATTAAGTGTTTTTTTTTTGAAGTAGTGTAATTCATTGATTTAAAAATTAACAAAAAATTATCAATTTTTTGTGTTTTTCTTCAATTTCTTTTATATTTTTAAATTTTCAAAAAATATTATTTATGCAATTATTGATTTTAAAAATTTCTTTGTAAAATGCATTTGATTTTTTTTTTTCAAAAACCTAAGTGTATTGTTTGATCTTCTTGCTGTTAATTATTTTTTAAAAATAATTAAGTCGCTAAATTGTTAACAGAAACAAGTCAATAACTATAACTAGTGTGCTTGATCAAATTCGCCTCCCTCATTAAATCATAAATTTCCATTTTTGCCCCATAGATGTTCAATGAAACTGAAGCTGCATTTCTCTCCTCTCTCTCTCTTTTTTTTTCTTTTGTAAAAAAAATTACGTTTGGCTAATCAAATCACCATATCTTAATCATCTTTAATATTTGATCAACAAAAAGAAAGGAAAATGACATAAATCAAATGTTCTCTATTACACTAGCATTCGCAATCTCTATCGTATCCACGTTTCAAAGTCAATGAAATGTAATAACAATTAAGGTAAATAATTAAATTAAAATAAAGTAGTTTAAATGAATCAAAGACACGTGTGATTAAAGAAGACCCATAGTAGTGAAAGAAGCTCCATCTTAATAGGCTTTTATCATCATTTGTCGAAATATATAAGCCACTAATTAAGCTCCAATTACATGGAAAGTCAAATTAATGAGATTAATTGTGGCTCTTTTTCAATGGCTTCAAATAGATTAGAGTCGTTTTCAGTAGATACACATAAAAAGATAATCAGATCTATCTCATTAATTTGTCGCAATATATTTTAATGATTGACTTTATAATAGAATGAGCACATAACCGACTAATCTCAAGCCACGTCCAAACGGGAAACATCTGAAGAAAGTTATTAGCCCAAAATGGAACATATTATCAAGATTAATGATACAAAATCTGACTAAAAGCTTCTTGTTATAATATTTTTTTTTACTTTAAAATATGTTAACGTGTTTTATTGCAATTGGCTTGGTAGGCAGCGTAAAAATTCTTTTTGTCGAATAGCTTCATAATCACAGTTAAATATTAACTTTCTGCTCGAAATTAATGCAAATTCTAGACACAAACATATGCTTCGATTTTCATAAATTATTGTTTGATGGCACTCCTTTATATTATGCTCTATGCTTTTGAGATAGAATTAATTTGAAGTTACATTAAATAAAGGATTAGGAAATTGTTTATTAATACGGGTATTAATGCATGTTTTTACTATTCATTTTTATTTGTTTATATTAATATGAGTATTAATAGATATTTATATTTATTAAAATTATTTATTATTTTTAAAATATATAATAAAGTATTATTTTAGATTAATATAATTTTTTAAAAATAACTAATAAAAATAAAAATAAATAAATTTAATTGATAAAATATATATTTTAATTTTTTTGAATATCACTACTTCACTTTTATTTGTTTTTACTTTTTACTTTTTACTTTTTACTTTTTTGCAGTCAAAAAGTACTGTTATCTTGTTGGTGAATGTTGAGTGAGACACGGCACTTTATCGACAAAAGTATATATTGGTTGATAACTTTAAAAAGATTTGTTATTATTTAAATTAATTTATATATAATAAAAAATTCATAAATTTTTTATAGATTAGATTATTTATATTTAAATTGGTATTATTTAATTTATGAAAATTGTTAATTAAAGATAAATTATTATGTTTTTTTATAAATAATTAAATACGATTATAACATAAATTTTTAATAATGAAAAAATTATAATTAATATAAAAATTCATAAAATATTTATTTTTTAATTATCATTATTTTATTGTAATATTTTTTTTAAAAAATAAAAATATATATTTAAAAGGATTTTACGTAATCTCGTCCAATAAAATAACGAATAAAAATGTTATATATTGCATTGGTTGACAAGAATCTGTTTTGCTCTGATTTGGTCAAAGACTGCCGGGATAAAAGTAATTTTCTAACGCACTTAGAAAGTCCTAGCCAATGAATTGTTGTTCTTTTAAAGTAAATTGATAAATATTTGTTTTTTTAGAGTGGGAAATGAAATCGGGATTAGTAAGATTTGATCTTAATCTCTTTATTGTATTTGTATAAATCTTTGCATTATTATTATATTAACGAAGATTGTAGAAAGAATTGTCACTTAGTGACATGTTCTCTAATTAGAAAGTTATTTTTTATTTAAAAATAAAAAAATAAAGTAAGAATTTGAAGCACACATTGGAACCATCTCATTTTCAAGAGATGCGAACAAACACTAAAATGAGTTTCATGAAACTTATCCGGCGAAGCTATTCGAGGATTAAAAGGGTCCATGAACCCCACCCTCCCAATGTATCTTAATCACAACATAACCATTCGAAATAATAGGTAGGTTAATTAAATATGCATATAAAATGAAAAATAAATGAGGATAAAATTGGCTTTTTTAGAGTAACCTCTTAGATTTTATTTTTTTTATGTTATTTGTTTTTAACAAATAATATTTAAAAATTTTAAATTATGGTAAAGTTATCCACTTTTTTTATACATAAAAAAAGCATCTTTAACTATTTGACTAAAAAGGGTACATTGGTGGATAGAAGTTAAAAAAAGAAGAAGCAAAAATACATGTATACTCTTCTAATTTACTAAAAAAAACAAAATTATCTATCGCGCATTTGCGCTTAAAAGTAAGAATATTGTATATATTTTGTTCAAATAACTATAGTACAATTTTATTTATTTTTGTATAGAAGTAATAGATATAGTTATCATTTTTTTAACAATACCTATTTGATGTTGTTTTAAATCTGTGGTTTAGATCGAATCTGTGGTTTAGAACGAGAACCAAGAGATGAAACTAGTTATCATTTTCTACCATTCTATGTGCCTCAAAAACTATTAGTATTTACTAAAAATTGGTATCTGATACCTTATTTTTCTCGCTCTGCACTTGAATTCATGCCCTCAATGATGCAACATAATGCTCTTAACTTTCCATTAACGAGCCCATAACCAACTATTATAATATAAAATATTATTATTATTGTTGAAAATTTGTCAAAATTATGAATTTTTTTTATAAAATATCAAAACAATAAAATACTTATATTTTAAACTCGATTTTTTATTTAATACATATATTTTTAAATATTTATAATATTTATATTAATAAATAAATTTATTAATTAATTAATATATTATAAAATATTGTGTATGTTAAAAGATTTGAAATAATTAAATGAATTATTTAATTGTATTAACTATTATAAATAGATAAATCTTAATCGTATGAAAAAAAATTATTAATATTTAAAAAAAAAATACTCTTAATTAGTACGATAAAAATTACTCCTAATTTAAACGATATAATAAGTCTTGTTTTTTATAACATTAATATAAAATATTAAAAAATAAAACATACATACAAGTATAATAATTACTGACCATCAAACTCGATAAAACCAAGAGTTTAACGACTTTTCTTAAATATGTGCAGAAAGATTCATAGAAGTAATGAAATGCAACAGTATCAAGAACTAATGAAAGAGAATATATGTACTCTTACTTTTACATAACTAAAGCTGCAAAAATGAAGGAAAAGAAAAAACAGAATAGAAAGGTTTGATCTAGATGTTAAACATGAGAGAGTGAAGAAATTTGTAGAAAAAAAGAGAAGAAAAAGAAAAAGAAATCAAGAAATTAATATTTATTGATATTTCTTCTAGATATTTAAACTATAATATTTATAATATTTTAATAAAAAAAATTATATTTAAATAAAAATTTAACGGTAACGATATTTTGATATTATTCTCGATATTTTTATTATAATTTAATAAAAAATATATATATAATTACGTTTCGATGTGATGTGTAAAATAATGATATTTTCTAAGTAATAGAGTTGTTAATCTTTGTTTCGTGTCTATTATGGAAATGAAGAAATGATGTAGCCTTCCAGGATGTTAAACTTCTACTTCCTTATTTTGCTAAGCAGACGGCTACCTTCTTTGACTTAAATATGCAAACTTGACGGCAAACTATCAAAGTAGGTAATAGTTTGCATTTTTTGGTCGGCTTGTTTTGCATGAGTATCCTTATCCTAGGCCTTGTTTTAGTTATTTTATTTTACTGTTATTTGGTTACCATTAACCTACTAACTCTTTAAATAATGGATTACACAGACTGTAATTTCATTATGATATTACATGAATGAATTTTCTCATGAATTTTGAAGGAAAAAAAAAAAAAAAACTAATGAGCTAGCCATAAGGTATACATCTTTCCATTTTGCCCTCATTTTCTTTATACTCTATTTTCATATTTAAGTACTACTTGAGGTTGTACGTTATATTTGTATATTATCAGAATTGTTAATCATGCTCTTTATTTCTTTATAATGCTAAATAATCGGACGGCTAAGCTTCTGTATAAAAGTTGCACACAGATTATTTTATTTCTATGTTTGGTGGTGGAATATGTACGACATGCAAAATTTCGTGAAGGTACCTTACCAATAAGTCAATGATAATATTATTTACTTCTTTATATTCAAATATTAATTCTATTAAAAACTATTAAATGACTTAAGAAATACAACATTTAAAGAGAATATCAAATTATTTAATCTAGTAGTATGATTCACTTTTATTATATTTTAAATTACATATTTAAATCACATTAAGTATTGTTTAATCTAAAAAATTACATCATTATACATTTTTAAAACTACTCAAAAGCTTTATATATATATATTATTCAATTGCACCTTGTTATATCATTATAACTATGGACACAAAAGGATGTTCAAAATTAAAGGAGTAAAATCCAGCCCAATTAAGTTGTATTATTGGTACTACAGCATGTCTGGTCAAAACTCCAAGGTGCTATAGCGACCCTAGGATTCCCTTAAGCCATTTTGGGTCTAAGTAAATATTTTCGGTAATGAGTTTTCGGAAAAAGATTAATAATTTTTCTTAAAAATAATTATAATTAATAATACGTGAGTTTAGAATAATTATATAATTTATGGTTAGTCCAAACTAAACGAATAGTAATGTTATTTTTTTTATATACGTATAAAAAATACAACTTAAATAATAAACATAAATAATTATATCGAATTTTATTTATTATTATTTTATTTAAAAACTTGTGATAAATAATTAAAAGATAAAAATTAATATAATTATTTACAATAATATAGTAAATTAAGAAAAATTTTAATAATTAATTTTTTAAAACTAAATATATTTTTAAATAAATATTAAAAAATAAAAAAATATATCGTTAAATAATGACAAAATTACGTTTTTATCACGATCAATATTATTATTCAAATATATATAAAATTAATACACCAATTATAAGTCCTATAGTTGATGTTATAATAACAAAATTCTCCTTTGTATTTTTTGACCTAACTCTCAATATGTGCGTAGATATATTGTAGAGGGTATAATTCACCCATGATATCCAATGAAATTATGGTTTGCTATATTACCTACATCTTTAGATTAGGTCAAATTCAAATGATCGATAATAGAATGTGAAAGACGATTAAAACCTCTGGACTTATCTTACTATATATAAAAGTCGCGATAATTTGTGAACAAAAAGTTATTTATTATTTTAGAGCTTTTATTTTAAAACAGATCTTTCCGGCATGCATAAGATGATAAAAAAGGCCCATTTATATAGTATATTTGGGCATTACAACAAGTATCTTCTGATTTTAATTTGGTAAGTTCTTACAGAAAAAGGCAAGGCAAACGCTAAGTTTCTTATACATAATCTGCCCTTCATCTAAGTGGATGCCATTGCTGCAGAAACTCAAACTGGGCCTATACTTCAAAAAATTGTCTGCTAATGATTAAATTTTATTTTTTGGAAATTTGGATAAAATGTACAGCAGATTTCACTCACTTAATTTGAAAGCAAAATTGATTCCATGTAGTGATTGTTTGCAAACTCCAAACTATATGTATCATTTTTTGTTGATACAAGCACGTTAAAACAGCAATGAAATAATATTATTGATAATTTGAAATAAACTGTTTGGATTGAATCGCGAATTAAATCGTTCTCTTTAAGACGTTTTACGATTTTGTCCATTTTTGTGCAAGCAAACACAACCCCGTCGTCCACAGGATAAAACAATCCAGAATCTTTTTCTCTATCTCGAAACTTCACTGCACTGATAAAGATCGAAATACTACATCTGAAAATTTTGTTGCTCGAAAACCTAAAAAATAACTTAGAATTGCATAGAGAATTTTTTTTAGTGAGATAAATGTACAGATTGTTGTGTAAAAACTGAACTGAGACCCTTTATTTATAGGTTTTAGGTTTTAGAAACCATGTTACTATTATGATAATAACGATAATATCTGAGAATGAAAAACATAACAGTTATTTTAAATAACGAAAAATAACGATTATTTTTAAAATAAAGACGAATAAGAGTCATTTTTGTAAATAAAGATAAATAACGACTATCTAACGATCTTATTCTGATAAAAGAAAACAACGACTATATTTTGAATAAAAAAATAACTATTTTTTTAAAAAAAATAAATATATATATATATAACAACCATTTTCTGATTGAAAATATTTTTTCAAAAAAATAAAATACCACCTACACACGAACGACGTCACATTTGTCTAAATCTTCTCACATTCTACAAAAATGAGTACCCATAGACCCAATCCCAATAAATAATTATCCACTATTTATATATCTTTTAAATAATGTAAAAAAACAATATATAAATAACTATTCACTATTTATATATCTTTTAAATAATGTAAAAAAACAATATGAGACGATACTTTACTAAATTTTTTATAAACATTCATTTTTTTTTCAACATTTTTTGTATGCAACGAATAGTAAGCAAAATGAATGTTCAACTTTCCGCAACAACACTCCACATTTTCAGGCAATTTTTTCCACGCGTTTATAGTATACTGATGTTACATGTTAGGTTCAGTGCTCTTAAATTTCATTGTTACCAAGGATTCAAAAGTTAGAGAACACCATATTGGCATCATTCATACAATTGGATTGATCAACTTTCAGTGATTACCTACAAATTTCTCCCATCTCCAAATTTTTTCTAAGTGTATGCTCAATCAGCAAAAACTAAATCCAGCTAATATAGAACGAAAAAGCAGAGCTTATACATCATTTTTCCTTTTCCCTTTTTTTTATACAGGTGAATGCATTGCGCTTAACTATAAAAACCAACTTCATACTCATTTCAAACTTCTGCAACTTGATGGTACAAGGAAGTTGAGCAGAAAAAATGAAAAAAAATGTCACCTAGGGCCAGAGAGTTCCATGGCCTCAACCACAAGTGCAGATTCTTCTATAAAATCTGAATATTTTTGCGGGGGATTTTCAAATGATCGATATCTTTGTGTATCAACCTTCTGAGAGGCCTCCCATTTCTCAGCTAATCCATCACCTTCCAACATCTTTAAGACTTCAGACATTTTTGGACGTTGAGACGGACTAAATTGAGTACATAAGAGAGCAACTCGAACCATTTCTTCCAACTCTATCATATCAAATATTCCCTTTAGATCCTTATCTATCAGGAGATTTAGCTTTCCCTCTTGGTGTAGTTGTTTTACCTGCAAATAGCAAAAAGAAATAGGTTTACATGAATATGATATGCCGCTTTTTTAAACCCATTTTCCACACAGATTGTTCCCTCACTTTTAGTCTTTTGAGTAATTTCATGTTTAGAAATGTATCGGGTAAAACTTAAGCACTTCTTGAAATTCTATTGCAAGCTAGCATGCACACCAAATAGGGAAGAAATGGGGCAAGAAATGCCCAGGTACTGTTTAAGATGAAAGCATTGAAAAGAAAGTTACTAACATGTTGACTATTTAACCATACCATAATAACTCATAAATCACAAAGAACACAATGAATATGCAGAGAAGGAATTCCGAGAAGGAGAGAAAGAGTACCCAATCAAGCATCACACCCTTTTGGTTTGCTTGTCGCCCAAAATCCAAAGCTTTTTGACCAGTGATTAACTCGAGCAGCAAGATCCCAAACCCAAAGACATCAGTCTTTTCTGATGACTGACCTGTTGATAAATACTCTGGAGCAATGTGGCCAACAGTACCACGCACAGCTGTGGTCACATGGGAATCTCTATGGTCCAAAAGCTTTGCCAACCCAAAATCTCCTACAACTGCCTCAAAGTCTTCATCCAACAAGATATTGGCTGCCTTTACATCACGGTGAATAATTTTAGGATCACATTGCTCATGTAAATAAACCAATCCTCTTGCTGTACCTAAAGCAATTCCCTTTCGCCTTGCCCAGTCCAGAGCTGGCCGGTTATGAATTTGATCTGATAAGAAAACCAAAAACAACTAAATAAATTAGTCATGGAAAGAGGTGACTGAACATATTATCAGTTGGATTCAGATACTGGTTGCAAATTCCTTAGCAATTTTAAGATGGATCGCTAGCTCACAGTTAAATATTTGAAGAAATATCTATATTAGAAACATTAAACAAATAACAAACTAAGAAGTACAAGAAAAATGAATCAAGAAATAATGATATCATAGGAAACTTTATGAAACCGTTTTTGTTGCATTTGATTCAGTAAGACTCTTCAAGGGACATAAATGATTGGCATTCATCAAAGCCATTGGGGTGAAAGAGACCCGTGGCAGTCTTGTCCAAGTTAAAAATTATAATCTAAAGGTGCATAGTGTAACAAGGAGAACAAACAACAAACCTCTTAATCGAGAAGCAGCACTTCCATTAGGCATATAGGGGTACACAAGGAGACGTTCATTCTCAGTAGAACAGAACCCATAAAGCCTCAGAAGATTCCGATGGACAGCCAGACTTATCATTTCTACTTCTGTCTGAAATTGAATTTCACCACCAGCAGTGTTATAATCCTTTAGCCTTTTAACAGCTACCAATGTTCCATCACTCAAACATCCCTTGTAGACAATTCCAAATCCACCTCTTCCAAGGATATTATTTGAGCTGAAATTAACAGTAGCAGCCCGTAGCTCCTTAAATGTATACCGTCTCAAATGGCCTAAGCGTACCTCTGGGTCATATTGATCTGCCACATGGAAAAGATAATAATTCAGAATAAAGCACGTCTCCTTCAGCAGAAGAAACATTAGAAAAATTTATATGAACAGCATTACAGCAAATGAATGAAAGAAACAAATAAGAGCGGTAATATTTTTTTCTAAGCGTATACAAACCATTTAACAAGAACTCCAATAATTCTGACTGCCCCATTAATAAACAAGCAATTTATAGCTTGTTTCACTTCATTACAATCAAAAGAAATTTAGCTTCCAAATTACAGAAGGAGCAGCACCAAGTAGGTCTAGTTAAAGCTCTTAAGTCGTAAGATCTCATAACCAGATTAAAATTGATTGGCAAGTGTCTTTAAACAGTTTAATAGTGGAAATATTAAAGAAAAAATTCAGGTGTACTTTATATTTGGATTCGATAAAATAACCAAATTCTACAATAATTCAAACTAATTCCAAGAAAGCATATGGGTGTGCTAAATGTGTGTTGGACACCTGAAACAAACATATATGTAGAGATGCAAAAGAGAATAAGAAAATTAACCATTGACATCGAAGAAAATCTGCTTATTGTGTCTATACCGCCACCAAACAAATAAGCCAATCAATAATATGATCACAAAAGCGCTACTGAAACTTGCACCAACTACAATAGCAACTCGGTGATGTTTCATTCCAAAATCTGGTTGACCTACGGAACACACAAATCCATAAACCATATTATATGTCATGAAAGTGTCCTTGGCAAGTCACTCGCAAATAAACAAGCAGTGTAACTATAGGATAAATACCTTTCAGGGCATCAGGTGGAAAGGACATTGGCTCTGGCAAAACAGATGAACAATTGTTCCCATTCTTCAGGCTACAGATTAACGGGTTACCAACAATTCTACAAGTGCAAGCAACAATATAAATTACTTATCATTATCGATGGAAATAAGCATTACAAAGTTAGATAAAGTTGCTTACTTTAAAGTTCTAGCAGATATTTTAGGAACAGAACCACTCAGGTTGTTAAAGGAAAGGTCCCTGCACACATGTTAAACATTTGTGAACAGGTGTGTAAGTTTTAAACAGATAACAAAAATGCTCTACTAAAAGGCTCTCCACACTCTGTCGCAAATGGACAGTGGAACACAGAACACAAGCAGCAGGTACTCACACAAGAGTAAGACCTTCAATCGTGGACAGAGATGCAGGGCAGGGTCCAGAAAGACTATTGTTATTTAATCGCCTGTCTTGCTCAAAAAACAACAGTACAAGTGAAAGAATTAATATTTATTTAAAGTGAAACCATTTAAGCATGCATTGGATTTCACAAGTATGTGTGAAGTTTCTGGAACTTACAAGTAATTGAGGTTCTTAAGGTTCACTAAGGAATCAGGTATCTCACCACTGAGGGTATTATTGGAGAGATCAAGTGTCTGAAGCTTCTCTAGTTTACCAATTGAGGCAGGAATTGGCCCAGAAATGTCATTATTTTGAAGCAGCCTATTTTTTAGATAAATTTAAATATGATTTAATCATATGAGATCGAAACATTCATCAGTCAGACATAAGACTTAATAGAATGGTTAAGAAATATGGGATAAAACAAAAGGATCGAAAGACTAAAAATTAAACAGTTTAGCAACTTTTGCTCAATAAAAGAAAATAGATAAAAGACAGATGCATAGCAAAATTGGTCGAAAGGGTGCCAAGGAGGTGCAAGCTTACACGGATTGCAAGTTACTAAGGTTACCAATTCCTGGAGATAAGGTACCAGACAAGCTCTGACTAGGCAGTCCCCTATAAAAACAAGAAGATTGGATTAGGAAGAAACATAATCAAATGGGGCCAATTACCGTGCAATGACACATGTTTTAAGTGGGCACTAATCTTTTGTTTCAAAACTAATTTTGTAAATGAAAGATGTCTTTTATGTTTATTCTCTTTATCAAACCCCTTATGAAAGAATTAGTAAATACTGAAATGTAAATAGAAAAACTTACAAAGCAGAAACATAACCATCCGGAGAGCAAGTAACCATCCTCCAGCTACAAGGATCTACGGAATTGATATCCCAATTCTCCAAAACATTATGTGGGTCAACAAGGTCGCTTTTAATACCCATCAAAGCTACAACTGTGAAGGTTTGGCAAAAAGGAAACCAAAACAACTTATGGGTTACTTTCTTCTCAAATAACAAAAGTCGTAGGAAGCATAAGGTAATGGAATCGGAAAATAACGGCGGTTCTGAAAAGTGAGAGTAGTAGGAGTAGGCATATTTAGACTTTTGTTCGACACTTTTCGGGCAACCAGACATTAACAATTAAAAAAAAAAGATTTTATAATTTCTTCTTTGAGGTCAATAAATACAAACATCACACACAGCATTAAAAGTAAGGAATTCCCGTACCAAAATTTTTATCACCATCAAGACAAAAATAAAAAAAGGAATTTTCATATTTTTTTGTTGTTTTTTCCTTCTTAATTTTAGTTGGATAAAACTCAACTTTAAAGGAAATAATTTTTCTTTTCTTGTTTCAAGAAAAAGAAAGGGGAATTTGAACTCAAAGAAACAAACCTTCATAATTTATACCAGATGGAGAAAGAGTAGCAGAAGATGCCTCCATTAATGCCAAAGCCAGCAAACCCAAAACCCAAAATACGAGACTATTTCTTTCCATAGCCTTTCCACTATTCATTAACATTACTTTCTCTGTACAAAAAAACTAGATGCTTATCAGAGCCACCGTGACAATCAAGCACACTGGTCATTCTCACTTGAAGCCAACTCTATATGGAACAGTCCTATACAAATAAAAAGGGCAGTCTCTGAATCAGAATCCGGTAAAGCAAACCACTATCACCATAACAGAGAAGAGCTCCGTTTCGCTTTCCTTTTACTCTAAAGTCTGAACAACTAGTTTGCTCACTAACTAGTCGATGAAATTTCACGAAACCAAAAATCCAGATGCCAAAACCATTAAACCAAAAAAACACGTGGCTTGGGAACTGAGAATTTGAATCAAACTGAGTTGAATGGGCACCATATGCGCTCAGACAAACAACAAATGAACAGAATTTTCTCGAGAAACTAGCAAAAATACAAGCCTGAATTCTGAAATACTAGAGATCTGAGAATGCTGGGTGTTATTACTTAAAGTATTGGGCGATTCCCACAAATTCCATGTAGGTATGTTGTTGGTTTCTAGCTAATGCTATGTTCTTCCGTTGTGATTCTATCACAACGCTATCTTATTTCATTCACATAAACATACACTCCCGAGCTCATACACACACTCAAATACAAAAAGCAGTAAAATAAGTTTGAAAATCACTCCCACATAAAGCCAAGCTCCGACACAGATACTATGCCAATTTGCAGCCAAACCCTGTAACGATTTTTTTAAAAAATGAACAGTACAAAGGGATTGAAAGTTTTTTATACATAATTAATTTATAATCATAATGTTTTTACCTTTTTTTTTAACTCAAGATCTTAAATTAAAATAATTGCACGCAATTTATTATGTTATAATCATAAAAATAATTTATTAATAATAATTATATTAAAATATAACTAATATTAAAAATAAAATATATATTTTAAATATTTTTATTATAATAATAATAACAATTATTGTAATAATATTATTATTTAAAAATAATTATCTTAATTAAGTTATATTTATCAATTATTTTTTTGGTACAATAAATATGAGCCCATTTAATATGAAAGATTTGTTATGTGTGACAGGTTAGGGTAATTGTTTATTTTAAAATATTTATTTATTTTTACAATAATAATTATGTATAAAAAATCTATTACAATGATGCGTAGGTACTGATCACGGGATATTTCAGATGATAAAATAATTAAACTGTATATATTGGATTTAAATTAGGTACATTTTTTTGTGTTATTAAAGCAGCTAAATTCGTATTTTTATTAACGCATATCGGATACTTTTATTACATAGTCGATGATCTAAATAGACTTAAAATTATTCTTTTAAGCTTTTCACTTAGTAAATTTTTTTATTTTTTTATTTTAAAAAAATAATAATAATGCGTAGGAACTACTAGGAAGTTAGAAATTAGTATTATTTGAAAAATGGAAAAGTAGGTTAGGGTGATTGGATTGAAGGGATGTGTGGGATTGATCAAAGAGAAAAAGGAGATGTCTTTCCAAAAGAAAAAATAAAAAAGCTTTGCAGGTAAAGTCTTGGCAGGTCACGTGCTGAGATTGTCCTTGCTTTTGTTGCTTTTGGCTTGGAATTTGGTGAACTTTATTTTTAATTCATAAAATAATCTCTTTCTGTTAAAGTTTTTGCAGGTGATGACCTATCTATAATCCAACCCGCTAAACTAAATAGTTGTTTCAGTGATTTTTTTTAATTATATTAACTTAAATAATTGTATTATCATATATTTTAAATTTAATAAATAATATTTTCTTACTAAAATGCCTTCAGTATTTTCTTTTCCCATTTATTTACAGCTTTAAAATACTTTTTTTTACAAAAGAAATTTATATAATTCATTTAAATTAAAATAAATTTAATTATAAAACATAAATAAATAAAATAACAAATATATTAATTTGCAAACATCTATTTGATAGTATTGTTAATAATCATCTTTTTTATAAAATTATATTTATTTAGATTTTTATTAACAATATTATTATATTTTTAATTAATTTTATTAAAATTTATATCTTTAATCTTTAAATTTAACAAAAAAATAGAAAATAAAATAAATCTACACAGAAAAAGCAAACATATAGTGGTCGATTGTTGTTAAGATCACATAAATTGTTAAACCTTGTTAACGTGTAGATCACTAATGTTTTAGCATAAATTATAAATTAGTAAATTTAGTTACACACTATAATCCGCTCAGGTGTGTTAATTATTATGTCCCCGTAATAGTATTTTGTTATATTATTGTCATATTTTTTCAATGGAATAAAAATTGATGTGATATATATATATGATAAATCATTCGTATGAGCATTTATTTTCCCTTTTTTATTTATTTTTATTTTTTTCTTTCTATTACTTAGTCCATTATTGAGTTGGTCCAATCAACTGATACATCAAAATCCAGCACGCTGCCGGATATAGTGTGTATAATAGTAGGTGTATTATCATGTGTTTTCTTGAACACTTTCGTAAATCCAAGAAGCAAGTATTGTCATTTGACCAGCTCAACCCACAATTTAGAAATTTTTGTAACACTTACTTTACGAGGATTTAGGCAAGTAAAATGAATAAGACAAGACTGTTGCACTAAATGGAGTATATAATCGCCTCTTAACTTCTATGTATGTGTCGTGCATGTGTTAAACATTTTTGCCCAAGGTAACTCCATAGTAAACCATTTGTCACGTGTTCAATACCATGCCTGTCATGTGTCACAATGTTACCAAGTTCCATGCCACAAGAGCATGTTGTATGTTGCATGTGTTGCATGCATATATCATTATTTGTTTGTATCGCCCATAACTAGTGATTGTGAGTATCATAGTGCCCACAACTTGCCTCATTGCTTATAGGCAGCGTTTGCCAAGCCATGCCCTACCCTCTCGCATCAAGCCTCGCATCCACCAACAACTACACTATTTAAATTTATTTTTTTGAAATCTTTAGCAGAGTAAGGTAGATCATCTTTTTTTTTTCTTTTTCTTCTCATAATTTCTTTCTGTACTTCTCTCTCATCTCTTTCTTACCTTTCTATATCTATTTACATAAAAAAAAAATCACATTTTTTTTCTACAAAAACTTAAATTTAAAACTCTTAACTCTAAATTACAAATTCTAAATCTTAAATACTAAACACTAAATCATAAACCTTAATCTTAAACTTAAACACTTAAACTCAATGAGATAAATGATAAAGAATGAAAAATGAAAAAAGATAAGTAAAAAAAATTGGTAATAATAATAATTTTAAATTATTAAAATATTCTTCAATTTTTTATTCATATTTTTTTTACCAAATGAATACTTTTTAAATAATTTGAATATTTTTAAATTATTACTCAAAAATTTAGACAACAATAAATTCCAAAAAATTAACAGAAATACTAATAAGATACTTCCATATTTATCTAATTTATTTATAGATACACATATATTGATAAATTTTTGATGAAAATATAAGCTATTGAGTTACAATTGATTAATTATATTTCACTTTTGCAACAAACTTATAAAAAATTTCACAAATTCTAATTTATGTTTAATAAAATAACTTTATAATTAAGTTTATACGTGGGAAAAAGTTGTCATAAAAGAAAATATTGAATTTTTCTTAAAAAAATATATATACATGTATTTTTTCTTATTATCATGATCTTATCCATATGTTTTTTTATTCATCATAATAATAATAGAAATTAACTTAATTATATCATTCAATATAATGTTGTTAAAGATATAAAAATACTAATACAAAATGTGACGATAAATGCCTTATATTTATTTTTAAAAGTGACATTTAAGTATTATGTTTATGTTTTGTGATAATTTTATCAAATTCTATAAAAATTATTAATATTCTAATTTAACTTAATGGAGATGACAAAGATATTTGTAATCTTTATAAACTATATCATAATATTTTAATTAATCAATGTGAAATATTACTATTAATATCTCTGTGAAAATATAGATATTAGATATTTGTCTCATATAAAATTGATCACTTTAAATTTTAAAATTATTTTATTTGTGTTGTTTGTCTCTTTTTAATTTTGTAAGACTAATTTCTCTCTTTTTTGGTGAAATAAGTCCCAAATTTTTTGACTCAATCAATTAAAACTTTGATACCATGATAAAATCATAAAAATTATAGGATTCTCGATCTCAAAAAATTAACCTAATAGATAGATAAAGACATATTAATCTTTATAAATTCTATCATAACATTTTACTTAATTAATATAGGATATTACACTTAATAAATTTAGTAATATTGTCGTGAAATAGCAACTTTATAAGAACACAATTATTTTTTAAGTTTTTATTTATTTATTATTTTTTAATTATTTTAATTATAATTTATTTAAATTATAATAATTAATATAATTAAAAATAAAATAAATAAAAATTATTTTTGTTTTTGTATGATTATTATATAAAAAATATATAAAATTTAAATATTATTTTTATAATAAATAAGAGATTTGGAGGTATTTTTTTCAATAATAACTGTTAAATACTTTAACGGTAAGTTTATATATACCTAAATTTGTAGTTCATAACTATGTCTATATATACCTAAGTTTGTAGTCAAAATTGATAGTTGTATTTTTAAGAATAGTATTGCTGGTAATGTGAAATGCACGAGCATTGGGGACTGTGAATACTCTGGGAGCCTAGGGAAAATAACTGACAATACATGTACAATGTATTGCGAAATTATTTATTACTTCATAATTATAATTATATAATAACGTATGTTTTAATTTATTTAAATTTAAAATTAATAAAATTTTTAAAATAAAAAATAATTAATTAATAGAAAAAAATAATATAATTATTTATATCAATATATTTTTAAATAACAAAAAATATTAAATTTATTGTATTGGTGCAACTAAATTTATTAGAACAAATATTTATTTATTGTTAATTAAGAAATATTTATTTATTTAAAGATGATGCCTTGATGTGGTCTATTCTACAACCCAAAACCCAAGAGCATTTTTGTCGCATCGGGAAAACTCAATATTCTCTCAAAAGTTTTTTTAAAAAAAGTGCTTAATGCGCTTTAGCTAATTGCCTAATTCAATTGAGGATGAGTCACAGATTTTGCCACTATAAAACGCAAATGTGCAGGAATTCCATTAACAATGCTCGAGATTTCGAAATTACCAAAGAGTATTTTGTTTCTTGGTAAAGATGAACCTCCTCCTCCCTTGGTAATTAGTAATCACTATACCATAAAACCCATTCCTTTTTTCTTAATAGAAGATGGAATGTTATAATGATATTTTTATTTATATGAAAGTATTTAATTTTTTAACTTTAAGAAATTGATATTTAATTATTTTTTTATAAAAATTATATTTAATAATTTTAAATTTACTTTTTTAAAAAATAAAATCATTAGGGATATTCTTAGTTACAGGACGTGGATAAAAGTTGATGATAACTTAATTAAATATGTTTGAAAAAAAAGTTGTTGATAGGATGAAAATAAATGATAAAAATAATTTTATTAATATATGTTTAAAAAAAATTTATCAATAAAATATTTTTGTAGTTATTTTTTATAAGTAAAAATTAATAAAAATATTTTCTATATAAGTTAAAAGAATTAAATAATAATTTCATTCAAAGAAAATAAATTGTATAACATTTTTTTATTGAAATATATTTGAATATGTTTTAATAAAGTGATTGTTGAATGTTGAAAATGTTTAGAATATATGTACAGTGAATTAACATTCTAAAAAGTTGACATGTAGGATGAGGTAATCACATGTATAAATAGTCTTGTAGTATCATCCACGATAAGGTGGGACTCTAATGTTTTATACTATAATGATTCATAATTTATATATATTATTGCATAATAAAATAATTTGTAATTATAATTTATAATCTTAATAAAATATAAATAAATTAATTTTTAAGTGTAGGAATTAACTCTGAAACACAATAGAGTATGGAAAGAAATACAACTGTTCGGGCAACAAATATGTTGTTAGAATTCTTGTTATGATTTTCTTTTTTTTTTAAATATTTTACGAGTAGGAGATTTGAACTAACTATTTTTTTTAATGTCAAATTCTTATCAATCTTACTAAAAAGCTAAAGGAAAATTCTTTTATTAACGTAGCTTTTATTGTTATACCAAATTTGGTTTGTCTATTTAGAGTTTGTTAATGTATATTTATTTTAAATTAATAAAATTTATTTTATATAAAAATAAAAATAATTTATAAAACATTTTACATTAACTCTTTTTATTTTAATATCAAACATAACTATTATAATTTAAATATAAGAAGAAATTACTTTTATATCTTTTTAAATAAATTACTAATATATATATATAATTCAACTTAATTATAGTATGATTTTTATGAGTTAAATAGTAATCTATCATAAGATTTATTTTATTTACATTTTGAATTATAAATTCAAGATTGATATTTGATGTAAACAAAATTATATGATATTTTTTAAGTGATAATTTCATTCAAATATAAGATAATAATGATAAAATATTAAAATTAATTAAATGGAAGTTATATATATATATATATATATATATATATATAATAGTTAAATTAATATTTTGTTTTTGAATCAAATTATATTTGAAAGTGATTATAATATGTAATTTAAAATAAAAAATATATATTAAACTTATCATCTGTTACAAGATAAAAAAATAACCCATTTTAGTTATTCAATTATATTAATATGCTTAATTTAACCTTATAAAGTTTAATCAAATCAATTTACTTCCAAACTAACTAGTAAGCGACTAACTTTTAATTGGATTGATTTAATCCTCTAACTTGATGGAGTTGGTTTTAAAAGGGTCTCATGAGTCACGCGATTATACCATCCATATATATATATATATAAATCACGTGACCAACTTAAAAACCTGAAGCCATCTTTTCTCACATCTATCCACTAAATCCATCATTTTCGTACATATTTTTCATTAATGGCTATAAAACTTCATTAACCTTTAAGAATGGAATGATTTTTGGGTAAAATCAGTAAAGCTCGATTTTCAAAAATATATGAAAGTTAGGTGGGTTAAATTACTTTAATTAAAATTTATGAGGCAAATTAGACGAATTAATTAAATTATATAATTAAATTGATTTAGTTAAAAATTAAGAATTAAATTATATAATTTCATAAAATTTATAGTTAAATTAGTCTCGTTAAAATTAGAAAAATAAATTAAACTAACGAGTTAATAAAGTTGGGAAGAAAATGACATCATTTTCTAATATCTTATATATTAAAGGCCTAAATGAGGATATAAATAGTATTTTAGTGTGTTTTTAAGTAAATATTTTTTTTCTTTTTAAAATTTTTATTTTTTTATACCAATAAATACCTAAATATCTATATAATAAACATTTTTTTATAAACAGCTATTGTGTATATAATGTAAAATGTAATAATTAATGTCGCCAATAAATATCAAAATATTCATATATTTTGTATAATATGATTTTTTTATTTCATTAAAGTTAACAATTCATATAATTCATGGCTATTCATTCAATGAATATTCAATCAATTTACTTATGAACATACCATATTTTTATTGAATTAATAATTTTTATATCGAGATTATATCATATCTTATATCAATTAAAAAAAGAATATTTACTTAATATAAATCATCTTTAAGCAAAAAATACTTATTATTCATGTATGATTAATTTCTTATATAATAAAAAAATTAATTCAATAAATTCATATATATACATTATATTTGACTTATTTATTAAATAAAGTTATTTAATTATTATCAATATCATGATAAATCACTCATATTTATACTATATTTGAATTATATTATTAATAAAATAATTATTATTATATATTTATTTATCGTTAAAATAATAAAAGAATATCTATTGAGATGTACACCAAGAAGTCTCGAATCTTGTAAAATATCTATTACATATTTTTTTTTTGAGACATGAAAATTCTCTTTTTTGATAGAGAAAATTCAATATCAAGAAAGTATTTTAAGTCATTGAGATATTTCATGCAAAAGTGTTTGAAGAGAAACTTCTTGAGATGTTCTATTTTTTGAAAATCATTGCCTTTAAAGAGTATATTATCAATATAGATAAGGATTACAATAAAAGAAGTACATCTATCTTTGGTGAAAAGGGAATAATTGGCTTTTCACTACTATAACCAGCTTTATGAATGGTAGGAGAAAATGTAAAAAACCAATTTCTTGACACTTGTTTGAGATCGTAGAGGGATTTATTAAGCTAACACATAAGATTCTCTTCCTATTGGAGAAGACCATATGGGAGTTCCATGTATTCTACCTCTTGTAAATCATCATACAAAAAAGATTTTTGAACATCTAATTGATGAATGAACCAATGAAGTGTGAAAGCAACAACAAGAAGGCAACAAAGTGTAGTGAGCTTGGCCATGAGAGAGAAGGTTTCATGGTAATCAAAATCTTCAATTTGAGTGTACCCCTTAGCAACAATGCGAGCTTTACAACACTCAATAATGCCATCAGATTGATATTTGATTTTGTAGACCCACTTGTAACAAAATGTGATGCCGTTAATTTAACTTTCATCACATTTTTTCAATATGGATCAAGGATAGCTTGAGCATAAGAATGAGGTTTGGTATGACATATAATGTTAGTTAAAAATGTACAGTGGGCAAAAGATAATGAGAATATGAAAGATAATGAGATATAGGACATCAAGTACCTAATGTAGTCTTTGTGTCATGTTAGAGGTTTCTTTGGACAAATGGATTGACGTATAATGGGATTAGTAGAGATTGGTGATTTTCTTGAGTTATATTAGAAGAAGGGACTATTTTTGGTGAAATTTTAGTCAATCAAAATTGTTGAAGTATTAAATACTTTGAATTTATCCCTTGAATTTTGTTGTTTTCTATTAAGGAAATATAAGCATAACAAAGACTTGATGATTGATCATGAGGAAATGGTGAAATGTGTAGGTTAGAATCATAAGAGAAAAGCAAGATAGTTGTGGTATCATGAAAAAAAATTGATAAAAGAAAACCATAATTGAGTTAAGAAAAAATTAAGGAAATGTGGTTTCGTAAAATTTGATATCTTTATTAATAAATTTTTTTCTCTCTAAATCATAAAATTTGTAACATTTTTGATTGATGGGGCACTCAATAAAAATGTATTGTTAACACGTGATTCAAAATTATGAATGTGATAAGCAACAATTGCATAATATAAACAATCAAAAACTTTCAAATGATTGAGTGATGGTGGACGATTGTGAAAAAAATTGAAAGGAGACTTATTAGAGAGTAATGGTGTATGGAGTCTATAAATGAGGTAAACAACTATCAATATGCATTCACCCCAAAGAGTAAGAGGAAGTTGAGATTTAAAAAGTAAAGTACGTGCAATAGTTAGAATATGACGATGCTTTTGTTCAACAACTCTATTTTTTGTGGAGTATAGACACAAGTATATTGATATTTTATACTATGTGATTGAAAATAATTTCGTATATAGAAATTCAAAGCCGTTGTATACATGGCCTTAAAAAACATGAAATTGAGTATAAACAAAAATAAAGAAGGATGGTCAAATAGTTTGAGTTTTCAATTTAAAATGCATAAAAAATACCTATGTGTACGTTATAAAATCATCCACAATAGTGAGAAAAAATGCGCCACCTGAATGTATAAGAATTTTGTGAGGATCCCAAATATCACAATGCAATAAACCAAATAGAACATGGGTTGATATAAAATTGGAAGAAAATTGTAAGCTAGTTTGTTTAGTCATATGACTAACATTATAATTATTATCAAAATATATTTTATTATTGGGAGACAATAACAATGATACTAGTTTTAGTCGAGATGGAAACAAATGTTTAAGACATATGTCATAAGTTGTTGGGAGATTGAGAAACTTGACGAGAGATAGGTATCTTTTACAATGGAGACATGTAACAAAGACTATCATATTGCTTACCTGAGCCAATCATCTCCCCTGTTGCCAAATCCTACAAGACATAAAAAAGTGGAAAAAAAGAATGGCACAACAATTTAGAGTTAAATGGTTAGTTTCTGTAGATGTTATAGAGGATGAAGACCCAGTAGGTAATTTTATAATTGATGTTATTGATATATCTATGTGGGTGAAAAGAGTAGAATGTATAGTTATATAGTCTATTACTCCTCTATCCAATACCTAAGGCTTGATGAAAACAAAAGTAATAACATTGGAAGAAGAAAACAAACCTACAACATTTACATATGCATTGTCATTATCGATGGTGTGATTTGTTGTTAGTTGAGATAAGGCACAAGTAAGTTTTTGCAATTGATTAGCAGTAAATCTATGTATTGCATTCAATAAGTTATTGTCTTGAGAATTGACACCTTGCATGGATTGTAAAGACTCTGTTGCATTGGCAACATGAAAAGGATTATCTGAATGATGAACAAAGAATGGATTTGATGGGTTCATACTTGAATTGTTGTTAATGGTGTTTGAGTATTTGGAATGAGACTTATGTTTTAAAAAAAATTCAGATAAAAACTTACTTTAATATCATAATAAAATATAGAAAGATAATTAAGAAATGGAATGAGAATTTTGAATATTTATCTTGTATTGATTAGGTAAAGCAAATACATATAGAGAATAAATTCTTTACTGATTATATATTTAATATATAATAATCATATATCCAAGAGATATTATCTAAAAAAATTAACAAATAAATAGAATAAATATAAATAATTTTGAGATAATGCAGAATATTTGTAATATTTTTTTTTCATTTTTAATAATTTTGATATTTTTGCTTAATCTTTCCATTTTTTGTTATTTTTATGACACTTTTCTTATCAAAACATCTACTAGCCTTTTATTAGTAAAGTTTGAATCTATTATACAAAAAAAATTCGTTTAAAAAAATGACCCAAAAGAAAACAAAATATGATAAAAATGACTAAAGTCTATAATAATACAATACTAATCTAACTAAAATGTATCAGTTTTTAACTATACCATAATGTATCATATTTATGATAATAGAGATACTAAAATATCATTCTAACTATTTTTAAAATCAAAGTAAGCATATAATATTACCATGCATATAAACATTAAAGTCGTCCACTAAAGAAAATTACCAGAAGAATAAATAAATAAATAAATGAAAGCTTAGGGTAAAATGGTGGGTAGTTTCAAAGTTTGTGTCTTGACTTTGCTGTGTGATGTAATTTCATATTTTTAAGGATGTAACAATCATACTTGAATAAAGAAAATAATTAGAATGTTTTCACGCTTCCTCTTCTACAGAAGGTAATCAAAAAGGGGAACTTATTTTATTTTAAATATAAATTTATATTAATTTAAATAAAAATTACAATAACAATAAAATCAAGAAATTAAAAATGAATTGAATTTTCAAAGAATCTTTAAAAACCATATGTAGTATATGAATAATCTTTTTCTAGGATTCTTCCTTGCTATTAAAAATTTAAAATTCTTGTCAAGTTTGGTATATAATATATAATAAAGTATTTATTGTTTATGGAATATATAATAATACAGTATTTTAGATAAATAAAGTTTTAAATTAGTAATTTTTTGTTTACAACAAATAAATAACTAACAGGGAGTGGAGTGAATCTGAATCATTTCTGATTTCCTGACCCAACGAAAAGTGAAAAATTATGATTTGGGTTAGGCCTAGAGTTTGCTACTCATCGGGTTTGTGGGTCCTGCTTGCGATGATACGTCCATTTGGTGCACCAACTGCCAAGGCTTCTTATTAGTTGTTAAATTGTTACCTTTTTAATTACGTTAAGTAACCCTCATTCTACTATCCCAAAAGAAAAAGAAAAAGAAAAAGAAAACCCTTATTTAAACAAGATTTTTGAAATAACATACTTAACACTCACATTTATATACTAAAAAGTGCGTAACAATGTCTTTATAATAACTAACGAAAAAACATATATAATTAGTTATTCATACTTACTTTATTGTTTAATTCCTATTTATTGATGGAGCATTAATTAATAAGATATTAAGATTTAATTCTTATTTATTGATTGAGCATTAATTAATAGGATATTAGGATTGAGATTAATAAGAAAAATATTACTTGAAATTAAATAAAACTTGAATAATTAATTTAGTTTTAAATATTGAAGTTAAAATTATAACTAATATAGAAACATGTAATTGTCTTACATAACTAAAAAAGAATTGACATATATGATGATATTATTAAATTAAATTTTACATAGAAATATGTTTAATTTAACCTTAATATGTATGATATCACAAATTTGAAAAAATTCTTCTAAATCACGAATTCTGGTTACAAATATATTTTGGTGTAACATTACCATAACATTGTTGTAGTAATTGTGTCATCATTATAATAATTTATTTTATTTGTAATTTTAGTTATTTTAATCACTTGAATTTTTATTATTTTTATTGTTGAACCTCATTTGAGTATATTTAATCTTCTAAATCTCACCTATAGCCGTCATTGAAATTGATGTGAACCATGCTCCGTTACCATCAAGCTTCTCCACCAATCGATTCGACATCTCTCCTATCTCATTCTTACACTCCAACGATTCTCCGTTGATTTCTCCCATTTTTACTCCTGTCACATTCTCATTGTCTCCAACCAATCCGACCACAATTAAACAGTCGTTTGTAAATTTGATAACTGAGCTAAACATCGTCCGATCAAAATGAAGATTATATGGTCCATGCCATGTCTTGAAACTAGGACTGGACTGAATGAGTATAACGTCTTGAGTTTTTCTCTGTTACATACATTTTAGTCTCGTCAATGGCTATTCGTAGCCACATGGAGGCTGCTGAGTCCTTAACACACTTATGGGTCATGAGGACATAAATCTCGACTGCCAAAGATCATCCTCAAAATCCAACGTGCCGCCTGCGATTACGATACAGTGCCCCACATTTGCGACGATCGGGTCCTTGCACCAAACGAGTTGAGAGCATCAGCAGGAACTAGATAAATGAGAGGCACGTGAAAAAGGGTTATCTCTAAGATATGTTCATGAATTGAAGTTTCTTTTTCTTCTTCATGAACAGAATGTACTTCATCTATGGGTAGTTTCAGTTGCAACATTTGGGAATCGAAAAGAACATTGAAGCTTGGTTTTGAGAAGTTGGGGATTGAAGCAACAATGTAGTGGATAGATGAGGGACCTTAATTTGTAGCTTTATATAATTCATAAAGAGTTTTGAGGAAAGAGAAGTTGAATTGAATTTGACTAATTTTGTAATACGTACATCTGAGTAGAACATCTAAATGCAAAAAAACTAAGCAAGTTTGTATATATATATATGCGAATTTACAGTTTATCTACAGTTTGATTGGCATATTTGTACATTTTTAAAATTGGTTAAAAATTACTAATAATATTCAATCAGTACTGTTAGAAATCTTCCATAGAATCGAAGTTATTCCTTGGAGAAACACCGTCAAGTCAAATCAATTTAATGTGTATCTATTGAATGTCCGTAATTATTCAAATTGAATATTAATTATATAACACTGTTATGCATGTCTTTAATTATGATCCACGTACAAATCTCACAAACTTCTATGCACGTTACCCTACCAATACCATAACAAAACAACACCCAACAAATAAAATCTCAATTTAGATTTAAAAAGCACGGTGGTTTCTACACAAATTAACTTCTATTTGTGGCAATTGAAAACTAATATGCCTAGTTAACTCAAACAAATTTAAAGAATAGGAAAATACCATGTCTCGGAACTTTCTACGAAATTCAAAAACTGCTTTTTTTTGTTTTCGTTCTCTAGATTTTGTTTTCTTCCCTTCAATTCTTCGAAGCCACATAATATTCATCTTCTTTAAAATGTAAGAGAAATCTCTCTCGATCCTTCATCTTTCTTAATTAATAGGAGAGTTAATTTTCTGCTTTCTCTCCTTTAAAATCATTTTCTAACCACGGTATATTATTGTCATTGTTTTTGGTTACTGTGGGAAAGAGATGAAAGATTGAAAAGAAATATAAGAGAAAAAAATTGTCGGGAACTTCTTCTTTTCAAGAGAGAAGTTCCGAGGACGGGGGAGATATGAATTGAAAGTGCATGATTGCTGGAATTTATTATTATTATTATTTTCCAGTTCATGGATGCTGGCATACCTTTGTTTTAATTCTCACATATTTATTTAATTCTCATTTTAGTTACTTACAAATGAAATCTTTGCTTTGCACATTGATTTTTTCATTGATTATATCAAATTCATTCACAAAAATAAAAATAAAAACGTAGATTAATTTAATCGAATTAAAAAAAATATAAAGTATCAACCTAGACTGCGAGGGACAACATTAGTACTGCCACTACAATATACTATATATAATTTTTTGTTATATATATATATATTTTTTTTTTCTTTTCTTTTCTCTAACATTAGTGACTATGTATATAGTGTTCAAGTAATTAAGGGTATTTTTAATCAGTTAACTTAAAATTTATTTTTAAAAATTATTTTCAAATCATAACTTAAAAATAATTTTTTATAATTTTTTAAAATAATAACTTGTTGGATTGTTATTTGAAAATTTGTTTTTAAAAACAAAAAAAATAAAAAATAATTATGTTATTTGGTTAAATTGTTTTAAAACTTGTTTTAATTTTTAATATTAATTTAGTTTTGTTACATTAATTTAAACATTATAATTAATTTTAGTTTTATTACAATAATTTGTTTTACATAAAGATCAAATAGGGCAAGCCTTTCTGGCCTAAACAACCTCTTCAAAGTTTTCATATTCTCAAGCTCTCAAACTTAAACTTTTAAGTGACTTCAAATAACTAAAACACCCAAAAACTCAAACATCCAAAAAGTTTGATTCTTTAAAAAAATAAAAAAATGGGAAAATTAGTACCCACTAATAACAACTTTAACTAACTTTTGAAAAGCAAATTCATTGTGCAAATGTCTACACTACGTGATTGCATCACATGTGTTGGTATAAATATTGTTCTGTTGATTGCTACAAGGCTCACCAACACTTACGAAGTGTTGAGTAAGCTTACATACCTCAACCACCCCTCAAACTTAGGAGAACATAATGAACATTGAGTTTGATCAAATGATGCACAAAAGGAGTAATAACCAAAGGCTTTATGAGAATATCAACAAGCTACTCAGTAGAAGGTGCATGCTACACCACAACATGTTTAGCTTCAATCTTTGCATACAAGAAGTGCATGTCCAATTCAACATGCTTGGTTTTATGCATGAAGTATAGGATTTATTACTAAGTAAACAACACTCAAATTATCACACTAGAGGAAAGGCACATGAGCAAGTTTTTTTTTAAGTTGAGAAAGCAAAAACCAAAACTAAAGAACTTCAATGGCTGCACTTGCAAGTGCTCGATACTCAACCTTAGTGCTAGATCAAGCTACCATTGTCTACTCTTTTAAATATCAGACCACCAGATTAGCTCTAAGGTAAATGTACACACATATTGTAGATTTTTGATCTACCAAGCAAGCACCCCAATGTGAATTAGAGAAGCATGTGAGCTTCAATTTGGAAGGTTTAAAAATCATTCCATAGTGCATTGTTCCTTTGAGATACTGAAGTATTCTTTTATGACTTAGTCTTGAAGTTGACATGAATTGTCATGTATTGTTTATTGAATAACAAATATTTGGGCTTTAAGAGTTATGTATTGAAATGCACAACCCAAGTTTCTGTAAAATGAGGGATTATCATACAAAGGCTTATCTAGATGCACATCTAAACAAGGAAAAGATACCGTAGAAGAGTGGCTAGGAATGCACAAGTCCATCTTTGCTTCAGTTAACAATTCTTGGATGTATTTTGTCTGTGACAAGACAAGGTCACCATTTGATAATATAGTAACCTTAATACCCAAAAAATAATATAGATACCCCGTATACTTTAGATCAAAATGATAATTTAGCAACTCAGTGAAGTTTCGTACCTCATGCTTATTATTACCAGTGAATCATCAATATACACGAGTAAATATATCACATTGGTAGATATTACCTTTATGAACAAAGAAGAATCAACTCTAAATTTGACAAATCCTAGTGTAATAAGGGTTGATGCAAGAGTATCAAACCAGCCCCAAAGGGGTTGGTTAAGTCCATAAATGACCTTCTTTAGTAAAAAACATAAGCTGGGTAAGTTGGATCTTCAAAACCTTTAGGTTGTATCATATAAATCTCCTCATGCAACTGTTCATTTAAAAATGCATTATTAATATCAAGCTGATGTAGTTTCTAGCTTATAGACAATAAAAGAGTAATTATAACTCGAACTATAACTAGCTTGACAATAGGACTAGACATCTCTTGAAAATCAAAACCAAGAATATGATGGAATTAGCTAACCCTAGATTTCAGCTTATCTAAACTGTGATCTTGTAGCTTTTTAATTCTTAAAATCCATTTAAAGCCAATCATTTTTTTGTCCTTAGGTCTAGGCACCAAGACCCATGTCTCATTTCTGAGTAAGGCATTATATTCATCCTGCATAAACTACACATTCTTTGGCTGAATCACACACATTCATAGTGAATACTTTAGGTTTGATAATTCCTACTTTCACCCTAATGATCATTGGATGAGCATTAGTAGGAGAAACAATAGTATGTGAATTTGAAGAATCATAAGATGAAATAGAATTTATGGGCATAAATGTGAAACCATTACAAGGATAGGTAGATGGATTAGGAAAAAATGTGCTTGACTGAGAGGTATTAACATCTATTGTAAAAGCATGAAGGGTACACTAAGAGGTATTACAAAGAGATATAACATTAGAAGATTCAATATGAAGGTTTTGAATGATAGGAAAAACAGTACAAATATGAACAGATTGAGAATTTGAGATATAAGAAGATTTTGTAGCTTAAGGAAAGCTAAGTTCATCAAAAACAATGCGTCGAGAAATGTACAATTAGCCATTGTAATTAAGGCATTTATATCCCTTGCGTCGAGGAATGAAATCAATGAATATGCATGATGTTGAATGAAATTGCAACCTATGATCACTAAATGTTGTAATGTAAGGAAAACACTTACATTCAAACACTTTAAGTATTGTATAATCAAGTTTGACTTAAAAGAGCTTTTCCAGGCTAATTGAAGCTCAATTAAAGAACTAAGAAATCTATTGAAGACATAAATTTTTACATAGAAAGCTTCATCCAAAAATTGAAGTGAAAGTGAAGCATGAGCTAGCATAGACAAACCCTGATCTACAAATTGTCTATGCTTTCTTTTAGCAAGTCCATTCTATTCATGAACAATTGGACATGATGTTTCATGAAGGATACCACAAGATGCAAAATAGGAAGATAAGCTTTGAAACTCACCTACTCAATTAGATTGCAAGATTTTAATTTTTTTCATTGAGTTGTAATTTAACAGTAACTTTAAATTGCAAAAATGAATTTAACATGCCATTCTTGTTTTGTAGAAAGTAAATCCATGTAAATTTATACCAATCACCAGTAAAATGCATATCGTATTTGAATCCATTTCTAGACACAGAGAAAACACCCATATATTAGAGTGATTGACACTAGAGATTCTTTTGAACAATTTATAGAGTTATTGAAAGATAATTTATGAAATTTCTCTAGTTGACAAGTTGAATATGGTGAACTGACTAATTTATTATCAAAAATTGAAATATTACAAGAAATTAAAGCTTTCTTTACAATAGGAAGATAGACATATGCCAATCTTTTATGCCAAAGAATTAAATTATTAGTAATAATAACACTATTTTTGGTAGCAATCACAATATTTACACTTGCATTACATGATTCATTTGAAGACAAAAAAGAACTTCTAGTAAGGATACTTTTGAGATTTATGTCAAAGACATAGGGTTTCTTTGTCATTCACATAACAAGTAAGGGCATGAAATTCAAAATAAACATTATTATGTCTGTAAAATTGAGCAATACTCAAGATATTTTTAACAATACTTGATACTTGAAGAATAGTTTTGAGAAACAAAGGGATGTTTAGAGTTAGTTTGAGACAAAAATGTAGAAGAACCAATATTAGAGATAGGAATAAGATTATCATTACATATAATTAGTTTATATGTACCAGAGTAAGGCTATGAAATAACTAGGTTAGAGGGATCTGTTGTCACATGATGAGCGGCTCCTGAGTTAGGATACTAAAAAGGTTCTGATGTTGCTTCTGAAGCTTCCAGTATTAAGGGCAAAAATGCTTAATTAGCAGTTGTAGGGTCAAGAAACCATGTAGGAGTGACATTTGAAGTGGAAACAACATGCATAAGTGAAGATGTATATACGTATGAACAATTATATGAAGGTTAATTATTCTTTTGACTCAAATATATAATCGGGACCTAGATGAGGGGTGGAAATGTCAACCCATAGAATCTTTTCGTTAGCTCTATATCAATTTGACTAAGTAGATCTCACAACGTGAATTAAGTAATTAACACAAAGAAAGTACAAAACAATATTCTCAATTCAATACACAACAAAACAACATATAGTAAGAAAGAAGAAATTATTGTAAACACAGTAGTGATGATATGCTTTACAGACTCTTGTCTAGGCTAGTAGCATGCATAAACAAAATAAACATCACACAACATGTAAAACAATCATACATACTGAAAAGCTATAAGGGATTTTTAATCTCTTCAAGACCTCATATGTGGAAAAATATTCTATAAATGATGATTGTACTTTCACAGCATACAATCATACATTACATAACAAATCATAATAAAGAGTCCAACACCTGGTACATTACCAAAGTAAGAAGATACATAGTCCTTAGAGACACATTAAAAATGCATGATAAAAAAAAAGTAATAATTAGAAAGCTATATGCATGCTACAAGGAAATGAAAGAAAGCATGCAAATACGTAAAATAAATAAGCTTTCGAATCAAAGTCTAAATCTAGTATAACAGAACATACATAATAGAAACTCATATTATGCTAGCACAAAAGAAGATCATGCATAATAACAGATATAATGAGATAAATCCACATAGAAACCATATCTATGTGGTAATTTCCTCGAGTTGTTTAAGACAACTACTCAGTAATAAAAAATCTACTAAACAATAAAATAGTTACACTCTGATCTCTGACAGAAATAAAACCATTATTATCTCTATTAGTTGGGACTTCTGTCCTAACTACCTATTGCTCTTGCTTGCTACTTTTGCAACGACCTGGTTTGACACACAAACCTGGATCTCCTCTAAAGCCCACATCATCTAATGTGGTATGATCAGTGACTACATATCAGTAACCAAAAGTGTGACTACTTCTAATCTTGAAGACCACCCTCAAACTCAAAAAACCTATCTCTTATTGTACGCAATAAGAGATATGAGAACTCAAAGTATTTAACTTAACTCACTCTCACAATGAGGTTCTCACAAATAAATAGCTGCATCCAAGCAACTCCTAGCAGACACATGCTCACATATAACTCACTTGCAAACATCATCTCAAGTATTCAATACTAACAAGTACAATTTTGCTCACACGATCACGAATCGTGAATACCAAACAACTCTTGAGGTATTAGTGATCCAGATATATAAAAATGAAATATCAATTTGACAGAGCTTCATTATACTTTTTGGATACAAAAAAGAAGTGAAGGGATATTCATAGAACTCAGATTTGCTACTTCTAGCTACCTCACCACCACTTGTGACGAGGTCTCTAGTGAGCTTAGTGGTGAGATGGTAAAAAGTTACATTTTTTGTTTCAAAAATTACCGAGTATTCTTCATAAATACCCGCACTTGAAATGAACTAAACACAAGTGACATTGTCGACTCGCTCACAAAAAACCAACACTCTACTTGGCATGCATATTATTAAAACCAACCATGTGGTATGTGTAAACATACTTGCATTGTTGCTCTGAGTAGATGACTAGAAGTTAAGATCAAAGCGATACCAACACATGTTAACTAAATGTCCCAATTTACCACATAACTAACATAAATGTCTATTTCTAGTAGGAGGAGGGCCTCTATCTCCATTAGGCCTAAAATATTTGGAACATGGAACATAAAAGGAAATCCAAATTGCCTAGGTAAAGTTCCAGGAATTCCAAATTTGTGCAAAGGCTGATTGTATTAACCACTTTGGTTTAGACCAAATGCTCTTGTTACATTATATTCATCCATTGGCTTAGGTGTATAGCTTGAGCTATATTTACTGTAGGCAAAATTCAATCAATTACTTCATTACGAGACTCAAGGCAGCTCTCATATCTAAGTAAAAGAGCTACTACATTTGTTAGTGACACAAGTTCAGTTTGCAATCGACCAGAGATTGTTGATACTAGTCCATCATAATCTTGATCTATGTCAGCTATTAGATAAAACACACTGTATTCTTCTATTAAAACACATCCAATCGATTCAAGTTGATCAGATAACTTCTTCAATTTCAGTACATAATCATTCACATTGAGAATTCATTTCTTCATTTTAATCAATTCTTGGTAAAGTGTATGATTCTTGATTTTAAAGTTGACATAAAATATTGGTTAAGTCGTGACCAAGTTTCTTTAACAATTTTGAAGTTGACAAAAAATATTGGTTAAATCATGACCAAGTTTCTTTAACAATTTTGAAGCCTGAGATTTGTCTTAGTACTTCTTGACAAATACAATTAATGAACTTACCTTTGATCATTAAATCTTGTTTGTACCAAAATTTGTAATCAAGATTCACACGGCTTACATCAAGCATCTTATCAGGAGGATCCTCAGTAAGAGAACCTTTAGAATCAAGACTACACAAGATTTTAAGAACTTACTATTCCCAAATAACAAAATTTGATCTATGAAGCTTCATAGTCATAACTTGATTCTGAAAATTCGCAAGACCATGATCACCAAGCTTCGTAACTTCAAGTCTTTACACAACACTTGATTCTTCGTCCATAGCCATATCAAATCAAAATTGCATAACTTCAAAGATCTGATACCATAAAAGAAAATTACATCTAGGTAAACTAACGAGAAGAAGAAAGATTGATCAAACTCAGGAAAATGATAAAGGAAATTCACTGAAAACTAATTCTCATTACACTAAGAATTCAGTACTTGTATTGATGTATTTATAGACTTCTAAAGTGTAATACACAATGTAAGAAATGTAAGAATCAATAGTACAATCATTAGAATACAATACAGACATAGTATCCCACTAATAACAAACTTAAGTGACTTTTGAAGGGTAAATTCATTGTGCAAACGTCCACACTAAGTGACTGCATTACATGTGCTGATATTTGTCACCAATTCGAGGTTAATATTTGAAGCATCCATAAAGGGAAAGTGAAGATCCAAGCTACATATTTATAGCATACTAGCATCGGTCATGGACCATGATAATCAAGATCATCAAACAAAAGGATCTATCGACGACACTAAAATTTAATTAGAAACATATTGTATTTGGTGGATAGATATAATGCATATTTCCCCATTAACAAATTATGTCCAACTATTACTCAAGTCTATTAAGTCTAAAAGTGAATATATATTTTTATTGATTTCAATTTTTCTTTCATTTTAAAAATTATTAATTAAATTCAAATTTAAAAATGTAATAATATTTATACCATTAATTTAAAACATATAATTATGATGATTTATTAATACAATTTTTTAGATCTATTTATCAATGAAACTAACTCTATTATTCTATATATATATTTGCTAATATATCATTTTGGACAATTAATATATGTTTTTTTGTTATAAAGGAAAAGGTAAAATAAAAAAAATAAGTCAATAATATATTTTTGATCACCTAAAAAATGTTTTTAGGTCATAAAAAAAATATTGCACCACATTTTAAACATGTAAAAACCATATATTATTTACATTGTGAAAAAAAAGTGTACATTAGATAGAGAGAGTTAAAAATAAAATACTTCCGAAAATTATGTTATGCAATTTATCCTTAAACCTATTGAAATCCCACATACAATTTAAGTTTAAATATAATTACAAATTACTCTCAAGGTGTGTATAAAAAAAAAAATCAATCTTACGATTCTCTTAAGATGAAAATACACCAACATGCGGTTTATATAACTAATAAAACGAGGAACCCTAGATTATGACTCCATCAAAGATCCAAATTCATTGCAATGGCAACATGGCATACAGATTTACATAAGAATTTAATCAAGGTATTTACATGTTCTTTATTGCCTCCTCTTGAAGAATGAAGATTTTGAGTTGCCTAATTTCTCGACTTTCTTCTATGCATGCCCAAAAATAAGGGTAAGGAATTTCTCATACTTATGTTTAGATACGTGGTGCTTGCCTCTTGGTGACCTTTGTGCTCCTTCATCTTCCACACTGATAAGAGTCTGGAAATGTTCTTGAGAGCAGGAGTTGCTTAACTTTGACAATTAAAGCAAAGATACCATAGGATGGGATATGTGTAAGTCCAATGCCAAGGTACCTGCAGATGCAAAAAATGACCAAACAAAGGAGTACTGTGGTGAGAATTTTACACTTTGGTTAGCCATATCCCATCACAAAATATGACCTAGATAAACAGAAATTTTGGCTTGTGATCTCAATACAAAATTTTGATCAACATATTTGAACACAGTATATTGCAGCAATGAATGACAGGTTCCTCTCACAGAGGTTTGTGTCGGGATTGCATGAAACAAAAATGAAGCCTACAATCTACCAACGCAACAATTAATGAGGTTAGCAAACTCATGATCAAGTTCAAACCAGTACCCAGAAATCATCTTGCCTAGACAAGAAAAAACTGATCAATACTACGATAATTCAGGCAAATTACATAACTCTAGGGCCTGTCACAATGGGTAGTGAAAAGTTATCATTACGTATTATGAGTGTTGAGATTTTCATGTACAAAACATTTCTATGTAAACTAATTTCTAAGCTCATTTTCACGTCATTCAAGTAAAGTCGAAGAAACATCGAATTCTGAATAGTCGAATTTCATGTATACTTTTTATAACTATAACGCTTAGAATTGCATTCATGCATTCACGAATACATGTCACTAACACTTAGAATCATGTGGGGCTCAAATTATTGTTGCTCGATTGATTGACTAAGGGTCTCGATCAATCAAGGTGTTGGATCGATTGACTTTTGTTTAGGTGATCTTGGGTTGCCAAATTTTGAAACTCAATCGATTGAGTAGTAGGTCGATCAATTGACCTATGGCAGATTGATTGAACTTTGAATTGAGTTCCCTTGGATTGAAATTTTCAATTTGGCTTATCGTTGCTAGATCAATCGAGTAGGGTCTAGATCGATGGAGCTCGTGTTTTTCAATTTTAAAACATTTATTTTAACTCAAGTCAATTTATGAAATTAGTAAATTATCACATAATCCTTTCTCAAATGAGTATTACTAATTCTTTTGAAAGTATAATTTTTTTTTTACAATGATCTAGGTTTGTGGTTTAATGTTTTCCTACAAATAAAAACATGTTGCTCATTGTTTCATAACTCACAAAAACCGTATCAATTTACCGAGAACTGCCATATTCTTCTTTGTGCTTCACCGTTCTTTCTCTGCTCTTATTGATTCAATACTTAGGTAATATCTACTATTTTTCTAAATCTCTAGTATTCTAAGAGTGTTCCTAAATTGATAAGTGTCTAGGTATAATGTATTTGTATCTATTATAGAATTTTTAGGTCCATGTTTATTGATATCTTTTGAGCTAGGATTAAGATATATTTATTATTGAAATTCATCTAGATCATACATAGTTACTTATGTTTTTATGCTAACATTTTTTGTAGGTTATTTTGTGAAGTGTCTGATTTAGGAGCTAATTAGAACGTTAATCACAATCTATTCGCGCTAATATTGGAGACAAAATAGGACATAAGCTTGTAAATAAGGTACATTGAGGCATTATCCATATAAGAGGATAATATAAGATCAAGTTTATACTTGAATATTAAATTTTCATAGTGAATAGATTAGGTGATTTGGTATGATTTAGGAGCTAATTAGAACGTTAATCACAATCTATTCGCGCTAATATTGGAGACTAAAAATAGGACATAAGCTTGTAAATAAGGTACATTGAGGCATTATCCATATAAGAGGATAGTATAAGATAGGTTTATACTGAATATTAAATTTTCATAGTGAATAGATTAGGTGATTTAGTAAACCGATGATTTTACTCTTAAGTCATTGTTGTGACCTAAGTTGTGTCTGCCTAAAAATCTCTTATCCTTTTAGTTTTCGCATTTGTTATCTATTCGTTGTTGCATATCTAGTTGCTTTGTTTAAGTATCAAATTTAAATTGTTAATTTTTTAAAAATAACATATTCTCTCTAGATTGTTGGATTAGTAATTTAGAACTCTAACTAGTATCAAAGCCAACACTATATGTCTAGCCAATACACTTAGTATTCTTAAATATTTTTATTATGGATCATTTTATTGATGGTGCTAGCTCAAATGATGGGGGATTTGACTCTTCTATTCTCTAAATTTAATACTAAAAGTTTTGAAGAATTATTTCTTGAATATTTTAGAGCTAAGGAAGATAATAGTAATTTACATGTAAAAAGTAAAAAAATTAAATGAACAATATGAGCATGTGGTAGTTTTTCTAATAAATTCAAGGAATAGAAAAATATTTTGTAAGAACAAAAAGGTAAATTTACAGATATAACATCAAACTATTGTGTTTATATTATTTATACCACCAAATCTTTCATAACCCAAGATTCCTTTCCAATATTACTCACAATTTTTGGCATAAACAAAAACAAGTTTTAAGACTCTAAAAGCTTTTACTGATAGCCAATCAGACAGTAGAGATATTAGCAATTCCATTTGATATGAACAAAATGAGCAACATCGAGAGAAATGGACGTGAACAAAGCCAATCAGATTCAGATGCATCTGCTCCGGTCACAAAATTTCACTATCAAAATGAAATTGTTATTGGAAGAAACTTTTCTTGAATTAGAAAAGCTTATTGTATTATCAAATATAGAAAGGACAATTCAATACTGTGAGGTGGGATCCGTCTCTCATTAACATGATAATGTGGAAAATCCTTTAAGAGTTGAACTAGAAGCTATGATCCAAAGCACCATAGAATTCGAAGAGAAATAGAGAAAGTTGGGTAGTTTTTTGGGCCGAGTATGGAATTCCTTGGGATTTTTCTAGTCTTAAAACTTCCTTTTTTGCGAAAAATTGTGAGTGATATTGGAAATAAATCTTGAGTTGTAAAAGATTTGAATGGAAAGTCAAGGTTTTTGCGGAAAGAGTTTCAGAGGATTGTCAATAGAAGATTATATGCTTCAGGTTTCACGAGGAAGTCGATAAACAATGAATTTTAGAGATTTTTAATTTTTTAAAGGCTTATGGATGGAAAAATGGAGTGATATGATCGAAATATTTTCTAATTCGAGGTTAGAAATGAGACAAAATTTAGTTTGATTGTATAAATGATACAAACGCAATAATCTAGTGGTATATTTGTAGGTTTATCCTGAACAAAATAATGTCTCATTTTTAATCTTATAGGTTCCAAGGAAGAAAATAGTAAGATTGTTACCAAGAGTGAAAAATTAGTACAAGAACTTCACGAATGATGTGAAACGTTCAAGAAACTAACAATTGAAGCTTAAAGATTAGACAAAATTTTGAGTATTAGAAAATTACATGATACACGTGGTCTTGGTTATAAAGATGATGGTTTCACACCTCTAACATCAAAAATCATGTTTGAAGATCTTTTAACCCCAACCATACTAATTGTGTATAGACATCCACCAAACTTGTAACAATCAAAACTGTTAAATTTGTACTTACGTGTCATTATTGTGATAGAAAGAGTCATGTAAGACTTAACTATAGGTTTTTGAAAAATGTTCCCTAGTTTAATAATTATTTTCAGAACTCATTCTTATCATCCATATGTACATATTGCACCATCTTTTAAGATGAATGAAAATTACAATAATATGTCCAAAAATTCTACTAAGAAGCATGGAGTTTATTCTCAAAAAAACAAGTAAGAGTTAGGACATCTAGACATTGGACTTATTATTACCATCCTTTCATGCATATTGCATCTTCATTTAAGATAAATCTGAAAAGTAAAGTTAAGCCTAAGCGCATGCCTATCAAGCATAAGGTAATTGAATATCAATCCAAAGATAAAAAGACGCCAAAACTTAAGAAAATTTAGGTTAAAAACGATTGTATTTTTCCAATCACCTTACCATCTTTTTTGTTCACCTAGGCATTCCTTATTAATTGCTTAAATGTTCCTAACGATTTCATATTTTATTTTAGGATTTTTTTTCCTTTTTATAGTTAAAAGTTTATTTAAATAAAAAAATTAATTATTTTTAATAAAGTAACGGATCTAGTAGCACACACTCACATAACCTTATTCTTTAAATACATGACTCATTTTGATTATTTATTGAACGAATATTTCAAAAAAACTTATACATGCAAACAATAAAATAAATTACATGTATTGATCAATGTTGACATTAACATCTTCACACAATCATTAATACACATGTATGTTATGCATGAAGTTTATGATTATCCTTAAAAGATACTAGGACTTAAGCTAATCTTGATTGAGAAATTATATTAGCTCTCTTCGGTGCACTTTGAAATTTTTTCCAGTATGGAGACACTTAGTTTTGAAAACTATTTATTATGATGTATGACTACCTCACAACTAATATGAAAATCATCATACTAATATATATTATTTGTGTATGTAGAAAAATAAAATAAATAATAATTTAAAAGCAAATGTGCTTATAAGAAAAATATATGTTGTTAGCCTGCAACAAAAGGAAGAGATAAAGATGTTAAAAATTTGTGCCTTATGGACATTGTTTTTCTCTTAGTCGAAATTCTTTCTTATGTAAGATCAAGGACTCAATTACAATTTTGTAAGACATGGTACTACTTTGATTAAGTCTTTCCAAATTGATAATAAATGAATAAATAGACACATTAATATGTTTCACCATATAGTTAATTACATATACTTGTCTACCTGGTGAAGTTTAATATTTTAGTTGTACAATGAATAATCAAAATTTGACCTAAAGTACTTTTTGACTTGATTGTGTGGCTATCTTGTTTAAATGAATTCATTGCACTTAGAAGGAGTTCTTGGTAAAGGAATTTGACTCTTCTTTGACTATTATTTTGTCTTTTCGTATGTCAAACAGAGGAAGATGTGATTGACATCACATGCATTCACATTTTTTATTTTTCATATGCATATAAGGAAAGAACGCACTTAGGAGGGAGAATGCTTCCTTGTCATTTTGCCTTGTTGGTTAGGTTTTATGCTAAACAGATGGATGTGAATGCTTCGTTGTCATTTTGCCTTGTTGGTTAGGTTTTATGCTAAATAGATGAAGCTTTCAAGCCAAATTATCGTGTTTTGTCTATATAATTTCACTTATATACAAGATTGTCAAGATCAAGCAAAGATGTTTTCATCGGATCATAGGATAGTTCCACTTTAGAATTTAAGCTTACAATTTAAATTTTAATTTCCTATGTGTCATGTAGTGAGAGAGTCATTTTGTCACACAAATACCATAGGAGAAATTTGAAAAGTATTATGAGTATTAAGCAATTATCGTGGACAAGCCATTTATTCGTAAATTAGTTTTTAGGCTCATTCTCATGTCCTTCAAATAATATTTACAACTATCACACTTAAAATTGCAATAATACATTCACAAGCATATGCCACAACAATTAGAATTATTTGTTGGGCTCAACTTATTGTTGCCCAATCGACCGACTAAGAGTCTAATCAATTAAAGTGTTAGATCGATCGACTTCTATCTAGGTGCTCTCGTATCGCCAAATTTTGGGACTTAATTGATTGACTAGTAGGTTAATCAATCGAACTTCAATCGAGTTCCCCCGAGATGAAATTTCCAATTTGTCTTATCGTTGCTAGATCAATCGAGTAAGGCCTCGATCGAACGAGCTCGTATTTTTCAGTTTTAAGATCTTTATTTTAACTCGAACCAATTGGTAAAATTATCATATACTCTTTTCTTAAATAAGTATTACTAATCTTTTTGAGTTAATTACGCTTTATATCTACAACGTATGAGACAATTTGTAAAAATGTCCAAAACGTATATTTATTTGCAATTATGCCCGCAACGTATGGGTAACGATACATGTCCAAAATTAGGCATGTTTTTAGTGTTACCCATACGTTATGGGTATAATTGCAACAGGGTAAACATTTTAAGCATTTTTACAAATTATCCTATACGTTGTAGGCAAAAAACGTAATTAACCCAATCTTTTTAAGAGTATGAATGTCTTGTTACAATGCTCTAGGTTCAAGGTTTAAATTTTTCCTATAAATACAAACCTATTGCTCATTGTACCTAACTCACAAAAGTCGTACCAATTTTTGGAGAATTATCACATTCTTCTTTGTGCTTCACCATTCTTTCTCTACTCTTGTTGATTTCATATCTAGATAATATCTATAATGTTACAAAATCACTGGTAATCTATGAGTGTTGCTAGATTGATCACTACCTAGGTAGATATATTGATATCTATTTTAGAATTCTTTATTCTGTTTATTGATATCTTTTGAACAAGGATTAAGATTTATCTATTACTAAACACTTAGGTGGCGTTTGGTTTATGGAATGGAATCGGAATCGGAATCGGAATCGAAATGGAAATGGGAATGGAATGGAATAGGAATGGAATGGAATGGAAAGGTAACAATGTTGTTTGGTTTGACCACTGAAATCAAGCTCGGAATCAGGATTACAGTGTTTGGTTTGCCACTGGAATAGAATAAAAAAAGCTATAAATGACCCTAATACCCCTACATGCTATAAAGTTCAAATTATGTCATTTAATTACTATTTTTTCGTCAGACAAAATACATTATTGAAATCATTATTTTTTTAAATAATTACTACTTAATTAAAAAGAAATATATTATTAAAATTATTATTTTTCTAAATAGGATTTAGGGTTTTGAGGTTTAGGATGTGAGATTTAGGGTTTTGAGGTTTAGGATGTGAGATTTAGGGTTTAGGGATTTAGGATTTGGGGTTATATTTATGGGTTAAGGTTTAGGGTTAAAATTATTATTTTTCTAAAAAGGGTTTAGGGTTTTAGAATTTTGAATTTAGGGTTTAGGGTTTTAGGATTTGAAATTTGGGGTTTAGGGTTTTGGGATTTATGTTTTAGGGTTTAGGGTTTTAAGGTTTAAGGTTTAGGGATTTGGGGTTTAAGGATTTAGGGTTTAGGGTTTGGGAATTTTGGATTTAGGGTTTAGGGTTTTAGGATTTAGAATTTGGGGTTTAGGGTTTAGGGTTTTGGGATTTATGTTTTAGGGTTTAGGGTTTAGGGTTTTAGGGTTTTAGGATTTGGATTTAGGGTTTAGGGTTTTAGGGTTTAGAATTTGGGGTTTAGGGTTTAGGGTTTTGGGATTTATGTTTTAGGGTTTTGGGTTTTGAGTTTTGGGATTTGGGTTTTATGTTTTAGGGTTTAGGGTTTAGGGATTTAGGATTTATGTTTTAGGGTTTAGGGATTTAGGGTTTAGGGATTTGGGTTTAGATTTTAGGGTTTTAGGATTTGGATTTAGGGTTTAGGGTTTAAGGTTTTGAAATTTTGGGTTTAGGGTTTAGGGTTTAGAGTTTTTGAATTTTGGGTTTGAGAATTTGGGATTTGAGTTTAAGGTTATATTTTAGGTGAGGGTAAAATTGGAAAAAAAAAATTAGATGGAAATAGAATTGTGATTCCTTATCTTTTAGTAATCAATTCTATTCCGTCCACCTATTTCGTCCAACCAAACACACAAAATGGAAAGAATCAATTCTAATTCCATTCCATTCACTCCAACTAAACATGGGGTTATGTTTTTATGCTAATCTTTTTTTGCAAGTTGTTTCATGGACATGTCTGATTATTGATCGGTTAATTAGTCATGATTCGTTCACACTAATCTTGGAGACGACAAAAACAAAGTAGGGGGTCGTAACTAAGGTATATTGGGCCATTATCTGTATAAGGATAGTATAAGATCAAATTTGTACATGAACATTAAATTTTCAAAGTAGATAAATTACGTGGTCCAATAATTTACATCTTAGGTTGTTTCTACCTAAAAATCTCATATCTTTTTTAATTTTCGCACTTGTTATCTGTTTACTATTGCATGTTTGGTTGCTATGTTTAAGTATTGAATTTAAAGTTGTTAATTTTTAAAAAATAACCTATTCACCCATCTAGGTTGTTAGACCACTCAGTTATTTTATGAAATCCTCTTCAGATTTCTTAAATAATTTAAGTAAATAAGGAGGAAAATAAATAAATAAAATAAAATAAAACATACCACAGAGGAGCATATGGGAGTGATAAGTCAAGAAATGGATAGGGCCACCTGTAACAAGCAGAGTTGTCATCATAACCATAATTAAAAAAATGGCAAAGAATAAGAAAATACATGAAATTATAATTCATATATAATTTACCACATCGAGATACAAGCATGGATGATCCATTGAAAAATTACAAAAAGTCCTGTCCATAACACGAAGTAGGCAATTCGAAAGAAAGGAAACCTCTGGAGGGGGGAGAAAATTGCAATTTGTTGCAAATCAGTAAGAAGTCATAAAAAGTCCATTAAACTAAAAAAGGAAACTTACCAAGCAGTTTAAACAAGTTTCACCAAGGAGAAAAACAGCATTGATTGAATGCATACTAACAATCATCTGGAAATACAAAGTGCACAATCAAGTCAAATGAAAAACTCAGTGAATGTCATGGTCACTGAATATTTCCCCCTTTCTCTGTTATTGCAAAAAGGAAATTTTGTTGCATAGGAAGTCAGCTGGAAGTCACTCTTATACTTACAAAATTCAGACCATAATCTTTGGCCGTCAAAAATGGATAGAGAATGAGCCAAAATACGCAGTCAGTGAGAACAACAGCACCAGAACACATCTATGCATGGATAGAAGAATAAAAGAGTCAAGTCTAGAACAGCGATAAAAAACCATCCAGAGAAAGCCATCTCAGAAACCATGCTGAAGAACAATTTCGAGCATATGTAATCAGAATTCAGGAAAAACTGAAACCAGGTTTAGATGAGTAAGAATAAGGTATTATTAGTACAGAAATATAAGATGCACCCAAACTATTATCAGAGATCATGCAGGCAGCACCTTAGGTTGCACATCAAATTCAATGAACCATGAAATCTATTTTGAAGTTGATTCAAATGGTAAAAAGTTATCTTAAGCTTGCTAAGAAAAGCTCTTAATACTTTACTTTTCTTATCCACAAAATTTCTAGAAGCCAAAAAGATTCCACAAAACTTAAAATTTTCTATTTAAACAAAATTCCGAAAATTGATATAAACAAAAATGTACCTGGAAAATTATTTGAAAAATATATATCCATATGCCTGCTTTTTGGCGAGTATCACCCTCATTATGGGCAACTGAACTTTTGAAAACGTCTGTTGCCTCTTCATTCTCCCCAAGTATAGGAGGTATATAAGTGCCTCTCTCTGAATCTATTTCTCTAGGCATAGTTGCATTGTCACCAATTCTAGCTTGATATTTGCAGCATCCATAAAGGGAAAGTGAAGATCCAAGCTACATATTTATAACATTAGCACAACTTATGGACCATGACAATCAAGATCATCAAAACAAAAGGACCTATCTACACTAAAATTTAATTAGATACATATTGTATTTGATGGATAGATATCATGCATATTTTCCCATTAACTGAGTACCAATTAGTCCTACTGTACTAAAGCAATATGAACAAAATTGTTGAAGTAGTCCAAAGATAAATGAAGCATATTGTTCCTTCATCTCAACCTATATAAAAGTAGAGTCTAAATATGTACAGAAATGAAAGCCTTCAGATTTGAAAAGCATACCGCAAAATAGACTGTGACCAGAGTAAATGTCCACCTGTTTAGCACACCCAAAGGGAAAAATAAATAAATAATAAACAACAGAAAAAAGAAATCAATCTATATATCAGCAGCATTTTACTTTACTGTCTTACAATTTAATGTTGAAAACAAAGTTGGTCAGTGTCTCGATGTAAAAGAGACGAACATATAAATTTCAATTGTTTTGTACATTTTTAATAGCTTGGGGGCATCCTAAAGCCTTCCCATAGAAGATATTTATAGTACATGGACTTGGTGCCGGCTGTCGGGTATGGGTATATATCCAAAGGTCGGACTGGTAAATTTTAAAATTTTACAACATGAGGACACAGAAAATAAGTGTAACTTTTAGACACATCTAATTAGAAACGTAAAACTATTATATAAATATTTTTGTTTATTACTGTCAATTAAAATTTAGACTAAGCATAAGCTTTCTTACTTTTATTTATTTATAATATATTTATTTTAAGCAAATTTTTCTTTAATATTTTAAATAAAAAATGCTCTATTTAGTGTAGAGAAAAATAAACCCAGTTAACACTTAGTTAAAACTTCAGCCACCTTCTCCATGTTTCTTCTTCTGTTTTTTTTTTTCCTTTTTTTCCACTTTTTACCGTGTGTCCACTAACCTTCTTCTTGAGTCGGACACAGATCTCACACTCATGTCAATGTTGTGTCGACACGGGTGTGAGCCAAAAGTGCCAAGTCCATGTAACAGAGAAAATAACACAGCACTAACTACTACTTGCATGAACATACAACTAAAGCAGAGAAATGATAAGTAAAAGAATAAGAAAATGAACATGGCAGATGCATGTAGCAATTGAGATTCCACATCATGTTCTAGATGATTTCTCATAAATAAGCAACTCATCAGCCTCATCAAATTTCTATAAGTAAGGTCAACATTCTAAAATGTTAAAAATGTGAAAATAGATGACTTACTGGGTATAAAAGTAGAATATGCCGCCTCCATCAACAACAACATTGACAAGAATCAATGCCAAAAGCACAACAAAAGCAATGATTCTATAAGCGAGCAGCCAAATAGGATGAACTACATTAACACACGTTTTCCATGCTTGATCTTCAAACAAAAATCCTACTGATTGTCTCTCTTTATCTCTCTTTCGAGATCTAGATCGGTTAAAACCTTCAAATTTCCATATTAATATGGATGCAAGAACCAAAGAAGTTACGACAAATACAGCACAGAGGAAAAACCTCCAGTTCAACCAATAACTTGGGTTAGTAGTATCGGCAGTCATGACGGGCTGCCAAGTGTGCTTCAATGTTCCTGTTAAGAAACTCATGATTAACTTCAATTTGCTCGGCAAATTACGTTGTTTATTTAGTTTCAAGTATAAAAAAATGACAGTTGATAAGGAATGTATGAATGTAATCTCAGTTACCATTAAGTGAACATTTCATAGTGTATATATATATATACATACACAAGCTGAAGATAACAAACATTAACTAACTAATGAATACTTAAGAGTTACGCTAAGATAAATATTTAAGTATTGTATGCTCTATACTACAGTACACAATACTATATACACCTTAATAGCCCCTTAAACTGAAGGTGGTGGAAACACCATTAGTTTAGGCTAAAGAGACGAGAACTTGACTTCTGGTAAGGGCTTTGTTAAAATGTCTGCAATCTGATCCACTAAAGGTATACATCCAGCTTGTTATCCACCACCAAGTCTATGAGAAAATAAAAATCTAGCTTTATATGCTTCATGCTAGCATGCACTATTGGATTAGAGACCAAATACTTTGTACTAACATTATCACAATACAAAATTGGCTTGTTTGTTGCTTGTATTCTTAATTCAGACAATAAAGATTGTAATCACAAGACCTCAATAGAAGCCAATACCAAGGCTCTATATTCTGCTTTAGTATAAGACCTAACAACAATCTTCTGTTTGCCTACACTCCAAGAAACCAAACTATCTCCAAAGTAAAGACAAGCCTAATCTGAATCTGTGAATCCCACAAGACCTAATACTTCAATTTTTTGCAAAAGAACTCCATGTGTTGCACCTCAGCACACGTTTAACAACTTTTATATGTTCTTCAGTTAGACAATGCAAAAACTGACATATCCTATTCACTGAATAAGCTATTTATGACCTTATCATCACACAATATTGGAGAGCACCTGCTAAACTCTTGTAAAGTGTAGGATCAACTAGTGGAACTCATGTATACTTAGACAAAACCCTACCAGACACCATTAGGATGTTATGAGGCTTAGCAGAATAAAGACCAGCCTTGTGTAAGAGATTTTGAATATACTAATGTTGAGACAAATGTAAACCTGTAGCAGATCTCTTAACCTCAACTCCAAGGAAAAAATGGAGTTTACCAAGGTCTTTGAGAGCAAATTTTGAGTTGAGTAATGCAATGAGTTCTTTGAGATAAGCTGAATCACTTCTAGTCACCACAATGTCATCAACATACACTAATAGAATGGTAGTTCATTGAGGAGTGTAGGATAGAAACATGGAATTATCTGTTGGAGCTTTGAAAACCCAATTCAACCAAAATTGTAGACAGCTTGTGAAACCAAGTTTTAGAAGTCTGTTGAGGCCATATAGAGCCTTATTCAATTTGCATATTATATTAGGTTGAGATGTATCCACAAAATCAAGTGATTGATCCATATAAACATCTTCCTTAAGCTCACCATTGACAAAAACGTTATTGACATCAATTTGACTGATATCCCAATCATAAGAAATAGCTAGAGTAAGAACAGCTCTTATGATTTGAGGCTTCATAACATGTGAGAATGTCTATGTGTAATCAATTTCTTGTTTCTGATGGTACCTTTTTGTCACACGCTCTTGATTTATATTTATTAAGAGTGTGATCAGGAAGTAACTTTACCTTGTACATCCATTTAGAGCCAATAGTATTCTTCCCAAGTGAAAGAGGAACTAATGTCCAAGTATAGTTCCTAAGAAGAGCCTCATACTCAATTCTCATGGATACTTCCCACTCAAGGATCCCTCTAGCCTCTTCATAATAGGAAGATTTTGGAAGAATATCTGTGGTAGAAAAAGACACGACGAGTAGTCTAAGATTAGGTTTGTAAATACCAACCTTAGCTCGTGTGAGCATGGGACGAGTATTGCAGGGAGGTGGTGGAGAAGCAAACTCATGTAAAGACAGAGGTGAGGGTGAGATTAAATGTAAGGATGACAAAGGTAAAGATGAATGCTGAGATGGTAAAGCTAAGCTAGAAGAAACATCAGGAACTTGAGAAACTGATCTGAACGGTGATGGAAAAACAAGAAGAGAAGAGTGTGATGATAAAGACATGTCACTAGAGTAAAACAAGGAACAATAGGTACATTAGTGAAATGAAATTTCTGATGATGCAGAATAGGTGGAGTAGGTTGAACAAAAACAAAAAAAGGATCAAAAGTAGGTTGAGAAGAAAGGACAGAGGGTGTAGTTGACTTTTCTTGTAAAGGACAGGAGGATTCATTAAACATACCATGCCATAAGTCATCCAATCATGGAATATGACTACTGAATTTGTCACGGAGCTGCACACAATGGATGGTATTGAAAGAAGACTCAAATTATTTTGTGACATTAAATCAACAATGTTATATTCGAGTTTGACGAAGTAGAAGCATATAGATATCAAGTTCTTAGTTATAAAGAAAAGAGTTTAGATTAGACATGTGTCTATAGAGAAAATCTATAAAAACTTCATTGTTGCATATCTGCTTAGTAAGGGATTGTTACCCAAATTGTTTCATGAGCACCTTATTGGTATGGGTGTTATGTAATTAGAGAATATTCAATTTTAATGAAAGTTTGTAATTTTAAATGTCTCTTTAATATAGACACATTTTTTTTTATTCCAGTTTATGGATATCTCCAAGTAATTTTCTAAATAAATAAAGTTTTGTTTTATTTACACTTTTATTTTGATATAATTTAATCTCATTAAAGTTTAAGACTAGAACAGTTGGAAATAGGTATATCAAGATTACATTACATAAAATTTCCATGCTAAGGTTTAAGGTTGGACTTAATAACTTGTGCTTTAATATGTGTGATATGATATAAAGCTTTTAATGAGTATAAACTTAGATAATTTCTATTTTTATGAATAGGTTAAAATAAAAATACAATTGCTATTTATTATATAGTATGCTTCCGCATATTTATTTTTATTTTTGATTTTCGGTGACACAACGTGGAATTTACTAGATTACTTTGGGTGATGGTTTTCACAAAGGTTATTTATCTAAGAGCAACAGCTACTTTCTTCCCTAAGTTAGACTAGACCCATTACTACAATCAAAGCTTTCCCGTCAAAATCATTCCGGATAGAAACCATCAGAAAGAAAATTTGTGAGCTAGAGTCTAGAGAATCTACCAAACTATGCTAAACAGATTTTATTTTATTTTTCCTCTTCTGAAAATAATTAAACCCCATATTTTCAAACCAACAATAAAATTTCTCAACGGAGAAAAATACGAATAAATTTATTCAAAGATTTATTAAATAACTGGAAAACATAAAGAAGAACAATAAAGTTGGAGGAGGATCAAATTATGGAAAGTAAAGAAGTATAATTATTGGTATTAAATTAATCTGACAGAAGATAAAAGGGATTATGCAAGTAAGGAACAAATACCATAGCTAAGAACTAAACTAGGTCCTCGTGAATATATGAGAAAAAACAGAGATTCGTTGCGTCAAATGGGGTTGAGGTTAAAATCCCGAAAAAAGGTAATCACATTGAAACACAAATAAAAGTGTCGATTCCCAAGATAAAAGGAAGAGACGGAAATTACAGCTCGATAGACAAATTGAAAAGCGCAGAGGTATTTGGTAAAGAAATGCTTAGCTTCATGAAGAAGTTTTAGAGAAATTGAGAGAGAAAAGGTACCTGTTACCTCTCTGAGGTAGGTAGTTTAATCAGATTCATTGGAGAAGAAAGAATACATTTTTCTTTTGATTTCTCAGTTATTCTTTCATTCATTCATTCAAAATTTGGTATTCTTTTGGGTATACAGGGTTATTTTTTATTCTGTTAGATAACAGTAATTTCGTTTGATTGGTTCCTTATAAAGCCAGCACAGCACGTAAAAGTACATCTACTCGCCGTAGTCAGTAGTCACACTGCCTTTGACGGGATTGAATTTCAAGCGGGTATCGTACTACCCACCAAATTAATTAGATAAAGATATTTTTAACAAAAATATATCGTAAATCAATATTTATAGATTATCATAAATTTATTATTTTAAAAATAAGTGAAACAGGTTTATTTTATACAATAATAAATTTGTATCGTTTCATTTATTTATTTTCAAATTAAGACAGCATAAATTTTATTTTATAAAATGAAATTTTATGACATTTTTTTATAAATATAACGAATTTATATTACCTCATTTAATAAATAAAAAAATAAAATATATTTTATTAAAATTAAAGAGACTTATATTATTTTTTTTAAAGTATACAAATATTATGTAAATTTATATTAAATCTTGGATTTTTTATTTTAATTATATATTAAATCTTGTCATCAGCAGCTGAAAAATAACCACAAAATAAAATTGGATTCAAAAACGATGAAAAAAAATCAAGCACAAAACTAGCTAGTAAGCATGATGTGGGTTTTGTGGCTTGAGCAATGTAATCTATGGAAAACTGCTTGCCCTGTATTATGTCGTAATTAAGGACCTTCTTAACTGAATTTCTAGGAAAACTGCTCGAGGAACTTAATTTCCTAACATTTTAGTAAAGCAAGTGCTTCTCCAAAATATATGGAAAGTTTATGATCAAAAAATATATATATGGAAAGTTGTGGCCAATGGAATATATAGAATTTCTATTTATCTATTGGACTCTAGAGTCTAGATAGAAGAGCAATAAAACTTGCCCCGATAGTAGTTCTACCCATGCTACTCCAAAAATTATATTAAACTAAAACTTTAAATATCATAAATTTATAATATATTTTAAATAATGTCATAAATTTTAATTAAATAATAAATAGGTGATCATTAATTTATATCAAAAGATATTTTTTTAAATCAATTATATGTATAATATTTTAAGATATATAATAATATTGCTTAAACAATATAAATTTTATTGGATATACATTGTCTAAATACTAACTCAGAAAACAAATATTTCATTAATTTTAAGTTTAAATTGAATGAAAAATTTAAAAAAAATGTTACATTTTTTCATTAATTAAATATTTTCATATCATATGTTTTATTTTTTAAGGTTATTTTTAAATTATTATTATTATATCATAATATAAATACATATAAGTTTTAATAATTTAAACTTAACAACAATGCATAATTTAATATCTCGATTTTCATTACTCAATGAATTAAGGATAGAGAATCTTACATATATCTAGTGTAATAAAGTCATTTTGATTTTTCACTTTTATAAAAAATAAAAAATATTAAAAATATAAACGAGATTAACGATTTATATTAATAAAAAAACATATAATATATTATATGTAATATTTTTTCATTATAACTTACTTAGCATATTTTTATTTGGTAGTTTAATTTTTAATTTAACTAATTTTAAAATTTTAAAATTTCAAATTGGTTAAATGGCAAAACTAGGTATGGGGAGAGAAATTAAGTATTATATTATATTAGATAAATTAGAGAAGTAACAAATTTAGTTAAAGTTTTTTAAAATGCTTTTAAGTTAATTATGTCAGGGAGAGCATTATTTATTATTGTTATTTATAATAATTTAATACTTTTAATACATAACATAATAATAAATGATTAAATTTTAAAATTTTTATTTTATTTATTATCAATTTTATAATAATTATTATATATTATTAAAATAAAAATAAAAAAAATTATTTATTTATTATATGATGTTTTTTAAAACAAAAATGATTAAATTGTTTAAAAAATAATAATAAAGAAATTAAAATGTTACAGATGATATAATTAAATGATTTGTTACTGTTCAAATTTTAAACACTAATCAATATAAGTCATGAAAGTGGAGTACAAAGTTGACCGTTTACATATTTTTAATCTTACAATATAAATTAGAGAAGTTATTCACTCAAAAATCGATGAGTAAATAGTGCTAGAGTTTGTAACTTTTGTAAAATGAGTATTTTATTTTCATAGCTTATAAGTTGAGCATTTTAACCCCAATTCTCATTTAAGTATCACTTAAGTCTTAAATTAATCATTAGTCAAATATTGGGGATTAATCCAAATTTCTTAGGGGTAAAATTGGAATTTTATTTTCGAAATTTCTTTTATTTTATTTCAAAAAAAAAAAAACCAAAAACACCAGCCAATGCGCTGGTTTCATGAAATCCACTCAAAAATTTCAATTTCATAGAGAAATTCAACCTCAAATTCTTAACTCAGTAATCCCAATTTCATTCAATAGTCAATCTAATTTTGTCTTATGTAAAAGGTTGTTCAGATTATTTCTACAATACTGAAGCCTAGGAACTGGAAAGCTCCCACTAATAGAAAGTTTTTTCTTGGATTCTTATGAAGTCGGTGAGTTTTGTTATGCAGCTGAACAAATATTTATGCAAGAGTCAACAGTTCAACTTAAAGCTCCCATTATATGAAATTGAGATCGGTATAATTAAGTAGATTTAAGAATTTGAGGTTGAATTACTCCATGAAAATGAAATTTTGTACAGAAGTTCACGAAACTGGCACCTTGACGGGTGTTTTGGGTTTTTTTTATGAAATAAAATAAAATTTCTATTTTATCCTTTAAAATCCTAAATTTTTGATAAATGATTAATTTAAAACTTGATGATATTTAAATAAAAATTATGAATTATAATGATCCACTTGTAAACTATGAAACTAAAGAACACTTATATCTATCTATTCACCTTAAATTCATACTACTACTTTAAATAAGAAATTATACATTTGGGTACGTGACACCATCCTCCTTTTATTCGAACCATGGACAACGTTGAAATTAGGTATATCAAGGTGGTGGAATGGGATCGAATGATGTTTTATTTAAAATTAAATTAAAATATTATATTATATCTAAGATAAATTAATTGATATAAATATAAAAAATCATCATTGATATTAATTATCTGTTTTAAGTTCCAAAAATTGGATTTAAACATTTTTTTAATTTAAAATTATTCAAAAATATAAAATTTTAATAAAAAATAATATCGTTATGTTTACTAAATATATTTAATTTAATTTTTTTCATAAATATTAAATTATAAATATTTTTATCTTTATATATATAAAAATTATAACATTCAATAAAATATAAATTTATAATTTTAAATATTATTTCATCTTTAAAATCTAAACTAAATTCAAAATTTTAAATAAAAGGATAAATAAATACAAAAATTATTACTTGCATTTATTCGAACGCGTAAATGTCGAAGACTTTTAAAACGACAATAGCTAATATGCCGTTTAAGGAAAGGAGCTTGACTCTTCCGGACTCGAGCCTCCAAGTCTTCAACCCGATAAAGAGCTGATCCAATTATGTTCCCTCTAAAACCCGATAAAGACCTTATCTTCATCAAAACCCTAAATCCGTATTTTGCACGGCGCTATAATTCTCTCTGCAACCATGCAGATCTTCGTGAAAACCCTAACGGGCAAGACCATTACCTTGGAGGTTGAATCCTCAGACACCATCGACAATGTCAAGGCCAAAATTCAGGACAAGGAGGGAATCCCACCGGACCAGCAGAGGTTAATCTTCGCCGGCAAGCAATTGGAAGACGGCCGAACCTTAGCCGATTACAACATCCAGAAAGAATCGACACTCCACCTTGTGCTTCGTCTCAGAGGAGGTGCCAAGAAGAGAAAGAAGAAGACCTACACCAAACCCAAGAAGATCAAGCACAAGAAGAAGAAGGTTAAGCTCGCTGTCCTCCAGTTTTACAAGGTTGAAGACTCGGGCAAAGTCCAGAGGCTCAGGAAGGAGTGCCCTAATGCCGAGTGTGGTGCTGGGACTTTCATGGCCAATCATTTTGACCGTCACTATTGCGGCAAGTGCGGCTTGACTTATGTTTATCAGAAGACAGGTGGTGATTAGATTTTTGAAATTTAGTTTTTGATTTTTTTTCTTTCTTTAAATTACATAGAATATGTTATGGGTTTTGTTTTGATCGGACCTGACTTCTGAAATATGCAATGTTTCCGGCTTTATGTTTTTTCTATTAAGTTAAAGTTATGGCCTTTATTCTTATATGTGCTTTGTTTTACTTCTCTTTAGTTTTATCTGCAACTCATCCTAATTTTGCTGCGTTTACTTTTGGGACATTTGGGAAAGCTTTGCAGTCATTGAATTACTTCTTTGAATATTATAATAATGGTTCTGGTTTGGTTTTTCAATTGTTTTTTATAGCAATTCCATTAAGCAATCAACAAATAAAATAGTCAAGCTTCTTTCGCATATAACTCATATGGTATTAGTTATCTTGTTGAAATAATCATGAGAATAAGATACACTTCCCCAAGATGGGTTGATTAGTCATCCTGACTTTCTTATCTTTATTGAATTTGCTTAGTTAATAGTCTTACGATTCGATTTTGATAATTATGGATTAGTATCAAGATCTAATTCTAGACAAGCAGACCTTATTTTAACGGCAGATACAATAACAATGAAAATGACCTCTTTCTTAGTCAGATTATATGAACAAAAGTGTGAACCGTTATTGTTATGGGAACATGTACTGACTTTTAGTACTGACTTTTATAGTAATGTTTTTTATAACAGGGGAATGTTTAGTACTGACTTTTATAGTAATGTTTGGGGGAGAATCTTTTACATTCTGCAAGGGAGGAAATTAAAAAAAATGAGAAATTCTATAGGTTGATCCCACAAACTTCATCCCAAAAAACTCATTAAAGCTCGATTTGAATCATTATGCTCGATAAAAGAGATGAGGGAAGCTCAAAAATATTAGAAAGAAAAAATATTTTAAAGATGGACCTGTTCCTATTCAATGGTCAAGAATTCTTGACAGTATTGAGTCGGAACAATCAGTTCTTTCTGAATACCTCCTCTCAGAATTTTTTGACATTACCATATAGTATTCATTTCTACTTGTTAATAAATAAAATATTGTAATTTTTTGAGTTCTTAGAGGTTTCATTAAACGACTAGAGATAGACCCCCAATGACTAATCCTTGTACAATTACTAAGGATCTAATAAGTTCAACATTGATTCCTTCGGACGTGTATCCATAGTAACTAGGATGGATATCCTATATTTGAAAACTAGTAGTTCATTCGATCAATCTTCTCAAGCCTAAATAACTCAATTTTCTCTTATGAATTATTTGTGTCAATGAATTAATTTGATCCAAAACTTGAGATAACGAGTGTAATTCGAAAAAAAATTCACAAGTGGTTGTTAATAGAGTTAAAGTTACTAAGTTTTGAGGAGTCATTAGCAATTTATACCTAATTGTTCCACTTATAGTTCCTTTAATCATATTTTCTAAATGAACCAAGGTTAATTTAAATTGCTCTTTTAATAGATTCGTTATAGGATGAATAATGCTCTATGTTGTGGGTTATCAACTTAACCTTAGTACTGAAATGTGTTATTTACAAGAAAAAATTACTTCTACAAAAGAGGGGTCCACAACTTTGATTCAAGCTAATAATGTACCTGCGAATGATTTGATCGACCTTATTCTAACCATGACATTTACACATTTAGATGCTATTATAGTACTATCAAGAGGATTAGTTGTCAAAAGTATCTATCCAGTAGTAGATTCTTTATATTCAACATTAACTATGCTCTAATCTCGGATAGTTGGAGAAGAAAATTATGAAATTATGTAAAGAGTTACAACGTTGCAAAGAAATTCAGACATTATAGATATCTTTGGGTTAAATAAATTATCCAAAGAAGATTGCTTAACCATAGCAAGAGCACGAAAAATTGAGCATTTTTTATCACAATCTTTTTTCGTAGCAGAAGTCTTTATTGGTTTCTAGAAAAATATATTGATTTATCATAAACAATTAGAGTTTTTAAATTGATCTTTTTTGGAGAATCAAATGGTCTTCCTAAACAGGCTTTTTATTTGATAGGTAATATCGATGAAGTTATTGCGAATGCTACTAACTTAGAAATAGAGAGTAAATTGAAGAAATGATCTTAAATTTGTGTACTGACCCCAAATTGGGGTATTAATCAATCATGCGCATGTTGCTACAGTTATAGATATCAATATTTTGAGAATACACCTTAAGGACCAATGGTTAACGAAGACTTTGATGGGCGGTTTTGCTAGAATAGGCAATAATGAGATTACTATATTAGTAAATGATGTGGAGAAGGGTAGTGACATCAATCAAAAGATCCTTTCAATTGGTTAGAATCTATTATTTGAACAAAAATAGATCTTGTAGAATCATATTGAATATTTAATGATACATTATGTATCTTGCTAAAAAAATCGATCTTTGTTTACCAACCACACATTGTCTAATTAAATCTAATTCTCTCTTGATATATTCCTCAAAAAATCTGATTCGTGCGGATTCTTTCCCTAACTAAAGAAGAGATCTAAATTGAATTACCACATATGAAATTGAGCACAATTTTGCAAAAAAAATAACCTATATGTTTCTTCAGAAGAAATGAAAAACATGCTCTATATCATTTGATTGAATAGTACTCTTGTTGTTTGAAGAAACCCCTTGCTTCAATTGGTCTTTTTTTTCACAAAAAGTAAACATTAGATAACAAATCTATTCTTTCATCAAGATTTTGAATAATTGTCCCAAATTCAAGTTGATTATATTTCTCCATTTCCTCGGAGAAAGACGATCAAACAATTTCCAATTGAGGAAACCTTTGCACCCCTCTATTACCTTTTGAGAGGCCTATATCCTATAGAAACTGTCTATTTATAAAATATTTTTTTCTAATTTTATTATTGTTTTGAATTAATATTGGTTTTTTAATCTTGATAAAGATAATAAGCAATCAATTTCTTTATACTTGATCCTGAAGTAGAAAACGTTCCATCTATTTTTGAATCGCCTCTTTCAAAAGTGCTTCTGCTTCCCTCACTTCTTTCTCTCATTCAAAATCGTGTATGAGACTTTCATCTTGCGTGACTCCTAAGTGATAAAAGAAATAAGAACTCATCTTCTTTCTTTTTTAATTACCTTTTTTTCGTATATGTAAGATCGAACCCTTTAGTTCAACTAGAACCTTAGCTCTTGAATTTCAATGCGAATCAAGATCGAGAAAATGAAGTTTTTCAATCATTGACTCAAACCCATTATTGAACCCCACTCAATGCAATATAGATGTACTTATGGCAGAATGGGCCAATATGGCCTTTCATAATAAAGTAATAGATAAACTATCATTAAATGACTTATTAGTAGATTAATAGATCACTTTGGAATGATATATACATCACACATCCTAGATCAAGTAAAGAATCTATGGTTTTGAAAAACCACTATTACATCCATTTAATTAAGAATTGATGATCTTTTAACAATACCTTCTAAGGAATGGCTAGTCCAAGATGTTGAACAACAAAGTTTTATTTTTGAAAAACACCACCATATGGAAATGTACACGCCGTAGAAAAATTACAATGTTTTATTATGATATGGTACACTACAAGTGAATATTTGTGACAAGAAATGAATCCTAATTTTAGGATGATCGACCCTTTTAATCCAGTTTATATTATGTCCTTTTGGGGAGTTTGAGGAAATGCATATTAAGTATACCGATTAGCAAGTATGGGAGGATTAATGTCGGATCCACAAAGACAAATAATTGATTTACTTATTCAAAACAATTTATGTGAATGATTGTCTTTAATAGAATATATCATTTATTGTTACGGGACTCGTAAAAGATTAGACTTGTCAATCAATTCATAACCTTTCAAACTTAACCAATCTCTATCTGAGCCCCTTTTATTTGTAATAGTGTGTCTTGGATCTACAGATTATCTATGGCTCAATTTTACTCCCAAATAATACATCATTTGTACTAATAAATTTCTACTTGATAAACAACCTTGTTCTTAATTTTAATTTCCTTCTAATAAATGATGCATTGATTCTATTTTGTCTCAAGCACTACTGGGTCCATTTTTCTCAACTATATCCTTGAGGATCGGTACTTGTGTTTAAGACTAGTGTTTCACTTGTCTCCTTTTTCAGAGCTTGGATTAAGTTAATATACTATTATATTATTTCATTTTATATTATAATTATATCACAATCATAATTAATGTGACAATTTTTTATTGTATAAGACAATTTTTTATTGGATACAGGTATATGGGCCCAACTATACTTACATGCACCATTCTACTTGTTATTTATCAAAAATACTTGTGATAAATATGTTTTTCAATTTTAATAGATTTTAAGTCAACAATCCTCTCTTATTATTTGCACGTAATTATTAAATTGGTGTTACTTGTACCTTTATTTCTGTTAAGTTTGACCTTCTTCTTGCTAGAACCTAGATTGCATGAGTTTTGGGTGAGAGGGGTTAGAACTTGTATATGTTTCTTAAGAAGTAATACTTATGTGAAGACATTAGTTTACGATTGAACATATGTCTTTAAACTTTGATTAAGATATAACTCAAATGTTTAGTGTCCTTAAGAGTACTCAAATTTTGATACTCTTGATTTTTACTAGTTCACATCTTAGTTGATGTGATATGAACTATATATTTGATCGAAAAATATATAACTTAAATTTGAGATGAATATCAAATGATATGATCCAATATTATTGATAAATACATTAATTTTTTCATAATTATATCCAATGAGAAAATTGTTATGTTTAAAATGTATAGTGTTGAAGTCAAAATTTTTGTTTACTACATTCTTGCCATATTGACCTTGTATCTCACAAGTACAGACGATAAGAAGGAATAACATCATTAAGTGTTGTATCTACTTCGATACTTTACTTAGTTTTTTATGAGTTTTTATTGAGATTATAGAGGAAAAATTTTGATTGATAAATTTATGCATATTTTTTAAGTGAAATGAGCTTATTTATAAGCCTGAGTGAATGATAAATTTATAAATAATTTATATTTATTAATTGATATTTAAATTAATATGATAATTTAAATATTGAATAATTAATACAAATTATTTATTATATTAAAGATATGCCATAAATATAGATTTCAATTATTAATATATTTTTTATATTAAATTTAAAATTTTTATTATTAATTACTTGTCATGTGTTTAAATATAATTGATTGTATGTTAATAGTATTTATTTAATTTTTTAAAGGTGACGTAAACAAATTAAATTGGAACTTGGTCATTATTCCATGCAACTTATAGTAATACTCATTTGATGCTATTAAAACTAGGCTGTTATTCTATTTGATCATGATTCATGGATGTATAGATTATTATTGAAAAATAACATGAAACAAGTTTGCTTGAGTGGTGTTTTGCACAACTACATGTTGCAGTTTTCATTGTTTATTGGTATTTATTGCTATGTCGTCTAATTTAAAATAAGGGAGAAGCATTTTGGAGTAATGGTAGCGTAGCAACATTTTTAATTATACTTATTTATATTTATATTATTCTTTAAGTGATATAAGTAAGTTTTATTTTTTTTACATACTAATTTTCCTTAAACCTTAAAAAATGTCAAAAGAGTCTAAGATGAAATAGAATTTACATTTGTTACTTGAAGAATAGTACAAATAAAAATGAAAGTGAATTTAAGAGTGTTACTAGCACTTTTTTTAGGTTTCAAGCATTTTTTAGTTAAAAATGTTCTTACATTCATACTAATTATATTGAGTCAAATATTATAAGGAAAACTTATACATATATTATTGAATTATTATGTTTATTTTGTTTATACCATTAAAATTTTTTGTTGTCTCGATCATACCACTAAAATTTTTTGTTATCTCGTTCATACCATTTAATTTATAAAAAATTATATTTATATTATTATGTTAGCTTTCGTTTAATAGTATCACAAATTACAGTATAAATTATTATTTTAAATATATTATTTAATTATTTGACTTATTTCACATCTAATCTAATCCTAAGGTATGATATCATTAAATAAAGACTAATAAAATTGTATAAATAATTTTTTTTACGAGTTAAATAGTATAAACAAAAAATAATAATAATATAAACAAAATAAATATAATAATTCGAAGATATTTTACAAATTCACTCATTATTATATGTCAAAAAAAACTTTAACAATTGAAAAGTTGTTCATTTTTAAAAAAAATGTTAAAATATGTTATACCATAATTATTATGAGTTAAAATTTATAAGCATTTAACATTTAACAACATTTTTTCTTAAAACGTAGGGGGGGGGGGGGAGTCATAATATCAGTTTGCTAGGATGAATCTAACACCCTCTTGTACTATCTTGTCACATAAATATGTTCTTACACACCTTCAGCATATGAGATATGCTTACTTATTTATCTATATATACACCAATGCTTTCATTAATAAAGGATTGGGTAATTATCTTTCCAATATCCCTCTTGAAAGTGTAATTCACCTAATAATATATTTATTAATATGATTTAACTATCTTTTTTAATTCAAAATTATATGCCATGTAATAATGTGATTTATAAACTTTAATTTTGTAAGTTTTTAGATGTGTTTTAGGAGCTTTATAATTTAAAAATATAATTAATTAAGTCAAAAATTATAAAATTGAGATTTTTTTAGTGATAAAATGATAATTATATATTTCATAAATGAAAAATAAAAAATAAAAAAACATCTCCTCTCTTTCCACTCTCTTTCTCCATTTCTTTCACATTTTTTCTCATTTCCAAGTTTCAACTAATTTACGGGGTGATTTTCATCAACAAATATAATTATCCCTTGAAAGCCAAATTAATTGAACTTATTTAGAACCTATCGCATTTGAGAAAGTGGGGATCATGGGCTTGAAGTACGTTGGATAAGGAAATAGAAAGAACATGAACGAGAGCGAGTCGTTGTTGGAGATTGTTGTTATAAAGCTCCTTAAATTAAGGAGCAAATTAAGGAGCAAAACATGGAGCAAAACATGGAGCAAAACATGGAGTAAAACATGAAGCAAAACATGGAACAAAACATGGAGTAAAACATGGAACAAAACAAGGAGTAAAACATGGAGCTTAATTTAAGGAGCAATTCAAGGAACTATTAATTTAAGGAGTAATTCAAGGAGTGAATTTCCCTATAAATAGATGTGTAATTGTAATGAATTATCCATCCAAAGTGTTCATTCCAATTGAGAGAAAAGCTTAGAGAGCAAAGCTTTTGTGAGAGAAAATTGAGAGTAATTTTCTTGGGTGTAATTGGGTTGTGGGTTGTGAGTGTTCTAAACACCTTGTGTAATTTCTCCTCTTTCAGTAAAAAGATCTGCAGCAGGTCCGGAGACGTAAGCAAGATTGGCCAAACTATGTTATCAAATTTGTGTGTTATTTTCTATTCTTGCTTTCTCATAAGTTTGGCTTATCGGGAATTTGCGTTATTTCCCAACAACTGGTATCAAGGTTTTTGGTGGTGATTTCTGTCAATTTCTTGCAAGGTTACTATTCACGTAAATAGTGAATTACGTTAATAGTGAAATTTTGTTGACGATATTTGTTCGTTGAAGGAGGTATTCTAATACACGGTGGTTTGCAGAAATAATCAGAAACGATCCGGAGAAAGTCAGATTTGAGTAGGAGCAATGGCCGCAGATGAAGGAAGGGTGAAACTCGAGAAATTCGATGGCACAGATTTCGGGTTTTGGAAAATGCAGATAGAGGATTATCTGTATCAAAGAAATCTATATCAACCTCTCTCAGGGAAGAAGCCAGAGGCTATGAAGGAAGAAGATTGGAATCTTCTAGACAGACAAGCCCTCGGAGTTATTCGATTGACGTTATCCCGTAATGTTGCTTTCAACAGAGCAAAGGAAAAGACCACGACGGGTCTTATGGCAGCTCTCTCCAATATGTATAAGAAGCCATCAGCCTCAAACAAAGTGCACTTGATGAGGCGCTTGTTCAATTTGTGGATGACGGAAGGCCCATCGGTAGCTCAACATCTCAATGAACTCAACACAGTCACAACCCAATTGAGTTCAGTGGAAATTGAATTCGATGAAGAAATACGAGCATTGATACTTTTGTCTTCTCTACCAGAAAGCTGGAATGCTACTGTCACGGCTGTGAGTAGCTCATCGGGAAGCAATAAGTTGAAATTTGACGATGTTCGTGATTTGGTTCTCAGTGAAGAGATCCGACGTAGAGAGACAGTGAATCGTCAACCTCTTCGGTTTGCATACAGAGTCAAGAGGAAGAAATTCAACCAAAGGAAATGGACGTGGTAGAATAGACTACCGAGGTAGATCAAAGGACAGGAGGTCCAAATCCAGGAATCCTAATAATTCCCATAGCTCGAAGACTATCGAGTGTTGGAATTGTGGAAGAACCGGGCACTACAAAAATCAGTGCAAGAGTGCACCGAAGGACAAACAAGTGAAGGCGGAGGCAAATGTTACTTCCACCTCAGGAGGAGATGATGCATTGATATGCTCTTTGGAGAGCAAGGAAGAATCTTGGGTGTTAGACTCTGGAGCATCGTTCCATGCTACTTCACAAAAAGAATTCTTCGAGAAATATGTCCCCGGAAATCTTGGAAAGGTATATCTTGGTGATGATCAACCATGTGCTATTATTGGCAAAGGTGTAGTAAAGATTAAGTTAAACGGGTCTGTTTGGGAGCTGAAGGATGTCAGGCATATTCCCGACCTCAGAAGGAACTTAATCTCAGTGGGGCAGTTGGCCAGTGAAGGCTACACTACGATCTTCCATGATGATGATTGGAAGATTTCAAAGGGTGCAATGACAGTTGCTCGAGGCAAGAAAAGTGGCACTTTTTACATGACAGCAGAAGCACGTCGTTCAATCACAATTGCAGCAGGCAATGCAACACCAAACCTGTGGCACCAAAGATTAGGCCACATGAGTGAGAAGGGAATGAAGATTATGCATTCAAAAGGAAAACTTCTAGGTCTACAGTCTGTAGAGATGGACATGTGCGAAGATTTCATACTAGGAAAGCAAAAGAGAGTCAGTTTTCAAACAAGTGGCAGACCCCCAAGGAAGGAAAGGCTAGAGCTTATTCACTCTGATGTTTGGGGACCAACAACCGTCTCATCCATTGGTGGGAAACAATACTTCGTGACTTTCATCGATGATCACTCTCGGAAGGTATGGGTTTACTTTCTAAAGCATAAGTCTGAAGTATTTGAGGCTTTCAGAAGATGGAAAGCTATGGTGGAAAATGAGACGGGTTTGAAGATCAAAAAGCTCAGATCCGATAATGGTGGTGAATATGAAGACACCAAATTCAAAAATTTTTGCTATGAGCACGGGATCAGAATGGAAAGAACTGTGCCAGGCACGCCTCAACAGAATGGTGTAGCTGAGCGTATGAACCGAATGTTGACAGAAAGAGCCAGAAGCATTCGTATACAGTCAGGTCTACCGAAGCAGTTTTGGGCAGAAGCAGTCAACACGGCAGCTTACTTGATCAACCGAGGCCCATCTGTTCCATTGGAGCATAGAATACCAGAGGAGGTATGGAGCGAAAAAGAGGTGAAACTATCACATCTAAAAGTTTTTGGTTGTGTAGCATTTATGCATATCAGTGATCAAGGCAGGAATAAGCTTGATCCCAAATCCAAGAAATGTACATTCATCGGCTATGGTGAGGATGAGTTTGGCTACCGCATTTGGGATGACGAAAAGAAGAAAGTTATCCGAAGCAGATATGTGATTTTCAACGAAAGGGTGATGTATAAGGATATGCATAAAATAGACGCCAATGACTCAGAGCAGAATGAGCCAGTATTTGTAGATGCAAATGATGTCCCAAATAGTTTCGTAACATAACCAATTGTAACAAGTCCTCAACCAGAGGAACTTGTTGGACAGAGTAGTACACAGCATTCCGACACACCACAACCTCTTACTCCAGCTCCTATATTGAGAAGGTCTTCTCGACCTCATGTGCCTAACAGGAGATACATGAACTATATGTTCTTGATCGATGGAGGAGCACGAATGCTATGATGAAGCTTGTCGGACTCGAGATTCTAGTAAGTGGGAGCTTGCTATGAAAGAAGAAATGAAATCTTTCATCTCCAACCGGACATGGGAACTAGTGAGTTACCTATGGAAAAGAAGGCACTTCCTGACAAATGGGTGTCTTAGGGTGAAAGAGGAGCATGATAGTTCCAAGAGATACAAAGCACGCCTAGTTGTTAAAGGGTTTCAACAGAAGGAAGGAGTTAACTACACTGACATTTTCGCTCCCGTTGTGAAGCTCAATACTATCAGATCAGTATTGAGTATTGTAGCCATTGAAGATCTTCATCTGGAACAGTTGGATGTGAAGACTGCATTCCTTCATGGAGATTTAGATGAAGAGATATACATGTACCAACCAGAAGGTTTCTCAGAAAGAGGGAAGAAGAATATGGTGTGCAGACTTAAGAAGAGTTTATATGGCCTAAAACAAGCCCCGAGACAATGGTACAGAAAGTTTGACAGCTTTATGCACAAGGAAGGTTTCCAGAAGTGCAATGCTGACCATTGTTGCTACTTCAAGAGATATAGGTCCAGTTATATCATTTTACTACTTTATGTTGATAATATGTTAGTAACAGGTTCAGATATGGATGATATTAAAAGGTTGAAGCATCAATTGTCAAAGGAGTTTGACATGAAAGACTTGGGTCCAGCAAAGAAGATTCTTGGAATGCAAATCACAAGAAATAAGAAGAAAAGATCCTTGCAGTTATCTCAGGCAGAGTACATCAATCGTGTTTTGCAGAGATTCAACATGGGTGATGCCAAGCCAGTTAGCATACCCTTGGCGGTCATTTTCGCCTATCCAAGGATCGGTCACCTCGGACGAGAGGAAGAGAGAATTCATGGCTAAGGTTCCTTATGCCTCGGCAATTGGAAGTTTGATGTACGCAATAGTGCATGCGAGACCCGGACATTGGCCATGCGGTGGGAGTTGTTAGCGGTTATGTCAAATCCAGGAAAAACTCATTGGGAAGCGATCAGTGGATTTTGAGGTATCTGCGAGGCACCATAGAAAAGTTCTTGTACTTTAGTAAAGGAGAATTAAAAGTACAAAGTGCGTGACGCAGACTTTGGAGGTGAAGTTGATCACAGAAGAAGCACCACCGGTTATATATTCTTGTTGGAACTACGGTTGTTAGTTGGATGTCACAAATATAGAAAATTGTCACTCTATCCACTTCTGAGATCTTGAGTATGTAGTAATGCTTGAAGCTAGTAAAGAGATGATATGGCTTCAAGGTTTGTTAACTGAGCTGGGATTCAAATAGGAGAAGAATGTTCTACATAGTGATAGCCAAAGTGCAATACACTTGGCAAAGAATTCAACATTTCATTCTAGAACCAAGCATATTGGACTTCGTTATCAGTTCATCAGCTCTCTATTGCAAGATGATGTGTTATCTTGGAGAAGATTCAAGGAAGCAAAAATCCAGCAGATATGTTAACAAAGGTGGTGACTATTGACAAACTGAAGTTGTGCTCAACTTCAGTTGGTCTGCTAGAGTAACAAAGACTAGAAAAACTGCTGCATTGATCGAGGTGTGAAGACAGATTAAAATCAGTCTTCAAGTGGGAGAATGTTGGAGATTGTTGTTATAAAGCTCCTTAATTTAAGGAGCAAATTAAGAAGCAAAACATGGAGCAAAACATGGAGCAAAACATGGAGTAAAACATGGAGCAAAACATGGAACAAAACATGGAGTAAAACATGGAGCAAAACAAGGAGTAAAACATGGAGCTTAATTCAAGGAGCAATTCAAGGAACCATTAATTTAAGGAGTAATTCAAGGAGTGAATTTCCCTATAAATAGATGTGTAATTGTAATGAATTATCCATCCAAAGTGTTCATTCCAATTGAGAGAAAAGCTTAGAGAGCAAAGCTTTTGTGAGAGAAAATTGAGAGTAATTTTCTTGGGTGTAATTGGGTTGTGGGTTGTGAGTGTTGTAAACACCTTGTGTAATTTCTCCTCTTTCAGTAAAAAGATCTGCAGTAGGTCCGGAGACGTAAGCAAGATTGGCCGAACTCCGTTATCAAATTTGTGTGTTATTTTCTATTCTTGCTTTCTCATAAGTTTGGCTTATCGGGAATTTGCGTTATTTCCCAACAGTCGTAACGCTAAAAATAAAAGTAGGAAGTGAAAAGGCTAAAATAGTGTAAAATGGGAAACTACTAAACAAAGATAGCACTGAAAGAAGTGGGAAGTTTAATTATAATTACTCTGTTTCAGGAAAGACAAATTCTAAGATGCCTATTTTTCTTATACATATACGAAGGACTTATAAATTTTGAAGACCTTATTCTTATAAGTGTCTCTCTTTTACTAAAATGATCAATATCTCCCCCGCATTATATATCATAAAATACGAAGCTTCAAAGGCTCCCAAAATGCAACGGGCATGCGCAGCTTAGTGGTTTCCTCTGATAATGAAGATGGGGATTCAATCTCTGTGAATCACAACGTACGTGCATGATTAATTAAGCTTCTGACTGCTACAAAATGGGTCATTAAAGTCTGTTCGTTCATTAAAGTCGGTTCACGGGATGAACAGACTTTACGTTTTTTTTTTAATTTATTCATTTTCTATTATACTTAAATAAAAACTTGTATTCGAGCAGAAAAAAACAAAATCAGTTTAATAAATAGTTCAAATAATACAAATATTTGAAAAATAAAATATTAATTTATAACAGAAAAATTACCATGTTTTTGTTCTATTTTATTCAAGATCATCATATTCTTCTCATTATAATACAAACCTACATATATAATACAAAAATTTATACACATAATAACAGAAAAAAATATGAATAATAGGGGATCTAAAAGATTAGTTAAAGAGGAAAAAAACTTACTAATCGGTGCTGAAAATGGTAGTCGTAGCTGGCTGAAAAATGAGAAAGAGTGGAGGAGAAGTAGAGGAGGTTTTCGGTTTTTTAGAGTTCTGCAACGCTGAAAATAGTTTCTGTCTGGGAAGAAAGAAGAGAAAAGAATTTATCTACGTGTCAACCGACGTTATGTTACGTGGATAGCGTCGGTTCCACGTGCCAACCGACACTATGTTACGTGGATAGCGTCGGTTCCAGGTGTCAACCGACGCTATGTTACGTGGTGAACCGACGCTACGTCCATGCATAGCGTCGGTTTAACACGTCAACCAACACTACATCCTACGTGGATAACGTCGTTTCTACACCGAACCGACTTTAAACCAATTTAAAGTCGGTTTTTAGACGTACCAACTTAAATATCCATTTTTGTAATAGTATCTTTTGTCTTCAAACACACCATAAATTATATCATCGTTATTATTCATATATTAGTCAAATCAATTATAATATTTGTTAATTATAACCTATCTAATTTCATATATCTGAATGTGTATAGCGCCAGAAGAGAAAACGAACTCCATCCGCCAATAACGATTTTATCATGCATGATATTTAACACATATATAATAAGTTGAAGAGATTAAATCATTTTTTGTTAATTAGTTAGTTAAAAAAAATTAATTCTGATCTTGATGAATGTGAAATATTATGAATTAAACAGAGAAGAGATCAAGAGACTGAAAGCTGAAAATCCCAACATGACTCACAAGGAAGCCTTCAGTGCTGTTTTAAAAAATGTAAGTATAATTTAATAATTAATTAATAAATCAGTATAATTTGATTAATTATCGGTAAATAAAGATAATGTCATTGTTGGCTAAATCAATGATCACAAATCTCATACAACTTTTACTAGGGACTAGAATATATCTCTAAAAATAATTATTTTCTTTTCTTTTCTTTTTATTGTATCTCTAAAATAATTCATAATTACATATATTTGTCTTTTTTTCTGTGTAAACTAATTACATATATAGTGGGTTCATTTTCCTCCAATTGATCACTACAAAGAAGACGGAGATTGTTGTGGGCGGAAGAAATAAATAGCGGTATATGAATATATCAAAGTGATAAAATGAACACACAGAATTTACGTGGTTTGGCAATTCGCCTAGGTCCACGGGAGGCAGCAGATATTATTTGAACTGAGTAGGAAATATACAGAATACAGATACAGATTTCCTCACTAATAATATCTCTCAAGTGTTTCCCCAAACTTATAGAAAACTCTCAAACTCACAAGTATTTTCTCCCTTTGAGTTTGTTTATGCTCTCTTTGATTTTTCTGATTTTTTTGCCTTGTTCTTCAATGCATGAACTCTTTCCTATTTATAGATGAAGCAAGACTCTTTTTTCCCTAAATTGTGTCATAATTTAAGCCTTAAATTGTGCCATAATTTAAGTCTTAAATTAGGCCACTAATTTCCTTAAATTATGCCACTAATTTCCTTAAATCATGCCACAAATTAGGCCACAAATTAGGCTACTAATTTCTCCAAATTATGCCACTAATTTGTTACTTTTAAAGCCAATATTCAACCGGAGATCAGAAGTAACACTATTACTATTTAGTTGTGTGTCTCATTTTATCAAGTATAATATTGTTAGTACGTAGGTTGTTGAGGTAGTTCTGCATTGTTTAGTTTTGTTATACACGTATAATGTGTGTGCTGTGATGATGTATATTAGTTCAATACAATACAAAAGCATTCAGTTTTTCCTCTCCTTTTTCTGTGTATTTTACGATCTTGAAGTACGTTCTTGAATGTTATGAAATTACTGTGGGTATTATGCATGTGTATAAATTTATAGTCACTGACATTTCAACATTATAATTTACTTGTATATACTATTTTTTAAATAATATTTTAAATAATATAAATGAATTATTAGACACATCTTTCTTAGTAAATTCTCTTAAGAGAAAGTTAGATGGTAAGATTGAATCTAAGTAAAATTCTCAAAATTAATTAAAATTTACAAGTAAGTTTGATAAAAATTGTAAAAATATATAAAAAAAATTAAGTGATAGATTTTTACAAAAGATAAAATAATCTAAAATATATGTTAAAGAGTATAAATAAATTTTTAGACGTAATTCTCGTAAACTTAATCTTTTTGGTAAATTTAGTTTTTTAAAATTTTTTAACATTATTAAACAATAATTTAGATTAAAATATAAAGATTTATAAAACAAATGAATTTTTTTAATTTATCAAAAATAAAAACTAATTATTAGAAACATTAAGGAATAATTTTATATAAATATATATTAAATTATTACAACACTTAAAAGTACATAGAAAATAATAATCAGTGTTTATAATTGATGAATTTTCGCAACACAATATTAAAATGCAAGATGAATACTTTAGGACATGAAGGGTGTGTTTATTACGTAATATCAAAGATATTAACTTTATAATTTATATATCTTTATGTATTTAATTATAAAATAAAATTATATTATATAGAATAAAAATTATACGATTATATCTAAATTTAATATTAATCGTGAATATAAGTTTAAATTACACTGAATATTTTATTTAATTTATCTATAATTTTAATTTTAAAATTATTTGTCTTAACTTTTTATTTCATCTCAAATTAAAAAATATATTTTATTTTTAAAATTCAAAAAAATATAAAAAATAAATTAAATATTAATTTAACTAATTTTTTAAAAAATTACTTTAATAGATAAGAAAATTATATTAAATAAATTAAATATTATTTTAAATATAATTATTTTATTAAAATAATTATCAATTTTATTATATTATATATATCATCATTAAACATTATATATAATAATTATATTAAATATATTTAATATTTTAGGAGGTAACTTTGAATAAAAATATCAATTTTTTGGTATTAAATATTTAACGAGTATGCGACTTGATGAATGTAGGTACCGTTAAGAGATAACAAGATTATAGAGATGATTTAACAATAATCTGGTCCAACGAGCTTGATAAAGCGTACAATCCAATCAATCAAAGTATTTTGTTATCGTTCTGCGAGGTCTTAGATATTAAGACCTGGTAAAATTGTAAGATCCCGACGTGATCTTAATCCTCTCTTTCTGTGAGCGACCTGGAAAATTTGCTTGAAAATTTAGGGAGACCTACATATAGCGACATGACAATGTAACGCTTATGGTGGTCTACTTTCTACTTAATTAGTTTGTATGTAACTTTATCAAAACATGTAATCTGCTTGTATTGGTACTAACTATTATGAATTTGTGGTCCTTAAGGACTAAGTCTTAGGTTCGAGATTTAGGCAAGGTAAAAGGAACGTGTTAATGTACTTCGGATTAGAGTTTTAATTTATGGACCCTCCCATAATAAAAAACGAGACCCACACGAATATCCTGACATCAATAATATCATCGATAATGTTACAATAATATCATTATTTTGTATATCTTGATATTAAAATGTGATGTCTATATTTTTCAACTAAATTATTAAAAATGTCGATAAATTATCGTTTAAATATGATTATCTTTAAATTATTATTTAAATATTTTTTTTGCTAAAATATCTTAAATATTATGTATATTATCGTTAAAATGTTGTTAAAATAAAAATCAATAAAATATCAAAATATATCAATGAAATTTCTTTTTAAACTATCGATATTTATCTATTTATAATAGTTAATACAATTAGATAGTTTATTTAAAATATTTTAACTACTTATTTTATAATATTTTATTACATTATATTTTAATTAATTAATCATCTTATTATTCATATAAATATTTTATTAAAAAAATTAATAATTTTTTTATAATTTTTATGATTTTTTTCAAAAAAAATTTATTAACAAACAATAATATTTTCCAAATTTTAATAAAAATTATATGAACTTAAACGATATCGACATTCACCCACTAGGCCATTACATCTTATCTTTTAGGCAGTACTACTGGTTATTGTTATTGATCGACTACTAGCTAGTTTTGAATAATATCTACGCTGCAATTAATGAGCAAGGCGTGATTGGTTCATGAGATTGAACCGATTGAAACCATAGAAATTTTTATATGCGTCAATTTTATATAACTAACTTTATTATTATTATTAAATATATTAATAAAATAAACTACATGTATATAAATTTAACTTATATAGAATTTGTAATGACAATGATGATATGAATATAAATAGTATATAAAATAATAAAATTATTGTGATAATGTCAAAATTTTAATGTATATGATTTAATCATGATGCTTATACAGGCATATATTAAACTAGTTTCAACAATAACATCCACCTTATTCCTTTATAAAAATGAAAATATTTTATATCTTAATTATATTATTCAATAATATTCAATTTAAGTGTAAAAATCTTATAAACTCTCACATAAATATTAAACATTAACTTCACTTCATATCTTAATCATACAGGAAACACTTTACTAATGTTATAGCACTACCATTTTAGAAAATACTAGGTAGGGACTTTATGTGCATGCGATCCATTTTTTTAAAGTTAATTTATATTTTTAAATAATTTTTATATAATAATACAATTGATACAATTATAAAATTTAAGGTAATATTATAAATTATTTTATTATATTATTTATGTTTTTTAATTATATGTATAAAATTTACACACGTATATAATCGTTTAATATTTCATGTGAAAAAAATAAAATAATACTAATAAAATTAAATCATCAATCTATAAAAAATCATTAACCTAAATTATAATATTATAAAACAAAAATTTAAACTTTGATGGAAAATTAAGCATTAAAATTTTCTTATTATTACATTTTAAATATTATATTTTGAAAAATTAATTTTACCTAAAAATAAAAATCAATATTTTAATAGTGTGATTATGTTAGTGAAATCTTTTAACTCAATAATTCAATATACTGATAAAAAGGATAGGTGTATTTAGTATAAATTTATTTGATTTAATAAGTATTTATATATTTACTATTGAAATTTTTTATTTTAAAATATTATATACACATATAAAATTGAAATTAAATTTGTAAGATATTTTTATTTATTTATATGTATTTGTAATAATATTATAATTATTATGAGATTAAAACTAAAAAATAAATTATATAATTTTTACATAAATTAGATATGCTTGACAATATGTATATGGGAGTTTACTTCAGTGATAAATCCATATTTGCAAAACATATTAGCGAGATTCGATTTTGGTAAAGTCTATTAGTAAGTTGTAAGTATTGTATTTTTCAATTGTACTTTTTAATTTAAATAATAAAAATAAAGTTTAATTTAGATAGTTAATAAAAAAATTATTTAAGTATAAATTTAATTCATATGTAAATTAAAAAAATAATATTATTACAACTTTATAATTCAATGATATAGGTATATAATTTGGTACATAGAGAATATAAGTTCATCGCATTTCTCCATTACAAATTGATGTTTTTAAAATACACTTTTTATTTTATAATAAAACGAAAGAAAAGAGAAAGAAAAGTAAAAAAAAATGTACGACACAATGTCCAACCAAAAAATTTAGAATTGAAACCTACTATATACTAAATTAATATATACTAGGTAGGGACACTTGCTATGCACATGTTTCATTTTTAAAATTGATTTATATATTTAAATATTTATTCAATAAAAATAATACAATTGATATAAATGTAAAATTTAAAATAATATTATAAAATTTCTTATATTATAACTTTTTAAGTGTTTAATTATTTAAAAGAAAAACATAATAAAACATAACCAATAAAATTAAATCACTAATATATAATTTTGTTTAGCTAAATTATTATATTGAAAAATAAATATATCTTTTATAAAAATTTTAAAATTAACTTAAATGATTTTTATTTTTATTTTTTATTTTTAAAATTTAAATTATATTTTTAAAAATAATTTGAAGTGAAAATAAATATTAATATTTTATAATTTGATTAAGTTATAATTTAATAACTTATAAATAATGATGTTTTTAAACTCAATAATGAAATATATTTAATAAATAAGACTTGTTCTTATTATAACTATATTGCATGCTAATTAGTTGTTATATATTTAGTTTTATATAGAATTTTTTATTTTATGATTTAAAATATTATATATCCATAAAAAATTAAATTTTTATTTTGTTATGCGTCTTTATAATAACATTATTAGATAATATAAATAAAGACCTATTTATGTAGTAAATAACTTTAAAAAAACTTATTTACATGTAGTTTGTTTCGTAAGTATTATCCTTTTCAATTGTAATACTTGATTTAGATAATAAAAATAAATTATAATCATCAATAAATAAATAAAAATTATTTAATTATAATTTGATTCATATATGAATAGACAAATGACATGGTTAGAATTACATAATTTTGTAGTAAGTGTAAAGTATTTTATATAATAAACACAAATTCAAATATTGGTATTGTCTTTAAAATTTATTAATATTTTGATAATATATAATTTTGATATTATGATTATATATATTTTTATTAGAAAATAGTGTTTTAAAAATCTAATTATTCATATTATAATAAAAATTTAACTATATAAGTGAAAAAAAGACGCCTAATATCCCAAACCAAAAATTAAGAGCATAGCTCTCGCCTTTTGTAAGTCAATAATTTTAAAAAACTTATTTAGGTGTAGTTTAATTCATAATAGTAAAAACAAAATATTATATGTATTTTAATTATAATAACATTAACTTATAATATAAATAAATAATTATTTATGTAGTCAATAATTTAAAAAAAACTTATTTACTTGTAATTTAGTTTGTAAATATTATTTTTTCTAATTGTGATAATTAATTTAGATTATAAAAATAAAATATGCTTAATAAATAAATAAAATATTTAGGGTTAAGTTGATTAGTAGTCAAATTAGATAGTTATAAACTTATAATCACATAATTTAATATTAAATGTAAAGTATTATTTTAAATGTTAAAATTATCATAATTTATAATTTTGATAATATTATTGTGTATATCTTCTATTTAAAAAATAATGAACTCGCAACCAACGTCCAAACCCTCATTTTATGTATATTCAACCACCTTGAATTCTCATAATTTAACGTATTGTTTGTACTAACGTTTATTCATTAAATATAGAAGTGAAGGGTTAATTAGATTTAAAATTCAACATGTGTTATGCAATTAATTATGACGAAGTACAATTGACTTAGACAAATAGATATTAATATTTGAATTAACTCATCTACCTATGTATATTTCTCAATATTTTATTTAATTGTAATTATAACTCACAGATGATTTAGATTTTTAAATTTAATGATAAAAAAGTAAAATTTATAATCACCAACAACACTAATTATAGAGACTTATTTTAACTTGATATGGTACGTACAAGCTAATTATAAATGTAATCTAGCTTTGCTAACATAGGATCTTAAACTACATGCATGGTTAATTAATCTTCAACACTCTCATTGCTCCTCATATAGGCTATATATATAGCTTTTTATTCCCCTACCTTCACTTCCAGCTATATATTATATATAGTAATACGGTTTCATCCCTTTTGCTAATCTTGGTGCCCTTTGTCTATATCTACCTGAAAATTAATATTAAAGATAACATCAATTCATATAACTAAAAACAGATCCCACCGATTTAATTAATTAAATGCAAATTAATATGATCAACTAATTTATATGCACGCATACGAATTACAAACTCTTTGGAAGTTTTATCACACAAAGCTAGGATCGATGTATAATTAATATTATAATAAGATCATCAGTAGAGTGAATCGTAGAAAGTGTTCTTACTTATTTGAGGCCTTGGAGAAATGGAATGAAAATATGCATGAAAGAAGTCACTATTCTCCTTCTGTAGTTCTCTCCACACTGCAGTGTACCCACAAATAACTGCTGCACGATTATTATCCATGTGGAGCAAGCTAGAGAGAGAAAACGAGAGAGAGAGAGAGAAAGAGTGATGATTCATACCTGTAAGTGTAACGAATGGTCGAATGCTTGCATGATATGCAAGTGCCTTTATAAATTGGTCACGATTCATTTGAAACAACAAGCATGTTTCAATCAGATGTTGAACCTGTACGTTTTATTATTAATTACTATTTAATTTCCATGCAAAACTACTATTATCAACTAATTAATTAATTATAAGATCGTATAGGTACAAAAAAGAGAGGAAGAGTGAATTAATTAATTAATTAAATTACCATTCTAATGTAGCTATGTGGATAACAGTGCAAACAAGGTTGACCAAAATGGCGTCGATGGTACATATTTCTCTTCATGCAGAACTCGACAAGATCAGAAATATTAAAAAGAAATTAATTAAGAAGCTAGCAAACAAATTAAAGCACACATAAGTGCTAGGAAGTAGGAAATGCCAAAGAAATATATTTGAGGGCCTTTTATAAAATGAATTAATTAATAATTAAGATTGTTATTTACATATATAAAGAAGTATATATTTGGGAAACAATTATATTTTATCCAGAGATATCTAAGCGAAGGGCCAAAAAAGCACAAGAAATCCAAAGGATAGATTCACCTCATCTCCTAAGAGATAAGAGAACATGATTGTCGTTTTTTATGATGATATGGGCCGGCCGCGGTTGCCCTCCCCACCTATTTGCAATATTGTTGGGTCCTACGTTCTTCATTTGCGTTCTTCATATGTGTTAATTAATAAAAACTTTTTTATTTTACAAGTAATTTTTAAAAGGGGCGAATACAAACATATCATTTAGTTATATATTTTATAACAATTTAGTTTATTTATTATTTTTTTGTATTAATTTAATTTTTTAGTTATAAAAAAGTAAATACAAATGATAAAATTTTATTTTTTTTAATATTATAGTCATTATTTTTTATTGTTAAAGATAATATATAAAAATAATATCTCAATAATAATTAAAAAATTATAAAATTAAAATTAAAATTAAAAAATTATTTATAGTTATATTTTTTTAAATAAAAGTATTAAACTGTTAGTAAAATAATAAATGAATTAAACTGATTTTTTTAACCTAACTAAAAGTTATTCATATTTGTAAAATTATAAAAAGTATTCATATTTTATGAACCATGTTATCATCGTTATTATTATTCTAAAAAGGTAAGAACTTATAATTAAAGCAATTAACAATAATATACATAGTTTTTGATTTTTTTTAATAATCAAAACTAAATTCCGTGATTTTTTTTAAATGACATGACTTACCTCGGTAAATTAATAACTAAAAAGTATATGAATAAATAAAATTATATATACCAACAAATAGAGTAATTTTCATTAACATTTAACCTATATATATTATTTATATTAATAATATTAATTATATTTAAATTTTCTAATTTTTACTTGTCATACGAGCCACGGGTTAAAAGAAAAAAAATTAAAAATAAATAAATTTTAAAATTAATTGCTAATTTATATTAATATAAAACATCCATATAAACATTCAATTATTTTTGAGTTGTGTTCATATTTTATAATATAATTTATAATAATTAAAATATATAATAGATTAAATTTGTATATTTTAATCGATTTATATTCTAATTCGATTAATATAATTTATAAATTTTATAAACTTTAATAGATTCATACATTATAATCGTAAATGAATTAATTTGAATCAATTAATATAATTTATTAAATGATATTTTTTATCATCATATAATTTATTAATAAAAAATAAAAATCATAAATTAATAACTCAAAATTAAAAATTATAATAATTAATCCGACTCTTGAGAAGCCGATAGGTAGTAAAAAAAATCTGAAAGGATTGGTGTGGGAATTCGGATTCAATTATGGTATTGAAAGTTGAAGCATAATAAATATTTTGTTAGAAGTGAAAAGAAATATAATTTAATATGATGTAAAAAATATGTCTTTATTGTTTTTTTTCCGATAAAAGTATATTTCATTTATTTATTTCTTAGTGAGCAAGGACCGTATAAGGAACATGGTTCTTATTATAGCCACGTAGTCGTTAGATTTTTTGAATATACCTGGAAGGACGTACAGCTCAATTATTATTATTATTTTTAATAAAATAAAGGTTTTCATTATAAGTCAAAATATGAAAGTGATCGATATTAATTTTTAACTTCTTAAAACATTAACGATTTAAAATAATAATATAACAAGCGTTATATATTTTTAAAAAATATAATATAATACTGCTACACATAACAACTTTATAAAGTAACATAAAAGATATAATTTTTTACAAAAAAAAATATACAATGCAAAAAAAAATCATATATGCTAATAATCCCAAACTAATAAAAAGCATAAAAGTAAAATAAAAAATCTTTATCTTTATGCTTAATATTGTTATCTCCAACACAATCACTACACTATAATAACGGCACAAAAGATACAACAATCAAACATTGCACGACATGAAGTCCAATAAAGCAAGTATAGATTTAACATTTTATTTAAAAAGACGTTATATAAATAATAAAAATATATTATATTTATTTTTTAATTATTAATTTTTATTGAAAAATATGTTATATGTATATGATTTTAGTGAATTTTTATTCATAAAATTTTAAAATTAAAATTTAGAAGCATAATTCATTTTACACACATAATTTCTCTATAATTAATGGATATTATATCTAAATTTTTATTTGTTTAAAAGTAGAGAGAGGTGTGTATCCTAAGACATATTTACATATAGCGTTAGAGTAGTACGTATTCTTCTAAACTCTTAACAATAAAAATTTCAATGTAATATATATAAAATTATAAAAAAATTATGTGTATAAAATAAAACTAAGATCTTCGCGAGACGATCCAAGCGAAAATCTTTGCAAATATCGGCACTCGAAGACTTGAGGAGCAACGCGCAAAAGGGAAAGCCGTGAAGACGACAGATTTGTCAGTCAGGCATACCGTAAGGTTGACTACAACAAACCAGGAGGTTACAATTCCTGTTTTCCTATTTCAATTTTTTGAGAATAAATGTAGGAAGTGTAGACGATGGATCAGGCTGCGTTTTCCTGCTTGAGACTTTTTTTATTAGCCCAATCATGAACCGTCTTGGTTGGAGCCATGGTCTACCCAATAGTGCTACATATCTTCTTTGCTCTTTGTATAAAATTGGACTAAAGGTATTAAATTAGACATTTTTTTGTTGTTTTTTCTTTTCTTTTGGCTAAAAAGCTCGTAGGTTGTATGCCAACAATATATATTTTTAAATTTTAAATTTTAAATTTATATTATTAAAGAATTTAATACAAATTTAATAATTTAAAGATATATACACTTAAATATAATTAGTAATATTAAATATTATAATATATGTATATATTTAATTTATTATTTTTATTTAAATAAATAGTTAAAAAATCAACAAAAATAAACCTATAATATAATACAAAATATGTTATCAAGAGTAGGTTCTAATTATATATACATATAATCATATTAATAAAACCAAAAAGTAATATTTGATACTTAGACAATTATTTTTATTATTAGATGAATTAACTTATTATAAATATAAAATAAATTTCTTTAATATTTTCAATATCGATCATTTGAGAAAAGACCATAAGCACAAATTTTTAAATTTAAAAGTTACAAAACAAACCTATATGTTAACCAATAAGGTATGCCGAGCGAAAAATAAAAGAAGCATTATTCTATAACGTCATACGGAGAGAGTTTACAAAAATCTCATAAATTATAAAGTTAGTTTCGTCAAATCTTTTAAATTTTAGAAGATATTTTTTAATTTTTCAAAAAAGTATATTAATTAAAAATAAATAATATCATTTTAATAAATTTTTATTAAAATATATTTTTCATTATTAAATTATTAAATACGATAAAAAATAAATTATTAATAAAATTAAAATTAAAATTTAATATAAATTTTATTTATAAAAAAATAAAAAAAAATAATATTTTAACATAAAATTATTTAAATATATATATTTATTTTTTTAAAAAAAAAAAACAATATAATATTAAAATAAGTAAAATGATAATAATAAAAAAATTTATATTAATTATCATTTTATTATCTTTAAATAATATAATCATTTAATAATATTATTAAAATAAAATTATTTATTTTAATTAATTAATATTTAGAAAATTAATGATTAAAAAATATATTTTAATAATGTTAAAATTTAATACGAAAAATGTAAATAATATTTTCCTCTTTAAATAGTGTAAAAGCTGACACTAGATATCCAAAGTTGAAGTCCTAAGCTTTTTCTTTGTTTTCGAAAACCAAAAAGACACGAGTAGCAGTTTACTGACAAATTATTCATTATTTTAAAATGTGATATTTTAATTTAATATTTAATGAAAAATAAAAAATAATATCCTCAATTTACAACTCACGATTCCGAGAAGATGGTGGATAATACAAACTTTGAACTCAAACTTTAATTTAGATTTTTAAGTACAATAAGTTAAAAAAAAAAAATCCTTCGTGTCGCAAATTAAACGCGAATAATATGTTACGTTTAAATTTTGCATATTTATCCGTAGTCCGTACAATTCATAAAATCACAAAAAAATGTTTGTTTGATTGAAAATTATTTAATTGTGAATTAATTAATTATCATTTAAAAAAATATATATAATATATTTTTTATTAAAAATAAGTATTAATATATTTTTATTATTTATATGATATTTATTCTGAATATAAATATTATATTTTTTACCATATAATCCTAAACTATGTACATTGGTTTGATATTGAAAGATGTTAAAGTTTATAAAAACTATTAAAATTATAATCTTAAAAATTAATTTAATAGTTAAAAATATTTATAAATTTTATTATAATATTATAAATAACTAATATGGGATGGGATAAAGGAAGAAAGAAATAAAAAAAAGAGGAAAATGATTACCGAGAAAAAGAGGGGTTATCAGTTAGAAAGGAAAGTTTTCTCCATGAAATGAGAAGAAAAGAAAAAATAAAAAACGGAAAGAAGAAGAATATACGAAAGTAATTAAAAAAATTAGGATTTTTTTTTCCTTTAGAGTAAAGCAAGTGTCTCAGAAATTACTCAACTAATAACGAGTTATGAACCGTGACAAGGAATACATGCGTATATATTTAATTTACTTTAGAGGCTACTAGATGGAATAGGCAATCGATGTAAAAAAGAATTTATTTCAGGAAAAAAATTCATAATCTTACTAATTTTAAGTTTTAATATGAGGCTGTTAATTTTAAGCTGAAACTATTGTTTTAATAATAATTCATAATCTCTTCTTTTTTATTAGTCTAAATCTATTACCTTAATTTATCTTATTATTTTTCAATTTCGTTTATTATATCTCAACTTTATTCATATGTTCTATATCAGTTTGGTATATTAGCAACCAAATTTTATTTTCTTAAAAAACTCATATAATTTATTTATCTTTTTAAGAAAAAAAGACCTAATTAAAAAATATATATATCTGAAAAAGAACATAATTTATGCTTATCTTTTTTTTTTTCAAGTTGTTTAATTTTTTGAATAAAAACACATTACTTTAAAGCATGTGTCAAAAATTTAACTCAATCTTTTGCCTTTTAAGCAAGACATTAACAACATAATTGGGGCTAAAATAAGGAAAATACATGTGATTCATTTTCTTCACCGAATAAGAAAAAAGACAAAGTATATGATGAATTCTTTATAGATCAATCTATGTTTATTTCTAATCTTAAACAAATATCAATTATAAAGTGACTTATCTAATTCAGTGGACAACTTTTTTAATAAATAAATCTATTGGATCAATTTCAAATAAATTAAGATGAATTTAACTGTTAATTTAATAATTTAAAACATTAATTAAACGCCTAGTATAACTTTTTAAAACATTGATGCCCACTATCTAATGCAAACATTATCCTTTTTTTCCCTAAAAACCCACCTATTACCCACATGTATAACCAACCATATATCATAATTGTAACTATTAAGGTTCTAAAACATACTTACATGAGAAAATGAAATTTTATTGAAAAATGAGCATATAGATTTGTTGGGAAGAAATGCAGTTTTGGACAGATTTTATGATTATACTTTTTGATCTAATATGTACAACTCAATATTACCCATTTAACTTGTTATTTGAAAAAAAAGGTGAGAATATGAGTCAAATTATTGTCTATTAAGTTGTCACACATTTAATAATATATATATGTATATTTATATATTTAGTATATTTATATTTATGTGTAGAATTTAGTTTCGAATTACTGTATGGTACGCTCAGTACAACTTTTTATAGGCTGTAGGTCACGTGCCGTGCCATGTCGTGTAATTTTTTCTTCATGTGACGTATAATAGCATGCCAAATATTTAACAATTGTATCATACCAGCTTGATAAACCAATAAATGAGTATTTAACATATCATACCGTACCATATCACATCTTGTGTTCATCTCTCACCCTCGGGGCCAATATTGGCTGTTTGCATAGTCATGTTACCTAAATTAAGTGAAAAACTCTTTATATCTATGTTATTATTTTTCAAGAAAAATGAACTAATATAATTTAATTATTTATGTTAAAATAGTTTATTTTTATAATATTTCTTATAATAATTTAATTATTTTATTATTAAAAGTGATAATATAAAAATAAATTATCAAATTGTAAATTTTATAGTCAAATGTTATTTATTATTAAAGATAATGTATAAAATTAATATCTTGATAATATTTAAAAATATATAAAAAATAAATAATAATAAAATAATAATGATTTATGTTTTTATTATTATTTTTTAAAAATAAAATAATTAAATTATTATTAAAAAAATAAAAATTTTAAACTGTTATCCATTAATTTTTTCATCACTATTATATATATTCAAATTAAAAATAAATAATTCATTAATTATTATAATATTTATGATTTAATTTATTAGCAAAATTCATATATTATTATGAATAAAAAATATATGAAGTATAAATATAACTACTACAATCAAGTAGCATTGAAAAATTTCCAATAAATCAACCACAAGAGTTGTCATGTGACTTGTGATTTAAGTTTTGCTTTTTAACCATTTAGTGGGTCAAAAACGTTTTGGTGACCTTTGCTTTGAAGTAAATTTTTCTTCCCAGTTAAGCTTCACCCTGGTTTTACCAAAAAGCATATCTGCCAGACTCGTACGTTTTTGTCCCATCATCTCTCAATGATCGTTTTTCACATAATTTTCCACTCAGAAATGTATAAATATGATAAATTATACTATATAATTCATTTAATATCAAGACTTTAACGCAACATTACAATTATACTATGAATTTTGGCTATTGCTTTTAGGGATCGATGTAAAAATAAATAAATAAATCCTTACTTTAACCACCCATAGGGACTAGGTGAGGTTGGGATCACCGTTATTCTCAAATAGTCTCTCATTTGTTATAAATTTTTTAATATTATATATTTTTAAAATTTTAAAATAAATTTTAATTAAAAATAATATGTTTACTAAAAAATTAATACGTTAATAGTAACATATTAACAGATAGTTACTATAATGATTATTAAATTAACAAAATAAAAAATCTAATTATAAATACAGTTTATAATCTCAATATACTTAAATTAGTTATATTAACCAATATACTTTAAATTTTATGTATATGTTATTTAAAATTAAAATTATTTTTATTTATTTACATGGCAATGTTGTCTTGGATTCATGTCAAATACTCAAACCTTTTACCAATCTCCTACAATATTTAAATGCGGATGAGCATAATTTCCCCATCCCACAATGTTGACGTGCTTTTGCCGGTAAAAACAATAATATCAATATGAATTTAAAATTTAACATAAAAGATAACAATAAATTTTCTAAAAATAAAATATTTATATAATATTAGTTTTACATTCTAGAAATAACCACTTGATATTTTTTACATCAATTAGGTACAAATGCAGTGGTAGGATACTTAATAAAATAACAAAATTAGTCGATCAATAACTCAAAGATTAAATCCTCCATTAGATCTCTAAAATTTAGGGTTGCATAGTTGGTATATTCAATATTGAAATAAAAATATAACCAATTCAATTTAATTGATTTTTAAAAATAAAAATCAAATATCTTCAATTAATATGTAAAATTAATCCAAAATAAAGAAAAAGTTTGAAGTGATTTAAATTGAATGGATTAATTTTTGAATTTTTTGTTTTTTTATAGAACGTGGTTATAAATTTTTATTATTTAAAAATAAATTTAATTCAAAAAACTTTAACTCTAATTTGTATTATATGATATCCTAGTTATTAATATTTAAATTAATATATTTTAAATTTTAAAAATAATCTAGATTATAAACACACACATATTAATTTGAATATCTTTATGTATATCATACACATAATAAAACTACAAGAAAAAAAGACAAAAATATAAATAACTAAAATTATATATTAAAACTTTAAAATTTAAGTAAAAAATATGTATAATATAAAAACAAACAAATAAATATAAAATACATGAAAAATTAAATAATATATATATATATATATATATACAAAGTATTAGTCTATACATTCTTCCTAGTCTCAATTTTAGTAATAATTTTTTTCCCTATTTTAAGTTTCAATTAAAAAGTAAAATATTTTTTTATTATATCAATTGAAAATAATGTGTCTCATATTGGTTGGTTCGATTTCTATTCATTTTTAAAATTTAAAAATTGAATTAATTTTTATATGTTTGATTATTTAAAATTTTAAATCAAATTAACCTAATAATTATTTAAAATTTATAAAATTAAATTTAATTGATTCATATTATTGAGATAAATTAGAAAAATGTTATTAAATGAGAATAAATTAAAACATTATATATAAATATATTAATTATATAAGAATATACGTTAGCGCTTACATCATCAAATTACAATAATAAAAACAAGAAGCGCTCTAAACGCAATGAATGTAGGTTGAGTTGATGATTGAACCTTTGGTGCTCCAATTGGTGAGATTGTTTCAAAAATCTGGCTATAAAAAGTTAATAAAATTTAAGATTTTGATACTGTGTCTCATACATCGGATAACATAAAAGTAAAATTACAATAGTATCTTATTTTCAAATACATATTAATTAATTTAGATCAGCTTGATAACTTTTACATATTAATATATATGCCTTCTGAGCTATTAACTTTTGAATATCTCGTTATTGTAAGAAAAAGAAGAAGATAATGTTGGAGAGAAAACTACTGTGCTAAAAAATTCCCACTTCTCCTCTTTTGGTACTGTAGTTAATCACACGATAAACAGTATCATATATTTTATTAATATAATGTAAACAATTGACATGATTACGCTTTATTAATTTGATGTGATGGTATGATAATGGTGATTCGTTTTGTGATAATTGTTTTATGTTTTGGGTGTACATAAAATCTTAATTATATTTAGATAAAAATCTGATTCTTCAAAATAACGCACGTTTTTTAAGTGATAAAAGAAAGAAAAATAATTTACTTTTAATAAAATTGTTTTAAATTATAAATTTAAATAAGATAAGATAATAAAGATTATATCTTGTTTAATATTTGTAAATTATATCGATTATCGCTCGGTGACGATAGAGATTACGCAGGCTCATGAAAAGTCTTTAATAAAGGTGTATCCCTTTTTCTTTTGCTATATATTAAGCCCAACTTTCTTTAATCTGCTTACCCTGCCAGTAATGTTCACGCTTGCATGATGTATTTCATTATTTACCAAAACTCTTACTTGTCACACCTTAATATTATTGTAAAGTTAAGATGAGCATTATTAGTAAGTAGATGTAGTTAACAATTATAAGTGTTACTGCTGTTCTAATAGCTTTATTTTTATTTTTATTTTTATTAGAAGGATAAAATGTTCAATCACCTCCTCTATCAAGAGCAATAATTAAGAGTTGTTATGTACGAAAAAATATTTAATATCACCGTATAATCTTTAGTTCTCATTATTTATATTTTTAACTCCCTACCCCATTCCCAAATTTTCTATTTTTTAGTTCTTTTTTTTCAACTTTTCCGGTTTTCTTATATACCATTTTCTTATTGAATATATAATTTTTTTTAGCAAAATATTTTAGTAAATATGTAGATCGGATCATTATGAATATATTTTTTTAAATATATATTGTTTTAAAACATAACAAGTGATTCACTGAAAAAACAAAGGAAAAACACTCACGTCAATATTTATGTTATTTAATTCTTTAAATTATAAATATTGTTATTTATTTCTTTAATTTAAAAAAAACGATCCATTAAAGATAAATTATATTATTATAATATTTTTTTATTAAAATCTTATTTTAATTAAAAATTATTAAAATAATATATTTTATCTTTAACTATCCATTTTTTTATAACTAGAATATTAAAAGGATATCACTTGTAATATAAGAGACCCACGACACAAATAACCTCATAAAATGAGCCTCTATAACACTTTTTTAATTCTTAGTGTGTAAGCCTCAAGAAAATATTATAAATTATGAAGAGTTCAAGAGAATAAAAACTTGTACATATAGAGGTGAAAACATAATCTCATATATCCGTTCAATGCCATATTAGATGATGAAAATTGCTTGGCGAAGTTTAAGGGCTCTAAGCATATGATTTAAATTTCAAAATTTCCTTCGAAAAAGAAAGGGTTGATTTCCTTAATAAAAATGTTGATTTCGATGTAATTCTCTAATTGAGAATTCGATTAGAAATCTAGAAGCATTCTTAACGGTAGGATGTCACTATACAAGTTTTTCGTAGCTAGATATGACTGAATTCCTTGGGTTGGGTAGGTTAAAAATTACATAAAAGTGAGCCCAATGTTACTAGTGTAATTGAAAGGGGTATTGAACCTAAGTATTGACGAAAAATTTCAATAAAATCTTCTCACCCAATAGCCACAAATCTAAGGATTGGTGTTGGAGGTAATTTCGTATATCTTATATAGAAAGCAAAAATTGGTCATCGTTAGTAAAGAACCTTATATGAGCAAAGTTCAATAAACGTTGAGTAATTATATAAGTATGATCGTAAGATAATTACCTTAAAGAAAAAAATATCATATAATTATTATTTAATTATTCTAAAGAGATAATTAAAGTTATATGTCTATAATGTTATAATAAGTTAATCATGGTCTAACAAAGGATATCAATCATGTAATTTTTTTTCTATATATATTCATATATGTACACAATCACAAGAACTTAAAATCTGATATCTTTCATATAATAGAGAATTATTGTACTTAGAAACCCAGGTCTAACTCTTAACCCAAAAGTCAGCTTGTGAGTTAGAGAGTTGTCCATACTTATAAGCAGCACTACTGCCTTACTCTTAACCAATGTGTGACTTAACATCCCCACTCTACATCAGCTAAAGTCCAGATTTACGACACGGTCTGGATTTACGGCACGAGGGCCAATGGGAGTACGAAGAAACCAAGAGCCTAACTTTGATACCAACTTAGAAACGTAGGCCTAACTCTTAACCCAAAAACCAGCTTGTGAGTTAGATGATTGCCCAGACTTATAAACAACACTGTTGATTTCCTCTTAACCAATGTGAGACTTAACAACTGTAAAATATTATCTTTCCTCATAATCATTAAGCGATATCGTAAATCTCTTTTAATTTTTATCATCTTATTATAGACTTAAACATAAGAGGATTAACAATCACTTTTCATATCCTAGTATGAGGTTCTCACAATTTGTTTATCTTGTTGATCCATGGAGGATATTTTTATCTAATGTTGATAAAAATAGACATCAATGATTTTTAATAAACGTCTTACTATTTTTAATCATCATAAATAAAAAATAAGAAAAAAAATTAAAATTTTAATATTTCAACTAAAATTTGAATATAACAAAACTAACATCAAAATATAGCATGACAACACAATACCAAAACCGCTATCAACCTTCCATATGTGTAAGTTTGTAAGGTTCTTCAGGAATCAACCCAAAGACTAAATTGATTATGCGATGAAATATTAAGTTAAATATCACAGTTAATCAATTGTCTTTTGTATACTATATAAATATATAAGACTTAAATTTTAAAGATTTAACTAGCTAGTAACCTAAATGGGGAAGGAATAGGGATTTAATACTTAATAGCTAAGGGACATTTAATTTGAAGTGTGAAAGAAAGTAGTGAGGAGGTGGAGAACCAACCAAGTGAATGACGTGTTGAAGGCATGTGAACCCCATCCAAACGCGACTTTACACAAAACCCAACTTTTTATTTTGTACCGATGCGAGACTAACTAGTACTTATGGATCAGTAATGACTAATGAGGAAACAATACAATGAAATAGTCAGATTCAAAGTATTCAGAAAATCATAATCTTTTTTCATAAGATAAGAACAATATCCTATTCCATATCTATCGGTCATGCATGTGTCCATTTAAGCGTGCAGCCAAAAGATTTTTTAACTTTAGATCTAAGAAACAAAGAATAATGAAAGAAAAAGGCCTTCTTATCTCTATCTTTTCTTTCGTAATTAACAATATAGTTAGATTTAATTACAATTAAGTTCTCTTTTATTGGGTGGATTACCATTAACATATTGATATGTATAATGTATACTTCAACATTTTCTTTACACCAAACCCAAAAAATAATTAAATAATGATAAGGTGGGGGTGCCCAGTTAAGTAATAATTGATTGGCTTAGCAACATTATATTGCCATTGCCATTGCCGTGCCACCAATATCAAAGGTTGGCGTTAATGCTGCTGGCAGTCTCATTTTTGTTCAAGCAATTCGTTTCCCTCCATGCTTTTACACTAATATATATCATAAAAATATTATTATTACAATTAACTTTACATGATTTCATTAATACTACTGCGTGAATCCAACAGTAATATTAAATCACATTTTATAAGTAATTTGAAATATATCACAAAAAAATTTGTGACGGTTATTATTAATTTTTTTTGTAAAAATGTTATTTCCTCTATTTATTTTTAAACCTACAATTTTATCACCTAATGATGCCTTGCCTTGCCTTATCATTATATTATTTTAAAGGCAGTATAAATAATATAATGACAAGGCATGAGGTGATTAAATTGTAGATTTAACTATATGTATTAAATTGATATGTTTTTATGTATAGAATTAACGTTAAATTAAAATAATAAGATGTTTAAGAATTTGTAATTAAGATCACCATGCGGGCTATGCATATCATAAAAAAATTAAAAATAATTAAAAATAATCGTTTGTTTTCCTATGAGATAACAATCTAATAGTCTAGTGAATTTTTTATTAGTTGTGTTTTACCGAATGATCTAACTGTATGTATAGTATATTAAAAAGGTGGGAGAAAATTATAAAAATAATATAATAATAATAATATTTAAGTGATTTTAATCAAATAACATTTAATATTTAATGAGATTAAATAATCGTAATGTAATTAATAACGTTTAAAATATTAAAATAATATATCAGATTTTTATTATTAAAAATATATAAATAAATATAAATATATATTATTTATATAATTATAAATTATAAATATCTTTCGATAATATATAATTATAAACATTTACATCATTCGAAATTTGAATCGTTATTTTTCTACTACTCACTTTACAAATATATATATTCTTTTCTCGAAAATATATTACTATTAGGAGTGTCTATAAACCAAATTGAGTTGGACTAAACCGAAAAATTGGACTGAATTAGACTAAACCTCAAAACTGGATCGAATTGAATAAAATCAAACGGTTTTATAAATCAAACGATCTAATTTAGTTATTTTTTCTCCAAAATCAGACATGATCGGACCAGATCGGTAGACATCCCTAATTACTATAAGATCATAATTAATAGCGATGATAAATATATTAAGAGAATGTGTAAAAATTCAATAGTATTTTCGTATAAAAAAATTAGATGAATTGTTGATTAAAAAAAAGAACTTAGGGCTTAATTTTTCTGTCAACAAGATTATCACTTAATAATATGTAATTGAAGATTTAAAATTATATAAATAATGTAGTATTTCAATAAAAAGACCCAATTTTTCACCGACATGGAACATGGACAATGAGTAGTTAATAAATATTAAGGAAAATAAGAATTTTAATTTTAAAATTAATTTTTCAACATTTTAAATTTTTTTTAAATAATTTATCAAAGTTTCTTATAAGTCAAAATGAAGAATTAAGATTTTAAGAAAGTATAAAAAAAAATCCCTTAATAATATTGACTTTTACGTTACCTATAAAAATTACACTTTTATTTTCTTTTTATCACAATATTTAGTTTTACCTTTGTTGGATAGAAAATAGGAAAATAAACAGTTAACATCAATTACACTGTAGATAAGGCCATAGCGGGATAAAAAAAAACAGCTTTGGCCATTGGTAGATGCATTTATCGTTGAAACCAAGCAACCAATCATTAACTATCTACAAACTCAATAATAGCTTTAATTTTAAAAAATTAATCTGATAAAGGAAGATATTTATAATTTTTATAAATTAAATCTTTACATTAATTTTAACATTACACTTAATAATATCAACTAAAAATATTAATAATATTATAAAAAAATTACTTTTATTATTGTCATAATAAAATGGATAGAATATTTATTTTATTATGATAATATTATTAAATAAAATTATAATTAATTAAAAAATAAAAAGATAATATTTCATCCATAATAATAACAATATTGAAAAATTGCACATCAAAGCATCAACATCATGAATAAAGAAATTAATGTATTAATTTAATATATCATAATTATATAATTATAATTATAATTTACATAATAATTTTTTATTATATATAATTATATAAAATTAATTATATTTATCAATATTAATAATATCATGTTATATTATTTTTTATTTATCATAAATTTATTATAAAGAGATATTTTTAAAATAATTAATTGCTATTGACGAAACAATCCAACCTCTGTTAAACCAAAACATAAAGACGACAGTGAAATTTTCAGAAAAAAATTGTATTTGAACAGCTGGAGGCTGGATATTGGTCAGGTGCCACCTTGATGTATCATACACCTACGGAATCAATTTGGTTTAGTAATGGTCACCCAAACGTTGAAATCTGAATAATAAAAACCAACTTACGCTTTTATTATGTAATTTATTTCTTTTGATAAAAAAATACACATTTTTTTGTTTGTTTTTATTTATTAATTTATTGTCCAAAAAAAAAAAAACGTACGGCAACGATATAAATTAGATGGAGTGTGGGTGTGTGGTTGATCCGTAAATATAAATGCCTGAATGGACTAATTCCGTGAATGGGTGGGAATGGAGGGGCCGAGAGAGGGGCCTTTTGTCATTTTGCAAGGTCAGCTTACCCGGGAAATTTACCCGCTAACAAATGGTGGGACCCAGATTCACCAGCTTTCCTCTTGTTGCCGCTCTTTTATTAAATTCTACTGCCGATGATGATTCCTCTGGTACCGACCATCCACACATCACATCCGTTCATCATTCACTCTCCTATTTTATTTTTGCTAAGGCGCCCTCTATTTTATTTATATTAGATCCCTAATTTTTGTATTTATATGAAAATTACCTGTTCATGCTTTTCTTGCATGTTCTTCTTAAATATAAAAGAGTGAGCGTTGTTTCTTTTGCCTAAATCTTGATTTCTAACCTTATCACCATCTAATTTCATTTGTAATATTTTGTAATAATAAAATTATACAAATTATTTATAAAATTAATTATGATAATATTATTATTGATGTAAATATTTAACAATAAATAAAATAAAAATAAGGAGCGTTTTTGGTAGGAGAGTGGATAGCATGATGGGATACATCACGTAAGTACAATTGGTAAATTGCATAATATAGTTCCAAGGGAGAACTGTTCCCTGTTCCGTTTTCTGGCTGTTAACAATAAAGGACAAATTATTTATTTATTTATTTATCATCTTTTTTTGATTGGGAAACGGAAAGAAGAAAAATTTGCAAAAAGTACGAGAAAATTTCAAAAATAAAATAAAAAATAACGGAATCCTTTTGCTTAACCACTACCAGCGATTTTACATTCCAAGCAAAATGGCAAACAGTAGCGAAACAATAAAACATAATAATTTCTTCACCACCTCTCCTCCTCTGTCTTTTTCTATTCCACTGTCTCTAACCATACCTCTCTTTCCTATTTATTCTTCATCCATCTTCAGATCTATTTTCTTCAACAGCTCTGCAGTTTTTTTCTTTCTTTCTCTGTTTTTGTAATCAGAAGATCGATGATCGGTTGTGTATGAAGCATTGTAGTTCTCAAATCTCAAGGTATCTATTTTTCCTTTTATTTTTTTTAAAGTTTTTATTTTGCTTTCCGGGTTTTAATTAAGAGTTGGCGAGGGATTGCAGGATCCCGTTTTTTGCTTTTTCAGATTGACTAAAAGGATTTCAATTTGAGGTAAATTTGTTTCTTTTTATTATTCTGTTGCAATTTTTGTGTGCAGAATAAATATGGGAAATACGGGAACGAATCTATTATGATACTTTATTTTTTATTTTCTCCATCTTTATTTTCTACATAATTGTAGTTTTTTATTGTTTTTGAACTTGGTCAAATTTCAAGCATACCTTCTGGGTTGTTTTTCCTTTTCTAATTGGAAATTTATCTCATCTCTGATTTTGGAAGGATTTTCTATTTTCTGGGCGTCGTTATTTTTCCCCTTTTTAAGCGCTGTTTCGCTATTTTTTTTGCTCTTGAATGTAAACAGCTTCATTTCGGAATTGATTTAAACGGAAGCTTACAGATTTTGGGCATCGTAACTTCATTTTGGTCAAATCATCGTAATTATCAAGTTCTTTCTATTTATATAGTCCTTAATTATATGTATAATTTTCCCTTTCTTTTGGATTGCCTTTAGGCGAAGTTAATAATTTTTCATCCGTTACATCTAAAGCGAAGGTAGGTAGGCTTTTCATTTGAACCTTTGGATTGAACGTTTTACAGTGATTTAATTCAATTACTTAAGTTTCAGATTCTAGATTTAGTTAACCGATGTAAGATATCCATTTGTGCATGAAAGTTTCAATTTTGTAAGGCTTTGAAAAAAATTTGAATCGGTAAGTTCTGTTGAGGATTGTGTTTTATGAATTTTGCTCATGCCTGCGTTTTATCTAATTTTATGGATCACATAAAGTGAAACTTGAGGATACATTTCTTTTATCTAGAATTTACTTCATATAGTGTAGCCTGCATCCATTATTTTATGTATCCAATTTAAAAGTTACTATTTATAAATGTAAAAACATTTACATTTTGTCTCTTTGGTAGGAAATTAGAGAACTTCATTTTGTTTTTTTTTATATTATATTTGATATTTGATTTATGAGTTTCTTTTGTGGAATATTTATGTTTATTTTATCAACTTTTATTCCAGCAACATAATTTGATCTTGGTTTTTTTTTTTCCATCCTAGAATTATGTTTGGCGATAACAATGGCAATTCTGTGCATCCTATTTTCCTGGATGATAACCGTTTTTCCTATCCAACAAATACTTCAAATCAGTTACAGTTGTTTTCAAATGGTGAGTTCTGATCCACCTTTTGTGAGCCAATTAATTTTGTTTTTGTACATGTTAGCTACTTATGTAATTAGTCTAAGATAAATTCAGAAAAAAATATAGAAAAGGAGCTCGTTGACCCCATTCCAATTGATTGAAACTCTGGTAATTCTAGATTCTACAAAGTCAGAAGCATAACGGAATCCCAAATGAAAATGAGGCTAGTGCTACTTGAAGAGATCCGTTGCTCAAACGCCGCATTGAGGGCAACGATAATCTGCTAAGTCACCACATCAAATAAAATAACAATAAAATCCTAATGACTAAAGCACATAGTTTTTGCTTCTTAAACGACAGCCTTACAGGAATAAAAAATGACAATAAGAAAGCATCCTCTGAATAGTAATACTAACTGTAGTCATGCATTGCATCAGCTATGGAATTGTTAAGCCTTCTAACTTTTCAATCATTGCAGTTCCAGCTGGATGCAATGTCAATCCGGTAAATTATTTTGGTAACGAGCATGTGACTCCCATGATACGATCTAATAAAAGGTGTAGGGAGATGGATGATATCTCAAGACAGCAGAAGCTACAGATATCCTTGAACTATAATGCCTGCCATGATGAAGCCGATCGGTCAGCAAGCATTCCCAACCCGAACCCAGTATCAACAGGTCTAAGGTTATCTTATGATGATGATGAGCGTAATTCGTCTGTTACTTCTGCAAGTGGAAGTATGACTGCAGCACCTTCATTCATCTACTCCCTTGGTGACAATATTAGGAATGAGCTTGACCAGCAGAAGGAAGAGTTTGATCAGTTCATGAAAGTTCAGGTAATTATTTCATCTTATGAATGTAATGAAATCTCTGATCATCTATTTCTTGACCGACTCCATCCATGGGGGTTTTTTGTAATGATTTTAAGAAAATGTCCCTGAACCTCCTGTCTCTTTATTAACCAGTTTTTTAGTTTCTATAATCATTATTTTATGGGATAATCAATTTGCATTAGTGAATGGAAAGGTCAAATTACTTGTCATTTTAATTTTATCTAAGCTCAGCCAGTTAGGGTATTTCTTAATTTGTTGCGTTATTTTATACTGTTCTGTTTCTGAAAGCACTGGTTAAGCTTTTGTAGTTTATTTTTAGTTTACCTCGAATTCTCTACACAGGAGGAAAACCTTGCAAAAGGGGTGAGGGAATTGAAGCAGAGACATGTTACTTCTTTCCTAGCTGCTGTAGAGAAAGGCGTTAACAAGAAAATGCACGAGAAGGATCTGGAAATTGAGAATATGAACAGGAAAAATAGGGAGCTGGTTGAGAAAATAAAGCAGGTGGCTGCAGAAGCCCAAAATTGGCACTATAGAGCGAAGTATAACGAGTCAGTTGTTAATGTCCTTAAGAGCAACCTTCAACAGGCTCTATCACAAGGGGTTGTTGATCATGGTAAGGAAGGGTTTGGAGACAGTGAGATTGATGATGCAGCTTCTTATATAGATCCACCTAACTATCCTAGTGTTGCGGGTGGACCAGTGAAGAAGAATTACCTAGGCTTGAAGGAACATGTGACTTGCAGAGCATGCAAAACAAAGGAGGTATCCATCTTATTCATGCCCTGCCGGCACCTATGCTTATGTAGGGAGTGTGATCCATTAGTTGGTGTTTGCCCTGTATGCCAGTCATTGAAATCAGGTAGTGTTGAAGTGTTCTTGTCTTAAATAAATAAGCTATTAACTAAAAAAAAAAATAGAAAATATATTTTGTTAATTGTGGCCCCATACTAATTTATGCCCTTTGAGAAAAATGAAAACAGGGATGTAAAACAAGTTTGATAAAAAAAAAAAAACGGAATTTGGGTTGTTTCTTTAGAATGCCAGCTTGACTAGTCTCGTCTCAAGTGATTCAATAAACCAAACAAAATGAATCTAAAACAGAAAAAATTGATCACCTGGTCATCGTTTTCTTTTTTATGGCATTCCTTACGTTTATTTGTTTTCGGTTTAATTTCGTATATATATTTGGGTGGTGGCACAGAAAAAGAGTTTGATGTTCAACAACTACGTTGCTCACTATGCTCTGTATGGCCATGGTTTACTTGTTCGTTTAACAGCTTGATCGTAAGCTTCTAGTGATTTAGACGTGCATTGCATATATGGAATTTATTAAAATGTTTAAAATAATAATAATTAAATTTATTTTAAATAAAATTATATTATTGATATTATTATTTATAAATATTGAGAATAGAACTAATATTATTATTAGTATTTTAAATATTAAAATTTATTATTTAATTGAAAAATATTTAAGAATCATAAATAAATTATTTAATAATTAAGAGGTTAATGGTTATTATTCTAAAAATGTGGACAATTTTGTTCACAAATTTATAATGTGTCGATTAGAATTTTATATATACTACTCATAAATATATATGTGACACATTAAAATATTCAAAACAATTATTATAAAATATTATAGTATTGTTATTATTATCTGAAACAATTGAGCATATAATTTGTAAAATAATAAGAGCTTTAAATAAATTATACAAAAATTAAAGGTTTAAGAGTAATAATATTATTACTCTTAGTGTATAATTTTGTTCAAAATTTTATAATAGGTGATTTAAATTTATAGATAATATAGATATGGATGGATATTTTCGTTTTTCCATTATAGTTTGGGATTGAAGTGATCGATATGTATTTTTTATTTTGAAAATACAAACAGGTGGATAAATGTGTTAAAAGAGGTGGATATGAGAAACAATCTAACCTAAAAATAATGAATCTCAGCATCATTTTTTTTTTGTAATTATTGAAGTCAACATTAATAGTAAATGATAATTTATTTTAACGATTTAACCATTAACAAATGAATTTAAAATATGTGTTCATGTTATATATACATGTAAAAAAAATTCATCTCATATTTTATTTAACATCTCTAATAAACATATAATATAATATTATCTCATTTAAATTTTAATTGTAATAAAACTAATTTTAAAATCTATGTATTATTTTTTTCTTATTAAATTTATATTATAAATTATCATTTATGATATTTTTTATTATTTTTATATTATTATTCATATTATTTAAGTATATTAAAAATAAATAAGATATTTTAATTAATATTATTTTATTATCATTTTATCTTATCAAAGATTAAATAAAATAAGATAAAAATAAATTTCAAAAATTAATGAATTACCACATTAATGTTATTAAAATTTTATCTCAATTTACACCTTTAATTACATGTAATTATGTTTTAGATTTATTAATTTTCGTTTTGAAATTTGATACATCAGATTATTTGAGATAATGCTAACATTGTCATCGGTGAGGAATTCTTGAATCTGATATCCGAAACCACCGTGAAGAAACTCCCTTACTCTTGCAAACACCTAAATGAGGATGGGAAATCAAAACAAAAAAACGCAAGAATTCGTTGCTGGTTAGTGGAGACCCTATGCACCGTGTTGCAAGTTTGCAACAATCCAACTAGCCTTAAGCATCCCAATCCCATAACATCCTTTTTCCTGCTACCATCTTATATTAATATTCAAACATTCAAAGACCTGCTTCGATGTACAAACCATAAGAGACTCGGTAAGAATCCTCTACTCCGGAAATAACAATTCCTAGCCTAGATCACATTATTAGCAGGCATGGCTAGTTGGCCAGGTCCCTGCAGAATTGAGGGAAAAAAAAAAAGATTTGTCAGGGGAAATAAAAGGGAACGAAGTTCTCAATTCGGACGCTGTGGACACTGGAGAATAGTTTCCAAAAGAGTTAAAAAGTTTAAGAAGGCTATAAAATAAAGCTCACATTTGGGGCAGCTCCGATGGTAATTGTATAAATGATTTATGTCGTGAGGACAATCAACAATGAAATGTTTAAGAAAGCTCTGAAGACAGGATGGAAGGGTGTATTCATTAAATTCTTCTTCTATTGTCCAAGCGTGTTCTCTTGGATGCAGGTTCATCCTGTAGTTGTTTGCTACTGGATTTGATCTGAAAAATAAATGAAACTGCCCAGTTAGTCAATACTCACTCACCTCCTAGGATCTTTTGAGCAAAAAATAAATGACACTGCCCAGTTATTTTCATCCCTAGCATAGTTACTATTTGTGTAGGCAATCAATTCCCTATTTTCTTCCTCCTTGTAAAACGCTCCAAAATCCAAGGTTCCTTTTAGATATCTCAGTACCCTTTTGCAGCTGCCAAATGAATTTCAGTAGGTGATTTCATGTATCTGTTAATGAGATTCACTACGAACATAATATCAGGTCCAATAGCAATCAGGTACATAAGAATCCCTACAATTTGTTTATACAACGTGTTGTCTACCTTCACTCCTAACTTATCCTTCGTGAGTTTGAAACTAGGGACAATCGGGTTGTGAACTGAATTATAGTCTCCCATTTCAAATCTTTTTAGTACTTTTTGAGCATATTTTCTTTGGCCAATAAAGATCCCTTTTAATCCTTGTATAACCTCGATACCTAGAAAATACCTCATTTTTTTAAGATCTGTCATCTCAAACTCATTCATCATAGATTTCTTGAATTCAACAAACATCAGCTTATCATTTCTAATAAACACAAGATCATCTACATAGAGACAGATTAAGAGAGTCTTACCTTCAACAGATACCTTTGTGAATAGAGTGTGTTCATACGGGCATTTCTGGAAAACCTTTACTTATAAAGTAGCTCTCTATGCAACTGTACCAAGCTCGAGGTGCTTATTTGAGTCCATAAAGAGCTTTCTTAAGCTTTTATACTTTGTTTTCTTCTCCTTTAATAACATAGCCTGATGGTTGCTCTACAAACACATCCTCACTTAACTCACCATGTAAGAAGGCCGATTTTACATCTAATTGATAAAGAGACCACTTCTTCTGAGCAGCAAGGGATATTACCACTCGAATGTTGTCTAGTCGAGCTACTGATGCAAAAACCTCAACATAGTCTATGCCATGCTGCTGACTATACCCTTTTGCAACTAACTTGGCTTTGTACTTGTCAACCTCCCTTAGCTCATTTAACTTTGTTTTGTAGACCCACTTTACCCCAATCATTTTTCCTCCTCTTGGCAATTCTGTTAATTCCTAAGACTCATTTCTTTCAATAAATTTTATTTCTGTATCCATGGCTTCCCTCCATATCAAGTGAATAACAGTGGATCATTATCTACAAACATAGCCAAATGGGCTACATCTTCCTCAGAGGAAAAACCTTCTCCACTGACATAATTTCTCATCCATATGGGAGGCTTTTTTATTCTTGCTACATTAGAGCCATTGGAACTTTCTTTTGAAATGTCATCGTGTTTCTCTCCTTTTGTGGAAGTTTTACTATGAACAATAGTTTTTCTGAGTTAATTCCTTCTAGATGTTTTTCTGTAACAAAAGGTTCATCTTCTCCCCACTCTAGATCAACTAAATTGTCTTCTTTATGGTTCTTATCCCAATTCTAGCTCTTATCTTTCTCAAATACCACGTCCTTGCTTACTAAAATCTTCTTAGAGATTGGATCATACAATCAGTGTGCTTTAGATTCCTCATTGACTCCAAGTAAAACACAATGCAAACTTTTGTCATCTAGCTTGCTTCTTTTTTTTATCTGGGATATGAGCATATGAAATACACCTAAAAACCCTAAAGTGATCCACTCCATGCCTCTTCAAGAGTCATATGTTTTACTGAAAGTGTTAGACTTCTATTCAAAATATGAATAGTCTAACTTACTGTTTCAGGCCAGAAACTTTTAGGAATCCTTTTGGCTGAAAGTATACTTCTAACCAGGTTCATGATTGTTCTATTTTTCCTTTTTGCAACACCATTTTACTGTGGTGTGTATGTTGTTGTTAGTTGTCTACGAATTTCATTTTCATTGCAGAATTTTAAAAAATCCAAAGATGTGAACTCCCCACCCCTATCTGTACGAAGGCATTTTATGTACATACCTGTTTCCTTTTCAACTAGACTCTTGTAAACTTTGAAAAAATTGAGAGCTTCTGTTTTTTCGACTAGAAAGAACACCCAAGTCTTTCGGCTATAATCATCAATAAAGGTGAGTAAGTACCTTTTTTGTTGTTTGAGATGGGATTGATGGGTCCACAAATATCTGTATGTATAAGTTGAAGTATTTGTGAAGCCCTCTACGTGCTTTTTGTGGAAATTGGTCTCTGTGTTGCTTTCCTACTATACAATGTTCACACAACATTGCAGTATCCTTAATAAGTGGTAATCCATTCACCATTCCTTTTGTGTTGGAGAAGTTTCAAAACATTGTAGCTTAGGTGTCCATAACGGTAATGTCAGAGTCGAGCTCTGTCTTCTATAAGGGAATTGAAACATGTCTGCTCTGCAGATTGTAGTGGAGTGGGTCTAATTTGTCCTATCATAACAAACATTCTATTTTTTGACATTTGTGTGTCCATGATCAGTCCCTTTGTAGGATGAAATAGCTTGCATCTTCCTTGTTTGAAAAAAATGGTTATTCCCTTATCTAGCAGTTGGCAAATGCTCAACAGGTTATTTTTCAATTCTAGAACATAGAATACCTCAGTCACTACCTGAGTAATCCCATTTACCATCATATGTATACTTCTTTTCCCCATTACTGCCATTTGTGAATTGTTTCCTAATTTCACTGATTCCTTGAAGGTTTCAATGAAATCAAAGAACATTTCCTTCTTACCACACATGTGATTGTTGCAACCTGAGTCAAGAAATCATGTTTCTTCATTGTTTGGTTTCTGGACGTCCGTATAGGCCATCAATAAGACTACTCCACTAGATTCTGCATCATTGTAAACTACTTCACTGGATTCTACATAATGTGCTCTTGTTTGTTTCTTTGGACATTCATACTAAAAATGCCCAAAATCATGACAATAGTAGCATTCAACTGAAGATTTGTCAAAAATTGATCTGCCCATTGATCTGCCCCTTCTTCCTCTTCCATGTACTCAATAGTTTGCACGACCTCTTCTTTGTCCTTTAAAATGGTCGTCATGAACAATCTTCAACGCTTGTTCTTATGCATCATGTCCATTTATGCGTTGTTCATGAACAAGTAAGCTACTTTGTAGCTCATCTATGGACATTATGTCTAGATTATGTGATTCCTCAATGGAGCAAACAACAGAATCAATTTTAGGGTTCATAGATCACATAATATTTTCAATGACGATAATGTCTCCCATTTTCTCTCCATGGCATCACATTTTGTTAGCAATGGTGAGAGTATGAGCGAAATACTCATTTACAGATTCACTCACTTTCATGTTAAGAATTTCAAAATCCCTTTGAAGAGCTTGGAGCTGGGCACGTTTAACTCATGTTGTGCCCTGATACTTCTGTTTGAGGGAATCCCAAATATCTTTAGTTGTATCTTTGTTCAGAATTTTCTCCAGAATGGAGCGATCAATTGCTTGAAATATGTAATTTTTTGTTTTCAGATCTTTCAATTGTTGTTATTCAATAATCTTCTTCTGTCCTTCAATGAGCGCAACCCTATCTGTTGCTACAGAGATCCCAATTTCAATCAAACTTCAATATTCTTTTGAGCGTATAAAATTTTCCATGAGCATGCTCCAGTGATCATAGTGTCCATCGAAGCGTGAAATTATTGGTTAAACGAAGCTTCCTTTAGCTGCCATTTGACAGTTTACATGCAAGATCACAATGGCTTCAAGTGATGGTCAGATTCGCAAGCTCTGATACCAAATGTGAGATCTATTTTAGAGAACGATTAAAATTGTTATTTGATGAAATCTCAATCGGTTTTTATAGACTTACAAACATAAAAACAAGAAAAACAATCCACCTTCACCATTCCTATCATTGTGGTGAAGGTGAGGAACATAATGAAAAAACATTTAACTAATTCCCTAAACAATAGGGATGACTAAATCAACATTAATAATTAGAGACTAATTCTAAGTTTAACAGTTTAAGATGTAGGTGAATTATCTTTCTCTTTTTGTTTATGGTTTTATACAGACGAGAGATCGGAGAGAGAGTTCTGGTAATCTGGTTAGTAGAGGCCTAGAACGTGATATTGCATATGTCATGTAATAGTTTTAAAAAAAAGATTATTTATGTTTAAGTTTAAAAATAGACAAAATTTAACTTTAAATTTAAAAACTCAATTTTTTGTAAGTTCTATTTAGAAAATATATAAAAAAAAGATGTCAAACATTTTTGCAAAGTATAAGTATTATAAACATAAAAAAAATATTAACATCTTATAAAATTATAATTAATTTTAAATACATAAATCTTTTTTAACTTATCTTATATTAAAAAATTTATTTTAAAAAATAAAAAATAATTTATTTTATAATAAAATAAATATACATTTATACGTATATTGAAAATAATATGTTAAACAATTTGATAATTCATAAATAATATAATATGTTATTATTATCAATAAATATAATTATAATTATGATATAAAAAATAATGTTCACAAAAATAATTAAATTATTAAAAAATATTATGAAACTTCGCGATCCAATTTTCTGCAAGATATAATACAAACATAGAACATTATATTACAAATTTTACGTGAAAATATTATCTAATATTATATTATTCTTATTATTCTTATTATTAATATAATAAAATATATAAATTTTATTTTAATAATTAAATAAAATTATTATTAATAAATATTTATTGTCTTAGTAATAATTAAAATTATAATAATATTAGAGATTTGTGTTACAATGTAATCTAATGTTTTATTTTTACAAATACCCTATGATATTAATTGAATATCACAATACATTATGATTTTTAGTTTTCTATAACTTCAAAAATTATTATAAAATTATTTGATTAAAGACAATAATCGAAACAATAAAGAGAATAAAGAATGAAAAATAATATCTGTATTTTATAATATAAATAAAATAATAATAAAATTAAATTTTTATCTCATATTAATAAATATATAATTTATTTATATTTAAAAATTATAAACGGTAACATTTTAAATTCAAATTAATCTTAAATAATGAGTTTTTTTTTAAAATGTGAATTATTGTAACTATTTAGTAAAGTTTTTAATGATTTAAAATTTTATAATTTATAATTTATTATTATTATTATTTTAAATTAATTTATAATAAAATTTTGATAAGTTATTTGTTATAAAAAATTATATATTTATTATTAAATATAAATTATTTTATTAACTTAAAATTTTATTTATTATTTATTATTTATTAAAATTTTATAACTTTTTATTTATAATAAAAATAAATTATTATTTATTAAAATTTTAATAATTTTTTCGTTTATAATGAAAATAAATTATTAATTTTTTTTCGCACTTTGAAGTTATTAATTACACGACTTAAGTGCTCATTAAAAGTGATGGTTGAGGATTTTTTTTTTGTTTTCTTTTAGAAATTAAGGAGAGAAGAAAAAAATGGGACAGAGAATTAGAAAAAAAAAAGAGAAGAGAAAAATGGGATAGAGAGATAAAAAAGGAGAAAAAAAGAAATGAATTTTATTGACAACTTGTTTAATAAGTCATAATTTATACATTTGAACATTTCCTTTGCTATTAACACCATCATCAAAGATTTTATAGGTAGAAAACATGTTTTTATCTTTGCATATATGCTTAGTTGAAGTAGGATTAATCCACCACTCAGTGTTACTTTCAACAATAAATACTTCACTTATCACGACCACAAATTTAACACTTAAATTGTCATTATTCTTTCCTTTCTTCAAGGGATGACAATTTCTCTAAAATTATCAAGTTTATCGCAATTGAATCATATGCTCTTTATTTTCTTGTTTTATTTGTATTTTGAATCAAACTTTCTTTTCTTGTTATTGTCACCCAAGGGAGTTTCATCCCTTTCTCTTTGCGACTATTTTTATTTCCCTCATCCAACATAAGTCCTTTAGAGAATTTGTTATTTAGATTAGTTAATTTCATTTCCTCTTTAATAGACGATGAATCAATTCTTTTAGGAATATATTCTTTTACTTAAAACTTTTTTTGTAGTTTTTTCGTGAAGGGAGAAGTTTATGAATAATAAAAGTTATAACAATAGATTCATCTATTTGTAAGCCATGTTGTTGAAATTGATTATGAATATGACATATCTCATAAAATTGTTCTATTACCTTCCTATTATCAACTATGTGATATTGAAAAAAATTAGAGGTTAATTTTTTTTTTACCAGTAACATCTTTAGACATGTATTTGGTTTTTAAAGCATCACATATTTCTTTAACAATATATTTATCATAATACTGATCAAAGAAAACATCAAACATAGCATTGCAATTATGTCCTTTGCACACATAATCACCTTGCTCACTTTTTTCTTCTACGATTATTTCCTATGGATTTATTTTCATTTTCATCAGGTTTTAATATGGTGAGAACACATACTAACTCAAACTTGCTAACAAAAATTATAATTTATTTTATCAAGTGGAAAGTTTCCTTCATTGAATCATTCCAATTTGATAGAATCAATAACACATTCACGAAGTGAAGATGATGATAGTGACATAGTAAATATTATGTTAAGATTATTAAAAAAATTAATAATATTATGAAAATTTGCTATTAAACTTTGTAAATTTAATAAAGACTTCAAAACAAGATATAATATCGTTATGCTTAAAACGCTATTTATCCTACCAATAGAGTGATGCACTAGAATTTAACAAGTTCACCTCCAACATAAAATGAAGTTTTTGTTGTTTATGGTATGTATTAACAAAGACAACCTAAAACACATAAAATTTGAGTAACACTTATTATATATATATATATATATATATATTATGTTCTAATAATGCAAATATTAGAACATGAATTTGTATATTTAAAATTTATAAATATTTTATCACAAAATAATATTTTAAAGAAAAAATGGATAATAAAATAATTACTTTGGATGAATTTTATAGCTTAAGATCTTTGATATTTATAGAATAATTTAATATCCATTCATTTAGGTTATATTACTCCATTTATAACCCTTAGATCTTGATCCAATGGTAAGATTTCAAGTAATACAACTCTATTTCATCAAAAATCATCAATCAAAAGTCCAAATCACACCTCAATGATTGTATGGCTTAGATTGCACCTCCTTTGACTGGTGAACCTTTGATCAATGCAATCAACCCTCAATTAACACAAATCAATCATTGATGATTGGTTATAATCAACCATCATAACAATTCATTAAATCCAAAGGTAATGAATCAATCATCACGACCTTTCATAGATCTAATGGTCATGATCAACTATCATGATAGTTAATCAAATCTAAAGGTCGTGACTTACTAAACACCATCTCGCAAGACGTTAGAGGTGTTCAACTTCAACCTTAACCTAATTATCTATGCAGAAGAATAGAAACACACTAACACGGATTTTCTTTTATGCTCACTATCAAAAGCTTGATTCTGCTGTACACGCCATTTCTACGGAAAGGCACGCATGTGAATCTGAAGAGTAAAAAGAACTACACACAATGTCGTGAAATAAAAATGAAACATATGAATCAGGAAAATTTTAATTAAAACTGGACCCAAAGCTAGCCTCAACTAATTCAGCAGTTTAAATGTATGTTTAGCCGTGAAAGAAATGCACCCTCAATTTAATCAACAATGAAGTTTGAGAAGTTTCACATTCATACAGTCAATAAAAACAATACAAATTTATTTTTTGAGACAGCAACGTTCAATTAATCTTTGGAAAAATATTAACTTTTTATCATATCCAGGAACAAAAACCAACTGCAATTCATAATGTGGTTGGATTGAGAACTATCTCCTTAGATAAAATCATGGTACATGTTCAGTACCGGTGCGCCAACTTCTCATTCTCTTTGTAATTTTGGGCATACCTGCATCCAGTTAAATGCAACTTAAAACAATACCTGACATTAATAACACATGGACTCAGTCAATTATTTATAATTGAAAAGAGAGGATATGATTTGCAAAATAGCATTATAAGGAAAGCATACACTGATAGGAGTTTAATATAGAGACCAGAGCAGGAGAGAATATCAATCTCCATCTTTGTCCAATCGTCTACTGCCTAATTATGATTTTTGAAAATTCAACAGATAAATTGATGCAAGATCAGGAGGAGGAAATACATAAAGTAGAAACATTTTATAAATTGGCCTTTTGGCGTACTGCATATGAGAGATTGATATTTAATTTAATTATTATTACCTCTCATCTAAGTTATGTTTATGTTTGGTACATGGATTTTGGAGTTACTAAAATTGTATGGTAAAGAAAAAAAATCTACGGAACTAAGAAGGAAAATATTACTAAATAAAAAATCTCTCCCTTCCCCTCCCTTCAATTCTGGAAAATATTATCCACCTCTCTTAACAGTGATCATGCGACCTGTCACTCTAAAGCTTAACTTCACAGCCACTATCACCTCTCATCTAAGTTTCATTCACTGGAAATGTCACAATCTCTGGCAAGCCCCTTCATGGAGGCTACCAATGAAACCTAATTCCATTTTTGGGTGAAGGGAAAAAATCTACGAGGAATTAATGATAATAATACTAATAATATTAATAACACAGAAAAATAAAGGTAAAAGGGGTAATACGAGTAGGTGCCGACGACAGGGCCGATGAGGAGGATGGCGCTGAGCCAGTTCTCGGAGATTTTGTGGTGGATCTTACCAGGAAGATCCTTCCACAGCCCAGGCATCACCTTCTGCTGAAATGGTGACAGAGCGTAGACCACGGCCTTCATTCTCACTGGTTGCTTCCCCATCCTTTTTGACCAGATAAATTTCAGATATATCTGCGCGTAGATTTGCTTCGACCTCGATGCAGTTATATTTTGGGGTTTTATATGAGAAAAAGTCTCCTAAAAGAAAATGTTACACATGACATTTTCGACGTGACATTTTCTCTCCAACATAAATTATTTATTTAATAATTTATTATTTTAATCTAATAAAATATAACCTATTATATTTATTAAAAAAATAAAAACATAAATAGTTAATATTTAGTAAAGTATTGAATGATGAACATGATATATTTCTCTCCAATTTTTTACTTTATAAAAAAACTTCAAATTTTTATATAGTTAATATGTAGTCCATGATATGCTAAACAATCCATCGCCAAACATACTTACATGTTTGAAGTCAAATGTGCCAATAATAATTATATATCGTTTCATTGCAATTAACAAAAAAAAAATGGCCAAAAAAATTATCAAACACAAACTTAAAAATAACAAAACTTGATTATTTAACTTAATTTTCTCTGCAAATAAAGAAAAAATTTAGATGAATACATTATAAATTGGTAAATAATTTTTATAAAAGATGTCAAGTTTAATTAATTTGAGATAACATAAATTAATTTAAATTAAATTTATCAAATCATAATTTAAATTAAATTTAACTTACGTTATTAATTATCTTAATTAAAATTGAAAAACTTTAATAGAATACAAACTAATACGAATTGATCCAAATTTTATTTATATGTGTTAAATGATATTTGTTTATTTTATTTAATTTAATGTTAATTTAAAATATTATAATTTTTTTTATAATTTTTAATCTAATTAGAGTAATAAAATTTTTGAAACAAATTTAATATATTTTAACAACATTAAACATATAAATAAAAATTTTGTTACAAGTTTTTACAAAATTAAAAAGTAAAAAAAATTTAAAATCATAAATATATTACAAAATAATTTAAGGAATCACAACATACAATTAAAGTAAATGGATATTTTAGATTTAAATTTAGTGTAATTGTAATTAACATAATATATTTATAAAAATAATAAATATATAAGTTAATTTTACGTACTAAAAAACAAATAAATAAAGTCATTATAAATACTTTATATGAAATAATTTATAAATTCAAAAAAATTATGACATATCTTATTTTTAAATAAAATTCAAAAATATTTTTATAAATTAGTCACATTTTTTATTGATAAGATACTATATAATTCTTATTAATAAGTAAATAATCAATATATGACACTAAAAAAATTACAATAAAAATAATAAGAAAATTCAAAAAAACTTTTATAACATAAACTAAAAGACTCATTATATTAAAAAAAAATACTAATATTATATAAAATAATTACAATTATTTTTATTTTTGTGTTATCAAGTTGGCCTTAATCCAATCATAATTTTTTTGTGGTATTTGAATTTGTTTAAATTAAACCTTAATTTAATTTAATTAAATTCATATTCAACTGAACAATCAAACTACGTCACAAATCGTCACTCATACTTAAGTCTAATAAGAAATACATCAAATGATCATTCATTTAAAAAAAATTATATATTTTGACATTTCTTATATTTCATTCTATTTTTTTTATCTCTAACTAATTTATAAAAGTTAAATATGAGTTCAAAAATAAAATTTATTTGTATACATGTTTAAAAATAATATTTAAAATCTAAAAAATTTCTTCATAACATATAACGATCGTTGAAGCTCTAACTAGGAGCGTTTACGATCCAATTTTAAATAAAAAAAATTAATTAGATTGAATCCTTCGTATTATTTAAATTAAACTAGATCAGACACTTTAATTATTAAAAACATTGTAACTAAATGGTTTAATTAACCCGGCGCGTTTTAATGTATGTTACTGGCTGCAATATAGTTTCAAATTACCAATAAAAATGAAGATGATAAGAACAATTATGATAATAATTATAAATATAATGTATTATATTAAAATAATAATTATCGATTGTATCAATTTTTTAAGGATTAATTACATTTTTTATTTTATTTAATATTTATTAAAAAATATATTTAATTTTAAAAAATTAAATTGTAGTATATTTTTTTATATTATATTAATTATCATATTTTAATTATTTATCACATGACACGTTCTACCGCTGGATTTTTTTGTCCATGTATGCATCATGAAATAGACATTTTAGATATAATAAAAACTTAAAGAGTGCAGTAGTTAACGGTCAGTGGCATTTCGTTAAGTCCTATAACGCCTTATAGAGTTATAGGAGTGTAGTAGGCAAGGTGGAGCCGGCTAATATTTCCAGTTTCCACCACTTCTCTATACGGCAGTAGGTTGATTCTCGCTACGAACAAAATACAAAACCCACTCATCAATTTCAAGGTTCTTGTTTTATTTTTATGCAATTTTTCCATTAATTTTTTTTCTTTATTATTATTATTGGAAAAGTATGATTCCCCTCCCCCCCCCGGGCGGTATAACTTCCTTTTGTTTCCGACGTATATGAAGTATGAACTGGTCAACTGTAACGGGATGAGAGCAAGTTTTTGAACCTTTTCTTCCTTTGTTATCCTCTGAATATTTTACACGCCTGTATTGGGTTGATTCTATGGGGTTGTTTGAATTACATTTTTAACTATTCGGATAAATTTTCCACCAATAAGAAAGCAACTAGCTTTGTATGAATTTTTACATGTTTCTGGTTCTTTATTCTTTTAATTGTTTGATTTTTGTGGCTTTTAATTGGTCAATTATTTGGATGACTATATTAATAGATGAGTTGGTTGTTCAAATTCGATGAGAATAGTCCCATGAGAGTTTTGCGGTTTATTTTATTAACTAATTTATTTCTAGAGTTTCTTTCTTTAGCTTAATGGGTTTATAAGCTACAAAAAAAGTAACAATATCAAGATTGTGTTTTCAGGGGTTGGTGGACTCCACTGGCTTCTGATAGCTTAGGTCATCGAAAATTGGGAATTGCATTCCTGTTCAAAACGCTGAAATGGGATCTGAAGGGCCAAAGGCAATTGTGATTCATATAACTGGGTTCAAGAAGTTTCAAGGGGTTGCTGAAAATCCTACAGAGACTATTGTTAGTAAGCTAAAGGATTATGTTGAAAGAAGAGGGCTGCCTTCTGGTGTTACTCTTGGGAGTTGTACTGTTCTTGAGACTGCTGGAGATGGTGCACTTCCCATGCTTTACAAGACAATGGAATCTGGTGTCTCGACAAACAATGAGCAAGTTGTATGGGTAAATGCTTCTTATTTATTTTCTTAATGTTTTGAAAAATGATAATATTGTGGAGAAGTTGAAGAATGCGATTAAGTCTAAGTCTTAACTTATTTGTTAGCTCTTTAGGGGTAATTTAAGTGTTTGCTATGGTCATTGATTAGGAACTAATTGTTCTAGTTCTGTGAAGTTTGAACTTGGATAAGAGAAAGATGACGGTCTTTTGAAACTTTGACGAAAAGGATGTGGTTTTGAATAGAATTTAAGCTTTAATTCTCATGAGACACTCAAAATTGCATTCATTTTAATACGAACTTGTTCCATGTAGGATTTACCAGGTAACTGTTAGCCGGAAATTAATTTAATCAATATTTTGTCCTTGCCATTTTTTACATCTTGTATAGTGGATTTCTCACTTCTCCCTCCAACGAATTGTTAAGATTATTTAATCACTTTCCTAGATTTCCATTGGCTGAAGATAAACTTGTGTCTCTCTGACTTATAAGGGAAACTCCATGATATTTTCGGGATGGTTTCTTGAACTAAACGTTCAACATTAGTGATCAAGGAGAAACTAATGTTAATAAAAGTCTCCTATTATTCCTGGAAAGAGCTTTAAGAATTGAAAGACTTTGCCTTCGTTCGTTCTTCAGGTTCACTTGGGGGTGAATAGTGGAGCTTTAAAATTTGCCATTGAACAGCAGGCCATAAACGAAGCAACATTCTGTTGCCCCGATGAGTTAGGATGGCAGCCTTTGGTGGGTTTTTTCCCCTCTTTCATTGAATATATATCTGCTCGTAGGATTCTTTTATTTTTATCTTTCATCTTGGAAAATTTATAATGAATTTGTTTTCCTTTTCACTTCTCCCAGCTGCAACCAATAATCCCGGAGGATGGGGGAACTTCTCGAGCTAGAATGGTACTATAATCTGTTTTTTTGTTGTTTAAACAAGTTTTCACTGAGGATGATAGATGATAATTTATCCCGTAAAAAATTTAACTCATTGTCGCTTTCTGCCTAGTGCACAAACACAAATTTTAATCTCAGTTTCTATTGAAGTGTAACCAGTGGGATAAAAGTTACAAGTAATTGTGCAAACTCAAGCAAATTTTAGCCACATGAAGCTTTAATTTTAGTGCCAGAAACTTGGTTCATAGTTTCTGTTGCCAGGATAGGTGTCGAGTTATGGGTAGCATGATAAGGTCTGTTAAAATACTTGGTTTTATTGGACTTTGCAAGTGATACAGCTTTTCGTAGGAAGTTAGCTGTCAAACTATATGTTAACAGTTGATAGGACTTGTCATATACACTAATATATGACTAATCATAAGACTTTCCCCAGCTAGCAAAGAGAATTAAAAAAATAAAAATCATTGTGTCATGTTGTGATGCCAATACTGGGAATATTGGCTCAAGTGAGATGGCCACTCGCTCAAGGTAAAATCAAGCGTGACATTGCACTAATTCTTTTCCAAGTCTTGGGTGAATTTTAGGTTCTAGATGGCTTGTGGAAATCAGAACACATAGTTTCACTTGAAATTGTTTCACGGCATATGATTCTTGTGAACAAAACTCATGGGCTTTCTAGTCTGGATATATGGGAGGTTATAAATGCTCTTGTAATTCATAGTCTAGGGTAGAGAGACCCAATAGAGAAAAAAGAGGCTAGGCAAAACAAGAGCTTGACTCCATTGTTCTGAGAGTTGGAGAGCTTGGGTTTTTGGGGCATTTCTTTGGGTTAGTGTTTCTAATAGTGAGATTGTTCTATTGAAGAAGCATAATTGATTGTGGAATTCACTTCTTCAGTGGCAAAAAAACTGATGTAGGCCAGTCTAGGCCAAACCACAATAAACATAGTGTGTCCTATTCTTTATCTCATGCTCTTTACTTTTCTCATCGATTGATCACTTGATATTGCCATGAGTGTTGGTTTATGTTGATTGCTTTATTGTGACCCAGAGAAAGTTGTATTTTAAGCCCTTGTCATCAGGCATCATCTGCATGCCGTCCAGTTCATTATAGCTGTGTGCACTAACTTTTCAGTCTTCATCATTTTGTTGTTCTTCAAGACATGTTGCTCCACTGAGGCAATTCTGAAGTTCTTAAAGAAGAAAGGCTACGATGTTATGATATCAGATGACGCAGGTCGTTTCGTGTGCAATTATGTCTACTATCACTCTCTTCAATTTGCAGAGCAGAAGGGTCACAAATCTCTATTTGTCCATATTCCTCTTTTTTACAGAATTGATGAAGAAACGCAGATGCGTTTTGTAGCCTCCCTCTTGGAAGCTATTGGTTCTACTTGTTGATCAATTTATTGTAATTGTGAAACAAAATCTATTTATAAATACATATATAAATATTTGCTTCTCTGTTTGTCTTGGGTGAAGAAATTAATTGCCCTTGCCTTCTATTTGTGATCAGTGCATCTATGTTGCAAGAAAGAAAGAAAAGAAAAGGACTTTTTGCTGCTGCAACTCTCTCCCCCTATCTCTTGTTATTGAACACTAGATATTTGATTTGATTTATGACATGATACAAGAGATTTTCCATGTTTTTTTCCCTTTATAAAAATGGGGTTAACATTCAAAGGTGTCCAACTTGTCAGCTATGATTGGGTTTGGGCAACCCCAAGTCATGGAATTATAGCGATAATACACTTTTGTAGTAGAAAGATTTAGGTAAGTTTTATTCATTCTATTTAAAAAAAATAGTTTTTAAGTTCAATTTTTCAAAATTTTTTGGGATAAAATTAAAATTGAAAAAAAAAAACTATAAATTGGAAACTACTATCCGCCTGTCAAGTTCCCCTTCTCCACTCCCCCGTCTATCTCCTCCCCTTCTCTCCCTTGCGTTCTCTTCGTCTCACTTTTTCTCACACTTTATTTTTCTCTCTTTACCTTTATCGTTGCCTTGCCTTGTCGAAGCGAACTATCAACATCAAAAACAGGAACTCGCCCATTAAGCAGCCTATTGCCCATGAATGATGCAAGCACAAGGGACTTCTATTTTTTTTTATTTACAAAATAGAGTTTCAATTTTATCCTAAAAATATTCAATTTTAAAAAATTGGAGACCCATTTTTTTAGTTATATGACTAATAAAACTTACCTAAATTATTCTCGACCAAAATATCATTTTTTCAGGTCAAAATAGAAGTATACTTTCATTAATCAAAGAAACAAACATAAATACAATCCTAAAGTCAAAGACTCTACAGCCTGAACACAACAATTAACCAAATTAAGAGAGATCCCATCTTCAGCAGCCCAAAAAGCAACCTAAGGAATAAAACACTACCTTATATCTAGCGGTAAGCTAGTAAATACTTACTCAAAAAGGACACAAACTTACCAGCATTATCCAGCATGAAAAAACAAAGGGTGAATCCTTCACAAGAAAAAAGAGACCACCACAAAGTCTAAACACAAAAAATAAGAAACTGGATTGATCAAAATATCAATACTAGAAACAGGGTACTATAATAGCAAAGAGGACACAATCACGAACTCAATCAGGAATAAAGTCTAAACAAATAGCAAAAAAACAATGTAGACAGGGACAATAACCAAAAGCAATCACCCTGCCCTATTGCAGTCCAAAACCAGCAACAGTCAATAGTTTCCAACATGCCTCAGGTAGTTAAACTTGCAATAGTAGCCTCAAGATCATATGCTGCTTCCTCTTCCATAGCCTTGTTTTTCCCAAACAGATCACTAGCAAACTCAATATTACTCATAAAAGGCACATCATTCATCCCCTTTCTCGGCCTCTTCCAAGTTTTAACACGCAATCCTTCAACTCCATTACTAGCCACCCTACATTTTCTAGCACCAAAAATAGCATTTTCTTTCCCATTTCCAGCAGCTCGAACACCACTCCTCTTCTTTTCCCCAGAATCACCTACACCAAACGAGAAACCACCAGGCACCTGTTTCCTCAAACCACCATCCTTGACCTGTGTAGGGACCTTCATATTAGTATCAGAACTCAGCCATTCTCCAAAACAAACATACTTACCTCCAAAATATATGCATTGATCATTGCTAGCTTCACAGAATTTGGATTGATGTGGAATTTTTTCACGGGTAAAAACAAAAGCTAGGGAGAGCTTATACTTCAATTCAATCCAAACATACCTAGCACTAAACAATATCTATGCGCCAGGAAACAAGGATCGAACCAAATCAAAGCAAATACGCACTCGCACATATCTCATAGTGCCATTAGACAGAGAATTTGTCCACCTCAAGTACCACACTCATAAACCAGCAATTCGTCTAACAATAGCATCCACTCTCCGATCCACAGGGAAGTCATGGATATTGTTATAAATTAGCACTTCCAGAAGCAAAGATCGGGTCCAATTTTGATTGCACAAATTAATAATAATGGGTAACGGCAAAACAATAACCAATAAGAAATTAAATGACACACAATGATTTAAGTGGTTCAACTTTTCAATGTGAAAAGTCTACTCCACTGACGACGGCACACCGAGAAAAAATCCACTAATAATCAAATGGAAATGCAAACAACAATTTCCAGAGAACTTCACAAATTATACCAAAATACATAATCAACCCACAAAAATATCCTCTCTAATTTACTGGTAATATATATAGCAAGATAAATTAACAAACTTGCTATTAAATCAAATATTACCGTACAAATGGGAGACGATCCACCAATGGTAGCAGAAATAGACAGCTTATCTTTAGGGTTGATTTTCCCTTACTTCTCACGCTGCTAGCTTTCTTCTATTTTTCTGCTTCTTTTCTTTCTCTGGTGGCTGCACACAAAAAACCCTCTGCTCTCTGTATTTTTCCAACAGCTGCTCTTTGTCTCCTTTTTTTTCGGCGGCTACAATTCTCACAGATTAACTAAGGAAGCTTAGTTAATATATATATATATATATATATATATAAGAAGCTGGCAGAATAGAAGGGTTTCGTATTGGGTTTTGGGCCTTTTATTTTGGGCCAATTAAATAACAAATCTCCACCTTGGCTCAAAATAGAAAACAAATTCTTTAAATGAAATTCCTTGAATTACCAAATAACTGTCGTTCAAAACCCCGAAGGGTGATCATCTTCTGCAAATACCAATCAAGTCCAAGCAATGCTTGAACTTGTTAAAAGGAACCGGTTTAGTTAACATATCAGCTGGATTCTCTGTAGTGACTATCTTATTGACAACAATAGCACCCTGAGAGACAATGTCACGAACGAAGTGATATCTGACATCAATGTGTTTGGTTCTTTCATGATACATAGTATTCTTAATCAAGTGTATCGCACTCTGACTATCACAAAATACAACAGAAGTATCCTGCTGTAAACTCAAATCACAAACCAAACCTCTAAGCTAGATGGCTTCTTTCACTGCTTCTGCTGCTGCCATATATTCTGCCTCTGTCGTAGATAAAACAACTGTAGACTGTAAAGTAGCCTTCCAACTAATGGGACAATGAGAAAGAGTGAAGACATAACCTGTCAAAGATCTTCTTCTATCCAGATCACCAGCATAATCGGAGTCCACATAACCAATAACACTGCAACCAGTATTAGAACTCCCATCATATACCAAACCAAAATTAGATGTACCTCTCAAATACCGAAGTATCCATTTCACTGCTTGCCAATGACCCTTACCAGGATTACTCATATATCTGTTGACAACACTAACTGCATGTGAAATGTCTGGACGAGTACAAACCATAGCGTACATCAAACTGCCAACGGCACTAGCATATGGAACCTGAGACATGTACCGCTCTTCTTCTTCTAACTGTGGTGACAAATCCAAATAAAGCCTGAAATGCGCAGCTAATGGCGTACTCACAGGTTTAGAATCTTTCATGCCAAAGCGTTCAAGAAATTTTTCAATATAACTTTTCTGAGTCAAATAAAGCTTGCCCGCCTGTCTATCCCTGCAAATTTCCATGCCCAAAATTTTCTTCGCTCCACCCAAATCTTTCATCTCAAATTCACCATTAAGTTGAGACTTTAATTTCTGAATCTCAGACTTATTCTTAGAAGCAATAAGCATGTCATCAACATAAAGCAACAAATAAATGGATGAACCATCATGAAATCTTTTATGATAAACACAACTATCATAATCACTCCTAGAGTAACCATGATCAATCATAAAAGAATCAAACCGCTTATACCACTGCCTTGGAGATTGCTTTAGCCCATATAAAGACTTTTTCAATAAACAAACATGATCTTTCTTACCTGGAACAACAAACCCCTCTGGTTGATGCATATATATTTGTTCTTCAAGCTCACCATGTAAGAAGGCTGTCTTGACATCAAGCTGTTCTAATTCCATGTCAAACAATGCAACCATAGCAAGCAGCACACGAATAGAGCTATGTTTCACAACAGGTGAAAATACTTCGTTGAAGTCAATACCTTTCTTCTGACAATAGCCCTTTGCAACAACACGTGCCTTGAACCTAGCTGCTTCAACCTCAGGTATACCTTCCTTTTTCTTAAAGACCTATTTGTTTCCAACAATCTTCTGGCCCTTAGGTGGTTTCACCAATTCCCAAGTATGATTCTTATGAAGTGATTCAATCTCTTCATTCATAGCAACCAACCACTGAACAGACTCATCACAAGTGACAACTTCATGATAACTAGAAGGTTCATACATCTCAATAGACTCTGCCACAGACAATGCAAAAGAAACTAAGTCTGCATCTGCGTACCTTTGAGGGCATCGAATCTCTCTTATTCCTTTACCCTTAGCAATACTATATGGTTGCTCATGTTGCTCTTCTGCTACATCATGAGCAGAATCATCTATCTCATCCACAGATGGCTGATTTGAAGTGCCCTCTTGCACTTGACTAGGAGCTCCACTCTCAAGCTCCACCTGCTCACTAACACCGTGGTCTTTATCTGCAACAATAGACTCTTTTTTCTTTTGCAACATGGAAAACTCATCAAACTTAACATCTCTGCTAATCAAAAATTTAGGTGACTTGGGTTCAACACACCATAATCTATAACCCTTCACCCCAGAAGGATACCCTAGAAATATGCATTTCAATGCCCTAGGCTCAAGTTTACCATCATTAACATGAGCATAAGCAGGATAACCAAAAACTTTCAAATCAGAATAATTAGCAAGAGTACCAAAGAATACCTCAAACGGAGTCTTCAACTCAATTGCACTTGATGGAGACCGATTCACCAAATAGCAGGCATGGTTACAAGCTTCAGCCCAAAAGGATTTATCCAAGTCAGCTTGAAAGAGCATACAAGGAGCTCTTTCTAAGAGAGTCCTATTCATACGTTTTGCTACTCCATTTTGTTGTGGTGTATGACGCACAGTACGTGTCTAACTATGCCATTTTTTTCACAGAACTCATTAAACTGACTATCACAAAATTCCAAACCATTATCAGTTCTCAAATGCTTGATTTTCTTGCTTGTTTGATTTTCTATACAAGCCTTGAATTTTACAAATTTTGAGAACACATCATTCTTATTCTTCAGAAAATACACCCATATATGACGAGAGAAGTCATCAATAAAAGTCAACATATACCGGGCACCACCCTTAGACACAACACGAGAAGGACCCCAAAGATCTGAATGAATATAATCAACAGTACCTTTCGTTTTATGGATGGATGTACTGAACTTGACCCTGCGATGCTTTCCATAAACACAATGCTCACAAAAATCAAGCTTCCCAGTTTTCTAACCACAAAGCAAATCCCGTTTGCTCAAAATAGACATCCCTACCTCACTCATATGTCCAAGCCACATATGCCATAATCTAGTAGTGTCTGAATCTTGATCTGACGAGGATGAAACTGATACACTGCCAATAACAGTGCTACCCTGAAGCATATAGAGACCACGCAGCAATTGCCCTTTAATAACAACGAGAGCACCCTTACTAACTTTTAAAATTCCACCTTCAGCTACATACTTATAGCCTTATGAATCAAGAGTACCCAAAGATATCAAATTCTTTTTCAAATCTGGAACATGGCGAACATCTTTTAAAGTCCTAACAATACCATCATGCATCTTAATTCGGACAGTACCAATACCAACAACCTTGCAGGACATATTGTTTCCCATCAAGACAACACCCCCATCAATAGACTGATAAGACGCAAACCAATCTTTACTGGGGCACATATGGTAAGTGCAACCCGAATCAAGAATCCAAACATCTCCAGGAGAACCAATAGATACTGATAGAACATTTTCACCATCGAAACCAGAACTATCTGCAACACCAGCGACATCATTAGTACCAGAAGACGTTGTGGCAGATTTTCCTTTACTTTTGAGTTTCGGACAATTTACTTTCCAGTGCCCTTCCTGATAGTAATAATTGCATTTATTTTTTCTTTTTCTAGATTTGGATCTAGACTTGCCTCTATTATTGCTTGTGCCTTTTTCTTGATTTCTACCTTTAACAAATAAACCACTGCTATTATCACTATTGCTTGTAGACACTTTTTTCTTCAACTCTCTGGAATTCAAAGCTGCTTTGACATCTTCCAAAGAAATAGTGTCTCGCCCATATAGCATGGTATCAACAAAATGTTCAAATGAATGAGGTAAAGAACATAATAGAACTAAGGCCTGATCCTCATCATCAATCTTAACACCACCATTTTTCAAATCACGAATAATTTTAGTAAATTCATCAAGATGATCGTGCAAAGGTGTACCTTCTGACATTCTGAATGTATACAAACGCTGCTTCAAATATAACCGACTGGTCAAAGACTTGGTCATATACAAATTCTCCAATTTAAGCCATAACCCAGCAGGAGATTCCTCATCACCAACCTCGCATAATACCTTATCAGATAAGGATAATTGAATTGAACTGAGAGCATTTTCCATTAGTGCATCCTTTTCTTCATCAGTCAATTTTTCTGGCAATTTATCCTTACCTTCAAGTGTCTTAACGAGCCCTTATTTAACTAATACGGCCCGCATCTTCATACGCCAAAGACTAAAATCATTTCTACCATTGAATTTCTCAATTTCATATTTTGCCGCCATGACAGAAAACCCAATATTAAATAAACAGAAGTACAACCCAGAAAATATGAAACCAATCAGATAACCAGAAGTACAACCCAGAAAATATGAAACCAATCAGATAACCAGAAGCTCAAAATAAATCCAAAAGAACAAACTTGATCAATTTCAATAAATAACAGAATAACCCAATAGCTCTGATACCAATTTGTTATAAATTAGCACTTGTGGAAGCGAAGATCGGGTCTAATTTTGATTGCACAAATTAATAATAATGGGTAACGGCAAAATAATAACCAATAAGAAATTAAATGGCACACAATGATTTAAGTGGTTTAACTTTTCAATGTGAAAAGTATACTCCACTAACGACGGCACACCGAGGAAAAATCCACTAATAATCAAATGGAGATACAAACACCAATTTTCAGAGAGCTTCACAAATTATACCAAAATACATAATCAACCCACAAAATATCCCCTCTAATTTACTGGTAATATATATAGCAAGATAAATTAACAAACTTGCTATTAAATCAAATATTACCGTACAAATGAGAGACGCTCCACCAATGGTAGCAGAAATAGACAGCTTATCTTTAGGGTTGATTTTCCCTTACTTCTCACGCTGCTAGCTTTCTTCTATTTTTCTGCTTCTTTTCTTTCTCTGGTGGCTGCACACAAAAAACCCTCTACTCTCTGTATTTTTCCAGCAGCTGCTCTTTGTCTCCTTTTTTTTCGGCGGCTACAATTCTCACAGATTAACTAAGGAAGCTTAGTTAATATATATATATAAGAAGTTGGCAGAATAGAAGGGTTTCGTATTGGGTTTTGGGCCTTTTGTTTTGGGCCAATTAAATAACAGATATGAATCCAAATAGGAGTAGTATCAAACAAAATACTAGAAGGAAACACACCTGGCCTAAGCCTTTGCACAATTACAGATCAAAAGAAGAAGAAAAAAAATGCCTTTGCACAATAAGCAAAGCATTGTCAAAGCTCTATGGTGCTTCTTCAATACTGAATCCATCTCAAGCCATCCTCAAAGTAGAAGATGAACGTACACTTATCCACAACCTTAATGTCTGAACTACCATTTCGTGTCCAATTTCCTCAATGAACACGAACCAGAGCATCCAGGTTCATCGACTTCTTCGATAATGTACGAGCAACAATTGCAAGACCAGAATCAACCTTCCCTTGCTCGATCAGATCACTTATATCTATAGTAAGGTCTAGATGATCCATCCTGGTACTCAAATTCTCCATATATATAATTCTGAAACAAGGCAAGACTAAGAAACATAATCTAGAATTAGGAAAATTGAACCAATTGAGGAAAATCACAGTTAGTAGAACAAAGAAACGAAGAGAACACAAAATCAGGAGTGAAATTGCAAACCAACATAGGGTAGGGAAAAGAGGGCCAAAGAGATTTAGGGTTCCTACACAAGAAACACGAGGGAACACTGAGAGCTCTCGGAGAAATCTATTTTTCCAAAAATCGGCTATGATTGAACATTTTATATTTCAATGTTTCCTGAAATTTGTATTCTTAGTAAGAAATAGCAAAAGGATCGGTTATATTACGAAAAATCATTAGAAACTTTTGTTATAAAGTTTCTTAATTTATGGAGCAAATTAAAGAGAAAACACATGGAGTAAAATATGGAGTGAAATATGAAGCAAAACATGAAGTTTAATTCAAAGAACCATTAATTTAAGGAGTAATTCAAGGAGTAAATTTTTCTATAAATAAATGTGTAATTGTAATTAATTAATCATCCAAAGTGTTCATTCCAATTGAAAGAAAAACTTTTGTGAGAGAAAATTGAGAGTAATTTTTTTGGGTGTAATTGAGTTGTGAGTGTTGAAAACACATTGTGTAATTTCTCCCCTTTCAGTAAAAAGATCTACAGTAGGTCCGAAGATGTAAGCAAGATTGACCGAACTCCGTTATCAAATTTGTGTGTTATTTTTCTATTCTTGCTTTATCATAAATCTGGCTTATCGAGAATTTACGTAATTTTCCAACAACTGGTATCAGAGCTATTGGTGGTGATTTCTATCAATTTTTTACAAGGTTACTATTTATGTGAATAGTGAAATTTTATCGACGATATTTGTTCGTTGACGGAGGTGTTCTAATACACGGTGGTTTGCAAAAATAGTCAAATACGATCCGGAGGAAGTTAGATTTGAGTGGGAGTAATGACCATAGATGAAGGAAAGGTGAAACTCGAGAAATTCGATGGTATAGATTTTGGGTTTTGGAAAATGAAGATAGAGGATTATCTGTATCAAAGAAATCTATATCAACCTCACTCAGGGAAGAAGCCATAGGCTATGAAGGAAGAAGATTGGAATCTTCTAGACAGACAAGCCCTCGGAGTTATTCGATTGACGTTATCCCGTAATGTTACTTTCAACGTAGCAAAGGAAAAGACCACAACGGGTCTTATGGCAGCTCTCTTCAATATGTATGAGAAGCCATCAGTCTCAAATAAAGTACACTTGATGTGACGTTTGTTCAATTTGCAGATGACGGAAGGTGCATCGGTAGCTCAATATCTCAATGAACTCAACACAGTCACAACCTAGTTGAGTTCAGTGAAAATTGAATTTGATGAAGAAGTACGAGCATTGATACTTTTGTTTTCTTTACCAGAAACCTGGAATGCTACTGTCACGACTGTGAGTAGCTCGTCAGGAAGTAATAAGTTGAAATTTGATGATGTTCGTGATCTGGTTCTCAGTGAAGAGATCTGACGTAGAGAGTCAGGTGAATCTTCAACTTCTTCAGTTTTGCATACAGAGTCAAGAGGAAGAAATTCAACCAAAGGGAATGGACATGGCAGAACAGACTACCAAGGTAGATCAAAGGACAGAAGGTCCAAATCCAGGAATCCTAATAATTCTCATAGCTCGAAGACTATCGAGTGTTGGAATTATGGAAGAACGGGGCACTACAAAAATCAGTGCAAGAGTGCACCGAAGGACAAACAAGTGAAGGCAGAGGCAAATGTTACTTCCACCTTAGGAGGAGATGATGCATTAATATGCTCTTTGGAGAGCAAGGAAGAATCTTGGGTGTTAGACTCTGGAGAACCGTTCCATGCTACTTCACACAAATAATTCTTTGAAAAATATGTCTCCAGAAACCTTGGAAAAATATATCTTGGTGATGATCAACCATGTGCTATTATTGGCAAAAGTGTAGTGAAGATTAAGTTGAACGGGTCTGTTTGGGAGCTGAAGGATGTCAGGCATACTTGCGACCTCAGAAGGAACTTAATCTCAGTAGGACAATTGGTCAGTGAAGGCTACATTACGATCTTCCATGGTGATGATTGTAAGATTTTAAAGGGTGCAATGACAGTTGCTCGAGGCAAGAAAAGTTGCACTCTTTACATGACAGTAGAGGCATGTTGTTCAATCACAGTTGCAGCAGGCAATGAAACACTAAATCTATGGCACAAGAGACTAGGCCATATGAGTGAGAAGGGGATGAAGATTATGCACTCAAAAGGAAAACTTCTAGGTCTACAGTCTATAGAGATGGACATGTGCGAAGATTGCATACTTGGAAAGCAAAAGAGAGTTAGCTTTCAAACAAGTGGCAGAACCCCAAAGAAGGAAAGGCTAGAGCTTATTCACTCTGATGTTTGGGGACCAACAACCGTATCATCCATTGGTGGGAAACAATACTTCGTGACTTTCATCGATGATCACTCTCAGAAGATATGAGTTTACTTTCTAAAGCATAAGTCTGAAGTATTTGAGACTTTCAGAAGATGGAAAGCTATGGTGAAAAATGAGACGGGTTTAAAGATTAAAAAGCTCAGAACCGATAATGGTGGTGAATATGAAGACACCAGATTCAAAAATTTCTATTATGAGCACGAGATCATAATGGAAAGAACTGTGCCAGGCACGCCTCAACACAATGGTGTAGCTGGGCGTATGAACCGAACGTTGACAGAAAGAGCCAGAAGCATTCTTATGCATTCAGGTCTACCGAGGTAGTTCTAGGCAGAAGTAGTCAACACGGCAGCTTACTTGATCAACCGAGGCCCATCTGTTCCATTGGAGCATAGAATACTAGAGGAGGTATGGAATAGAAAAGAGGTAAAACTATCACATCTAAAAGTTTTTAGATGTGTAGCATTTGTGCATATCAGTGATCAAGGCAGGAATAAGCTTGATCCCAAATCCAAGAAATGCACATTCATCGGCTATGGTGAGGATGAGTTTGGCTACCGTATTTGGGATGACGAAAACAAGAAAGTTATCCGTAGTAGAGATGCGATTTTCAACAAAATGGTGATGTATAAAGACATGTATAAAATAGATGCCAATGACTTAGAGCATAATGAGTCAATATTTACAAATATAGATGATGTCCCAGATAGTTCCACAACAGAACCAATTGTAACAAGTCCTTAGCAAGAGGAACTTGTTGGACAGAGCAGTACACAACATTCTGACACACCACAACCTCTTACTCCAGCTCCTGTATTAAGAAGGTCTACTCGACCTCATGTGCCTAACAGGAGATACATGAACTATATGTTGCTGACTGATGGAGGGGAGCCTGAATGCTAGGATGAAGCTTGTCAGACTCAAGATTCCAACAAGTGGGAGCTTGCTATGAAAGAAGAAATGAAATCTCTCATCTCCAACTAGACATGGGAACTAGCTAAGTTACCTATGGGAAAGAAGGCACTTCACAATAAATGGGTGTACCGGGTGAAAGAGAAGCATGATGGTTCCAATAGATACAAAGTCTGCCTAGTTGTCAAAGGGTTTCAACAGAAGGAAAGAGTTGGCTACACTGACATTTTTGCTCCCGTTGTGAAGCTCAATACTATGAGATCAATGTTGAGTATTGTAACCATTGAAGATCTTCATCTTGAATAGTTAGATGTGAAGACTGCATTCCTTCATAGAGATTTAGATGAAGAGATATACATGTACCAACCAGAAGGTTTCTCAGAAAGAGGGAAGAAGAATATGGTATGCAAACTTAAGAAGAGTTTGTATGGCCTGAAACAAGCCTCGAGACAATGTTACAAAAAGTTTGACAGCTTCATGCACAAGGAAGGTTTCCAGAAGTGCAATGCTAACCATTGTTGCTACTTCAAGAGATATAGGTCCAGTTATATCATTTTACTACTTTATGTTGATGATATGTTAGTAACAGGTTCAGATATGGATGATATTAAAAGGTTGAAGTAGCAATTGTCAAAGGAGTTTGACATGAAAGACTTGGGTCCAGCAAAGAAGATTCTTAGAATGCAAATCACAAGAAATAAGAAGAAAGGATCCTTGTAGTTATCTCAGGCAGAGTACATCAATCGTGTTTTGTAGAGATTCAACATGGGCGATGCCAAGCCAGTTAGCACACCCTTGGCTAGTCATTTTCGCCTATCCAAGGATCAATCCCCTCAGATAGAGAAAGAGAGAGAATTCATGGCTAAGGTTCCTTATGCCTCAGCAATTGGAAGTTTGATGTACGCAATGGTCTGTACAAGACCAGACATTGGCCATGCAGTGGGAATTGTTAGCAAATTTATGTCAAATTCAGGAAAAACTCATTGGGAAGCAATCAAGTGGATTTAGAGGTATCTGCGAGGTACCACAGAAAAGTGCTTATACTTTAGTAAAGGAGAGTTAAAAGTACAAGGGTATGTAGACGCAGACTTTGGAGGTGAAATTGATCGTCGAAGAAGCACCACCGGTTATATATTTACTATTGGAACTATAGTTGTTAGTTGGATGTCACAAATATAGAAAATTGTCACTCTATCTACTACAGAGGTTGAGTATGTAGCAGTAACTGAAGCTAGTAAAGAGATGATATGACTTCAAGGTTTGTTAACTGAGCTGGGATTCAAACAGGAGAAGAATTTTCTGCATAGTGATAGCCAAAGTGCAATACACTTGGCGAAAAATTCAGCATTTCATTCTAGAACTAAGCATATTGGACTTCGTTATCACTTTATCAGATCTCTATTGGAAGATGATGTGTTAATACTGGAGAAGATTCAAGGAAGCAAAAATCTAGCAGATATGTTAACAAAGGTGGTGACTATTGACAAACTGAAGTTGTGCTCAACTTCAGTTGGTCTACTAGAGTAACAAAGACTAAAAAAGCTGCTGCATTGATCGAGGTGTGAAGACAGATTGAAATCAGTCTTCAACTGGGAGATTGTTATAAAGCTCCTTAATTTAAGGAGCAAAACATGGAGCAAAACGTTGAGCTTAATTCAAGGAGCAATTCAAGGAACTATTAATTTAAGGAATAATTCAAAGAGTGAATTTTCGTATAAATAGATGTGTAATTGTAATGAATTAATCATCCAAAGTGTTTATTCCAATTGAGAGAAAAGTTTTATGAGAAAAAATTGAGAGTAATTTTCTTGAGTGTAATTGGGTTGTGAGTTGTGAGTGTTGAAAACACCTTGTGTAATTTTTCCTCTTTCAGTAAAAAGATCTACAACAGGTCCGGAGACGTAAGCAAGATTGGTTGAACTCTGTTATCAAATTTGTGTATTATTTTTCTATTCTTACTTTCTCATAAATCTAACTTATCGGGAATTTACGTAATTTCCCAACAACTTTAACATTACAGTCGCTACTCGATTTGGGTTTTGGTAAATGTGTTTCAAATCCTTCAAGTCCCATGGTTACCAATGGAAAAGGAAAAAAGAGAATAGAACAAAGAAAAGGTAAGCAACTTCATCCATTTTGAAAAGGGAAAAAGGGGAGGGAAGTAAAAGGCGCATGGTTCATACCAAGTACTAAATTACTACGCATTGTACGGACCTTAATCGCATTAATTGAAGTTGCTTATTCCAAAAACAATACGATTAATGGTCTAATTAGAATTGGACAACGTATCTATGCCCTCCACTTGTTTAACGAAAGGTCGATTTGTGATGTTGTTACTTATAATTTGCTAATTTTGTGATATTATTATTATTATCATCATCATTATTATATTTTGATAAAGGGATGTTGTTATTTACAACTTGTTACTTCTTGGGCACCATCGTTTTGGTATTTCTGAACAAATTTGTCAGTTTTACGCTGAAATGGTTTCTCCAAGAATTTGTGAAAATGCTTGGACGTTCTATTGAAGTTGGGCACGGACTAATACATTATCTTTATAAAATATTTACAAAAATGTTATATATTTTTTTGAGGATATATTAAAAGTATTTTTATTAAAAAAATGTATAATTTAATCAAAATATCATAAAAATATAACTTTAATCAAATTTTATTAATATTAAATATTAACGATAAAAAATGATAAATTTACTATTTTATTATTGTAAATTCTCATATGCATTAAGTTTCATATTTTTTAAATATTTAAAAAAAAATTACTAATATACACTTCTTTAAAGTAAGATAATGATAGTATATCCATATATAATTTTAGTACTAATCTTTTCCTTCCTACAAAATTTATCCCTTTTTCTTCTGAATTGAATGAAGATTTATAGTCTTCTGGAGATATTCTTGTGCAGCAAAACTTAGTATGAACCCTTAAGTCTTGTATCTTTTGCATAAAATCAATTGAAGAAATTCTACATGCATAAATGTAAATGTTACCCTTTGAATTTTAAATTTTAGGGTTCTTATCACTTAAAATTATTATAAATTTAATTTAAATATATTAAATAAAATGATATATATCATATTTATTTAAAAAATAATAATTGAAAAACTAATAATATTTTTTTTTTAATATTTTTATAATACTCCTTTTAAGCTTTGATCCTACATCCATCATTGTTTGCATGTATTAAAAACAATACTTTGTTTGTGTTGTACAGTTTGGTCTAACTAACCTAGAGGCTTACTTTTTCAAAAACCTTTTACGAGATGTCTTAGTTTTACTAAATCATACTTTCTTTATGACTAGATATTAGCATTATCGTGCAAGTAATGAAAAGTGGTCAAGAAAATATTGCAAAGTTGCCTTGTTTCTCATGGATAGAGAGAAGATGGGTCAGGAGTCAAGACTCATGACCCATGAACACTGTAACTGGTATACTTTGTTGTCATGGTTGAAGAGTAAAGCAACGAATATAAAAAAAAACAATTCCCTTGCACTTTAAGAGTAGGCATGAGTAAATGTTACACATTTCATCTACTTTCAAGCCAAGCCATATAATCCACAAATATCTGCATTTCCAAAACTAATCTGTACATATAAATTATAACCCGTTGTTTCAATGAAATTATTTAAATCAATCAATCTGACAAAAAGAAAAAAAATAGACCAAAATAAATAGAACATGAAGAAGCTTTTCATTATTTCCTCTCTTGGCTTGTTGATTGCAGCCTATGGAGTTGCAGGAAACATGGTATATGAGGACTTTGGTGGGATTAATAAGCTAGAAAGCTTCAACATAGAAGAAGATAATGAAGTTGACCTTTTCCAAACGGCGTCGTGGACAAGTGAACATGGTGACAAAGCTCTTGTTAATGTAGATAGTCTTGGTGCAATTGGAGATGGAGTTTCTGATGATACCCAGGTGAACAAAACAATATAATTTATATATATTTTGACATTTTTTGTCATTTAAATGCATTTTGATGATAGTACATTAATCTACCATGCTCAAATTCACATGCTATATATTTTCCCAAAAATAGTAAGCCTTCACTTGTCAAAGTGATTATTGATTGTTCAATTAATATAACATTACCCAAAATATAGTAACATACACTACAGCTTGTATCCTGCAAATAAGATCATTAATTGCTTCAAAGAAATCCAAATTTTCCAAACCTGATTACATAAATTATTTGAACAATTCAAAAATAAAAGTCCAACAATGAGGTAGATTTTTACGACATGTCATCATGGACAAGTGAATGTGGTGGCAAGGCTATTATCAACGTAGATAGCGTTGGTGCAGTTGGAGATGGAGTGTCCGATGATACTCAGGTGAATATATAAGCATCTTTTACATATACATGAATATTTAACGTGTTAAATTTGATGATCGATGAGTATTAATCATCCGAGAGTTAAATTCAAATTCTATTTAATAAAATTATGATAAAAATGATAATTCATATTTTTGGATTAATAGATGATTATTTTATCATATAGTAACAGAAATGCTGGTACAGTCTGACTATATTCTAGAGCATGTGAAAACTTCAAGTGATCAAATTTAAATATTTTTTCCTTTTAAATTGAACCAGTTTTTTTATCACTAAAAACGTATGTTCAACTACAATGTCATTTTTAACAGGCTTTCTTAAAAGCATGGGAGATAGCCTGTTCTATATCAAAAGCAGTTTTTCTGGTACCTTCAGGACGTCGCTATCTTGTTAACGCAACAAGATTTCAAGGGCCCTGTGCATCTGACTTCATTGTCCAGGTACTTGTTGTAATTAAGACCCAAATATAATAATATAAAAAAATAATTAACTCACCTTCAAACATCTTGAACTTTTAAGAAATTTGGTTTTTAGCTCTCCTCTAACGGGGTATTAGATATCTGGTAAAAAAAAGAGCCCACTTGTAATGACAACTATGAACAAATTTTCTTTAGAAATAATTTTATTGACTTATTTAACCTAACCATACTTTGTAAAATTTGTTTATAGATTGATGGAACATTGGTAGCACCAGATGAACCTAAGAATTGGGATCCCAAGTTCTCAAGGATATGGCTTGATTTTGCAAAACTGAGCGGCGTCCGTTTTCAAGGGCATGGAGTTATTGATGGCTCTGGTAGTAAATGGTGGGCAGCATCCTGCAAAAAGAACAAGACAAACGTAAGATAGTTGAACATCACGGATTGCTTCCAAGTTCTTAAATTTGATGAACAAAACTAATTTTATCTTACATTTTACTATTCTACAGCCTTGCAAGGGTGCACCAACAGTAAGTATTGATTTTCAGAAAGGAATTCATTCGAATTACGACACACTCTATAGACATATAAGTTGAGTTTATTGCAGGCCTTTACCATTGATCAAAGTTCAGCCATAAAGGTAAAAGGCCTTACCTTCCAGAACAGCCAGCAGATGCATTTTATAATCTCGCAGTCCGACTCTGTACGAGTTGTGGGAGTCAAAGTGACAGCTCCAGAAGACAGTCCTAATACTGATGGAATCCATATCACTCAATCAACTAATGTGATTCTCCAGGACTGCAAAATTGGAACAGGTTCTCTAATGTTGTACATATCTTTAACTAATGTGATCTTTTAAGTTGATTTGCTTTATCAATAAAGCTCATAAGTATCAATCAGGACAGTCTAGTTAATAGTGTAACTAAAGGGAGATCAAATACGTACATAAAATGAGATAGCAATTATATTTTGTTGGTAAATTTGAGTACGGCGATAAGACTTACTATTTTCTGTTTCAAGTGCAGTACTTGAACCATACTAACTACCGATTGATCTAAAAAGAAATTGAAATTGATTTTCAGGCGATGATTGCATTTCAATTGTTAATGCAAGCTCTGGAATCAAGATGAAGAGAATCTATTGTGGACCTGGACATGGAATCAGGTACCAAAGGGCATATTATTTGTTCTTTAGGAGCTTATATATTCACCTTACAAACAAACAAACTTAAATTTTATAATGATCAATGTATATAATATGCTTTGATGCAAAATTCTGCAACTTAGCATTGGAAGTCTTGGGAAGGACAACTCCACAGGTATAGTTACTAAAGTGGTCTTGGATACAGCATTCCTCAAAGATACAACCAATGGCCTCAGAATAAAGACTTGGCAGGTATTCTAACAAAGGACAAAATAATAATAATAATTATCAATACTTTGATCCCTTTGAACACTTAAACATATACTTAGATCCAAGGATGAAATTGTTGACGAATGTGTCTTTTTTTCATAATTTACACCATGTCATTATCTATCGCTCTTAAAAAATTTAACTCTTAGTTTTCATTTATACTCTTTTGATGCAAAACCCACAGCTGACAAATAAAAAAATGAACCTACTTGAGAAAGTAATGATGAAATTAACATGGATAATATAGATCAATGAGGATGACACAAACTCCTCCATTTCTATCTTCTTTTTTCTGGCTGCACTGATATAGGGAGGTTCTGGTTATGTTCGTGGCGTACGTTTTCAAAATGTGAGGATGGAAGATGTTGCTAACCCCATAATTGTTGATCAGTTCTACTGTGATTCTCCAACCACTTGCAAAAACCAGGTCGGTTCCAAACTTATATACAATCAGACTTTTAATCTATGTTACTCGCACTTTGTAGAAATGAGATTTTTGAATTTTCGGATACATATTCGGATGTTAAATAACTCAATTTTGTTTATTTTTTGTAAATTTACATCAAATTGAAATATTCAAACATATACACCTATGTCTGTGTCATGTTGTTTAGACACGAGTACTGAGTTCAAGTAATATAGCTTTTAACACAAAAATATATTAATTGATGCCATATTGTGATTGTGTTTCATTTTTCTGGTTCTTCAGACTTCAGCCGTACAAATAAGCCAGATTGTGTATCGAAACATAACTGGGACTACAAAGAGTCAGAAGGCCATTAAATTTGCCTGCAGTGACACTGTTCCATGCACCAACATAATTCTAAGTAACATTGACTTGGAGAAGAAAGATGGTACTGTCGAAGCTTACTGCAATTCTGCCCAAGGCTTTGGATATGGAGTTTTGCATCCTTCAGCAGACTGTCTTAATTCCCATGACAAAGACTCTGGACTAACCAACAAAGAAGAAAAAACTGAATTTTCAGAACCCAAAAGAGAGAATCATATTGTTCATCAAGAACTCTAACTTGGGGTCCTATAAGGACAATTAATTGATTGATTTTATTGTAAATATACTAATACTAAATAGGATAAATGAGTAATAGGAGTGCTTTCTATATAGTAAGAATACCTTAAAGGAGGTACTGACTCCCTTCTTCTTTGTTGTAATTTTTTTTAATTATTATAAATTAATACTTGTTATTATATTTCAATAAAAAATTATATTTGTTATTATAAAATGTATTTGTGAAGCTTATACGAATAGAAACCCATGTGATCAGCTTAACTGTTGAAGGAAAATGAGAGATCTATGGACAAAATCTGCCCAAAATGTAGAAATGTAAAGTATTAATTCTCTCAAAATTCACTTTTATTAAAGATATGTTTAACAATTTAATATATTCTTTAATATTCACTCTTTAAGTATAAGTTATTTTATTTTTTCAAAAATCTATAGTTTTAACTTTTTTCAAAAGTGAGTTTTTTTTGTCTTTTTGAAAGTTCCATTAAATCTAAAAATTTTAATTAACACTTTATGATTGATATAGAGTTTTGATTCCAAGATCCTTTTATTCTGATAACATATGTCAAGTATCATTTTTTTCAAAAACTCAATCTTGTGATAAGTAAACCTAATAATTTATTTATATTTTTTAACACAAATTTTTTTTTAACTAAATTTCTAGCATCATATTCACTCCAATATTAAAGGAAAAAAAATTATGATTTTATATTTATTTTATGTTTATGTTTATTTTATTTATATGGTTAAATTATATTATTAATATCAAATTTTTAAATAAAAAATTTAGCTATTAAATTTTTTAAATTTTATGTTGATATTAAATTTTTAAATAATATAATTTAGTTCAATGTCTTTAAATTTTCATACATAGATCCCAAAATTTTGAATTATAGATATGTATGTTAGTAATTAAGCAATAACCTAGTTGTAAAGTTTTATGAAATTTTAAAAATTTCAAGACTTAAATCATACGATTTTAAAGTTTAAAAACTTACATACGAAGTTTTAAAATTTTAAGAACAAAATATTATATTTTAAAAATTTAAAGATTTAATATATAAATCTAATAAAATTAAGGAATCAATTGATATAGTTCGTAATAGTTTTATTAGTTTTTAGAATAAAAATTATATAATCCTAAATCAAGGATGATATAGTAATTCAAAACAATAATTAATAAAATTAATAAGTAATCCCACTGTTTTTTACAAACCATAATACCTAACGAGAATAATCATCCAAACCATAGCACCTTGTAATGACGAGAATAATTAATAATATAGCTACTTTTCAAGTTTGCTCTACTTTTTCCTTTAATTGCAGTATAATCGCGTTTTATTATAGAATTTTGACACTTTTACCCTTAGTTTTCATCTCTTCGATCTTCGTTAACACAACTTCATATCTACTCTTTTCATCTCATACTCCAGAACTACTCTTTACATCAATTATTCTTTCAATCTCATACTTCTAATAACGTCATCTCCTTGGTCTATCTCTAGCCATTATTATTCTTGTTCTTTTTGACAATCTCTCGCCATTATTCTTTTTTTTTTTTTACAATCTCTCACCATTATTCTTCTTTTTCATTAACGTTGTTTTTTTTTCCTTTCCATATCTTGATTTTGTGCTCTATAATCATGGCCTCGTGATTAAGTCATTGTGAAAATTATATAAGAAAAATATTATCGATATATTGAAATATATTATTTGGATTGAGTTGTGTATTAGATCATTCTCTTTAAGATGTTTCACAACTTTATCAAAATTTGTACAAGCAAACACAAGCTCGTCGTCCCCAGTATAAAATAGTCTAGAATTATTTTTCTATCTCGAAACTTCATTGCATTGATGAAATTCCCTTTAAAATATTTATGTTGCTCGAAAAACTTAAAAAATAATTTTGTATATTTTTCTTTGGTTTGCTACCAAGAGAAGTTTCTGAGTTGTTGAGTTGTATCCTAAAACTTAGAGTTATTTCCTTCTATTTATAGTTGAAAAAAGATATGTAATGTTTACACAATTATGAAAATAACGGTCACATAATTATGAAAATAACAGACACATAATTTAGCATTTTTTCTCATCAATTATTTTATTTAAATTCACATTATTTTCAACAATCCCTCACTTGAATTTTATATAAAAATAGTTTTAATCGGACTACCGATCAATTAAAAGTATAAGATTGTGCTTCAACAAAAGGTGTTTATCGACTTGAACCTTTACATAGTGTTGATGCTTTAGAATCTACTAGAGTAACTTGTAGTTTTGAACTCTATCTCTGAAATATTACACACACAACATTTTCAATGTGTAGTTCGAAAAACATGTGCTTTATGGCCATGCATGTTTATCTTAGTATAGTAAATGTTCTAGTAAATTTTGACAAAATTTTCATAGGAAACAGTCACACTTTCACATTCACATAGATGGGTCTATCAAGAGTACTTTTGTAGCTATGTACTTCACTCCACATAGAGTAGGGGTGTCCATGGTCCTGTTCGGTCCGATTTTGCCTAAAAAAATTTTAACCAAACCAGACCGTTCATATAGTTGAAACTGAATCGGACCGGACCATTTAGCTATCTAAAATGTTATAATTGAACAGTTTTGGTCCAGTTTTGAACAATTAATAATACATAAATATGATTCAGTTTAATATAATATAATTTAATAGGATACAATCAAATGTGATACTCATTTATCATTATACATAGATAGATATTATTGTTAAATACATAAATCACTAAATAAATACATAAGATGTTATCAAAATCAAAAATCAAAAAAAGATTACACGTGAAGAAATGAATTTCAAATATCTCGTTTACACAGAATTCTTAAACATATACAAACATCCAAACTCACAATAAACAACAATATATCATTAGATAATAATATTTAAAACTTACTCATTATTAATCATTAACGATCATTGTAGTGTCTTTATTGAACTCTACAATCAAACAAAATCAACATCTTCATAAATCTCTAGGTCATCATTGTATTCTGGTAAGAGGACATAGTCATTATTAATGAAAAAACGGAACCAATTTTGACTACATACTAATGTTTTTACCATTTTAGGATTCAAAGAACTCCTAAATGGATCAAGAATGCGCCCTCCTGTGCTAAAAGCTTATTCTGATGCAATAGTTGAAATTTAAATTGCTAACACATCACGTGCAATGAGAGAGATGATAGGAAACCTAAAAGAATTTTCCCTCCACCATTTTAATATATCAAACTTATCCAACATGACATTTTCACATAAGGTGTTCAAATATTTCTCAACCTTAGTTTTCAACTCCAAACTATTTTTCTCCTCTAAGCGTTTAAGAAATTTCAACTTTCTTGCTTCCTCAGATGAAGGAATCCTTCCTATTACATCTTGTGATTGAGTCACATTAGCTTGAAAATCCTTTCCATGCACTAACATATAGTAAGCTTTGAACAGATCCATAAAAGTATTTTTGACATTATCTCTCAATTTTTGAACAATTTCTAAATCATAAATCTCTTCAAATAAGAATTCTAAATACTCTAATTTGTACCTTGCATCAACTACAAATGCAACATACAACATCTTATTAGTCTTATCTACATTTCTCCAATACTTCTCAAATTTTGTTTTCATGCTAGTAGCCATATTTTTCAACAACAAGTCACCAGAACCACACCATGTAAGTATTTGAGATTGAATATTATGCAGTTTTGTAAAATATAAATTTGATGTGGTACATAAAGATGCATTGAATGCTAAAGTAGAGTCATAAAAAGTCTTCAAAAACTTGACAAAAACACCAGCATTCTTCCAATCATCTAATGTTGGCAGCCCAACATTCGATCGCTCCTCATGAAAATAAGAAATAAAGTTTGTTCCTTCCTTTTCTTCAAGACGATCAAATGCTTTTTGAAAATCTAAAGAAGATTTTAACATTAGATATGTGGAGTTCCATCTTGTAGGCACGTCTAGCACGACACTTCCATTGGACTCAATATTTTCCTTAATAGAACACATTTTAAACTTTTGTAATCTCAAAGGAGAGGATCTAACATATCTCACAGCACAACGAATACTCACAATAGTACTATGAAGATCTCTAAGTCCTTCTCTTATAATCAAATTCAAAATGTGAGCACAACATCGCACATGAAAAAACTCTCCACTCATAACAAGTCCATCATTCCAATTTTTTAGCTTCCTTTTCAAGTATGACACATCAGTATCATTTGAGGAAGCATTATCAAGTGTTATAGTGAATACCTTACATATACTCCAATCATGCAAACTCTCCCCAATCACGCAAACTCTGTTCTATCACTTTCCCAATTGTATCACCTTTATGATTCTCAACTTGACAAAATTTTATAATTCTCTTTTGTAATTTCCAATCTTTGTCAATATAATGAGTGGTTAGACAAATATAATTAATATTTTGAATTGAAGTCCAACAATCACTAGTAAGACAAACTCTTTGCTTTTCACTTATGAAAAAGTTCCTCAAACTTGTTTTCTCATCTAAATAAAGTTGAAACACATCTCTAGAAATTGTTTGACGAGATGGCACATGAAACTTAGGACAAATTTCAGATATAAAATCTTTAAATCCCTCACCCTCAATAAACCTAAAAGACAATTCATCAATAGTAATCATTTTTTCCAAAGCAACTCTAGCACGTTTTGCATCAAATGATACAACAACTAATTTATGAGTTGTCGTATCATCCTCTCCTTTTTGTGTTTGAAAACTTAACATCTTTTGTCCTTTATCTATTTCTTTAGGAATCTTCTTACATAAATTTTTGAAGTGATATATCATTTAAGTAGTTCCATTTCTTGTGGGATGAGCAACATAACTTTTTTTACAATAATGACATGTAGCTCTAAGATTTTTCACATCATAGGATAAAATATATGAAAAATGATTCCATATTTCTGACCTAAAATTTTTTGGTTTCTTCATATCAGATTTGTTATCGGGGTGAACATTACTTACTTATATTCCCCTTTTTGAAGATGAGTCATTTAAATTTTATGGTAGATTTTCCATTTCATTCGGATGAATTTCAGGTTCTATGTCTTCACTCATAGACATAATAAAGTCTGTAAATTGACTTGGTCCAATAAATTCATGTAAATCATCACCTATATATAGAATATATATTAGTACATATTCTTAATATATTAAAATATTATTTTTTGTACTTAATCAAAAATCATTTCAAAACTAAAATAATATCAGTCACCAAAGTGTACAAAGCTGGTAATTTTGTACAATTGAATGCTAATAAAAACTTTGTTTTTTATTATTTATTAACTTTTTCGATTAGTTACATTTAAAATATAATTATCTGCATAAATATTTAGTTTATGGTTACATATATGATATCAGACGTTAATGATTTAATAATACAGTTTGGTATTGAGAAACTTTATGCAATCTATAACAATATTAATTTAAATATTGTTTATGTACATTTTAAAAATTAAGAACTAATATGATTTAATAAGAACCTATAAAATTTATATTATGTTTGGATTCCTAAAGACTAGCCCATGAAATTGCTAAGTGGTCTCTTTTGGAATGCAGAAAAGAAGTTTTATTGTACAAGATTTTCCTCAAGTATCTGTAATATAATCAACTTAGAAACTTGTAATTATAGTTAGTATTATAAAATAAACTAATTACTAAAAAAGATTGATAAAACATGTATATCTACAACAAAAATTCATAGTGTAAATGTGTAATGCATATATGTAGTGACGTGTCACTATTAGACTAGATATTAAATTACAAAATTAAAATGTTGAAATAATTGTATAACTAATGTAATATATCAAGTTTCGTGAGAAAAAAACGTTTGTCATATTGACACTAATAAATTGAAAAATAAATAAGTGAATCTAAAATCTACTCCCAATCTCCCACTATCTTTACCCACCTGCCCAGTTAAAAAAAGAAAAGAAAAAAACAGAGCTTCAAAACTGAGAAAAAATTGCAGCAATCAAAAGTTGGAAACATGGAATAAAAATCTTTAAAAAGTAAACAATTGTAAGAAGCATATAAACTTGGATCTTATTTGTTTGTGATGGAGAGAGAGAGAGAGAGAGAACATACCCTGCTCCCCATGGTTTGACAGATTAATTAAAGACCGAGGAGAAGAAATATGTTACTAGCCACTCAATTACAAATCAAGCAGAACTAATGATCCCAAAATTTGAAAGATAAAAATATTATGAATTCATCAATATGAATACACATTAATCTAAAATTCATGATCTCATAATTCAAGTATTTTGAAACTAGATAAGACCTACACTAAACTATTATAACTAAAAAAATTTAATAGTAAAAATCAATTTATTCGATTACATTAATAAATCATGTTAATAAATTATATATAAAAAGTTATATTAACAAATCATGTTAATAAAAAAACACATTTTATTGTAAAAATCAATGTATTCTGTGAATATACTAAGACAATTTGTTTAAACACCTTTTAAATGTAGGAGAATAGTCATATAAATAAATAAATAAATAAATATTGGATACAAATGCCCTTAAACCTGTGACTTTTTTTGGGAAAGAAAATTTATTATCTAAACGAGTCCACAGTGGTTGTTGTTCATTCAGAACCAGCCCTAAGAACACTCTCTAGACCATCAACAAGACATGAATTTGAGCTGCAAGTTTAATTAACTTTCTAGATCAAACAAATATTAACTTTCTAGAAAATGATGCCTTTGTTACCTCTATTCTTACTAGACATGTACCTCTTGAAATTCATATTGATCAAACATTAATAAAATGAACTATATATATTTAATCTATAAAGAGAGCTTAATCAAAATAATTAAGCTTTAAAAGAGGTAATTAGTTTCCACCATTTAAAAAAAATTGAACTCTATGAGAAAATATTGTTTAGACTTTAGAGTTCAGACTAACAAAAAAATGATATACTATTCAGATTTCAGAGTTCAGACTTATCATTCAGTTTATTCAGGGAAAAAACTACTACCAGTAGTAGTAGACCACATACCTATTTTGTGATTTTCATCCATGGTTGTCATGACACGATGCGACGCGAGGAGAGATGGTTAGTTGTTGGTGGAAGCGACGCGAGGAGAGGTAGCTAGTTGCTGGTAAAAGCAATGCGTGGAACAATGGCTAGCTGCTGATGGAAGCAACGTGAGGAACGGTGGCTAGTTGCTGGTGGAAGCGACGACGGCCAGACCAAGAGCCTAGACGGTGAACGCAGATCGTAGAGGAAATGAGGCATTGAAATTTCTAGGGTTAGGGTTACGGCTTAATGCCTTAACTTGAAAACAATATATATATACCCCGGTTTATAATATTTTATATAAAAAAATTATTTATTTAATAAAACCGGTCTGGTTCGGTCCGATCGGTTTATAATATTTTATAACCGGACCAGACAGTTTTAAAATCGGTTTTACTTAATTCAGACCGAATTGGACCGTTTCATTTACAAAACTGCTCAGTTTGGTCCAGACCGAACCGGTTTTTCAGTTTAAACAGATCTGGTCCAGTTTTTAGACAGCCCTAACATAGAGTATAGATCTCATTAAGAGTTAATAATTAATTCATCCTTTCTGTCGCTTCAGGATTTCATGCTTCTAACAATATAGAATGAGATTTCATAATAGCATGATTGATCTTATATTACTTCATGACTTGTTATTACTCATTGAACTTATTTTTTGGGATCTCTAGTTTATAAGTTAGGTTACCATCATGGGTAACTCTTAATTCTAAGGGCATCAATATCATTCCTTTTGAGGTTTTGAAAATCTTCTCCCTTGTTAATCCTTTCATTAAAGGATCAACTAAATTTTCATCAATACATACATGATCCATTTTTATTGCTCTTGTGGAGAGAAATACTCTAACAGTACTGTGCTTACGACGTATCCGTCGTCTCTTGCCATTGTAATAACAGTTCTGAATTTTTGCAATAGCTGCAAGACTATTGCACTGAATTTGGACATCTAGTATCAATATTTCCCATAAAGGGATCTCAACTAACAAACTTCTTAACCAACCTACTTCTTCACTAGTAGTAGTTAGCGCTATCATTTCAAACTCCATCTTAGATTGAGCCAAAATTGTCTCATTTTTAGACTTCTAAGAAATAGCTCTACCGACAATGTTAATTATATAGCCACTAGTTGTTTTAGAGTCTTCTGATAGGATGTTATTATTGTATCCTTCTAGAACAGTAGGAAACTTCTTATAATGCAATCCAAAGTTCATAGTTCTCTTAAGGTATCTCATGACCATTTCAATTGCATTACAATGCTTTATATTAGGTTTATTGGTAAACGTGCATAGTATTCCCATAACATAAGCTATATCTGCCTTAGTGTAGTCAATAGTATAACGTAAGCTACCAATGATGCTTGCATACTCAAGTTGTCTAACACCATCTCCGGTATTCTTGAACAACTTTACACTAGGATCATAAGAAGTACATGCAGGTTTGTAGTTAAATTAATTATATTTCTTTAAGATTTTCTCAATGTAATGAGATTGATATAAAAAAAGTTCATTTTCGGACCATTTTATATCAAAGTTAACACACAACAAATTTTTCACATTATTCACAACATGAATATTTGACCCAAAAATAAACATGTCATCCACATATAAATATATAATAGTACAAATATCATTTTCTCATTTATAATAAATGAATTTTGTCACTTTCATTCATTTTAAATCCACTTGAGATAACTAGATTATCAATTTTTTTCTGATTTATATGTAATGTATTATCATATATCTTTATATATAATTTATTATATCTATCTCCAATAGAGACGCTTATGATTGCTTTTAAAGCTCCGATGGGTCTCCAATTATGGCTTCTGAATCTCTGATGACCCCATCTGAGTTTCGACGATCGTTACAGAACGAAGGTCAAATGTAAAGTCTTACAATCAACATTCATCAATAGTTTTCAATAATCGACGATGACAGGCAACAATCATCGAAACTTTAATAAAATCAATCGATAATAATTGTCATAACAAGACTTTGGTTTCATTTTATTAAGGTTATAAAATAAGAGATTTTTTCATGTTTTTATAAAATAATTCAATAGAAAGTTGTGATTTTTGGGATGTGTTGCTAATAGTTATATAAAGTTGATTAATTTTTCATAGATGAGTATACTTGGGATAAAAACTGTATTAATACTTGGTCGTTGGTACTGTTGTCACTTTTTCACTGTTCTTGGGCCATATCATACAGGGCTATGGGCTACGAGGCCCATCGAGAACACCATTGGTCTTATTTATATTTTCCTAAACTTAGACTCGGTCTTTCTTTAACAATAGAATTAGGAAAGGTAAGAACGTAAGAGGGAGAACTATGAATTTCCAAATCATCGATTAAAAAAAAAGCTTTATAATTTTGAGATCAAAATCAACATCTCAATTTTATAATCAAGTCATATAGTAAAAACTTCTTCTAGTATAGTTGATAAATGATTGGGGAGTTCCTTATTAAAATATCCCACCAAAATATATTTTAAAAGTCTTATAGTAAAAACCCATGATCAAAAATTATATTTCATGGTTATGATATATTAAAATAAAACACAATTACTTAATTTCAATATGATCTTAACATTCTTACATTTTTTTTTGGTCTGTGTAAGTTATCGAAAAAATAAAATATTGAATATTGAGAAATAAAAAAAAGATGATGAGTTAAATAGAAAATGAAAACAAAACACATGTCACGGTTTCACCAAATGAATTTATATGCTTTATTTTTCATATTTTAAAAAATAGAAAACAGAACCAACAACCGAATTTATATTTATCTTTAAAAAATATATTAAACACAAAAAAGAAAATAGAACACATTTTAAAATGAGCAGCCCTAAATAATATTCTTAATGTACATTTAGCACTGCAATCCGAAAACAACTCTAAATAATGAGCCCATCGATTTTCGGCACACAGACTTTAGATGGACAGGAAAAGGACGAACGGATTGTTACTGTTTTTTTATCAAAAAAAAAAAAAATTTTAATACACATTTTTTAAAAAGTTTTACTTTAATTATTTTTAATAATAATGGGAAAAAATTTTATTTTTAACTATTTAAGTATTGCTAAAATGGGGATTCTAATTAAATATATTAATTTATTTTTTAATGTTATTTTCTCTCTTTTGTCTTCTTGTAACAAAAACGAAATTTACGAAGACGAGTTTTACGAAACAAAATTTTGATGGGTGTTTCTTTTTCCATTTTTAAAAAATACAATAATTGTATTTATTAAATCATTGTGATGAAAAAAGAGATGAAATATTTGAGGCCCCTAGTTAATTAATCAGAGTCTACTTTCTTGGTTATAAACAAAAACCGGCATGCTTAAGCACCATATCCAAGGTTATATATAGATATGCTTCAAGTCTTCAATTATCTTTCTTTATTTCCAGCTTCAAGTGGTTGACAATTTTGAATTTAGATTATTATTATTATTTTAAAAACATGTTTTAGTATAAGATGGGAAAGAAATAAACGAGGGAATGTTTTTAACTTCTATTAGCTGTAAATAGCAAAAAAATGATGAGGGTAGGAGTTATTTTGGTGTTAAAATCATGAGATTTTGTTTAAAAAATATATCTAATACAACAGTTTTAAAAATAATTTAAGTATGATTTAATTTAAAAATAAATAAATTATAATTCATTGAACAATTAATCAATTAAATTCTTCTTTTCTTTTTCTAATCCATCTCACTTTCTTCTTGTCTATGTTTTTTTAATTCTTGTCTATAGAAAACATATCTCATACAACAGTTTAAAAAATAATTTAAATATAATTTAATTTAAAAATAAATAAATTATAACTCAATTAACAATTAACCTGTAAAATTCTTCTTTTACTTTTCTAATCTCATCTTATTTTCTTATTTTCTCTCTTTTCTTAATTTTTGGTCTTATTTTCTTTCTCTCTCTTCTTATTTTTTAAAATAAAATTAAAAATAAAATAACTTTGTCCAATAATTTTTAATAAATAATAATTTATTTTTATTATAAATAAAAAATAATTTATATTTATATAATAAAAATTATATAATTTTTATAACAAATAACTTATCAAAATTTTATTATAAAATAATAATAATACATTATAAAATAATTATAAACTTTTAAATTATTAAATTTTACTAAATAATTATAATAATTTTTACGAAAAATTATTGACAATTAAAAAAAATAAATTATTTAAGATTAAAAAATTAAAAAATAGATTACATTATAATACATATCTCTAATATTATTATAATTTTAATTATTATTAAGATAACAAATATTTATTAATAATAATGTTATTTAAGTATTAAAATATAATTGATTAGATATACTTTATCTATTTTATTATATTAATAATAAAAATAATTATAATAATATTACATTAGATAATATTTTCACGCAAAATTTGCGATATAATATTATATGTTTATATTGTATATTGTAAAAAGTTGGATAGAGAGGTTTTAGAAATTTTTTAATAATATAATTATTTTTATGAATATTATTTTTTATATCATAATTATAATTATTTATTAAATATAATTATAATTACATTTATTAATAATAATAATAATGGATTATATTATTTATGAATTATCAAAATGATTAGCATATCATTTTCAATGTACGTATAAATTTATATTTATTTTATTATAAAATAAATTATTTTTTATTTTTTATATTAAAATTTTAATAATGATATGATAGAAGATATTTTTGTATTTAAAATTAATTATAAATTTATAAGATGTTAATATTTTTTTATATTTATAATAATTATGTTTTGTAAAATGGGGTTGATATATATATTTTATTTTTTACAAAAATAAAATTGACTAAAAAATGAGTTTTTAAGTTTAAGGTTAATTTTTATTCATTCTTAAACTAAAATACACTTTAACCTTTTTTTAAATTATTACATATGATATTCTCGTTATAGACAAAATATGATAGGAAACTACCGTAATAGACAAGGAGCGTTATAAATTTTTATTTTATTCCTATTAAAAGAATTTCAAAAATTATTTGTCCGTTATTGTTTTAAAATAGCTAAAACATTTGTTAGGATGGACATGGATACGTAACAACCATAACGAGTAAAATCTGAAATATATATAGATATATATATTTAAATAACTTTATATTATTAATTTTTTAATTTTTTGTACATTATAAACATATTTTATCTTAATTTATTTACTGAAATAACAATAATTATTTATTTATATACTCACTTAAAATAGCTAAAACATTTGTTATTCTGTAAGGATTCAACTTGTAAACACAACTTTGATTAGTATTAAAGATAACCAAAATATAATTTCAAAACTTGTAAGTATTTATTAAAAAAATTTACACATCATTTCATATTAAATGTTATACAATTTATTACTATTTAAATTAAATTATGTTCATTTAGACCTATTAAATATTAAATATCATTAAATTAAATCATATTTAATATATTAAAATATATTTTTTTTATTATAAATTTTAAAAATATTAATTTTTTATATAGTTTTTCATTTGTCTTTTAAGTCAAACTATGAAATTACTGTTCTCATTTTGCACCAAATTTCTAGAATGATCCGTGACTCTTTATCTTATATAAATTGGTCCACTAATTTGATGTGATTCATAGATGGTTCTAGGACCAAGCTTTAATTGTGGGCATTTTTCAACTGTCATGTAATTTTAATGTGATGGTGATCTGGATTTTAGTGGCTCATGCCTTCTTCTTTTTTCCCCACTGAAGGCATGCATCTTTCCTTTCCTTTTAAATACATAAAGATGACTTCAGCAAAAAGTATAAAAATACCAAAAACAACACATATAATATATATATATATATATAATCCAACATAATATTATTGTTATTAAAAGTATTATTATATATTATAATTATATTTATTAATAAAACTCACGTAACTTAAAATTTAGGATATACTTTTCATATTATTAACTTTTTTCAGCATGTGATATCAGTTAATTAGTTAAGCTGATTCTGATCCCCTTTCTGTTAAAATTTAAAATTGACCAAGATGACGAGAAGTTACTGACTAGTTCTTTCTGGCCTAAAAGTCAAAGCCCTAACTGGCGTTCAAAATCTTAAGAATCAAGCATTTAAATATATAGTTAAGCTTTCAAGCAAATATAGTAATATATATACATACATTACAGTTTATGTTTCATAGTTTGGAAGTTTTTAGGGTTTAAATGCTCCTTGTGATCAGTTGTAAAAAAGACAAAAAGTAACATTAGAAATAATCAAGCCGCCAATTGGTAGCATATAGTAGACAAGTGAAAAGTGATTCTCTATCTATAAATTATTTTACTTAACTTCATAAACAAGCAATAACATAATTTATATATTTAAAATAAAGAGAAGTATATACTTAGCTTTGGTTAGAGAAATCTTCTTATATCAAATGATATGCTTTGTTGTTTTCGACTCAAGATTTAAATTAATTGCTCATTAATTTGTAGTAATAATGACAAAGAGTATGACAACAAATCCGAGTCAGTATGGACCCCAATTGAAAAATTGGTATTCTAAAAGTGCAAATAATTGATCTCAATTAGATATTCTAAAACATGTAAACTCAATTAAAATTTTAATTGAGTTGTTGGTATTAATATAAATATTTTAATATTTTAATTTGATTTAATTTAATTTAATCTATTTTCAAATAAATTGGACCGTGAATTATATGAACTAATCCATTTAGCCTTCTGAAAAATGAAATAAAAATATTTATAATTTTATTTTAAAAAAATTAAAATAAATATTATTTTTTTATTATATTTTTGTAAAAAAGAAAAAGTAATATTTTTTAATAATAATTTTTCATGAAGACATTATTGTAATTATAAAGATATCATCATTAACAAATAAATTCTGTTGAATGAACTAGATTTTTTAAATTTATTAGATTAATTTTAAATGAATTAAAATAAAATTAACTACTCATTTAACATACATCTATATTGTTGTTTTTATATTAAAAAACTAAATATATGCTTTAAACGGGAATCAACAGGGTAAATATCATAATTACTTTACAAGCAGTTCGTTTAGTTAATTTAGGAGTTATGGTATGATACTGGTTATGATTGATTCAAAGAATGGGATCATAAAAAAATAGTACTGGTATTTAAAATTGAATTCAATCAAAATAATATTATTATAATTATATTTATTTTAACAATAAAATCAAAACAAGGATACATACATTTAGATATAAATTTATAAAAATATAAATAAAATTAAATTAAAAAATTAACCCTCCTTTTACTAAAAAATAATAAAACATGATATTATAAATATGACTAAAAAAATAAATATGTCACTTTTATACGGATATTTGAAAGAATAATAAATTTTTAATATTAGTGAAATATTTTCATTCAATTTTAAATTAACAATCAAATAAAACATAATAATAAATATAATTCTTTTTTATTATAATTATACCAAACAAACAAGGTTTCTACTTTAAATAACATACCATTTAATTATTAGATAAATTCGCGTAGCATTTTTTTGGTTATGTGTTGTTAAAGATAATTTATAAAATTAATATTTTAATAATAATTAAAAAAATATAAAAAATAAATAAAAATATTATATTATTTATTATTGTATTGTTACTTTAAAAAAGATGAAGATAAAAATGTTATAAAAATAACAAATAAACTAAAACGTTCATCTTTGACGTAATTAAAATACTTAGTTATATCATCTACCATTTATTTATTTGAGGAGTAGCACTTTATTATGACACTAAAAAAAATCTTTATTATGACTAGAAAAACAAAACATTTCTGTTAATCAACAATCTAGTGTGATTCTTGCCAACTATAAATTTAATCATCGGCGCCCAATCCGCATATTATCCCTGGGCAATGATCCTTATACAGTGCATTGGATCGGATGGACCCACGCGATCCATTATCAAGGTTTTATTCAATAATTATGTAATTTCATGTATTGAAAAACGTAATAAGGTGTAACTTTAGAATAATAAAATAATTTAAAGAGTTGTGATCACATCTGATAAAAGTATTATAAAATTAATAAAAACTTGCATAATCTTAAAAATACATAAAATATTAATTTTAATATATGAAAATTAGATTAAATTTATACATATTTTAAAAAAGTGTTAATCTAGAATCCAATATGCACAGTATATTTGTGAATTTTTTTTTATCGAATTGAATCCAAAAAACTATCCACAATTTTTGTATTTTAGTCTAAATTGAACTTACGTTTTTAGAAGAAACATATATATGTTTAGCAAATTCTAAAAAATTTGGCAGTGATTTCAACGTTTTAATTTCTTAAATAATTAATGAACGGAGGATATATAGCAGAAGTTGCCTCTAATCATCTTCACGTATTTAGTTCACGGGAGATCTAATATCAAAGTTCACGAGCATGTAAGCACAAAAAGACGCCTTAAAAGGTCATCCTTTGGTCCCATTCGAACATATCATATTCGTTTATGGCTGTCATCAAAACATTAAAATAAAATAAAAATTTGTTCCTTGTAGTAGCTAGTCTCGAAAATTGGTATTATATATATATATATATATATATATATAGTTGCAATAAAATAATAGCTTCATGTTCCTCAAGTAGTACAGGGAAAGTCACGAGTATTTATAAAATCATTCAAGTTGATTTAGGAAGATATTAAATTAATTCATCATATTTACGACAGAAGAGGAAAGTTGACAAAAAAAAAAAATATTGTGTGTTTCACCTAGATTCCTATTTTCCTTTTAAGTAACAAGTTTTGACTACAAAAGTTTACATATATATATATATATAAATAAATAGGATAACTGCAGAAAAATCTTTATTAACACAAACCACGAGAATTATCAGAAGATATAATCTTAGCAACGACAAGAACCATGATATATCATATGTCGAATACATATAATTGTAGCCTTGTGTGAATGTTTGCACAAATAAATACAAAGCAATAATTAATTAAGAACAACCAGCCTATAAATAAGACACGTCCTATCTAACAGAATCATATAAGAAATAAGAATGCTGTTCTTTCATAACATTATTTTCGTTCTTTGAGAACAACGAAAAGGAAATTACAATTAAATCTCAAGTTTTGTCTCAACTCTCAATCCCAATTGATCATAATTTTATGGATTCTAAATCAAAACAAATAGCACTTTTATATCTAAACTTAGGAGTAATAACATCACAAATAAAAATTGATATTTTCAAAAAACATAATTAAAGTCAGAGCAATTCAAATTTTTACCAGACTTATTACTGAAGCAGTTCTAAAAAATAAAAATAAAAACTACAATAATAATAACAATTATTACTCAGGTTACTACCTCCAAAAATATATATAGAGAGAGAAATGATATCTTTGAAAACAATGTATTATTCTAATTTAAAGTTTAAATTTTAAAATTTATAGTTTAAGTTTATAAAAAAATATGTAATTATCATCCGACATGTAATAGACGACATTCATAACGTATCAATCATGTATAATATATATATATAAAAAAAAATATATAAATAAATAATTAGATTTATCTATCTAAATTAATCAATCTAATTTAATCTATAATATTTAAATTGAATTAGAATGAAAAAATTTATAATTTGATCTAATTTAAATTATAAAGTATATTAAGTTTGGATGATTAAATTTAAATTTACAGATTTTGTAGCGATTCAATTTGAATGAATTACTATTAAAATTATAAATAAATATATATTTTATTTATAATATATTCTATGTAAATATTATATACATATCACAATTATATTAAATTAATATTTTTATTTAAAAATAAATATTAATATTAAATATTTATAATAGTTTAATACTTATTCAAGCATAAGCTTTATTTTTTATTTTCTTAGTTGTAACAATAAAAAATATATTTTATAAAAATTAACCAATTTAAAATTTAAATTTTATATATATTATGTTTTATATTTAACAATAATTTATAAATAAATTTTAACATTAATTTAACATTATTTGATCTGAAAAATATGATTAAATTTAAAATATGATTTAGATTGAAAATATTCAAATACATTAATCTGGATCAAATTTGAATTTATGAAAATAGTTAATTTCGATTCACTACTCACCCAAATCACATTACTTACTTTCTTTTTATCAAATACTGTGTAATTGAGTTCTTAAAAAAAATAAAACACAAAATTTATATTTTATTGACCTAAAATACTATATTATCACTTACTCTAATAACAATAAACAATTACATGTATGTGTATATATAGACAATCGTTCTTGATACAAATTATTTAATAAATATTTTTATCGAATAATCTCGACTTTTGAATAAACACAAGTATATGTATTTTTAGTTACAATTAAATATTTTCTTTAATTTTATAAATTATTTATTAATATAAGTTTCTATATTTATTGATATTTATATATTTAAATAATTATATCCAAATTTCATGATTTATAAATATTATTTGTCTACCTTCAGAAAAAAAAATACAAAAAGTTACTTAACACCACAATATTATTGATTTCAAAACGGATAACGAAGATGATGACAGAGAAATTCTCATACACATGAATCTGGGGATAATATCCTAGCACAAAATGTATAAAGTTTTTTGAAGAGATTAGAGAGAGAACATGCTTGAAGAGAATTATGACAGAAAAGGGACAGGAGGCAGAGAGGTCAAATATTTTTAGAGATAGGATGATGAAAATGAGGTCGGCACTGCCTTCCAACAAGGGCATATATATTTCCTAATTTCATGGCCACAGAAAAGAGCGATAGAGACACTATTACGACTGTACAGTGTCTGCCTTCCAACAGAAATCTTGATGTTTGCTTAAAATATTCCCACCCTCTTTCTCATCTTTTTTCTAAAACTTCCGTTATTTATAACTAACAACAATCTCACTTTAATGACTCGGTTATCAACTTAAAAGTTAGAATAAGCACCCTCAACCTAAAACAAACTATAATTAGGATATATTTGCTTGTGCTCAAGGGGTTTCAACAAACATAAAATGTATTTTTTTTAACTCTAAAGCACTTTTACAGAGTTAAGAGGCAGAAACAAACACAACCTTCATATTGGAAGGAAGGCAAACTATATACACTTCTTATTTTTTAAATAAACACATACTCGTGTATTTGGCCCACAAAACGAATCCACAATGCTTATTTGCCCAAAGAGCACATACTATTTATAAAAAAAAAAAAAAAAGCAATTGATAACCATACAATCATTCGTGTCCATTACTTTAACAATGTGAGACAAAATTTCTTCATCATTAAATTTTTTACAAAAAAGAGTACGAAGAGCCAGTTCCGCTACTTTAAGCATCATTAACTGAGTGTTAAAACATATTTTTAAAATTTTAAAACTTTATAATATTAACGAATATTTATAAATATATTAAACGTATTTTCTGTTAAGTCGCGTTGGTAAAGTAAAAAGCGTGACAAATATTCGCTATAAATCTAGTCAATCCCTTCGGAAAATTTGTCTTTTAGGTTGAGTTAGCGCAGGTTTTAAGTTGATATCGGTAGGCTTCTTGTTTTCTCCGTCTTTCGTTAAGCGCCGTGTAGTAAATCCGGAATGCATGTTCTCATATTTATTTTATAACATGAATATATTTTTTAGAAATGCTAACCATACTCTCTTACTTAATAAGATAACATCTGTAGTGATAAATATTCTAAAAATAATAAACCAATTTTAACTCGATTAAAACCTAACCCTTTGCTATTATTTAGAGCTTTTATCAACATGCATGTGTCATCCAAGAGTGAATAAGGGAGTGTGGCTTGCAACTAATCATAAGGGTTCGGGATACTATATATAAATTGTGTTATTCTTTTTCGCTAACCTATAATTGGTGCTTTCTAGAATTAATAACAAATATTTCAGAAATTACCAACAACACTACATGAATATCTTGGTTCAAACTTCAAAGCTCTCTTTTCTTTATTTTTTATTTTCTCTAGAAAACATTACTGTAAACAGAGATTAAAACATTTACTAGTAAAAGAAAAATATTCAATTCTACAAATATTTGACGAGCATTATTACAAAAATCAATCACACAGAAGCTAAGCCAAGACCATACTATTGTTATTAGCTCTTATTTTAGCAAATATATTATTATATATCTATTATTACTATAATTTTTTTAAAAAACTGAAATGTCTATCATCATATTGGTTATTATTATCATTATCATTTGGGTTTGGAAAGGGAGGAGACAGTTTACTTTGCCCTTTCTATCTGAGAAACTCTAGGGTCATTGAGAAGTTGGAACTTTTACTTAAATCACTGGAATAAGAAAATGTGTATGTCACCAATCTTCGGATGTTGAGACATGACCTAACACTCTATTTAAATATAGGTTTTATGTAACATAATGCTTTGGACAAACATTTAAAATTTAACCGTTTATGATTATTAGATTTAAATACGTGATTTATCACTTTATATTAGAGTATAAATATTTAAAAAAAATATAAGTAATTAAAAAAATGTGAATACTCCAAAAAAAAAACATAAGTAATTAAAAAATGGAACAACGATTAACTTATACCTTTTAAAAAAAATGGAAACAAGAAAAGAGAGAGGGGGTGGTCGAGTTGTAGACATGGATCAAGAAGACAAAGTACAATAAAGGAGTAGCCCGTGAACGATGCATGTGACCATATAAAGTGCTGTTATAATCAGTGCTCCTTGACACTCCAGCTTATAGACCCACTCACGTGTCTCTTTTTGGCTTTTCTATCCCTACTACTAATATAATATTTGTCATATCATTGGTTATATTTAATACATAATTAATCAACTTAGATCAAAAGCCGATTATTTTTCTCATTTTTGTCTCGTTATGTCAATTTAATATTACACTATATATCTAGTAGTAGGGAAAAAAAGTATAATAATAGGTATATACTTATTTTATAAAGCAATAATGGTTTGTTTCTCTATGGTAGGTCCAAAATGAATTAATACTGGCGTATATATATGTTCATCAGCGTTTTATCCTAAGCAATTGGGTGAATCACATGCAACAACACAGTGACACATGGCAAAAGGTGGGACCTATTATAAGCTCAACAAATTCACAAAAAGAAAACGGGGCAGAAGAAGAAAATAGAATGAACATAACTACCAAGCATTATCAAATAATGTATATGTTTGTATTATGCATATGGCTGCACAGTTTATTTTCTTTGGATTTCTCTCCTTATTTAAACCCAAACAACACTAGTATTGTATATCTATAACATTTCAATCTCAACGTATTTGTTTCTCTTTCCCTCCCTCCAGCCTCCTCCTCAAGCCCTCCTATCTTTCTACCACCTACATTGCACTAAAATGAGTGGGTTGAGTTTCAGAAGCCTCACATTTATGTTTATCATAGCATTTATAGTCTGGTCAGCTAATTTTGAAAGCTGCATTGCTAGAAGAAACAGACATTGGAGAGAAAACAGAGTTGCCTCTGCTTCTTTACAAAAGAAAAAGGGAAAAAACCATAGTGGTAGTAGTAGTGGCCAATACCACCACAGTGGCAGTGCACCCAAAGCAAAAGCTCCATCACATAATAAGGTGAAACCACCACCATTGCCACCTCAGAATCCCTATCCTAAAGAAAACACCCCTACAATCCCTCCACAAAAGGGTCAAACTACTGGGAATTCTGTCATCTTTAATGTGCTTGATTTTGGTGCTAAGGGTGATGGAAACACAGATGACACGAAGGTGTGTTCATTAATATTTCTTTAGTTTGTTGTTGCTTGAGAATTCGAGGTGAAATTTTTAGAAAAGAAGCTTTTTCAGATGTTTTTAACATCAGAATTTAAGTACTTCTATGGATTATGAATACAGTCGGTAAGCATGTATTTCAGGAGTGCAAACTATAAGAAAAGTTTGAAGCATATTAGGTAGGCTGTCTCTGTTTAACGTAAATTCTGGTATTAGTGTTACGCCCACTGAAATCATTGTTGACTGGCCCGCAAACTTATAACTTTGAGAATTTATATTATTACTAGGTTTGTTTCAATCACAAGAAACGTAACAGTAAAATCCAACCTAGTTTTCACTCTCCATATTAGATTTTGAGAAAAGAATGCAAAAACAGCAGTTACTTCATTGTAATGTTTTCTTCTTTTTCTTTCTTTCTTTTGCTGGGGAGATGGAGGATTAACCACGGTACCTCACAGAAACAAGTAGTACTCCATGCTCTAGCTCCTTACAATTATCTGGTGAAGATTTTTTTTTCCAAACATCTAGTCAGGATTTAGGCTCGATGATTTTAACTAACTTCTTATTTGTGTTTCAACGTTTTTTCACCATTAGAACCTTTTATCTGGTAGAAAAAAAGGCAATGAAAGCAAGCCTTCTTCTTTTTCTTCTCTTTTTTTTCTTTTAGTCCACATGAAGAAGAAACACTAGCTAGTACTATTTATCTCATACTTTTAACCTAAGGTATATCATATTAGATTGTTCCATGGGTCTGACATTGAAGAAAAAAGCACCAACAAATTTGGTTACAAGTTGTGACAAACTGTTTCTTTTCCTAAAAAAAAAAAACCGTTTTTTCTCATTCCACCATTTGTAGTACAATTTCTCTAGTTAATGAAAATTTTCAATTTTCTAGAAAAACAGTCCTATCTATAAACTTACTTATTCTTAGCTAAGAAAATGGTCCTCTCCACTTAATTATCAAGCATGTATAAAAAGCAAAATAGGACAACAAACATACCAAGCAAAAAGATTAGCAAACAAACAATTACCAAGAAAAAAAAAGTTGGGCCAACCTGAAATGTTATTCTAGTTAGGGCAGTTGGGTTACTATTGCAATAATAATTGTAGGCACATTCTCTGAAAAATGACGTAACTGTGTTACTACGAATTCAGTTACTGTTAATACCTGACCGGAAATTCTATGCCGTGTTGTGATGCAGGCATTTCAAGTTGCATGGGCCGCTGCTTGTAAGGTCGAGGCATCAACGATCATCATTCCATCAAGATCACAATTCCTAGTGGGGCCCATTTCATTCTCTGGCCCATATTGTGCTGCAAATATCGTATTTCAGGTAAATTGGTAAATTATCAGCTAGTTTAGTCCTAAAGAACACACTAAATAGCAACTCATTTTAGCAAAAATAAAAATAAAAAATTATGCCACAAAGAAAAAGGGAATGCTTTATCCCAACTCATCATAATTATCAACTATAAAGGTTATGTAAGCAGGACCATTTCACTTGCTTGATACCCATGTATACAATTTACCCAACCCAAATGTTTTAATCATAATTTAAGTCCTAAATATTAATCACTATGAAGCCCAGATACAAGTTCACTTAGTTAGCCTTAAACTATGCTGATCAATGATTTTTTTTGGTCCCCCCCCAGCTGGATGGTACAATCATAGCTCCAACAGACTCCAAAGCATGGGGCAAAGGTCTGTTACAGTGGCTAGAGTTCACAAAGCTAAAAGGAATAACGGTTCAGGGCAAAGGAATCATCGACGGAAGAGGCTCAGTCTGGTGGCAACAAGTCTCTCCATTCGATGATCCAATAGATGATGATTTAAAACTCATTCTCCCGTTAAACAGTACAGTACAACAGAAACCATCAATGCCGGTATATATCTTCAAACCTTTCTACCTTCCAATACACATTCAGTTTCTTAATTGATAGTGCCAAACTGATCATATTCTTCCTGAAATATGTGTGGTAGATAAAAGGCAAGCTCAGCGGGAAAATGCCAATGATCAAGCCAACTGTAAGGACCACTCAGAAAGTACTTCCAAACTAATTACTCAATGACCATGCATAACAGCAAACATGATTGTTCATTTTTATTTTCACAGGCCCTGAGATTTTATGGGAGTTTTAATGTGACGGTCACAGGCATAACAATTCAGAACAGTCCTGAGTGCCACCTCAAGTTTGACAACTGCGTTGGAGTACTGGTCCATGATATGAGCGTCTCGTCTCCTGGTGATAGTCCCAATACAGACGGCATTCACCTACAGAACTCCAAAGATGTGTTAATACACAGCAATACTCTCGCATGTGGTAATTACGTCACTTATAAATAACTGTCATTTAGCAATCAAATTCATAGGGACAATATGGAACATAAGTGGGGGTCCATAACTTGAAAACCAGAAGCCAAAACCTTAGACTTGAGGCTACTGGCTACAAACCACCAGAGTTTGTGCATTTTTTTATTGCATTTATCTAAGTTACAAACGAGTCAGATACCCAAAAAAAAAAAACACAAAGTAGAGCCTGAGAGAGGATCTCAGATTCAAGGCACAAATGCAGAGTCTTATCCTACCTGCAGTCTTATTCCTCCCCCACTGACAGTTTCTAACCACTAATAACTTGACACATGACAATAAGTAATCTACAAGTGCAAGCATTATAGCCACTCGTACCCCAAATCATCAGTAAGCCATCTAATAAAACGATTAGGTTTTTAACCCCACAGATGCACTAGTTTTGTTTTACTCCCTCAATTTTCCCCTGTCTTCATCAGGTACTAGAACTACTTTCCTATGCCTGTCACATAAATGCATAAATGCAAAGTGCATGATCATAATAATGTTTACTACTCTATATTGCTTGTTCCTTGAACATAAAAACTTTAACTCTGAAAACAAATTATTGAGACAGAATATCGTAAATATCCTTACAAAGAGGACAAGCAGTGGCCAAGACTCAAAATAAGAAAGAGACATAGTGCACGACAAGATAATAAATATGAAATAGCTCTAACACTTGAGCAGTGAGAATTATATCATGACAGCTAAAGTCTCTAATATGCAGTAAACAATTTTTTTTTTTTTTTTGCACCGATTAGAATGAAACAGATGATAAATATGAAACTCGAAAAATGTGAGTTAACTAATAGTTCTTAGGATTCCAATACATTATGCAGGAGATGACTGCATTTCAATACAAACTGGGTGCTCAAATGTTTACATACACAATGTAAACTGTGGGCCAGGGCATGGGATCAGCATTGGGAGTCTAGGGCGGTACAACACCAAAGCCTGTGTCTCAAATATTACAGTCCGAGATGTCACGCTGCATAACACGATGACTGGCATCAGAATCAAGACATGGCAGGTAATAATCGAATTTTCAATACTATATGACTGAAAATACAACCAAGAATTAGAATCAAGCAAGACTCTCAATCAACCTGAGGTAAAATTGATCTCACTAAATTAAAGAAAATTCAAAGTGAAATAGTCCCTTGTTTAGTACCAATGGCTATTTCTTGAATACGATGAATATTTAAGTCAACACAAAATTTTAAAGCCTTAATTAGCTTCAATCATTCAGGATTATTTGTTTCAAAGTTTCAAATTCATGTTTGGAACTGCACTACAAATGCTTGGGAAAAAAATTATAATAACTTCAACTATTAATCTGCAGGGTGGATCAGGCTCTGTGCAGGGAGTGCTATTTTCAAACATTCAAGTTTCTGAAGTTCAACTCCCAATTGTGATTGACCAGTTTTATTGTGACAAAAGCAAATGCAATAATCAAACATCAGCAGTAGCTTTGTCAGGAATAAACTACGAGAGAATAAGAGGGACATACACGGTAAAACCAGTGCATTTCGCTTGTAGCGATAGCCTACCATGTCAAGATGTAACACTAACTGCTATCCAGCTGAAACCACAGCAAGAACAATATCACATGTATGATCCCTTCTGCTGGCAGACGTTTGGAGAGTTAAGAACTCCAACCGTCCCACCAATTAATTGTTTACAGATTGGCAAACCATCACGCAATAGAGTCCAGTCTGACGGTGACTTATGTTGATTCCAAACAAGGTGTTCAATGGTTTATTCATATGTGTGGTAGGCATGATTTCCCAACCCTGTCCACACCATTGCCAGTGTAGGTTATAATGTGTATATCGAGCAGTTCTGTATTATAGGAATTTTTCTTTTATAAGCTTACATTACTCATAATTATGATAGTTTATACAAGATTGGTTTTAAACTGGGGCCCTATTGTAGTGTTTAAGCCAACGTTTATTGTTATGGAAGATTGCTACATTGAAATATATATACAAGAGTGATTGCATCCAGATTTGCAATGAAAATTATTTTACATGTTATATTTTGGTTACAGACATTGAAAACATAAAAGAACATACAGAGGCATGTTCTGCAATTGTGTATTGAGCAAATTACAATTGGATGAATCAAAATTTTCATGAATCATAAACCATGCAGATTGCACGAGGCAATTAAGACAGATTAGAACTTATATTTAGCAGAATTAACAAATTAGAGCAATTAACAAAGCACATAAAAAGAAACCATAAACAGGGAATAGGGGATAGTAGATAATAAGTTGAAGAGAAATTAATGATTCAAAGCACTTCTTGAGGTTTTTAGTAATCTTGAAGAGAAGTGATTCCAAAATTTTGAAAAATATTACTAATGATCTTAAGAGAAGTAAGTATACTTTTGAGATAAATAGTTTTGTATGCATATTTTATTATTACAATAATTATTAAAGTGTTACTCTAAAAATGACGAGATTAATCCGTGAAAAGAAAAGAATCAAAAGTCCTAAAACAAGTAAAGAGGTCAATAATCTCTGTAGAGAAAAAAAAAAGAAAAAACTTAATTTGATAAATGAAACAGAAAATAAAAAATCTTTAAAAATCAAGATTTATGTAGTTTATCATAGTTCCAAATCAAAAATCTATACTAATTGACAAAAAATTAACAAAGCTATAATAAATTTTAACGGAATAAATCACGTATTATTCAACAATAGGATAAAAACATAATGAAGTTTTATCAATTATATAACGCAAAAACTATTAAGTCTTTTAAAATATTTAAAAATTATTTCCAAATAGTACAACAACTAGCCATCATATCGAAGACATTCGAAAAGGTACTTAGATCAATGCTATTCAGAGAAGTAACCAACAATTCTTTAATATCAGAAGAAAAAATATATCAATACATGACCTCACAAGATAACAATGTTTAAGTTTGTATAATTGAGTTAGAAAATCTAATGAAAAATGTCTTGATGATATAAAGTTCTATATTTTAGGGAAAAAATTTCATACATGTAACAAATTTAACATTCAAGAACGAGCAAATTGAGTATTTTTGTATAAAGTATTTCACGTTAGGTTAATAGAAAACTTATATCCAAAAAATAATTTAAATGAGTTAAATTATTTTTCAAAAAATTCAAAAAAATCCATTAAAAAATTTTAAAATAAAATTAAAGTTACGAATAAACCTATTTATTTAAGATTTTTAATTCAAATATTGATCGAAATTAGAAAATTTTAGTCCATATCATTTCATTAAGTTTGGACTTCTCAACACTAAAAAGAAATTTAATCGTCTTAAAGTTTTCTTAGAAATTTTTTTTAATCAAATGAATTAAGTGGTCAAATATTAATGAAGATATATTATGAATTAAGAAAAATTAATAACTCATCTGAAGTTAAAGTTAATTATTCTATAAGTAAAGTTATTATCATTTCATAAAGTAATTTATCTATCATTAAAAAAGATGGTGAAAACATCAAGAAAGATAAAACTACTTTTAATTGTAATGAATTAGAAGTAAGTATGAAAAGTAAGATGGTGTTATGGTATTACACTATACAACATGTTAGGAACCACAAATGCATACATTGCATTAAAGATATGGAAAAAAACGTGAAGAAGTCAGCTTCACAATAATCAATAACTGTAAATGATTTTGAATAAATGCAAGGTGCATACACAATAAATAGATGCTCCAATATCAATAATGTAATTATTAACTTGAAAACTTACGTAAAAATCTATGTAAAAGAGAAACCCTTATGTCTATATAAAATAACTATTATTTCAAGAAAAATACCTTATTTGTACTTTCTACAAGATTTATTCACCTAGTTTTTATCTCTTTATTATTGAAATCTCTCGTTTAGGATTGAGTAACTAAAATTTTATTCAAGATTTTTAATATTCAAATTGTAATAAACTATTACAATAAATACAATTTAGTCTTAAACATAAACTTCTATTTTGTCATTCTAATATTAAAAAAAAACTTACGAATACTATAAATCATCATGAATCTAGTCGAGGTATTATCTTAAAGAAAAAGAAAAAAACATCATGAAGCGAAAGATTGAAGTAAATCCATGCTTATTAAGTTAACTAAAATTACATATTGTGAAAATATTAAAGATTTTGATCATTTATTAATTTATTTATCACTTCTTTAATAATTTGTATAAAATATGAAACAAAAATATATAAAATAAATTAAATTAAGAACTTATTTATATAAAAGTAAAATAAAAAGAAAACAATAAACATTAAAAAGTCTAAAAGATATTATATAACTTAAAACATAACTTAAAACATCTTTACTATATTTTAAGAAATTTATAAAAGAAAACTTAATTGTTAGCACAAGAAGATAAAAAATAATTAAAAATTTATGATGATTAATTAATTATTTTTAAAAATAAAAAATAGATGTTATTTATTAAAATGATCTAATAAATATTTTTTAAGTCTAGTTTGAATATAATCATATCAAATATTAAATAAAATAATAAAATATAAAAATTAAGTCATTAGTTATTTAATAGATTTAATCTAAAAAATATTGAATTAAGTTTATAAATTAAAATTAAAATAATATAATTTAATATCATAGTTATATTTGTAAAGAATGTTATAATCAAGAATTCTAACAGTGTAATATGTAACTAAGCATTGATTCTTATTTTAACATGATCGAACAGTTAGCTATCATGTAGTTTGCATAAATAAGTTTTGAAGTTAACTTTACTGCCACCGTTGTGTTGCAGACCAACCTCGTTGAGCAGTTTCTGATGTAAATAGTATAACCATTTGTCATAAAAAAAAAAAATTAAGAAATCATCGTAATTTTTTTGAAGTCTTATAAAATTAATATAAAAATTTATAAGCTTTAGATAAAGGAGATACACGTAGTATTAGAATTTCTATATTGATTTGAGATGCGGGCCATATAGAAATCAAGCCCGAAAAGATTGCGGATCACTCCGGGCTGATGCTGACGTGGCAACATTCCTTCTGATTACTGTCTCTGCTTCAGTACTTCCACAAGACCACAAACAAAAAATAAAAATAAAAAAAGATTCATTCACGACTCCCAAAATTAAAAAAAAAAAGAAGAAGTAAAAAATCTGATTGATTCTCAACAGAATACAGCGATCTTCGAAAAGATTGACTCGTGTAAGTCGCAAATTAGATTATCCCTCGCTAAAAACCTAGGGACTAATAACCATGATAAGTTACTGTTAGTAGATCCTAGAAAAAATGAGCGGGAACGAGTTTCGGTTCTTCTTGTCCTGCGACATCAACCTTCCAGTGACTTTCCGGATCGAGAGGTTAGAAGGAAAATTGCCTCCTTCCAAGTCTTCTAACTCAGGAAAAGTTTCTATACCCAGTTTAATTTTTGTTTTTGTTTTTTTTGCTTTGTCGAGAAAACTTAGTTTTTAGTTTCGAAATTCCCTGTCTAATCAGTTGCTCAAGTTTCGGGACTTTATGAATTTTAGAAAGATGCAGAGTTTGGTTCATCACAAGTTTAATTTGAAACTGGTTTTTTGTAACGGTTAAAACGCATCAAAAATTTTGCTTTGCTTATGCAGCTAAATTCCTTTGCAAGGTTTAGCAAACTGTTGATGGCTCAATCATTATGCCTCGCTTGTTTTAGTCTCAATTTTGCAATTCTCAATGTGAATAATTTGAGCGTACTTTGAACTCCATTATTTGCTATTCTTTTTCTAAATTACTTTTTTTAAAATTGTTTATTAATGCAGAAGCTAATTCCAACAGAGAGGAAAGAAAAGCAGCAGAGCTATATGTGGAGTGCACGCTATACATTGATGGTGCTCCATTTGGCCTTCCTACAAGAACAAGGTTTTTCTCATTGTTAGTTCACTATGAATTTGTTTCAATTCTCATGGTTTAATATCTAATATTTATAATAATGATGATGGGTTAATTCCAACTTATTGAGTTTGTTATAAGCATGTCATAATATTTATAAAGTTGTAAACATACCCTTAACGTATTTAAAACTCCAAAATTATAGATATATTTGTTACAAACATGCATATAATGCTTATAAACTCTAATCTATTTATACTTAATATGTCTATAATCTTAGAATTTTAAATACGTTATGGGTATGTATGCAACTTTATAAACGTTATGGGCATTTTGAAACAAACCCAATACGGGTGACATAAAACTTAATTAACCCTAATGATAATAAATAAAAGAACAATCTAACTTATAGAAGTCTCCAATAATTGTTCTTGTAGTTGCTGTGCAACAATTTTTTTCCCAGCTTTAAAATGGATTGTAGGCCTGGCCAATATAGAAGCACATCATATTTTGGAGATTAAAGTTACAATCTTTCTATTTTCTTCCTATGCCTAGTTTTTTTTACTTTGCTAACATTGCTTAAAGTTTTAGTGAGTTTGTTTTATTTTATTTTAATATCTATCATGTTAATTTTTATTTCTTTTCTTACTTGTTGTTTTAAGTTAATGTTCATTTAAGCACTTGTTTTTAAAAAACCAACCTTCTCTTATACAAGCTTATTATTTTCTTGCCAGGTTGGAATCTACGGCACCATCTTATTGCTGGAATGAATTGATAACATTAAGCACTAAATATAGAGACTTAACGAGCCACTCACAACTTGCTTTAACTGTATGTTTAACAATTTTGAACCATGAGACAATCCTGATATCAAATACATTGAAGTTTAATCCTACAACATGATTTTTTATGCTCCCTTTAATAAAAGCAAAGGATTTGATTAGGAGGTTTATTATTTCTTGTTATCTTAATTATTGTAAGGCCCGTTAGCATGTGTATATAGGCTTCTTACTCTTTGCTTTATCAGAATGGTGAGTATTAGTTTAAGAATGGTTATGTTCTCCATTACCATCCCCCTTCCGACTTATCTTCTTCATCTTTCCCCTTTCATTATAGTTATTGCTTCCCTTACTAAATCTCCCTACATCACCCTCCCTCTTCTATTAAGAGCTTATTTATGACTCAAGTAGCTTTTTTCATTGAGGTAATTCTTTTGTAGATGCTTAAAATAAAGAGAATTTTGTTTTCACCCTCAATTGAGTGCATTTTTTTCCTATCTTAATATATAGTTGTTCTTTTCCGAGCTTCTTCACTTATTCTTATTGCTCTCTGTTTTCTGATTCCGCATGTTCTACATCATCTTATCCAGAAAGTGAATTCAGGATCTTCTTTGGTGCTGTGCAAGATTATGTTTGTTTATTACTTTTCCAGAAAGCTTAAACCATTTCCCCAGAAGCTAAGCTTTTAGGAGAAATGGCAAGCCAACATAATTTTGGCACAAACTTTTCTTAGATTTAAGGTCTTATGTACATGAAATCTTCCTTAAAATGTAGGTCTGGGATGTTTCTTGCGGTAAAGATGAGGAATTGATTGGTGGGGCAACAATTCTTCTCTTTAATAGCAAAAGGCAGCTTAAAACAGGGAAGCAAAAGCTTAGGCTCTGGCCAGGGAAAGTTGCAGATGGATCAGTTCCTACAACAACTCATGGAAAGGTTCGAATGCAGATATTAGGTGAAAACTCTTTTCTTTGGTAAATTTATGGAATATTATAGATATTTCTGATTATAATGGTTTATCATAGGTCCCCAGGGAAGAACGGGGTGAGTTGGAGTGCTTGGAGAAGCTTGTGAATAAGTATGAGAGAGGACAAATTCAATGTGTTGATTGGCTTGACCGCCTTGCATTTAAATCCATGGAGAAAATCAAGGAGCATGAAAATTCTGAAAATGGAAATTCTCATTTGTACCTGGTTGTTGATTTCTGTAGTTTTGAACATCGAGTTGTTTTTCAGGTAACTTGAGTCGACAATGCTAACTGATGTGCGAGAGCACATGCCTGTCTTCTTTGAAGTTTTGTGCATGCTTAGATTTTTTTTTAAATAGATCAAACGGTATTTAGTGTTGCCTTTGACTTGAAATAGGAGAGAGGGGAGTCTATACCCTTAGGTAAACCACACGTCTTACATTTACTGACTGAGACAGTGTAAATTTGACCTAAATTTTCTTTTCTTCTTTTCCTTCATATCCAATTGGTCTTGGTAGGTCAAATTACATTATGAGCGGCTATGCAAGATATACTTTAGGAACTAACGATCCCAAAGAAGTCTTGAATTAATTTATCATTAATTAATGAATTTAATGTGATGTTGAACCCAACCATTTAGTGTTGTCTTTATCAGAAGGTCTTAGTTGGCTCTTCAGTTTCAACCCTTATGAAGCTTTTGAACTGAGCCCTTATGTCACATGTCAAAGGGAACATTTTGTTTTTACTTGTAGGGCTTAGAAAATATGGTTCATGCATTGTTTCTCCTTTACACAAACGCAGGAATCAGGAGCAAATTTTTTGTTACCATCTCCTATAGCTTCCACAAATGAAATTGTCACTGTTTGGGACCCAGAGTTGGGAAAGATAAACCCCTCCGAGCACAAGCAATTAAAGCTTGCAAGGAGTCTGACTCGTGGTATTATTGACAGGGATCTTAAACCAAGCTCCAATGAAAGAAAGTAAGTTTCTTCATCTTCATTTTCCTTTGGGTGGGGACAAATGAAAGTGAGCTAGGAAGCATTACACTAAACATTCCATTGATAGGAGTTTGTTATTTTGACTTTATTTTTCTGCCCCAATTGTTATTTTTCCCCCTAGAGTGTCTCATCAAACTCTACAAGATTTAAATTCCTTTTTACATATTTTTAGAAACATTTTGAATCACATGACAATATAAATGGATTGCTATGGTTAGTATTTTTCATTATTTGTGTTGAGTGAAGTAGATTTGTAGAATTATAAATCAGTAGCATGAATTATATTAGTGTTTTCTAATTGTGTCATAAAGTAATTAGAATATTGGGATCATATTGTTTAATATCTGGGTGACTACTAGAACTGAAATTTAGCCCCAATATGTTATTAAAGTGTCCTTTTTTTCTTTTCTCTTCCAGTTATCGGTATTGGTTGACCTATAAATGAAGTTACTTCTTAAAAGGAAATTCTAATGACACACACCTTCTATGTCATACACATACCGTTAAATAAAATTTTTAATTCCTAAAATCTTAATCAAAATTACTATTAAATCCTTTGATTAGTAAAAATATTTAATTTTTTTTTTCAAGACACCTACCCTCAGACCCACGTTTTTCTTTGATTATAGCTGACAATCTAAATCTCTTTTCTATTCCACTTAAGGTCTCTGTTGAAGAAAAATCCTTAAATATAAAAGAAACAAGGCCTTATTTTATAAATAGAAACTTGAATCTTCATTAGATAAGATACACAACAACTAATAGAGAAATAACAAGGTTTTCTATTTGGTTGTTAAAAATATAAAAAACTATAATTAAAGTAATTAATTTTTTTCTGTAAGTATTACAATGCATTTACATTTAACACCTTGCTGTTCATGTTACAGCTTTAATGGAGTTGTATGATTATTGAATTTTAATTCGTATTAGACGTGTAATCAGAAACCATAAAATATGCCTATCTTTAAATAATATTATACCAAGCAACACTAAATTGATTCTTTTTTTTTTAATGAATCAAACACCAGACTGATTCAAAAGAAAAGAGCTTTAGATGCACAATAGAATTATTTCCTAAAACCAACAGAAACAAGACAGTAAAATTATTCGGAATGAATCAAGCAAACAATTAATTTCTTCTCCCTCGATATAAAACCTAGCTTTCTCTTTTACTTGAACGTCAACAAGGACGAGAGACCAGAATAGACCCAAAATATAAGTAACTTTGGAAGCACTTGATGGTTAAAACCTGTTTTAATAAACAGATTGATTGAGCAGCAAACTTGTTCTCCCGTTTTCTAATTTAAGAGGAGATAAACATCATAGTCAACTCTATTTTCTCTCTATCGTCAGTGCATTAGAATATTATTATTTAATTAGTCATGTTGTGTTCTTTTTTGAAATAACGAATTAAATTATTTTTGGGTGGGTTCCTTGAGATATTAGTTTATGATTGTGCATTTTAGGAATATTTTAGTGTGCCTTGAGCATGTTTAAACTTCTTTGAATTTTGGTCAGGTGTGCTTTGAGAAAGAGGGTATTTTGAGTCAAAAGGTGTGCTATAGAATTTTTTTTTCTTAAAAGGATGCACTTAAGTAAAATATTAAATATATTCTGCTTAAAAATTGTTTTAACTTTTCTACCTGAGCTTGGTTGCTGAACATTGTTTAGGCCAAGTATTATTTTATTATTGTCCATCTCTTTTATCACCTGATCTTAAATAACCATGTTTTGTTTCCCAATGTTATAATGAAATTGGATATACATCAATCTGCAATCTTTCCTGTTAGATCAATACAGAGAATTCTGAAATACCCACCAACAAGGTCATTGAATGGAGGTGATAGACAGCTCTTATGGAAATTCCGTTTCTCGTTGATGTCTGAGAAAAGGGCTCTCACAAAGTTTCTACGATGTGTTGAGTGGAGTGATATTCAGGTTAGCATATTTTCTTACTCCTGCATGGTTTTTCTAACTCTTTTCAATTGATGGTCATTAAATGCCACAGTCCTTGCGCTAGATATGTACATACACACACATCTTGATGAAACTAAGCTTGTTATATTAATGTATTTGCAGGAAGCAAAACAGGCTGTAGAACTGATGGGCAAATGGGAAATGATTGATGTCTGTGATGCGTTGGAGCTGTTATCTTCACTTTTTGAAAGCGAAGAGGTAAACTTATATACAAGATAAAGTAGTCACTTGATATTTCATTTTAAGATGGTCCCACTAATAAAAAAAGAATTGAAATCTTCAAATAATCTTTTAAATTTAAATGACGTACTTGAAACATTTTATAAAAATTGTACTAGTGACTAATACATCATAGAAGAAAAAATATCTGCCCTTAGATTCAACTTGACTGACTAGGATTCTTTAGTTACCTGGACTGATATTCATTTAGGCTTTAAAGCCGCCAGTGCTAGAATTTGGGATGATAAAATTACAAAAATAATGGAAGCATCGATTGTTCTAATAAATATCTACAGTCTTCTGATAAGATGCAGATATTTCACTAGCACGCTTCTTTTCTACTTCAAGCTACTACGAGTCTAAAACTATCACACTTAAGACATTTCATTTTAATTTGAAAAGTGTCTACTTTTAATTTGTCTTACCAGGTCCGTGCATATGCTGTCAGTGTCCTTGAAAGAGCTGATGATGAAGAGCTGCACTGTTACTTACTTCAACTCGTTCAGGCGCTTCGATTTGAGCGTTCTGATAAATCTTGTCTTTCTCAGTTTCTTGTGCAACGTGGTATGTGTTAGGTGTTAGGTGTTAGGCGTTGCATCTATATTCTTTAATGCGAGTCTTTAGCATGTTAAAATTCAACATACACAGTTTAGCAGCCTAGTTTAGTGGATGGCATCTTGACTGTCTCCTTGAACTTTGGCAGCATCGAAAAACATTGAGATTGCGAGTTTTCTTCGCTGGTATGTTGCTGTTGAGCTTCATGATCCTGCATATGCCAAGCGATTTTACTCTACATATGAGTTTCTGGAAGATAATATGATGAAGGTGAGAACTTACCTTTTAGTAATCTAAACAAAACTATGCTCCTCTTTATATTCAATAGTTCTAAGCCTCCATTCACCCTTCTCGAGCATGGGGCATTTTTTTAATCTTTTACGTCATTTCATAGACTGTAGATCTGTCACTCAGTATCTCAACTACTTGAATATCCTTCAGTTTACCATCTTCCTGATAGTTGATACAAAGTGAAGAAAGGTGTTTTTATTTTCCAAGAGGATGACCATGTGCTACAAATATTAATTTTTTTCGCATGTATTACTAAATTTGCTTTCTACAGTTATCAACTGGTGTTATTGGAGAGGAAGATGGATTTAAGTTTTGGCAAAGTTTGGTCCGTCAGACTGAATTGACAGCCCAATTGTGCTCAATTATGAGAGATGTAAGAAATGTACGTGGCAATACACAAAAGAAGATAGAAAAGCTGAGGGAGCTCCTTTCAGGTCTTCTTAGTGAACTTACATATTTTGAAGAGGTATTTATTTTTTAATCAAGAACTTTTCTTGTCTTCCTATCTGTTTAGCTGTTCCAGCTTGTATTTAATTCTGAAATACCACTCAAACTTTTTATTTTTCTGTATTATTTGTGTTTTCTTGCTTTACTTTCAGCCAATACGATCGCCACTGGCTCCTAATGTTCTTATCACTGGAATTGTACCATCAGAGTCGTCAATATTCAAAAGTGCATTGCATCCTTTGCGTCTCACTTTCAAGACAGAAAATGGTGGAAGTTGCAAAATCATCTTTAAGAAGGGGGACGATCTTCGGCAAGATCAATTAGTAATTGCAAAACATCTTGACCTTTGTGTGTGCATGTGCTTTTATCACTGTATGTGCATATACGTGCAAGAGTGCACCCATTGATCATATGGTTGTCTTGTCATGTAGGTCGTTCAGATGGTATCTCTCATGGATCGATTGCTTAAACTGGAAAATCTTGATTTGCACTTAACTCCATATAAAGTGCTAGCAACTGGACAAGATGAAGGCATGTTGGAATTTATTCCATCCCATTCTTTAGCTCAGGTATTATTTTTTTTTTCCTTTTTGGAAAAGTGATTTAAATGCTTTGAGCTATAAATAAACTATTGCTTAATATATGATGATATTTAAATCGACCACTCATTTTACAAGTTTTTTGTGCTAATATAATTTGCTACTCGTACTTTTTTTAAAGTGAGCACAGGTTTTCAGCCAAATATACAATAAGGATAGCTCTTCATTAAAATATTTATGCTCTACTTAGATATGTTCCTTAATAATCCAGATTCTGTCTGAGCATAGAAGCATCATTAGTTATCTGCAAAAGTTTCATCCAGATGAGCATGGACCTTTTGGTATTACAACCACCTGTCTTGAAACATTCATAAAGAGCTGTGCTGGCTACTCTGTCATCACTTATATACTGGGCATTGGAGACAGGTGATAATCATTATATGGTTTTTATGCAATAAATATCAATATTAATCTGGTTAAAATGCATATGAGCAAAATAGATACTGTGCATTCTTGTGTGCTATTTTTTGGACTAAGGGAAGAATCTTGTGCTTCTATGGTTTTATCTATAGAAGGCATTAAAAATATGAAGTTTATTGTAATTTATGTTCATATTCCGAAAAATTAACTGATTTGGTTTTTAGGCATCTTGACAACTTGCTTCTTCGAAATGATGGTGGACTTTTCCATGTTGATTTTGGCTTCATTCTTGGTCGTGACCCAAAGCCATTTCCGCCACCAATGAAGCTTTGCAAAGAAATGGTCGAGGCTATGGGTGGAGCCGAGAGGTATATTTTATTAATTAAAACATCTTATTTTGTTTAATATCATTTTTGATGAAGCAAACCTAGTACATTCATGACATGGATGCTATATCTTAAGGTGGCACCAATATTCATATGAGAAAAACAAATTGGTTAATTACTTTATCCATTTGCAGTCAATACTACACAAGATTCAAATCATATTGTTGTGAAGCATATAACATCCTCCGGAAGTCTAGTAACCTAATCTTGAATCTGTTCCATCTAATGGCGGGTTCCAATATTCCTGACATAGCTTCTGATCCTGAAAAAGGCATTCTTAAGGTAACACACTTCTTTGAGCTATTATTTTTATTTTTCATACTCTGACCAAAAACACTTTATTTATTATATATATTTTAATCTGTTCCACTAAGTTTCTGTTTTGTCATACAGCTTCAGGAGAAATTCCGGTTGGACTTGGATGATGAAGCCTGTATTCACTTTTTCCAGGATCTTATCAATGAAAGTGTTAGTGCATTGTTTCCTCAAATGGTTGAGACCATTCATCGGTGGGCTCAGTACTGGCGATGATCCCTGAATATAGGGATGTTCAGTATACAAGTATACTAGTATTTATAGGCAGGTAATCTCCAGTTAACTTGTGTTTCTCCTAGTGGATCTTACAAGTTTTGCTCAACAAATCTGCAAAGGCGAACCTAACTTTATTTCTAGCTTGATTCTTTCTATTTATGAGTTTTGACACTTTATGTACTCTTAGCTAGCTATTTCACAAGTTAAATTGTCTTTTTTGTTGACTCGTATGTCATGTCATTCTTGCTAGGGCCTCAAATGCATCTTCTCAGCTTTGAAATCGTTTGGACTGCATTTATGTTCGGATTAGATCAAGAAAATGCAGAGGATATAGTGAAGCTAATCTAAGCATGCGTTAATACCTTGTCCGTACCTGCTTTTCTTTTCTACTTCCAAGCTATTTGTATATGTTGTGTAGATAACCCAATAGTTGTCATGTTACTTTGGTCATTGTCCGACTAAAATCTTATTTATTACATTTTAATTTGTACATAAAACAGCCCAAAAGTGACAATATGAACATCGTCTGAGCTACATGTCTGCAGGATTAAATTAACTAGCCGCTGTTAGTATCTCATTCAATCCCTAAACAAAAATTTCGTTAAATTTAATCTTGAATTACTAACCTATTTAGTCTTATTAACTTTGCATGTTAATATAATTGGAAGCCCATTGTGGTCAGCATCTAAACCATATGGAAAACTTACAAAAAGTCAAACTTTAAGATTGACCCGAAATAAATCTCAAATGAATACCTCCAATGTGCTCAAGGTCATGCAACATGTGGCACCAACTTGTCCAACATTAGCGTGGCTATGGGCGATTCATAACTTAGCTGTATCTCAGGTTATAGAGCGCAATCACTTTTATATTTCATAATTTAATTGCTTTACTTTAAAATTATACAATCTATTACATTTATTGTTTACAATTCAGATATTTTAATCTTTTTTGTTGTTGATATTTTTGGTCATAGGGAAGGAGGACTTTTGTGGCATTGATTTAAAACCTTATTTGTAGTGGCGGATTAATATCTGATTTTGTTTGACAAAATGTTCAAATGAATTGTTGAAAAAAGAAGATTAGAATGTCCCAAAAATTATAAATAAATAAATGAATGAAATGTCCAACTTGAAAGTAAAGTCATTAAATTTTGCAATGATGAAATCAAAGTAATGAGATACTTTTTTCTGGAAAAAACTTTCAGCTACTATAAGAGGTCAATTGCTTATTTAATGGCGTTTTTTTAATGTATTTGTAGGATGGAGGGTGTCATTTTTATTTTAAAATTTTAAAATTGTATTTATTTATTTTTAATTTATGATATCCTCTATGGGTGTGGTGTAAAAATCTTATCTAATGAGCTAGCTTGACCATAAACCAATTGTAAAAGTTCTTTTTCAGATTTCAGATTTTTATTTATTTTCATTCAGCGTTGAAAGTAAAATAGCACGGGTTACAATAGTTGACTATAAATCTTCTTACTAAACACAAACTTGATTTCTTTTACCTTCCCCCTCCAATTTTAAATAGATTATTTATTATTTTTAGAGCATGTAATGTTATAATACTCTAAACTAACACATACAAGATTGATGCGATAATTTTTTCAAAAATATAAATAACTAATAATTGGTTATAAAAAACAACTGATTTAATTGATTGAGAGTATAGGTATGAGATTTGTTTGGATGTTGCTATCTTGCTGTGTATTTCTGATAGCCAAAATTTTGGACAAATCAAGCATATCATTCCAAAGACACATGAGCAAGTTAATTCCCCCGATGAAAAAAAAAACTGTTTACTATTCCAGCAGTTTTCTCCCTAGCCTCCTCTCGGTTTATGCATGCTAAAGTTTTTTTTCATAAATGTTACTTTTTATATGAGTTAAATATGTGATTTGAAACGAATAAAATATAAGTTAAATATGTGATTTGAAATGAATAAAAGATAATCTTATCATTAAATTATTAGTTAATTTATACATATAATAGTTTTTTTCTCTCTAAATGATATAATTTTTATATAATTTAAATATATGATTTGAAATGAATAAAAATTGAATCTTATTATCATATTATTATTTGAATTTATGCATGTTATAGATCAAGCTACTTAGCTGCTGTCCGATGTGACAGTTTTGCCCGAAACGAAGTTAATTCCCTGGCTAGTTACTTACTTACATGCATGAGGTTGATACCTTATAAAAAAATCAACCCTAGCAATCTTTGAAAGGGGAAAAAGATGTCGACAGTTTTGCCCGAATGAAGTTAATTCCCTAGCTAGTTACCTACTTACATGCATGAGGCTGATACCTTATAAAAAAATCAGCCTAAGCAATCTTTGAAAGGGGAAAAAAAATATGTATCGGTGAAATAGCTACAGTATTGAAGTAACATGTAACATAAATATATTAGTAGCATAATAAGTTTTTTTATGTTGTTAATGGAACATCTTCAATAAATTAGGGACTCTATAGATAAATCTTAATCTACTAAATCGAAATGGTTAATGAACTGATAAAATTAAATTCAAAACTTCTCATCAAATTAAATTATAACATGTTACATAAATTAAAAATAAAATATATATAAACCAAAAAAGAGGCTCAGATTTTGTTTTGATTAATGATACGTAACCACTTCAAATGATATTCTATAAAAAAAAAATTGATTTTGTTTTGTATTAAACTTAAAAGAATAAAAAATATTTATTAGTTACAGATAAAGATAATATGTTAGTTTAGATAAATTAAATAATAAGGAGAGAATTGTGAGACATATAAAAGGAGATTAAATGTTATATACTTTTTACCTTCCCTACTCTCTCACCTCCTTAGTGTAAGGTCAGCTAATAATTATCTTAAAAACAAAGCCGATTTGTTATGTCTAAAAGAATCTTAGTATATACATTTTTAATACATTTCACCTAAGTTACATAATTATCTTAATGTTTTATATATATTTATATTTTTTTATTCTTAATTTTAAATAAATTTTTATTCATTACCTTGTATCTTCCTTTAGCTGTAATTTATTTTCAAATTTTAGAAGAAAAAAAAGCCCATCATTTTCTAAAACAAATTATAGCCATTTTATTTCTTAAAATCCCATAAAATTTTGTTTTCATAATTTTATTGAATTCGTTACTTTTTTTTGTTATTTATATTATTATTTTAGTATCCATTATCATTAAGTTTTTTAGGGGTACCTTAAAGTATTCATATTCCCAAATATACTTATTTAATTAAAAATGATTTTTAAACTAAAAAAATAAAAGACAATTTAGTTATTTAATTTTTTTAATATTTTCTTTGATTTTTCATTCTTTTTTCTTTTTTTGTTATCTCAATCTTTTTCTCATTTGTATAAAAAAAATTATTTATTTTTCCTAAACATTAAATTACATGTCTTAAATTTTTAACTCTAAATTCTAAACATTAAATACTAAACTCTAAACAATAAATTTTAAATTTTAAATTTAAAACTTTAAATTTATAATAATAGTAATAATAAAAATTTTAAAAAATTAAAATATTCTTTAAGTTTTTGCCTACATATATATTTTTTAATCAAATGGTTTCTCTTGAACAATTTGGACACTTTGAAATACAATTCAAGAGTTTAGAAAACAATGAATACAAAAGATTAATATGACATTGGTAAGAAGTAGGGATGGGCAAAAAAACCGCGGATTCGGTTATCCGCGGTTATCCGAACCGGCAGTTCGGTTTTTAACCGGTAAATTTCGGGGACGGTGACGGTTTCGGGTAAAAACTGAATATGAAACAACGGTTATGGTTCGGTTACGGTTATACTAAAAACCGTACCCGCCCGTACCCGAAATTAATTTTATTTAATTAATTAAATTATATATTAAATTATAAATAAAAAATTAATTATATATATTTAATAAATTAAATTATATATATATTTCGGTTTTTTTTCGGAGTTTCTTTTATAACCGTCCCGAACCGTTACCCGTGAGTAAAAAACCGTCCCCGAACCGTAACGGTTTTTGGGCGGTTTCGGTTATAGGTTTTAAAATTCGGTTCGGGGACGGTTATATCAAAAACCGTCCCCGCCCGTCCCATGCTAGTAAGAAGTAACGTACCCAAATTTTTTGTTAAGAGCCAATAGATTTTTTTATTGTATAAATAAAATATTATATAAATCAGATTTGAATTTAGATACGAGACACTCATGCTAATTTAACCACAATTCCATAATATATTTTTTCAAGGACTACTCAATTTTATTCATCTGAAACTTCACAAGGCTGTCAGTTTCCTTTTCCTTTCATCTTTTCAATTTTCACTTATTTTCATTTCTTGCTTCATTCAAAGGCTGAGATGATGACCAAAATTATCTTTAAAAGAAATTATAAGATTAGAAACTCCGGAAATAAATTCTTTTAGGAATATACGTATAAGGCCACTAAAAAGTTAATTAAAATATGAGTGGGATGTGAATTTTGAGATTTGAATATTAAACTTTCACCAAATGCACCACAGACAGTCACATCAGATTCTGAATTTGAACTACCAACGAATCTCTTCCTCTCTCATTTTTTTCGTTTTCATGACAGAAAGATACAGTGAGTCGTTGGTCATACTCATCATATGCATCAAATCATAGGGAACGGTGATATGTCAGTCGGATCTATTTTGGTCATTTTACCATGCGAAGCAAAGCGAGCTTCATTTAGATCTATCATTCTTCTTATAATAATTTTATACGTTCTGTATTTTATTAATTATTATACGTTGAATTTATTATTAAATTAAGTAACATTATAATATTTAATAAAATATTTAAACAAAAATAAAAATAAAAGGATAAGATAATAACTAGAAAATTTAATATTTTCCTTCTTTCTCATATATCAGGTTGATGTCGCTACCATTAGTCGGAGTGTTGTGCTGATTTTATTTGGTTATTTTAATATAAATAATTATTAATATAAAATTTATTTTTTAATTTATAATTAATTATATTTAAATAATATCATGACAAAAAGCTTAAAAAAATACGCTAGGAACGGGGCACTTTGGGAATTTCATAAAATGTTCGAATCTAGTTTGGGCCCTTGGTCTGTGATTTAAATAAATGCCAAGCTTCGTTCACCTCCTCGCGCTTTCTCTCTCTCTTCTCTTCTCAGCATTTTCTCTCACTAGATCCCTCGGTGAAACCATCTCCAAAGGTAAATTAAACGATCAGATCTCTCTCCCTTTTCTCATTGCATCTAAATAGTTCTTTGATTTAATATTTTTGCTCAGTTTTATGAAATTTCTCATCACATTTCGTACCTTCGTAAAGACATTTGATCCCAATTAGAATTCTTTTTTTGTGATATATATGTTTGAAATCTTTGAAGATCTGGAAACCAAATGGTTTGATTGACGGATCTCTGTAATCATAAACTCTCATCTTGATCATCTGTCGTAATCGGAACAATAATTGGATATTAAAGGTCCAAAATCGTAGCCATAATATGCTGTCGTGGTGCCACATGAACTTTGATGCTGTTAAATTTGACTTTACCTTCAGATCTGTTTTATATAAAGTCGTAAATCCAATTCAATGTTGAGGCCATCGGGCGATTTCAGTGTGCATCCAGTTGTTTGATGTTTAATTTGTATTTATTAATTGAATTGGTCTTTGCATGTGTAGGGATCCACAGCCAGAAGAATGGGGCTGACGTTTACGAAGCTTTTTAGCCGGCTTTTTGCCAAGAAAGAGATGCGAATCCTGATGGTTGGTCTTGATGCTGCTGGTAAGACTACCATCCTCTACAAGCTCAAGCTGGGTGAGATCGTCACCACAATTCCTACCATCGGTGAGTTCTTCCTTCCGTACTTTCTCAATTTCATTTGATTCGATCCAATAGATATTAAGCTTGGCCTAATGAATATCTTGTGGGTTAACTTACACTTAAAATGCGACTTATTCGCACAAACATTTCAATGTTATTCACGCATTAACTATTAATGCCAGAAAGCTAGGTATTCAGTGATTATTTGAATATTTGCCGTGACAAATTTTCAACTCCCATGATATCGTCAGATTGTATGAAATATAGTTGTCATCTCTAATCTCCCTTATAAATGTCATGTGTCAGCTAAGTAGAAGTACTTATGTCTGAGGCATGAAGATGTTTTATATCTTTTAAATGATGGTGTTGAATCAAATCTCTACAATATTATGGGAAGATATATGATATAGATTCCTGATTTCTGTGAACATTTATTATGTAATAAAGGTGAGCTTTTGCGGTTTCACTATCTTTGAAAGGTTCTTGGTACTATACATTGTATACCTTTGTTTTACAAAAAAATTTTGATTTGCCTTTCAAGGTTATTTTATTCCTCGTTTTTTTTGAAGAGATGTGATTTTTAAAATTTTTTTTGTTTCATAATTGAGCTGATTCTAATTCTATTTGTTTCAATTTTGCTTAGATTATCATCTGATATGGATTTCTATGATTAATTTTGCTCATTTTAGGGTTTAATGTGGAGACTGTTGAATACAAGAACATTAGCTTCACTGTTTGGGATGTTGGGGGTCAAGACAAGGTATGAACGTTAGATGCTTATTTTATGCCACATATTCAAACTAATTCAAAGTGCAGGATCTCATTTCAATCTAAGGTTGATATCATAAGATTGTAGATGACACCCTTTTCTTTCCCTTTTTATCCCTGCCTCCAAATTATGAGGTGCAACTTACTGAAATTGCATGCAATTTGTTCCCTTTTCAGATCCGTCCATTGTGGAGGCATTATTTCCAGAACACACAGGGTCTTATTTTTGTTGTGGACAGCAATGACAGAGACCGTGTTGTGGAGGCAAGAGACGAACTGCATAGGATGTTGAACGAGGTAAATTATCATTTAGCTAGGGTAGTCAACATTCTATATACAAGTACGGGTCATACATGATTGAGTTCTAAGTTTTCTACCTTTCAATAGCAAAAATTCTCCTACCTAGCCCAACAATTGGACAATGCAAACATGAAATGGCCAAATAGAGTGCACATTTTTTAAAATCCATATTGCATGTAGGCTTTTTGTCTAGCGAGTAAAGTTCATAGGATTTCTTTAGGATGTGATGAGCTTGAGTTTAATGGGGGAAATCTCTTCTCGAGTAAGATATTTGATACATACGTGGTTTAATCTGGATAGTATCTTTTCTTTCTTTCCTTTTTTTTTACAAATTATATTTGGATTTTGCTTATCTTCGATGTAAATGCAAAATTTATCGGAACTCACTTCATGCAATCTAAAGTTCGATCAATTATTTACTTTGTTCATTATGTTTATCTTTTCTGGACTCATGGAATTTTACAGATCATCTCTGAGCGGTAGAAATTTGCACACAATTGCAAAATAATCTGTAATAATGATGATTTAAAGGGGTATCTTCTTTCTTCACAAGTAGATGAGCTCAATCTTTTTTTAATCAGGGAGATAATTAGTAGCTACTGAGCTTCTAGTCAATTTATGTTTAATAATTTAGTTATTACATGAGCAATTGGTGCTTTCTTCTTAGAAGTTGGTCATCAGTTCTAAATATAAAATAACAAGATGTGTTAGAAAGGTGTTTACATGGGTTCTAATAAATTAACTGCGCCATGTTCCTCTCTTTACACTAACTGATGAAGTATCCAAACATCCAACTTTCTTTTAGATATTGTGATTTAATATTAGTAATTGAATACCTGAAGTTTAGTGCATTGTTGACTTCAGGACGAACTTCGAGATGCTGTGTTGCTTGTTTTTGCTAACAAACAAGATCTTCCAAATGCAATGAATGCTGCCGAGATTACTGATAAACTTGGCCTCCACTCTCTCCGTCAGCGCCACTGGTAAGGCATCAACTCTCATGTCTTCTTGTAATACGTACTATTAATTTTGTTATCTGCTATAATTCCTAATTTGCTTGTGTTCATTCCAGGTATATCCAAAGCACATGTGCAACCTCAGGGGAGGGGTTATACGAGGGCCTTGATTGGCTCTCCAACAACATTGCTAACAAGGTTAGTCCAATTGCTCATTTGTGTTTTCTCATTTCAATCATTTCAAATATTATAATGAACAATCACTGAATCACAAAGAGAAGCCTTGAACTTTGCAACTGCTATGTTGTCAAAATTATTCCATTGAATGGTAGTCATTATTTTTGCTGTTTTGGCAGTTGAACTCGTTTTTCATCTTACTTATTATTATTTTTTTTTATCCTTTTCAGGCATGATCCTTCTAGGAAGCCGTTTTTGTGAACAGGCAATTCTGGATGCAGGGATGAATATTATCTAGTTTATTCGGGGTTTTTTCTTCTTTTTGGAACGATTTAACTGTGGTTGTCTATTGTTTTCTGGGTATAATCCTTCTATTAGGATCAGTAATGGTTATATTGTAATGAAATATGATTGACTGGATGTATACATTGATATTTTCTTTGGGTTTGATACAGTATTGACCTGCAAGCAAAACGAGTTTGATGTATGATTCCTTTCTGAAATTGGTAGATTCTGTGATATTTCTTCCATTCATTTTGTCATATTCAAGTTTCTGCATTAAAATTTGTGAAACGAATGAGCATCTAGGGAAAATTATACTAGAAGATTCTAATGGTTTGTTCGTTGGGTTGAGTCTATGGACATTGTTGTTTTATGTTCTATGTAGAGAGAGCCAAAACATAATCAATTTAAAGCTTATATTGTTTTTGTACAGGGGAAGTTTCATTTTACTCTCTCCAGGAGGTGTAAGTAGCAGTCTAAAGTCAAGTACTCAGGCTTTTATATTGTTTTATCACGGGGAAGTTTCATTTAAGTAGAAAATACATACAAAGAGCTAGGATCCTCTTGTGGGGCTACGGGCTAAGCACCTTGTAAATAAAATGAAGCATACGAGATGATAAGCTTTTTATTAGTATATGCTAATAGAGTGAGTCCATAATCTCATCATAGTACAACTGTCTAATCGTCTTTTTTGGTTGGTATAAATAAATAAAAAATTCCAATTTGACAGATTAGTTCAATTTTTTCCCCTAATGGTGGTGAGCCTGTTATAGTCCTTAAACAAATTTGCGTGTTTAGAATAGAACCTGAAGTTGGAAGGAAATCAGTAATCCACAATTCATTATACTCTTACTTTGTTGGGATATTGAGAAATTATTCATTATTTTTAGAGTATATAATAATATGGTAGTTTAGATCAATGAAATTTAAAATTAATGTAATTTTTTCTTTAAAAAAACAAATATTCAATACGAGATGAAGAGAAAAAATAATCTAATTATTGTGTCATATATTCCTGAAGTAATGGATAATGTCTCATTTTAATTGAGTACTAAACATATAATGTGTGATGCAAATTTACGTAGATGCTTGAAAACCAACTTGGATGAACAAGCATTTGAAAACCAACGTGGGTGAACAAGCATCAAAGGTTGAGTTAGGAGCATTTTATATAAAGATTTGAATGAATTTTGAGTAATTCGATTGATCAACTCTTTGTTCGATCAATCGAGGAGTTTTTATCTAATTTTTTTATTTTTAGTTTTGAAAGAGTCGATCAATTGAGTCGAAATAATGAACAAAGACACATGAATCTGCATAAAGGATTATACAACTGGGTGGACATTTTGGTAAATGTCTTAAGGAGCATGTATAAGCACTACTTTGTTTCCTAGAATTCATTAAGGGAGAGCTTGTGAGGCTTTGAGAGCTTGAGATAAAGAGAGAAAAGAGAGAAATTAAAGCTTTTTTCCATTGAATGTGGGAGGTAAGTTTAGTGTTTCTTGGACAACTCTTTAAGCTTAAGCTTCTTTAAGATATTGTTAATTTTTATTCAAATTGTAAGCATTAGAATTTAAGTATATTTTTATAAGAGTGTAAAATTTAAGGATATTATTGAGCCTTAAATAGATTAGGTGTAAATGATTGTAATGTTAATAAATAACATAAGTCGTAATCATTTTTTATTTATAATGAGATATTGATTGGATGTTTGGATTATGGATGTAAGCTCTATCATTTTAAAAAATAATTACGTTAAATTTTTTGTGTTTATCTCGCCAATAATTTGATATAATTGTATTTTTGGTTTCTTGGATATTAATTGATTTCATTTAGTTTTTTTTGTGCTCAATATTTAATTAGATAATAATTGTTTCACGTAAATATTTAATTTTATATAGAACTCAATAAAATTTGGGAAAATCACAACAAAACAAATTGATATTAGCTCAAGGACAACTGTCTTTCCATACACATGACAGATTCTGTGACCAGTCTCGACGAAACTGTCAAAATCATTGAAGAACCTCTATTGGATTTTTGGAATAGAGAAAACCTTATGATTGTTTTGACAATAAAATCATTGTCACGATCAAAGAATATGCAGATTAGCAACTCAAAGTCCAATTCAGCTTGAGAAGGCTCTAGAGTTAAGCATGTTGCTTCCTTTCCTAAAATGTAAGAAGTATTAATATCGTGGAATTAATTATATAAAAAGAACTATTTTTTTATTTTTTTTATAATATTTAAGTTTTTTATTTTAAAAAAATGAAAACATAATAACTAAATGATTAATTTTTTATTTTATTTTTATCTTTTATCTTATTTTTCAATTGTTATTGAAATTTCAATTTTATATATTATCTTTTAATAATAGTAACCATGATTATAAAATTAATATAAATAATTTTAAAAAAATAATCATTTATTTTTATACTAATTTTTTCAAAAGAAACAAACGGTTATAAAAAATAATAAATGAATTAAAACCTATTTTAACTGGCATCTATGGCAACTGGTACATTTTTCTCTAATAAAAAATTCTGAATGCTACAGTGACTAAATTTAACTGCTCAAATGGTTAGTGGGACAGATTCTATCAGTTACAAAGAACATAGATGTTACCTTCAGAATAGGAACAATCAATTATATGTCCATAGCAGTAAAATAATCCTCAATTTCATATTCCTCATTGTTATACTGTGACCCATTAATGTCGTCATCTTCGAAAAGTAAAGGTGCAGTCTCTTTGCTCTTCTGTGACTTTCTGTCATTCATCTCAATCACTGACATAATCTTTTCCTTGAGACAGGTTTCAACAGGTATGCTTCCAGCTCCCTCAACTTGCAAGCCAAGAAGAGAGTAACATTCTTCTTGAAAATCCGAGTCATTGGAGGACGATATTAGACCAGCAATAGTTTTTGCAAGATCAGGAGCATAACTGCGAATCTGAGAACAAAAGCAAACAGTAAAGTAGTGAACACTTGCAAGCATACAGGTATATCTTATAATTAATTATATCAGTGAGAGAGAGATATACTGAACCTTCAGAGCCTTGGCACTTAAAAGAACTCCTGCGTGCTTATCCCTCAAATCATCCAATGCAAGTTTAATTGCCTTTTTTATAAGATTACGATCAAACTTAACCTTTTGCCTCCTGGATGGAGTCAGAGCTTTGGCAGAAAGTCAAGGAATAGCTAATATTCATTAGGAAACAGAAAGATGTAGCTAATATAAAGCTTAGCATAACAAAGAAATAAAGCAAACCAATTTTTTTTTGGATATTGGTCATGGTATAGATGAAGGACAATATCAATATGAGCAAAAGGTGGCAAACCGTCCCACTCTATTAATATACAGTCGCCTTCATCCTTTAGACTTCCCAAGGTCAATCCATAACTTTTCCAATCGATACTTGTCAGTGCCTTCAGAGAGGATTGAGAAATTGAACAGGATGTGAAATCTTGAAAATAAAAAACCTGAATTTTTCATATCATCTGAATTAGAGATATAACTAAAGGGAGGGAAGAAGCCAATCACTAAAGCTCATTGAAAGAAATATCAAAAGAACATTGTAGTATTCCAAAGAACTATTCCCAAGCATTACATGCAACTGAAAACTGGGATAAGGGCAAAAACATATAGTTTTTGTCTAATGGCATCAAATGGTGACAAACCCCACAAATGCAGAAGTTTACCTTCTGATTGTAATCAAATGTAAACCTCTTCAATTTGTTAAATTTGTGGATGAAGAGGTGCACGCTTGAATACAACTCTCTTCATTTCTGTAATTAGAGTCCAAATGAAGCACGCATAAATAGATTAATATTTTCCTTTTCGATGGATTACTCAGTATATATGGCACAAAAGTCATTAGCCCTTGCTATGGACTATATTTATCAATCAGTTCAAAATGAACAGTAAGCATCCTGGCAATGTACCTCAAACATATTATAGGAATCATATTCAATCAAAAGATAAAAAATTTCTATAATGAGATTTTCCAATTGCCTTTAGCATTTGATGATATATCATTAAATAAAATCCTATATTTATTTATGCCAATTAAGCTGATTTTGGACATTATTTGAAGATAGTGTGAAAGAATGTTATATCCTCAAATTTAAAAACTAGGATATTCAAAACGTTCTAAAATTTATAAGAATGACTTGAAGGCCTATTAATTAAAAAAATATTCTTATGGTTGAAGTTTGGTAGAAAAATCAACGAATTGATGAAGTAAAAGAAATTCAATACACTGTACATGTCATAGTTGAGTTAAAAAATGAGTAGAATTGAAGAGGTCATATAAACCTCTGGTTCAGCACTGCGTGTTCTGAAGCAGCCAGTAGTCGAGTCTGATATCTCACTCATTACAATTGCTGCTTCAATCACCAGCCCATCACTTCTGTTGTTTTCTTGGCATGACACTCCACTTCCAATTTTCAGATTCTCACTAGTAAGAAATTAAAAAGTTAGGGCTAATCAAACGTATAAAAGAACCCAGTGGCAATGCTACGGACTTCATGGCTGATACTAGTCGAAATTAAATTATAAACAAGCAGCTGTCACAGAGTTGTCATTGACTTACAAATTGGGAAAGCATGACAGGCATGGCTTATCTAACGTGTTTCCATGCTTCATTATGTAATCTCCAAGTCCTGACTTTAAGCGTTCCAGATTTGAGGTTGAAAAAGGCAATGGATTGCACTTATTTGCTAGAAAAAGATATTGATCTCTTGATCGAGGAAAATCTCCATGTTTAACCATTAACTCAATTGCAATGTTCTGGAGTCATACAAATGAAATGGCCATGTTTATCAAAATAATCATTGCCTTACTGAAAACTCATGCAGAATGATTATGTTGGACATTGAAGCTAGGATGCTTAATAGAATAGACTGTTAAATTGAAATGCTTTCTGATTGCATGATTGGTGTTGCTATAGAGTATAGAGCCTCTATTCTATTGAAAACACATTTAAAAAGTTTTACCAATTTATCATAAACATCTATTGCATATAAAATAAACATAAAACGTTATGAATAGAACTTACAGGGACCTTCAGAATGAGCATCTGCATAACAATGAAAAAACTTCAGTCACGAAAGAGAAAAACCAAGTTGAATTTGAATGATATAGTAAGCCATTAAAATTTTCAGCTCTTCCACTTGATGCATAAAAAAAATAAAATAGGGCCCAATGCGACCCCAGTACTAGTAAATAAAAATTAATTTACCATTACACAAATTGTTAAGTGGAATAATTAGAAGCGTGCATGTTCAAGCTGCAGAAGAAAATCAATAAACCTTTTGAAAGAAGCGGCTAATCTTTGCCTGCAAGACATCCATGCTTTCAGAAATTGACAAACAGACTTCAGTCCCGCTGAAAATTAAAATAATACCGTGAATCAATTAGGTAGTCCAATTATAAATATTTTACAGGATTAATTTCATGTAATTGTACATGCCTGAATTTCAAGCAATTCTTAGGGTTTGAAGGAAGGCTGATCAACCTTCCGGCACTAACACTTTCTTTAAGATTTAATTGGAAATGGTGAATCTCGCTGTCACAAATTCCTGCCATTTCAACGAACAACTGTCAAAAGTAACTAAGTTAAATACTAATATCAAAATCAAAACCTTCGGCGATAATACATACTCTTATCAGGTTTAAAATATCAATCTCATTCAAATTATTTAAACTTAAATTTTATAGATGCATCGTAGGCATTGTCCTTGTCCACAAAACATTGAAAAAAAATTCATAAAAGTTATGGACAAATAAAATTATGAAAACCTTAATAAACTTTCAAAAATATCAAATCAATCAATTATTTATTTATTTTTAATTAATTGTCTTATTTATTACATATAAATATAAATAAATTTCATATTATTTTGACTAATAAAATAAAATAATTAGTTAAAATATTTAAAATAATTATTTAAATTAATAAATTTTAAGATTAATAAAATTAATCAATATATTTAATGATAAATTAATTTAAAATAAATAAAGTTAATCCTAACTATATTTATCCATATTATTCAACATTTTACAAATTATATCTATATTATTAGCTGATATTTGATAGATATTTTGTATGCTATAACTTTAAAATACAGTTATTATCGAAGATATTTTCATCCTGCTATTTACAGATACGACAATCAAAATGCGCAAAATGCGTAAAACGCAGGACATCTGAAATTTCAGATGAGGTGCAACGAATCCAAATGCCAAATCACTTAACCAAATCAAAAGACACAGTTAGAGTCGAAAATTATACTTACTGGTAGTTATGACCGAAACAACTCCATCTGCATCAAAACGATGCGGATCAGAAGAACAAACTACTAATTCACGAACATGTATAAGTGGATTTTAAAACCGACTGAAAGTCTGAAAGTAGAGTAGTCCAGCTCCAGTCTCAGTCCTCTACTTACCCCATCGGCCAGCATCAATGACTTCCCTAGAGAGCTTCAAATCCCGAAACTCCTCCAAACAGCTTCCGATTCCCGTATCCGATACTATTTCTCGTACAAATTAAACAGAAGCTCGTTATCGCTCACAAAAATAGCATCAAATTTTTTTTGAAAAGAAAACTACATTTCGATTACTAGAAGTTGATGGACCTGAAACTTGAACGACAGGTAGATCGGAATCATGAGCTGGTTTGAGAATAACTGATAGCCTGCAAAGTTCTTCGGATAGACGGCATCTTTGAAATGCAGCGGAAATCAACTGCAATTAAATAATTCAGAAAAGAATTGAGTTGAAATATTAATGAATTGTCGAATTTGAAACTGTTTTGGAGGAATGGAACTCACGTGAAGACAAAGCTCTTGCGATGAAGTAAAGCTCATAGCGGAATAAAGTTGCTTTTGGTTTTAGGGTAGCAGATGGAAAAGAAACTCCCGCGCAGCGCAACAGCACAAGCAAAGTTTGTTAAGAAAATTTGGAGGAATTGAGTTGGAATTTTGAATGGGGTACATATATGTGTTGGCCTAAATGATAACGGACCGGATCGATGATACTTGGCCCAGAAGATGAGCCACTTTTACCCCCTTTTTTTTTTTAGTAAAATACCAAAATATTAAAGTAATGTCTTAGTTATTATAATTAAAATTTAAAGAAAATAAGGATAATAACATGAATAAAATTTAATATAAATATTCTTATTATTATTATTATTATTATTATTATTATGTTTGTTTAAGTAGTAAAATTAAAATAATAATAAATATTAAAATAAAAATTATAAAATTATAAATGAATAAAATTAGAAAATTATATATTTTTTATTTTTAAATGATAAAAATATAATAAATAATTATACAAATGAAAAAAAAAATTAATATATTTTTAATGAGTGTAAGAGCAATAAATATTTATGCTAATGTTACAGTTAAAATGTTTTGTATTTCATTTAAAATTAACATTCAAATCAAACATATAAATTTCTTAAATTATTTACGTTATTATTTATATAATTATCAATCAAATATAATCTCAATGTTTATAGTTTTTTTTAATGATTAATAAATTTACTTCAAAACATCTCAATAATTAATTGTTTTCTTAATATAATCTAGAATCCTTCACTTGCTAGTAGCTCTGAGTAATAATTATGTATGATAGATGTACTTAAGCTCGAAAGCATAGTGCTATTTTCTTCCCCGTACAAACCAATTTCAGATAGGAGTTAATTGAATGGTGGAATTTTTTTGTAGTTGGTAAAAAAGGTGTAATTATCGCAAATCATGTCATAATAAATTTTCTATTTTTAGAATACTTGAATGTAATTTTACTAAGTTAAATTTTTAATTGATTATAGAAGCTCAAATCTTTTTCATTAAGATAAATAAGAGTTTGCAGGATACGTACTTTTAGAAATTATATTAACCTTCCCTTTTTTTAAAGACTCATTTATTTAACTCTTTTAAAAAATAATATGTCACCGCATCCCAACTGATATATCAACCTACAATTAATTGGAAATGTGATTAAAACAACGTATGTTAAAAAAAATACATATTTAATAATATTTGTTAAATTTTTTTTTTATGTTACACACATTCAACAGACAAAATAAATGTGTTTATGTTTTTTTAACATATAAATATATATTCATTATTTACAAATATCAGATACAATTAACAATAAACATGCATTTAAAACTCAAAAATTTGATCAACTATTTATCTTATTCACAAATATTATAAACAATGAGTTGTAAAAAATAATAATTTTAAAAGGTAATAAAAAAACTGAAAAATGTTGTGGGAGTGGTGGTTAATTATAAATGAAATTGGGATAAATTAGGTGTTTATATCATACAATTATTCCTGAAACAATTATATCTAATGATTCTATCTAAAAAGACACGCTAATAAAATTAAAAATTACAAAATTATCAAAATAAAATGATTAAAGCTAATATATTTTTATTATAAAAAAATATTAAGTTTAAAATTTTATATTAAATATTATTTAAATTAAATTTTAATGGATTATATTCTTTCAACATTAAATTCAGAGTAATTAAACCAATTTTATTTTAGTATTATTTTAATTATTATTAAGTCTTAAGATATTTATTTTCATGTAGTTTTCTAATGATTGAGGGAAAAAATTCCCATTATAATAATCAAATTTTAAATAATAGGCAAAAAAAAAATCTCTATTTTAATTTATTTGCATTCCTGCAGCCTCATTTCCAATTCCTAACACATTCTCTTTCTCCTAACGCGGTAGACACTGTAGATGAGCTTTATTCTTATATTACCTATTTTCTTCTACCTAAAAATAAAATAATGCAAGTTGACACGTTTTTTTTTCTTTCTTTCTGTAAGAACAGAAGGAGGTTGTATGCATATATGGTGAAGAAAACGCACATCATTATACATTATTGTAATTAAAGTAGGTTCCTTCCCTGTAATTATATTCATATATGTAAGATATGGAATAAATGAAGAGGTTTCAAACTTGTTTCATCTGAAACTTCCTCGTGTCACCAGCAATTATTGTCCATGTTAAAAATTCTGATTTTTCTTTTCTATGTCCATTTATTTTGCTATTTCTCTCTATCTTCATTTTCTCATTTTCTTTAATTTTTCCTCATTATTTGGGTCAATGCAATGGCACAATGAGTGGGTTTTTTTTTTTTTTTGGGTTAAAATATGAGAGAGAGCGAGCTGTTGGCATTGGAGAATTAACTAACATCAAAATATTGGTAATCTAGTCAATAGTGTGTTTTATTGACTAGTCTACACACAATCAATCACTAAGTCAATTGCCGTGCATTAAAATATGCTATATTTTAAAAATATTTATATTATTATTTAATGTATAAATAATTTAATTATTTAATATATATTTTTTATTATTTTAATCAAAAAATTTACGTTCGTCTTAAAAAATATTTATTTATTTATATTTAAAATGAATATATTTTTAAAAAAAATTAAAAATAAAATTTTAAATATAAATAAAATTATATTATATAATTAAATTTATTATTTATACCATTGATCAAATTTCAAACTCATATTTTATAACTTTATATAACTCTTTCAATTTAAGAAAAAATTTAGGACATTTTTGCCGTACACAATTTAGAATTTTATTTAAAATTTTTGCGATGATGCATTAAGCATCTTCACTGAAAATTGGAAACTCTAAATATGGTAAGAGGATTCAAATAATATTTTTATTTTTTATTTTTTATTAATTCTTACTTTTATTTATAATAATTTAAAAAAAAAAAATAAACTAATGATAAATATTTAATAATGAGAAAAATAAATTTTGAGTCATTAAATAATAAAAAAAATAATATTTACGTAAAAGAGAAAAAATAATAAATATATAATATTTTTATATTAAATTACATTGACATAATGATATTGTTAACAATTTGTGTAAAGTAATAATAATAAAATATAAAATAATTATAAGAATTTAAATAAATAGTTTAAATATTTTTTTATAAAATAAAAGTCACTTATGTTTTAATATAATACAAATATATGGTATATAAAATATATAATGAATCAATTTAAATTTAAATATAATTAAATATATAAAAAAAATATATCGAATTTTTATATATTTATTAAAATATGTTATATAATTTTAATAAACAAGATAAAAAATATAATATAATATTTGTTATTACTTCACCTTATATTATAAAATTTATATCTCTCTTTAAGTTTTTTATTTCCTATTTTATTATTCACTTAATTACTTACAATGAATTCTTTCTTATTATAAAAAATTAACCACCTTTCTCAAGGGTTTCACGGTACAACCATATAAAAAAATATTAATTTAAGGATGTCTTTTTATTATAATTTGATATATATATATATATATTTAAATATTATATTATAATATAATTAACTTATATTATTAAATTAACATCTTATATTTTTAATTTATATTGAATATTGATACATCATTTAATACATAAAAATAACTTTATATATATATAATATTGTAAAATATTGTCCTTGCCTTCTTCTTCTTTTTTTACTAAAATGTGTTTTAATTCAAAATTTTAAAATTTTAAATTAGTAAAAAATATTATTAATCTTTAATTAATATTTTATTTAACTTTGCCAGTACTTTTATTTTTTTAATTAAACTCTTAATAAGTAAAACCATTTTATTCTTTATTCTTTATTCTTTATTCTTTCTTGTATTATAGCTAAATTTATTATCCATTTTATCATGCTCACCAAAGATGCTGGATCAAAGATGAAAGATGCTGGACCAAAGATGAGAGATGCTGGCCAGTGGTGGATATGTAACGAATATCACTCGCCCTGGTAACGAATCAAAGGCTATGTGGCTTGTTTATTTTATTTGAATAAGTAGTATTTTTCAAACATTTAATTACATAAAAATATTTAATAATTAAATCCTTTGGTACCTCTTGATCAAAAAACAATTATATTGATACCTCGAAATTAGCTTGAAAAAAATTCCTTGAAAGCTTAACGAACTGGAAGAGAAAATTATGTAAAAATAACCGAAAAGAAATTAACAGCGTAACTTGGCAAATCTTATGAAAGTCGTACATAAGTTATACCGGAGTTCACGCGCGTCACCTTCCCAACTATTTTGATTTTTTTTTTTAAAATACAGTTATATTTATCAAAATCTAGAGTCGAAAAAAATCAATTAATAGCTTTCTCAAATCAAATCTCAAAATTATTATAAGATATAATATATTTAGTTAAATTATGAATAATACTATTTGTAAAAAAGCAAGAAGGAGTTGTTGAATGACTTTAACAATATCATCCTCCATCGTTAATTTAAGACTTAAACTTAAATTATTTACACGTTAAACAGTTGAATCAAATTCTAATATTATATGTAATTAAGCTATTTTTATTTTTGCTTTCATATTTATGGGCAGTGATATATAACAATGTAAATTGTTAAGGTTTAGAAAAATATTTTATTAATAGTAATTTTATTTAAAAGTAATATCAGAATAAAATGAATATTTTATGTTTACTAGATGTGATAATATTTAATAATGCCTTAAAATATAAAAAAAAAAACAAATATAATTATAATCATGGTTCTTCGCGATAAGGGAAGACCCTGTGAAAACGTTTATTTATAATGCTTGTTTGTTAGGCAGAAATGGGTTAGGTGCGAAGCGAAGCTATTTGCTGATTTAATTTATTTTGGGACCTAACCTATTTGAATTTCTAGTTCAGCGGCATAGAGAAACAGACTGGAAAATGGATATCGGAAACATCGAAATTCCGGGAAAACCCAATCGATCCCAAGCTCGTATTTCTCATTTGGCTTTGGATATTGGAGGTAATTATAATTATGAATTTCCTGAACTTATCTGATCAATTTTGATTCGAATTGGTGAATTTAGTATTTTCTTCGTCTCTACTGGTTGTGTTCGGAGTGTTGATTTGAGCTCTATTTTTCTTAGTTATGCTATGATTTTTCTTGTGTTGGAAGTTCAGTTTTCGGTTTGTTGGAACCCCAGGTTCTCTCGTCAAGTTGGTATATTTCTCCAGAAAGGGTGAGTTCTTCATTGACGATAAGGAGGGAGAGTCCTCGAAGGATAGTCTGTTAGTTTCCAACGATGATGAAAACCATGGAATTCTTGAAGGGACGCTTCATTTTGCAAAATTTGAAACCAGCAAAATAAACGATTGCTTGGAGTTCATTCATTCCAAGCAACTTCATCTTGCTGGTAAGTGTATTGGAAATGAAACTCGGTGAATTCTTTCAAGTGTTTCTATTGTACTTGAGCTATTTGCAGTTTGAAACTTTGAACTGTACCCATTTGATCTTAATTGTACACGAGCATTTTAAGAACCGAGAGCTAAATTGTCATGTGATTTCGATTTGCTTAAAACATCATCAGTTTTTCTTGATCAGCATACAGTATTACATATTTACTTAAACATCATCACTTGAATTTTGAGAAGAAAATGTTATGGGTTTTAGTTCAAGAACTAGTCGAGTTGGAATTTCTTCAATGGTTAATTTTGAAGAACGTGATATATAATTGATTAAAATACATGCTGAACCATACATTTTAACTTTCTCTCCCTCATTTTCAGATGCTGTGGGAAAGCTTATGTTATAACTTGAATTAGTTCTGATTGCTGTTCATATTTCATATCACTTATGTGATCGTAGATGATTTCAGGCTGGCAGCATTACAGAGTTCCTGGCAGTAACAAGTGCATTATTAAGGTAATACTACTACTGAGCTTTGTCATACCATGATTTTGATGAAATTGGGCCACTAGTTGTCTTGCTATACCAACAAAAGTTGTCAAATCCTGACTGCTCTGCAAACCTCTTCAGCATTTTCACAATCTCAAGTCTCCATCTTTCTCATGATGCCTCCACAGTATTTACAATGTGTAGCAATTCTCTTCATATTTATATATAAAACATGTTTGTCTTTCTCTCGCTGTTTCGTCAATCATAACTGATTGGATCTAAACTATTAAACTTGTTTTAAAAAGCTGCTCGTGCTAATGATATAACCTAAAGGAGAAAGCAAAAGAGAATTGTTCCCAATTGAAATAAATATTTTGGTTGGTTCTAACCTGTAGGCCACTGGTGGAGGGGCACACAAATATGCAGATCTCTTCAAAGAAAAAATTGGTCTTAGTCTTGATAAGGAAGATGAAATGGATTGCCTTGTGGCTGGAGCAAATTTTTTGCTCAAGGTGAGATCTTTATACCATATAAATATGTATGTACAAGTTGATATCTTTTGGGAATCAGCCTACAACGTAGTGGTTTCCCCATCACAAAACCCACCTCCCCAATCTATGCATTGGGTTCAATTCCCACCCGCTTAAGTCAAATTTATATGTAATAAAGTAATTAAAATAAAGTTTGTATCTTTTTGTAAGAATATAAAGAGCAGTCCTCCCATGCAATAAGCAGGAAATACATGGGATTCGATACTCATGTTTTTAGGATTCAAGTTTTTATTAAATGCCTAAATAATATTTTTCAAAAATCATTTGAAAAAATGGAAGGATATAGGAGTTAAAAAAAACAAAAGAAAAATGCTTCACCGCCCCATTCTGGGACAATTTCCAACTCAAATGTTAAAACCTCTGGCTCCCTGCTAGACGCAGCAACACGGCCAAAGGCATTTTGTCAAACCACTTGTTAAAAAGAAGTCATGAAGTATATGATACAATACAACAATTATATAAATACATTTTAAATTCTTTTTTATTGTCCGGATGGATAGTGCTATCAAACACCGTTGGAAAGATAAAAGTTTTGTTGCCCACTCTGAGTTTTTGCTAAAAATTGGTAGTATATGGTCCATGTCCCATTTCTTGACTTCTAAGAAATAGCTTGTTGATTTATGGAAATATCGTAGTTGTTCTTGATTGGGTTTGGTACTTTAGTACCCATACACGTGGACTAATATTTTCGCAGCATTAAACTAGTATTCTTTACACTTAATTTTAGGTACACCAATGATCAAAAACTAATATTTAATTAGAGATTTCAACATATGTCATACACATGAGCAAAAAATGAAGAACAAATTCAACTTTTAAACTGTTTTCCACCAGTGAATTACTCCTTGGCCTTCAACCTACTATTCCTAAGAGCATCAAAGCTGTTACAAATTTTATCAGGTACTGATTTGAGATAAAATCCCCAAGTTTTTTCTTGAAAAGCAGTCCATCCCACACTGATTTTTCTCGCAAAATCATCATCTTAAACATAATTCAATCCTTTTAGGGTTTTTCGAGACTCACTCTTAGTTTTTCTTGATTCCGTTTCGTTTTGGAATTGAACTAAAAAAAAACATTTCTGTTAATAATGGCTAAATGAATCTCTTTTTATTATTTAATTATTTTTAAAGAAGTGTTCGCCCTTCATTTTTTGCTCATGTCTACGATACATGCTGAAATCTTCAATTAAATTTTAATTTTGAATCACTGATGTATCTAAAGTCAAATGTAGAAACTACTAGTTTACTGCTATAAAAATATGGGTCCACATGCGTACCTTTTGTTGAATAGAGGTACTACTATAATACCGAACCCTTCTTGATCCGTATCCTTATGATTAGGAGAGTTCTTAGCAGGCTGAACTCTAGTTTGTTTCAACAAGTAGAAACTGGCCTATATGTCATGGAAATGGAAGTTAGAACATTATCATTTTCTTTTGGGTATTGTCTTACTGATATTTGAATTGTTCTTTGAGTAGGCAGTTCACCAAGAAGCATTTACTTACTTGGATGGCCAAAAGGAATTCGTAAACATTGATCATGATGATCTATATCCCTACCTCCTTGTTAACATTGGTTCTGGTGTCAGTATGATCAAGGTATTCTCATTATATTAATTATTTTGGTTACTGCTTGTCTGCATCAATTTCACATTTCTGAACCTTTTTAAGACATGAAATTGTCCTCTGTATTATGCTCTTACAGGTAGATGGAGATGGCAAGTTTGAGCGAGTAAGTGGAACTAATGTTGGTGGTGGTACATTTTGGGGGTTGGGAAGGCTTTTAACAAAGTGCCAAAGGTAGCAATTTGTTCAGCATGATTTTGCTTTTATCATTTTTTTTCTTTTTAAATTTTATTAATAGTGTACAAGGTTGTTTTATTCAAGGATGAAAACTATGATTTCTATCTCAGTTTTGACGAATTGCTGGAATTAAGCCATCGAGGAAATAACAGAGTTATAGACATGCTCGTTGGTGACATCTATGGTGGAATGGATTATAGTAAGGTATGCATTTCTTTTTGACAGATTGGCTTATAGTTTAGCACATAAGAACATATGCATCGTGTTAGAATTTTGATATAAAATAGTCCCCAAACGAAGATGTTACAACTTTTAAGTTTGCATTTCATTGTGTTATTTATTTTATAACATGTATTGATTTGCTGCAAATTAAATTATGGATGATTGCAGATTGGTCTGTCATCAACAACTATTGCTTCTAGCTTTGGCAAGGCAATATCTGATGATAAGGAGCTTGAAGACTACAAACCTGAGGACATATCTCGATCCCTTTTAAGAATGATTTCAAATAATATTGGACAGGTCAGTCAGCTCCGAAATTATTAGCTCTAAGCAATCACAAAATTATATCAACTAGTTACTTAATGATATTAGTGAGTAATGATGAATCTATAGCAGTGAAAACTAGTCTAATTTGAACTTCATAATGCCAAACCTTTTTCTGCTCAAAATTGGATTTATTTTGCCTGTAAATGGAATGGCCTCTTAGTGGAATTTTTCTCTTTGGCCCTTTGTGATCCTAATCAAGCTCTGTTTGTCTCCAAGTACCATTTGATCTTAAAAAAAACTGTGTTTATCTAAACGTATTCCACAGGTTACGAAAGGATGTGGAAATTTTTTACAAATCATATTCACCGTCCTTTACTGTCTATTGTTATAAGCACTTTGCATGATGGCCACCTATTCCATGTAGGTATTGGATGGTTTATTCATAGTTATGGGGTCTTCATTATCTTTTTGCGTCACATTTGTATCCTTCAATAATTCCTTTGTGATCAGAAGTCGAACTTATGTAGACTATATCTTAGGTAGGTGTAAACTAGGTAGACCCTAGGGCATTCTTGTTATAATTGGTCCTACTTTGTCCCAAATAAATTAGTGCCTATTCATGCGAACCTTGCCTTTCTTTTCATCTTAATTTTTTTTTGTTAATGCTATTATCTCAATTCTCCCTATAGTTTTTGTATCAGTATATCTCACTCTCAATTTTGTTTATCACTAATTTTCCTCCAGATCTCATACTTAAACGCTCTAAGATTTGGGATCAAGCGGATATTTTTTGGGGGATTCTTCATTCGGGGCCATGAGTACACATTGGACACAATTTCTGTTGCAGTTAATTTCTGGTAATTACTACGAACTTTTTCTTTTTCGTCTATTTAATACTTCAGTATCTATTGTTATTACACTGCAAGTCCAATCCTAATAAATCTACATCTCACCTTAATCCATTAAGATATTAAATATCATTTCTTATATTCTTTTCAGGTCTAAAGGTGAGGCAAAAGCTTTGTTTTTGAGGCATGAAGGATTTCTTGGAGCACTGGGAGCATTTGTGAGCTATCAAAAGCATGGCATTGATGACTCCATGGTCCGTCAGCTGGTGCGACAATCAGAAATAAATGCATCCCAAGCAGGATACAAGATTCACGATCCACTAAATGGGGAATTTAACGATAGTGAAAGCATCGAGTGTAGTCTGTGTGTATAATAGAATCTGCAGGACTGATTCCTCTTTGGCTTCAACATAAGGGGTTGAAAAGACAATCTTGGTTGCCCGATTGCACTTTATGCGGTTCAAGGGTGGATGAAGTCATCGTAACATATGTAACATAGTAGCAGTCACAATTACTGTAGCATATATAGTCAACAAGAGGAATTAAGGGAAAATGTGATAATTTATTGGCTGTACAATGTAACTTCGGCTGTTTGTGACATTGGGTTCTGGTTTTTCATTTTGTAGCTCCTATATTTGTATGCTTTAACCTACTTGGCTATGCTTTATCATTCAATAAATGAAATTTTTAATTATTATTACAATTTTATTCCTACCTTATATCCTACCTGGTGGATCTAAATTCTTATCAAACAATAAAAGAGAAAACTTGTACGTAATGGCATCATTTATAGCAAATGAAAGAGATTCAAGAGGGCAAACTAAGAAAGAAGAAAAAACACATGCATGAAGTATTATTGTTACATCTCGTGTTGATTTTCCTAGTTTTTGATATAGTGACAAGAAGCTTAGGCCTTTAGCTTAAAGGAAAATCACCTAGCTGTAATGGCCTACGGCATTGTTTTGAGTTCCTTCTATGCAAGGCCCATCTTCTTTTAATGTCACTTGTATCACAAGCATGAGTAATAATTCCCTTTGGTGTTTCAAAATTTTCATTGGTTTTTCTAGGGCTAGAATCACCCTTCAATCTCGCAGCTTCAGCAAGTAGGTCATTTATCAACATCTCTGTGGTTCTGGTGGTAATACCTCGTAGATACCAGGATAAGGGTGGTGGTGGAACAACGGCGGGTTGGATTAACTGATCCAAGCTCACCTTTGACCCGATCCTTCCTTTTCCAGCAGTACACGAGTAATAATCATTCCATGTATTAGGTTTGAAAGGATAACATATTTTTTCATCAACAAATACTGGCTCTACCCTCCAGCAGCCTTCAAACTTCTTCATAAACCCTGTTTTTACTTGCTTAAACTTCATCTGAAAAACAGTAAATCACAAGAAATAACAAACTTTACTTAATGCGACACAAGCATGGCATTACACAAACTTGAAATCCCTCAGCTTTGGTGGAATATTAAAAGTAAACGAAGAAGATTCTAGTTTCTAAAGTATCTTAAAACACAAACCAAAAAAATAATAATACAGGAGATTCAACATGATTTGCCTGTCGTCATTATAGAGCAAAATTCTATCAAATGCAATACAACTAATAGTTTGAGGAAAGCAAACTTCATCTAATTACCCAATAAAGGTAAATGGTGAGCCATGACATTACCAACTAAAGTAAATATCAAATATTAGAAGTTTGATTGATATGGTGGTTCACAATTTTAATAGAACAATCCATAGCATAATACAATTTTTGAAAGTAAACAAAAAAGAAAAACACACCAATCTGCTAGTTATTACCGAGTGATCTTCTCTGTTTTGGTCCACTAAAACATGAACTAAAATGGTCCCTGACCACCAAAGAAATTTCCATAAAGCTGCTTGCTCTAATTCAACCACTTGCCGTTGACCTTCATCCACCAAAATTTTTCTGGTTATGACTTCCTGAGCCAGATAGCTAATTTGTTAACATACATGAAACAAAAATGGGAACCACAGCTTGTAAAAAAAAAAAAAGAGAAACCACTGCTAGTCAAACAAGAACAAAAAGTATACACCATACCTTAATATTCTTGAAAACCCTCCTGTTATCAGGATCGGTTACAATATTGTACACTGCATCTGGGGGCAATCCAACATTGACATTTACATTGAGCTCGCACAGAGAACCTTTTGGTACACGGATCTGCCAAGCACAACAGGAAGTGCGTGATTAAAATCATATATGCCAAAAACTGACTAACAGCTTTCTCAGATCCAAAAATAAAACATATAAGGAGATCATTGACAACTTAAGCTTTTAGAAGAATCTGTTGCTAACAATCTTCAACATCGAGAAATTGGACATTTTCTTGCCATTCAATTATCTTAAATATAAACTTAGTTTGATACAGAGCAAGTAACAAGTAATCAACAATAGCACCTCAGCCCTACCACAAAAGGAAATGCCACTAAGAAAGAGCAAGGAAGCTCATTCCTCACCTTTATTTGTGGAGGTTGATCAACCCATGAAGGATTTTCTCTCCATGCTTGCAATTGCTTCTGTAAATCAATATCCAAAGAAGTAGATGCCCCCTTTTGTTCTTTTAGATCAAACCTCACTACATTTGCTCTAACATCTTTTGCCAATCTCTTAAGCTGTGACTGAGGCAACAAAAGGGAAAATACTCTCAATCTGTTCTAGACCAACAACAGTTTAATAATTTGCAAGATGTAAGTGAAATGACTTGCCTTGAGACAACTCTGCAGCTTGTGAGGCAGCTGGAGAAGTTTCGAAAATGGAAGATCATATGCCTTGGGTTGTCCAATATTTTCATTCTTTTGAACTTCTATGCTTATATTGGCTACCTCATTTTTGCCCATTGGAACTGAAATTTTCTGAAAATGTTGAGTAAATCGAATAATCAGTAAATGCATTGCTAATAGGGTGATGATATTGTAACATTCACTTTTGTCATTGTCACAACAAGTGTGTGAAGCGACTATTTTATCCCCAATTACAGTATAATATCATTAATAAATTTTTTTTGTGACATTAACAAATTGTATTGTGCAAATATCGTCACCCTTGCTAATATTATATATCTTATTTATATATATATACAAGTTAATATCACAATCTTCATTTTACAACCATTCAGTTCAAATCTAGTGCAAAGAAAACTTTATGAGGCTAAAAGCGTAAATATTTTGCTTTTAAATTACTTATAATTCACCTAAAGGAAAAAAAAAAGAACAATCAAGTTATCATGATAACTTCAAACAACATTGCAGTTGTGATTGACAAAATCATGAAACTAAGAATCTGAAGCGGAGCACAGTAAGAGAAATAGACCTGAAATTAAGAAATCTCCCGCTTCCAAAAATCCAAAGAATACTGGTCCAATAAAGAAAGGTGGTTCAACAACGAATGAGCCACAACTTGAGTATTTATCGAGCAGGGAATCAAAATCAACTCGCAAATACCCAGCAATCAACGAAGTGAGGAAGAAAAATGCACAAGAAAAAAAGAAGAAGAAATGAATTTTGCGAGTCCAATTTGAGGAATATTCATTCAACTGCTGAACCGTAGATTTCGATAAAGATTATCCCAGTTTCTCATGTTAATTTTCCCCAATTTTTATTTTGGTTGAAAAACATTATCATTATTATTGATACCACACTTTAATCTCTTGTTTTTATTTAAGATTGAGTAATATAATTTTTATATTTTAATCTCTTAATTTTTATAAATTTTATATTTTAATTCTCTAATTATCGATTCTTAAAATTTAATCCCTTTAACAAAATCCATTAATTTTAAAATATTTAATCTAACTTTATAATTAAATTAAACTTATCTTTTAACCCATATTTAATCATATTTTAATATTTTTTCAAATTAAACTTAAAATTAAAATCCTTTGTTATAAGTCTTTAAAACAAAGAACTCCTAACTTAAACAAGTAAATAAACAAACACAATAAATATGGATTCTTTAATTCATATATATTATCTTTAAACGATATAATATTTTATAGTATATTTAGATATTTTTTTAATACGTTCAATGTAGAAGAAAGAAAACATATCTAATGGAATGATCAAATATAATTTTAATCTAATTAACATTAAATGTAAAATAAATAGAATTTGTTATCCAATAGATAGATTTTATCAAAATTAAAAAAATTAGAAATTAAATCTAAAAAAATATTAAAATGTATAATTTATAAAAAGTAGGAGATTAAAATATAAAATCTTTAAAAATTAAAAAATTAAATCTTAAAAAAATTATTAGGAAATTAAAGTAATTTATAAAAATTATGAACTTATAGTATTGGTAATCCTTTTATTTAAATAAAATAGATGATTTGTTTAACAAATCGAATTTGACAATTATGGAAAAAGAAAAACACGTGATTCACATGCAACACGAAGTGGTCGAAGACCTCCGCAGCCCCCACCGACGAATTTAAAAAAAAAATTAAATTAAATTTGTTCCGACCAATAGACAAATAAGAATTGAATAATGCTGTATATGCATTAAGTGACATTATTTGATAGTTGTAGAATTCTTAAAAACACCATTTATTTTAACAATTGTGAGAGTGTTGGATTTAAAAGATGAGCATTTTATAGGATGAAACGAATAAATAATTGTGAGTGTTAAAAAGTAAAATTAAAAAAAATACTATATCATCGATAAATATAGAGTTAAATAAATTTTTATATTTTTATTCATTCAATTTTTTTAATTATTAAATAACTATTATATATTAATTATATAATTATAATTGTTTTTTTATAAATTCATGACTATAACTATTAAATCATATTATTAAATTACTAACTAAATCAGTTATATTATATATTTTAGTAGAAAATAGGTTACATTATTTTAAGTTGAATTAAAAAATTGAGATTTTAAAATAATTGAGTAAATAAGTAATTTATTTATCTTATTTTTAGTGAGATATTCGTATTTATGAAATAAAAAATATATTAAATTTATATTATGAAAATATAAATTTATATTTATATTAATCATGATGTGATATATGATTAAATAATTTTAAAAATAAAACTTTGAAAATAAAAAAAATATTTTTAAATTTTTGTATTATTTATCATATAATTGCTTTTTAAATGTTTGAACTATAGATATTTATTTTTTTAATTACTTTTACTCGTAAGTTTATCATGTAAGTGGTAAATTAAAATAAAAAGAATTAAACTAATTATTTAAAAAATTAATTATGTTTAACTTTTGATACAAATCATATTGCATTAAGAATTAAGCTTGGTGCAGTAACTTTGAATGGGTTTTAACCGATTTCACGAGCACATTTTACTTGTGTCGAAAAAATTTCAAATTAAGCTACCGCAATGTGGAATAAAATTTAATTTTTCTTAATTTTTTATAAATTTTATTAAAAGAAAATATTATTTTAAATCTTTAGCGGAACAATTTATAAGATATTTTAATTTTAATTTATTTACAGAAAATATATAATTTTTTTTATCTACATAAAAGCATTAAATACTTTGTTTTGTTCACAAACAACCCATTTTTTTGTTATTAAGTTCATTATATTAATTAAATTTTAATAAGCAAGTTAATTAATAAATGTAAATATTTTTGTAATTAATTCTAATATACTATTTAATTTACTCTAATTAAATTTTATCATATTACCTTTAATAAGCTAAACTTAATCATAAAACAAAACTTGTATATAAACAAGATAAGAATTTAGGTCGTTTGTATTAAAAAAAATTTAAACATTAAATTAATTATTTTGGAAACAATTTAACCTTAAAATATATATTTATTATTTTACAAGTAAAATAATTAGGAGAACAATCAAGTTTTTTTAACAACATAAATATTACTTTTTCTTTTTTTAAAAATTAATGTCATAATATAGCTAAATATTTAAGGGAAAGGGTAGCCATCATCTTATAAATTTTATTAAAAAATAATAATTTTTTTATTATTATCAGATAGAGTAAAAAAAATTAATAAAATATCCTGTAAGTTATAATGTAACAAGCACAAGCCTAGAGTATTTTTGAAATAAAAAAATAAAAAAAACCCACGCAACCCTTCACCCATTATTATTATTTATTATACCTTTCACCCTTTTTTTCGATTAACAAATGGCTGATTGAAATTAATAATAAGAATAATCATAATAAATTAAAAGAAGTAAATTAAAATTAAAGATGAGCAAAATATCCAAAAAATTTGAGTAGATTCGATCTGAAATCGAATCAAATTCGGATTGAATTTTATCAATCAACTCGGATTCAGATTCATATTCGGGTTAAAAATATCCAAATTTGTATAATTCAATCTGATTCGATATATTTAATATATTATTTAAAAATATATATATATATAATAATTAATAATATATTATAATATTATAATTAAACATTTAAACCTAATAGGCTAATAAGTGGTCATCTCTCTCTATCTCTCATACTCGGCTCCACAATTGACACTTTCGCTCAAGTTGTTCTCTCGTCGCCGTTCGCTCGTTCCCCTGTCGTTGTTTGATGTTCACATGTCAATGTTCGTTGTTCTTGATCGTCCTTCAACGGAATGTTAAATTTTTTTGAACTTTTTATTTTTCTGAAATTTGATTTCAGATCTAATGTTCAAATGCTCTGCTTTGGCTATTATTGATATAGTTAGTACTTTTGTTTCAAATAAATGTAGAAATATGAAAATATAAAGCTAACTTAGTGAGTTACAGGTTCTTTATTTAGTACCAAAATACTTTATTATTGATATATACTCGGTTTGATTACAAAAATATATATTAGTTCAACCTTTTGTTCTTTTGCAGCTTCTGTTAGTATGTATATCTTTATTTAATGTGTTTGTTTCATCTGCACTTGCTTAAGAGGCTTATAATGCATAAATTTAATTTTTCTTTGATTTTTGAGTTGAAACTTAGTGAGTTTCGTTAATTGCATCCTAAAAATGATTCATTCATGTAGATACTTATTTTGATGCATTATATTTTTAAAACACTTTAGAAAAGAGAAAGGAAATTTGAAATTGATTTCAGACATTCAAAATGTTTGAAGTCAAAAGAATGCTATAAGATGAGAATTGTTTCTTTCGTGCTGTTGCAAACCAAGTCTTTGGGGATTCTAAAGTATGTGATTTAGTCAGACAATGTGTATGTATTATATGGTATTACCAAGTCATTACATGATATGAATATTCTTATTTAAGAACTTGTATTTTTATATTGATACTCTACACAACTAGCTTAGAAAATTATTGGTTCATTTTTGAAAGGATAACAATATAGCTTTTGTTACTTTGTTTTAAAATGCACGAGTAAGTCGATAAGATTTGTTCGATTTGCTTAATGAATAATGATGCTACTTGGTGTGAGTATTTTGTTCAAGAGAAAGAAAGGGATCATTTTTCTCAGTTCATAACAAAAGGCTTTACCTCTTATTGTAATAAGAAAAGAAGAGACAAGGTATGTGGTATTATTCTTTAGTCCATTTGATGGTGCTACAAGCAATCTGTGGCATCTAGAGTTAGGAGAGATTCACAGATTATGTCATTTCTTTCCCTTTTTTATACAAAGAAATGTTGCTCAATATTAATTTTACCTAATTGAAAGAAGCTTTATTAATGAATTCAAATAATTAGAACCTTAACATGTATCCTTTTTGAAAGAATAAAACCTTCACATGTAAAATAAATTCATAATCAACTATATTATCTACTCAAAAAGAACATTGACATATAGCAAAACATGAATAGTAGAACACTGACTTTTGTTTTCTCAACCCGACCCCAATCGCCTTTCATCGTTCCTGATGGACTCTCTAATTAGTCGTTGTTCTTCATCAATTCTCCCCTTTCACTGTTTAGTTAAAGGATCGGGATTTGAAGCTCAATTAAATGAATCATCTCATAACCAACACATTTTGAAACTTTGTAGTGGACAACACTTAAAAAGTTTTATTTTATTTTGATTTACTTTAAATTTTAATATTTTTAAACTTTATATTAAAATTATGGATATTTGAAGTTACATTATGTAATTGATATTGAATTTTTTTTCTTTTTGCTGAATTATTTGTAATCATGTTGTCAATTACTCTTGAATTTGTTTGGAAAATATTTTCTTTGATTTTATGTAATTTTCATAATATAAGTTGAAATTATATCATATTTGGATTCAGATTTATTCAGATTGACATTTACAACGACGAGATCGAATTGAGTAATTCATAATTTGCTTATTTATGTAATTTTTTATTTTATAGGTTTAAATTAAAATTTTGACTTTATTCGATCCGATCAATCTAATCGGATTTGGATTTGTTCGAATTGGCATTTAGAGTGGATCAGATTTAGATTTAATAATTCATAATTTGCTTCGAATCAATCAAATTTGAATTGTTTTAAAACTGTCAGTTTCGAACCGATGCTCAGCCCTAATTGAAATTAGATTATGAGAAAGAAATAGCAACAAAAGAAGTGAATATAACGTGCAACCGACAGTGTTACGTTGGATCCTCCCCAAAATATTCCTGGTTATGGAACTTGTACTTGTAGATGTTGCACTATACTCGACCAAAACCATCAATACTCTTGCCACTAAAGCATATAGTATCGACATCTCCTCCACTAAATACACCAACCCTCTTCTTTTCTCTTTATAATTTTGAGTATAGGTGTTCAAGGTTAGGTCTGATTCGATTTTAAGTAAAAAAAATTATCCAAATTGGACTAGATCAAATCATTTAGCTATTAAAAATTTTATAACTGAATAGTTTAATTCGGTCTGGTTTACGGTTTAGTCCAATTTATGCCCATTGGAGTTATTCAATTCCTTCAATCCTTATTCTCAATTGAAGCAAGTTTAGGCAAGGTGAATAATCATCAGTTTGGAGGAATTGATTAAGTTTCATTACAATATGACAATACACCATATGGATTAGTCAAAGTTTTAATGAATAAAATCATACCCTAACAACAGAAGGTTCTTGGTAAACGAGTAGGGTTTGTATTTGATGGTATGCTTCTTGCATGCTACCATGTACTTGCTCCAAGCTTGCATTCCCCATCATACATTTCTTTGTCATCGTTACTAGTCTATTGTGAAGCAACTGCAACATAACTAGAAAGTTATTATAGTGGATATGTCTGTTATACTTTCGCATATGATGACCTGTTATGTAAATAATTAAACTCATGTCAAGTGAATACTAACTATACTACAGTTTACAACCCTAAAAGACAGAAGAAGTAATATGAAGTTAGAAGAGAATGTTGTACAAGAAAGTCGTAACTCGGTATACCATGAATCCCAAAAGAAGTAAATCATAATGAAAGGCATGTGGTTTTCTCATATTAAATTCTTGATGTTGAGCAAGTTAATAAGCTACATTGTGGTCAAAATAGTACGTTGCAACAATCATTGTTGCTGGGAATGGGATGAAAGTTCTAAATATATAGAGAATATTCAACATATCTTGTAGTATAGAAAAGTTATTAGTAAACAACTTCAAGGTCAAAGCAAAGACCTCAGATATACAATCATACCTTAATAATAGTCCAATTTTCATATGTTTAGAGTGACCATAGATTTGGAGTGAAGAAACGCCGAGGAATTCCTCCAGGAACATTTCTAGCTGGCATGTTAGGTATAGCTTTCCAGACACAAACTAGCAAACAAATGGGATACAAATTTTGTAAAAGATTCATTAAAACTACAAATTTTGTTGTATCTTTGGCACGATTGAGTTGTACTTGGGTAGCTGCCACCAAGAAAAAGGATAATCATAGTTAGAAATTGTGTAAAAGACAATCATGGCACATGGGATACAAAATGGAGAAATAGGATTAGTCTTGTCTAGGAGTTGCAATTGCTATAAATTCTCCAACTGTTACATTAACCACTTTTGATACAAAATTAGAACCCTACAGCAATAAGACAAAATGTTCTTAAGCTTAGCAAAAAAAAAAATAATGATTGTAACAAATTGCCTAATGCATATTCACCACAAGTCAGATAACTTAAAAGCACAACTTACAATGCTTGAATAAATGCCAAATAATCCAGAATTATTGAAAATGTTGTTGAATGCAGAAAAGTTTTAGATATATTGATACTTGTTCAAGACACGAAGATTTGAATTCATATGCCAAAAGAGCAGCCATATAAATGTGAGCATAACTATTGCACCAAAAATATAGTAGTTGAACTATCAAGTAGAAAAAAGATAGAACGAGTGAGCAAGAGAGAATCCACAATCCACATACTTATTTTATAAGCGAGATAAGGACGATTGGTTGGAATAGAAGACGACGTAAGGACGGCTAATTGGTGTTGGAAGTTGCGAGGACGACTAGTTGGATATTAAGGTTTGCAGAGTAAGATGGTTCGTAGAAACACATAATAGTATATAACATCCTTCTATTTAACAGAATCTGTAAACATAATTTTTTAATATATTATTAAACGGGTGTGATTAGTTTAAAATTAATATAATTAATTGGATCGTTTGAAAAACGTTTCACTTAATACAAAATGAACCAAATCATATAATTTATAAAATTATTCGATATAATTTAATTTTTTGATTTAAATAGAGGGTTTTTTTTTTGGCACCAAATATCTCACTATTATATTTTCTTTTATAATTCCAAAATTGTATTTTATTAAGTGAACATGTCCTTGTGACGTGACGTGACTTGATATGACTACTCGTGAGATATTTTTGTCAATTTTTTTTGAAGTACAAAAAGTTTATATTCTCTTTATATACTTTTATTTATTTATATATATATATATATAATACAGACGACTGATCATAGAACAAAGCTTTATGTTATTAAATATATATATATATATATATATATATATATATTTTATATTTTTTTTTTTGATAATATATGTAATACAGATTCAGTGAGCCTCGGCTTTACGTAATATTTTATTACATGGCCTAACCAAGATGTTAGGTCCTAGACTGATCAAACACACCAACTACATTATCATTATTAATAAGTGTTTTCTCAAGCTTTACGGCACACATCCCCATCACAAACATACCCCTGCTTCACCTGTGGTTCCTCCTTTGCTTCTTCATTGTTCTTCAAAGCACACTTTGGGTGAAGATCAAAGTCACAGTTATCACAATAAAAGGACCATGTCTGTCCTTCCCCATCACACCCATCACATACATAAACCCTTCGGCGACTGAGCACAAGCTCATGTTCGTGAAGTGTATGCTTCAACTTCTCAGGCCACCCCTTTGCTATTTCCTCAATCTGTTGATCTAAATGCTTCAAATGCTCTTCTGTGAATGGATAAGCATCCACCCCATGAGCGGTAATGATTTCTCGGGCTTCTGTTGTGACCGTCTTACCAGTAGGACCAAGGGCTATGACTGCAGGAATGCCTTGGATTTTGAATTTGCCTGCTAGGGTTTTCTTCCTTTCATCACCAAAAGGAAGGGCTAACCAAGGCATGCTTGAGAAGAATTCATCAAAGGAGGCCTGATCCCGATCACTTGAGATGAAAATCACTTCGAATGCTCCATCTTTTGCCTTAATTTCATGATATGCTTTGATTAGCTTAGGTAAGAATGCACGACATGGTGGGCACCAGTGAGCTGAGAAGTATAGCAGAATGTTCTTTCCAACAAGTTCAGACACAGGTACCTGACCAAGGACACAGAACACATGTGATTCCCAAAAGAACTCTTAATTCAAACGATGGCTTCTATAATTATACAAGTTTCACACATTTACAGTTAAGAGGAACAAAGATCTCTTACCTTGGTACCATTCTTTTCAATTACAAAATCCAGGTCTCCAGAAACCAAGAGGGATTCTAACGTCTGTGCTTCAGCTTTCACTTTCTCAATATCAGCAAGCTCAAGGAGTTTCTCAGGGGTAAATGGATAGGCATCAATGCCATGTTCTTCAATGAGTTCAGCCACATTGGGATTCAAAGTCTTCCCATCCGGCCCTATTATGACAAGTGTAGGAAGGGTCTCAAGCTCAAAGTAACGAACAAGTTTTTCACAGCTTTTGTCCTTGAACGGCAATGATAACCATGGCATTGTTTCCAAAGCTTCTTTGAATTGAACTTCTTCAAAATCTAGAGAGATTAAAACAATCTCAAAGTTCTCTCCTTTCTCCTTGAGCTTCTTGTAAACGTCCGCTAGTAAGGGGGTAAATTCAGAGCATAGCTTGTGAACATTCATTGAGAAATAGAGGCCAACCATTTTCCCTTCAAGTTCACAGACAGGAACCTGCCGATCAATGAAATGAAGATTATTTCTTACTCCAGTATTTAAAAAACTTGAGTGTGACACCACGTAACCACATTCAAGCAACAACATAATATTTTCAGATACAAATCGCTTTATACATTGTTGTTCGGGTACGGTATATTACTTGTACAATTAGGCAAAAAGTGTGCATATGCGGGGGTGGGGGAATCGTGTTTCAGCTAGAAAGTAGTTATTCGGGGGAGAGAGTGCATCAGAAAAAACTAAATGATTTGAAGGGCAAAAATCAAAACTCTAAAACATAATAGACAAACTGAATTTTACCTTATTCCCATGAGTGGAAATCAAATAATCACGAGAGCGAGAGACCAAAATAGAACTCAAAGTTTGATTCTTCCTAGCTTCCTCCTCTTGCTGTTTCAAGAAACTGACTCTTTCAGGGGTAAATGGATAGCCATCCACTCCATATTCCATCAGAATTCTCGTCCCTTGGTCAGTTGAAACCTTCCCATCTTTGTCAAGAATGACAAGATTAGGAATTCCTCTGACATTGAACAAGTCCTTGAGGCGTTTCCGGGATTCAGAATCAGAAAATGGGATAGCAAGCCATGGCATTTCAGAGAAGTAACTCATGAACGACTCATCGTCTCTATCAGAAGAGATAAAAACCACTTCAAAATCCTCTTTTGATGCCACTTCTCTATAGACTTCTACTAAGCTTGGAGTGAAACGACGGCATGGACCACACCATGACCCAGAAAAATACAATCCCACAATTTTCCCAACCAAAGTGCTTATTCTGACCTAAGAATATCAAAAATCAAAGCATAGCTTTCTCATATTAGATCAATTCAAGGCTAAAAAAGAGGCAAAATAAAATCAAAAACAATATGATCAAACAGGTAAGCTTCTATATACAGATAATATTGAATCTTTGTTTTCTCAGACGATTAACAGGGGGGGATTCAATCGAGTCGTGTTGTAGTATTACCTGGTCACCGTTGTTGCGGACAAGAAAGTCCCTCTCCTCCGAAGAGAGAAGAGGTAAGAGGTCATGTGTAACGCCATTAACGTCGTCACTAGCCATAGAGTTATCTTTGTTTCTCACTTGCTCTCTAGCTGAAAAAATTAGCAGATGTTCCTGCTCTACTTATTCAGTTATGCTTAAGGTCCTCGGGATGTCAATGAGTCTTCCTTCGTGTTATATATTCACCGGTTGGGTTTGTCGAATCTGTTTGATTTTTTATTTCAATAAATACTCAAAAATAAAACGAAACTTAATAGGGAAGAAAAGACCTACCTTAGGAAGGATCACGGGGTCAACTAAGAAATAACGTGGAAAGTTGCCAGAAGGCTCTATAATAATATATTTTTTATTTTTAATATATTTATTTTTTATTAATTAAAATTTATTAAATTTTTTAATTTTTTTTAAATTAACGATAAATATATTACGTAAACAACCATATAAATCGTGCCACTAACTTCACCCTTATTATATTATTCTTTTGGGAAAATGTTTTTTATTTGCCTAGAAATGCTGGCAATATTTCTAGGATGAATCGTATATATAAATATCCTTAAATTTTAAGAAATCTTTAAAAACAGTTTTAAGTTTTTAAAAATTTCAAAAATATCCCTTAAACATACCCCAAGTTAAATCTAATAAAAATAAATAATAAAATTTATAAAATGAAAAAAAAAAATAAACCAAAAAATAATAGATATAGAAACATAAGACATCTCATGATGTTTTTAACAAAAAATAATAATAAGTAAAAAGAAATTTAAAGAAGTTCAAAAAACAAAATTAAATCTTAAAAAAAATGGATTTAAAGACCTATCATTTTTATTAAGAAAATTATTTCATAGAAAAAACATAATTTATTATGATATAAATAATAAAGAAATGAGTATTAAGATTACAGATGTAAAATAAAGATATAATATACTATTAATTGATAAAAAAACCATATTAAACAAGCTATCAAAAATTGTTTATAAAAACAAAGAAAAATTTGGATACATTTATTTAAGAGAAATTCAAAATATTAATAAAAACTCATTTTAGAGAAATAATACATACACTAATAAAAATAACATTATTAGATAATAGAATACTAAATAGTCAAGATGCCTTATTAGAAATTTAGGATACCAAAAGTTAAAATTTACAGTGTATCTTATATTTGCTAGTAGCATATTCTTTAACAAATAGTCATAATAGTTCAATATACAGACAAAATGAATTTATAGAAATAGACAAAACCTTTAAGAAACTTGTACAAATAATAAAACCAAAAATATTAATAAACTTTGAAATACTAAAAGAATGGAAATTAGATATAAAAAAACACTTGATAACAAGAAGAAAAAATAATGTTGTTAAAAACAATAACATGCCAAGATTTATTTTTATAGACTATGAAGGAGAAACTTTTAACTAAGAAAAAGTTAAAAAACTGAAAAATGAAGTCAAAATAATGAAGATATTAATTCATGATTGTATATTAAGGAAAAACAATGTTTAGAGGTAAAATAAAAAAAATATGCAATTAGAAGTAAATGAAAGTCTAATAGACGTAGCAAAAAATCAAGCAATATTATTTGAAACTATACAATTATTAACAGAGAAAATTGATTTAATCCAAGAATAAAACACAAAATATTTACAAAAAATAATAGATATTCAAAAATAATTACTAAAAGAAATAAAAGAATATGATTATAATAAACTACAACAAGATATGCACAAGAAATTTTCATAATTAAGAAAATATGTATACAACATACATAGAAATAATGAAATAATAGGTCGTAAATATGATCCTTTATAAGGACTAAAAGAAGAACTACCTAGGAGATCAGATTTCTTGATTTCTAAAAATGAAGAACAATCTAAAAACAAAAGAATAATTCCAATTTAATGGAATATAGAAAAGAATTAGAAAGAAAATTCATGGACTCTAAAAATAGGGATATAGAAACATTAGTCAGTTTATTGAAATTAACCAATGAAGAAATATAACATTATAATAAAAAAAATTGTACTAACAAAGAAGAGAATGATATGATAATAATCAGTTAAATTGATTCTGAACTAGAAAACATGACCCCAAAAGGTCATATGAAACCAATTTCATTACTAGTTTCTTACCAAGAAAAAACATTTGATCCATATAGGGGAGAAAGAAATAGACAAAAAATAGAACAACCTGATACCACATATAGAAGAATACAATCACCTAAAATGAAGGAAAGGGTTGCATTGTAGAATTAGAGGTAGTATTCTACTAGAGTTAAAACTCCATGATAATTATAAGTTTGAACTTCTAGATTTAGACTGTATAAGAGATAGGGAGAAAGCCTTAGATGAATGGGTTAGTGGTATAAGTGTGCTCATATAAACCTCTCAAACTATCCAAACAAACCCATCAATCTGTGAAGTACTTATAACACATAAAATGACAAGAAATGTTAAAGTTTGGTTTTCAAACTTAACATATCAACAACATTTGTTAATGCAAGGAAATGCTTCAACAGGAAGAGAATACTTGGATATAATAATAAATGAAATATACAAAAAATTTATTAGAGAAGATAAAGGAAGGACTATCACTGAATCCAATGAAAATGAAATCAATGAAGCTAAATGACATATAATAAATATAGAAATTTGTAACATGTGTTACATATATTCTTTTATTTTTGAATATGAAATGTATTACCATAAATTACTACCTCTATGCAAATAACTTATAAATGTTTTTTGAAAAATTACCTCGAACACTACATAAAACTTTAACAGAAATTTGGGAACAAAGGAATAGAGAAACTATACCATATACTCCAGGAGGAAGAATAAGAAACCTTAGAAATTAGATCATTATTAAATGTCAAGGAAGAAAAGAATATAAACAGATAAGAGAAAATGATAAAATTTACTATGATACAAGATATTTTAGAATACTAGGAAAATATTGATATAATATAAAATCTTATAAACAAAAAATATAAAAGATTTAAAAAATATAAATTCAGAAAACAAAATTTCCAAAAATATAAAAAGAGATTTAATATAGAAAACTACAAGAAAAGATATTTAGAAGAAAGAAGTATAAACCTTATGAAAAAATGAATTATTGTCATTTAAGAAAGAAAAATACAGATGTTGAATCTATAATGAAGAAGAACATTATGTTAACGAATGTCCAAGCAGACTTCAACATAAAAAGGAATTTCCACAAAAAGCAAAAATCCTAGAAGAAGCTTTCAAAATGAAATTGGAACCAATCGAGGAATCTGATATAGATAATACTTATAGTATCTATCTATTGGAAGAAATGAGGAAAAAATAATTGACTCAGAATATGAACACTCAAATTGTGGATATTCTTCAACAGAAGATGAATGATTTGTATAGTATTACAAATCTAAATAGTACTTACATTAAAGTAGGGCTAAAATTTAAAGGTTATAACACTTATCATTTACATGCATATATAGATAGATAAACTAGTATGTGTGTAGCCAATAAATATATATTTCCAAAAGACAATTGAAAACAAGCACCAAAAGATTTAATCATAAGAATTGTTAATAATGCTACAATAAACCTTAATAAGGTATTAAAAGATACCGATATAATGATAGGAGGAGAAAAATTTCACATTCTTACCATATATCAACAAGAAACAAGAGTTGATTTGTTAATAGGAAATAATTTCCTAAACATAATATCAACCTTTCAAACAACATTTCGACAAAATAAGTCTCACAACTTTGGAAGGAGATACCACCTATGTCTCAAAAATAAGAAAAGTTTTAACTGTCTCAAACTCAACTTTTATGCAACAACATAAAAAGCAAAAACGTGGTGAGATAGAAGACCAATAAAAACCTTATTTAGAAAATATTTCATTAGATATAGAAGATAAACAAAACTCTTTTCTCAATGAAATACAAGAGGACAAAGTCCTAACATGCATTAGAAAACTATTAAAAATAGTTAATTCAAAAAATTCTTTAGATCTAAAAATAAATAAATCTAAAACAATAGTCAACATAAAATTAAGAGATCCTAACAAGATCATAAGAGTAAAACCATTTATTTATATTCCAAAAAACAGAATTGAATTTATAAAACAAATTCAATAAATTTTGGAATTATAAGTTATAATACCAAGTAATTCACATTACTCTAGTATAGTATTCTTACTTAAAAAAAGCTAAAAAAAAGAAGAGGAAAAAAAGATAACGATAATAAACATTAAAGTACTGAATAAATAAACCATTGACGATAGATACTTCATTCCAAAAAAGGAAGAACTATTATCATTAATAAAAGAAAAGAAATATTTCTTGAGTTTTAATTACAAAAGCGAATTTTGACAAATAAGACTGGATGAAGAATTCCAAAAATTAACGACATTTAGTTGCCCCCAAGAACAATTCCAATGAACAGATATACCATTTGGATTAAAACAAGCTCCGGGTATTTTTCAAAGATATATGGATAACATTTTCAAGAAATTATAAAATATTTGTTGTGTTTACATAGATAATGTTTTGGTTTTCAGTAATTAATTAAATAAACATTATTTAGATATTATCAATATTCTACAAGAATGTAAAAAAGAAGGCATTGTACTTTTTGAAAAGAAAGAAGTACTTGCTCAACAAAAAATTAAAAATTTAGAGTTTGAAATTAAAGATGGAAAATATAAACTATAACTCCATATACTAAATAATATTCAAGGTTTCTCTAGTGAATTAAAAGACAAAAACCAATTACAAATATTTTAAAGATGTTTAACATATGCAAAAGCATAAATCAAGAAACTTTTAGAAATGAGAAAACCTTTACAAGCGAAATTGAAAAAAGATCATATCTAGAAATGGACCGAAAAAGATATTCTATATCTCGAGAAATATCTTATGGAGACAAGAAGAACTTAATTGTTCAAAACAACCTTTAGAGACCAAAAGCTCAAACAAGGAATCTTCATTAAAAAAGGAATTTATAACAACTCGGTAGAAGCTAGCAAATATATTCTAGGAATAAGTGGAGTAACTCATAAAGCCTTCACTAACAGAATAGAAGCAAAATGTAGCTATACCAACTACAAAACACCAAAACTAATAACTCCAAAGTAAATAGTAAGAAATTATTCTGTAGCATTACAACAATAACCAACAGCTCCAAGCAGGTTGACAAATCTCGAAAAGATAACAAGGTCTCCAATTCTATTTAGAGAAACATCTCCTCAAGGGACATCAAAAATAGTAAAACATTCAGTACTATTCAAAGAGACATCCTCTAGAACTACTCCAATCATTGAAGATAAAAATGATTAATATAAAAATCTCAGCAAACCACAATGGTTGAATCTCTATAACTTGGTCAAAAAATCTACCCAATAACATATTAAAGATATGAAGTTCTACACTATAGACAAGAAATTTCCTACATGAAGTAAATCTAATATTTATGTATAAAGCCTTTCATGCAAGACTAATAGAAAATATATATTCAGTAATTAATTTAAGTGAGTTAGATTATTTTCCAGAGAAATTTAAAAGAATAATCAAGAACTTCAGAAGGAAGATTAAAACAGATGATAAACTTGTTTTCTTAGATTTTTCAGTTCATTAATGGACTGGAATGAGTTACAACTTTATCAAGATAGGAATTTTCATCATAAACAAAGAAATTCCCAAACCATGGGCACTTCCAAAAAAGGAATTCAACACAAAAGAACTTTGTGTACTAAGAGGTCAAATACTAAGCTAAATTTACTATAAACTCAGAAAGATTAACAATTCTACTGAGATTAAAGTAAATTATTTAACTAGTAAAGTCATCATCATTCCATACAGTAGCATGGCTCTGTCAAAAAAATATGGTGAAAAAATTATCAAATATAAAACTAATTTTAATTACAATAACCTAGAAATTGGTTAAGAAATAAGAAATGTATTACGCTTATATGTAAAAAAAGCCACCAAAGACCACAATTGCATTCTCTGCATCAAAGACCGAGAAGAGAAAAATGTGTCATCATCAAAGTCATTAAAGGAACTGTCGGTAGAAAATGATAAAGAAAAATAAAAAAAAGAAACTGTCAATAAAAGACGAAAAAATAAATAAAGATGCATATCTCATATCTTAATCGGTAGCATTTGCTAAGGAAAAAAAGTTGCTATCCTTTAAAGTAAAAAATCAGATGAATTATTAAAGCAAGTGTAAAATAATAAGTTTAGTCTTATAAACAGGATTTTTTTGTGCTATAAAAGGAACTCTTATTGGACATCATTTATGTACGGATGCAAAAGGCTCATTATTTCTAGGAAGACATTGAGGTTTGAACAAAGCTGAGGCATAACAAGTGTAACAAAAGAAGACGAACAGAAGGGAAGATCGTGGTAGACCCATCAAATTCACATTTAATAATTATAAATTTAAGTAAGTTAAGAATCTTGAATGATTAAATATTTTCTTACAATAAGACATAATACTGTTAAAACAAGAAAATTGAAATTATTTTTAGAAATAAACAACTAATAATTCCAAATCAAAGATAAAAATCTAATTCTATTAGAATCATTTGATAAAAGTTATCTCTATTATTTAAATGAATATTATTTTAAAGATGAGGATTATGAAACTTGTCTTGAAAATTTTAAAAGATTTAACACCTTATTAGATATCTATACAAATTATATTAAAGTTATCACAAGAATTATAGACCATCTTATTCCAAGGACATTAAAAGACTATTTTAGTAAAAAATATGTAAGAATTGAGGAAGATGAAATCAACAACTTAATGTTTAGATACTACTTATTTGAATATTATAAATGCATTATATGTACATAAGAAAAACTTGTTTGTATATTACTAATATGACAAAATAATATGCATTAAACACATGATTTATCAAGATAATACTCTATGAACATCAAATCATTAGTAAATAAATTAGAACTATTAGATTTAACAAATGAAAGAATAATTTTTAATTTTAAAAGACAATTAATATATTCAAGATTATAATTAAGTAACCAACATAATGAAGAACATAATATACTAAGCAATTGTAAAGAATATAAAAAAATTAGATTTGTATAAAAAAATAATAAACTTTTTAGATAAATTATTGCATTAAATAGAGAAGGACCATCAGCTAGGTCAATGTTAACCCCCGATTAATAATTGTATCAATCCGTAAAAATTGGTATAAGAGCATGTCATAGAAGTAAGAAACTCTCACTCCTGTAAAGTAAGAAATGAGGTTCTCCGACTTACTCCATGTTGCTTTAGGTACGTGATGGTATTATAAGGCTATGTCGGCATAGATAGTGATCGTGAACCGACATGTACTCCCAGCTTACACTTATTGGTATCAGAGCTAAAGAATATTAATTTAAATAATAATTGATGAAAAATTAACACCATTAAAATCTAAAGATATTTTTGATATTTTATAAATCTCAATATCTTTAGTAAAGATATGTCAAATCTTAGGAGTATTTGAGATATTATTCCTAAATAAACATAAATTTTTATCCCAATCATTTACATGCGATAAGTGTTATAATTATTTTTGAAAAATAAAAAAATAATTTATTTTTATCTCTAATTTTTATATAATTTTATTTTTAATCTTTTATAAATATATATATATATATATATATATATATTATAAAAAAGTAAGTTCATTATATGAATTGGAATTAAAATAAAATTTTATTTACAAAAAGATTATGCAAATACAGGAATGAATGTTTTTTTAATTGAGGAGGAATATGTATCCTACGTCAAGTATCTTTAAATAATTTTTTAGGTATATTAATTATAAAATTATGATAAATTATATACATAAAATATAATTATATATTATTTAAATTTTAAATTTTAATTTTTTAACATTTAATATCTCAAAAAGTTAATAATTTAAATATATTTATATTAAAATGAAATATATTTAACATTTTTTTAATTAAAAATAAAAAAAATAATTAATATTATTTTTACTGTATAAATGTGGAAGTATTTATACAAGATATAAATCTTAAACTCTTCTCAATATGGAAAGTAATTAAAACGTTTATTTATTTTTATATAACTATGTGGTATAATATGATTAATTTAGGTATAAACATTATTGTTAATACATGTACAATATTGTCTATAAACCCATTTACTTTTTAATTAGTATGTGTTATATGTTTTAAAATTTAATATTTTAAAATAAAAAATACATTTAAAAAAAATTAGATATACATGTTAAACTAAATAAATGATTGAATGTAAATATAGGTTAACGTTAGTATAATTTGCAATATAAAAGTAGGAATAAGAGTAATCCATAGTTAGTATTGTAATCTAATGATAAAATTTATTTATTTTATTTTAAATTATATGATTAAATTACATAAAAATATCATTTGATAAAAAAATTAATAATACAAAATATTATGCATTTTTTATATTTTTTTTATTATATTTTAAGGGTTAACATTTAAATGAGTAATTGTTTTTCTTATATCCTTTATAAACCTTAATTATTGATATATAAAGTTAAAAAAAATTATATAAAAACTTAGATTATTGGTCATTTCACGTATTAATCTATTAATAAGTAATTAGGAGGTGCACTATTATGTTAGGGAGATATGATAAGCAATTATAAATTTATACATGTATTTATTTTTATAAATTATGGTATAATGTATGGTAAAATAATTTTAAAGTTTGAATATTAATTTTTTTAACACATGTTACATCATAATTAATATACATAAATATATATATATATATATATATATAACATTTTTCTTTTATATAAAAAAAATACTTACTTTATAGAAATTTTTAAATTTTTGAAACCTATAATTTTAAAACTTCAAAATTAAAATTTTAAATTATATAATTTAATTACCAATTTCAAAAATATTATAAATAATTTATATCTTAACAACTAATGTGTGATTTAAAATTTTGATATTTATATATAAACTATTAAAAATTTGATAACTAAATTATACAACTAAAAAAGTTTATATTTTGTCTTAGATTTGGTCTTTTTTTCTTAATTAGACATATGAATATATGATTTAAATAATTCTTTAAATTAATATTAAATTTATGAAAATTAATCATATTTTTAGATTTAAACTAAAGAAGGATAATGCATATATTTATAGATATGATAGTTTTAGGAATGATTATTAAATTTTATGATAAATTTGATTTTTTATACTCACAAAATATTAATTATTTTGAAATAAAATGTCATAAATGTAGTGATTATGAACCAAAGTTACTAATAAATTTAAAATTTTATATCAAGTTAATTTCACAGACTAAAAGGTAAGAGAATAAAATAAAATAAAATGCTCCAAAATTAATATGTTAAATTTATTAAATATTATAAGTACAATATAATAACTAAAAATTAGTTATCCCTTAAAAAAATATGGATTTGTCATTGAATATACTACTTATAAATATTTATCTTTGTAGTTTTACTGTATATTAATTTTACTCTATTATCATTGGATAATTTCTTTAATTACATTGAATCTGACAATTTATATGGTTCATGTTAGAGGTGGTAACCCGTTAGGTTTGAGCTAGTTTAAATAATCGTAAAAAAATTGAGTTAGGTTTGAGCTAACCCGTTAACCAGAAATAAAATTAAAAAAATAAGAAGTTATGTAAACGTTACAACCTATGTATTAGGTTAAAAACTTAGAATTGAAGAAACACATTTTATTTCTATCTTTCTTCCCAATTGACACTCAAAATTATAATAACATAGTTGTGCTTAGGGATCAAGATACTAACTAAAAGTGTTAAGATATAAATTTAAATTTTTATTACATGCTATATGAATCTAAATTCTTGTTATACATAAGGATCTAATGTTGTTAATAAGTTATAATTTTATGGTACATATCTAAAATAACTTGAAAATATTTCTTGTAGATACATAGTGAATTTGTGATGTATACTAATGTGTACAAAACTCATATTATAAGTACTCAATATTTAAATAGATCATCCCTTAACAATGATAACCATAAGAAAAGTTATATGTGTATTATATTCAATCTAAAATTAAAAATATGAAGAGTTTTAATGTATGATCTATTGGAGGAAATTTTTTATTTAATCTTACTCATATATTTCTTCTTTTAATAGCTAGAGAAAATTCTGTTGAGATTTGTAACTCGTTATTCAAACTATGAGTTTTCATGAAGACATAATGATCTCTGATTTTTGCATGAGAGTGGTTTGATGGCATTTAAAAATAGACTTCTTGTTTTAAGAATTAGTTTTCTTTAACTTATTTTATTAGTATTCTTGCTTTGTAATTAACTAGTTATTGTAACATAAGAGGTATGTGTGAGAAGTTGTATTAACTCTCTAGACTTTGTTGTGTACACATTTGTTCAAAAGATAAATTATTGTAATATTATTTTCCTCATTTTTGATGTTTCATGTAATTAAACATATTTTTTATTTATATAAAAAAGATTCCATTAACTAAGAAAACATGAAATTAACAATATGAGTTAGTTTGGACCAATTTGAACTAGCTTGTTTATGTTAGGTTTAGGTTTAAGTTCATGTTTATTTTTGTTGATTCAAATTAAATTTGAATTGAGCTATGATTGGATCAATTTAGGCTGAGTTAGATTGAGTTGACTCGAACTAACATAGCTTGCACGAATTATCACCCCTAGTTTATGCTTATCTATTTAATGAATGGATGGAATTCGATCAATTAATTTATGAGTGTATTGCATTTGTATTGAACTAATTATTTTTTTCATCAAGTTCATGTCATATATGAAATCTTTATATATATAAAAAAAGATTATGTTTAGTATATGCACACTTTTAAAAAAATTGCTATTGTAAAATAGTAAACCCTAAAATATGTCCAATAAATATAGTATTTATAAATTATTATTTTGATAATTTTATTGTATATTAATTTTATATTACTACTTAATTATTTTTTAATCATATTAAAGGTGATAATTTATGTGGTTTATATTTATTCATTTAATGATTGAGTTGTGTTCGATTAATTTATTTATGAGTATATTTTATTTATATTGAATGAATCATTTTTTGTTATCAAGATCATGCCACATCTCATATTAATTAAAAAATAATAAAATAATACAAATTATTTTGAAACAAAAAATGCTTATAACAATATTTATTAAACAAGTTAAATGTAGAATTAACTTCTTAAATAATAGTAAAAATATTAATCAAACAATTTCATACATATATTTATGTTATATTTAACTTATTATTAAATAAATTATTCAAATATTGTAAATATTAAGTCAAATTTCTCATATTTATATTGCTTTTAGATTCTATTGTTCATAAAATAGTTTTTACATAATATTATTCTTCAATAAAATAAAAAAATTATTTATTTATTTTAAGAGTATTCATAAAATTAATAGAAAAAAATATTTATATACTAGTATAATATAAAGTGTGAAATTTTATCCATCACAGGGATAGAGACCCACTTTACCTCGGCATGTTTCGCCACTGAATAGAGTTATAATGCACATGAATAATTGTAGAATATAATAGGCATTGTATGTGAAAGATCCTAATTAACCTCTCCACAATTATTCTCCCCTAGTAATGTGTGTTGGGGAATAATAAATATAATACAGGTTTACTATTTTATTAATTATATGTAGTATGATACTAACACACATGCAATTTTTGGGAGAAGGAAGATAAATGAAGAGCTGAAGCAAAATTGCAAAAATATATATAGCATTTGTATTTTAGTTTTAGGATGCCAAACGGTTATAAGATGAAGGTGATTATCAAGATGTTTGGAAATTAGAATGTGTAAATAAGGATTTAAGGTCATGTGGTGGACCATGGGTGATTTTAATTTGCATTTTGAAATTTTTCATGTTTGCTTTGTCTATAGTCTAATTGATAAGGGTATGTTCTTATTGGTCAAAAGTTCAAAACTTTACATACTTTTTTAATATTATAAATAATTTTAATTAAATTATTTATTTACAATATTAAGAAAAATTATATTTTTATGACATATTTATTAAGAATTTATTTTAAATAAAAAATAATTTGTGTCAAGTCCTATCGTGTTTTTTTTTTTTTTTGGAAAGGAAGAACTTCATTTAAATATTTGTAATTCTACGAGCATTATTGACAAATGGAAAATACTACATTACAGAACGTTGTAACTTGTAACATTCATTCGATTTATATAGCAGGTGACCTGCCTATTTTAAATATATTTTTTAATTCAAAAAATTAATATTTAATTTTAATATTAAAAATAAAGGTTGAGATTTGTATATTGAATCTTCGTCAAATCGCCCCTTAGCCACTATGAAGGTGTGACTGCTATTCCAGTTATTTATTTTAAAAAATATAAATACAAAATTGTGGATGGTATTAGGATTTTATAAAATTTTGGTTATATTTGGTTCCTAATAAAAACGTAAAGAAAATAAAAATGATAAAAGTAATTATTTTTAACAAAAAATTATTATTATTGTTGTTATGTTTATAACATTTTGGTTATATTTAGTTCCTAATAAAAACGTAAAAGAAAATAAAAATGATAAAAGGAATTATTTTTAATAAAAATTTATTATGATTATTGTTATGTTTATTTGAATAGGATAATTAAAATAATAATAAAAATTAAAGTAAAATACATAAAATTTTAAATGAAATAAACATAAAAAAATAATTTATTTATTTTTAAATAAGATTAAATAAAAATAAATAATTTTATAAATATGTGAGTGAAATAATTACTTGTAACTTATTTTTTCATGGTATAAAAGAAACGAGTATTTCTATTATTATTAAAATAATTTTTACTCTATTTTTAATTTAATTATAAAATTAAAATATAAAAAATAATTAAATTATTATAATTATCATTCTTATAATTTTTAATTATTATCGAACATCAACTTCAAGTTTAACATATTATTTCCTTGAACAAAAACTTGCGTGGAATTGGCATATTCTTACTTAGAAAACCATGACGATTCGTACTACAAGGTAGGAATGGGCACGGGGACGAATGGGGATGGTTTTTGATATAATCGTTCCTGAACCAAATTATAAAACCTATACTCGAAATCGTCCAAAAACCGTTACGATACGGGGACATTTTTTTACCCGCGGGTAACAATTCGAGGCGGTTATAAAAAAATCCCTGAAAAAACCCAAAATATATATATAATTTAATTTATTAAATATATATAATTAATTTTTTATTTATAATTTAATATAATTAATTTTAGGTATGGACGGATACGGTTTTTAGTATAATCGTAATCGTTGTTTCATATTCGGTTTTTACCCGAAATCGTCCCCGTCCCCAAAATTTATCGATTAAAAACTGAACTACCAGTTCGGATAACCGAACTCGCGGTTTTTTTCCCATCCCTACTATAAGGTTTAAATTATAAAAATAATATGAAAAAATATTATTTAATTTATATATTTAAATTTTTTCCATTAAATATTTAAATTTAAATGATTAAATTTTAGTTAATATTATTTTTATTATTATAAATATTAAATATATATTTTTATGTATTTTAAAAAAAACAATAAACCAAGGTTAATTTATACTAAATATACTTGAATATACAGTATTGACTAGACTTTTATAATGGAAAAACACACATCATTAGGTGACGGACTGACGGTGACATCATCGAGGAAGCATTAGGATTGCACAAATAATTTAATTAGTTTTTTTAAATAAAAAAATATAATTTTATCCTTCAAATAATAATTAAATTATATTGATAAGTTTTATAATTAAAATTAAAAAATATGTGATATAAATTAATAAGAGAACCTTCTCTAAGTTGGCTGGTTTATTTTTTTCAAATGTATTTTCGCCTTTAACTTAAATTAATAATGATATTACATAAACTTTTAAAAATAAAACATATGCTTTTAAAAAAAAAAAATGCTCGCTAACTATTATTGACGAGTTCCAAACGAGGCTTGTCACCTACCATAACGAGACCCCATTAAGGGGCCACGTGGTACATAAAAATTTACAAATGAATTTTTTTTTTTACTTCAGTCCAAAATTCTTCTTCATTTATTTTCAATGTATTATTTTATAAATATTTCATATGTTTTTTAACAAATTTCTAAAGCTCCATTTAAAATTAAATATTTTATTTATATTCTTTGGATGCTGAATCCAGATAAATAAATCTTGATCTTTTTAAATTATTCAAACTTATAAAATTATTTTATGATATTATTATGCATAGATATTTATTATAAAATATGCATGCCATGCATGATTATTGAAATGCTAAATACATTTTAAGAACACAAAATAAAATATGTGTATTATAATAAAGAAAAGTTATCGTATGAAATAAAAATGTTCAAAATTTGTGAGTATTTATATCTTGAGGACTAAATGGGTAAGAAATACTAGGGATAAATGAACTCACCAAAGTAAAATGATAATTTGTTATATGCACTAAAGTTATCTATGTAACCATATGAGACGATAAACCCTTTTGAGATCATTGATGTGTGTGTAATGACTTGGTTAAGTCATACCCATGTCATGTTCCTGATACAATACCCAGTAATTGAACATATTTTGAAAACTATGATCTATTAGTTATCAATAATATAAATATCATGAAAAATAAATAAAAATACAAGTTAAAAACGAAAATAATAAATAAATAAATATCACACTAAAAGAGAACATTTATATGATGATAAAAGATAAACAATTACATGAGTGTCATGTGCATTCATCATTGATGTCATGTGCATTCATCATTGAGTAGTTTAATTATTGTTGCTTAAAGCTAATAAATTAGTATCAGTTAATTATGCATTTGTTTAATTAATTCATTTTTTTTTGTAATTTATTATGCTTAATTGATGAGGTTAATTTGAACTAATTTAACTATTAAGCTTAATATATTATAACGGGAGCAAACAAATGAATATTTCTAAGTCTGAAATAACATATCAATGCAATATCATTTGAAGTACAACTTAATAAATAATAAATTTGTGTCTCTTCCCTTGAATTTACGATCATTTGAACGTGAGACATTTTCTTTATATTAGTTATTTTTTATTTTACAATAAGTTTTTTAATTAACAATCATTCACAATATATCAATCATAATTTTTTATTTGATTATTTTCGTATATAAAAAGGATTTTTCAATTTATGTAAATTTAATAAATTTATTACTTGTTAAAAACATAAAATATGATAAATTTATTAAATTCTTAATAATATTTTAGAAATTTTCAGTTTAAATTAAGTTTTCAAATTTTTCTAGCTATACAATTGTTAAAAAAAAGTCTTTTATGACATTTATAACATAGTTTATTAATCATCTTAAATTTATTAAATTTTACAATTAACTAAGTTATTAAGAAATTTTTGTTGTAGTTCATTAAAGTGAAACATTATTTATTTTAACAATTTTTATTAAATGAAATACTAGTTAAAATAATTTGAATAAAAATTAGTATACTGTAAATTGTAAAAGAATCTAACAATCAGTTTTGTTTAGTATCCCATGGATTGATCTACCTGCCCATAATATTATGCAATAATTAATTACAATTCATGAAATATATATTATTTCTTAATTATTTTCCCCAAAAACAACTAAATGATAATTTATTTACTGATTTTGAATTTTATATTTCATTTTCTTTTGAAAATATTGTATATAATAGAGTATATACACATAATATTCATTCTTTATTTTTATAAAAGTAAAAAAAACATAAATAATTAAAGATTATCGATTAATATTAACAAAAACATATAATATTATATATATTTAAAATTTTAGTGATATTATATGCTTGCACTTTACAATTCTTTGACCATATGCGTCCATATCACACAAAAGTATGTCATTCTGTCCTTTTACTAATTGAGCAAGCAAAGGAGCAAAAACACTTTCACACTCACATTAGATTAATGCAAATTAATAACTTTGAATGATAAGGCAATATGGGTCCATCCCATTCCACTTATTAGATATACAATAGAAGACAATACCCAGTAAACAAATGCTGCTATTTCATGATCAGCCTCTGAGAATGTAATAAAAAGGCTCCAAAATCTTACTTTCTCTCCAGACAAAGCAATCTAAGAGTTCCTTCTTAGTAGTAAAGAACACAAGGAATAATCTTTAATTGTCTCTTTATTAAAGAAAGTTCATCACTTTTTGAATTCAACACACTCAAATTAAGATCACAGCTCAATAATAATTTATACATAGCCCTCTGTTACGAGGCAATATTAATAATTAGCCTAGCTTCTTTGATGAGTAAACAAAAAATCTACCGTTGTTTGTACTCAAAGAACAAAATCTCCAAACTTATACTAAAACCCAAATCTACATTTCTCTTCTTCCGTTCAATTTTACAAAATGTCTCTGGTTCAACCACAACAGCAACCTCAACAACAACCCGTTGTGGTTTACCCAAACACTGTCACAAATAGGCCTCCTTCTCATCATTCAGATGGGTCTTTCGGAGCTGTATTTATGGTGTTGGCTATAATAATTGTTATATCAGCTATTGCTTGCTTTCTGGGAAGGATGTGTAATAAGCGTCTTAACAAACAAAAACCCAAACAAGCTAATCACAACTTTGGTCCCAAAGAAGCTGATGTTGAGTTTGGAAATCACAAGAAGTCTCGCCCCAAAGAAGGACACATTGAGCTTGGGACTCATAGTAAGTTTCGGCCCAAAGAAGGTCACGTTGAGTTTGGGAATCATAGTAAGCCTCGGTCCAAAGAAGGACACGTTGAGTTTGGTAATAATCGCAGCTTTCGTTCAAAAGGAGGTGATATTGAGTTTGGTAAACACAGTCATGGACCCAAAGACAAAGATGGTGATATTGAATTTGGATTGGACAAAAAAATCCCAAGTGTGAAGCTAAATGGAAACAGAGAGCACAGAGGATTCAAGAATGGTGATGAAAATGGGCCAAAAAAGCCGGTGCATGATATATAGTACGAATTCAGGAGTTTTTATCTAGATATATATTCAATCTCCACCTAAATTCTAAATTTGTTTTGTAGAATCATTGCTATTTGATAGTTTTCTAAATTTCCATTTGCAATGACTGAGTGTTGTGTAGTTATTTATATGCAAAATCTACAATTCTCGGTATCTTTTATATATAAAAGCATGAAAAAAAGATTATCTTTGGTAGTTATCCAGCTTCTTTTTATTTCTTTCTTTCTTTTCTTTTCTTAATTTCTAGATTTTTTTAAGTTAATTTTAATTTTTCTCTCTCTTTACCCTAATAAATGTAAATATGTTCTTATAATAAATAATAATCGTATAATTTATATATGATAATTTTATTTGTATTAAATTTATATTATAAATATTAAATTATTATTTTATGAATCATAATTTTACTAAATTAATCATGTTTTTTAATATTGAGATTATATTATATTTATTTATTTAATATTAATTAAAAATAATTAATTAATCTACCTTAATTTTAAACAAAAGTAATTCATAAAAATATTTATTAAGTTTTATAATTATTTATTTACAACATTCTATTATTTTTAATTTATTTATTAAATAAAATATTATTTCATAAAATAATAATTTAATAAATTTTATTAATAAAATTATAATTATTATATATCTACTCTTTAATAAAATTAAAAATTAATTAATTATTTATATTATGAGTTTTTTTTTTAATTTTTATCTAAAAAAATCAATTAAAAACAGCTTAAAAAATTATATTTTAAAAAAATTTCTTTTATTTTTTAAAATAATAATAATAATAATTAATATTATTATATATTTATCAAATTTAAATTTATATCTAATACAAAACTAGTTTAAAAAAATCGAAGTATCATAGTAAAAACCTGGTCGCTGTTTGCTGTCTATTCTACCAACCAACATTAGCCACTAACCTTTGACCATTCATAGATCTATCATGTATTTACCCGGGGTGACTTGTGAGGAAGGATCAAAATATAGATAAAATTGAATTAAACTTTGGAAGGATATCTGGGTTTCGGTACCTTAATTTCATTTTTTTAAAATATATTTATATCTATATTTTTTAAGTAATATTTTAATCACATTTATATTTAAAAAAGATATAAATTTATGGTAATTTTCAAACGTAATTAACACATGTATTTTAAATAAAAAAAAGTATAATATTTTCGACTACTTCTATCCTTACCATGGATTAATATTAAGTGTAACATATAATAAATAATATATAAATTTTTTTCAACTATGAGATTACTTAGAAAAATATTATTAATATTTTTATTGTGTACAATATCTTTATAAAGATCTATGATTTTTAAAAATATTAAAGATGTTTTTTAATTTTAAAAATAATTATTTAATAAATTTTTTGTAATATTTTAAATTTGAAGGTATAAAAATAAATTTTTAATATTAATAATCAATTATATTAATCCGATAAAAAAATAAAAATAAAATATATATAATAAATAAATTTTTTATGACTTTGTTAACTTATAATTTTTTTAAAATAAGAAAAATAACTCTACAAAACTCGTAATAAAAAGAAAACACCTATTATACCTAATTTATATAATATTATTATTACAAAAATTCAAGTTGTCATTTCACGTTTAAAATTATTTAATTGAATTCTATTTAAATAAAATTATAATAATTTAGATCCGTTTAATAATGAACGTTAATTGGATCCTATCAATATTATTATGATATTATTTTATTATTATAAAATTTTAAAATGTTGTTTTATGATTTGTTTATTTCTAAAAAATGTTAAAGAATAGTTTTAATTAAATCTAATAACATATTGCTCCAGATATAATAAAAAAAATTAAATTGAAAATAATAAAAAAAGTTTATAAAGTTTAAAAAGTTTAAAAATATTGAAATTAAATTATAAAAAATAATGATTATGGATTGATTAACTTGATAAATTATAATTTTATAATTTTATAATAAATTATTAAACTATTATAATATATAATCTATTTATTAAAAGTTAAATAATTTTTTAAATATATTAAATAAATTAAAAATTAAGTTATCAATTTTTCATAAATCATTTTCAAAAAAATTTAAAAATTTATTTTTAATCTAATTAATTTTTTAAATAATAAATATCAACAATAAGAGAGAGAAATTTATATATTATGTCAAAACAATAATTATTTGTAAAATGATAAAAAAAAAGATAAATAATATGATTTAGGAATGAAATCAATAATGTAAAATTATTTTTTATAATTATTTTTAATATGATTTATATTTATTCATTTATTATATATTTTTATTTTTAACTATAATAAATACAATAGATAAATAAATAAATAATTTTTTTACTTTATAATTTTTAAAATGTATTTTAATATTTTATAAAAGTTGAAAAAATATGCAGATAAAAAAGTTATACTATTATTAACCGTAATTATCTCTGATAATATTTTTCAAACATTAACAATATTTGTAAAGAAAGTACAAATCTCAGTAACATTCTTAATATTTTTTTAAATTATTGCAATGCCTCTAAAACTTGGAGACAATCATCATGTTTTATTATAAATTAAACATGTTAATTTTATTAACAAGTTTCACTTTTAATAATTAAAAATCATATATATTTTTTATTATAAAAGAAATACATATATTAATTTTTAAATTTATATTAATTTTTTTTATATTATTAAAAAAATTATATTTATATAACATGTCTACATGTTAAAATGACTATTTATATTTATTTTTAAATCTCACTCATATATTTTATATTTCATATGCGTAGTTTAAAAATATTCATAAAAAATGATATTTTATTATTCCAATTCCTAAAAACGAAACTGTTTATACATCCTAAATTAAATTGCTTACATCAACTTTCCCACCTAGACATTCATTCGGTGAAGAGATTAGTCATATTGTTTTAATCTTTAGGTTATAAAATTTGATTTTTAATTCTTTTGTTTGTCGATTTTTTTAAAGACATTTAATATCTTTTTAATAACATTTTATTATTTTTTTTCAAAATACTTAAATAGCTTAAAGAAAAAATAACTAAATGATACTTATTTTATAAAAAAAAAATAACTAGATGATACAATTTACAATAAAAAGACAAAACTAGAGGTAAATGTGATAAGTTTTGGTCAAATTTATTATAAAATAAAAATTAAATTAATTGTTTTCAAAAATAATAAATCAAAACTTATTAAAAATATTTGAATTAATTACTAATATTACATAGAAATACTTTAACGTATATTTAATTATTCTTTGATTTATTTTTCATGCTTCCTGATAAAAATATAAAATAATAATTAATAGCTTCATAATATCAATGGTGTGATTACCAATCTTTACATTTATCAAAAGCAGTGCCGTAAGAGGGGTAGCAAGGGAGATTAGGTGAAGACCGGAAGACGAGTTTTGGTGGGAGACTAGGTGAAGGTTGGGAACGGAGCAACCGAACAACACGAACAAAACTAGGTGAATTTTAAAAGTTTGCATTTGGAATTTGTAAGGAAAAAAGAAAGGTTGTCGATTTGACGTTGATGTATTGATATTATTTCTTATTAGCATTATTTATTGTCTAACTTACTGTATTAGTTTATTAGGTTATATAATTCATTATTAGGTATGTCTATGTTCGAATTTTTTTTTTAATTCTTTATATTAATATATAATAATTTTAAATATGATATATAATTTATAATTTTATATTAATTTAATAATTAAGATGTAAGGTGAAATCAAAACCTATCCATTAGTTTTAGTTTATAATTTTTTTCAAATCATATAAAACTCGTGAAAATTATCTTTTTTTAATGAGTTTCGATTTCATTAGTTTCCAAACAATCAATTTGGCCGGTTTTATTTAACGTATCTAGTATCTACCCATAGACGGCTAGACTAAACGATAAATTTAACGTAAACAAAATAGCATTTTTCCTCTTTTTTATTCGTATTCTCTTTCTCGCTTTTGTAGGTTTATTGAACGAAAGGGATTACTGTGGTGATGTAACGCGAGAGAGAAAAGTGAATTATACTTGACTTCACTAGATCTGCAAGCATCCTATTAAAACCAAGGTTTGTGAACTACTGATCTGCGAGGCTCTTACTCAGCTTCCGCTTTCCACACCCCTAAAATTTGGGTATGCAAATCTATTTTCTTTGTTCTATCTAAACAATTTAATGTGATTAATACATATAAGATGTGTTGTTTCGATTATTTTTTATCTTATTTAATATTCTTAATGAGTTAATGATATAATATTATTTCATATTTTTAGATTATAATCGAATCTAACTTTAAATATATATTGTATTATTTTTTTATTAAATTTACATTATAAATAATCTATATCATATTTTTTTATTATTTTTATATATTTATTTATCTCTTTTATAAATATATTAGAAATAAATTAGATATGTTATTTAATAATCTTCTTACTAGATTAAATAAGATTTAAAACTAAATAATATTTCATTTTAATTTATTTAAATTTGTATGTATATGGTTTTTCGTATTTCAAGAGTTTTAAGTAGGGGTGTCCAATGGTCCGATCCGGTCTGGTTTTGGGAAAAAACATCAGATTGGATCGTTTATATTACTCGGACCGGACCGGATCAGATCGTTTATATTACTCGAACCGGACCGGATCAGACCGTTTGAAACAGTTTTAATTATTATAAACCGGACCGGACCGTTTGATTTATAAAACCGTTCAATCTGATCCGGTTCGATTCGGTTTCCGGTTTGGTTCGGTTTTTTACATCTTTAATGAAAAATAATGTGAAAATTCTAATATATTTATTAAACTGGTCTGGTCTGATCCGGTTCGACCAGTTTAAATCGAACCAGACCGTTTGAAAAACGATTTTAATAAATACAAATCGGATCAAACCGTTTGATTTGTAAAACTGTCCAATTCGGTCTGATTTTACAGTTTGGTCCGATCCAGACCGATTTTTAGACACCCTTAATTTCAAGTATCAACTTGTAGATGAAATTAAGGGTTCACAAAGAGCCTTGTAATATCAACTGAGCCCAGATAGCTTTCCCAATGGATCCAATAACTTTGGTTTCAATTTGACTGAGGTGTAGAAAGTTAGGGAGTGTGAGTAATTTAGTCTCTTTGCCACTTTAGTCTATTAGGTTTGAGGGACACTAAAGTTTAATAAAACGACAATTTTTGTCCGCACAAAAATCACTTTAGGTCATTAACCGTAGGTATTGAATGTAATTTTATCTTAACAGTCAGTTATATTTTTAAAGTGATTTTTAGAATGCAATAATGTGAAATGAAGAAATTATAAAAAAGATAACACCCTCAAACTTATCATAGCAAATAACACCCAAATAATATTAAATATGATCTAATTAAACGATATTTAACATTATTTATACCAATCAAAATAGTTATAGTTCAATTTAAATAACATCTAATATGAAATAATGTTTTAAATTTTATTTTAATAATAAAAATATACGAGTTAGATATAAAATGTGTTATTTTTATTGTTATAAATTTTAAATTTATTATTTTTTTCTATTTTTTTTTTCAATTTATTGTCCATTGATTAAAGTATTATGCCTATGAAAATTAAGGGACTAAACATCGGTCGTGGTATTGGGTGTAAATAAACACATTCCAAGTTGCGAGATCCCATGGATCTTATTTAGTAAAAATGACTCATTAATTAACTCGATTAGCACTAAGTTATTGAATAAATATATTTCTTGAATATTTTTGAAGGAATAAATATATGTAATTATTTTTAATTATCTAAAAAAGATAAATAAAAGAATATAATAACCGTGATTTTGTCATATAAATATAATCACACAAAATATCTACATAATTTCTCTCCAATAAATATAATGATATCTCCGCCTATCATACAACCTACAATATATACATAACTGATGACTCCAACATTATGGGACCACGAGTGTTCAATGTCATATGTTAGATCTCTCCACTTGTTAATATATCTACGTTTTATGCATGTCGATGATTTAAGCATAGAAGGGATGATTTTGGATACCATGCACCCTTGTGGTGATTCAAGGTTTTAACCAGTTTGTTTCATGATCACATGACATCAAGAAAGAGAAGATCACCTTCCTTTGGTGTTAGACAAAAATTGGCTGCTTATTGAGCTTTATTTTATCAAGCATTTAAGGTTTATCCTAAGCTTTATTCTTCTCATCAGTTTATTTTATGGCCATTCTCTTACATGGTATCATTTATTTTCCTTCTCTCTGTTGGCAAATAAGAACACTCTTCCAAAGAAATTGTGAGACTCATTTATCAAGCTTATAGTCTAGACAAATCAGAAACTACAGAGTCTGTAAAAGAGGGAAGAACAAATAGAACTAAGATTTAACTAAGAAAGCACATTCATAGGTATTCACCTGCTTCTCTGCTTAGAGTTTAATTGCTTAATTATCATTGCATATGAAAATCTTCACTAGAATTTTGGAGTTGCATTAAAGTCTTTCTCAGGAAGTAGCTGCTCCATTCACCTACATGTAATTGCTTTGTTGTCTAGACCTTCATTAGTGGTAGCTTCTAAATGAAGTATATACTCTTCCAATTTTCTATTAATAAAGAACTTTTCTGTTTATGTCCCTAAATTCTTATTCTAGTTTCTTGGTAATCTATTATGCATGATAGATAATTTAATTATCTTATTATCTGTAAGCATTTGCTGGCCACTAAAGTGACATTATCCATTAGTTGTATAGATTAAACCATGAGTCTCAATAAAAAAACTTACCATAATAAGAAAACTGAATAAACGTGTTCTATTATCTATAAGTAATCGTTTATATATCACTAGGAAAAAAAAAAAAAAACCTTACGTGAGATTCACACCTTACCACCCTTCCCTCATTCTGCTAGTAACTTGATGGACCTAAACAATATAGAAAGATGTCAAAGAGCAAGCTGAAAATAGTTCTAGCAGATTTGTTCAATGAATATAGTCCTAGCAGATGTGACACTGTCTTGCGCACCATGCTGGTTCTCATGGTCTGGATAAAATGTTTTGTAGCAGAACTCATAGTTATTTGAACATGTTCGAGCTTAAACGTCTTCTAGGGCCGGAAAATAGTATGATGTCCACTACCAATGTTTTGAGAATCGAGTTCGCTACTTGGAGTACTCTTCCCTGGGTTTTGAGATCCAGAGAATTCTCTAGAGTATTCTCCATTATATGCATCATATTCAGAGGTTTCTTTGCTATCTACTGCCATCTTCCTAAATCTTATAATTTCTTGATTATACTGGTCCGAGTCATATATGGTGCTTTGTCCATACTTCACCCCATTAGAAAGATCAGAATATTCACCTTCACAGTCCAATGCTCTTACCACCTGAAAATACAAAAGATACTTATATACAAACACACTTCATCTATAAAGTAGTTCACTAGTTCTGCCACACTGTAAACAACACTCAAGGTTAATACAAGAATTTGGAGTCTTCTTTTCTTAGGTTATTTAGAAGCAAATTAAAAATGCTATTGTCTGCAAAAGCTATAATCACAAATGTTAATTGTTTGTAGCATATTACCTGCATCATACGGGGGCGTTTTGGAGCTGAATGGCGAACACAAGCAGCAGCTGCCTCAATCATTCTGATGATTTCACTCTCCACATAATGCTTTTGGAGTCTTGGATCTACTAATTCGCTCACGTCACCCGTTTGAAGGGCATGAATGAGAAATGGACGAGCCTGCCATTTGGAAGACACTTATGTCTGATCAGAACCAAGCAAATAAATTCAAAACGAATGGTAAACAAATTCCTTTTATTTTCTTTCCTTTTTCTTTTCTATTTTTAAATGGATGAATAGATTACCTAGTGTGATGTCCAGTAATTTATACGTAGCTTGAATTTATCAAGCAATGAGTTGTAAATGTTTGAGAAAGGAAAAATAGAAGAAACAGAACAGGGTCATAATCATAGGTATCCATACCCATTCAACCAAACTCTCATCTCCCAAAGGCTGAGAAGGGTCAACTGGTTTACGCCCAGTAACAAGCTCTAGAAGCACAACACCAAATGAAAATACATCTGATCTATCCGTCAACTTTCCGCTTGATGCATATTCTGGTGCCATATATCTTCAAAGAGAAATTAGACAATATTTTAAAGAGTTGTAATCTAAGCAACATTAATAGCATTATATTAAGTGGATTGTCATGAAACTTTCTATGGCCATCTTAAGATTCATATCATTATACTTATCCCCCAACCTCAGCTTTACCCATTGAAAGAAGGCACAAAGATGACTTTAGTTACTTGACCATGCAAATTTCTATATTATTTCGGCACCATTTATTTCTATCCTCTCTGATCCTACGTCCTTTGGTGCTATTGCGAAATTTGTTTCTCAAGAAAACAGACAATGAAAAATAGTAAAGAGCATAATCCTATGTAAAGCAGACACTTTGTAACGTACCCAAATGTCCCCATAACTCGAGTTGATACATGTGTTTTAGTATCACTTGATAGTTTGGCTAGTCCAAAGTCTGCAACCTGTTAATTGAAGAAATTTTTGAATCAGAAATAAAGCGTAAAAAGAATAAAAGAAATCTAAAATGGCACATATATAAGGGAAGTAAATAGTTGACACATGCCTTTGCCTCATAAGCCGTATCCAACAGAATGTTTGCTGATTTTATATCTCTGTGAATGATCTTTGGGTGACCTAGGAAAAAACAGATTACATGAGATACAGACACTTGATAGAAAATTAACATTAATGTCTATTTTTGAAACCATTAGACGTTAAGGTGTTAATTGACTCTATGTATTTTTATAGTGCAAAAACTGTACATACAATCTTCATGTAAATATGCCAACCCCTTAGCAGCACCTAAAGCAATCTTGAGTCTTTTGGGCCAATCCAATACCTCTGCTTCGTTACCTGACATATGATAAATCAATACCCTCATAAAAAAACTTCGAATAAAAATATAGGTAGGCAGTTGCATTTCTAACAAGTAGAATAGGGTATTTGAATTAACTTACTATGCAAATGATACTCCAAAGTTTTATTAGAAACAAATTCATAGATTAACAATCTATGATTCTCAGAAATGCAATATCCCACCAAAGAAACCAAGTACCGATGATGAACGCGGCTAATAATTTCTACTTCGGCCTTGAATTCCCTTTCTCCTTGTCCACCACCAGCTTTGAGCTTTTTGACAGCTACCTCTCTACCATCTGCTAACCAACCCTTGAACACACATCCAAACCCTCCCTCACCAAGTATGTTTTGGCGTGAAAACTCATTTGTTATCTCCATCATCTCTTCGTAAGTGAAATGGGGATTTGGACCTCCTATTACCCCCGAGTCTGATCCACCACCTGCATGGTATCTTTGACTCCCATGGCCACTTCCATTAGAAGATTGTCGTGGTTGTCCACCCATGTACCCATCTGCTGAATTCTTGTAGCTTTGATTTCGAACATGTCCATTAGGATAATACCCCACTGCATTTCACAAAGCACAAAAACATCATAGTTCTTCTTTTTCGGTTATGTTTTTCCCCGTAAATCTATAAAGCTTGTCACAAACATACCCTCAACTGTTGTAAGTGTTAAATTCATATCATTAAGCTATAATGTACTGCAAATATGTTGAATCCATTAATAGTGTTAGAAAACTTGATTACTATGTGCATGTCATGTGAGATAAATGTGTTAAGACACGGTATACTACTCGTTCAGAAAATAAAAATGTCCTCAGGCATTTGTACTCGAAAAAGCGTCACATGCATGTTTTCTAACATTGTTGTGCAATTTGGCACGTTCAGAACGCGTAAATATGGCATAATTGTAATAGAAAACATAATAGAAGCTTCTCTATATTGATGATTAAACTTCTTAATTTGTCTAAAGAGCACCTGATTTCACAGAAAAGTTACCGGGGCCATGTAATTGCTGTCGTTGTACATACCTGCTCGTTTTTTCCTTCTCATGACTACGAAAATCATAGCTACTAAGGCAATGAGGAAAACTCCAGCTACAGTCACACCAATGATTGTACCAGTCTGCCCATTTGTTGTTGATGATGAATCTGGTGTTGATGGGGATGATGATGAGCCCGAGGAAGAACCTCTACTTTTAGAATTGGAATTATCTGAAGGCCTTAAGCTTGGGGTATTATGTGCATTTTCTTTGGACGGAGAAGCATGACTAGACCCAGAATCAGCCGGAGATGAAGAACCATCAGTTGGAGGACTCACTTTATTGATTGGGGGTATTCCAGGAGGAGTTATAATTGGAGATGGTGTGGACTTTGAAACTGCAGGTGGATGTGGAATGTTTTTTAAGCCTTCAGCAGCTGGAATAGTGGAACTGCTAGAGGGTGGTGGTGAAGTACTTGGAGGATGTGGAGGTGGTGAAGATGGAGGAGGAGGTGATTGTAGGATCATTGATGGTGGTGGAAGGTTTTGTGGAGGAGGAGGTGATTGTAAGGTTTTTGATGGTGGTGGAGGGTTTTGGGGAGGAGGAGTTTGAGGCGACTTTGATGGAGGGGGAGACGAAGACGTTTTCATCGAGTTGTAGGAATTTGATGGAGGCGGAGACGGATAAGTTTTCATCAAGTTGTTGGAATTTGATGTTGGCGGTGAATCAGACTTTGGAGGTGGAGAAGGTGGTGGAGACAGGGATGATGATGAATTCGAAGATGAAGACGAAGACGAGTCGTCTAGAGGTGGAGGTGCATTTTTTGATGATGAATCACTACCCTTGGGTGGAGGACTTTTACTATTGCCACTACCACCAACATTAGGTGGTGATTTGGCATCCGGCGGTGATGGAAAGGAGGAGTAGTCTGGAGAAGGGGACGAGTTTGAGCCATTATCTGCATCCGGCAGGGATAAAGATGACTCAATCGATTCCGACATTTATATGATTGATCTCCTCTTGAAACAATATTGTTCCTAGTTGTATGAATATTCTAGCTAGCTACTCCGATCAAAATGTGCAAGGCAGGAGCAGATTAATTTCATGGCACTGCATGCATGCAATCTAGACATCAATGATGGTTTTGTCTTTATCTGCACGAATATGATAATATGTAGAAGAGTGGTTATGGCAGAAATGAATTGGGAAAACATCAGAGACGTACCCCCCAACAACGAGATAACAGCAAGAACATCTTATGATTATTAACCTTTCTGTAATAACTTAGATGCAAATTTGAGTATTCCTTTGAATCTGTAATAGCTTAGATGCACCAAAGTTTCTTTTTCGCCTGTTGCGAAATCTCAATCATCCGAATAATTTTCCTTCTTTTTCTTATTACATTCGGAATTTAGAAAAGGCTTTCCTATATTTCAGGTTTACCACGCAAACACAGTGGACACACATGCCTATTCAACATTCTCAGTGCATCATCATATTTTTTGGCTCACAAAAATATTTCAATACTTAGTGAAAATATTATTGTTTTCTGATCAAAATATAGTGAAAATATTATTCTACTCTAAGATAATTGTTGATAAATATCGTAACACGTTATTGAATTTGCTACTAAATTGGGATTAATAATCTTTTAATGAGTAACCATATTACTATGGCAATATTTTCTATTTATAGAGAAAAATATCCAATTTATATTTTTAGAAATGCTTGGGCACTAAAATTTTTTGAAATTTTTTTAAATGTTCTGACATTAGTTAATTTTGCACTGAAAATAACATTTTTTTATAATTTAAAGTAAGAAATTAAAGAAACGGAATTACAATTATTGTGTCTATGTTGGTCTTTGATCATTTAAGTGTTTGCATTTAAACATTTAATAGGTTTCGTTGTTTAAAAAGTTCAATATATTTTGGTCAAGTTTTTTAAATTATCTCAAATTCAAAAGTGCTGTGAAAATTGGGAGATATTTTGGTAATTAGATACATTAAAATTAATGTTTAACCATCTTTTACAATAGATCTTCATTTTTAATCTAATTCATTGCGTGTATATATATATTTTTTATATATATATTTAAAAATATAATGTATATATGTTTTTTTATAACCTAAATATATATATATTTTAGGAAATAAATGTTTTACTGATTGTTTAGAAATATTTGAATGATTATTATTTTTAAATTATGTTCTGTTCAAAAAATTTAAATTATTTAGTTATTGGGAATAATAATTTTTAAGAATTGAAAACAAAGAATATGAATTGTGATTCTAATTTCTTTTTTCCTAGTTAAGAAGAAATTTGTTTTCAAGTATATTACTAAATTAAAGAGTATCCTATTTGTTTTATAATTTTCCCAAAATGTCCAACATACCTAGCAATACGAATAATTTGTTTTACTAACATCTAGCCATAAATGATTGTTAATAATAATAAGGGAGTTTTTTTTCTTTTAAGAATAAAAAAAACTATAATTGATCTATTCAATTATTAGGAGGTATTTTTGTTAAGGTTGAGCAAAATATCCGATCAATCCAAAATATCCGATCAAATCCAAAAAAAATTGAGTGGTTTCGATCCAAAGTCGGATCAGATTCGGATTGAATTTTATCAATCCACTCGGATTCGGATTGAAAATATTCAAATCCAAAAAATTCAATCCGATCCGATACATTTATATATTATTTTAAAATATATATATAATAATTAATAAACCTAACTTATTAAACCTAATATAGCCGGCTCCATCTCTGTACCTAATTTTTTTTCCCAGCTACCCATCTTTCTCTGGCTAATTTTTTCCCAGCTGTCCATCTTTCTCTCTGCCTCCATCTCTCTCTCTGCCTAATTTTTTTTTCCCAACTGCTCATCTTTCTCGCCGTTCTACTGCTCATCGTTCTGCTGCTCGCCGCTCTGCTGTCGCACCTCTGCTGTCTCCAGTCGCAGCTCGCCAGTCGTAGCTCACCAGTCGCAGCTCTCCAGTCGCAGCTCGCCGGTCGCTGCTCTTCCGTCGCTGATTACTGTTCGGTGTTCACCTGTAATCTGGTCTTGTTCGGTGTTACACAGAAAAATATTTTTATTTTAGATTTTTTTATTTTATATAATTTTTTATTTTATATGTTGAAATTATATCAAATTAGATTTGTTCGGATTTACATTGGATTAATATTTCATAATTTATTTATTTAAGTAATTTTTTTCATAGATTTAAATTAAAATTTTGATCATATCCGATCGGATTGGTATTTAAAATGGATTCGAATTGGATTGGATTGACTTAAAATTAGCGGATTCAGATTTTTTCGGATTAGTATGTACAACGGATCGGATTCGGATTTGTATTTAAAGCGAATTCGGATTGAATAATTTTTGGATCGAATCGGATCAGATTCAGATTGACTTAAAATTGACATTTTTGGATTTGTTCGGATTGATATGTACATCGGATCGGATTCGAATTGACTTAAAAATTGCGGTTTCGAACCGATACTCACCCCTAATTTTTGTTAAGAGTTTTTAGCTCAAAAATATTTTTAATTCATACAAATACCTAGAAAATCTAAGATTTAAATATAAATTATATGTCTTAGTTATTTTTAAAAAAAAAATATTATGATTGCACACAAAATAATAAATATTATTATTTATTAGAGTATTATAATTTTTTCTTATCATTAAATTTTACTATTGTTTTAAAAATACAATCGAATTTTAATTTATTATTTATATATAATTAAATTTTATAATTGTTATAAAAGTATGATTAATTTTTTTTAATTTTATATAATTAAATTTTATAAAATATTAAAAAATAGCATCGATATTATTCACCTATGTTGATTATATTATTATATTTATAAAATTTAATTATATAAAGTAATAAAAATAATTTATTAATATTTTTATAATATTTGTAAAAAATTTAAAATTTAATGATAAGAAACATATTTATAACGTGGAGATTATTGTGCGTAGGAAATTGGTATTTATGTAAATTTGAGAATCGTCGTTATAATTATTTTCTTCCTGTGTAATATTACTTTACCGAATTTGATGATATAAGAAAAACAAAACGATCTGTAAGACGAACAAATTAAATTTGTAAATGGAAAGGAGCAAAACTACAAAAATGATTAATAATAATTAATAAAGTAACTAAAGTAGAAAAAAAATAATCGGATGGCTTTTGTAATATATAGGAGAAACTAATGAAAAAGTTAAAAGATTCTGCCACGTTGTAAATCTATAATACATACAATAGGGTGCATAGAATTTTACTGCGATGACGCAACAATTTATTTTAACTGTAAATATATATGTAAAATTAAGTGTTATTAGGTAGAAAAATTTATTTATAATATCCAATTATAATTTAACCAGTATATAATAATAAATTAAAAAAATAAATTTAATTTTCATAATTATCACATCAATCAAGAATAATTTAAGGGATTCGAATACATTAATCAATAACAATTCAACGGATTGAAATGTCTAAGAAGAAGTATAAAATTATAACCTTAGTATAAATACAATATTAATTTTATTTTTAACAATTTTTTTAAATATTATTACTATAAAAGTTTATCTCAAACTCAAAATATTAATAAAAAACATTAATCAAATAGATATAAATATTCATAAATTTTATAAACTTGTGTTGTCTATAATCAATGTGAGATATTACTTTTAATATTTATAAAAAAAAAAGATGAATTTTTATCTTTTTTAAAACCCATTATTTTATATTTTTAACATTTTATTATTTTATATTTTCTTTTAATCACTTCTTTTTTTTTACATGATCCATTTCATTTGTTTGATAGATCCAAAGTTTTCTTTATTATCTAATTATCTAAAACTTTAAAATTATGTAAATGTTTATAAAAACCATGAAACTTTCACCTAATGAGTAAAAATACTCATAATTTTTATAAATTATATTGTAGTATTGTCTTTAATGAATGAGAAAGTAGGAATATACATTTTAATTATGAATAAGTGAAATTATGGTTCCGTAAAAATAATACCTATAATTTTTATAAATTATATTGTAGTATTGTCTTTAATGAATGAGAAAGTAGAAATGTACATTTTAATTGTGAATAAGTAAAATTATGATTATTCGTAAAAATTTGAATATTTTTTTTTCTAAAAATCATAATAATTAATAAAGCGTAGAGGTATGATAGTTATTACATTATTGAAACTTTGATTAATTAAAATCGAAGATATATTAAGATTATTTTTTTATGCATATAATTGCATAGAAAATACTTTTTTAATAATAAAACACACCATATTTGTTATAATAGATTGAATTTTGTTTATTTTTATTTTTATATTTTTATATTTTACTTAAAAACATATACTAAATATGTTTAAAATAAAAAACAATGTTAATATTTTAAATAATATAATAAAGTAAGAATTATATTAATATATACTTTTAAATAAATATATTTTTGAATAAATGTTAAATAATAAAAAGTGTAGTTAAATTATGAAGAAACTATTACCCATTTATAATTGACAATTATTACTTAAATATATCTAGAACTAGTTTGAGTGGTTATAATTATTATTATAACCATGTACGTACATTTCTACATGAGACATTACCTCCTACAATTACAATATAAATAATAAATATACATTTTTAAGCATTATATAAAATATATTAAGTAGCTTATACACTGAAATATAAAACTAGATAAATATAAAAATTTATAGTTCTATAAAAAGATTGATATTGTATTTTTAGGTTGCAATATAAAAGACAAAATAAATTTTTATAAAAAATTAGTATTTTACTCAAATATTTATGATAAATTAAAAATTTTTAAAAATAAACCACGAATAAGTAAAAATATCTAATTGAAGTTTGTTAATTATAAAGTGATATAATAAATAAATCATGCAAAATAGAGTTAAATTTTTCTTTTTAAACAATATGATGAATAAAATTTTACAGTATATTAATGAATATTTTTGGATAAATTTTTGAAGTAAAATGAAAAATTTAAAATTATAGGCATATTTATTTTTAAATAAAACAAATATGTATATATAACACAAATTTTGAAAATAAAAATAGATACTTTTAATAATAAATATGAGCTTTTATCTATTATCATTTCAATTAATTAAGAAAAAATGAGATAATATTAAGAAATAATTAAAAAGAAAAAAAAATTACATGATATTTATTACTTAATTTCTTAAATTATTCTAAATATAGTTTTTATTTTTCTTAAATAATAAAATAAAGAGTATATAGTCTGTAATATTTTTTATTTAATTAAAAATATGTAATATTTTTATTTAATTAAAAATATGTAAAATAATATTGAATTAAATATTGAATTTTTAATTTTTTTACTGTAATATATATATATATATATATATTTAAAAAATAATAATAGATATATTAATAAAATTTTGATGTCTTATCTAGTCTAAACTTAAGTTAATTGTCACCTCTACATAAAAGACTAGCTATTTTAGAAAATAATTATTGTTCTATAACAATAATTTATTACATATAGAAATACACTATTGGTCATATATATTATTACTAACGCGAGTAATTTAGGGTGGTCTAAATTTACATCCATATTTATATTTTTATTATTTATGGCATGAAATATGATAAAATAATTTAAAAAATAAACTCGTATATCATATTAATTATATAATTAATATAAATATAAATATTAATATTAATATTAATAATAATTATAGAATATGCATGGTTGTTGATTTACTTGCAAGTTACGAATAAATCAAACTTACCCTGGAAGAAAAGCCGAGTGGGATAATCTAGGCCACGTCCGTTCCTACTCCTAATTGAATACGAAGATCAAATCACATACGTTTGTGATTTATGAAATCTTAATTCTGATAGGATTTGGCCTTTTAAAGTATCCAAATTACCCTCAGATTCACCAAGTCATCATAGATTACGTAAGTGGCACTTTAGTACATTTAATAATTATAAAAAAATAAAATAAATAAAATTAGAACAATAAAGGCGGTGATCCCATTTATACAGGAAAAACAATCGCTTTTTGATAGCCTCGGAGTTCTATATATTTAAGAACATTCATGCAAACTTCTTAGCCGTCAAATCGATCGAGTTCGGTCCATATCTTCGTCCTCTCCTCTTTATTTTTTTAAAGATCAATTTTTTTATTATTCTATACATATATATAGATGGACCAATTAGTCCAAATCAAAGACGAACATTCATTGATTTTAGATACTGACAATCACGAATCTTTTGATTCTGTGTGTGAATCTGATGACTGTGAGTCTTCTTCTAGTTATGGAGGAGGATTTGAAGTTTTAACTCGAAAGAATGATATGGAGAAAGTTAGAGAAGGGTGTATAGAGCATGGTTTTGTAATGAAAGCCTTTCTTTCGGGCTGGAGTTCATCTTTTGCAAAACATACCCAAATTTTGGCTATACATAAGAATGTAAATTCCAATTTTACCCAACAAGCAAAGTTCGAATCTTTTCAAATATACTGCGATCTGGTTGCCAAAAAGTGTGGAGGAAATCCCAATGTTAAGTTGGCTTGGTATGGTGCATCAAAAGACGAGCTTTGTGAAATTGTTTCACATGGTTTTAGTCGGAAACATGAAACTGTTAACGCCTCGTCGATTGGTGTTGGTGTTCGCTTATTTCCTCTTGAATTTTCCATTAATGGGTAGGTTAAAAATTTTAATTTCTTTAATTTGCTGCCTCTATATTTATATTGTCATTAATTGAGTAGTTGATAAAATTAATTGCAGTGCCTTGTCCTCTATTGATGACGAGAATGGGCAACGACATGTATTACTATGTCGTGTTATAATGGGGAAGATGGAGGAAATTCCCTTAGGCTCGAATCAGTTTCGACCCAGTTCTGAGAAATACGAATCTGGAGTTGACGATCTTTCGAATCCTAAAACATATGTAATTTGGGATGCTTATAGGAATTCTCATATTTTTCCGGAATATATCATAAGTTTCCAATCTCCTTGCTTAAGAGGTAAGCAATTTATTATTATGCCGTTTGGAAATTTTTTTATGCCATTTGTATTGTAGTGAGTTAGGTTAAAAGTTATTAAGATGTAGATGCAGACGTGTTACACGCTAATTAACATGTTGTATCGTTCCCTGACCAATTTAACTAGTGAGTCATATTGGTTCATAACTTATTAATTAACGAATCTGTGACTCATTGGTTAACTAGTTGTATTGTGCCTTATCCATTTGGCTTATTATTAGAAATAATTTTGAGTAATAATTTAATAATTATTTTAAAATGATAATATACTTTAAAAATTATTTACATATTAAACTTTTGAATTCACATCTCAAATTTAATATCCTTGAAAGTTAATTATATGATTCATTTAAAACTAAAAAGAAAAAACAATTCTAAACGGATGCCATGTATGTGCTAGGATGCTTTGCTATTTTAGTAATTTTTGTATGGTTTTGAGATTGATGAATACTTTTGCTTGTAAAATGTATTATTTACTTCTTTTGGTTATAAAAAATGGATAATAGAAGGACAAATGTTACTTAGAATTTAATATTTTCATAATTTAAACCGACTTTTAAATTTATTATAAAGATATTTTTGATTATTTTATGTGTTTTTTTATTGCTCTTTTAATTAAATTTAAATTTTTACTTTTAACATTTAAGAAATCACTATTTTCTTACATGACTTACCTAAATTTAGATTTAATAATAAAATATTGAAATTTATCCTCTATCGTCTCTTTTTAATAATCAAAAAAATTAAATTATATTTTTTTAACAAATATTAAATGATATCATTTAAAAATAAATGGGTTAAGCCACAACTAAAGTTTAATGAAAAATAATATTTTATCCTTTTTCAAATGGACAAGTCTTCGTGTAACATAATAATTTATTAGTTTTAACTTAAGTTCTTCGTTTTAAATGTATGTCTTTTGGTCGAAAGTAGTTTGATTTTGATCATTAATTTCTTTTAAAATTTAGGTATCCCTTACAAGTGCTTATAAAATTTGAGAGCATTATTACTTCATAATAAGATAAGTAATACTTATTTTGTGATAAGTAGTTAATTTCATGCCAAACTTGCCCTCCTTATGTATTTCTTTTAGAATTAATTTAAAACTAATTGTTTTGATCATATAAGTTGGTAGTGTATTCATAGTTAACTGTTTTGGTGTTGTAATTCTCAGGTTTTCATAGAATGAATGGAGCAAATGCGTTAAGACCTACATCTCCATGGATGAGTTTTCCAGACTTGATGTGTATACTCTCAAAATTGTTACACCCTTCAAAACTGCTTCTGATTGATCATTTTTATACTGATTTTCAAGTAAGCTAGTAAATATCATTCTCCCCTTGGTTTATTAATTTTGAACTTAATATATAAGGAATAAAGTTTATTTATTTATGTTTTATTATAATTATTAGGATATATTCGTGGGCCCGTAGCTTTTATACATTGAGGGTCCTCAAATTCATCCTCCAAATTGAATTACGACGAGTTCTTTTTGTCTTTTCTAGGCTTTGAATATGTCTCAGTTGGTACCAACTTCTACGAATCTGTTGACTTAAAAGCAAGTCACAGGTTCAAAACAGTGAAAGGGCGAAAGAAATGGGTCGTAGTTTAGTTTGAAGGAGTAGTCTAAAGACATTCCCACTGTATAAAAGCTACGGACTCACGCAGATAACCCTTATAAAAATAAATATTTTTTAATATTAAAATATATTTGTGGATCTGTAGCATTTATAAAGTGAGGGATCCTCAGACTCCTTCTCCAAACTGAACTACGACGAGTACTTTTCGCCTTCCATTGGTTTCGAACCCATGACTATGTCCTTAAGTCTAAATATTCATAGAAGTTGATACCAATTGAAACGCATCTTAGTTGGTACCAACTTTCCGAGTACGTCCCACCGTATAAAAGTTACAGATTCACGAGTATATCTTAATAATAATAATAAATAATAAAAAATATATATATATATTAATATTACATGAACTTCTAAATATTAATTGCGGTTTTTATGTTTTGATTTTTCTGATCAGACAAAAAAGATTACGCGGCCACAGTTCATAAAATGGGTGAGAGGTATAGCTGGAGACAAGTTGTTATATGCAGTTATGAAATCATGTAGAAATAGAATGAAGAATCCAAATCAATTTAAGCGTAAATAAGTACATACTATATTATTTTTTTCAACCTCTTATCGTTAAATTAGCTAATTAAATTTAAATAATTTTTCGGTTATATATAAAACCGTTCCGTTCCGTTCCGCCGCTAAGTTCTGTTTCCTTTACTTTGGGTTTGCCTGTCGGCAAAGAAAAGAAAAAGATATCGAGTGTCTTAATATATAAAAGGATGTTTTAGTTTTTGACAAGTTGTCTCTTTGTACTTTTTTTTTTAATGAAATACGAATATGTTTTTTTATCAAAGATTTGATGAATAGTGCTACAATATTCTACTTTTTTAATGACGGTACACTTATATACATATATGTAATTTTGTATGTCAATTAAGTCTCGTTGTATGTTTTAGTTTCAACTAATGAAATTACTTTGAATTAATAAAAAATATAATTATATGAAAGAGATTATAAATTAGAGGCTAGAGAGAAGGATAAATAGAATGAGGAAAATAATTATATTAATATCCTGGTATTAGAAATGAACCATTGTAGGCAGAGGAAGAGGTTTTGGGTAGAGCTAAGGTTAAAATTGTCTTTTACATTCAATGTAATTTAACTACAGTTAACAATGTATGTCATTTTAGAAAAGGTTGGCTGCTATCTTTATAAGAAGATTCTAAATTATAAAAACATGTTTTCGTAAATTATATATATTCTATTTTAATAAATATATAAAAATTTAATATTTTTATATATTTAATTATATTTAAGTATAAATTATTCATAAATAATATGTTATATATTTAAATTATATTTTATTATGTAAAACATCAATAATTTTATTTTTAAAATTATTTAAAATCTAAAATCTTATAATTATTTTATAATTTATTGTTATTATTTTAAATTAATTTATAACAAGATTCTATCAATATTATTTAATATAAAAATATTATATATTTATTGTTACATATATTTTATTTTTCTCGTTATAAATTTTTTATTTTTTATTATTTATTTTTATTATAATTTTTCTTTTATAAAAAAATTAAAAAAATCTAAAAAAATAACATTTAAAATATTACACGGATCATCGTTTCTCATTTGGGGATCCTCGCTTCCCACTTTGAATTATCAATATATTTTTGCAAGAATTTTAAGTACAATGAAGGATAAATTCTAAATCGTGAATGAGAAAAGAGGAAGGGGTCCTCGAGCCCTTCCCGTCCCATTAAAAACCCTACACTTTTCCAATTCTTACATATTCATGTAACAATTAATATGTCATAAGATCTCATTACAATAACTTTTCATTTTCTGTTCTTTCAAAAGACATCAAAATTCATTATTAATCAATATGAATTATACACTTTAACTTCTAAAAAGTTATTTTTTCTTCTCTTTAATATGGCTTTTGAGATATCAATCCAAACAATCTCTGTCTTAGCGCAAAAACTATCAATATAACCCTTTGTGCCATGTCCACACTTGCTTTCCCCCATTGCACCTCATTTATGAGTAAAGCGCACCCACCACTTTATCTTCAATCAAAGAACATTATGCTTGGATTTGCTCCACCTTAAGAGCAACTCTTTAATACCATATTCTTACCCTCAAAAATTGTTACCTCTTCGTTAAACTTACACATTTTTCTTGCTTTGTATTACCATTATTCTTGCAAGATTTCAATTTCAACTTTCACAAACATTTATCTTATCTTCAGAGGTGGCTGCAGCTCCATCTTGAATAGGATCTCTAATAAACTTGTACAAGTTATCTCTCCTTTTTACTTTTTCCATAATCAGGGAACGTCTACCAATCTTTATAAACCTATTCCTTTATAAATATTATAACCCAAGGTATCCAATCCATTTACCAAAATCAAATTCTTTCTCAAGTTGGGTATGTGTCGAATATCACCTAATGTTTAGACAACTCTATCAAACATCCTCATTTTTACAATACTCATACTAATGGCCTTACTTCTTGAACCATTAGTTATCACAACATCACCAGCATCACAAGTTTTGTATCTATCAAACAAATCTTTGTTTGCACACATGTAAAACAAGCAAGCTGAATCTAAAATCCAATAATCTCCTGAACCATCTTTAGTTGTCACACAAATTACATCATTCCTGATATCATAAGTCTTAGTCACCTTTTTCACATTAGTACCTTGCCTTTTCTTCTTAGCAAGTTCTTTTATGGCCTTCAATCTTTCTTTACTACTCTTTTGATATGTCTTTTCTTGTAACAATAGAAACACTCAATATCACATCTTGGACGAGGCTTGAATCAATTCCATCTCTACTTAGATATTTCTTATTTATTTCAATATGTGAGCTTGCTCTTGAATCACCATCTATAGTAAAAGAATCTACATATGTAAAACTAGCCAAATGCTATTTATTACTAGTTTCTAAGAGAGTCGTTAACACCTTATCTATTATCAATGTTTTCTTTCCATTAAGCAATGAAGACACCATTGAATCATATAACACACGCAATGAAGATAACAAAATCATTGCATGATCTTCATCTCTTAACTTTACATCAATCCTTAGTAATTCAAAAACACATTGTAATGAGTTTTAATATCATAACTTTCATCTATCACTTAAATAATAATATTTTAATAGGTCAATTAATAATATTTTATTATAAATTTAACTAAAATTTAATTTTTTTGTTCTTATACGACACTTTTGCAACTCTTTTTGGTCATCTAATATCACATATATATATATAAGAATTGATCATTAACTCATGGAAACCCTAAGATCACACTTTACCAACTCTTATATATTTTTATGAGAATTAATATACATAAGATCTCATTATAATAACCTTTCATTTCCTATTTCTTAAAAAAACATCAAAAGTTACCATTAATCAATATGAATTTTACTCTTCAACTTTCAAAAAATCATTTTTTCTTCTATTCAATATAACTTTTGAGATATTAATCCCAACAAAAATGAAGCCTATTTTTTTTCAAAAGAATATGTTCTTTAAACGAAACAAGACACTAATCACCAGACATATACAAAACAAACTAACCTAAGAACAAACCTGACTTTTAACATCATCTATATACCAGATATAGCCTAAGGAGACAAATAAGAAGATTAATGACTAGCACTAAAGTTAGCAAAACAAAATCGCGTAAGGAGAGACAGCAACCTTCTTAGCATATGTGATCAGGTGAAAAGGCACTAGCAAAGGTAGCAACAGTGATCAAACACAACATAAAGACACACAACCAAACAAATTTCAACAAGCACATAAAAGAAGAAATAAACAACATATGTTAGAGGAATATTATATTAAAAAAAACTAAACAAGGCTAAGCACCAAATCAAAACCAATAAGCAAGAGTTAAACAAACAAGAACAACTACGTATCCCAACAGAAATAGACCTCACTCTATCATACTAGTACCCTTCTAACTCGAAGCTAAAGCAGAGTTTACCATTCCATCAACAATAATAATACCAAATGGATATAGGAAGAAAAAAGAAAATAATTTATTTTATTTAAAGTTCTATTTCTTATGTACTACTAGAATTTTACATAGAAATCTTTATTTAGAGTTATTTTTTTATTTGTATTACTAGAGTCCCATATGGAAACTTTATGAACTATTATAAGGACTTTTCAACTATAAATAACTACGTTTTATGCTTGTATAAGACATCTTAGAAAATAATCAACTTAGTAATATTAAAGAAGTTATCTTCTTCTTTTTTCTTTTATTCCTAATTTTTAGGAAGAACTATTCTTTCTTTTATTTGGAAGTTGAAGTCCTCTTACTCGTGAAATAGAGGAATATCTTTTGACTAGTCATATTCTATAAGTTGCTAGAGTACTCGTGTAAAGATAGATAACATAACTAAGTTTTTACTATTCTAGATTTTCTAGAGTGCTTGCCTAGATAATAGTTTCCTTGTGTTTGTTTTATAACACAAATACGAGGGTTATTTGTCACAGAGTGAGTTTGGCTAGTCTAAACTTTGGTTATATTTTTCTTATTTTCTAAGTGCTTCCAAATTATTGGTGTATTTGTGTTTCCGTCCTACATCAGGTGGTATTAAAACTAGGTTTAGCTTAATCAAGTAACGTAAGAAGAATATTAAAAAAGTTGTGAAGATATTCAACACCAAATAGAGGAGCTTACTTCATCTATTGCTCAACTGACTAATAATAAAAATATGCCTCAAGTGCATATGAAGATAGGATCGAGCCAATACTTCCTAAAAGACAAGTTGAAGGATTACCCCTAAGAAGACTTATTGATCCAACACCCCCAAGAAGACATGCTATCCTCACAAATAATTCTAGTAATGAAGACTTAAAAGAAGAATATTTTAGAGGTCAAGCCAAAGGATGATTTCATCAAAAAGACAAAGAATCACAAAATTATCATCTCAAAATTGACCTTCTTATTTTCTATAACAACATGAATATGGATGATTTTCTTGATTGGATCTCAAAAATTGGGATGATTTTTTTATGTTATGGGCATTTTGGAGGGAAAAAATCCAACTAGTAGCCTACCAACTCAAAATATGAGCTCTAACATGGTGAGACCAACTCCAAAAAAATAGATTAAGATAAAGAAAAGCTCCAATCAGAACATGACCTCGGATAAAATAATACATAATGCGTATACTTCTTCCTTCTGATTATGTGCAAATATTATTTCAACAATATCAAAATTATAAACAAGAGAATTGTTTAGTTCAATAATATATCACAAAATTTCACCATTTATTTGTTCGAAATAATTTGGTAGAATATGAAACATACAAGTTACATGCTATATTAGTAAACTCTATCTACCAATACAAGATCCTATATCCTTACATCTAGTATGGACAATCACTAATGCCTACAACATAGCCATCAAAGTGGAGATGTAATTAGGTAGGAAAAGTTAAGTACAATATCATAAGGTCCGCTAATGGAATTCGTTAAAACAACTAAGCCAACATCAGGTAATTATCATAAGAACCCTCTAACAAAACATCTGACCAAAAGGACTCTTCATACAAGCCTGCATCATTATCATCACCAACCTCTAAAGCTACTGTTAGTGAAGATATATTATTTTAGATGAGTAAAGACTACTCATAAGTATTAAATATTTGTATAAACAAGCCTCGAGTCTATTTGTATTTCAAGCTAATAGCTCAAATTTATTAATGTTAAAACCCCAATTTATGTATCAAGGTTAACATCCCAAAATCATTGTGGATTTAACATCCCATTTTATTTGTAAATATTGGCACATTAAAAGTCTCATAAAATCTTCAATAAATATACTATTCATAGGTGTCCACAATTTTTATAAAAACCAATAAATCATTACCATATGTACGACCTACGGCCATATTCATTAATATGATCATGGTTATAACTTATGGTAACATTTTTTATATAAACAGTAATTCAATAATTATTTTAATCCCTTATCTTTTTGATTTAATATTTAATTCAATATTAATAATTATTTTAATCTTATCTTTTCAATTTAATGTTTAATTTAACATTAATACATTACGTAGCATTATTCTTGCTTTAAATATGTATTCATGAATTTAATCTAAAAAAATGATGTTATTGTTATATTTTTCAAATTTGAGTTTTAATAAAATATCTCTCTTTGTTATTAAAAAAAATAGAGATGTATCTCTTCCTTAAGGAGTTTCTATCAGCAGGTTATCTAAAAATGTCCAGCCATTTTTCCTTGGACTCATTTTTTATGGTAAAATACTTAGGGAAAACAATATTAAGTGATATATATATCTTTCCATTGTTTTCTAATCGTGGATAAGGAGAATGATAGAGGCAGCTGTTGTTGAAACATCTTAAAATACCGAACGGGCCACGAAGGTTATTGTAGTAGTTTGTATATACGACGCAAGTAGATATTTACAATTCCAATTGCATAGATATATATGGAAAATATAAATGTGAAAGAGAAATAATTTTATTTTTATTTTTATATATATATTATTTAAATTTTTACATATATTAATATTATTTAAAAATTAAATATTTTTTAATTTCAAAGATAATATATATATATATAAATCAAATGATTGTAACATTTCTCTTATAGAAATATCTTTGCTTTAAATACGAACTTTCTTGTTATAATGAATACAATAAATAATTATTAATTAAAATTATTTTTTTAACCTCATAATTGATAGGTTTTTTTCTTGCAAGAATTAATCAAAATTTCATCATAAGCTTTGTAGCGTCAAAGGTTTGACCGAAAGGTAAAATATCATGGGCACGTTAAGATTATGAAAATTTTAAATATTTAAATTATTATATCATCTTCATAAAATAAATTAATTTTTTTATTAATTATAATGAATCCCATTTAATTTAATAACTAATCATATTTATAATAATTAATAAATAATAAATAATAAATATATTAATATATTCTTATTGCGTAGATATAAAACTATTTAAAGTTATTGTAAAAAAAAAAAAACTTTTCATAAAGAGGTGATATACCAAACATCTAGATTCGACCACCCAGCAATCACCAAGAATAAAGTTTGGATATATCACCAAAATGTGGGACTTTTATTCATGGATGAGTTTGGCTTGATATTATCGAAAGTTTCAACGGAAAGATTTGAAACCAGACTGTGAAGTAGTTTTAATTAATATTATATAACAAATTACTCCGGTCAATTTTGGCTCTAGGGAGTAGTGGCTTCTTATTCATGCAACTGAAGAGTTTCATCCTTTTAATTTAAATAAAAAAAAACACAACTTAAATATCTTCTTTTTTTATTATCAAGTAAAAGAAATAATATATATGTGTAAAAGTTCAACTTGAGTTCACAATAATGAAATCAAAATTATACTATTTAAATCATAAATCAATTCTAGAAATAATTAAGCTTTTTTTATATAATTAATTTTACACTTTTATGCTATCTTCCGAAAATGAAAGATGAAGGCATTTCCTTAAGTTCATCCATCTTTAAATTGAACACACTTAATTATAAAGTTCTTAAATAATCTTCCACCAATCCTTCTATAAATAAATGTTTCCTTTTAATTTAAACTTATAAATTAAGATACAAGTCCCCTTATTTATTTTAAATCCTTAATCCAGAAGGATAATAATTTTGACTTGCACCCATATATAGATTTGCAACTTGATATATATATATATATATATATATATATATATATATGTTACGTATTAAGAATTTAAAATTGAGATAGATGAAATTTAGAGGGGACGCCCACGTATTTGTTTTCTCTAATATACTACGTCGATTTTATTGGTGTGTTTTTTTTCACTAAATAGATTTATTTTTGATAAATTGTAAAAATTTCTTAAATATATATTAACAACTCATCAAAAAATTTACAGATTATTTCAATTTATTTAATAAAAAAATTAAAAAAAAACTTATTTTATAACTTCAATAAAATGATATTGATATTTTGTTCGAGTTTTAACAATCGTATAATTTTATCAGAATTTTGACAACTATCGTTGAAATTATAACCTTATATCTAGTCTAAAAAATATATAATATCTTATATATGAATGTTATAATACAAGATATTATAAGATATACGATTTTATATTTAAATTAAAAATATATGTAATACATTATATATATATCATAAGAGTATGCAAAGTTTTACATCCAATAAGTTCTAACCTTATTATTATTATTATTAAATTATTTAATAATAATATTTTTGTTTTTAATTATAGGTATAAAAATATGAGTTTTTGATATGTGAATATTTTTAAGTAGTAGAGTCAATAAGTATCATATGAGATACTATTCATAATATATTAATAGATAAAAATAATTCATAATTTTTATAAATTTTATCGTAATATTATTATATTTTATTAATATGAAATTTTACCTCCATCATTTAGCAAAATACAAACTTAATATGTGCATGAAAAATGAATATTGATATGGTGAGTTAGGTATAGCTCATGCTTGGGCTTGTGTTTGACAGTGTGCTTATGTCTTAAGATTAAAAAGAAGTTATGCATGTTATTTTCTCCTTTTAAATTATTAGTCAAGTTTATGTTATGTATATATAATTTATTATTTGATTGATAAAAATTCTGATAATTAATTAAAAATAATAATTATTTATATTGTTTAAAATAAATAGCTATAATCTAGATAATTATTCATATGTTAATTGTTAATAATTTATTATTTAATTAATAAAAAATAATTTTTTTGATAATTATTGAAAAGAAAATCAAATTCAATTAATATATTTAAATATGTCGGATTATAGTTTAGTAAATAATTTTGATATTTAAAACCTATTGGAAAGAAGGATAAATATATCTGGAAAATAATAATTATTTATATTAATTAAAATAAATCATTTGTATAAAAAAGATAGACACTTATTATCTTGATAATTAATATTATAATTATTAAACATTAAATAAATTATATAATAATTAAAGATAATAATTATTATTATTTTAAAATATATGAATAATTTAGTTAACAAAAATTATAAAATGTAAACTTTTATATATAATCTTTGTGTTATAGAATAACGGTGATGCTTTCTTTTTAAGCGCGAGAGTTTGTACTACGTGTTCTGATCAGGATGTCATATTATTGAAATCTTTATTCATACAAAGTTTATTTATTATAAATTATAAATTATAATAATTAATGTATCAGTTAATTATAAATTAAAAAAATAAATTTTATTATTTTAAATAATAATTATATGTTATATTAATTTTAATAGCATTATAATTTATAGTATAAAAAATTTATCATACTTATATATCTATCTTATAATATATGAAAATTTTGTACAACACCGAAACACAAATTACATCAAGAATCCTTGCATTGAAAAATTGATTCACACATAGGTAGATGACTTTTTTTTTCTGTGTAGTTCACATTCATTTTTTCCTTTTTATCTTTTCATTTTGAATGTTAGCCAGGAGTAATTAAATATATATTTTGATATTAAACCACAAGTGAAATTCTGTGCATTAATCCTCCATATATATACATTCATCTAATGTATTAATAATAGCTTAAGTATACGGATGAGGTTTCATTTTTAAGTCGTATGCACGCTGTACATAATTATTTTCTTTTTAAATATAACATAAAAGGCATATTTTATAACATAAAAAATATTTTTTAAAAATTAAAAGTGAATTTAATTAAATAATTGAATTATATAAATTTTGTAGGGAATATTAATTGTTAGGAGTGTAGGATTGCGTGCAGATGTATATCCAAGACGAAAGTTGCCCACTAACTAGAGAGTTAGAAATTATTCATTTTGCTTTTGGAGTAAGCATACGTATATATTCTTCAAGCAATATTATTAGTAGTGAATGAATATATTCCGATTCGGAGTAAAAGAGAGTTTTGAGTATCATTTAGATTTATCAATGCTATTATTGTGAGAAATTTTTAAAAATAACATTTATATTATTACATAATAAAATAGATTAATCTTAATAATTTACTTTTATACGTGAACAACTTTTACAATTATGTTGCATTTAAAAATTATTTGAACGTAAGCGATAATTAGTGGGTAGTTTAAAATCACGAAGAGTGACTATACTTATTATTTAATTTTAATAATTTTATTTTTTTTAGAATACTAATTTCCCTAAAACAATGAGTGGTGTGCATTATTCACTAGATAAAAATAAGATTAATATTTTTTTCTTTAACATCTAAATATTAATAAATATATTTATTTCTATAGTCATCAAGTATATTTTTAAAACTAGAATAAAATTTATTTATTTGTTTTCTTTATTTGGTAATAATTAGCTTTTAAAAAAAATTAATTACGTAAACCGATCATACATAATAATAATTGTTAAGATAATCAGTTCATACTATTCTGAACTCACACAGTCACACTCCTTCCGTTATATATCTGTTGTGTTTATTTTTTTTAATAAAAAAATATCGGTTGATATAGCTTATTGTCAACCAGAGTTGACTTTTCTATTCACCATTTATTCCCAATCAATTGATATAATTTCTAACTAATAACTAATACATAGTATTAAATATAATTATATTTATTATATATAGTATTTAATAACAAATTATAATATATTTGAATAAAAATAATTATAAATATTTTAATAAAATAATTTTTATTATAAAATTTATTTAAATTAATATTTAATTTTAAAATAAAAAATATTATTTTTAATTTAAAATTAAAAAAATTTAAATACATATAATTAAATTTTTTAACAGATTAAATTAAATTAAATATCAAATATGATTTAAACTCATATTATCGTATCGTTTATTAAAACATTATAATTTGTTTTTGTTTTAACAAAGTTATTAACGTTTCAAGAATCATAATACAATTAACAATTTTCAAGTTGTGATTCAAATGACTGTTTAATTAGAACAAAAGACAAACATTATTGATGTCTGGTATGCATTGTACATGAAGGTATGTATATGAAGGCGCAATTCTAAGCTCCGCATTACTAAAACACATGAAGGTATTAGAAGCTAAACGTACATTCATATAAACATATAAACGTAAGTTTGTTTCCTTGAGGCGTTCTTACACGATGTCAAAGCGCGTATAATAATTATCTTGAACTCTAACTTGTATATGTTAAGTGTAATTTTTTTGTTTTAGAAAATATTTAACTATATTGTCACCTATTTATAGGAACATAACTAATCCAAAATAGTGTATGAGTGTGTAAATTCTTAGTTAAAAAAAATTAAAGATTAAATATGAAAATTAATAATATATATAATATTAAATAAAATTATTATTTCAGATAAATTTGTTGGAATTATAACTAAAGAGGATGTAATAATTTTATTAAAAATAAAATCATGATTTCCATATAATTTTATGTTGTACTTTTTCTATCGGTTCAAACTTCAAATGAAAATAAACATACAAATAGTAGTAATTATGAAAACTATTACCTTATTTCCTTTCATATTGTTACTAACACTCTCAAATATTGTTCATTTTTTTGTTAAATTTTGAATAATCTCAACTTATTATCACACTACCAAAATCCAACTGTTGTTTTTAAATCACAACCGATTCTTATATACACATTTTAAAATATATGACTTTTTGGAAACGATTGATTTTTATTAACTGTTGTGAATGATGGAATAGCGATCATCCAAAAAGATAAACAATTGTCCTAAGAGACTTGCGGGATGACCGGAGACTTATTTTCTTGATGATCAAATACATTTTTTTAATTTAAAATATTATAAATTTAATATATATATATATATATTAATATACTTATAAAATATACTGTATTCTTAATATATTTATGTATAATATAATAATTTAAGTAATATTAATTACATTTTATTAAAATCATACTTTCTTGACCAATCAATAATAAATATTAGTAATTAATTAGTTGTAAAACTTAAAATTATTTTTAATATATGTTTTCGTTACGATAAAAATATTACTATCAAATTAAAAGGAAAAATAAATATGACACAAAACATAATTAATCACTAATAAATAATTATTATTTTTTTATTTTTTAATAAAGAATAAAGAATAAACATATGTTCTCAAGGTTCTAAAAATTTGAATACATATTTCATGTTTAAAGCATGATAAAAACAATAGTTAAAAACAATGTTTATAATATCTACAAAAATAACGCATCTTATATATAGTTTTATATTTTTACTAGAAAGCTTAATTCATAAATTTTAAATCAAATATTATTTAATTAAACGTTATTTAATTTAAACTCTAATTAATTAAATATATTTAATATTAAATTTTGATTAATTAAATGCTTTTAATATTATTAATATAATATTTTTATTATTATTATGAAATTTAAGCATGTTATTTATGTTATTTTTCAAAATAACTCTATTTTTTCTTTATTTATATATTTCAATGAAATTATTAGGTACTCGCTTTTTCGAAACAAAGAATGCTTAGTGTTTTTTTTTTGTTCCCGTATATTTTAACGTCTATATTTATAAGTTTTAAATTTAAGTTTTTTATTTTATATTAGTTAATATTTATTGTTTGATTATAAGATGATTGAGAGTATATGTAACATTTTTTAAAAAATAAGCAATATATATATTAACCTTGGTTATCAATCAAATAATGAATGAAAGGATTATAAAAGGAAGGGTAAAAAGACTTTTAGACACGCAATCTACAAAAAATGCCCCGCAGCAAGCATTTTCTATTACATCATGCATGATGTGTAAAACTTTCTTTTTTTCCTTCCCCTGTTAATCCATGATGTGGAAAACTTGATTTCCAAGAAATGACATTCCTCAAGGCTATGTTCATTTCCTCAAATACCTTTTGACTTTCCAATAATTTTTTTTATAAATTACTACCTAACAAAAAAATATAAATAATTTATTATATTATCATATTTAATTATACTTAATTATTGAATAAATAATTTATTAATAAAATATTTTTATAATAATAAAAATTTAAATTATAATAATATTATAATCCTAAAAATTAAAATATAACGAAAAAAACCAATAACATGTTTGTTGTACTATACGAGGCATGCAAATTATAATCATATATGACTAAATTGTATAATTATTTTTTACGACATTAAATTTTTACTTTTTTAACCTATAATATTAAATATTACACAAATATATATTTTTTTATAAAATAAAATATTAATTTTTTATTTTTCTTTTTAACAATTATAATAATCAACCAATTCAACCATTATATATTACTATTATTTAATAATAATTAATTAATTAAAAAATTAAAAATACATTAAATAAAATATTATATTTATTATATAAATTAAAATTTATATTTAATTAAAATAATAATTAAAAATAAATAAGATGGATATTAATTTAATAAATTATTATTTTAATTTTACAAATATACAATTAACCTATTTTGAAATACAACATGAGTTTTTTTATTATTAATTTATTTAAATGTAAAATGAATTCTTGATATTGAGTATTTCATTTACTACCATTTCAACTTATGAAGTTTGCATTTACACTTGATATTCATATTAGTAATTTATATTATATTTTTAACTTTATTTTTTTAAAATTTTTATATCACGTGTTTAATTTTAATTTGTTATATGTAATATAATATTTAAAAAAAATTAACATTTTATTTTATATTAATTTTTATTTTATATTATATTATATATTAAATTTTATTTTATATATATAATAAAAAAATTAATAATATTTTTAAAATTTAAAGAAAAAAAATAACGTAGCATGAATTGTAAATAAAGTAAAGAATAAATATTGCAGGATTAAAGTTCGTTTAAGATGCCGTTAATACTCTAGTGGGTAGCCACATCATTCACTATCTCTACTCTCTATCCAAAGATAAATAACCGATCAATTAAAATGTGTCAGTCATGTACAACGCGCATAAGAACACGTGTACGACTGATAATATAAAAACTATTTTCGACTGTCGTAAAAATGTATGGCCCATAAATCATGTCGCAGATATTTCGTTTCACTTTCACCCGACTTTCCTTGCTACCGTCTTTTTGTTTTTCCCATTTTTTTTATTTTTATTTTTATTTACGCGCCTCTCTATTTATACTACAGGCACACTGTTTTTATAGGAAATAATTAATTTATATTAGTTTTTGCGTTCAAACAACAAAGTTGTTCCATGTTTGCATTTTGACTTTTCCCTCAACCGCACCTCCCTATTAAAGACAAACAATTTCAATTTCCTAACAATCATATTTCATTTCCCAATAATCCTCAACCTCCTCTAGCATCTCTACTTGCTTATTTCTCATCTCACACTGAAACTAAACTCAGAAAAGTGCTTTGGATTTACATCAATCTTTGACATAACGCACGCCAATTCGATGTTTTCTTCGTCTTCTAGCTACAATTTCCATGATTCTAATGACAAATGTTCTGAAATGTCTGTAAATATTGTTCAAGAATTTAAAGCAAATCTCAAAATCGGTGATTCTGCTACCGGTTTTGAGGATTTTGGTAACGAAATGCAACAGAAGAACAATGGAAAAATTGAAGACCAGGAGGTCATTCACGTGGAGGTAGATGATGATGAAGAGGAAACAGAGGAATTTTCTTTTGCTTTTACGAAACCAGATGGATCTCCGATTAGCGCTGAAGATGCGTTTCAGGACGGTCAGATCCGTCCAATATATCCGGTTTTCAACCAAGATTTACTGTTTGACAAAGAGGACGATGGAGAATTTTCAATCGATAAAGAGGCATCGTCTCCGCGACGGCCATTGAAGAAGATATTCTTCGAGGATCAAGATCATCATAGATCCTCATCGGCTTCTGAATCAGATCACTTGGAGGAGAGTTCTGACGGTCCGTACTGTGAATGGTCAGGGAAAAAGGCGGTGAATTCCTCTCCAGAGCTTTGTAAGAAATGCAATTCTACTGGATTCTCCAAGCTATGGAGGTTCAGAGATTTGGTTCTACGAAGTAATAGTGATGGAAAAGATGCGTTTGTGTTTCTAAACCCTAACTCCACCAACACAAAGCCGAGCAACGAAGCGGCTAATAAAATGGCCAAGACTGAGAAAATTGTAGAGATGGAGGAGAAGAGGAGCCTGGGTCAGCAAAGCACCGTGAAAGTTAAAGCTAAGGGGAAGAAAGGTGAAACGACATCGTCGGCACACGAGAAGCTTTACGTTAAGAACAGAGCCAAAAAGGAGGAGAACAAACGAAAGACTTACCTACCTTACCGGGTTGGTTTCTTCACCGATGTGAATGGTTTGAGCAGAAACGTTCATCCTTTCTAAGTCATAATTTTTTTAATTTTTCCCTATTAACTTTCTTTTTCTTGGGGAGATTCAATTAATTAAAGTAATTATTTTATTAATTTTATGTAAATGTGGTCGGAGGATTCTAATTTATATTCTAGGTTTTGCAGTTGGGGTTTCCCTTAAGATCTAGATTACTATTATATATACATATATACTATTGTACATTCAATTTTACATATGCTCGTTCTTGTAAATTTATGATGTTATATGCTTCTTCTTTTTTTCTTACTTGCTGTGATTTGTTATTTGAATAGGCTAGTATACATTTGTAAGTTTTGGTTTCTTATAAATTTACCATTAAATTATATTTTGTTAAAAAGCTTTGGGGGGTGGGGTGGTGATTTAATAGAGGGCTTGAGGGACAATTAAGAGGAAGATATACACACGTAGACATGTAATTACGCATGTTCAAGTTCAGGTCCGTCCTATTTCCCATTACGGGGGCCTCATGAGATATTGAGGTAATGCTTGTTTCATTTTTTGATTTCATCACATTTATGTTGCCTTAAATGAGTTTCTATTATCTCCATTTTAATCAATCACGTTTCATTGTTTATTTGAGTTCAATTGTCTTCGACTTAAAGAGAAATTATGATTGTGTTTGGTGTATAAATTCTGGTTAGATTAATAAAATTTAAAGTTAGCATAATTTTTTTTTAAATAAATATTTAAAATTTATAAGAGATAAAATAATATAATTAATGAAAAATATATTTTAAAAATAATAAAAAATAACTCTTAAATTAGTGGGAAAAATGAGAAATTTGGGGCCATTAGGTGAACTTTGAATTCCCTTAATTTTCCTTTCTATCTGTGATTGTTGTAACGATGTAGAAAACCTTCAACACATAATAGAAATAGAAAAATGGGATATAGAGTCGCCTTGCCTTATTCCTCTAATGGGAGTGAAACTTTTAGAAGAGATACCATTCACTAAAATATCATAGGAAACTGATTGAATATACATCATAATATTATCTACCCAATCAACATGAAAGCCCAATTTGATTATCATAGATCATAGGAAGCTCTATTTCACTCTATCATAGGCTTTCTCCATGTCAAGTTCCATGGCTATAGAACCCAACCTACAGTTTTTGTTTTTAGTGTGCATTGTATGCAAAAGCTCATGTGAAATCAAAATATTATCAATGATCAAACGACCTGATACAAAGACACTCTGATTCTTACTAATAACCAACTTCATTATCCGTTTCAACTAATTAATAATACATTTTATCAAAATTTTATAAATCATGTTGCACATACTAATTAGTCTGTATTAAGATATAGATGTTGGGTTATCATTTTTAAGGATTAAATTAATATAAGTAAAATTAATATAATTATGTAATATATTATTATTTAAAGCATACAATACATAATAACATAAATCACCACCTATTATATACCAAACATTTTTTATAAAATAAAGCTGAAATATCATCAAGTCCTCATTACTTAATAGGTTTTATTTAAGAAGTGCTTGCTTCACATTAGCTTTAGTCAAAGAAACCAGCAATTCAACATTCATTGACGGTGTAATCATTGGTTTAACAAACTCTATAAAATCATTTAAGGTGAAATCTATTTTAAAAGTTAACAAGTTTGAAAAGTACCCAATAGCTAAGGATTGCGATTTAGGCAAAATGGGAGAAAGAGGTGCCATGTTGATCGAACAAAGAGTGTATAAAATTTATTTTTTTTTTTCATTTGTAAAGCATGAGCATGAAATACCGTTTAATCATTCAATTTTTGAATATTGTTTCCAGTAGAATTCCTTCCATAAGTGAAGCTGATGGGTTTTTTCTTATAGGTCTGTGATCTCGGTTGCCACTTCAATAATGGGTGGCACTACTCGTAACTTTGTTAGCTCCCCTTCTATATGTGCTTGCTTTGAGAAAGAGCCAAAGGACGACTGATTCCTCCTTGCTAGGTGTGACCGAAACCTCGCAATTTTCTCCAACACCAATGAATGCCCATGGCGAGATTCTAAAGCCATCAAATTTCCTATCCATGCATTGGAAATTACATCTTCACATTTCTCTATGTGTGTGTCCAATGGACCTCCAATCTAAATCCTTGTTCCGGCAAAGTATAAGTATTGGGCTTGGTTCAAGTCAGAGTTGAAATGACCTGATTTAATGTTTTCACTTCTACAATTTGGGTACTTAGTTATCCAACTCGCATATGTTAATCCCCTGTTAGACTCAAATCTTAAATAGTGGGATTAGACTACTAGATGAAAATGACGAAGTAAAGAATGATATATATAAATATATATATATATATATATAGATACACACGACCTTGACCCACCTAAATCTTTATTCTATCTTGCTTCATAATAAATAAATGAATTGGGCTAATTTAAGCTAAAAAATGGGATTTTTCTAGCCTGATTGGACTGACTTACACCACTTGACACCTTTATATACATGTATATAAACTTTTGTTTTATGGTTTAACGATTATATTTTTTTAGGATCCAAAATTTCCAATTAAATGAGGATGGATTCTGTTATTTTAATACTGTTCATATGAGAATTAAGAAAAAAATTTAAATTACTAGATATGTTAAATAAGTATAATTCAGTGAGTAATTATATTTACATAATTATTTTTATTATTTTTATTTCAAAATATTTGAATTGTATATTATATTTTCATAATTAGTTATATTTATTATCGATATTATTAGATAAATTTGTGGATAATTAAAAATGACTATTGAAATAAAAATTTTAATTGTTACAATATTTTTACTATTTAATTTAAAAATATTTTCATAATATTTATTAATTATAATTAAAAATAATCTAACTAACAAAACTTATTAAAAAATAATTGAAAGATTCTACTGGTTTTAGGTTAACACGTATTTAAAGATGTGAAAATGTACTGTTATAAATTGTTGAAATTGGAAACAAGAATATTTGAAATTAAATTTCTTTGATTGTATTTACTTATATTATTGTAGAATTGAAATAAAAATAATTATTTTACTAAAATATTTTATTGTGTAATAATAATTATTTTTAAAGATGTTAGCTAAATGAAAAAATATAAACTAATAAATTTAAAGGGAAATAAATTTTAAAAAATGTTTCCATAAAAATAATTGAAAGTTTTAATATTGAATGATATATACTTAATATAAATGTATGTATGTTACTTAAAATGTTGATTATCTTTACCCTTATTTTAATAGTATATGTACCTTTAAAAATAATAAATTGTGAACTAAATTCATCTCTCTTACCCATCATATGTTGTTGCTTATAAAACCAATAAATATTATTGTTACTATATGTATATCTCTACGTATTTTTTCTATTACATTTTTTTGTAAGTTTTAATTTATAATTTATGCACAAAGAATAATATAGAAAAATAATTCATGAATGCATCAATTATTATATGACTTAATGATATATATAATTATTGAATTTTGAAATTGTGTGGGTAAGATATTAAATATTCAATAAAAATTGCGGCTATAAATTGGAATAAAAAATGCATAATAGTTAGTGAATTTGGAATCCTGTGGGTAAGATATTAAACATTTAAGTAAATAAAATAAGGTAAAAATATATAAAAAGAACAAAAATCAAAATGTAAAATTGCAAATAAAAAATGAAAAATGAAAAAAGGCTATAAATTGAAATAAAAATATAAAATAATATAAAAAATGACTTTTTTTTTATCACCACATCAAGAGGGAGGGACAAAAAGCCCAACTCTCCATGGACTAGCAGAGGGTTGCTATTCGGGTTTATATAGAGGCATATGCGGAACATCACGGGGCTGTACGGGCCGTAGCTTCCATCGAAAATTTTACAAAAACAAATTAAAACAATTACATATATGTTTTTATTATTAAATAAATATTTTATTTATAATAATATATTGTATTTAATTCTTTTTACATATTTTAGTGTATCTTGTATGTTTTAACAATATTTAGATATGAATAAAAATGACATAAATAAATTGTAAGTAAAATTATTAAACATTAACATTTTTATTCATATATTTAATAAATATTAATTAATTACACACATAAAATTATAATACTATATATTATATAAAAATATTTTTTTAATTAATTTAATATAATAAAAAATATTTCATATATTTAAATTTAATTTATGATAACAAAATATAAGTATAAAACATTATAAGAAATAAAATAAAAAAATTCGAACTAAAGCTTTTAAAATTTTTCTTATTCATATAGTAAAAGTTCTTATATTTTGTTTACTTTAAATTTTAATTTTATCTATATTATATTATTTTATATTTTATTAAAATAATATTTTATTTTATTTAAAATTTTTAATATAAAAATTTTAATATTTTTCATTATTATAAAATCGGTTTATTTTTTCACTTCAAAAACTGATGAAACAAACACGAACATAATATATATATATATATATTTTTTATTTTTTATTTTTTAAACAATATATATTTTTAAATACATTTTCACACTTAAAATATTAAATTGTATTTATTTTTTATTTTTAACAATCTTATATTATTACTTATTAAATTATTATATTTATATTTATATTAAATAATTTTCATTATAATTTATAATAAGTTAATTTTGTTTCTCTCTTAACATAATATAAAAATTATCTTTAATTAAAAATAATTTACTATAATTCTTAATCTCTTATAATATATTTAAATATAAATTTTTATTTAAAATAATTTACACTTTAATCTAACTTAAAATATATTTTTAATTCCGACCGCCAAAGTTTTAACTACGCAATTCATTGTACACCAAAGCAACAGTATCCTATTAATTATTGGCTCCACTTGTTCTTACGATTGAAGTGATGGGTTAAACCCAAATTTATCCACTCTTTCCTCAGCAAAAGAAGCATAGGAAGATACAGAAAGAGGGAAATTCCACTGAGTCATCCCAGTAATACCAAAGTTTTCACTGGTGGGGTCGGAATGCTTCACTACGGTTTTAGAAACCATCGTGTTGAAATTACATATAATTTAGGTTCGGTGGGTCGGCTGGGGATGTTTCGACGGCGGTTGGGTTGAGGGGTACTATTCTGGCTATGGTTGAGACGTGGGTTGCATTGATTCAGTAGCGACTGAGATGGATTTCAGCTCAAAAAGATGAATGAACATGTGAACGTTGGAATTTTTTATTTTTGACCCAATAAAATTTAACGTTTTTTAAATACCATGGAAGAAAAACCGTTGAAATATTACATTTTTTTTATTTACCTTAAAAATTTAATTTTGAAAAAAAAATTTACTTTAATTTTAACTCACAACAATTATAATATAATATAATTTTACTTCAGCTTCAAGGTCCTAAAATTTAAAAGTACCATTTTAAGATGGCATAATTGTCCATGGATACATTAGCAGGCTAAATTACATTGATTGATAACCTTATTTCTCTCATAATAATGGCCTAATGGGTTTTATCAGTGAGCTTTCGGCCTTATACACAGTAACTCGGCTCATCAAATTCATAATTGCAATTTTCTATTAATGATTTGAATGCAAACCGTCTGAGTAGGAGACACTGGTTTGTCTGCTATTTGAGTGTTCGGTTGCATCGATCTGAAATACTTGTGCCATTGTGTCCTCAACTAGTTATTCAAGATTTGTATCAGGAGCTTTCAGCCTTTCAAGTTAAGTTTTCAACAATTCATGAAAATAATATGGTTTTGACCCACACACACACAAAAAAAAAGAAAAAGGAATACGATTTAGTTGATGACAAATGCTGACTCAAAATCGACTTGTGTGGTTATGGATCTTTGACAGATTTGCCAGGTAAGAATTGTGTTCCGACAAGAGTTAGACAACTAAACGCGTGTCGAATTGTGTTGGTTCATTGCATTAATATATATCACAAATAATTTCAAATAACGTGGTACCATCAATCTTTCTTGTATTTTGCTCGATATGAATTACATCCATCAAGTTTCATTTTATCTTAATTAATTCTTTTTATTTTGATTTATTACCACTTATATTTTTAAATAATTAATTAGTTAAATTTTCATGTAATAATATTTTTTTTAATATCTTTAATACTAAATTATGATTAATTGTATTATATGTTATTTGTTACTTACAACATATTATTATTTAAAATAAATATTTAAATTTATTATTATATTTTATTTTATTTTAATTAAGTCTCTCTATTTTGAGTTAATATCATTAATATTTTTAAATAGTTAATAACGTTAATTTTTAATCCAATAATGTATATTTTTTTTATGTTTATAATGCTAAATTATGATTAATTTTATCATACGTTAGTTGTTACTTCTAACATATTATTATTTAAAGATAAATATTTAAGTTTATTATCAAAATATTGTTTTAAATATATAATATTCTTATATTTATTTTCTTACAAACTCGTAGATAGTTTTTTCTTCCATTATTTGTTTTTTTCTTGTTATAACCAATATTCCTTAACTTGCTCAAATCTTAATACTTTCTTGTTAATAATAAAATCTTTGCATTTGTACATAATATATTGTCCAAATTAGATTTACTAAAAATTAGAAAAAGATTGATTATACTCCATTTTATTCATAATATTAATAATTATAATTCTAAAAGTTAATTAAGAACCTTAAATGAAGTTTTAGCTTAACTATTCGTGATTTTTAGATACATAATTATTAGATGAATAATTTTAAAGTTAAGAGATTCCTCAAGTTGTGTCCAACTAATAGAAATAAATATTTTTTATAGTTTAAGGAATCTCTATTATAATATTGAAAAATCATTATTTTATCCTTACTTTAACAATTCACCTAATTTTTTATTTTTAACTTTTAAATTTAAATCTTTTCTTTCCTTGACATGACCTTTTAAATAAAGATATGAATTCTACAACTTTATTATTTTTTATCATTTTCTATTAAAAGTCATTTTGAGGACATAAACGATGACACATTTTCACCTTCTAAATCTCTATTCCATTAAATGTATTTGTGATCATTAGTAATTTTATTTATGCAAAAACAAAATATCTTTATTATTTTTTGACAAGTTTTTAAGTTATTATTGTTAAAATTTGCTTTAAACTTATTAATTTTCTCACCATATTCTTCTCTAATGGTTATGTTACTATAGAAAGTGATTATGACTTACTAATCAAATAATTTACTTTTTTTTATATTTTATTAGTAAAAATTGTATGAGTTATTCCACTAAATTAGATAGTAGATTTGCTTGATACACGGTAGTTTTTATAAATTATTCGTTTTTCATCATTATAAACTACATAAGTTTTTTTTGCTTTTTTTTTGCTTTTTTAGCTCAATTAAGTTTTTTTTAGACATGTTACTCTTTTTGAACTATTATTTTCTTTCTTCTCATTTTGAATTATTTTTTCAAAAGTTTAACTTTTCTTATAATAAATCTCTAATTATGATTCTTATTTAGAATTTTTGATTTATAATAGTCGTTTTAAATTGTTAGGTTCTTCTTGTTTAATTTCTATCACTAAAAGAGACTTTTATATGTATAAAATCTTAAGCCGTTCTATTTATGCAAAAACAAAGTAGTAAAAAGGGATTAATTATCTTATAAGGACATTCGTTAAACTATTATTGTTTATTGAAAGATGTTCGACATTAAAATTGTAATAGTTTGATTATTATTGTAATATGACTAATATCTATTGTTTATAATTATTTACAATATTAGTCTTTAAAAAATAACCAAAATTCTTTTAACGGTTCTAATAATGAATATAAAACTTATCATATATATTACAAATTTTTTAATAGTTTTTTTGACAACTAAGTATTATTTTTCATTACTATGATAATTTAATTATGAACCATATAAAGATTTTGATATATATCTATAAAAATATTCATCTTCATCATCTTTGAGCATATGTTAAATCGATCGAGTAGTTAGGGCTTTGATTTTAAAACCTATTTCTAACTCAAATTGAATTGATTTTTTACTATATTATCTATTTTAAAAAAAAATTAACTGATTTTGTAGACAATATAAAAATTTTATGTTAACCTAATACTTCAAAATATACTATATATTTAGACTTAAGCACACAAATTTATTTAACCATACAAGAGCTTTCTTGTCTTCATTTTAATTTGTCTATCTTATTTTACAAAAAAAATGTTATGTTTGGTGAATTAACAAGTCTATAATATTTGTGATATTGTGCTTTAAACTGATTGTTCTAAAGTTATTAGTTGATTTCGATTTATTTGATAAATATATATTAAATCATCTAATTGAGGTTATTTATTATTGAATTTTTCTATTCACATATTTGTACTTGTGTTATTGTGCTAACGTTTTAGGTACGAATTAAACCGATTTGATTGTTTGTGTGACTCAAGTTATCGGAATGTTGGTCCGGATCTGAACATTTTTCTTGTAGAGACTATAATGAAAGCAATAACTTGTTAATAGATTACTCGATAGCTTTATCTTGATGGATAGTAGAAGATTTGGCTTTATAATTGGACCTTACCTTTCAGTAAAGATAGTTAGATAGTGAGATAGAATAATGGTTTTTCTCTTAAGTCATTAGTGTTGTTTAAGTTATTTCACCTAAAACTTTCATGTCTCGATCTTATATTTTTGTATTATTTTATTTACCCGTGATTACATGCTTGATCGTCTACAAAAAATTTAATTTTTCTTAATTTCGTTAATTATTTATTCACCCCTATAGTTGATTAGATGTGTAACTAAAAAAGTAACTCTTACTTTTTAAAATTTTATGTTAGATCTAAATTTTTTTGACATTCTAAAATCTATTGTACTAAAATAGATTTTATAATTTCTCCTTATTTGTTTGTATTCTTGTCTTTCTTGACATTTAATTATTATCTAATTTTGAATACTTCTTATTATTCATAATAAGTTGTGTGGTGTAGTTTCTTTATTTATTTTATTTTATCATTTTGTTATGATTTTATGTAATATTTTAAGTAATTTATGAAAAAAATATTACTTTATAAGTTTCGTGCATTAAAGATGGTAACTTATGATAATATATTTCATATTTACAAATATATATATACATATATAACACATGTTGTGTATTTTTCATATTTATTAAATATCATTTGGTTTCTTAAATTTTATTTTCACTGTATATAGTTATATTTCTTTATCTTATTCGATAAATTCTTTGTATGTTTAATTTAATTAATAAAAATAATATTAAAATATAATTAATTATAAAAGTAAATTAAATAATTTTGTTCTAAAAATAATAAAAGTAATTGTACTACTATTATTAATATAATTTATTGATATTGTTTTGCCGGTAATTATTTGACGCGTATTTGTTTTAGAATTTTCAAATTTGTTGTTTACAAACGAACATAATTACCAAACAGAATGTGCGGGAATAGCGATTTCGTATTAAAAAGCTTGTCCAAACACAACGTAATTTCCTTTTTTAATAATTTTTTTGACATTATATTAAAATTATTATTGCGACTCATAATTTTGATTCCAATAGCAACAATTTTATAAAAAAGGGTAACATTAATATTCAACTAATTAAAAATTTAAATAATATGTTTATACATATTTATTATAATAATAAAAAATAATAATGATAATATATTACTTTAATTTTAAAAATAACATACTACTAATCACACAATTTTTTATATATGATAAGATTTTAGAGATGAAAATTGTGTAGATTGTATTGATTTGAACTAACTCAAATTAAATTAATTCAAATTCATCTTATATTAACTTGAATTAAACTTAATTAAATAAGATAAAATGAACTTATACAAATTAAATACAAATGGATTGGTTCAAACTTATCTGAATTGTTAATTGTATAATTTTATAATTAATTTATCTTTTTTATATATAAAAAATATACTTAATATAATTAAAACACAATTAACAATCATTATATATTGTTAAAATTCAAGCTATTATATAATTATATTATTTTTTTAAAATAAATGATAATTATAAGAACAAATAATCTCTAACTATATTCATAATCAAAATCAAATACTTGCCTTTTATTGAAAATTCATAATATAAAATTAAATATAAAAAATCTATAATAATAAATATATCATTTAATTTAATTATTTTCTTATAAGGCTTTTAGATAGATCGAGAAGAAAACATGTTGGTGATGATATGTATAATAAATATAATATATATGTTTTTAATTCTTTTTTATACAATAGATATCAACAATTAACATAATATTAATATGTTTTAATAATTAGATTTAATTAAAATGATTTGAACCCTTTAAAATAACAGTTACATTAAGATTGTGTGAAGGTTAGTTTAGATCATTTAGGAATCAACGAGAAATAATGAAACAGAAAAAAAATGTTTTAATTTAACTTATAATTTTTGACAAATTTATTTTATTTAATTTCAAGTTAATAGACTAACCTATCCTATAACCCAATCATATTTTGTGTGATTATTTGAATTAGTTTAAATTAAATTAAATTCAATGAATTGAATTAAATTAAATTTGTATAACAACACAAAATATGACATATATATGATTTGAATACAAACGTACACTTAGATTTACTTATTTACTTTTTATATGTTATAAATATTTAATAAATATATGGATAAAAGACTTATCTTTTGTGCTGTAAATCACATATCTTCGTACAACTATTTTATTTACTTATTTTCCATATATTTATGGTATATACGATACAATAGGACAACAAAAGATATACAATCAAATATGTGCATTAATATGTTGCCAATTTATTTTTGAGTAATATTTGTTAGAGAAATGCTAAAAATATAAATTTGTGTGTATTTTTGTTCCATGATTTTTTATATTTTGATATATGTTATTATTATTAAAAATAAATTATGTTTTTAATTTTTAAAATATTTATGTTATATTTATATAAGAATTTGAATATAAAAGTAAATATGAATTTATGTATTTTTAATATTTTTCTATTAATTATTATTTATAACATACACTATCATATTGAAAAATTGTAATTAATCAAAAAAATATATATATATTTTTTAATAACTTACTACTTATAAATTTTTCACTTAGACTCGAACCTGAATCTTCTCTACATGCTAAAACTAAGAAAAAAAATATAGCTATTAAATTATTATTTGAGGAATAAACAATGCTAAAATTACTCATAATTAAGTATAGTTAAATATAATTTCCTTTCCTTTAATACCTAAATATGGATACAAACAAAAGAAAATTATTATTTTTCTGAATAAATTAATCAATGAGAAAGGCAATATAGCCTAATTCCAGGTGGTATAAATAAGCAGAATGGACTTTTTCTGGTTCAAACTTGACGTGAGTGGTAGGCTGACTGGTCGAGGGCTTGAGGCTGGTAGGTTACTGCTAGCGAGCTTGTTCTATTTAGGTCGTAATTTTTCATTCACAAACACAGAATTCGCACAATTAATCTCGTAATTGAGGTCCGTATTGAATCTTCTTATTTAATCTTATTTCTCCTTTTAATGCTCTTATCCGTACGATGATCACCGTGAATTTCGATCTATTAACCTGCATCTTTGTCCATTTCAATATCACGACCTTAATTAGAGACGGTCATGATTATCTTGATTTTTATAATCAGTTATCTCTGTCTATACTTTGTACAGCTATTATTAGTTAATCAAGGATATTATATTTTGTTTCCTTCAATTCTTAAGGAAATTATTTTCGAGCCTTCTCTTTCTAACTGAAAATCGATCACGGTAGGAATTCATTTTCATGCTTCTCGATTGGGAAATTCTTCTTTATCGAAATTAAATTCTCGTGTAATATTCCGATCAAGGAAGACATATCAAGATTTAAAATGCTTTTTTTTAATAATAAAATTACTAGTTTTGTTTTAGATTGAGAAATGACTTCGATTTTATAGCAAATGTTGAATTTTGTGGTTAGCAGAGAGAAGAAGATATGGCGAAGGAGTCTTACGAGGAAGCCATTGCCAGGCTTTCCAACCTTCTGAGGTTCGTTTTCCTGGTCTGTATCTTATCAGTCATCCCAACAAACTCTATATCTGTCTGTGTCTACTCTGTAATTCGGAAAAATATGTTGTCCTTATCTGTCATTTTACTTTCTGTTTTGTAACGTTCCTTAATCACGTCAAAGTTCACAGACTAGCACTCTAGCAGGCGCATTTTAGGCAATTGCCTCTACGTAGGACCGAGGCCGTTACCATTCAATCGTCAAGTCGGTCCCACTATGAGTATATTTCAATGGTGTTATCTGATCGATATTTGTATTTCAGTGAGAAAGGTAACCTAAAAGAGGTCGCCGCCGCAAAGATCAAGCAGATAACGGCCGAGTTAGAGACTGATGGTTCAAAGCAATTCGACCCGGTTGAGGTTATTACAACCGGTTTTAATCAATTTAAGACAGAAAATTTTGAGTAAGTTCCTTACACCTGTACCATTTAATCGTAGTGGCTAATGGGATTTCCTGTATCTATTATCCCCCCCCCCCCTCTTTTTAAGTGATAGATGGATTATTATCGTTTTAGTTTTTGTATATTTATTTATGTAAATTTATATGATTTTACTTTTATTTCTTTAAAAAATATTTTTTAAATTATAAAAAATAAATATTTTTAGATTACAAAATAATATTATCCTATACGATTAACCCAATTATTAAAAATATGGAGAATGAGATCCAATTGTTCAAATATAAAAGGCATAATTTTCCTTTATATATATATACACACTAAAAAAAAACCAAAAAAGTGGGCGAATTCACGAATTGTTGAAGCTAGCCCAAAAAGCTTCAGATGAGATTCCAAAAAGTTAGGCGAACATAATTATAACTTGTTGTAAATAATTAAGCATGTCTGCTTAACTAGGAAAATATGCGATTGTTTTACCTTATTAAACAAACATAATTTAAGTACTAATTAGTTTTGATGGTACTGAAATTGTCCAGGAAGAATCCTGATTTATACGGAGAACTCGCTACAGGTCAGAGCCCAAAGGTCAGTAATATTCTATCTGTATTATTGGTGAGTGGAAATTGTTTATAAAGTGATTGTTTTTTTGTAGTTATAAAAGAGGAACCTTTTATTCTCTTTGGATCAAAATAAAGGGAGCACTGTGGACGGCAGATTTGTGTTTCCGTGTTTCTCTTGCATTACTTGTCTATATTCTATAATGACAGCATTGCCGTACATTTAGTTGGATACCCCACAGCTCCATTAACTCAGTGCATTTTTTATTTTATTTTATTTTTTTCCTTTTGATGGACATCTATTATAATTTATACGCATTCGCATTGTGATCATGATGGAGTGGATTAAGAGAGGGTAGTGAGAATTTTTTAAAGGAGAAGAAGAAGAAGGGGAGGTGGAAGGAGATACATAGAAGATATAACATGCGTTCTCAACCTCGTGTCAATCAAATTTATCGATTCAATATCAGTCGGTCAATACAAATTATAATACCCTACAAATAAATTAGTGGGCCTTGGCCTTATCTAATGGGCCTTTAAACAAATAAAACCGACAAAAAATACAATAATTTTTGTTTTAAAAGAATACAATATCCATCAATCCTATAAAAATAAACTTATATATTTTATTATACTTATAATATTGTCATCATCTTTAGTTGTGATTGTTTGGATATCTTATTGTTAGTGATTGTTTAGATATTAAGGATTATGATACCTCATATGTACGTGATATTCTTGTATAAGATACATGTATATATAAAATATGTCATATTAGATAAGTTGAGAATATAAGATATAAAGTAGTTGAGATAAACCTTATATGAAGTGATTGTGAAACACGAGTTGAATGAGATAGATGTGTAATATGATTTGAACGTTCTACTCCAAGTAAGATACTTAAGGTTGGAGTATAACGGGATAAAGTGATCTCATTAAGTGATAGTGATCTAATGACAAGTGAGTAGGTATGATCGTTCTGATAAGTTATTGATATTTGGGATAAAAGTGTATATATATGAGCTCATTTACTTTTTTCCTTAACATCTTTTTAATTTTATTATCATATTATAATTCTACCCAAATAGTGACATTCATTACTTATAATACTTATAATATGTGCGGTAAAATGTTGTTTTGTGTGCCAATCCAAGTCATGAAGTGAACACTTTTTTTCCTGACTAAATTAACTGAGTTTCAATTCATGGTACAGTTTCTAGTATTCGCATGCTCGGACTCTAGAGTTTGCCCCTCACATATCCTGAATTTCCAACCGGGAGAGGCTTTTATGGTCCGAAACATAGCCAACATGGTTCCACCATATTGTCAGGTTAGTAAAATTCAAATCATTGAAACTTGGATTTTTTAGTTGAACTTGTATCTATTATTGTAATTGCTACCTTAAAATCGTTACTTTCTAATTGATTAGAGCATTCAAGTATTAATTTAGTTTATGTGGAAAAAAAATGAAAAATTAATTAAATAGTTACCAACCAGGTATATGTTTGTACGATTAAAGAAGTGTTATTTTATTATTTTAAGTTTTGTGCATTGAAAATGTTACTTAAATAAAGAAAACTTACTTAATGTTCCACACACATATATATATTATAAATTATGTTAAATATCTGAGAGTGGTAGCAATCATCTGGTAACAGTATTATGTAACTTTTCATAATTTGATAAGTTTGGGTTTATGCAGACAAAATACTCCGGAATCGGTGCGGCCATTGAATATGCCGTATTGCATCTTAAGGTGTGAATATAATATAACCGCCCTTAATTTCTTTTATCTATCCAATTTGATTCGTCAATTATATTAAATATGTCTTACTCTATGGGACTCCTATGGTGGGGGGAGACAGTAGTGATTGTCGCTTTATTTATTGGTTGTCACCAACTTCCAATTATTTCACTTTTAAATACCAACTCCTAATTGATGGTCACGTGGCCACCATAACCCGCGGTAAGGATGCTTTTGCCTAGTTGCCATCTAGAGAACCTTCAAATTCCTACACCCAAAGGATTTGTGACCGCGAACCTAAAAGTACCTCCCTAATCTTTCCAACAATTTTGATATTTTCTTATCATGCATGCAACAACTGGAGTGAAGCTGTCGACTTTGTAGCTTATTTATTAGGAAGGATATATAGCAATGATGTTTGTGTTCGTGTTTGCAAAGTTCGTTTTGTCCCGGGTTTATCTTCACAACCGACAAAAAAGGGAAATCAATATTTACAATGTTTCTAAAAAATCCATTACTTTTATATTAAATTTATATATTTTTTATTATATTATCTCTCTAAAAAATAGTTTGCATAAATTATTAATTAAAGTAAGTAATAGTATAAACATTAATATAAAATGTTTATTTATTCTTTAGAAAAAAAGCTTCATTTATTTCTTTATTTTTATAAAAAAATTAAAGAATGACAAGTTATTTTTTATTAATATTATTGATAAAAGAATTGTGTTTTCGTATATATATTTCAGGTGGAACATATTTTGGTCATTGGACATAGTTGCTGTGGTGGCATAAAGGGACTCATGTCCATCCCAGATGATGGTAGCACTTCTAGGTAAGCGTCTCTATTTATAGTTATTATATAAAGTAGTTTTGTACGTGTGCATTAGCTAGGTAGCTTACATTACGGTCTATTAATTATGCTAGCTTTTCTTTTCCCTTCTTCTGAATGGTCCAATCTTCAGTGAATTCATAGAACAATGGGTCAAAATTTGTTCGGCAGCCAAGAGTAAAGTCAAAGCAGAATACACTGACTTGAGTTTTGCAGATCAATGTACTAACTGCGAGAAGGTAAGTACGTTTTACAATAGTGTGAAGAACTAAACTATCAATTATTGGAGGTGCGACATGCATAGAGTCAAAATAATAACGTTTTGAATAACTTTATTAAATGATCGATCAAGATTAGTTTCCGATTTTATTTTATTCCATTAATTTATACTATCCTTTAACATGATCAACGTATAAATCAAACACAATATAACTTTAATTGAATAACCTAATTTACTACACAAGATATGAAAACACTATACCTACAAGTTTTAATTAAATTATTATTTTGGCCTAAGATATATTATTTCATACTTTAATAAGTTGCGCTTTAGTTTTTCATAACTTAGTTGAGTTTTTTTTTTTTTTGTCAAATATTAATTTTTTAAATCAAAAACACTATTATACATAGGACACAATACAAACCAAATAAGATTAATATAACTCTATCTTTAAAATAGATTGATACGATACAATCCATTTCTTAACAGAAGATCACATTGTAGCTAGCTTCATTTTCATAATGGAATTTCAATTTAGTGAGAAGTTGAAAGAATGCAGTTTAACTTATGATTCTGGGGAAATATTTTCATGTTAGTTTTATTAAAAAGAAAAAAAAAATCATGAATTAATTGCATAGGATTGTTTTCTATTTGTTTTTACGCCTCAAAATATTATAGTTAATTAATTTCAGTAAGTTTAAATCATTTTTTCTAAAGCAGTGGTTTTGCTTGTGATTTGCAGGAGGCTGTGAATGTGTCATTGGGGAACTTATTGACTTATCCCTTTGTCAGAGAGAGCTTGGTAAAGAAAATCCTAACTCTGAAAGGCGCACACTACGACTTTGTTAAAGGAACTTTCGAGCTTTGGGATCTAGATTTCAAAATTTCACCATCACTATACGCGTGACCATTATCCATCTTTAAGAAACCCCCATCGATCTCTTGCTTTTTATTGAGTATCTCTCTTTATCTCTCCCATCCCAGCTAAAAATGTTTCTTTGTTGATCATGACCAAATAATTTAGTTTTCTACTGCTTGTATTTTGCTTGAATAATGCTAATTTATTTAATTTTTCTTTTCATCCTAACTACAAGTTTCACATTCCTCCAAAAACTATTTGGAATTAGATTTTTTTCCCATGAGAAACATCCTAACTACGTACTGCTTGTATTTTGCTTGAATAATACTTTATTTAAATCATTCCTTTCGATCATATATATGCCACATTTTAGTTATAGCATACGATCAATTCTCATTCTCAAGAGTAGAATGTATAAATGGCGATCTAAATTATTTTTAATACATAAAAAAAAGTACCATTATAAAAATCAACAAAAAACCTTTAAGTATGATTTACCGTCCATAAGCTTTTAGTTGCTGCAACTGCAACCATGTGAACTTTTAATAAAGATCATTTTCTTTTTTGTGATTTGTTTTCACGTCTTTTTTTGTTAAAATAATTAAATAATTAGAAAGTCCGTGTAGTCGATGGCCTAATCAGCACTAAGGCTTTTCAATAATTTCAAGTTCCTTGTACTTGATGTGGCTGGCTACCACTCTTGAAGCACCAAATACTTGCTTTACAAGCTATATATATGCAACCAAACCAAGAAAATATAAGAAAATAAAATTATAATTATAAATAAAATTACAATAAAGTAGACATATAAAATAAATGTTAAACCTTCATTTAGTAGTGACAATGGTACAAAATTCACAAATTTACAACTTTAAAATTTCAATCATTTTTTGTAGTAAAAGAATAATTCATCAAAAATCATGTTCTTATACTTCTTAATAAAATGGGATAGTATAAAAGAAACACAAAATCTCTTGCAAATAGCCAAAGATCTCATATTTTAGGTAGGTTTATCAAATAAATTATGAGGTTTTTCAATCCTTATGACCACTTACATCATAAATAGATTTTCATCATCAATTTTAAATTGAAAAACCTGTAGAAATACTTATCTCAAAACCACCAAATTATTCAAATCTTAGAGTCTTTGGATGCTTGTGTTATGTGACAAATGTTTTATTAAATAAAGACAAATTTACTAAAAGAACTTTCAAATGTATATTTCTTGGATACGTTTCAGCTCAAAAGGCCTTTAGAGTTTATGATTTGGAAAAACATAAATTATACATTTCAAGAGATGTAAAACTTGATAAACAAATTCTTCCTTATAAAATTGAAAATGGTAGTATCAAAAACATAGAACAAGATGTCTTACCTCTTCCTATAAGTGAATATGACATTGAACTAATCATCTTAAACATAGACCAATCTCCTTCTATACCCACAATTGTTCAAAATATTATAGACCATTCATGTACTCTTAATGATGATCATGATTTGCCTTCTATACCCACAATTGTTCAAAATATTTTAGATCATTCATGCACTCCTAATGATGATCATGATTTGCCTAATTCTACAGAAAAATATCTAGATAGAACCCTAATGATGATCATGATCATGATTTGGCAAATATGTTCAATGATATGAATCGAGAGTTGAATGCTCTTGAAAATAACAATACATGGGAGTTAGCATACTTACTAGATGGTAAGAAAACAATAAGATCAAAATGAGTTTATAAAATGAAGCTAAAACTTGATGGAAGTGTGGATAAACACAAGGTAAAATTGGTTGCAAATGGGTTTAATCAAATTGAAGGAATCAATTTTTTTGAAAGTTTTTCTCCTATAGCCAAAATTGTTATGGTTCAAATTCTATTTGATATTGCAACTTCTAAAGAATGGCTAATTCATCAATTAGATATAAATGATGCTTTCTTACATAGCTTCTTGAATGAAGATGTCTATATGTTATCACCTGAAGGATACAACAAGGTCATTTTATCCTCTTCACAATGATCTTCATTTGCAAGCTTACAGTGATGCTCATTGGGCATCTTATCTTGATACTATAAAGTCTTTGACATGTTTTTGTATCTTCTTAGGTCCAGCTCTCATCTCTTGAAAAACTAAGAAGTAGACTATTGTTTCTTGATTTTCTATTAAAGCAGAATATCGTAGCTTAATTGTAATAATCTATGAGTTACAATGGATTTTATATATTTTGAAAGTTTTCAAGATTGATTTCAATACTCCTATATCACTCTCGTGCGACAACAAAATTATCATTTACATCACAAAAAATCTAATATTCTATGAAAGAACAAAGTATTTGGATATTGACCGTCACTTGGTTAGAAATAATTTCAAAAAAAATTTCAATAAATCGCAACAAGTGTTCTCACAAGAATAAGTAGTAGATATGTTCATCAAATCCTTATCAATTAATCAATTTAATACATTAATGTTCAAGTTGGATTTGTACACTATCCATCAAACTCCAACTTAGGAGAGAATGAAGAATTATTATATGAAAATAATATAAATTATTATATTATATAGTGATAGACATGATCATTTGTGCGATAAAAAGATGTTTTGGTAAAATGATATTTTGACATAAAATATTAACAATAAACATCAGAGAAAAATTATCCTTGACATTATTTTATTTTGTTCATTCTTGAACTTTCCAAGCCTCCATTTGAAATCAACAGGGTTAAGAGCACAAGCAGAAACCTGGTCTGCTTTCAATTCAGGCACATATGCATTTGAATCAAACTTCAAAACATCAACACTCCCATATTCTTCATATATCCAAGTTTTCATCTTTGTAGGCAAAGACGAGACTTTTAATGCTTCAAAAGAAGCAGGGGAGGTTTGGGAATTAACAGAGACTGAGAGTAGAAACCACATTAATCGGGACTATTTGAGAGAAGAAGCTAGTGGGTCTGAATGCCTTTTGATTTTCTCGAAAATTGAGGGAAGTCCTTGAGAAAATTAACGCGAGAGAAGAGAATCGTAGGCTCTGAGTCGTGGAGTTGTGCAGATAGTGGCAGTGGGACTCAAGTGTCGTCAAAAGGCCTCATATTTTCTTTTACATTCAGCTTTAAAAAGTGACTAGTATAGTAGTCTTATATCGGAAGAAAATTTGAAATAATAAATTGACAAAAAGTTGTTCATATTAATTAAAATAAATAATATTATATAAAAATAAATATTTTTTAATATTTTAACTACACATAATTTATTTATAATATATATTACTTAATTAATATAAAAATAAATATTAATATAATTAATTTAAAAATAATTATTATTTATATTATTTAAAATAAATAACAATAAATAAAAATATAAAAAATCTTAAATTAAATAATTTTCAATATTTTAACTATTAGTAATTTATTACTTAATTAATAAAAAATACATAAGATAACTAATTATAAAAAATGATAATTATTTATGTTATTTAAGATAAATAATTTTGTATAAAAAATATAATTTTTTTAAATTTAACTACTAATAATTTATTATTTAATTTATATTATTTAATTAATAAAAATAAGACTTAAGATAATTAATCAAATAATATTTATATTACTTAAGATAAATAATCTTATATAAAAAAATAAAAAAATTACAATATAAAAAATTATCATTAATTTAACTCTTAATGATTTATTGCTTATTTTATATTATTTAATTGATAAAAAAATAAGATTGTAATAAAATGATAATTACTTATATTATTTAAGATAAATAATATTATATAATAAATAATAAATAATTTTAATCTAAATATTTGTCGATATTTAAGTTACTGTTAACTTATTAATTATTTTATATAAAAGAATAAGACTTAAGATAATTAATTAAAAAATAATATTTATTTACTTTATTTAAATAAAGAACATTGTATCAAAAAAGATACACAATTATTAAAAAAATATTGTTAATATTTTATCCATTAATAATTTATTACGTAATTTATATTACTTAATTGATAATAAAATAAGATTTAAGATAATTAATAAAAAGATGATAATAATTTATATTATTTAAAATAATATAATATAATATATAAAAGGATAAGTACATTAATTTAGATAATATCATTATTTTACCTATTAATAATTTATTACTCATATTACTTACTTGATGAAAAAAACTCGAGATAATTCATTAAAAAAAATTTGTATCACAAGATAAATAATTTTTACAAAAAATAAATGATTTAAATTTAGATAATTATAAATATTTTTAGCCATTAATAATCTATTAATTAATTGATAAAATATAAATATTAATTAAATTATACAATAATTAAAGACAATAATAGTTATTATTCTAAAATATATAGATATTTTTGTATGGTTTTATACTTATATGTAATGTAAATATTACACAATTTTTAAATAATTTTTTCTTCTAAAATATATCGAAGTTGAAAATTTAAATCCAAAATCAAAGAATTGAAAATTAGAAATTAAAATAATTATCAAATATAGTCTTAATATTTAAAATAATTTAAATAATTTAACTTAATTTATTTAAAATTTTAATAAATTGAGTTAAGTTAAATTTATTTAAAAATTAAATTAATTGAATTAAATTTATTTATAAATTAGATGAGTTAACTAAGTTATAATTTATTTAACATAAGTTGTATTTAAATAAATTAAACTAATACAAATAATTTGAAACTTCTATATGTAAAAAATAATTTATTGCTTCACATTATCATATTAAACTTATTGTACGGACCTGTATATTGAATATAAATTATTTATTATTTTTAATATATATGATAAATTAATATTTTAAGATAATAAAATATAAATTTATTATAATTTTTTCTTTGAAAAATAAATAGACAATAAAAAATAAAATAATAATAATTTGATTAATGATGATTTTGAATTTGGGATGGATATTAATATCATTTACAACAAAAAGATAAAAATATATAAAAATAATATTTAATAATTAGAAATGTAAATAAAAAAGAATTATTTTCTAATAATATATTTTTGTGTTAAATTAATGTCTTAATATTATAGTATATATTATATATATATTAATTATTATTTTAACATTTTAATATATATATTTAAAAAATTGTATCTTTTATTATTAAATGCATTGTTTTTATTATTTTTATTTGTTAATTGTAATTCTTTTATTCTAAGGGAGTTTACTCTAAAAAAATATTGAATAACACGGTAAATAAGTGTCTGACAAATCTAACCTTAAACAATTTGTAGGATTTTTTTTCTGAAGAAAGTGTTGCGGCTTCAGGATAAGTTTGAAACCATCGAGGCAGTAGACTTTCACTAAGTGGTTGAATTTTTTTCTTTCTTTTATTTGAGACTTTAACTAAGTTAATATAAAGAAATTTAAAATTGTGTTATTATTATTTAATTATAGTTTGAAAGATCCGTATTATTATTATTGTATTACACTCGAAGAAGGTGTTATTAATTATTTTAAAATTATTAATTAATTATTTTATTTTTTATTTAATATTTATTTTAAAAAAATTATATTAATTTTAAATTTTACTAACTTTAAATTGTTGAAGGACTCTACCATGAACAGCTAGGATTAGTTGATTGAAGATCAACGGTCTTTGTTTTCATACAAAAGCTCTACAAGTCTTTTCCTTCTTGTCTAGAGCACTGTGACGGCTACGTTGTACTCACTCCTCCCTCAGATCTATCGTTCTCTCTTGATAACCCGAATTTTCAATCTTAAGGTGATTTCGATGCCCTAATTTGTTAAAGATCTCTCCTTTTCTCTATTGTAATGGTCAATTGTATGTGAATTTCTTCTTCTATGCCAAATTTTTACATTTTTTCTAAAAATTGGAAACTTGCTTTGTGTCTTCGTTGTATTTCTATAGAAAGTTAGCAGCTTTTCTGATCTTGATGATAACATGCTAGAATAGGAAAATCTCTCGAAGAAATCGACTTCGTCATCTAAATTTTTTGCATGCATTATTTATGGAGCCCTATTTTTGGGTCTTAATATATGTTTTAATTAATCTTTGGTTGGTTAACCAACGTGATTGAACACATGAATGCATAATTATAATTGTGGTGTCTGTACTATAGATGATATGAGATTTGGATTTTGTTAGTGTGTTCTTTTTCGTTTTCTTCTATGTTGTTTGCAAAGACTGTTTAATTTGATTACTTTTATCGTTATTAGATATGTTAATTAAAAAAACTAATTATTCTCTTGTTGTTGTTAATTATTATTGGTCGTGATGATTATTTAGTTGTTAGATTTTGAATTGATTGTTACTGCTCCAATCTAAAGACTAATATCAATAATAATGATACAAGTAATAAGATTAGGGTTCAATGAGTTCAGTCCATTATCTCACCTTGCTGGATTTTTTTCTTTTACATTATTACCGTAACCTTTTGTTCTCTCAGCTTATATTTGGATTCACAGAAGTTGTTGTTGCAATTAATTCCTGAAAGTAGGATACTCTAAATTTGGTAATGCATATTGTAGGTTTGGTGAAAATGGCTGAAACAAAACCAAGTTTGAGGAAACCAGTATTCACTAAGGTTGACCAACTACGCCCTGGCACCAGTGGGCACACTCTGACACTGAAGGTTGTAAGTACTAAAATGGTTTTGCAGAAGGGCCGTGCTGATGGTCCTCAAGTGCGTCAAATGCGAATTGCTGAATCCTTAGTGGGAGATGAGACAGGAATGATTATCTTCACAGCTCGAAATGACCAAGGTGTGTGAGTATTGCTAATATTACATCTCAATCACTTGTCTGTTTTATTGTCTGACCAGAATCCAGTGTTATTATTTTTGCTCGATGCACTTTCAATATGATTTAATTGACTTCAACATATGTTTTTTGATTGGATGCAGTCTTCACTAATCTTTTTTTTCCTTATTATGTATTTGCCTTCTTATGACTTTTTTGGGGTATTTAATTTCCACAAATTTAAGGTTTCAATTAGTGCCTAAATTTTCCATGTACTTCATTCAATTCAATTATTTTTGAGTTTTGATACATCCATTACTGATATACGGTAAAATATTTATGTGAAATTCATTTACTTTTTTAGGAGACTGATATAGCATGCTAGCTAGTGTTACATTATAAATTCAGAATGGGCCAACGTTTATTTAGGAACTAATGTTATGTGATAATTTTCAATTTACTACCTTTGATAATTTTTGTTTCAATTGACTACTTGTATTATTGAAATGTGGCTGGTGAAGTAGTGAAGGAACCTTTAGCTGCCCTGCATTACTGATTTTTTCCGTGTCCTAATCATTTTATGTATGCTACCAGATGAATTTCAGTATGGTTTTGGTTGCTCACAATCATGGTGCCTTGGTGCCAAAGTCTCGTGGAATGAAAATTTTGGTGCCCTGATTTAAATTTTCTCATTCTTTTCTGTCTTGTATCGGTTTATGTTGCATATGCACTTAAATTTAACGCATGTTTGGTTGCATCTCCTTCATGTTTTGTTGAACAATGTTTTCATCTTTTTAGTAACAAATTGGTATTGATTGAATATTTAAAAGGTTTGGTTAGTGAACAATGTTAATAGTAATTGCAGTTCTGGTAATAAAGATGCTGGTCTAGTAGTTATCTTGGTGATTAGGACACCTAAAATTTTGAAGAAATGTTCTACAATAATTTAAAAAAAAAAAGAATATGCCTCATCTGCTGGTAGATAATGTCATATCATAGTACAGCTAATTAAAAATATTGTGCATTAAATTAAATTCTTATTTCTTTGGAAAGATTTCCTTTGTCTAATTAGTTTTTTTGAATAGTGGACTTAATGAAAGAGGGAAGCACTGTTGTCCTACGGAATGCTAAAATTGACATGTTCAAAGGATCAATGAGGCTTGCTGTGGACAAGTGGGGGCGTGTAGAAGTTGCTGAACCAGCTGACTTCACCGTGAAGGAAGATAACAACCTCTCTCTCATTGAATATGAACTTGTGAATGTTGTTGAAGAGTGACTTCTCACCGAAGTGGGTATTTGCTCTAAATCCTAATATGGAAAAAAATAAAAAATAAAAAAAGGGTCTACCAAACACAAGTTCTAAGTGTGATCTTCAAAATGCTCTTGGAAGTTTGCTTTTAGGAAGAATGAAATCTCCAAGCTAGTACTACCCGAGTTTCTAGTCAGCAATCAGCATAATAACTGGTGGGATCTTTGGTTGAAACCTCCAAAAAGATGGTGTGATGGTAAGTTGCTTAGTGGAGCTGGCTTTAGTATTTGTCTTATACCTTTTGTTTTTGGATGCCTTATAGGAGATAAAATTATGGAATGTATGTCTCTAATACTTTATGCAAGTCACAGTAGTTTTTGCCCGAATTATATGTGCGCTAAAATGTTCTGTTGCGTTGATCCTATATGCAATTTTTTTTTCATCTACATTCTCCGATTCCATTGAAAGACGATTCTAAAAGCATGGGCTGTCATGGGTAGTCTTAAAAAACTTGTCTTCATTTGTACATATTTGTGACGGACTAGACGGTTACGTATTTTGTTTTCTGGATATTGTAAATTGGCTGCACAGTTTGAAGAACTCTTAGAATTTAGCATTATAGAACAGTATAATTTCTTTCATAAGCTCCAAAGTTGGTCTTGTTGTAGAAGTTAGAGCAAAATTAGGAGGGAAAGGTAGGGAGAAAATACTGTTCCTAGTGGTTAACCACATGTGGGATTCAATTAGATGTGCTAATTGTGTCATATTAGCTATATTTAAGTCATGTTTGTGTCGTGTTAGTCATTTTCGTATTATGTTTTGGAATTAAGTGTGTTCACGTATTAAAAAAATTGCTTAATTTTTTTCATGTTCTCTATTCATAATGGTGAGAAATAGACCTTAAGGACAAAAAAATTATTTTTGATCAATTTTAACTAAATTTATATTGTCTGTATAGTGTTATGTTATCGTACTGTGAAATATAACGGTGACCCCTAGATTCAGTTTTATTTATTTCGCTAAAAGGGCTTGGATCAGTACTTGTACCATCGGTCTTCTAGCACAATTAGTTAGTTGGATATTATTTGGGATAACTTTTAGGTTTTTTGAGTATTACCCTACACAATGTATTGACTTTTAAACCCTTCTACAAATCGGCAAATCCTTTAGAAGTAGTCTTAAGGCATTTCTATTGTAAAAAAAAGGGTGCAGGGTACTAGTGGTATTCGTTCATTCTCGGGTATCATCTACTACCAGTTGATTTATCAATTATAGGAATCTACCCACATTGACATTTAATCCCAACTTTACACGAATGCCTTAGAAAACTAAAGATATTGGAACAAGCAATATATTTAGAATAATGATATTATTACAACAAAAAGTTATTAATGATAAATTTATTCAATATAATATTGATAATAAGAATAAAATGTACATTTAATATATACTATCATCTTATATTTAATATAAAAATAAAACAACCCGTACCAATTATTATTGATACTTAAAGACGGCATCACATGCATGATTGAAGACTGTCTTTTTCCCACCAGGTTTATCTGTGGACGAACAAAAGGATGTCTACAAAGTCATGTCTCTGAGTGTGTGAGAGAGAGAAGTTGAAGTCGGTGGATCACGGTTATACTTAATAAAATTTGTTGGGTTCCTCGAAAGGAGAGAGTGAGACTTTGTCTTGTTATTTGTTTTCTTTTAACTATTTATTAAGCATTACAAAACAAAAGCTCACAAGAAGAAGAAACCATGGCTTATCCAGCTTAAGTGTACGTACAAGCTTTTGCAATAAGTGGTTTTATTTTTTCTATGTGTACAAAGAGGATCACAAATAAGTGGAACTTGTGTTGCCCAACTAGAGCACTTGGTCCTTCACTCACTAATCATGTATTGCCCCATTGCCTTTTATCCTTTTAACTAGTTGGACTCTTCCCACACGGATTTATTATATAGAGCTCTTTAAAAAAAGGACCACTTGCATTCACTGATTCACATACAAAAGTTGAAAACTAATTTGCCAGAGTTAAAATAGTAATACTTCAAATAAACAGTGCAGTGACGTAAAAGAAAGAAATAGAGGATGATATGAATACACATATCATTAACATATCAAACTCTTTTTTTCCCCTCTTTTTCAAATGAGATAATACAGCATATCATTAAGCTTGGAACCTTTTCACGATGAAGTATGAAATTTCGAATCAAGCTACTTTCGGTACTAGGTAGAAGAAGTAGATGACAATTCAATCCATCAACTCAGTGTCCTTGTGGGTAATCAATCTGTTCGGATGACATTAATTTGGGTCATAAATATTTCAGTGTATGCATGATCTAGTCAAAGCTAATGTGATTTGTAGGTGATAATTTATTATTTTTTCTTTAATTAATAGAAAATAAGATTTAAAATAATTAATTGAAAAAAAAGCTGTTAAGGTTATTTAAGGTAAATAATATTATATAAAAAAAATACTTATAATATAAAAAATTATAGATATTTTATTTACAAATAATTTATTATGTTACTTAATTGATAAAAAATAAGATTTGAGATAGTTGATTGAAAAAAATGATAATTATTTATATTATTTAAGATTAATAATTTTTTATATAAAAATTATAATTTAAATAATTATTTATATTTTAATTATTAATAATTTATTACTTAATTAATAAAAAATAAAATTTTAAATAAATTGTATAATAATTAAAGACAATAGTAATCATTAATCTTATATATTTAAAAAATTTATTCAAAATTTTATATAAAATATAATTTAAACATTTATATATGATATAAATTTTTAAATTTTGAATTAAATTACACTTTGAGATGGCCCAAGTGTTCTAATTGTTGACCCAATGATACTATAAACTATTTGAAATGTAATCTATGTTATTTTGATTTTTTTAGAATATAGAGAGTCATAAATTTTGTATATATATATTCGAGTATCAAATATGTTAATTTTTTAATTTTTTAAAATTTATATTACATTGAATTGTTTAAATACTCACATTTATGTATATATCATATTACTTAGACACAAATATTTTAGAAAATATAAAAAGTCTAATTAACATAACCCTTACTTAATTCTATCTAAAATTATATAAATAATTCATTTTAATTAAGTTTAGTTGGGGATTAAGACCTCAAGATAGAATATAGATTATTTATTATTCTTACAACGTGTGATTATGTGATATTTTAGTTTAATAAAATTAAATATTAATGTAAGTTTTTTTAAAAAATAATTACCTATTATTTGATAAAGAGAAAAATAAATATAATTTATTAATAATATATTTTAAAAATAACTAATAAACGAAAGTACTTTTAATTTCATAGCAAACATTTTGGAGTGTGGTTGTTTGAATAAGCATTCATAATCCCGAAGTCCTTCTCCGTGTGTTAACTTTGAACTTCGGATCCAAAAAAGTTCAAATCCAATTTTGTGAACTAATTCCAGTTTGTTACACTTTTAACAAAGTAATAATTGAAATCCCTTTAGTTATATCGTACTCTAGATTAGGAGCGAATTTAAACATAGTAATTATTTAAAAAATTGAATATAGTAAATCACTGCCAGTAGATTTTTGTCAAGTACGTAGATTATTAGTACGTTGTGTACACAACCAATATGTATCTCTCTAACGACGACGTTTAGATGGCTAATCATTTGTCGATTATATAAAAATGTTGCAAAATAAAGAGTAATCTAAGTAAAATATTTTTTTATTGGTTTAATTTATGATATAAACCTATTTTATATATAAATATTTTTAACGTGATACAAAAATAAACATGTATTTTTTTTATTAAGAATGATTAAAACTAAAACGATATTTAATAACTAAATTATTTATTTCTTTGATTTACTTATATCAAGAGTTTTATAGTATAAACAAAAATTAGATCCTTTTTAAGGCAATAAATCAAAATGGTATTACTAATTGCAGTAGATAGAATGTTTGTGTCACTAAATATAACCAAATGTTCCAAAATCTAAATTATTTTTCTCTTTTTTCCTTCTATTTTTTTTAAATAATTCTGTTACTTGTACACTCATAATTTAAATTCAAATCCTGTATATTTTACATTATTCAATTGCTTGGTGTCCTCAGATGCTATTTAGTAGCTGTTGGTAGTAGTGCATAGTGACCATATTATGTAGGCAAGAAACAGACCAGTGTATGTATCCCCTTTTTTAAAATCACAGTGCTTGTAGAATTCTTATTTCCTATTCGATCAATTTCATGATTTGTTTTCCATTTTAAATGATGTATACATTAATTTTTATATTAATATATAACAGGAAAAAAAAATGTCACATAAATTCTTTAAATTAAATTATTTATGTTGTTTAATCACTTATATCAAAAATGATATCACTTAGTATCTTAATTTTGTAAGAACGATCAATTAAGAAAAAATTATATTATTTTAATATTTTTTTTGTTAAAATATTTTTTTTTTTATCAAGTAATCAAACGTAATTAAAATATAAATATTTAACGATGATAAAGTCAAAATTAATATGAAATTTTTACAAAATATTTTTTTAATATTTATTAATTTTCACTGTTTTATTTTAATTTTTATCAAGATTATAATATATATTTTTTGTATTTTTTATTTTTTAAAACTATTTCATATTAAATTTTACTTTTATTCTTACTTAATATTTATATTTTAATTACTTAACAGAAAATAATAATATTTTAATAAAAATTTATTTAAATAATATAATTTATCTTTAATTATTTTTTTTACAAAACTAATGGACTAAATGACACAAATTTTAATTTAATGAATTAAACGATACAAATAATTTAATCTAATAGAATTTTGTGATACTTCATCCTAACCGGCAAAAATATAGAAATTCTCTGGATAAAAATCAATTTTATGCAAAACAATAACTAGTGAACTAAATTTTGTTCATCCTACCCATTTGTATCTATCAAAAAATGCTATCTTCTTTGCTTATGTACATCGGATATTCTCAGATTTTTTTATTCATTCCTATTGTTTCTTTGGGCAAAAGAACACGTCCTCAGAAAGCTATGTATATGCTTCAAGTATTATTTTTTTCAAAATCACACATATCACCCTTTAGGTATTGTGATTTGAAGTTCCTCCAACCCTTTTGCTGCTTACCAACACATAAAAGATTAAGCCGTCCATTTTTCTTTTTATATGAGCAAAAATTTGACTTATTTGTGAAATCACTGCATATTATGTAATCAAATAATGTTTCTAAAAGTTTACAATTCAGAACACGCTTACAATTCTACAATGGAATCTAAAATCAATCAAAGGAATTTAAAAAGAATAAAATTTAAATTTAAATTATTTTTGGTTGTGTTTACCTAATCTAATACTATTTTGAAATCTGTTTAACTAAAATGCAAAATAATACTTTTATCATTAACTTGATAATTGATTTTACTTAAGATCCTAATTATTAAATGTAGCTTTATTATCATAGCAAGAAAGAAAAAAATATATTTTTAGATATCTTAAGTTTTTTAATTATTGGACAATAATATTTGTACTGTTTTAGTGATAATAATTCTCTTACTAAACGGAAATTATAGCTTGTAGCTTAGATCAAATTTATGGCAAATACGCTGAGGAAAAAAAATAGCCCTTATTATTAACAACAAATAATATATCAAAATATCAAAAATAATATAAAATGTCTTTTTCTTCAATACAACGTATTTTAGCACTTCAAAATTTTCATTTTTTTAAAAGTATACCAAAGTAATAGATGAACTTAATTTTCCCACTTATAATCCTAATAAGTAGATAATTGACTGATTTTAATCCTAATATGTCTATAATTACAAATTCATATATATATATATATATATATATATATAATTGCATTGATTATACCAAATATATTTTATCAATAATCATCGATTATGAATCGTTAACAGTTTTATCACGATTTAATCATGTTTTTTTATTTTTTAATATTTATTTAAAAATAGATTTAATTTTAAAAAATAAATCTTAACATAATTATATTCTACAATATTATTTAAAATATTAACATTAATTTTTATTTTTAAAATAATTTAGTACATATTTTTAAATAAAATAAAAGATATAAAAGTAAAGATAAATAAAATTATATCTAATTATTTTAAATATTATGTGTTTTATCGTTAAAAATATATTTTTATGTAATTATATATACATAAAAAATAATATAATATATTTTTAATTTTAATTAATCATAATTTAAATATTACATAATCATTATTATCATACATTTTATTAGTTAGTTATTTAAAAAAATCATTAAATTTATACAATTAATTATAATTTATATTATCTACTATTAAAATTTTCTATAATATTACTTAAGATATTAATATTGATTTTTATTTTTTAATTAATTTAGTATATATTTTTAAGTAAAATAAAATATATAAAAGTAAGGTTAAATAAAATTCTATCTTATTATTTTATCATTAAAAATATATATTTTATATAATTATATATAAAAAATAATATTAATATATATTTAATTTTAATTAATTATAATTTAAATATTATGATAATTATCATTATCAGACATGTTATTAGTTACTATTATTTAAAAAAAATCATTAAATTTAAACAATTAATTATAACTTCGATTATCTATTTCCTATTAAAGGCCCTTCCACCGATATATATATATATAGTCCTTAAAGGCCTTCACAGGCTAGGGACCAAAACTTAAATGCTCTGGATGTAAATGAAAGCTTTGACACCTCTGCAAAGAGAGAGCCGTACCATGAATCCTATCTGATATTCTAAAAGCAATAATTATACGTATTATGTATATTTTTTTCGTGATATTTTAGGTACGTTGCTTTTAACATAAATATAATTTGATATATTTATTTGATAAAATAGCATAAATTTATCACTTACATAAAAAAAAATTACCAAAATTTATTATAAAAACTGTCAAACATGCATCACTTTGTGCGGCACGTGCATGATGTGTGTCTAACAATTTTTTTGAAATTGAATTTCTAAGGTATATTTTATAAATATATAATATAATTTCGTTAAAAATAATAGAAAATTTATAATTATAATAATACACAAAAATTAGCAAATTAACGAATACAGAGTCTTTGATCGGTTTAACTAAGATATTGACCAATATATCTGATTAATATTTTGTTTAAGAGATCAATTAATTAAATAAGTAGCAGATTAAAAGCAAACACACTTCATAGTTCAGACTTAATATGATTAACTAATAAAGGTAAAACATCTTTAATTTCCTTCCTCTAGCTGTGATTAAATTGTTCTCTTAACGAAACAGAACATGGGCAACCTCAGGTCTTACTGAGATACTCTGTTTCAGAAGAAACAAACTATTATGTGGGGACAGGACAGCTTTTTATTATCATGTATGAATCTCTTAAGAACTTTCTTTGGACAACAATCATAGTTCTTCATAACTAATTACGACTTAGGGTTCCAACATTATAACGAGACAATTTGGTAATAAAATTAAGAATAAAAGATTAATTCCAACCCCTTTTGTCTTTTTGAAACGTTGGTACAAGAAGAGGATTGAAAAAATTAACCCCACAAAACCACTCTCAAATGAGATTGTTCCAGACTATGTAGGTGGTGAGAGTTTGGGCATTAATTTTTCCATTTTTTCTCTTAATTTAATAAGGTGGTTTAAGTGTGATTTTAGAACCCATCCTTTTTCTATTCTCCTTAGACTTTGAGAACTATGATTGTTTATTTATTTTTTAATTTTTTAAAAAAGAGAGATAGAATTTTATCCTTCTTTCTGTTTTTGAATCATGATGACAGGTGTTGTGTTGTGCAAGTGGTTCCTACTTAGTACTTATTATATGCCAATCGAGTCATATTTCCTTGTGAATGACGTGGATCGATTTAATTAAATTTTTTACTATTATATCAATTATAATTATATTATAATTTATAATATAAAAAATATAATATTTAATGTCGACTTCAAGAATAATACTTTTTTGTATTAATGTCATATGCTTTATAATTAAATCATTAATATATATAAAAAAATATCAAAAATATAATTGAATTAAAAAAAATTATTTGATATAATTTGTAAACTCAATTCTACAATACAATTAAATTATGTTAATATCTATCACAAGAAAGCAGTATATATATCATTAAATGAATTTAAATTAATAGTTATAAATGATCTATTCAAACCATTTGTTAAAATCATCTGCACAGGTAATCATCATCGTACACAAACAAATATATGCGTGTGAGACTGATGACACCTTAAAAATAAGCTAGACACTTAGGTCCTCTTATTTTTAATTTTTTTTATAGTCATCTTGTTTCTTAAAAAAGATTAAATAAAATTATGAATTTCTTTAATAAGAAAATGGTTATTTAGTCTTTCTTGAAATATCTTTTTTTTTTCAAAATCACAATGAGTAACACTTTTCTTTCAAAAAAAAATTTTTGTTTTCAAGAATTGTAAAGAACATATTTTTATTAAATACAAATACTGTTAGTTATTATCCTAATAGTTTAAATGACAAACTTCTACGTAATAACTATATAGGAACTTTGTGAAGCTTCCCAAAAATAGAGCCATAGCATAGCAATTAAGATTTAGAAGGACCAGTTAAAAAGCACACGACCAAACACAAAAAAAATAAAAAAATAAAGAAAATCCCATATTTTCATAATATTACGCCGCGGGGACATTATCATATATATACAGTATCAACTTTAATTACATTTTTATTTTTATTTTTATAATTATTTAAGTTATACGTATAAAGTTTATTTCATTTTATACATTAATATTTCTTTAAAAATTAAAAAAATATCAGCTTTAATATATGGTGTTTAATTAAAAGTGTTTCCAACCTATTTAATATATACGTCAGCTTTGCACATGTGTATTCTATGGCTTTATATAGCGTGTTCAATTACCATCAAGCTGTTTGATCAGAAATCGTATACTTTCCTATTTTGAGGTAAATTTGGTTAGTTTTAATTACAGTTTTAATTAATTAAATTTTATTTTAAATTAAATTAAATTTGTGTTATAAATTTTTAACTTTAACTCAAATTAAAAATTTAGGTTGATACAAACCGTTAGACTTGAGTCTAACTTCATCTCAAAACTTAAGTTATAAGATTAAGGATTGTGTAAGCTTATATGTGTAGCGGAAGAAGTGTCCCTAACTAATATGAGACTTAACATCTCCTTTTTACATCGATTAGAGTCCGAATTTACAACACGAAGGTCGATGGGGGCCAGGGAACCAACTCTTATATCATGTTAGACTTGAACCTAATTCCACCTCAAAACTTAAGTTATAAGGTGAAAGATTGTCCAAATTTATATGTGCAGTAGAAGAAGTGTCCCTAACCAATGTGAAACTTAACACAAACTAACTTAAATTGACCTAAATTTTTTATTTTTATGTATTATTTGATCTTTTTAGTTTATTTAACTCTATATTGATTTAAAATATTATAAATTTTACTGTAGTTTTTAATTTAATTAAAATAATAAAAGTTTTGAAACAAATTCAATGCATTCTAATAACGTTAAAACATACAAATAATAATGTTGTTATAAGTTTTTACAAAATTAAAATATAAAATGTTTCAAAATTATAAATATATTACAAAATAACTTAAGTAATAATTACTTAAAATTAAATTAAATTTAAATTTTATATAATTTTGATTAGTGATAATATAATATATTTATAAAAATATAAAATAAAATAAAATTATAAGTTAATTTGACAGAATCACGAACAAAACAATAAACTCGTCATAAATACTATAAATGAAATAATTGATGAATGCAAAAATAAATTGACATATTTTATTTATAAATGTCACGTTTATTATTGATAAAAGATCGTATAATTTTTATTAATAAATAAATAATCAATATATTAAGACAAAAAATGATAATAAAAAAAATAAGAGAAACAGTTTTTCATTACATAAATTAACAAATTAAGTATATAAAAAATAATAATAATATTATATAAAAATAATTATAATTATTTTTTATTCTTATATTGTCACGTTAATCTTAACCTAATCCTAACACAATCCTATTTTTTTGTGTTATTTGTAGTGACACGTATTGAGTCCAACTTTAAATCGGATCGATTTATATTTTTTAATTTATATTCAATCTGAACAATCAAATTACAACAAAATTTAACATCATTCCTTTTTCCCAATATTTTTTTTTTATTTCTTCGTATCTTTTAACTTTAAAGAGAAAATATATACCATTAGAGTACGAGGTATAGCCGCCAATATCTGTCTAGGAACCGATTCATAAATTTTATTTTTAATGTATGATTTTATGTGTTATTAATAATTAATAAATATATGAATAAATTTTTTAAGTTTAGCTCATATTTTTAATCAATTTATCCATATTTATCCTATAATAATAATATATATAGATGCACACCCCAAGATGACACAGGCAAATTTTACCCTTGGGTATAGAGTCTACTACTAATTACATGCTCCTAGGTAACCTCGTAGTTAATTCATTCGAAAAAAAACAAATAAGTAAACTGTTTATAAATATCTATATATTTATTACTTGAAACTTTAATTTTAAAAAAATTATATTATCGACAACAACAATTTTTTTTATATTTATAAGAAAAATAAAAATCATTTACTAGAAAAATAGACATATAATATTTATATAATATATACATTTCTATAAATAGATATATCATATATAGTCAATATATTGATATTGTTTTTTAATTTGTTTTAAAGATTAATGCTCTTCCTAACATCCAATTTTTGCAAACGCTTGACTATTAGATGCGTTATAATAATTTGACTTAGAAAAAATTGCATATAAGTATATGCATGATTCTATTTATGGATAAAAAATAATAATATGATATTTCTTAAAATGAAATTACATATATCCAAAAAATATATAAAATAAAATAAAATACAAGAAGAAGATGATTAACACTATTAATTATCAAAATCGTCTTATAATATTATATATGCATCAATTAAGCTCCATTAGAAATTATTATAATTATATTTTTTCAATATTATATTAATTATAAAAACAAAAAAAATTATCTTTAAAATTTATAATCATAAAAATATTACTCTATAAATTCATATTATATATTTTTTCTATTGAAAAAAACTTAATATATCATTTTTTTAAACATTTTTTAAATTAGAATATAATAATTTATATTTATTTAATATTAAACATCATTTAAATAAATTATATTTAATATTATTGTGATATTATGATATTATTTTTATTATTATAAATTTTAAAATCGGTTATCATTTTCACAACTATATTTAACCAAATAAAAATAATAATCATAATTTATGCAATGAGTAATGGTCTCGATCATGACAAACAATATACATGCATGTCCAAAACGCTTAAAATCACAAGCATATAAAGGTGACCTTGATTCCAAAAATAACCTTGGCATTCATCTTGAAATTACGGAGTGTGCCATATTCACGAGATTTGTCACTGTCCATGATAGTGCAACTCTTGTTAAATCATTCTAATAATGCGTGTTGAAAAGAAAGAGATCACGAAAAGATTCTAAGTTACAAAACAAAAACATTAGCTGCTAAAACGCGTCAAATTATGTAATAGGTTATGAATCAATATCGGCTCATAACCAATAAAGAGATTACACGTGTAAACACGATTTAACCCTATTAAGCTACTATATGTTAAATAGAATATCGTGTTTTGCTCTATTTTGCCGCTCTCTTTTTTACTTAAAATAGTCAGAACTCAGTTTAGACTTCACTAATTAATTAAAACAAACTTTTCCTTAATATTCTTATTCAAGTGGGGACAATTTCCTTAATCTGTTTGTGCTTGTATTTTTCAGTGTCGTTCATAAGTTTTAGGGATTCTTTTTGGAATAATGTAGCATGGTCTTTTTAATCGCTTCTTGTGTTATGTCAAGACAAATTTCTAGAATGTTTATGTGTGACTGCCTAGGGTTTTATGAGACCATAATTTAAATTAAATTATTAATTGATTACAACTGAAAATTTCACTTATTACCCTTTACTTTAAGATAATTTAGAATACAATTAAAATTGTTTACACAATACTTGATTAATGCATAGTTTTTAATAAATTAAAGGTAAATATTACTGGGTTGTATGGTATCTAATTAAAGAATTCTAATAACTGTAAAGCATGTATTTTAATTCTAAGTAGCTTAGTTTTTTTAAAAAATAAATATTATATTTTAATTAATATCTTCTTTTCTCGAAAACTATTTGAATAAGAGTGTGTGTTTTTTTGGGGTAATTATAAGTATAAAACTATCAAAACCTCCTACTTTCTACCTCTATAGATATCAAGCTTAGGTATGTTGATCACATTAAGTCTCATAATTTGAGATCTATCTTAAATATTTGTAACAATTTTAAATCCTCAAATTTTACCAAAATATTTCCAAAACATTGATTAAATGAACTATTGAATTAGTGATAAACAAATCATAATAAAAAAATATTATAAAAATAATGATCCTAAAAACTATATGGTTTAATCCATTAAAAAAAATAAGTCATATATTCACTTTAAATCAGAGCTTTTACATAAAGTTTAACATTAAAAGAACATCAATATAGATAAAACCTAATACATAAAAAAAATATAAGAATTCTCACATATGTTCTTGAGTCTCATAACTCTTTTGAGAGTTAGAGAACTAAAAAATCATAGAAAAATGAGAAGAAATTAAAAGCTAGTGAAACAACGTTGAGAAGAAGAGAACATGATCGAGTCATTGTGCAAAAAATCATAATAGAGTATTTATATACATTTAAATAAATGATGATTTTATCCTCAAAATCCTTATTAAATGTTCAACAAATAAGGCATGTAAAAATAGATACAAAACAACCAAAATATATATTGTATAGTCCAAAGGTCGAATACATGGTATTAAACAAAATATTATGTATTAAACATATTAACTAATATATAAAATAAAATAACATGAATGTAATTTTAATTCATTCTCTAATTTCTCCAATATTTTTCAATATCGTAGTGGTATAAATCAATTTTATAAGAATTGACAAAAAACACACAAAATTAAAATCAACTTCAACAATGTGTATTTTATGAAGAAAAAAAGATATTATATAAATAAATAAATTTATTGTAATCAGTGTATTTCATATTAATTTTAAAATTTTCATCAAAATTTAATTAATAGTACCTTATATTGCTTCCATACTAAGGAAAATATGAATATTTTTTTGTCGGTTAAGTTTGAAGAGACAATATGTTTTTTATGGCAATTTATAGCGTACAAAAAAAACATACATCTTCTTATTCTTTCATCTGAAGATGACAATTTGTATCATAGTTCGATTTATCTAATCAAATCTGAATCATAGAATCCGAATCGAATGCAAATTAAATTAAATTCTGGTCAAATTCATCCTAATTTAAATAGCCCCAAAAATTGAGTTGGATTGAGATAGATCTAAGCAAACCAATTAACTCAAAATATTAAAAAAACTATAACACGTAAATTTTACAATTTACCCATTATATTAAAAACTTAAAATTGAAAAAAAATATTTCTTTTTAATTTTTAGCTAACTCAATTTCACTTCTTCAACTCTTTACTGCTCCAACAACTAGTAGTTTTTGCTTCTCCAATAACTAATATTAACAGCTTTAGAAACTTCTCCAGTAACTAATAACAACCGCTTCTTCAACAACAGTCATACATCTAGTATTGTTTTACTCTTCTTCAATTGCAATCCTATATCCATTAAAATAGTTTAAAATATCTTAAATATCACCTTAAAATGATGGTTTTCTTTGTATGATCGTTGCATGATCTATTTGAATACACTAAGAAAATTCATGTATAAATTGTTAGTTTTTAAGGAAATTATTTATTTAATCTTACTAAAAAAATATGATGACGTTGATTTCTTTTTGAATTTATTTAAAAATTGACTTCTTATTTTAATAATTATCTTTTATTTAGGTTATATTTTTTAGTATTATGTTTTGTAATTAAGTAGTTATTGTAACATAATAAGTGTGTGTCATGAGTTGTATTATATGCGTAGATTTTGTTGTACGTGTAAATTATTCATTTAGTATTAATTTATCATTTATTTAAAAAATTAATTACTGGAATATTATTTTTCTTCACTTTTAATGTTTTATATAATTATGTTTGAATTAATGAGTTTTTATTATTAAATATTTTTTATTTATTTATATAAAATAAGTTTAATTATCTAAAAAATATACTATTAATAATTCAAGTTATTTGGTTTTAATATGAATAACTTATTTGTGTTTGATTTGATTTCTTGTTATTCTTTGTTTGCTTATATTAGATTTAAATTGAATTAGACTATAAATTTTAGTTGGATTAATACAAAAAGTTTAACTAGTGCAATCCACTCTCAACGCGCACAAATTGATTGTTATCCCTATTTTCACGACAACCTTCACTAGCAGTACTGGCTCAGTATCTTATTCCTTACTCTCATTCTTCCATTTTATCATTCTAAGTCTGTAATACCTTATGATCACTCCCATTACGATATTTTATTACCCTTTCATTTTTATTATTATTTTTGTACTTTTGAATTTTCACCATATTATTATGACCAGCCTACTAATTTAATTTTTTTTCGCATGTTCTTAATACATAACCGCTAACTCATATCGTATTATAAGTGTGAGGTTTTATTGAATTTTTTTAATTATATTATACAATTCATATATTTTAAAATTGTACACTCTAATTTTATACTTACATATAAGAAAGCTTTAATGAGATTAAGGTACAACTCATCGAGTTAGTTGTATTTACTTTTATTATTTATTGTAAAAGAACACGTTGGAAATTTGGAACTATGTTAACTTGTTAAACAGTTGTATCTTCATCACAACACAATTTTTAAAAAAATTTAAACGTATGTTTTACTTGTACTTGGCTGCTTTGCAGGGACACAATATCCACAATGCCACCATGTAGTTCTCACTGTACAAACTTTAAATAATTATATATATATATATATATATATATATATATATATAATTAAAAAAACCCATTTCAAATCCAAACTCCATGGTCAATATAAGTTCTCTGCCTACAACTAACAAACGCACCAACATTCTCATTTGGAGAAAAGCAAAAGCTTGACAAAAAAAAAAAAAATTGAAGAAAAAGGGGGGAAAAATGCTTAACAAACGATTCACTCTCGTGACTCCTCTATCTCTGCTTATTATCTTCATCTTATCTATCAATGTAAGCCATCTAAATTCTTCCTAACTTTTTTCTTTCAGTTTTCAGTACTTTTTTCGTCAATTTTACTACCATTTGTCAGCGCAGGTTGTTATCTCTGGCACAGGCGGTAACTCCGGCAATTCAGTCAACGGAGAAAACCCATTTACCCCCAAAGCCCATTTGATTCGTTACTGGAACAAAGAGATCCGAAACGATTTTGAGAAACCTGAATTTCTTTTCTCAAAAGCTTCACCGTTGAACGCAGTTGACTCGGCAACATTTGCCAAACTCGCTACTCAAAACTCTCTCTCAACTCGTTTACTTGAGTTTTGTTCCTCTGCTCACCTACTCTGTTTCCCTGATTTAACACCCAGCCTCGAGAAACACAATAAAGACTCGAGCTTCGCCGGTTACTCAAACAAAAACTTCACTAATTATGGTACGGATCGACAAGGTGGAGCTGACTCGTTCAAGAAATATTCACTTGATGAGAACATCCCAGTCGACTCTTTCCGTCGATACAGTCGTGACTCAATTGGTCACAAGGACAAATTTACCAATTACGCCACTAATGGTAACGTCATTGACCAGAGCTTCAACTCTTATGGAATCAAATCCACTGGTGGTTCTGGCGATTTCCAAACTTACGCTGACTCAGTGAACGTTCCTCATCTCCGATTTACATCATACTCGGACGATTCCAACGGCCAAGATCACTCATTCACTAGTTACAGTGAAAATGCCAACTCTGGAGACCAGTCCTTTACCGGTTACTCCAAACACGGTAATGGAGCTGAAAATGGGTTCGTTAACTATGGTTCGAGCGCTAATGTAATGGGTTCAACTTTTTCGAGCTATGGTCAGACGGGAAATGCCGGAAACGACACATTCCAAAATTACGGAAATGACCAGAACAATCCTCAGAGCAATTTCAATAACTATGGCGCTGGGGGTAATGGGGCTGTGGAGAAATTCACCAATTATAGAGACAAAGCTAATGTTGGTGATGATTCGTTTCAGTCTTATGCCAAAGATTCTAATGGTGCTGAGGTTAATTTCGCCAATTATGGAAAATCTTTCAACGAGGGTACGGACAAGTTCACTGGGTATGGAAAAGATGCTTCAGGACATTCAGTTGGGTTCAAAATGTATGGTGTGAATAATACATTCAAAGAATATGCCAAAGAGGGTGTCACATTTACTAGGTACACCAATGTTAGTTCGAGCTCAGAAAAGGCATCAACAATGGCGGTCAGTGGCAGTTTGGTAAAAAGATGGGTAGAACCGGGCAAATTCTTCAGGGAATCGATGCTGGAAAAAGGGGTGGTGATGCCCATGCCGGATATTAGAGATAAAATGCCGAAAAGGTCATTTTTGCCCCGCACTGTTTCTTCAAAATTACCGTTTTCATCATCCAAAATCTCGGAGCTAAAACAAATTTTCCACGCTGCTGATAATTCAACGATTGAGAAAATCATGTTGGACGCCCTGACAGAGTGCGAGAGAGCTCCGAGTCGTGGTGAGACGAAACGGTGCGTGGCTTCAGTGGAGGACATGATCGACTTTGTAACCACAGTCTTGGGCCGAAACGTTATGGCTCGGACTACCCAGAATGTAAACGGGTCAAAGAAGAACATTATGATCGGAAAAGTCAATGGAATCAACGGTGGTAAAGTTACACAATCAGTGTCTTGTCATCAGAGTTTGTTTCCTTATCTAATTTATTACTGCCATTCAGTCCCCAAGGTTCGCGTGTACGAAGCGGAGATATTAGACCCGAGTTCTAAGACCACAATTAATCATGGTGTTGCCATCTGTCACTTAGACACGTCAGCTTGGAGTCCCAGTCATGGAGCTTTTATGGCTTTGGGTTCGGGTCCAGGCCGGGTTGAAGTTTGCCATTGGATTTTCGAGAATGACATGACTTGGACTATTGCAGATTGAGACATTTTGGCCCATTTTTATAATATAATTTGAGTTTGGACAGGAGGTTAAGAAACCTTAGCTACTGAGAGAGCTCAAATTTTTTTTTTCTCTCTTATTTAATTTTTAACATTGGGAAGATGTTTAAGAGATATATAGTGTTTGGGAAATGTTTTATTGGATTCCTCTAATAATAGGGAAGCAAATCAATGGATTAATGCGTTAAGTTATTACTATAGATATAGCACTGTTTAATTTTCTTTTTGTATGTGCTTTTTATTCAAACACTGACTTTTTAATTATATTGATTTAAATTGTAATAATAAAATTTTAAAATTTGTAAAAAAAGTAACAATTTTTTTTTCTAAGTTGTAAAATTAGGGTAAAAGCAAAACTCAACTAAAATAAATATAAAAAATATTAGATGACAAATTCTTTAATTCATTTTATTTATATTAACATAATATATAAATAAAATATATAATTCATTCATTCTGAAAAATTAGGAAGCATTAAAGTATCATTTTTTTACCATAACAAATAGACATTTTAATCACATAGCTTTGAAGTTATGTAATTAAAGTAGTATAATTTTTCAAAATATATCTTATGTGTTAAGTGCATAAACCATGTAATGCATTGTAACTACACATGTCCCACATTGCTTAAAAAGTTAAGTGGTGATTTACTTATAAGAAGTAGATACTCTTTAAATGCATAATATGTTTTGGGGTTTCACTTTAGAAGCAAAATCATAAATCATTGAACTGTCAAATTATGATTGTAGACTCACTGAATTTATAGTTATGGACAAAAGCAAACAATATCATGCCACGTAGAATAGTTTCTATCTTACTGTAAGTGGACATATTAATTGTCTTCCATCAGTTGGTATTATAACCATGACTCATTTAGATCATATGAGTTTGCGTTCTTACGAGGACTTAAGACTCACTAAGTGAGTGTGTATGATGCAGTATGTTTACACATATCCTATATTGCTTAGCAAACTAAACATTAATGTGCTTATAAGGGTTGAATATTTTTTAAATAATATGACGTATTTATACACCAAAACGGATAATATCATACCACATGAAAAATATCCTACCTTAATAAGTAAACGGATTAATCTTTATCACCATGTAACAAAAATATCATAATAACGTAAACACAATAACCTCTAAGATATTTTATCTTCATTTAATTTAAAAGAGTACTTTTATGTATTATAATTATATTACAATTACATATGACATGTCAATTTTTTATTAATCTATTGTATTTATTAATAATGTTATAATATATTACTTGTAGTAAGTAAAATATTTCAATTTAAAAAATGAGTTTGAACTAAAAAATAAATTTATTTTTTAAAAATATTACTATATAGTTTATACACCGATTTAAGGCCTTTAATATTGGGTTTGAGTGTCTCACAAAAAATACTAGGTACTATTGTGTTAGTACATGAAGGAAATTTTTTTTGTTACAAAACAGAAATTTGATCAATTTCAAAACAGGAAGTAAAGTTGAAGGAATAGATGAAAGTTTTTACAAATACATAAAAGCCATGTGGCTACAAAAGATGAGGTGGTCCTAAAGGCCAAACGAAATGCCCTGTTTTCATGTGTGGGAAACTGGGAATGGGACGATGTTAGAAGAATACAAGCAAAGGACCAACTGCTCTTGAGATAGAGATACTGTTCTTTTTATTTTTAGTTTCCTTTTTTTGTGATTGTAATATTGTTTTTTATTTCATTTAATGCAAAAATTAGCAAACTTTATGAGTATAATCACTAAACAAATGATAAATTATATATTGCTCTTATAGTTTTGTTGACATCCTACTCGAGATTAATAAGATAGTTGGTAAATGTAATAATTTTTTTCCTAAAAATATAATTATATTATTTTTAAAGAGAAAAATTAATGAGATTAATAAAAATGACAACAACAATTACTTTATTAATAATGAATAATGGCTTGGCAGAAAAGCAACACCTGTAGCAGCATTATAAGTAATTTTACCCCTTTGAATGAATAGGGCAAGAAACCCATGATGGGTAGGTCGAGTTGTAATGCAAGAGCAAATGGTTGTGTGCTGTATTTAGCACGGTTTATAATTATTTTTTTATATATAATTGTAATATTATCTCCAATTTTATTTTCAGATTAAATCATTTATATATCTCTATAATATTAATATAATTTATGGATTAATTATCAATAATTTAAGATAATATGACTAGTATTTATTCCAATAAAATTTTACTCTTAATAAAAAAAATTAATAAGATCAAATGTTACACTTAAAAGTTAAAGCTATAATATTATTCTTTTGTGACAAAAAATACATTTGAATAATATAACATGGGACAAAAAACACACTATCGAGATTGCTCGTTGTCAATCAAATATAATTCTTGCTTAACATTTTTGGTAGCACCCATCCCCTCATAAGTTTGAATTTGAATAGATTTTAATTTTAACAAATAATATGATTCATTTTTTATATTTATAATTAATTTATATATAAATTATAATAATACTATAAATAGGAATTGATACCTTAAAAATAACCCACTTAATGCATTGATACCTCACCTATCTCATATTATTAAAAAAATATTTTAATACTTCAATTTAAATATTGTATAATTTATATCTTTTTGGAATATTAATCATTTTTTTTCCAAAATACACTCATGATCTTGTAGTAAAGGATTTTTATTTTGATTTTAAAAATTAACTAGAATTAAAAAATGATTTTTTTGTTAGAGAATGGTTTCAACATTTCGTCGAAAGTAACAAAAAAAAATAAAAATTGTTAAGTTTTGTCTTTAAATAAACAAATATTATAAATAAGTACTAAAAATACTATAATATTTTAATAATTTCATTGAAACATAATGAAAATACTATTTATGACTAACTAACTTAGATCATGTTTGCACTAAATAAATGAAAACATTTTTATTAATAATGTGTTGGAAAAAAATTATAAAAATTAACAATTTTATTTTGTTTTTTAGCTCTATTTAAATTCTGAACGGTCTTTCAGAGTTTATGACTAGTTTTAATGTTCTTCATTATTAGAATTTTCATTCATCGGACTTTATGAATTGTGATGTCTCCCTGATGTAGCCAACACAGAAAAGGAAAAATAAATGATAAAATAAAGTACAAATTTTGGACATTCTATTTCTTAACTATCCGCTAGCAAAGGTCCGATAAGTTAATTTGTATCTAGAGAAATATTACTTATTTTTCACTCATATTAATTATATCTTACCACATATTAATATTATTTTAAAAATTGAAATATTTCTCAAATTTTTAAAATAATTATGATATAATGAAATATATAAAGATTACGGGATCGTGTGTAAAATTAGATTATATATATTAGCTACTTGAAATGTAATATAGAAGAGGTTAGTTTGATTTGTAGGGCATGTTAAAGAGGTATATTTATTAAGTCAATTTCCTTGACTAATCTTATCCCTCTAATATTTATGGGATTTAGCTAAGAGCCTAAGAAGGAGACAGGATCCATGTGATGGGCTGGTGCCCTGATTGGGGTGTCATATAATTAATTTTAAATTGTATTTGGAAGAGTCACCCCTACTACCAGGTAGTACGGCACTCGCACTCACGCTCACACTCACACTCACACTCATCCCGGTAGCAGAAGGGTTGCCCTTGTAAGGATAGGCGCCTCGAAGGGTAATCGCCAGCTTGGACCGTATGAGTTATGACCAAACTACACATATACGTTGTTATATATATCTATATATATAGGGAGTCGTTAGTAAATAAAAGGCTAATACTTTTTGCTTAAAATTCCTGACAAAATGGTAAGTTGTTGTATGTTCATAGGAATAATGCTTCAATGGAATTTATTTAGTAATTAGTATGACTTTTTTTTTTAAGCCAACGTACTTTTCGGATTAATTTTGAGTATTTAAGAATTTGTTACTTAAAAATATGTAATATTTAAAATTTAAATTAATGTCGTTAAAGAATTCGAGATTCATTTTATAACAAATAAATTAATCGAAAACAACCACCAATAAATTAGTATGAAATAATAGATAGACTATTTAATATGAAATAATAGATAGATTATTTAAGAACATATCTCTTCGTAATTATGTTTTTTCTTAATTATTATAATTTTTTTTAATATAAATTATATTATAAACATTCGTTTATTTATATCAATAAAAATATTTCTTACAAAAATATATAATATTATAATTATTAAAAAAAATAATTTATGTTAAAAAAAATTTAAATGTTTATAAATACATGTATTTCAATAAAGGTTAAGTAGGATGAAAACAAATACAGGTATTTCAATATTTTAAAAAATAAATTTTAATTAAAGATCAACTAAGTTAAAGATTAACATTTATATTACTTGTTGAGATTCCAGAAACTTGAATCAAAACTAATAATCGAAAGATTGTTAATACACACGGGATCGTGTAAACTTGTGTCGGGGGATGCATGAACTTGTTTAGTGATTTTAAAGGAGGCACACATTAGACTTCTATACGGTAATATCGGGCCTAATAAAAAAGTCATAAAAAACATGTTTGAACAAACAAAACAAAAAAACTGCGTGTTTCAATATTTTAAAAAATAAATTTTTTGCTTTGTCCTTATACATCAAAAATCTTATAATTCTGAAAAATCTACATATAAATTCATTATAAATTACATCACCACAAAACTTTGATCCGTTGTAAGATGGGTCAAAAACAGTTGAATAGTTTTTTTTTTAGCCATTCCACCCATATCTCTAAGTACATACCCAATAAAAGAGTATTTATCATTTACCAAATACATCCTCTATTTTTTTCCCTTCCAAATAATAGAACAACTACTAGACATTAACCTTACTTACACCATCACCACCAAAAACTTAAACTCTAAAACCATATCATATAATCATTTAATCATTATATTTCTTATATATTTTTAAATGGAAGACATGTTAGGAGAATCACAATTTCAATTCGAACTTAATCAAGCTCTAAACAGCAGAATTAAACTTATTCTCCTTCTTTGTGTGAATCTTTTAGGAAACAAATAAATAGAGCTCAAAATCAAACATGCACAAAATCAACACAAGTAATTTACGTGGAAAAACCTTCCTACAGAAGGAAACAACCACTCCGCATTTCTCTCCAAAACTTCCACTATCAAGAAACAATTGTACAACAGTTCTCTCTAGGTAAAACTAGAGGCAAACAATCAACAACATCATCAAGAATACACTTCTTGGAAATTAACAATTATTTCAAGAAAATGGAGAAATCTAACCCAATTCGTAGTCACTGTTCACTGCTCAGAATTTCTCAAACCGGTTAGCCAAATCCAAATCCCACCGCACAGATTAAAGAGTATTGAGTCGTGAACCTTCCTGCAAAATTTCAGCTTAATCGGACCACAAAAGACCTTCGATCGGAGCACTTGATGAAGACTTGCCGAGGGGAAAATCGCTTCTTTCTTCTGCGTCATTACCGCATTCAAATTCTCACAGTAAAAGCTATCTCATCAAACCCTAAATGGGTTTATTAATGAAGCAATGTAATGACATAATTGCCACCTTCTTACTCCATGGGCGTTTAAGCCACATAGGCTTCATTTGGGCTCCTCCAAATAAGAGGAAAACCAAACAAATCTCCCCCTTTTCCGATTGGGACAGGATCCGCCATTCCCAAGAATTGAACAATAAACTTCAAGTTTTTCTCTTGACACGCTTTTGTCGATGTCGATCCATTCTCATCAAGATAAATTTTCTCAAGTTCAAGCAACTTATTGTTAAGAGTATCTCTTATCCAATGATATCTCACATCAATACGCTTGATCTCGAGTGAAATGCCGAGTTCTTCGCTAAAAGTGAATAACTCTGATTATCGCAGAATAACACATATTTCTGCCGCTTTGAAACCAAGTTCTCTCAAGAATCGCTTTATCCACAACAACTCCTTACAAGCCTGCCGCAATAAACTCCGCCTCGGCCAGTAGAAGTCCAACACACTTTGCAATCTGACCGCTAAGAAATCGCCTCCACCAGAGAGAAAGTAATTAGATAACCCTCAAGTAGACTTACGAGAATATTTATCTCTTGCCAAATCTGAATCTGTATCCAACTAACACCGGTTTTCCACTTCCAAAGCTAAGTGTTAACTTTGAAGTATCTCAAGATATCTCATAATCCACTTTATCCGCATCCCAACGCTTCTCTTCCCCGGATTCGAAAGAAAATGACTAACAACTCCAACTGCATTTGAGCTATGTCCTGCCTCGTACACACCATTGCATACATTAAGCTTCCTACTACCGAGGCATATAGAACCTTTTTCCATATCTTCCTTCTCTTTATCCGTCAAGGTGGCTCGACTCGATCTCAACTTAAAGTTGATTAGATAAAATGAGAAGAAACCACTTTAGCTTTATCCATATAAAACCTTTCAAGTACCTTATCGATAAAATTGATGTACCGTTCGTGACATGTACAACTTCTTTCTTTTCTTGTCTCGACAAATTCAAATACCAAGAATTTGTTTTGTTGGTCCCAAGTCCTTCATGGCAAAAGGACTTACTCAACCGCTTCTTCAAATTATCAATCCTTGAAGAATTTCTACCAACAATCAACATACGTCATCAACATAGAGCAATAAATGATAAAATCATCATCGAGAATTTTTGCACAAAAACACAATGATCGTAAGCAGTCTTCGTAACCATGCTCCCTATAACCGACTCAAACTTCTTATACCATTGTTCAGGTGTTGCTTCAACCCGTATAGGCTTTTTCTTTAACCGACATAATGTAATCCTCTTTTTCCTTTAACCTCAAAACCCTCTCGGCCGCCTCCATATAAATCTCTTCCTCCAACTCACCATGAAAAAGGCGCTTTCACATCCATTTGCTCAATTTCTAAATCCAAGTTCACGCTAGACCTAGAACAACACGATGGAAGACATCTTCACAACAGAGAGAAAATATCATCAAAGTCAATACCTTTTCTCTAACCGAATCCTCGACGACCGCCTAGCTTTGTATCGGTCAGAATCGTGGTTCTTCTTGCTTCACCTTATAGACCCACTTGTTCTTCAAAGCTCTCTTACCCTTAGGAAATTTTACCACTAAACGTGTGATTGTCATACGTTGATCAGATCTCATCTTCCATAAAGACCAACCCAACAGGTTTCGTTTCCATCTTCCATCGCTTCGCATAACATCAGTGTTCTCCCTCATCCGTCAAATAACACATACTCATCTATATCATACACAGGAAGGACGCTCTCTCGGTGCACTCGGTGGAATTTCGGTTCCGCAACCGATCGCAGTCCGTGGACTGCCGTTTCAACTTGTATATCTACATCATCTAAACCCTGGCTGTCATCTTGAACATTTTGTTCCATCCAGTACGATAAAGGAACCTGATCTAGGTCAACCACATCATCGCTATACTGACGTAGTCTTTTTCCTATCTTCTCAACATCTTGTATAGTTTGATTTTCTATAAACACGACATCACGACTTTACCAGCTTCTTCTCAACTGATCATAAAATCAGCCAAATTCATCCAGACCATAACCAACAAAGATACACCCGTGTCTTCACATCGAGCTTAGATCTCATCTTTGGTATACGCACAAATGCCTTGCTAACCAAAAAAAAACGCGAAGATGATCATAAGAAACATCTTTGCTAGTCCAAACTCGCTTTGGTACATCAAATCCGAAGAGGAACACACAAGTGTGAGATTAAGAATACGTACAACCGTATTCAAAGCCTCACCCTAGAAAGATCTTTGCCACCGAGTCACGAAAGAAGACATCTTACTCTTTCAACCAATGTCCCGTTTCATTCTCTCACCTAACCCATTTAATCGAGGAGTCTGGGGAGGTGTCTTTCATGTCGAATGCCCCGACGCCTACAACATTCTCATCAAAAAGCACTAATACTTCCCCCATTATCCGTTCCCGATGCACCGCACTTTCTTCCCAAATTGGGCTCTCCACTAAGGCTTGAAACCGTGCTTAAACACATCTAATACTTGATCTTTGCTCTTCAAAGTGTACACCCATAACTTTTCTTGAACAATCATCTACGAAGGTCACAAAATAACTAGCACCGCCTAAAGTTTTTGTCTTCATAGACCACATACATCCGAATGTACCAAATCAAGTACGTATTGTTTTCAAGGAGGGAACTCTTGAAAGAAACTCTATTTTGCTTTCCTCACAAACAACGAGTACATCTTCTTAAACAAACATCACTCATTCCGTAAAGAAGATTCTTTTTTAGTCAACACCGCTAAGTCTTTCTCACTCATTACGAGCAAGTCTCTTATGCCACAACTCCGATGCGAGCTCATCCGTCACAACATTAATAACGCTCAAGAGTCTCGCCACAAAGATATACAACCGGAATGCTTGCTCTCACGAGCAACAACCATAGCACCTTTAGTAAGTTTCCATTGACCATTAGTAAAGGTATTGCAATATCCTTCATCATCAAGTTTACCTCAGAGATCAAGTTCAAACGAATTTGTGAATATGCTTTTACCCTCTAAGCAAGTAGCCTCGTGCCATTATTCATCTCCAAACACACATCTCCAATACCAATGACTTTAACCAAGCCATCATTACCCAACTTCACCGTCCCAAAGTCACCCGTTTGTATAGATGTAAAGAAGTCCTCTCGAGACGCAGCATGAATTCGAGGCTCCACTATCAATAACCCAACTGATCTCGTGATACGCAACATTGACAACATCTTCATTATAAACAACGAAAAGTCTTCAACTACAGCGTGGCAACTCGATCATTTTCTCACAACATCACCCTCCTCTCTTTTGTCTTTATTCTTGTTATCCCACTTCAACCTGCCTACAATATTTCTGACGTGTCTTTCACGCCACAACGATGACACTCAATATTAGAAAACTTGTTGACTTACTTCTTCCTTTTTCTTTGCTTCGAAACCTCTCGCTTTACTCCTCCCTCTTCTTTCTCAGAATCCAAAATCTCGATCCGCCGAGAAGACCCCGTGATTTTCTTCTCATTTCTTCATTCAAAACACTAGTTTTAGCCAGATCCACGTTGATTACACCATTCGAGCCGAAGTTACTTAAAGACATTCTAAATGTTTCCCAAGAGTCCCAAGAACGCACTCAATAAACACAACCCCCGAATCTCATCATTAAACTTGATACCCATTCCACCTAACTGATTGATTATTCCTTGAACGATTCAAGCGATCCGTCCAATCCAGTTCCATCTTCGGTACCTTAAAGCCATCGACCGCTTTATAAGAAACATTTTATTATTTAATGCTTTTCCGAGCATACAACTGCTCAAGTTTATTCCATAAGACCGTGCATGTATTTCTCCACTAATATGATTCAAAACATTATCATCTACCCATCATTTATATACCCATGCTAATTGTCATGTAACAAAGTCCATTCTTCTTCAGATAACTTTTCTCGCTTTTCAGAGGCAAATACCCCAGAAATGAAATTGTTTGACATAAAGAGATCTTCCATTTTTCCTTTCCAAGTGTGATAATTAGAACCATTCAAAGTAATCATTCTACTCAAATTAGCTTCCATTATTCAACACAAGAAATTCCACAATAATAACCACTTGATACCACTTTGTTGTGAGAATCACAATTTCAATTCGAACTTAATCAAGCTCTAAACAACAGACTTCAAACCTATTCTCCTTCTTTGTGTGAATCTTTTAGGGAAACAAATAAATAGAGCTCAAAATCAAACATGCACAAAATCAACACAAGTAATTTACGTGGAAAACCTTCCTTGCAGAAGGAAAACAACCACTACACTTCTCTCACAAAACTTCCACTATCAAGAAACAATTGTACAATGCCTTCTCTAGGTAAAACTAGAGGCAAACAATCAACAACATCATCAAGAATACACTTTCGAAATTAACAATTATTTCAAGAAAATGGAGAAATCTAACCTAATTGCACATGCTCATCGCTTCATAATTTCTTAAACCTAGCGAGCCAAATCCAAATCCCACCGCATTTAGACAAAGAGTCTTGATTCATGAACCTGCCTGCAAAATTTCAACTTAATCGAACCACAAACAACTTTTGATCGAGTACTTGATTAAGACCGACCGAGTATGGGAAAACCGCTTCTTTTCTCGCTTATTCAGCCGCACTCAAATTCTCAAGAAAAAACTTATCTCATCAAACCCTAAATGAGTTTATTAATGAAGCAATGTAATGACATAATTGCTCCCTTCTTACTCCATGGGCTTTTAAGTCATATGGGCTCCTCCAAATAAGAGAAAAACCCAACAAGACATTGACACCCAAATCTTGAAAAATAAATAGAGACCGAGAGAAATATTCACAAATTATGTATTTTCATTATTTTGTTTTTGAATTGATAAATATTACAAATTAGATGCATACAAGTCAACAATATTTAACATTCTTAACATAATATTGTTTATTTGTTGTTTGTTAAACATTTATCAATTAAATAAAAAATCAGAAAGATATAAAGTTGAATATCTTTCTATCTCTTTTTATGTTTTAACATTTGAGTGTTTAAATCTTTAATTTTAAACTAAATAAAAAGTATAATAATTAAATGAATATATTCAATTTAGAGTTAAAAGTTTTGGCGCTGGAAGTTGTTATCTCACCTGGAGAGGAAAAGTTGATGATGTATCAGGTGAAAGGGTAAATAATTTTTTATTAAATAAATAATTAATTATTTAAAATATTTAGGATAAGGATATATGCTAGATGTAAGTAAATGTGAGTCTTTTTAAACTGGACCGTACAACCCAAATCCAAAACAATGATTAATGGCCCAAATCAGGTGCGGCCCGGTCCGTATTGAAAACTTTCTCCAAGCAAATGCGTTTGGTAGAACTAAGATATACGGAATAAAATCAAAATTGAAATCAGACCTATTCCAGGTGATAGATATACAGAATAAAATTAAAATTAAAATAAGACCCATTGGAGGTGATAAGTTCAATGTGAAATCGAGAATTAAATATAAATAATTTTATTTGTTTAATTATTGAAATTAAAAAAAAGTTAATATTATAATATTTAATTTATAATTATAATAAAATATAATAGAAAATAATATATATTACTTTAATATCTATATATTTAATAAAATTTAAATAACATTATTTAATTATTATTTTTTTGTTAGATAAAATATATTATTAAAATTATTATTTTTTAAATAATTATTAATTAAAAAAATTTATTAAAATTATTATTTTTCTAAATAAGATTTTAGGTTTTAAGATTAGAAATTTAGAAATTTGAGATTTAAGTATTTAGTATTATATTTATGTGTTAAAGTTTAAGATTAAAATTATTATTTTTTAAATAAAATTTTGGAATTTTTGATTATATTTATAGGTTAAGATTTAGTGTTAAAATTATTATTTTTAAATAGAGTTTAAGATTTTAAGATATGAGATTTATGATTTATAGTTTTAGTTCTAGGGTTTAGGGATTTGAGTTTTGTGTTTTATGATTATATTTAAGATCAAGATAAAATTAGAAAAAAATTTATAATAAAAATAGAATAGTGATTTTTTTAGAATCGTCCAAATAAGCACAAAAATAAATATAGTATAAACATCACAACGTAGACAACGAGAAAAGAGAGGGAGAGCTTTCACTCTTTCAGAAAAAGAGGGAAGGAACATGGCGGCTACTTGTGCTAGACGAACCCTACAAATCTCTTCGGCTTCTGCTAAATCCCTTTGGAGCTGTTCACCCTCACCATCTTCATCTGTTGTCGCATCTAGAACTAGTAAGTTGGGTGGACTTGTCACTTCCAAGCCCAACGCTAATCGATTTCCTCTTCAGAAAATTAGCATCTCAAGGTTGGATTTTTACTTCTTTATCTTACTTGTGTAGTTCTTACCATCTTTGATTTCACATTACATGAACCCACTTAGGCATTTACTTACTTTCAGATTTGTACTTGTTTGGCTTTTTTGGATCTCTCTTGTCTCTTTGTTTGCATTACGGCCGAGAAAATTGAGAAAAAAATATAGGAATATTTGGAACTTTACTACTTCTCTGTTACATACAATATGGCCTAAAATTCACACATAGTTAATACAAATTCGTTGCAATTGGTTTTTCTTAGCATAGTGTCTTTGTCTTCTTAAGTCCATTTACTTTCTTTCCTTTCTCTTTTTGGTCGTCAAGGATAGCATTGAAATGGTCTGGAGCTTATTTTCCTTAACGGTTCATAGCTTATTTCATGATATTATTTCACTAACGCCCACAAGGTAAATTGGATTTAATACCATCATCTTCAATTTTGACCCCGTCTCTTCATGTGCGGATCTATACATCCCACCTCAAACAAATAAAATTTTAGGTGTAATATGTATAAAATTATAAACAAATTCCATGCACAAAATATAATTGTAAGGATTTTAAATTTTAAACTTTTAACAACTCACTATAAACTTAATAACTTGTATATATTTTTACTAAAATAAAATACATATAATATCTTTTTATAATTAAAAAACAATTAATACACAAAAAAGTACCTAATACTATATTATTCTTTATATATGGAGCCCTGTTTGGATACAAATCTTAAATCTGCCGCGACTTCTCTTCTATTTCATCTGAAGTTCAACTTTACTAGCATTGTTAGAAAGTTAAAGTTTCATAGGAAGAGAGAAAGTGTGTTGAGAATTGCAGAGAATCAAGAAATGAGGTTCAAAAGAAAGTGAAAAGAGATAAATTGAATTGCATTATCTTGATTAACCAAAACCGAGTACCTGATCCAAATTTAAATTGTTTCTCAGCTTCTGTATGCTTCTGTTGAAAACTAACTAACAAAGTCAACAGCAGAATAACACTCTTGAGTGACCGAGCCATATACTTGAACTGGATTGGCTGAATTGGCCAGGTCAGATGCTAGACTTGACACGTGAGTTATAGCCTTGGAACGTTTAAAACCTTGCTTCTTCACTCTTGAGAAAGTGTTGAATTTGTCATCATAATTTGGACTACTTTTTTTGTTGAGAAAGTGTTGAACTTGTTTTGTGTTATGTGGCGTATTGGTGTATATATCTATTTGACGAACTTGATTTTGTTACATGGTATTTATATATGGTTTACATGTATCTATTTTGTGAACCTTTTTTTTTTTTGGGTGCATGGTATATTGAGTTTAGAATTCTGATAAATTTAGGCTACCTGTGGAGTTGGCCGGCTTGCAGTCTATGATGCCATTGCACAATGCCACTGCCTCTGCCTTGTTCACTTCTCTGCTGTCTTTGCACAATGACAAATGGGGTTGTCTGTCAGAAGGTAATTCTGAAATAACACTTTCACTTTCTTTTGCCACCAATAGTTAGCCTTAAAATTTTGGCATGTCCACCTTTTGGGTTAGGCTAGAAGAGATGGATGAAGTTCACAATAATGAATAGCTAGAGTATCACTTAGCTTTAACGATGAAATTTATATGCCTTTGTGTTAAAGTTTATTTTGCTACAAGATGTTTGTTGTATAAGTCTGGAGCAGTTAAGAAGTATAAACGTTTTTTAGTTTGTGTGTTCTGCATAAACAGCTAATGTTGATAGACAATTAGACATGAATTACATTTTTATACTGAACTTTGTCATTTTCTGGAACTTTTGTCTTACCCTTCTTCCAAGTACTGATTTTAAGAAGGAATGCTTTCCATTCAGAGTGTTTCAGTCTGTGAATTTCATCTTTATGCAGGTTTTGCGACCCCTCTATAGCATGACCGATGATTTCCAGCAGATTTTTGTTTGTTACAAGCTTTTGATGACTATTCTTGTTAGTTTGACCTAAAGAATTTCATTGCTCTTTAAGTTTTAACTGTGGTGGTGATGATCTACCTTGACATTCAGCGAGTTTTTATTCTTGAGAGTAAAGAAAAGGGGTCGAATTTGACATAGTTTTCTATGCCCTTTCCCCTTGGTGCAATAGATCATCTCATAATGCTTTCTTGTTTTAGTAAGTTTTCTGCTGGTGTTAATAACGCATACCAGTATATGGAACTCGAAGCCTCTATCTTCTACGTACTTAAATGAGGCACAATTCGTTGGTTATAAACATTATTGCCACAACTATTTTGTATCTGTTATACCAATAGCAATGGGGCCCATGTTCAGTGAATCTGTTGAAGTAGTATTAAGAATTTGCAGGTACATTTTTTTTAAATAACACATACCAGTAGCCGGAGCTCGAAGCCTATATCTTCTAAGCCACGTTTACAAACAGTGAAACAACGATTATTTTGTATATGTTATACCACCAACTGTGAGGCACGTATTTAGTGAATCTGTTTTAGTAGGATTGGTTGGGATTGATTATATACAGTTCTTTTTTCATATTTCTTTAAAATTTTAATATTTTTAATTAAAATTAATTATTTATAGAATAATAAATAATTAATATAATTAATTAAAAATTAAAAATATAAAGTTATTAATTTTGATTATTTAATGGCCGATTCTTAATATGTTTTGATACATTGTTGTTGCTCCCAAGACAGAACTCATGTAGTACAAAAGGAGACATGACACTCCGACCTTATTAGACACATTAATTACAATTATTTCAAAATTAGTATATAGGTAAAATCTATAAAGTAACCAGAATAAAAAGTAAGTGAAACAAATTAATATGTAATAGGTTATTTGCCTGTTAACTTCTATTTCTCAATTTTTCTTTTTTTATATTTACGTAAAATTATACATTTATTTTTTAAAAAGAGATCATATTTGTTATATCTTTAATTAAAAAAATAAAGTTGATTGAATGTTGATTTTAACACCATAACTTTTTATTATTTAAGAGGCATAATCTTCTATAGTAATTTAATGGTAATATTTTAATTATTGGATGTAGAATCATATAAAATTTATTGAACTCGTTATAGCAATATATAAATGTTATTTTTTTTCTTTTTACCTTATGTTTTTATATTGCATTAATATGAGTATTTGAATAGTTTAGTTTTAAATATTGAATAAAAAGTTCACAATGCTCTCCTAAAATGTCATTCTTATTTCCGTCCCTGATTACTTACAACCTAATAATAATAATTATTATAAATCTAATTTATTAGACATTATGATCATGGTTTTGTTGTATTATCAAATTTGTAATACATAAAGAATATTTTTTTACAACTTACATAATAATTATAAAACATGAAATTGTTCCTATTTAATAATATTAATAATTTTATAATTTAAACCTTATGTATTCTAAAATCTATTTATGATTTAACGTGATAATTTAAATATTTTTCCTATAATTCTAACATAAAGTTTCCTTTATTTTGCATTTATGGAAAAAAATCAATATATAATTTCGGTAAATATTACAAAATTATCTATGTACAATTTGTAGAATAACATTGAAGCATGGAATTATTCATGTTAAACAATATTTTTAACTCAAGTATATTTCAAAATTTAGTTTTGGTTTAATTTAATAGTTAAAATCTTTCCCAAGTATTTAAAAATAGATTTTTGTTTGCTTTAAGTATGTGGAGAAAATTAATATAACCTTTTTATGAAACTTACATTATTTTATACACTTTTTGTATAACTTACACAATAATAATAAAACAAAAAATGTTATTATTGAGCAATATTTTTATTTAAAATTTATTTAAGATTTACTGTGAGAGTTTAAATTTTTCTCCCTTTATTATAACATGAATTTCCTTTTATTTTGTATTTATGGGGAAAAATAATATAATGTTTACATAAAAATATTATAATATTTACTTAAAAATTACATAATTATATAAAATTTATACAACTCACAAAATATTCTTAAAATATGAAAATTTTCATGTTGTGTGATGTTTATAATGATAAGTATATATTTTGAAATTCATATTACATATAATGGAAATTTTAAATTTTACCCTTTTTATTTTTGGAGGATTTTCTTTTGTTTTACATTTATGTAAAAAACTAATATAAAATTTTTATAACGCTCAAAAAATTATGTGCCGTACACAATAATTTGAAACATAAAATTATTCCCGATGACTAATAAATGCCAATGCCAATAGCATGTTTGGATCAAACTTATGGCTAAAAGTGATGAATAACGAATGATAAGCATAAAATTTAGGTATAAATTAAGATGAGTTTTAAGGAGATTTATGATACACTTTTATTAATTTTAAAATCTATCTCATCTTGTATGTCGTCTTAATTTTTAATGAGATAAAATAACACTAATTAAGATATCTCATTTATCTATAATAGACCTAAGTGAGACAAATAAGAATACAAAAATTATGATATATATTATTTATAATGTAAATTAAATGAGAAAAATAATATAATATATGTTTAAAATTAAACCCATTAGAGTTATAATTTAAATGAAATAAAATAATATTTAAATAAAATTAGATAATATTATATCATAAACTCATTAAAAATATTAAATAAAACATAACACGAGTAAAATCCCCTCACATCTGTAACGATAAATAATAACAACGATTGATGAAGAACATCAAAAATTCAAACAGTGATGGCTCTACCACCGGGCCAAGTAACCAAAGATTTCCTCCTAAAATATTCTAATGTTTGAAAACATGATTAAAGAAAAAACTCATAGGGACAAAGAACATGTCCAAGTAGATTTCATAAACCTATCTACGAATATTAGAACCAATTTGAAGGAATAATCAATTAGAAATTAAATTCTTTTCACATCAGAAACAACATATGCTCTCTTTGAACCCAAATAACCTATTTTTTTACCTAAAATTATCAACAAAAAAAAAAATACAAAAAATACAAAAAATTTATTACCATTTAATTCATATCAGCATCCTTTTCATCTTCAACCTTAATAATCTCAGTCAAATGGCCTGTCAAATTCAGCTCCCAAGTACTCTTTTAATTAACTTTCTATAACCAACAATACAAAACACCCACTAAAATACAGCATTCAATAGAATTAATGTTTAAGGTAAGAGATCAACACTAGAAAGAGAAAATAGTAGGAGAGAGGGAGTTGGATGCAATTCTAGAGTAGATCAACAACTCCTCAGTGCACGAGGTATCAACATGAACAAGATGGAGTGAAAGCTCAGATGTGAGAGTGGCATCAACGATTGTGCAGTGCATGGGAGATAGACGAGTGAAGGAGAACAACAGATGGGATTCCATCTTTCTGTCGCGAGGTGACTAAGAGGGACATGGTCAGTCGTAGGAAGACAGACGTACAAACAGTAGTTGAGGATTGGTCTAGAGTGCTAAGGAAGCTAAATATATTAAAGGACAAAATTGTAAATACGTCTGAAACAACGTCGGGAAGCGATTTGAGGAAAAAATTCAAAAACTCTAAATGGACCTCTATTATAGGTCATTAATACAGTTGAATCTTAATGGAAACATATTTCCTTAATGAAAGAAGAAAATAAAAGTTGAATCATCCAGCTTCATATTGAATGTGTTTTGGTAGAATGGTAAAATTTAAGCAGCATAAGGAAAAGAGAAAGTAAGAATAAGTTAACTCTACTAAATAATCGCTGCTGTTTGAAAAAGACGAATAGTGTGTAAATTTGAGTAGATAGAACAAGTAATAATATCTAATAATAATGAAAAGGCACAAAAATATGCTCAACAGTTAAACTGCTCATAGTACCACGTACATTTTTCACTCTAAATCTATGGACCGATGGCCCAACATTTTACACAATTTATTACTCTCTTATTTTAACAGTTGAAATTTATAATGGAGTGAAGAGAAAAAATTGATCATTTAAATCTCAACTGTTGGATAAGGCCATGCAAAAGATTGTGTAAAAGTTGGGACCACTGAATCCTCTCACCCAGATCAAAGGCAATGGCCATTGCTTTCGCATGCTTGTATGACAAATTGATGATACACCTGTTAGCCTTGAGACCAGCTTAGGGCCTGTTCCTGACGTCCATATTCCCTAAATGGATCGCAAATGACATTAACAGCACCTAGCCCATAATAAGCTGATGAAAAACTAGTCCCTGCAAGCCAAAAAAAGTTAATCATCACTTCAAATTTATCCATATTTAAAAGTTATTTGCAGTCCAAAATCTAATGTAGCAAATAGAGAGAAAAAAAAGTTCAAGGCCAATCATCATAGGGGGTCTAGAGATGAATAGAACACAAACATAGAAAAATGATCATACTCAATTTAGCCTAATAAGTTTAATTATCAGGAGTAAGAAAAATAAGAACAAAAAAATTCAAATATAAATGAAAACCCTATCTAAGGGCACAGATATATGGCACACACCGAAACCTAATTTAGAACTAGACCCTATGAATCTGGTAAGCTATTAAACCGAAAAAGAAATTACATGTATAGCTCTACAATATATACACTTGTGAGTGTTTGAGCGTGTGTGTGTGCCTTAGGGCAAACATCAGCTCATCAAGGAAAGAAAAAAGCACAAACATCTGATTTACAAGGATGCAAAGAAACTTGTAGCCATTAACTGGTAAAAATTATCTATAATCTTCAAAAGAGGAAGACATTACCCCCAGGATACATAGTGCCATACTTGTCAACTGAAAAGGTGATTTGTTGCCTCTAGTTTCAATTTTAACAAATACCCCATTTAAATCCTCTTATACCACATAAGAAAGCATCCAAATATGTTATAGCTTCATATTAGGGGAATGGAGCACGCCTTAAGGCTTTTTCACAAAGAAAACAGACGTTAGGTCATGCTAGTCAGAACCAACTGCTCAAATGCAACTCCTTAGAGGTCCAATACTAATGATCTCTATAAGGTTAAGCCCAACATGAATAAAGTCAGGAATGAGTGGAAAGGGAGAGGCAGTGAGGATCTTGTGATGTATCATACACATCGTGAAGTATACTACTTAAGTAGCAACAGCATCGTGAAAGCATTCTGGAAAGGATACCTGAACAGAGAATTCATGCTAAGGAGTTCTTTAAGGAGCACTGGAGCAGAGAAGATCTACATGAACTAATAAGACCTATTGGAAGAAAAGATGGGGAAGCCAGTTGGCACAACTTTTGCAATCACACTAAAAGTCAAGGAATGAACTTACATTCAGAACAAACATAAAAACATTATATCACACTACATATTCCAAAGGAGGCATTATGAGTTTTAGCAAAGCTATATTTGGGAAAACTTTGAGCACAAAATTTGGTATTTAGCTAGAGAAACTTTATAAGCACAATCACCAGGGCATAGAGTAAAGTATCCTAACGTGTAATGACATAAGAGTTAACTTACCAATACTTAATCAAGCCGTCCCAGCCACATGTTGCAACCTTACTTTGCTCCAATGGATGCCACTCACACCCAATACATACACCCTCATGACACTTGAGAGTTCTGAACACTTTGCATGTCTTCCAGTCCCAAAACCAGCATCTACCCTCTCCATCTCCCGACAAAACAAACCGTCCATCTGGTGAGAAATTGACTTGACAAGCATACCCAGCAACAACATGCCCAGCAAACCTTTTCTTTTTATTAAGCTGAAATTTCTCCCTGGTGCCATAGATGAGAATCTGATTATCCATACTCTGTGCAGCAAGCCAGTTCCCATTGGGGTGAAGCGAAATCGATGGCATAGAATGCATGTGAGGCTCACTAATATACTTAATAACCACAGGGATCCCAAACTCCCAAACTCTAAGTGACTTATCGTCACTTGAAGTAACAAACCTCCGATTATTATCCACAAACGTGATGGTATTGACAGCACCTAAATGCTGATCATACTCTTGTGTTATCTGCCCAGTGTTCATATCCCACTGAACAATTTTCTTATCACTCATCCCGGCAAGTAAAATGTTCTGTTTATCTTCATCAGGATTAAGCTTAACCACATAAGGTACTTTACCAGTGGAAAATGTCGATATGACTTGGCCAGTTTCAGTATCCCAGTATTTGATATTCTTATCATATCCAGCACTCAAAAACTTAGTCCCATCATTAGAAAAACAAATATCACGAACAGCCTTTGAATGACCCATGTAAGTTCTCATACACTTACCAGTGTTGAAAACATCCCAAATCTTCACCTTTGTATCCATACCAGCAGAGAGAATCAAGTGCCCATATTTAGGGAAGAACCTAATAGCAGAAACACCCTTTGTATGCCCACTCCAAGTGTGCACCAACCTCTTTGGTATATAACAATGATCATTCTGAGCTTTGGCATCCTTAGGAGGTGCAATCCAAGACCTACCCTGATAATCCTTCTCATCTTTGCCATGAAAGGTACTCTTGTCAGAAGCATGGGCATTCTCTCCCTTCTCGCCGCCTCTCTCCTCCCCTTTTTTCTTAGCATACTCCTCAGCATACTTCTTCTGCTCCTCTGTTAGTTCAGTCTGCAAACCGTCCTTCTTGCCCGCCCATGGACTCTTCCTATTCTTCATCAACCAAGCATCCGTGGCTGGATTATCAACCTCAGCAGCATCAATTTCATTCCCTTCATCCCCATCCTCCTCATTTTCTTTCTTCTTTTCGATCTTCCGCTTCTTTTGCTCGTGTTGGGGTATACTATACACCGAAATGGCATCGTTTTTCTGAAGGGTGTCCAAATCCCCAACGTAATTGTAGCCAGCAGATGCAGAAGGGTCTGCGGCGTAACCAAACTTGTGAAAAGTATTGTACTGCTCGTCGAACACAAAGGGTTCAATCGAGGCGTCATCTACAAAGCCAAGCTTGTGGTTACGCATGCCTTGTGCTATACCGTCTTTGGCGTAAGGATGAGCAGGTCCGAAAATAGGGGTCCAGAGTTGGTCGTAGGTGGGGTTGAACGCGACGACATGTTGGGACGGGTCAATGGGCTTGGCTAAGGCCTGATGGGCTTTTGCCACCGTTAGGGCAAGGCCAGTGTCGTCAACATTCGGCGCGGCTGACTTGGCCGGAAGAAGACGAGGTGGCGATTCTGGAGACGAAGGTGTTGAATTAGGGTTTTCAGTTGGTGTCTCTTGCTGATGCAATTCATCGTCGTTTTGGTCCGAGTATGCTCTGAGTAGATCCATGGATTAAAGATACTAGATAGATGAAAAGAACTCGTTTGATATATTTCTGTAATGGAGATTAATTTGTCGGCGTTTAAACTCTGTTTTGACCTTTGCCTGTTATGCTCGTATTCATGTCTAACGTGTAAGATTCTCCCGTTCTCACCATTACACAATAAACCATTAAAATCAATATTTTACTTTATCGTAAATTACACATAAACATTTATAACTCTAATTTAATTAATATTAGAACGTAAAAAATATTTATACTATGTATTAAAATATACCTAATATTATCAAATATATTAAATTTTATTTAATATATATTATCATTAATAACTTCAATAATTAATAATTTAATATGTAAAAATATATTTTCTTAAATATAAATAAATAAAGAGTAATAAATGTAATTAGCTTAGAATTTAAGCATTTTTATCAAAGTAGTTTCACTTATTAATAATTTAAATAATTGATTTTTTAATTTTTAATAGAGTTAAAAAAAGGACCGTAAATGTCATTAGTTTAAAAGTTAAGTGTTTTTGTCTAACAAAAATTAAAGGCAATTTATACTTTTTTATGTATAGAATATAATAGATAGATATTTATTTTGATTAAGAATTTTCTATCCAAAATTATATGTCCCCTCTTTTTCTATTCAGTCAAAACTTGTCATATGTAATTTTTATTTTTATTTCTGTTAAACAAGTATGCTGGTTATTTATTAACATATTATACATTTTTATTATACTAAAATATTTTTTAATTACAAAGAATAAAATATATATAAATTTTTTTTAAATATTTGTTGTTGGTCTTTAATATTTACTTCAAAATATAATCTATTCTCTAACTTTTTAAAACTTATAATTTAATTCTTAATATTTTAAAATTAAACAGTTTTTTTATAATTTAACAAAATTTAATTATTAATCTTTTCACATAAATGATTAAATTAAATTATAATTATTTAATTTTAAAATTTTATGAAATAAATTATAAGTTTTAAAATGTTATGATCATGATGCTTTTGTGATAAAGGTTAGTAGTAAAGTATAAAATTAAAAATTAAATATAATTTACTTTTTTACTTTAATATCATTTCGTATAAATACTTTTTTTTAATTATTTTAATTAATATATGTTTGAGATTAATATGAAGTTGTAATAATTTGGGAGAATAATTTTTACTCCTTCAAGTTTTGAAGTAAAATTTTTTTTTTTAATTTTTTGTAAGTTTTAATTTTTTTCCCTTGAAATTTCTTTGACTTTTTTTGTCATTTCTAATTTTAAGCTTTATGCAATAAAAATAATAAATGTTTAAAACACACATTTATTAAGAATTATTTATGATATTTATAGTGATTAATATGTATTCATATCTTAAAAAATATACACACATTCATATTATTTGTTAAATACATGTTAAAAGTATCACATTAACTACACTTTAGATAAATTATAAGAATAATATTCATAAAATTTACAATAATAAAAATAATATTCATAAATATTAAACATATTTAATTGAATAATTAATAATATTGAAAGGATACAAATGATGATACTGATATTTAATATAAAATAATATGATAAATTTTTTTAATATTAAAAATATATTAATTGAAAAGACGAGATATTATTTTTATGAGTAAATATTTGGGTTATTTTTTTCTTTCTTTACTTTTGTCTTATCTACGAGAGTATATTTTTCAAACAAAAATGGACAATACAGGTGCTATTCCTTTCAAACTTTCGGTTCGGCAATTATTGTTATTTTAATCAATATTATATTATTATGTTAAATTTGAGACTTCTTTCAATAGCTCTTCCCTTTTCTTCTATGCCTTGACACATTTCAAAACGAGCCTGCATAATCATATACTAACAATATATTAGAGACGAGACTTGAAATTCATCATTATTGGAGATTCAAGAACTTTTCTTTTGATATGAAAAACAGAAGAATTAACCATTTGCCTCGAATACAAATAAAGTTAACTAATTTTCTTCTATTCTATATTTTTATTACTAGATGTGCAAGTTGGTTACAAAGTGTTTAAAAACATCCCAATGATGAAAAATATCTAGTTTGTCTCATTCATACCAAGCTTATTTTCAATCTTTCATGACCTCTTTCATTTTATTAAGCTTGTTATTTCAAGTTTCAACCACACTTTTTTAGTTCAAACCACCTTCTATGGCCAAATTTGTTTTGATATTAACCTTGGTCTCCTTAACCACCCTGAGTTTGGTGGCTTTACAAACACTTGCCACAAGTTGTGTCCTTGATATTAGTTATTCTTCATCTTGGAATGGCTCAAATTGTGAAGCAGACAATTGGGATGGGTTTATCAAGAGTTGCTGTAGTGTTGTTTTTGATGATTATCTATACGCATTAGCGAAACGGGCGAAACGGGCAAAACAGAATCAGAAGCTTTTCTTGAATTCCACAGAGCAAAAAGACTGTTTTATTTCAATGAAAAATATGGAGAAAGATGTTTCCAAATGTGGTATTGAGAAACTAACTAGTGGAATCGGGGGTTGCTCTGACTATGGTGTTGAGGATGTTGTTGATAATCTTGGAGATTCATTGAAAAAGCTTGACGAAGTTTGTGGTCTTTTGGGTTCAGATCAAGCCTGCAAAACTTGTTTCAATAGGTGGGAAGAGATTGTTTCATCGTCAAATAGGTTGGGGATATGGAAAGAAGTTGAAAGTGGTATTTGTAGTTTATCAGTGTTGGTCACTTTGATAAGCAACAGAACTGGTGACAAGAATTGGACTCAAGACCTTTACAAATGCCTTGTAGACAATGATTCTTCAACTGGTTAGTAGTTTGAAAATTAGCACACATTCTTATACAAGATCTTGTCTTCTATCAAAAAATTTGTTATTTTTTCACGTTGATGTTTCTTATGTAACTACTCTTTACTTGGATCACTTCAGCTCAACTTTTCCTTCACCCTGAAGAACAAGAAAGGCCATATAAGCATCACTTAAAAATAGGTAATCTTCATATCCATTGTTCATCATCAAAGTCATCTTTATTTTGAGTTTTGAATGCATACACTAGCATTTCTTGTCTGTTGTTGAGTTGGGATAAGAAGACTTGTTGGCAGATTGAATGACTTCTTTGATGATAGCAGGAATTTGGATTCTCGCCGGTGGTTTAGTTGGAATTTCGATAATGTTATGTGTTGCAACATGGATATTGTGTAACAAGAGAAGACAAAAAATCCAGTTAACAGGAAAAGAAGGTAACAAATGACACTTTACATGAAATTGTTTTACTCAAAATGTAGGATAGTAAAAACGATAAACCTTGTACTTCTGGTGAACAGAATCAAATGAATCAATGTCTAAAGAAACAAGCTGTTTCAAGATATCCATTAAGGAAATTTACTCTGCAACAAATGATTTCAATGAATGTAACTGCATTGGCCAAGGAGTAGCAGGTAATGCTTCTTTGTTCAAGAGAACTGCAATGATCTCAAGTGAAAGCTAAAGCATAATACACTTGTGATGCAAAAAATAATGAAAAACTATTAGAATTGCAAGCTATGAACATCTAGCATCCGAGTTTAGAATACAGACTTTTAAATGGTGATGTTGTTCTGCCAATATTTTCAGGCAAGGTGTATAGAGGGACGCTATCGAATGGGCAGCATTTTGCGGTAAAGCACATAATCAAAGACGGATATATGGACACATTCATAAGAGAAGTGAGAAGTGTTTCTCATATCAAACACCCTAACCTTGTAGCTTTACTTGGTTATTCTGAGGGTATAGATGAATGTTTTCTAGTCTATGAGTTGTGCTGCAATGGAAACATTTCAGAGTGGCTATTTGGTATGTTATCTTTTCAATTTCTGAACATTTATATTTGACAATTTCATCTATCAAAAAACTAGCAAACTAAGCTAATTATTTGTCAGGTAAAGATAAATTTCTTACCTGGGTTCAAAGACTTGAGATCGCAATTGATACTGCTAAAGGCCTCTTATTTCTGCATACTCATCCAGAAGGCTGCATTGTACATCGTGATATCAAGGTGGATCTTCTCTCCTTTCACTTTTACTTTTCAAAAACTGAAATTCAAATTGTTTAACTTCTTGTAAGTTCCTTATTTGCAGCCAACCAACATTCTACTCAATGCCAAATTTGAAGCTAAACTATCAGATTTTGGGTTGTCCAAAGTTATGGAAATGGATCAGTCCTGTGTAGTCTCAGAAGTCAGAGGAACTTTTGGTTATGTTGATCCCGAGTACCGAAAAAATCATCATGTAAATGCTTCAGGGGATGTTTACAGTTTTGGAATAGTACTATTCCAACTACTTTCAGGGCAAAGGGTTATCAATATGAATGTTAGCAGACCAATGCCAATCAATAAGATGGTGAGAACAAAAATCTATTCAACATGTCTTGGTATATTTCTAACAAATATTTCAAGCTACAATCTTGATTTCTTTATTTACATCTTTTACTTTCAGGCACGAATGATCACTGCTGGTGGCAGTATACAAGAATTTGCCGATCCTAGACTTAATGGTGAGTACTCCATTGAAGCCTTTGACCATATATTCAAGCTAGCTTTGTCTTGCACAGGCATCAAGCAGCACAGACCGGCCATGGATCAAGTTTTAGTAAGACTAGAACATGCATTCAATATCTCAATACAATTCAAGTCCTTGAATTAAAATTTACACGAGGGTTCTTTTTATTCATATTCAATAAATAACTGATAATTATTACATTTACCAACTTGAATTTAATTATCTCTATTATTTGGTATCAAAAAAATTACAATACTACAGATATTTTGTACAGAGCTTTATCTAAAAAACAGAAGCTGATATAGATATTAGCTCTTAGAAAAACCAAGCTAATATATGGAATCAAACTGTAAAAGAATGTGTATTTACATAACCTGTAAAAGAATAAACAATGAAAGAAACCCATGTAAAAATTTGGGTTACCAAACATGAACTGATCGATCTTGTGGAAGAACTGAAGTCCTTGATCCAGATGATGATCTTCTTTCATTAAATTCATGCAAGATCTTGATGAGAGCACTAGCCTTCTTACTAGCTCGAGATGTACCTTCAGTTAGTTGAGAATACAAAGACTGCATGAGAAAAGGACTCTTTACTAAACGAGAAACCACATCTGTGCCACCATTTATACAAAGAGCCAACAATAAAGAAACACAATACTCCTTTCCTGAACTTGAAGTAGAACAACTCAAAAGCTTCATGATTGGATCTAATTCTCCACAATCCAATATCAAAATTTCCCCTTTAGATTTTTCTGCCAAAGTTGCTACAATTGCTAGAGAGTCTATGACAAGATCTTCTACATCACAAGATATCAAGACATTAACCAATAGAGGAACAGCCCCAGCTGTTACTACTCTCCAGTGGTTTTCAGGGTGTACAAGTAGGCCAAATATAGCAACCATTGCATTTTTCTTGCAACGATAATTTTCATCTTTGATCAGCTCAATTAAAGCCGGAATTGCTTGCGGGTTTTCGCCGATTAATATCCTGTACTCCTTAATAGAAGCAAGGTAAAATAGAGTACCAGTGGCAAGCTGCCGAGCTTCTACTTTGAGCCCTTCTTTGAGAACATACACAATAAGTTGTACTCCTCCATTTTCAACAATTACAACTTTACCTTTAGAATGTTTTGAAAGGTTCAATAGGACTGCAATTGAATTCTCTTGGGTTGCTGAATCTGTGGAAAGCAAGAGCAATAACAAATGTGGGATGACACCATCTTCTACCAAACAAGACCTGTTAAAAATGCTTGTTTCGGTTAGAAGTCTGATTTCATATGCAGCTTTATTCCTATCTTCTTCTGTCCCAATTTCAAGCTTGTTTGCTAGAAAATTGGAAACCATGTTCATAACTTTCTCAGCTGCAAAACTTCCTGGAACAACTGTCTTTGAAATGTCACGATTTCTGTGACTCGATTCAAAAAATGCGATGCCATTTTCAGCACAATAGTGTTGAACCAACCTCCGTAAAGCCAAATTTGGAACCACTTCTGTGTTTTTAAGCTTTTCACCTGTCTTGGGACAAGTTGGGCTTCCAGCTATGAACCATTTCAATATTGAAGAACGATCATAGTTATGCCCTGTTTCTATTGTTACAGGATCAACCATGATCTCCAGAGATATTGGGCATCGGAAATCATCTGGGTTTAGACCTTCCGGAAAATTCTCATTGCTACCATTTCTGTCTGAATGCTCTGTGGCTTCGCCATCGACGACATTGAACAACACGCAACGACAATAGCACATGAAACCCATCAAAGTGTTGAGCATCATAAACTCCTCTGTTTCCTCGTTCGAGCTCTCAAACCCAATTTCTGAATCCAAGAACTTCACTTATTTATTACACATACTCCATCTTTTGATTCCAAGATAATCAAAAACCCTTGTTAGATCGCCTTCATTCGGTACAATCCCTTTTTGAAATCCATCCAAAATGGATTGTAACACTTGCATAACCCGTTTATCATCTGCCTCAACTTCGAACCCAGCCTTCTTAGCTTGCCTCATCACCAACTCAACATGCTCTTTGACCTCAGACGACAAGTCATGCAACAAACCAAGCGGTAACAAATCAAGAGCCGTGGAAATCGATCTCATCAAGATCCGAAACTGGGTTGCGACCTGATCCGAATGCATTAGAATCCACAGCCTTGCACCATCACGATTGCAACCTTCTAGCAAATAATGAACCTTCTGGAGCACCAAATGGAGCTCCAATAAACTGAGAACAATCGGTTCCCGAATATCCGACCCATTTTCTCTTATTTCTTCGAGGAAAACCAAAAGAACTCCGATTTGGCGTATGGTTTTGAGTGCCATTTTGTTGTTGCTGGCGAAATTGTAGGGTTTGTAATCGCAAATGGTTTGAGCAAGAGTTATTAAAGAGTTGATTAATGTGCGAGGAGGGATAGTTTTAGAGGGATGAACAGCCGGATATTCCAAAATTCGGCGGTCCGATCCTTTTGATCTTTGAATCATTGAACAAGAAAGATGATAAAAAGAAAGAAATTGAAAGGACGAACTTGCTTTTTTGTGTTTGGATTTTGGGTTTGGTTTGAGTTTAGATATCGTAGTTAGTTCATATATATATATATAGAGCAGGGTGAACATCCGTTCAAAACCGCAAATTTTAGTTCAATTCGAATCCGATCCGATCCGAAGCAAATTATTAATTATTCGATCCGTTGTACATGTTAATCCAAACAAATCCAAAACCACCAATTTTAAGTCAATCTGAATCCGATCTGATCCGATCCGAAAATTATTTAAACCAAAAATTATTCAATCCGAAACCAATCCGTTGTACATGCCAATCCGAACAAATCTAAATTTGCTAATTTTAAGTCAATCCGAATCCGATCCAATTTGAAAATTATTAAATCCGAAATTTTAATTTAAATCTATTAAAAAAATTACATAAATAAAAAATTTATGAAATATCAATCCGATTGGAACCGCTATAAATGTCAATCCGAACAAATCCAAATCTGATTTAATTTCAACATATAAAATGAAAAATTACATATAATAAAAAAAATCTAAAATAAAAATATTTTTCATACAAATTAAAAAAGTAAGTGACAACATGATTAAAAATAATTCAACAAAAATAATAAAAAAGAAAAAATTAAACATTAATTACATAATTTAACTCCAAATATACATAGTAATAATTTAACTCCAAAAAATTAAATAGCAATTACATAAATTAACTTCACTCTACGAACATTAATAACAACTCTTTTTGATAATCATTCAAGGTTTAAGTCACCAATACCATCAAGAATATCTGCACAATGAAAAATTAAAAAGTTAAAAATATACATAAATAATGAGCTAATAAACATAATAATATATATTTGATAACAAATAAATCTATATATATTTGAAAGTTTTATGAAATATACCTGATTCTAGAGCTTCAATTTCATCAAGTGACTCTTGGATATTAATGATTGGAGATGAACGAATCTAATTTTGAGTGCAAATCAAAGATTGTACAGTTTTAGAAGATAAGGAACTCCTGTATGGACTAATTGTACGACCACCAGTAGAAAATGTAGATTCAGATGCTACGGTAGATACTGGTTTGGCCAATACATCTCGAGCTATCAAAAACAAAATCTTAAATCTTGAGAAATGAACATTCCACCAACTTAAGAGATCAAATTTCTCATCATCCATATCAACCAATGCTTCTTGTAAGTATTTTTCCACTTCAGATTTGTTTTTCATAGTATGAACTTCTTTTAAATGCTTTATCTTACGAGAAGCATAAAGTTGGAATGTATCTGCTTCTAAACCAAAACCTTTTGTACCCATTTCTAAAGGTTGAGAAGATTCTTCTATGTTTGAGGGAAAATACGCTTTATGATACTCCTCGTACATATCTTCCAAAGTTTTTTTTACCCTTTTAGAACTCATTGAAGCCTCAATCTCATCCCCATTACACAATTCTAGTAAACTTAGATGTAAAGAATACTCTTTATGCCTAGGATCAAGTAAAACAGACACAAATAACATCATATTCATTTTAGATATTCCTCCCCAATATTTGTCAAACTTTACCTTCATATCACTAGCCATCTTCATCATAATATAATCCTCGCATTTACTCCACATATCAAGTTGATCATGAATAAAACAAATACGATCCAAGAAGAAATTAGAAGTCACATATAAAGATCCAGAAAACATTAATGTAGCTTCATAAAAAACTTTCAAAAATTGGACAAAATGTCTAGCATTATCCCAATCCATTATAGTCAGAGCTTGTTTAATTTCACCTCGACAAAACTCTTGATAGTATCTCAAATCAATGATCTCTAACCTTTCAAATGCTTTTTGAAAATAAGTTGCAGAATCCAACATCAAATAAGTTGAATTCCACCTTGTCGTAACATCTAAACAAACGAGTTTTTGAGTAGAGAGTTTTTCCATTTCAACAGCACTCTTAAATTTTTGTAGTCTAATTGGTGATCCTCTCACGTATCTTACAACAGCACGAATCCTATTTATTGATATGTTATACTCTTTCAAACCCTGCTCAACAATTAAATTCAGAATATGTGCACCACATCACATGTGCAAATGTTTTGATTCTAAAATTGCATTACCGCAACCATTAACGCATTTTTTCAAATAAGTAAGTGCAGTATCATTAGAACTTGCATTATCAACTATAATACATAATATCCTATCAATGCCCCAATCTAACAAACATGCTTCAATCGCTCTACCAAATGTATCACCTTTATGATGTGGAACTTGACAAGAGTTCAAGATTCTCTTTTGTAAATTCCAACCATTATCAACAAAATGAGCAGTTAAACACATATAACATAAATTCTGACAAGATGTCCATGTATCAGTGGTAAGACATATTCTTTTACTAGTTCTATTCAACAACTCTTTTAATTTTACTCTTTCAGTAACGTATAAATTCAAGCAATCTCTTACAATAGTCCACCGAGAAGGGATTTTAAACAAAGGTTGTAACTCTTCAATAAACTCCTTAAATCCTTCACCTTCTACGATAATAAATGGTAATTCATCTTTTATTATCATCCTTACCAATTTTTCTCTACATCTTTCAGCATTAAAACTATGAGGTACAAGACTTCCTTCCTTATGGAAAGCTAAAGTTTTTTGTTTCTTAAGAACTCTACCGGGAAACTTATCACATCCAATGAAAATGTGTGCAAGCAAATTTGACGTGCCAGATTTGCTTGACACATACTTATATTGTTTCTTACAATATTTGCATATAGCTTTGCGATGTTGCCCTACCCCTTCTATAGTAAAATGAGCTCATGCTTCACTACTAGATCTAGAGGAAACTTTTTTACATTCTTCTTTAGAAACAATGCATAGGTCAAGAATTAGAGTACTTACAGAATCTTCTTCTTGAGTTGGTTGCGTTGCACTTTCATCTTTATTTACTTCTTCAATCACATAAAGTGTATCATTATATTTATCTAAAACCATCTGTATAGTTGTAGAAAAAATATTGGACATTTGCAATAAATAATTGTAAAAATGTGCACATAGACGTGGGGTGATGTTGGACATGTTTAATTTCATGTGATTTAAAATATGTATTGAACATTTATATATAATATAACTAAAACTTTAATAATACGAATGAAATGTTCAATTAACATGCACCATTTATAAAACAATGTTTTATGATATTGATTTTTATAATTATGTAAATAACCATGATGTACTACAATGGTGAAATTTGTTCCACCAAGCCACGATAGATCTCAATATTTTAAAAGTAGTTTAAAAATTGTTATAGCTCAATTAAAGCATGAAAAACAGTGTTTATGGGGAAAAACTCTAGAAAACCTGCCTTTAACAGTTTGGTGTGCCTAGATATCGAAAAGTTATATGGAATCATAAAAAAAATCGTCCAAAACAGACCTCACAACACAAAGTTATGACCGTTCAAAGTTTTCTTATAATGTCATCAAAAAATATAACCTTCTTGTTAAGGATGATGAAGAACAACGAACAATGAAAGAAGAATAAGAGAAGAAGCAAAGAATAGTAGAGAAGCAGCGAAAGAAGCAGAAGAAATAGCAGAGTAGAAGAAGAAAGAAATGGTAAAAGCGTAAACGTAGAAGGTTGCATAGTCAGAAAGAAGCAAAGGTAAGCAGAAGCGCAAAGTAAGAGAGAAGCGTACAGTAGAAGGTAAAAGCCACGAAGTAGAAGCAACAGAGAAACAACAGTAGAGAAGCAGCAGCAGAAAAACACTTAACAATAGAGTCAGGTAGGCAGGGAGAAAGATGGAGGCATCAGAAAAATATATTAGGTTTTGGGTTAAGATTTAGATATACGGTAGCTCTTTAGGTTAGGTTAAATAATTATATACATATTAAATAATATATTAAATATATCGGATCAGATCAGATCGGATTATACGAATTTAAATATTTCTAATCCGAATCTGAATCTGAATCCAAGTGGATTGATAAAATCCAATCCGACTTTGGATAAAAACCACTTAATTTTATTGGATTTGATCGGATTTTTTGGATTGATCAGATATTTTGTTCAGAGATCGATAAAACTTGGACACATGTAATGTTACTATTCGATGGTGACTGATAAAATTGATTGGATTATTTGACATCGGCAACAGTGCACGTGAGAGGGCATAGAAATGCGAAATGCGGCTTCGCAGTTTGTTCTGCAGGATTGCTTTGCTCAATCAGAAGGTGACACGTATACCTTCGATTATGGGGAGGCTCGTGTTAGTGGACATTGACGATGAGATTGTATCATGTCGTATCTGGAACAAGAATATAGAATGGGTTGCAAAAATATATATACACATCGTGGAATTATGAATTATTAGAAATGAAATTTCGTAGCAAGGGTAATGCCAATGCAATAATTGAAATTTCACTTTACCAATTATTTAGATTTTTTTTTTAATTCTAGTAAGACCTGTCAATCCATTTGAAATTAGAAAAATTTACTTTAAAATATTAATTTTTGTCCAGTTTATATAATAACATTATATTTATTATAATTTATTTTTTTAATTCATTTAATCTTCAATTTAATTTAAAATATATAATTTTAACTATAACATACGATAAAATTTATAATTTAAATAAAAAGTAGTAAAAATTCTATAATTTTAACAAAATTACACTTTAGTCTTAAGATACTATAAGTTTATTATCTCTTTTAAAAAAATCATTAAAATTCATATATAAGATTCAAGTCAAACTGTAAGAATAAAATTAAAATTTTCTAAAAAAATTTCTTTTATTAAAAATAACAAAAATAAATATTTTAAAAAATATTTTTTTTCATACTCCATCTTTTAACAATAAATAGTCTTAATAATATCATTTTAATATTTAAATTTTTATTTACTTATTATTTTAAACATAAATTATTAATTTTTGAAAAAAATGAAATATATATTTTCAAAAAAATAAATTTTTTACAAAATATTAATTTTTCTTGAAAATTTGGCTTAAATCTTTCAGATAGAATACAATAACATTTTTAAAAAAGATAACAGATTTGTATAATCAAACTTAATAATTAGTACATTAAAGTATAATTTTATTAAAAATAATAAAATTTTGATAAACCAAATATAGTAGAAAGAAGAGAAAAGGATGAAGGACAAGCATGAAAAAACCGATGAATAATAGAATAGCTATTAGAGGATAGAATGTTGTATTTATAGCTAATTAGTGAATATATTACACTTAATAAAAGGTAGTATACTAACTAAAACCATTGGTGCAAAGCTAGCACAGCTAACATAACATGTGCACATGGTTGTGTGAGAACAATTTAACATTCTCCATGTCTCTATAACCTCTTAATCATTATCAGTTGTATTTTTAATTGTACGAAACAAGCTGTGAGTAATACCTTGGTTAACACATCAACTATTTATTCCTTGGTGTGTACTAAACATTCGAATTTATAGTCAGAACTTTCTTTACAACAAAATGAAATATATCTTAATATGCTTTGCTATAGCATGATAAATTGGATATTTTGTCAAGAAACTAGTACTTATATTATCATAAAAAAATGGCAGGTGAGTTAAGCAAATGAACATTAAATTTTTTTATCAATTTTTGAATCCAAGTTACCTTAATTAAACAACTACTAAGTTTAAGAAACCAGGCTTAACAACCCTATTTTAACCCATAAATTGTTTTCCTTAACTTGTAAACATAATCAAGGTATTGAGAAAGAACAAATCCTGAAAGTTGAGTCATGTAGACCTCCTATTCTATGTCACTATTTAGGAAAGTTGTATTGATATCAAGCTGTCTAACTAACCAATGCTAAGCAAGTTCCAAACTCAATACAACATGAATGGTTATGGGCTTAACAACGGGGCTAAATGTATCATTATAGTTTATTCTCTCTATTTGCTTAAATCTTTTTGCCACAACTCTTGATTTGTACTTATCTAAAGACCTGTCAGCTTAAAGTTTAGTTCCAAACACCTATTTATGACCAATAAACTTCTTATGTTTAGGCTTAGGAACTAATTCCTAAGTATCATTTCTAATCAAAGCATTGTATTCACTTTTCATATAGGAATGTTATTATGGAATGCTAAATGCTTAAGTCACTGAATAAGGGTGAAGCAGTATAGTAGCAACAAACAACATGGCTTTAGGCTTGTATATACCTTGCTTAGCTTGAATGAGCATAGAGTTTAAGTTATGAGAAGTAGGAGGGTGATGTACTTGAGACATAGAAAGTAAATCAATTTCTAAGCTACTACCTTTGGGATTAAAATATGAAAAGAATCAATGGTACGAAAAGTCAAAGACTTAGATGATGAAGAAGACAATGAAGCAAGAAAAGTAATATCAGGTGTAGGGGAAACATATGAAACTATGAAGGAGGAGGAGTTAGAAGGATGACAACAGATGACAAAGATAATGTCAAGTCATGGAAAGAAAGAGGTAGAGAACTAGTTTTGTCACTAGACTGCACAAGAGCAAGACTAAGATTATAACTTGACATAAAACAAGGCATTGATGGTAATGGTGATGGAACAATAGCAGATGCACATGTTGAGGAATAAGTGATACAGAAAAGGTAGGAGAAAAGCTAACAAACATTGGTGAATTACCAACAAGTGCATGTTTAGACTAAACATGAGGCTATGCAAATAAAGACTTACATAAAAATAAAAAAAAGATAGGTTCATTGAACATGTCATGGGCTAAAACGTACATTTTTTGAGAAATTGGTTCAAGACACCAATATCCCTTGTATAAAGCTGCATAACCAAGAAAATGCAATGTAACGAACGAGGCTTTAGTTGTTTTGATTGTAAGGATGAAGAAATGGATAACACAAACATCAAAAGGTTTTGAAATAGGATTAGTGAGTTTTCAAACCGAAAAATAACTCAAAAGGACTTTTATAAGAAGGAGTTTTGGAAGGTAATATGGTGATAAGATGGACTGATGTTTGAAATCTATAATTCCAATATTTCATAGGTACTCTAACTCTCATGGCCATGGCCAAACCAGCCTCAACTACATGTTTATTTCTCTTCTCAATCATACTATTTTGAGCAGGTGTATAGGGAAAAGATAGATGCCTTAAAACACCATTCTAAAACTAGTGTAATTTCAAGCCTTTAAGCTCAGTACCATCATCACTGTGAAATACTTTTATAGAAAGACCAAATTGTCTTTACACATAAGCCTCAAAGTGCACAATAACTTACACAACTTTAGTTTTGTTTTTAAGGACATAAATCCATGAATCGGGAGTGATCATCAACTAACAACATAAAATATCTCATTCTTTAACCAGATTCTATAAGAAAAGGTCCCCACAAATCAACATATATGATGATATCAAAAGGATGTGAAGATCTTACACGAACATAAGACAAAGGTAAATGATGTGGCTTTACCATTTGACAATAATTACAAACATCAGTAAAAACATAGTCAATCAGTTATTTATTCATGATAAAAACACATACTTCACTACATCAAAATAAGGATGGCCTAATTCTATTATGCAATAAAGTTCCACTAAAAGATAACTTATTATAGGAAACAATAGGCTTACAGAGGAAATTGTCATTAGCTAGTGAAAGCAATTGATACAAACCATCCTTAGTACCCCTCATCCCATTAAACATATAGTCTTGGTTTTCAAATATTTCACAAAAAATTTGTCAAAAAGGAATTCTATAGATACATTATTATCTTCACATAGTTTTCTGACTAAAACTAACCTTTTTTCCAATTGAGGGACATATAAAAGATTTTGTAAATGCAAGGGATAAGTGTTTAAAAAGCACTAAAATTACCATGATTTAATGTACTTTAATTGATTAAATAGATTCATATTTGTATGATTTTATCATATTTTTATATAAATTTATCTTTTTGAAATCACGGGTATTTTTATTGTTTTTAAGTATTTTCGTTCAAAAATACTTTAAAGACTCGAAGAAAAATACTAGAGGTAATACATCACAAATATGTTGAGAAATAAATGAAGAAAAGTCAAAAATATAGAAAAATTAGATAAAATGGGTCAAAACGATAAAAAATGTCAAAAGGCCCGAAATCACGCCCGGGCATGCCCAACACATGTTGCGTCAATTTTCGCGCTGGCGAGTACACGCTTGCGTCGTGTCCCACGTGCATCAAACGCTCTTCTGTCGCAATTTTTGCACCCTACACGCGTGCCAGCCTATTGATGAACAAAACCAGCATCACCGATCCTGCCAATACTTTAGTTTTATATTTATAAAACTCTCGTAAGTGCACGAATCATTTCATAGAAAATGATAAGTATACTCCCAAGGTCGATCTAAGGAAGGAATATACGTGATTTTTAATTTATTATTCAAACACTTAAAAATGAAATTAAATCCTAAACATACTGTCACGATATTTGGGGTTTGTGTTTCTAATCTAATAACATAAAATAAACATAAATACAGATTCCAATAAATATTTATGCAAATTTTATCATTTATAATAATGGAGTATTTATGAGTATAATAACTAAGTTAATTATACTTGCTCATATTATTTAGGTTATTAAAGATATAAATTGATATTTATTAATTCTCTCTTTTTTATATGAATACCACCGGTTAGATATTCTTTGTTAACTAAATAAATCAATTAACACATATGGGTGAGGTTGATAACTAATTTGGTTAATTAAATTAATTCCTTTTTCTAAGAGATTGAAAATGAACCATTTAAATGACATCTTTGGTGGGGTTAGAGAGTTTAAACTTTATTCAAGGTGTCCAAATTAAACCTAAGAATTTAATTATCCGAGTACTAACTTTCAAGTTTTAAAACCACTATTGAAAACATGTTGTCAATATATTTTCAGATAATAATTCTTATAAAAACTTTTGAAATAGAGTTTCACTCTAACTACTGGGCGATTGTACCAACAAATAAAAGAATACTACTCTAAATCAGACCGGATAACTAAACCTTAAAATCTAATTTTCAGATTTAAGTTTGTAATGAAAAATAATATATTTCTCTCTAACATTCTTAATATAAAAGCTTGAATAAAAACAAAATTAATTCATTTTAAAGATTTTTACCTATTTAAAATTTTGCAAGCATAACAACGTTATTATTATATCATGTTTACAAACAGCCAGCAAAGTTAAATTTAATCACAGACAAATTAAATATATCATAAAAGAATAAAGCATAAAAAAACTGTAAAGAAAATAAAATCTTTATAGTACTTTGTGTTATTCATGTTGCTGGAAAACCTCCAAACGAAATTTGCATTTCCATTTATTGAATCAAAAAGCAAATAAATTACAAAAACATAATTAGTTCTTCTCAAAAAGAGAAGAACTCTAAAACTAAGAAAAACTAAAAACTAAGAAATAGAGAGAAAGAAAGAGAGAAGAAGATGTTTTTGAGGTGTGTTTTGATATAGAGAGAATGAAGGTATTTATAGGTGAGGAGAGGAAGAAAAAATGGGTGAAAAAATGATTAAGAATGGAGGAAACGCGTAGTAGGTGATGATGACATCAGTTGACGTCTTGGTAGGTGGGGCACGGGCAGCGCATGTGGAATGGAGTAGATGCACGCGCGGACTGGGTGCAGATGGGCACGGGTGCACGTGAAATGGGGCAGGGGCATGTAGAGGCGCTCGTGGACTGGGCCCTGATGGGCGTGCGACGCACGCGGACTGGGTGTGCAGCACGCGTGAAATGGGCATAGATGGGCGCGGGCGCACACGGACTGGGAGATACGCGCGCGTTGCTTGGTGCGGCTGGGCAATTGCGTGCACGATTTCACCCTTTTTGACATTTTTGACCATTTTGATCCATTTTTCCATATTTGTTGACTTTTCTTCATTTATTTTATCAATATATTTGTGATGTAATGCCTCTAATATTTTTCTTCGAGTCTTTAAGTTACTTTTTTAAGCAAAAATACCTGAAAAATAATAAAAATACCCGTAATTTCGAAAAGACAAAAATATATAAAAATATGATAAAATCATATAAGTATATATTATTTTAATCAATTATAGTACATCAAATCATGGTAATTTTAGTACTTTTTGTGCATTTATCACCTATCCAAACGCATCCAAAATCAATTTTTGAAATATTTTTCCACTTTTTTTGAGTTTTTCCTCACCTATAAAAATACCTTATTTCCTTATTGTAAAACATACAAATTTCTCAATTCTTTCTCTATCTAGAAATTTTTTTTAGTTTTAAAGTTCTTCTCTTTTTGAGAAGAATAAACTATATTTTTATAGATTTTTAGTTTTTTTATTCAATAAGTGAAAATGCAAATCTGTTTGGAGGTTTTCTAATAACAAAATTAGCATCAAAGTTCTGTAAGGACTCTTTTGTTGTATAACCTTAAAATCAATTCTTTACAATTATGTTTTATTTTTTATTCTTATATGTTATGTTTAATTTGTCTATGATTGAATTTAACATAGCTAGCGGTTTGTAAATATGATATAATAATAATGTTGTTATGTTTACGAAATATTAATAGGTAAAACATTTCCATAAAATAATTTGATTTTGTTTTTATTCAAGATTTTATATTAAGGATGTTAGAGAGAAATATATTATTTTTCATTACAAACTTAAATTTGAAAATTAGATTTTAAGGTTTAATTATCCGGTCTGATTTAGAGTAATGTTCTTTTATTTATTGGTACAATCGCCCGGTAGTTAGGGTAAAACTTTATTTCAAAAGTTTTTTTATGAGAACTATTATTCGAAAATTTATTAACGATATATTTTCAGTAATGATTTTAAAACTTGAAAATTAGTATTTAGATAATTAAATTCTTAAGTTTAATTTGAACACCTTGAATAAAAATCTACTTAATTGACTCCACTTAAAGATGTGATTAGATAGTTTGCTATTTTTTTAAAAATAAAACTAATATTTAATATTTAATTAATTAATAATGTCATACCTAAGGATATTAGTTAATTAATATTAAACAAAATGATTTGGGTCCCACCTAAGGATAATTTCATACCAAAAAGATAAAATCAACAAATATCAATTTATATCTTTAATAACCTAAATAATATGAGCAAACATATTTAACTTAATTATTATATCCTTAAATACTCCACTATTATAAATGATAAAAATTTATATTATTGTTTATTGAATCTATATCTATGTTTATTTTTTTATGTTATAAGATTAAGAAATACAAAACCAAAATATCGTGACAGAATATTTAAGATTTAATTTCTTTTTTGAAAGTTTGAATAATAAATTAAAAATCACATATATTCATGCCTTATATCGACCTTAAGAGTATATTTGTCATTTTCTATAAAATAATTCGTACACTTATGAGAGTTTTATAAATATAAAACCAAAGTATCCGTAAAATCGACATTACATGTCGGTCTTATCTCACCAAATTTTTGGCGCCGTTACCGAAGACTTGATGTTGTACTCATCAACAAGTGTTCATTATCACAAGATAAGCATGCAATACCTAAATGAGTAAGTGGAATAGAAGATTCATTACCAAGTAAGAAATAAGCATTACTTGAGTAAGTACACAAGATAAGCATGCAATACCTAAATGAGTAAGTGGAATAGAAGATCCATTACCAAGTAAAAAATAAGCATTACCTGAGTAAGTGCTTGATTATTGGTAGGCAATAGCATTATATGACAAGTATGATGTAGCACTAATGTCTAAAAATCATTATTGTGGATGTGTTTTAGCAACCGAGGAAGGCATAATAGTAGCAAAAAAAAAGCTTATGGTTGTGTACTTGTAAACGCGTCTTAAGGAAAAGATCCTATAGTCTCAAATTGATCGAGAGATCTTGATTGTTATTGTGCAAATTTTATTAAGGTGTAGATTGTGCAAATTTTATTAAGGTGTAGATCCTTTGGTATTAGGTTGAGGAGGTTAATTTGATCCAAAAGAATAATATATATATTATATATTATTAAGTTTGGTTGAGTCTGGCATACACCTATTTGAATATTAAGTTTCTTAATATATATTTTTAGTTTATGTAAGGTGTAAAAAAATTTGTTCAAAATTTATACTACTTATTTAAAATAAATTTGTACAAATTTTTTATACAATTTAATATATTTTTAGTTTATGTATATTGTACATAATTTTATATTATATATATTAGATAAATATGTATGAAATTTTTATACAATTTATAAATTATTATATATTTTTTACAAAATAAATTAAATATAGACTTTTTAAATTAAAAAAAATTACTTATAATACATTTATGTCTCTCTACCTTTAAAAGTGAGACACTCTCTTTATATTAATGATTTTTACATCTAACATTATTTTATCATTATTAATTATTTTTAATGATAAATATGTTATTTTTTTTCTCTTAATAATCTCAATCATAATTATTTATTATTATATATCAACAATAAATATTATGTATATTGTCACATTTAAAATAAGTTCTTTAATTCATGTAAATTTAATAAATGTATTACTTGCTAAAAACATAAAAAAATTTATTAAGTTATGTGAAATAAATACAATAAAAATAAAAGAATAAAACAATTCAAGTGCGATTCCCATCTTTTTAACTGGTAATTAGTGAAGAAGATAAATTCCGATCCTTTTTTAAAAGCAAAGGAGTTAAGAAAATTAACCACATTTTAAAAAAATTCACAACTTAATTAAGCTGTTACATTTTTTTTAGTTATGTAAACTGTGAAGGAATTATGGTGTCTGTTAATTAAAATTAATTTTTATGAAGATATTTTTTATCATATAGTAAAAAAATATAAGATATTATTTATTGTTGTAATAATTTTTTTAGATAAAGTAATACTTAAAAATAAAAATTAACATCATTTTTAATCAAAGCTTTGAAATTTATATTTTAAATTATTAAATATAATATATTTGTTAAAAACTATCAAGAAATAATGTTTTTAAAATTTTGAGTTACTAACAGAAATACTAACTCTATTTTTATGTATTTGTTATTTTTTTTATAAGTATTAACTTTATATATTATGTATCTAAAATAACATGGTAATGAGTTTTTAATACAAGATTTTCAATTTTAATATCATATTAAAAGTTATTAAAAAATTAATTTTTTTATTAAGAATCCAATTAAAATTGTATATATTTATTAATATTAAAAATGCAAGATATTAGTAAAAATTATTAAATATAATATAAAAAATCCTGGCATAAGTTTTGACCAGGACCCCACAAGAGCCGGCCGAGGAAAGAAAATGATGAGCAGCCCATCATTAAGAAACCCAATAAGAAAAGGGCGAGTTTGTGGACTTTTTTTTATCCAAGCTTATAATCAAAGGGAGCCTGTTTTTATTTTAATGGTTTATTTGTTGAAGATTAAAAATTATATAAATTGACTTTAAATTGGAGTTTTAAAAATGATAAAATTGATAAAATCGAATCAAACTTATCTTTGAATACATTAGTTTTTAAGTATTTTTAATTAATTATTTATATATTTATATATTAAATTACAATTACAATTATGTTTAAATTTAAACTAAGTTATATCTAAAAATAAAAAGTAACTAAATATAATTCAGACCGTTATCCAATAAATATACATCTCTAATATTTTATATATATAACAAGAAATTTTGATAAGGTGATCTTAGCTAGGTGAAAGTTATTATTTTCTATTTTAATAAATATATTTATTTATTTTAAAAAATTATATAATTTTTTTTAATTTTAATTAGAGGATATTTTTATACATGTTCATAATTATCAATAATTTTTATTATAAATAATTATTAATTAAAATAGTAAGATTTATTTTTTAATATATAATTAATTATTGCATTAATTCTACTAATATAACAACTTATGATAAATATATTTTTGATATAAAAATATCATCGAAGTTCATAAATTAAGTTATTTATACAGTTTAATTTCTTAGATTATAAACAATATCATTTAATCATTTAATTTATAAAAATGATCTATTAAAAATAAATTATATTAATTTAATTATTAAAATATTATTATTTTTTATTAAGTGATTAAATGTAATTAAAACATAAATATTTAACAATAATAAATTCATAATTAATATAAAATAAAATAAAAAAAATATTTATCTTTTAAAATTTTTTAACAGACATTATTTTATTTTAATATTTTATTAATTTTTAATTTTTAAAAAATTAAAAAATATATTTAAATAACTTTTTTATTTAAATTTTTTTATTATTTATTTTATATTAAATTTTATTTTTATTTTTATATAATTTATTTTTCACATAACCTTTTCACAAAGTTAAAAAATTAATAATATCATATAATTTTACATTTTTTAATAAATAAAATATTTTTCATTATTTTAAGTGATTATTCTATTTTAATTCATTAATAACTTCTTGTTGTTATTCGTTATTAAAATAGATCCTTTTAAGCCTTCTCCAGATGATCCAAGAAATTAATAAGTTTCTTTGTCTTCGTATCCATGAAAAATAATTCTACTTAAACTTAATAAAAATCAATATCATAATTGTAAATAATAAATTTTACATTACAAAATAATTGATATATATATATATATATAATGGTTTATCATTGGGTTTAAATTTGACTATTTTTTTTTAAATTATCTAAAATAACATATTTTAAAATTTATAACAATAAAAATAATACATTTATTTTGAATTTCTTGTTATTATTGAAAAATCTATACGTTGAATCAAAAGGAATATAAGTTAGTATTTAGGGTGTTATTTTTATAATTATATGTTTTAGTGGTGTTAGGTTGTTGGTTTTTTCTTTTTTCACTCCAATTCATATATAACATTTATTCACGTTGTTTCATTTTTAATTTTCCTAAAAAACACGTGTTGGTCATATTAGACATATGTTATTTGTGAAAATAAATGCTTTTTTTTCTTCTAAAAAATATATTTTTTAAATTGTAAAAAAATAACATGTCTTTTTTTCTAAAAATAAAAATACTTGTCTGAAAAAGATTATGTCATGTAATTAAATACTATAAATATAATATAATTTATAACTAATTCATATATTTTTATATTAATAAATTATGGCATATTATATTACATTAAATATTGTTTAATTAGATTTTATTTAATATTATTATATTGTAATTTGTTGTTATAAATTTATTTTTTTTATTTCTCAAATTTTTTTATAAGGTCACTTTTTTCAAATAATATAATTTTTATATCATTATGAAGTCTAGAATTTACATTGGTGTATTCAATCGAGAGCTTAAATAATTTTTAAAGTGGTTTAAAATCATTACTGTTTAATTAGAATTTTTTTTAAATTTAAATTTAAATGTATTCAATTAAGATTGTATAGAAGTTTTTAAAGTTATATAAAAGTTTAAGTATATTTAATTAAGGTTTTATAAAAAAATTATAAACGTAAGTGTATTAAAATAAATCGTTGATTTCAAAGATTTTAGAACTGACATATTTTGATAAATATTTTTGTTAAAACTATATGTAAGAAAAAATTTAGTCATTCTTACTCAAAGATTTCTAATGATTTTTATTTTGCTATATTTTTTACTACGTTTTGTATTATATCTTTATTTTAAAGTTTATATTTTTTTAAATCTATAAAATTTATAATTGAATATATCTGTTTTTATTATTAAGTGAATAAAAAAACTTTTACACGAGTTAATCACATAAAAATAGATTTGTAATAAATTTATTATTATTTTTACTCCGAAGCACAGTAGGTTAAAAGCTATATATTTATTCTGACAAAAACTTTAAAGAAGATAGGGAAAATACGTTAAAAATTCGAGCAAATCCATCGCAGCATGAAAGATCAGAGATTATTCTCCGCAAAAGAAAAAAAACTAACCGAGTTCTTTATGATTTAGAATTGTACTTTATTAAAAAGCCAATCATATATGCTGTTTGGTTGAGTGTACTCTGAAAGTCGGAAAGTAAAAGGAAAAGTGTATTTCTATTGATAAATGGTAAGTATTGTAATATAATATTATTAATAATTATATATCATTAAAATTATTATATATAAAAATATTTAAATCATAAATGGCCCAATACAAAAAAGCGTCTTTTTTAAGATGATTTTTTTTATGATCATCTAATTATTTGCGAGTTTTCATATAAATAGAAAAATTTATTATAAATTACTAGTAACAAAATATATTATTATTATTATATAATTATATTTAATAAAAAATTATAATATTTAGTGTAATTGTGATATAATTTTAATAAATAATTTTTTTAATGATATTCGTTTCATTATAACCTGACGCTCATTATATAATTAGAACGAAGACTAAGATCGTGTGGCCTCTCTTCTAAGTACTACACCGTCATTTCAGTCAGTGTGTGCAGCCTTCTTCGTTTAGGTTTTTGGGTTTTGGGCTGTCTAGAGAGAGCAGCCATGGCTGAAGAGACCATTGTTGTTCCTACTGATTTGCCTGTGAAGAGGCCCAGAGAGGAAGAAGAAAATGGGGTTTCTGCCTCGATTGCAACTATGGAGGTTGAGGGTAGCCAAGAACCTAACGGTATCTCCACTGTTATACCTGGATGGTTTTCTGAGATTAGCCCAATGTGGCCGGGTTAGTTTTCCTTCAAAATTATACCTTTCTTTTCTTTCTTATTTGAAATTGTATGATGAAAGGACCAAAGTAAGGATTTTTTTTCTTCTTTTTGATTCTTCATGCGCATGCAAATAAATTTTTAGCTGGTTTTCCATAGAAATTCATGTGTCCTTTAAGATGCTTTTCTGAGCTAATTACTGAGCTGGTTTTGATATGGTGAAATTGGATATTACAATCTGTTACCGCTAGTGTTAAACTTCCTATTAGTTTTTTTTGATATGTTGCTATTCGTTTAAATGCTCAATTGAATGTTGCTTATGCAATGGTTATGATTTTGAGGCTTCGTTGGATCAAACATCAATCCTTCAAATATTTGATAATAAAACTTCACTTAGTGTTGGGCAAAATGATATAAATGAAATGTTAGCCTATTTGGCCTTCCGCATTTCACTTACCTGCTATAGCTATTTGGAAGATAGGTCAAATCTTGCAACCCCCAGATGTGATGGGTAAGATGAGTCAGATAGAAGAGAGAGAAGCCCTGAGGTTATGGAGTGCTATACAAAATTATATTAGTGAAACCTTGGCCTATTTGCCCATCTTCCAAGCTTAAGTTGATGGGGAGGACCAACACAACCTTAACAATCCCGCCCCCCGGTATCATGCATTTTTTTACTTTGTTGGGAGGATGATATTCTTCAATGTGGCCTTCAACATTTCTATTATGTTGATTGGTTCTACAATTTAAACTCATGGCTGGAATTACTTGACATGTAGGAGAGGCTCACTCTTTGAAGGTAGAGAAGATTTTATTTCAGGGTAAGTCGGACTATCAGAATGTGATGGTCTTCCAGGTAATTGATGATCCAGGATCTCTAACTTAATCTTGTTTTTAACTTTGTCTGGATTTCATGACGACTTAGGTTCGGTGCTTTGATTATTGATTGCAGTCATCAACCTATGGAAAAGTTCTCATTTTGGATGGGGTGATTCAGCTCACAGAAAGGGATGAATGTGCCTATCAAGAAATGATCACCCACCTTCCTTTATGCTCAATTCCTAACCCAAAGAAGGTTGTTCTATGCTTGTCCAACTTAAAAGGATAAAGATGCTACTATTTTTAAATTTTAGCTCATAATAGGGGCCTTTTTTTTAACAAATAGTTGGAATGTTTTGTTTTGTCATTATCTGGTTGACACAGCAAGTTGTATCCATGCAGGTTTTGGTTATTGGAGGAGGAGATGGTGGAGTTCTGCGGGAAGTGGCTCGTCATTCCTCTGTTGAGAAGATAGATATATGTGAAATTGACAAGATGGTGGTTGACGTAAGTTGTTAGAACAAAACCTTGGTTTTCACTTTTCTTTTCTTCTTTTTTCCACCCTTATTTGACTTCACTTGATGCCCTTTTTTTCCCCCTTCCTGGTGCTGCTTATGTATGCATTAATGGCATGTTATATTTGTTTTGCCCTGTAATCAAACACTGACAAGCTCTTATTCTGAAGGGCTTAGTATCAATAGATTATTAGCCTACCCTTTTGGACATAAACAAAAATAACAATAAGAGTAAAGTAGATTTTTATAGCTGTGCAATATTCCACTTTATGATATGGGTCTCATATTATGTGATTCCACATTATATGCCATGAGGTCTTATCATCTTGGGCTGCATCGAACAGATTAATTATTTTCCACTTGTCCAGGTATCAAAACAATTTTTCCCTGAGATAGCAATTGGATATCAGGATCCCCGAGTAACACTTCATATTGGTGATGGTATGTTCAACTTGGTCTGCCTTCTTAATTTCCCTGTCATTTTTATATGCTTTTTTCTGCAGCCTAAGTCCTAAGGGCTTTATCTTAATGTTGCAGGAGTTGCATTTCTGAAAGCTGCTCCTGAAGGAACTTATGATGCAGTTATTGTAGATTCTTCTGACCCCATTGGTAATTAAATCTCTAAAGAAACATGCGTTTTTTTCTTACCCTGAACTTGTTAGCTGTGATAATATTTATGAATTCTGATCTTTAATTTTTAAACTTAGGCCCTGCGCAAGAGCTATTTGAGAAACCTTTTTTTGCATCAGTAGCAAAGGCTCTTCGTCCAGGTGGTGTTGTGTGTACTCAGGCAGAGAGTATATGGCTACACATGCACATAATTGAGGACATTGTGGCTAATTGCAGGCAGATTTTCAAAGGTTCTGTCAACTATGCGTGGACTACTGTACCAACGTACCCAAGGTATAAATTTCACAGGACTTTGGATTTGATCTTTGTTATTTATCTCTCTTCATCGTTCTCCTGCTCGTATGTATTGCATGGATGTGACTTTGTTTGTTCATAGCTAAGTAGTTTCTTCCCTGCAATTACCAACTTGTTAGGATCAGTGTTCAATAGTTGGTTTAGGAGTCTCATTCATTTATTTTTCCTAATCACTTATCCTTTTTCTTTAGAAAATTAATCTACCTTTTCTCCCAATTGAGACTCTGTCACTGCCAAAAGTTGCCCGTATGTTCTTTGATGCTAGTTTCGATCAATCTATTAATATTTTTAAAATGTATTTCAGTGGGTTAATAGGTTTTATGCTTTGTTCTACGGAGGGTCCACCTGTTGATTTTAAGCATCCTATTAACCAAATTGATGCTGAGGATAACGAGAAATCGAGAAGACCCTTGAAATTTTACAACCCCGAGGTATAAATATACTTTAGATGCCCTTTCTTCTTTTCCATCACTCAACATTTATGATTTTCTTACTTGAATGAATGTATGCATTTTCAGATCCATTCAGCTGCTTTCTGTTTGCCATCTTTTGCAAAGAAGGTGATTGAATCAAAGGCTCACTGAGGGAAATCTTAAACTGACAAGCTTTCAAAGTTGTGCGCATCTTTGCATGAATGATTTATCTTGCAATAAACTAAGTAATAAGTAGAGATTCAATCTGTTGTTTCTGAGTATGTCTTAGTTGAGGTTAGATAATCTTGATGATGTAAAAGCTATTTTGAGTTTTTCAATGTTACACACAATCTATAAGATATTTTGCAGTTCCCATTTCAATTTTGCGAGTAAATCGCTCTAAAATTTCCATGAACCAACCTCTGAAGTATTTTTTTTTTTTTTTGTATTTCTATATATGATAAAACGTAGATAAAGCAAGAACAGAGCACGTCCTTCAAGTGATGGTTGCCATCAATCAAGCAAATAAATCATCTAAACATACTGAAGTATAGAAAAGCGAACCAATTAAATTTGTTCTAGTAATTATTTGATAGTTGCAACTTCAGCGTAATTCTTTTTTTTTTAAGTAAAACAGACATCTTATGCTCATAGATATTCTGAAATTATTATTATTATTTTTTTGGAAGAGCGGTTCACCCCTACATTTATACCATTACTGCAGTCGCGCTAACAGATGTTAAATAACATGAGTACTCATGAACTGAGGGTCCAAAGGCCAAAGCAAATATCAATTTACAAGTAGATTAATCAATTTAAATTAAAAAAAAATTATTCTTATCTATTATATCTAATTGATTTTGAAGTTATAATGGGATTGAATTTAAATTTATATATTTTATAATTCATTATAATTTGATCAAAATTAAATAATTAATAAAATTATAAATAAATACATATGATATTATTTAATATCATACATATAATAATCATATTAAATTATTATTTTAATTAAATAATAATTAAAATAATAAAAAATATCTATTATAATTTAATTCTTCTATCATTTTTGTAATTCTTTTTATTATTATTATAAATAATAAATTTTATTAAATATCACCCATTTAAAATTAACATATATTTTAAATATTATATATATTTTATCAATAATAATAATTTATATGGGTTTCAAGCTCCAAATGTTATCCTATATGTTTAAATTTAGATTAAATCTAATTACTTATATTCTTTAATAGGATTGATTACATTGTAGATTAATTTTAAGTTAAATTTTTTTTAATCTAATTTGAATATAAGATTGAATTCGGATGAATAATAATAATAATAATAAATTCAATCCACCACTCCATGCAATTACAAAGAACCATAAGCAGTAAATTTTACTGGCAAGACTTGGCCATAAAAATATGATACAAACTTAACAAAACACAAATGATTTGATAAGTAGGGATGAAAATTATAAGACAATTTAAAAGTGTATTTTTAATTAAATATATTACAAATTTTTATTTTTATTTTTTCATTATTAAAATATCACACTAAAACATTGAGAGATTCACCTATCTTTAAAAATATTTTTTAATTAAATTTCTAATTTTTTTCTCCAAATAATTTTTCCAAAGCAAATAAAATATTATGACTTTTGTAAGTAAAAATATTTAAAAAAAATAATTGAAAACTCAAAATTTGTAAATAACCACATTTTCCTAATTTTCAAGTTTTTGAAAAAAAAAATCAATAAACCAATCAAGCAACTTATAAATGATTTGATTTTTTTTAAATCACCGAGTAATATTTTTACAGAATAATCAAAAACTATAAAACCAATTATTTTATCAAAAATTATAAATTATAAATCAAAATCCTTATGCCTTAACTAATGGGTGAAACGATGCAAAAATATCACGGTAATACAAACCGAATTTATGATTAACAAAGGGCACCAAAATTTGGAACAGAATATGGATTTCATTGTCCTAGACCACAAAATGTATTCAGTTTCCAATTAGATTACCCCATCTAGCTTGAGGCAATATTGCTTACAGCTGCCTAAGTCCTGTTAATGCCTCTTATCAGTCATTCATAACCCAACATTGAAACCTGACATTGAAGAACCAACCAATCTTCACATTCTAGTGTCAAGGTCTTTACTAGGAGGGACACTTGTTCATGGAAACATTGAAAAAGATTCAAGGGCAGCCAAAATTTTCTTAATCCATTCAACAAATAGTATGACCGGACTAAAATGCAGACAAGTCCACAAGCAGATAACGTGCAGAAAAGCAGAGGTGGGGAAGACGATAAACAGCTTTAATCTTCTTGAACCAGCTAAAAGAAGCTAATAGAACAGAAGCTGTTGCAGAATAATACAACAAAAAGTGCCGCGTGACCACTGTTTTCCTCATTCACTCAACATGCAGGAACAATATGAAGTAGATTGTTGAGCAGATCATAGAGGAAACCGTGAGCACAAACAAGCCGTAAGCGGCGAATTGATGCCATGATAGCCAGAGATCAGACCTCAAACCAAAACAAATAAATTTTAGGAAACTCTTATGCAAACACTGAAATAATACCATAATCAGAAAACTCATATAAAAAGCATATAAACAGCAATAAAGTAACAACTTAAGGTAGGAAAAGACCTCCAAGTTCGGGTAAGCCAACTCAAGTGGTGTCCAAAGCACCCTTTTGGCGGCCAAAACACTTCATAGAAGCCATCCAAATGCAAGTTCTAATAAAACCATCAAAATATCAACATAACTAATTAACTACACTCAAGCCCATTCAACAATTGTACTCAAACTACAATGTTGCCATGATGCCATCTTACAAGGTCAACCAAGCAATTTCTCCACTTTGTTTTCTGCATCAATCCCTGCAGTAATAATCCACAGTAAGAATGGATACAGAAAAATGTTGTTGCCTTTCAACTTTTTACTTGTAACTATGATCTTTTTCTCCTTATTTAATTACAAGCCAGTTTCATGATATAAAATATTTACAAGGAATATAGTGTCATACCCGTTGGTATAAGGTGACACACGACGAGCATGGCGATATGGAGGAGACCTGCTAAAGCTTCGACCATGTCGAGGAGGAGTTATGCTACGCCTCTTGGTGATCTCTTCCTATAAGGACTGTAGCTCCTACCACAACATTAAAAAAAAAATAGAACACCAAAAACATAAAATAAGTTCCCAGAAGACTTTACTATCTAAAAAATAAACTCTCCGAGAAAACTTTTTCATATTACTAATCGACTAACATTTACAAGTCAAATCCTTCTCCTATATCTTATCCCCAACATCATAGAGTAAAGAAATAGCTGTAAATGAGATATCATGATCAAAATCAAAAACATTAAATTAAAGGCCACCTTCAAAATACCATGAAATTATATGCTTAAATAGATATCAAACTCAAAACTACCCTTGAAAGAAGGGAGTGAAGAAAGCATACTTCCTCATAGCAAGTTTTTGACAGTTATCAGGGGCAAAAGAATAGGGGTGAAAAAATTTGACATGCAAACCTGCACCCATATCCATCGTAGCTGGGACTCCTATACCTGACCCCAAAAATTAATGAAATAATTTAAGAAAAATTTCTTTATATAAATGAGATCTCTTATGTTCCCAATATAAGTAAAGATATCATTGCCCAAACATAAAATGTGATCTTTTAATATACCACAGAGATTGTAGACGTTCACAAATGCTAATGTGAAATGGCTCATGAATGGAAGCTTCTAAAAAGAACAAGTATTTACAAGGTTTTAAGACTACATAGGGAGAAGGGAAAAAGCTGATAGGTAAACCTGTGCCCATATCCATCGTAGCTTGGACTCCTACGGCATCGAGGGGATGGACTTCGACGCTTCCCACTCCCCAAGCCTCGTGAACCAACACGCATGCGGCATTCTCGGGCAATATGACCAGGTTCACTGCATTCATAGCACTTGGAGTCTTCACCACCACCACGCCTCCCACCACGCCTCCCACTACCACCCTTAGAGTTGTGAGAGAGCTCCACACGCCAACCATTTTTTCCTGCATGACCAAGATTTGGGAAATTAGGTTTCAGGACATACGAAAATTCTTTATGTTTGGGTACAATAAAGGCGAGATACAATAACAACAAAAATGAGTCGCAACAAAAATGACAGATAAAGACGAGAATAATTTTCTGACCATCCAATGCTTGAATTGCATCAAGAGCATCCCTGCGATCATCGAATTCAATAAATGCATAACCTGGCGGTCTTCTTGCAACCCAGACACTGCACGATTTCAACAGTAAATAAACTAACCACTAAAAATTATACGTGCTTTAACCAGTTCGAAATCAAGAACTAGCAGTGTGGCACCTGCTACCCATAAAAATAGTAATTCACCCCCTCCCCCGGCTGCGGCGACAACTTCTTTATTACCAACTTTGTAAATTATTGCTTAAAAAATTACTTTTAATCAATATTACCTTCGAAGTACACCGAACATCCGAAATTCATCTTCTAGATCCCTCTCGCTGACTCGAGGGTCCAAATTGCCCACGTAAACTCGAGACATAATCACAAATCTCCTTTAATCTACGAACGAGGGGACAAATAATTCTGAAAATTATTAGTCTTGTTTCTTTCAAAAGAAACCCAATTTTAGCAAGTATACTACGCAAGAGATAGCAAAGAAATGTCATGAAAACTCGAATTAGAAAGAAAAAAAATGTTTTTTTTAAGTAAATACTACGAAACAAAACCGAATTCATCTTTGTCAAGGGACAATTTTCAATTAAACAAATCAAAAATAGGATAACTAACCACCTACGAATTGCACAAAGAAATAACATATTTAGGGTTTTACGGATGGCGAACGATACGGAATAATAGTAAACGAAGAAAATTTGAAAATTGAAGCTTACCTTGATGATTGAAAGCTCTCAAAAATTGTGACAATTTGCGACAATTTCTGGCACTGCGTGTGATCACAGAGCTCCCAAACCCTAAAAAATAGCGCTGGTCTTATAGACTTTGCCAGTCTACTGCGCATGATCAGATTACACTTTAATATTCCGTTCGTCTTTGTTTCTTTCCTTTTTTTATTTTTTTCCTTTTTAGTAAATTCAATTAACACAAATATTTTAATATCAAATTATCAAGGATATATATTTAAAGGATTTTGTGTAATTTTAATAGAATTTCCCTTTTACTTATTCGATCAATCTGCTTCAAATACACTAGGCTATTGGGCTCTCAGCCCATTTCCTACTCACACCCCCATTTTCTGTTACCGCAGAACCTACGTAAATAAAAAAATAAAAAAACTTTTCACACTAATGTCTTTAAACAAATTTACAAAAATCTTATCAGGAAAAAAGTCTCTTTAATCAAAATTACTTTTTCACTTAAGCATAATTAGAAAAATAGGAATGGATATTATTCAAATAAATATATGTATCGGCATAATGCTATTTTTCTTATAAAAAAAAGTCAAAATTTTGATATAAAATATGTTGATGCAAGTTTATAAAAAACAGTGTAGGAACAATATTAATGATAGCAAGAATCTTGGGTTGAGTCACAACGGACTGAGTCGCTCTCTTTAAGACGTTTGTGGCTCACGCCCGATTTAATTTATGACAAACACAATTGCCTCGTCGTCAGGGATAAAGCATGAGAATCTTAATCTCTGCATCTCGAACTTCACTGCTTGATGAAGACCGGAATGCTACACGAAAATTTGTTGCTCGGAAAACAAAAAAAAAAAAACTTAGAAATTGTAGAGAGAATTTTTTCGTAGGGAGATGATTGCGATTGTTGTGTATCAAATGAGAAAGTAAAACTCGCTTTTATAGACTTTAGAAGCAGATGGTAATTATGAATAAAACGGTAATGTCTAGGAATTAAGAGTGTAACGGCCATTACGAGTAATGAAGAGTAACGACCATTTTCGGATTAAAGGCAGTAACGGATAAACGGATATAATTTGGGACAACGGTACATATTCTTAATAAAAGAAAATAACTCTTTTTTGAATAAAGACAATGATTATTCTTAATAAAAAGAAAATAACGGTCATAAAATATATATATATATATATAACAACCATTTGTAAGTGTAAAAATTTTCCTTAAAAGAATATTTTACCAAAAAGGAAAATACCATTTCACTCACTCACACTTGCAGCTCAGACTCGAACTCGAACTCGAACTCGGACTCGGACTCGCTCGGCTACACGCGACGGCATCGGTCGGACAGGCGACGGGCAATGGCGGCGGCGGCCAGCGTGCGCGTGTGTGGTATCACATTTGCCTAGAGTCTCTCCCTTCCACAAAGTGGGTGCCCGTTCAGGGCAGTCTTGACCAACTCTCACTATTTATACCTCTTTAAAATAATATAAAAAAACAATGTGGGACAAGGCACATTTCCCAACAAAATTTTTTTAATTAAATTTCATCTTTTTCAACAATCCCCCACTTGAATTTTATATAAAAATAATTTTCATCGAACAGCTGATCAATTAAAATTATAAGATTGTGCAAGCGAAAAAGGTGTCTATCGACTTGAACCTTTGCATAGTGTTGATGCTTTAGAATATACTAGAGTAACTGTAGTTTTGAACTCTATCTACAACAATCATCACACACATGACCTTTCCAAGGTGTAGTTCGAAAAAGCCCGTGCTTTACGGCCGTACGTGTATCGAGTATAGTGAACGGCCTAGTAAATTTTGCCCAAAAAAATTTCCATAGGAGGCAGCCACACTTCCACATTCACGTAGGTGAGTCTATCAAGAGTACTCGTAGCTATATGTACTACACTCCCACAGAGTATAGAACTTCATTAAGAGTTTAACAATTAACTCATCCTTTTCTATCGCTTGAGGACTTCAGTGCTTCTAACAATATAGAATGGGATTTAATAAATAACATGATACATCTCGTATCATACGTGACTTGTTATTACCCTTTGAACTTATTTCTTGGGATCTCGATCCTATAAGTTGGGTTACCATCATAAGTGACTCTTCATTCTAGGCATTAATCCCGTTTCCTTTTGAGGTTTTGAAAACCTTCTCTTGGTAATCCTTTCGTCAAAGGATCGCAAATTTTCATCGAACGCATGATCACTCTTCTTTGCTCCCGTTGAGAGAAATTCTCTAGGTACTATGCTTCTGACGTATTTGTCGTCTCTTGCCGTTGTAGTAACGGTTACGAATCTTTGCAATAATAGCGGTACTATCGTGTGGATCAAGACAGTGGTATCGGTCTTTCCCTTAAAGGGATCTCGGCTAACAAACTTCTTAGCCAACCTGCTTCTTCACTAGCGGTGGCTAGTGCTATCATTCAGACTCCATTGTAGATTGAGCCAATATTGTTTGTTTCTTAGACTTCCGAAGCTTGACTCCACTTGGTATGTTAAAAATATAGCCACTAGTTGCTTTGGAGTCTTCGATAAAGTGTTCCAATGCGTATTTGTATCCTTCTAAAACACGGGAAACTTTTTATAATGTAATCCAAGGTTCATAGTTCTGTAAGGTATCTCATAACCCTTTCAATAGCATTCCAATGCTCTATACTAGGTCTCTTGGTAAACCTACAAGTAGTCCCACTGACATAAGCTATGTGCGGTCTAGTGCAATCGGTGGCGTAACGTAAGCTACGATGATGCTCGCATACTCGGTTTGTCTAACACGAGTCTCCCGGTGTTCTTGAACAACTTTACACTAGGATCAGGAGTACATGCGGGTTTACGGTTAAAAGTAATTATATTTCTTTAAGATCTTCTCAATGTAGTGAGATTGATCTAGAGAAATTCACTTTTCACACCTAGTTATTTTTATACCAAGGATTACACTCGCTTCTCCAAGAGATCTTTCATATCAAAATTAGCTCTTAACAACATTTTGACATTATTCACAACATAAATATTTGATCCAAAAATAAGCATGTCATCCACATATAAACATATAATAGTGCACGTATTATCTTCTAATTTATAATAAATGCATTTGTCACTTTCATTTATTTTTGAATCCATGTGAGATAACTAGATTATCAAATTTTTCATGCCATTGTAGGTGCTTGTTTTAGACCGTATAAAGAGATTTATCTAATTTACAAACTTTATTTTCTTGACACGGGATAACAAAACCTTCGGGTTGATCCATATAAATTTCTTCTTCTAAATCACCATTTAAGAAAGCGGTTTTAACATCCATTTGATGTACTACTAAATCATGGATAGCGAGCGAGAGAAAGTACACGTATGGAAGTTATTCGGTGTGGCGGTGAAAAAGGTATCAAAGAAATCTACATTTTCCCTTTGTATCCTTTAACACAAGACGAGCTTTATATTTTTTCAATAGTACCATCGGGTTTCAATTTCTTTTAGTATCCATTTACATCCAATGGTTTTGCAACCGGGAGGTAAGTCAACTAAATGCCAAGTCTTATTATACTCAAGTGAGTCCATTTCATCATTTATGGCTTAACTTTCCATAAGTTGGCATCTAAAGAAGATAATGCTAACTTTAATAGTTTGGGGATCTTCCTCACAAGGTATAAGCATAAAAATCGGACCCAAAATCCTTAAGTGTTCGAGAACTCGTTTACTTCTTCTAATTTCGGTGTTTAATTCTTCGGTTTGTTCACTAGTTCTAGTTATAGGTAAATTACTAGACGACGACATTTATTCTTAAATTTAAAGAAACCTATATTCGTAGAAATCGACATCATTTGATTCTATAACTACACGATCTTTTAAGTCGTAGAATTTATAAGCTTTACTATTCCTGACGTATCCTATGAATACACGTTCATATGCTCTACTAGCAAGTTTATTTCTTTTAGGATCAGGGATTCTAACATAGGCTAAACAACCCCAAGTTTTAAAATAAGTTAAATTAGGTTTCTTATTTTTCAAAATTTCATAGGGTGAAATTTTATTTGTAGATTTAGGCACTCTATTTATCACATGTGAGCAGGTTAATAAAATTTCTCCCACCAATAGGAGAAAGACCTTGAGGATTTAATAAAATTGCAACAAGCTGATTCAGTAAAAGTTCTATTTTTTCTTTCAGCTTTGCCATTCATTTCAGGAGAATAAGGTGCAGTTTTTTCATGAATGATTCCATGAGTTTTATAAAAATCATTGAAGATATTGGAATCATATTCGGTGCCTCTATCACTTCGAAACCTTTTTATTTTTCTGTTAAGTTGATTTTCAATCTCAATCATAAATATTTTAAACATATCAAATGCTTCACTTTTATTTTTCATTAGATATACATAAGTGTAATCTGATCAGTGATCTATAAAAGTTATAAAATAGCGTTTTGCATTTCTTGTTAAATTTCCATCAAGTTCACATATATCGAATGAATTAATTCTAAAGGTTGATTCTCTAACTCTGATTTATGTGAAGTTTTGGTTATTTTACAGCTTGACTACAAAATTCACATTTTTCAAAATCATTTAAAGATAGTTTAGGAATTAGTTCTAAGCTACTCGTATTTCTTTATTATGCGATTTATTAACATGACAAAGTCTAGCATGTACCAAATATTAAAAGAACTCAACATATAAGGTAAGAAGAGGTTTTATTAATTTCAACATTTAATTTGAACATGCCATCACATGGCGTACCCTTTCCCAACAAATATATTATTTTTAGTTATAGTATATAAATCAGGTATAGTTTGAGTAAACCCGACTTTGTTAAGAAGATAGCACGAAACTAAATTCTTTCTCATCTGCAGGTATACGGGACATCCTTCAAGATGGCCAGTCTTTCCCGGAGGTAAACTTCAAAACCACCTCACCAGTACCAGCAAGTTTAGTGGTGTGGGAGTCACCCAGCAGCACTTGCTTATCCTCAGAATCAGAATAGGATTTTGACATGTCTCTGTCATAGCAAACATCGCGAGAAGCGCAGTGTTATCACGCACCACTCGGATCCACCAACAAAATTGACTTGAGATATCATAGCAATAAGTTGATCTTCGGTAAGGTTTTGTGGGCGGGGCGATTCTGTTAGGCGGTTCCTAGCCAAGTGGCCAGGTCTATTACAACTATAACACATGAATGTGTTATTCCTTAAGGGGGGTTGAGGTCCATTCTGGGGAGGATAGTTTCTATTTCTATTTTGGTGGTTGCGGTTTTGATTGTTACTACGATTATGAGTTTTCATATTTCTACCTTTAGGTTTCAGAATTGTAGATGAGGGGTTTCTTATTGGTACTATTATTTGAGACTACGAGTACTTCATCTCTTTGGTCTTGTTTTCGAGCTTCTTCTTCTATTCTTAAACGGGTTATAAGACTTTCTAAAGAAAATTCCTTAGTTTTATGCCTAAGTGTATTCTTAAAATCTTTCCAAGCAGGGGGTAATTTATCTATTATAACAGCTACTTGAAATTGTTCATCTAAAGTCATACCTTCAGAAGTTATTTCGTGTGCTATCTTCTGTAATTCGTGTGATTGAGCTTCCACTGATTTGCCATCAATCATTTGAAACTTCATGTATCTACTAACAGCATACTTCTTAGTACCAGCTTCCTCAGTGTCGTATTTCTTTTGAAGTGCTTCCCAAATTTCCTTAGCAGACTTATCACAGTTATAATAATCATACAAATCATCAACTAAACCATTAAGAATATAGTTTTTGCGTAGAAAATCATTTTCAATCCAGGCGTGTAAAAATTTAGTTTCGGCTTCAGTAGGAGGATTGACTGTATTAGTTTTTCGATAGTAAAGAGCGAGAAACGACTTTTTTCATGGTTAAGAAAAACAACATTTTTTGTCTCCATCTTTTAAAGTGTAATCCCTCAAAACGGAATGGTTTGTTGAGATCAGCAGTTAGCATTTCAGTAGACATGGCAGATTGAATATCGTCTTAAAATTGTTGATGCAAGTTTATAAAAAACAGTGTAGGAACAATATTACCGATAACTTGAAAGTAACTGCTTGGGTTGAGTCGCGGACTAGGTCGCTCTCTTTAAGACGTTTCGCGGCTCTGCCCAATTTATGCAAGCAAACACAGCCTCGTCGTCCCCAGGATAAAACGCTTGAGAATCTTAATCTCGTCTTGAACTTCACGCTGATGAAAGCCGAATCTACACTGAAAATTTGTTTATGGAAAACAAAAAAAACTTAGAAATTGTAGAGAGAATTTTTTCGTAGTGGGAGATGATTGCTGATTGTGTATCAAATGAGAGCCGAAGCCCTCCTTTTATAGACTTTAGAAATAGTGTGGTAATTATGAATAAAACGGTAATGTCTAGGAATTAAGAGGTGCTGACCATTCGAGTAATGAAGAGTAACGACCATTTTTCGGATTAAAGGCAGTAACGGATAACGGATATAATTTGGGACAAACGGTCATATTCTTAATAAAAGAAAATAACGGCTCTTTTCCGAATAAAGAAGACAAAGCAGTCGCATATTCTTAATAAAAGAAAATATGTCATAAAATATATATATATATATATAACAACCATTTTGTAAGTGTAAAAATTTTCCTTAAAAGAATATTTTACCAAAAAGGAAAATACCACCTCACACACACGCACACGCACTCGGACTCGAACTCGAACTCGAACTCGGACTCGGACTCGGCTGGCTCGACGCGGCCTCGGTCGGGCAGACGGGCAGACGGACGGCAGCCAGCGGCAGCGGCGTGCTGCGTGTGGGTATCACATTTGCCTAGTCCTCTCCTTCCACAAAAGTGGAGTGCCCGGTAAATGATCCCAGCCAACTCCTCACTATTTATACCTCTTTAAAATAATATAAAAAAACAATGTGGGACAAGGCACATTTCCCAACAAAATTTTTTTAATTAAATTTCATCTTTTTTCAACAAAATATAGATAGGATCAAAATATATAAATATATAAATATAAATATATCACCTTTAATTTTAAAAAATATATTATTAAAAATACGTTAATTATATAAATATTAATAAAAATGTTAAGATATTATTTGATTTTTGATATTAGTATTTATAATATATTTAATATAAATAGATCATAAATGATAATAAATTAACTGTTAATACTAAACTTAATTTAATTTTAACCTTGATTTGATAAATAAAATCTCATAAATTTTAATTCAAAATTTTAAACGGTATCAATTACGATTGATCTTAAGAATTTATCTTTAACATATTTGTAAGGATTATGAGTGTTGGTTATTTTCGTAAACAAAATATTTATCTATAAATTTGTTTTTAGACCTGTTATTAAGTCTATCAAGAAAAGTCAAACAAATGTTCGAGTTCTAGATAATTATAATTCAGGTATATCTTTGATAATTACGACACATAAGATTACATTTATGCATTTAATAACACATGCTTATAAATCTGAATTTATTTTTAATACTAAAATATGGAATAAGATATGCTAAAAGATATTAGATAAGATATACTTTAAAATAAGATATGCTAAAAGATATTAGATAAGATATACTTTAAATTATATTTAAAATTCTTATCATAAAAGATAACATAAAATCTATTTTTAAAAGATATTAGATAAGATATACTCTAAATTATAGTTGAAATCTATAGCATCAAATATATTTTAAAAGATATTAGATAATATATACTTTAAATTATAACTAAAATCTTACCATAAAAGATAGCATAAAATTTATTTTAAAAGAAATCTATTTTAAATGGGAGTTATCTTAATTAACGAGAATTACTAACCATATTTGTAATAGAAGAGATATTTATCAATTACATAGGATTAAAGATTTTAATTTTTCCTATAAATAAAAATCATTGCTTGTTTTTCAATTAACCACACAAGAGCATTATTTTAATCTTTATAATTTCTCTATCTTGTTTTACAAATATAAGATCATAATTCTTTAGGCTTATTTATTCAGTTAATCTATCAAATATTGGTGATTGTGTTTGATTGATTAATAAACTTAATTATTTTATGATATTTTGATAATATGTTCTTATGGCTTCTTATTTATTTTTGTTCTTAAATTGTTAGATCAAATAATTTATTTTTGTCATATCATAATTATTTAATTTGATTATTAATCTTTAAAGAAACTATTTTTATTGAACTTGTATTTGATCTTTTTGCTTTAGGATTTGCTAGTTGATTTAATTTAAATGATATATGTTTTGAATCATCTAGTTATGATTATTTATTATTAAATCTGTTCTAGAACACACATGAGCACTTGTGTTTTTATGCTAACTATTTTGCAGTTACTTCGAAAACGTATCTAATTGGCGGAAAGTTTATTGGAACGTTGGTTTGAAAACCGCTCATGTTAATATTAGAAACTATGAAAACAAAGCAGGAGCTCGTAAGTAGAGTACATTAGGGCAGTATCTTAGGGAGGGTAGCATAAGACCAAGTTTGTACTTGAATATTTAATTTTCATAGTAGAAAGTTAGGTGGTCCGGTGATTTTCTTCTTAAGTCATGGTTGTGGCCTAAGTTATTTCCACCTAAAAATATTGTGTGTTATTATTTTACTTCCGCACCTTATTCTTACACGTGATTGCATGTGTGACTGCTTTGTTTAGGTTATTAATTTATAAATTGATAAAAATTAAAAATAAACTATTTACTTCCTCTAGATTAATGAGGTCCATAATTTATAAACTCTCAATATTTGTTTTTTTAAATGTATACTTTATAATTAATAATTTTATTGTTAAATATTTAATCTATATATTTAGATTTAATTATATTGAATTTTTTATTTATTTGTATGAATGAATAAACGAAAATATTTACATTTTAATAAATTATAAAAAATTATAAATTAAATATAATTGCGAATTAGTTGTATTACATGTTATTGCATTAAAATAATAATAATAATATACATATTTATTAATAAAATTAATTTTTTGAGAAAGAATTCTTTATTTATTATTATACAAAATATTACTATTTATCTGTAATATTTTTAACTTAAAAGGACAAGTATTTTTTCATAAGTTTGAAAATTATTTGAAAAACATAACATTTTTTATTAATTCACATGTATAGATATAATATGAATATAATACATAAAGTTGCTAACAAGGGACACATGATAGTGATGGATGTATATAAAATTGAGGATTGGTTTATTTTTTATTTTAATTCTTGATAAATAAAATTATAAAAAGTATTTTTAAAAAAATTATAATAATAATAATAACACTTTTAATAATACTAAATTAGTCCAATTGAATGTCAATTAATATTAAATAGGTTTAATAGTGAAAATATATTATATGAACATAATAATATTATTTTTCTAATACAAGTTTTAAGAGTGTTAACAAAATAGGTTGTTATGATAAAAAATTAGAATTGACAATTTTTTTAAAAATATATTAAAAAGAAAAAATGTGCGAGTAATTCGTAAATTTTATTTTTTTATAAAAATGTTTATTGAAAAGATATACATAGATATCTTTTTAGGTGTCATACATATTCCTAGGATCAATGCACAACTTTTTTATGAATCAACAAATCAAATTCTTAATAAATATATTTTTATTAAAAATATTTACAATAATGAAAAAAATCAAGAAAGAATGGAGAAAAAAAATCAAAGTATAATTCACTTTATTTCGACTATAAAAAAATAACTTTGTCATATTAATAATAATAGATCACAAACCCTTTTTGATTTATCCTACTTGTCACAAGCATATGTATTTTACAAATTATCACAACCTCCAGTTTTTAACTCATACTTATATAAGTTAAGATCAGTCTTTGAATATAATGGATCATCCCATTTTATTAAAAAAGAAATACAGAATTATTTTGTTGTATCACACGAAATATTTCATTCCGAATTAAAACATAAGAACATTCATAATTCTGGAATGAATCAATGGAAAAATTGGTTAAATAGTCATTATCAATATGATTTATCTACGATTAAATGGTCTAGATTAATCTCCCAAAAGTGGATACATAAAGTTAATCAACACTCTATAAAAAAAAGTAAACATTTAAACAAATATGATTCATATGAAAAAAAACCACTTTATTAACCAAATTAACCAAGAACAAAAAAATAATTTTAAGGCAGATTCATTATGGAATCAAAAAGAAAATTATAAAAAACAATATAAATATGATCGTTTATTATATCAATTTATATCATATGAATCTATTAATTATGAAGACAAGAAGAACTCATCTATTTATAGATTATCATTCCAGGCAAATAAGAACCAATAAATTTTTTATAATTATAGCGAACAGAAACAAAAATTAGATAATATGCTAGAGGGTATTCCTTTCAATAATTATCTATTCGAAGATGATATTCTAGATATAGAAAAAAAAGGATAGAAAGTATTTTGATTGGATAACTCTTCGTTTTTGTCTTACAAAAAAGGTCGATATTGAGACCTGGATTAATATTGATCCTCACATGAATAATCAGAAATATACTAAGACCAATAAAAGTAAAAACAATTCTTAAATAATTGAGAAAATCAATAATAAAAGTCTTTTTTATCTTACAATTCATCAAAATCCAAAAATAAGTCTACCCAATAAAAAAACTTTTGGATTGAATGGGAATGAATAATGAAATACTAAGTTGTCCCATATCAAATCTGGAACTTTGGTTCTTCCCAGAATTTGTGATACTTTATAATGTGTATAAGATTAAACCCTGGGCTATACCAATCAAATTACTTCTTTTAAATTTGAAAATATATGAAAATGCTAGTGAAAATAAAAGTATCACGAAAAAAAAATCTATCGAATTAGAAACATAAACCAATGAGAAAAAGAATCTGAAACAAAATCTATAGGCCAAGCAGATTTTGACTCATCTCTACCCAACCCAGAAAAAGAAGTTGTAGAAAATTATGCCGGATCAAAGATCAAAAAAGAGAAAAATAAAAAACAATATAGAAATAACAGAGAAACAGAGTTGAATTTCTTCCTAAAAAAGTATTTGTGTTTTCAATTGAAATGGGGTGGTATTTTCAATCAAAAAATAATGAATAACGTTAAAGTGTACTGTCTCCTACTTAGACTGATAAATCCATAAGAAATAACTATATCCTCTATTCAAAGGGGGGCCTGTTATCAAGTCGATCAAGAAAAGCCGAACAAATACTCAAGTTCTAGATAATTATACTCTGGATATATCTTTTATAACTACGATACATAAAATTTTATTTATACATTTAATAATACATGTTCATAAATCTAAGATTATTTTTGGTACTTAAATAATTTTTTATATGTCTCAATATTTTTAAGATGTGATTTAAAAAATATTTTTAATTAAATATTTAAATAGACCTTGAATAATGAATTCTAAAATATTTTAATCATAATGTTAGTAAGTTATCATTATTTATATATATACATACATATAGTGTTAGAGTTAGTGGGTGTGATAATAGGAAAAGCTACTACAAAAGTAAAATTATACTGCAACTGTCCATCTACCTCTCAAGTGCTTTTTACTACTTAAAAGAAAAAAAATATCAAAAAAGGTGAACATGAGAAGGAAGGCAACAAGAATTTATATATAATTAAAATTAAGAGTAATATAATCAATATATATATATATATATATATATATATATATATGAAATTGACGACTTGTATATGAAATTGACGACTTGGAGACAATAGAAGTAACTTTCAAGTAATTTATATATATATATATATATAAAGGAATTAGAATAATTGCATCATGTAGTAAAGATAGTTAATATATAAGTAATATGATTAAGTAAGTAATATATATTAATTTATAAAGCATTGATAAAAGTGTTTGATATTTTGATAATATGTTTTTATGGTTTTTTCTTTATTTTTGTTCTTAAATTATTAGATTAAATAATTATTTTTGTCATATAGTAATTATTTGATTTGATTATTAATCTTTAAAGAAGTTATTTTTATGGAACTTATATTTGATCTTTTTAGTCTAGGATTTACTAGTTAATTTAATTTAAATGACATATGTTTTGAATCATCTAGTTAGGATTATTCATTACTAAATCTGTTCTAGAACACACACGGGCACTTGTGTTTTGTGCTAACCTTTTTGCAGTTACTTCGAGAACGTATCTGATTGACGGGAAGCTTATTGGAACCTTGGTCTAGAAACTACTCACATTAATATTGAAAATTGTGAAAACAGAGCTGGGGCAAGTAAGTAAAGTACATTAGGGTAGTATCCTAGGGAGGGTAGCATAAGATCGAGTTTGTACTTGAACATTTGATTTTCATAGTGGAAAGTTAGGTGGTTCGATGGACTGGTGGTTTTTCTCTTAGGTCATGATTGTGGCCTAGGTTGTTTCCACCTAAAAATATCGTGTGTTATTATTTTATTTCCGCACTTATTTTTACACACGATTGCATGTCTGACTGCTTTGTTTAGGTTATTAAATTATAAATTAGTAAAAATTAAAAATAACATATTCACCCCCCTCTAGGTTAATTAGATCCATAATTTATAAACTTTCAATTGGTATCAGAGCCGACACTAGACACACTTAGGGACACACACACTTACTTATGAACCAAATGAAAGAATGTGAGTCATCTGTTAGACCCCACTCTTTGATGGGTTTAATTACCCTTACTGGAAGGCTCGTATGCAAGCTTTTCTCAAACAAGATGAAAAAGTCTGGGATGCTATTCTTGATGGTTGGGAACCACCTTCGGTAACGAAAGATGATGTAATAATCATAAAGCCAAGAAGAGATTGAACCACTGAAGAACGCACCCTTAGTGGGGCAAACCAAAAAGGTCTAAGCTCAATATTTGCTACAGTGTCGATGGATGAGTTCTGTCGCATCTTCGACTGTGAGACTGCTAAAGATGCATGAAATGCACTTGCTCTTGCTCATAAAGGAACTTTCCAAGTAAAATAAACAAAATTGAGATTGCTAACATCTGAGTTTGATTCCATTAAAATGAGCAACAACAAAACTTTTGGTCAATTCTATGCTTGTTTCTGTGATATCACTAATGCTTGTTCAAACCTTGGTGAGAAAATTCCACAACCTATACAAGTACGCAAACTCCTAAGTTTTTTAACAACAGACTATAAGATGAAAGTTACAACGATAGAGGAAAGCAAGAATGTAGACACACTAAAAATTGATGAACTTGTCGGGTCAATCCAAACCTATGAGATTTCTCTTGATCCATCCAAAAAAATAAGGATGTGGCATTTAAAAGCTCCAAAAAGGACATCTTTGATAGTGATGATGATATGAATGACGAGTCACTAGTCTTGTTAGCACGAAAATTTAAGAAGTTCATGAAGAAGAAGGGTCAACAGAATAATCATTCCAACAAGGGACAATCTAGTCGATCGAATAACCGAAAGTAAAGGGAAATCAAGTCTCCTAGCCTTGATAGTAAGAAAAGTAAGCCCACTAGTCCTCAATGCTTTACTTGTGGTGGATTTGGTCATATTTCTACAGATTGTGCTAATAATAAAAAGAAATTTGGAAAAGCCTTTAATGCTACATTCAGTGACACAGAAAGTGAGCAAGACAAAGCTAGTAACTCAGAGGATGGTGGCACTAATTATTGTGCCTTCACCGTAACTACCAAAGCACATTACAATGACTTCGACCTTAGCTCGGATGAAGAAAATGAGGAAGTAAACTCTTCTTTCTTACTGTCTAAGTTTAATGTATCGAATTATGAGGAATTATTCATGGATTGTTTAGGTGCCAGGCAAGAGAGAGATAAATTGCTTGTGGAAGTAACTAAACTTAATGATATCATCAATGTTCACACAACAAATTCCTCTAACCTAGAGAAAGATACAAAGGAATTGTCTAATCATATTAATGCTTTGAATATGAGACTTGCAGAAACCATTGAGGAAAACAAAAATATTAGATAAGAACTTAGTATTACTAAAGAAACGATGAAGAATTTGACCATTGGTGCTGAAAAATTAATCAAAGTCCTAGACTATGGAAAGCCACATGGAGATAAGAGAGGTCTTGGATACATTGATGAATAATCAACACCTTCATCATCCAAAACGTAATTTGTAAAACCCACTATTGCTCAGGCAGGGAAGGTAGTTTTTGAACCTTATCATTCTAAGAAAATTCAGTTTGTTCCCATCTATCATCATTGTGGTAGGAAAAGGACATATTATACCTAAGTGTAGATTTATTTATGCTTATGATTCTATCACGAATACAAATGTTTCTAAAGCACCTCAAAAAATTTCAAAACGTAAAGTTTTCACTACAAGAACTACACAAAAAGAGGAACATAAGAAACCGGTAACTCAAATGTCCAAAATTAAAAAAGGATGGGTTAAGAAATCTGAGTTGTACTGTTTTATGGCCCATATAGCGTTTAAAGCTAAATCAAATACCGCTTGGTACTTTGATAGTGGATGCTCTAGACACATGACGAGGAATCGTTCTTTGTTTAAAACCTTTAAGGAATACAATGAAAGAACAATTACCTTTGGTGATGGTAAAACATCTAAAATTATTGGAAAAGACTGTTCAAATAGAGGGTATCCCTAAACTTGATGAAGTTTTATATGTGGAAGGACTTAAGGCAAACTTTATTAGCATAAGTCAAATATGTGATAGTGATTTTAATATGCAATTTACAAACAATCACTGTATTGTAACAGATCAAAAGGGTGAATGTATGATTAAAGGAATCAGATCACATGATAATTGTTATTGTATTGATACATCACCCATAATAACATGTAACCTAGCTAGCAATGACTCAACTAACTTGTGGCATGAAAAGCTAGGTCATATGAATTTTAAAGATCTGGTTAGATTAAGTAAAACTGAGACTGTGCGTGGTTTACCTATTCTTTCAAAAATTGAAACATCTGTATGTGGACCATGTCAATTGGGTAAACAAATTAGGATTGCTCATAAGAAGATCAAGAGTATAAATACAAACAGAGTATTGGAATTGATACATATTGACCTTATGGGTCCTATGAGAACAAAAAGTATTGAAGGTAAGAAATATATCATAGTTGTAGTAGATGACTTTTCTCACTACACGTGGGTAGACTTTCTTAGAGACAAGTCAAATGCTTTTGAGTTCTTCATTTCATATTGTACAAGAGTGCAGGTTGAAGCAGGTGACAAAATAGTAACCATCAAGAGACTGAGAACAGACCATGGAAAAGAGTTTGAAAATACCAAGTATGCTGACTTCTGCAAAGAACGTGGTATTTTTCACGAATTCTCTGCTCCTATCACATCTCAACAAAATGGAGTAGTTGAAAGGAAAAATAGGATACTTCAAGAGATGACAAGAGTAATGATGCATGCCAAGGGAGTCTCCAAAAGGTTTTGGGTTGAAGCTATAAATATTGCATGTCACATTATAAATCGTGTATATCTTCGCCCAGGTACAAACCAAACTCTCTATGAGATATGGAGAGGTAAAAAACCAAATCTAAAATTCATGCATATTTTTGGAAGTAAATGCTATATACTTCGAGATCGAGAACAATTGGGTAAGTTTGATTCAAGAAGTGATGAAGGTATATTTCTTGGTCATTCCCTAAATAGTAGAGCCTTTAGAGTCTTCAACTGTAGAACTAATGTAGTTATGGAATCTATAAATGTCGTTATAGATGATGGAGGTAAGCAAATTACAAGTGAAAAAGTTAGAAATGAAGAAAATTTCACAACACCTTAATTAACAATGACCAGTGACATAATTGGAATAAAAGAAGAGGAGTTGAAGGAAAGTGAACAAAAGAAGGAAGAAGCATCAACCTCATTAATGATAAATCCAACTCGAACTTCAAAAAATCATCCTATTAAGAATATAATTGGAGTCCTAATGCAAGCATGGTAACAAGTGATAAGAGTCAAATTATTGCATTTTTGTTATAATTTAAATGTTGATATTTGTGTGAAAATTACGTTTATTTGATTATTTAATCCACAAATGTCATTTCACGGGTATTTCGTATTTAAAGTGCAATTTCAGGTAAAATCATGATTTTGGAGAAGTTTGGGACAAATTTCAATGAACGGGATTGAGTGCAAATAAAAAGAAAACAAAATTTCAAAATTTGGAATTTTGCCGCCGGCGAGAATATTCTCGCCATCGGCAAAAACCTTACGGAGAATACGTTGAAAATCACGCAGGGAGCACGGATTTTGGCAAAGTAATCTCGCCGTCGGCCAACTTAACCTCGCCACCGGCCACAGTAATCTCGCCGTCGGCGAGATTTAGAGGAACAAAAGGCGTAACTTTTCCAGAAATCTCGTCGCGGCGAGAATGATGTCGCCGCCGGCGAGTTTCGTCCGAAAACACATTTTTTATTGTGTTTTGTTCCAAAATTGCCCCCAAACCCTAGATCTATATATACAATATGATGGAGAAAGAGGGGGACGGCAAAGAGAACAGATTTGAGTCATTTTTGGAGGAGAAAAGGCCATTTTGGAGAGAAAGTTTGGAGAAACTTGAAGGATCATCACCATTGTTGCTACCAAGTCTTCATCTTCAAGAGTTTTTCATCTCTTCTCCTTAGCCTTCATATTCTGCATTTTATTCAGATTTTTTATTCATGAATTCAATTGAAATAATGGTTGTTCTTATTTCCGTTATGAACTAATTCGTTTTTGCTAAGGCTATGATGTAGTTGAATCAAGGAAATCTGATTTCTTTTGTTATTGTTATATGAGTTCATTGTTTTCAAGTTGAGTGTTTATTTCCATGCTTAATGCTTTTAAATTTCTGGCCAAGATTTAGATGATTAGTTGCATTATATTGAGACCGAGAGGAGATATGTAATGAATGCTTCTTGTGATAAATACCGTATGTTGAATGCGAGTGTGAGAACTAACACATGATGTATGTGGTTAATCTAGAAATTCCATAAATCTTAATGTGCTTGTTTGTGATTAAATTTTCATAGAAATATAGTTGATTTTCATAGATAAGTAATTCTAATATAACTCGAGAGAGAGTATTAGGTAAATTTGGGTTTTTCAACCATCACTTTTAGCTTTGATTCTCATATAACATGACTTGAAATCGGATTGAATTGATTTAGCGAAATCAAATGCCTTAGCGTTTTTAATCATTTGTGAACAACATTAAATTTTGTTATTTGCGTTTAGTTTTATGTTAATTTGCTTTTAAAACAATTTCAACAATTTGGTTTTCAAATAAAATTAGGGTTAGTCAATTTCGGTACTTAGTAACGCCATTCCTTGTGGGTTCGATATCCGTACTTTTGTACACTTTATTACTTGAACGATTTGTACACTTGCAAAAATAAGCATCAACAAGAAGAATAGACGAGGTAACTCATTTATGCTATATTTCTCATTTTGAACCAAAAATATATGAATGAAGCCCTTAGGGATGAATTTTGGATAAATGCCATACAGGATGAGTTAGCTCAATTTGAAAGAAATCATGTATAGGTATTAGTACCTAAGCCTAAAAACAAAAATGTTATTGGAACAAAATGGGTGTTCAAAAATAAATCTGATGAGTATGACATTGTTGTTAGGAATAAGGCTAGGTTGGTAGCTCAAGGCTACAAACAAGTAGAAGGAGTTGACTTTGATGAAACATTTGCACTTGTCGCTAGACTAGAGTCAATTAGGATTTTACTTGCCATTTCCTGTCACATGAAGTTCAAATTATATCAAATGGATGTTAAGTCTGCCTTTTTGAATGGATTTCAGAATGAGGAGGTATACGTTGAACAACCAAAAGGATTTGTTGATCCGAATTTTCCAAATCATGTTTACAAACTCAAAAAGGCTCTTTATGGTTTGAAACAAGCTTCATGAGCATGGTATGAGAGACTTACCAACTATATTTTAAACAAGGGATTTATTCAAGGGGGAGTTGATAAGACTCTATTCATTAAAAGGAGTAGTGACGAGATCTTTATTGCTCAAATTTATGTGGATGACATAGTTTTTGGATCCACATCTAGTACACTAGTGGATGATTTTGTGCATGTTATAACAAATGAATTTGAAATGTCTATGGTAGGTGAAATGACCTTCTTCCTTGGTTTGCAAATCAAACAATTTCGTGATAATATATTTATTTCTCAAACCAAGTACGCCTGTAACCTTGTTAAAATGTTTGGTCTTGAAACTAGCAATCCATTACGGACTTCTTTAGGTACCAGCACAAAAATTACAAAGGACATTCAAGGTAAAAGTGTTGATCAAACCCTTTATAAGAGTATGATAGGTAGTTTACTTTACTTCACTGCAAGTAGACCTGACATATGTTTTAGTGTTGGTGTGTGTGCCTGTTATCAAGCTGACCCTAAGGAATCACACTTAGAGAATGTAAAGAGAATCATCACAAGATATGATTCCCTTATATTGTGATAACTCTAGTGCTATATGTATTTCTAAGAACCCGGTTCAACATTCTAGAATTAAGCACATTGACATTAGGCATCACTTTATTTGAGAATTAGTTGAAGAGAAAATAATGACACTTAAGTTTGTACCTACTGAGAGACAATTAGCTAATATATTCACTAAAGTCATAGACACTCAAAGATTTGAATATCTTAGAAGTACCTTAGGAATTTCTCCCTCAAATTGAATTTCAAATTTTATTACAAAATAATAATAATAATAATAAGAAGAAGAAGAATAACAAAAAATAAAAAATAAAAAAATAGCATCCTTGTCTAGCTGATGAGTGCTCAAAAAGCACTAAAATTACCATGATTTTATGCACATTAATTGATTAAAAATATATATATTTATATGTTTTATCATATATTTATATAGATTTGTCTTTTTCAGAATCACGGGTATTTTTATTGTTTTTCAGGTATTTTTGCTTTAAAACATAACTTAAAGACTCAAAGAGGAATACTGGAAGCAATACATCACAAATATATTAATAAATAAATGAGGAAAGGTCAACAAATATGGAAAAATTGGACAAAATGGGTCAAAAATGTCAAAAATGAGGAAAACGTGCACGGAGCTGCCCAACCCGCGCGCGTCAGCGTCCAGCCGCGCGCAACACGCCCAAACCGCGCATGCAGCTCCTCACTCCCACGCGCGCCTTGCTCCAGTTCCGCGTGCGCCGCTGCCATGTCGCCCCCCACATCATACTGATGTCAGCAATCATCACTCCGCGTTTCCACCATTTTTTCACCCACTTTTTCTCTCCATCCTCACCTATAAATACCCCATTCTCTTCACTTCAAAACACACTTCTCTCCTCTTTCTTTCTCTCTATTTCTTAGTTTTTAGTTTTTTTTTAGTTTTTAGTTTTTTTTTAGTTTTTAGTTAGTTTTTCTTGGTTTTAGAGTTCTTCTCTTTTTTGAGAAGAACTAACTATGTTTTTGTAATTTATTAGCTTTTTGATTCAATAAATGAGAGTGCAAATTCCGCTTGGAGGTTTTCCAGCAACGGGAATAGCATCGAAATTCTGTAAGGATTTTATTTTCTTTGCAGTTATTTTTTATGTTTTATTCTTACATGTTATATTTAATTTTTCTGTGATTAAATTTAACTTTGCTGGCTGTTTGTAAACATCATATAATAATAACGTTGTTATGCTTGCGAAATATTAAATAGGTAAAAATCTTTAAAATGAATTGATTTTATTTTTATTCAAGAATTTATATTAAGAATGTTAGAGAGAAATATATTATTTTTCATTACAAACTTAAATCTGAAAATTAGATTTTAAGGTTCAGTTATCCGATCTGATTTAGAGTAATGCTCTTTTATTTGTTGGTATAATCGGCCAGTAGTTAGAGTGAAGCTCTATTTCAAAAGTTTTTATAAGAATTATTATCTGAAAATGTATTGACAACATGTTTTCAATAGTGATTTTAAAACTTGAAAGTTAGCACTCGGATAACTAAATTCTTAGGTTTAATTTGGACACCTTAAATAAAGTTTAAATTGTCTAACCCCACCAAAGGTGACATTTAAATGGTTCATTTTCAATCTCTTAGAAAAAGAAATTAATTTAATTAACCAAATTAGTTATCAACCCCACACATAGGTGTTAATTGATTTGTTTAGTTAACAAAGAATATCTAACCCCACCAAAGTTGGTATTTATATAAAAAAAAGAGAATCAATAAATATCAATTCGTATCTTTAATAACCTAAATAATATGAGCAAGCATAATTAACTTAGTTATTATATCCATAAATACCCCACTGTTATAAATGATAAAATTTGCGTAAATGTTTATTGAATCTATGTTTATTTTTATTTTATTAGGTAAGAAAACACAAAACCCAAAATATCGTGACAAGATGTTTAGGATTTAATTTCGTTTTTAAAAGTTTGAATAATAAATTAAAAACCACATACATTCCTTCCTTAGATCGACCTTGGGAGTATACTTATCATTTTCTACGAAATGATTTGTGCACTTGCGAGAGTTTTATAAATATATAAAACCAAATGAAGGGCAGGATCGGCGATGTCGGTTCTGCCCGATCAAGTTTTTGATCAACCCCCAACCAGCTTCTTGCTAGTCCCTTAGCAAGAGAAGCGATAAAAACTAAAAATTAAACTATCCGAAATCACTTCCGTGGATTGACACGGTTGCATTTAGCCTATGCAACAAGCCTTTAAACCCCTAGGTTGCCCTAGTGGACGAGTTTGAGTCTCGTGAGGGTTTTCAGTAATGGTACCCACAAACGTTGAACTAAATGTAAAAATTAAAAGAAATAATAACAACAATCAACTTAAAAACTAAAATTACAACAAAATAAAAAATTAACGTTTAAGAATAAAAGAAAACAACATATCACAAAAATGTCTCATACTTTTTAATCTCCTTTAAGATCATAATTAAAATCTCAAGCATAAGTTATTTTAATCTTTTTAAACAATCATGATTTATTATAATAATTAGTCGAAAATCATTTTCATATTTCATATAAAAAATGTATCAATTTAATTTCACCCAATTTCAGTGTCATAAATCCGAATTCACTTCGACTCTATTCCTCACAAGTCAATACTCTCAAAACACTGAATCCTATGGGTTCAAACACTCATACTAATTTATATGCGAAAGAGTTGATGTATAGAAATGAACTAATATGTTCGCATATGTATAAAGAATAAAGGCTCAAAGTGTTATTTTGACGTTGATCTCATGGAAGGAATCAAATGTATAAATTATAAAGATATCATATATAAAAATTATTTTCATGCATAAATCAAACTCATTAAGAAAAAATTTCAAGATATATGCCTTTTACAAATGAAGAAAATGCAATGACTTTTTAGGGAATTACTTCCTATATCTTTCTTTTGTAATTAACCTTTACTCACAACTTTGTAGGCAATATGTGTCATAGTGTGTAGATTATACTATATATTCTTTCTCTCTATATTTTTCTGAAGATATTTTTCAATATATATCATTTTTTAGAGAGGCAACCCATGTACAAATTGTACATTTTTTTAGGATTTTGGGTAATGTAGATCATAGTATGTAGATTATACTATATATTCTTTATCTCTCTATATTTTTCTGAAGATACTTTTCAATATATATCATGTTCTAGAGAGTCAACCCATGTACAGATTGTACATTTTTTTTAGGATTTTGATGAGTGGTTAATTTTGTGGCTTTTCTGTTTGATCTTGGTTTAGGTAACCCCAGATATGTCTTTTTTTTTTGTAACAGTCATGCACGAATGAGATAAAAGCATATACTATCAATTTCTACTCAAATCATTTAATCTAAGCAAAAATAATAATAAAAAATATACGACACTCTATTAAGATGAGAAAAAATTCATACATTCAATGTTAATGCCTATAGAGATCATCTAAGAATTTGAAGAAATAAGAAATGTGTTTGGAGTAGAAAAAAATATATATTTCACTCTGAATAAGGGAAATTAGGCTCAAATTATATCTCACAAAGGTAGTCTCTACTAAAACAAATTCATAAACACCGATTTTGGGTTTAATATAATTTCTACATCTTATCAAGAAATACTAGTTATGACAAAAATTAACTAATTATTAAAAACAATTACAAAATATTTCATGATATGTTTTCAAAAATTAATCTAACAATACAAAAGACTTAACTATTTACTTAAATTTGATTTAAAGAAATGATAAATTTTTGTGAGAATTTTTTTTTTAATTCCAAAAATTACTAAATCACACAATAAAAAAAATAAAGCCAAACACAATAAAAATGAAAATGTGAAAAAAAATTATTATTTTTTTTATTTTTTAATTAAGCATGGTAACTTTTCACCACCCCTAACCTAAAACTTACATTGTCCTTAATGTAACAACTATAAATTAAAGATAAAGAGAAAAGAGAGGAAATATTACCTATTTCTTGAGAATGTTGCAAGTAGTGATGGAGAAATGCAGGTGCATCTATCATGTTCATTAAAGTGCACACAAACAGATCGTTGTGAACTTCTAACATCTCAACAAAATTTTTTAGTTTTAACAATTTTTAAAATTATTCAAATGTAATTAAACTAAAATAAACAATAAAACAAAGAAGAGGAAATTACCTAAAATGATGGGTTGCCTCTCATCTAGCGCTTAGTTTAACGTCTTAGCAAGACGTAAATTGGGGATTTCATTTTAAGTAAACTCAATGTCCCCTCATCATTGAGTCAATCAAACCTACAAGTAAGACAAGATTGTCTACCTATACTTTTTCAGTCATGTCCTATGGATTTTTAAATTTTTCTGTACTTAAAACTAGGGACATGCTTGTGAGTTTTAAATAATCCACGTCTAGGTACAAATCAAATAATTAAAGACATCAAAACACAATTGTACCTAGATCAGACAAAACAACTAACTCCTTAGATTGTAATTAAAACTTTAAAATTTTGGAGATAGTTTTAGACTTTTTTTAAGTATAATATCTAAGTTAAAATAACATAATCAATATTAACCAAGAGTGCTCCCAGGAAAGAATGGTGGGGCAAAGGCTCCTTAAAAATCATCCTCCTAAACAGAGCAACGTTTCCAGGAAAGACTAGTGGCACAAAGGCTTCCAGGAACTAGTCTCCTAGACAGAACTCCCTTAGATATTTACTTTTCATGCTATTAAAATTAAGTTAATTAAGTTAAGTTAAAATTTAAGTTAATTAAGTTAATAAAAATGTAGGTTAATTAAGTTAATGAAAATCTAAGTTAATTAAGTTAGTAAATTAAATTAATATAAGTTATTAAATAAAGTTACTAAAAACCTAAGTTAATTAACTTAAGCGAAAATTAAGATAAAAAATAGTTAAAAAAAATTAAACCAAAAACAAAATAAATTGAAAAAGTAAAAGAAAAATAAAAAAAAAATTTAATTGAAAATTAAGCCAAAAATAAAATAAAAATAAAATAAAATAATTGAAAAAAAATAATTTAAAAAGATAAAAGAAAAAAAAATAAAAAATATTGAAAATAAAGGTTTTGATTTTTTTTGAAAAAAAAATTTATTCTTTAAATAAAATAAATTTTTTATTTTTATTATTTATCTATTTATTATTTAATTTAAAATTTATTTACGTTTTTTTTACTTCAAATTTCAAAATTCAAAATTATTTTATTATTCATGCTATAATTTTTTTATGAAATTTAAAATTTTAATTTTTTTTATTTATTATGAAATTGAAATTTGAATTTTTTTTTTACTTTTCACAAACAACAATTTTTTTTTTATTTATTTTTTTAAATAAAAAAATTAACAATTATTTACAACACAAAGTTTTTAAAATTTTGATAAATAATTTAAAAACGCTATTCCTTTCCCGACAACGGCGCCAAAAACTTGATACCATCCCCGGTAACGGTGCCAAAAACATAATCGGGCAGAACCGACACCTGATACTTTGGTTTTATCTATTTATAAAACTCTCGCAAGTGCACGAATCATTTCGTAGAAAATGATAAGTATACTCCCAAGGTCGATCTAAGGAAGGAATGTATGTGGTTTTTAATTTATTATTCAAACTTTTAAAAACGAAATTAAATCCTAAACATCGTGTCACGATATTTTGGGGTTTTGTGTTTTTAATCTACTTACATAAAAATAAACATAGATTCAATAAACATTTATGCAAATTTTATCATTTATAACAGTGAAGTATTTATGGATATAATAACTAAGTTAATTATGCTTGCTCATATTATTTAGGTTATTAAAGATATGAATCGATATTTATTGATTCTTTCTTTTTTATATGAATACCACCTTTGGTGGGATTAGATATTTTTTGTTAACTAAACAAATCAATTAACACCTATGGGTGAGGTTGATAACTAATTTGGTTAATTAAATTAATTCTTTTTTTTCTAAGAGATTGAAAATGAACCATTTAAATGCCACATTTGGTGGGGTTAGACAATTTAAACTTTATTCAAGGTGTCCAAATTAAACCTAAGAATTTAGTTATCCGAGTACTAACTTTCAAGTTTTAAAACTACTATTGAAAACATGTTGTCAATACATTTTCAGATAATAATTCTTATAAAAACTTTTGAAATAGAGCTTCACTCTAACTACCGGGCGATTGTACCAACAAATAAAAGAGCACTACTCTAAATCAGACCGGATAACTAAACCTTAAAATCTAATTTTTAGATTTAAGTTTGTAATGAAAAATAATATATTTCTCTCTAACATTCTTAATATAAAATCTTGAATAAAAATAAAATGAATTCATTTTAAAGATTTTTACCTATTTAATATTTCGCAAGCATAACAACGTTATTATTATATGATGTTTACAAACAGCTAGTAAAGTTAAATTTAATCACAGACACATTTAATATAACATGTAAGAATAAAACATAAAAAATAACTACAAAGAAAATAAAATCCTTACAAAACTTCGATGCTATTCCCGTTGCTGGAAAACCTCCAAACGGAATTTGCACTCCCATTTATTGAATCAAAAAGCTAATAAATTATAAAAATATAGCTAGTTCTTCTCAAAAAAGAGAAGAACTCTAAAACCAAGAAAAACTAAAAAAAAAACTAAAAATTAAGAAATGGAGAGAAGTGTGTTTTGAGGTGTGTTTAGAAGTGAAGAGAAGTGGGGTATTTATAGGTGAGGATGGAGAGAAAAAGTGGGTGAAAAAATGTTAAAAAATGGTGGAAACGTGGAGTGGTGATTACTGACGTCATTGATGACATCAACATGATGTGAAGGGCGGTTGTGCGCAAAAATGGGGCAACATGGCAACGGTGCGCGCGGAAGGCACCAGTGGCGCGCACGGAAGGTAGGAGCAGCGCGCGCGGGCGCGTGCGGAACAGGAGCAAGGCGTGCACGGGAGTGAGGAGTTGCGTGCGCGGTCTGGGCGTGTTGCGTGCACGGGTTGGGCAGCTCCGTGCGCGTTTTTACTCTTTTTTTACCTTTTTGACCCATTTTGTCCAATTATTCCATATTTGTTGACCTTACCTCATTTATTTATTAATATATTTGTGATGTATTGCTTCCAGTATTCTTCTTTGAGTCTTTAAGTTACGTTTTTAAGCAAAAATACCTGAAAAATAATAAAAATACCCGTGATTCTGAAAAAGACAAATTTATATAAATATATGATAAAACATATAAATATATATATTTTTAATCAATTAATGTGCATAAAATCATGGTAATTTTAGTGCTTTTTGAGCACTCATCACTAGCCAACACGTTATTTGACTTATTTAATACTTTCATACACATAATCTCATTTTTAGTGACTCAACTCATTTTGATATTTATTGTATAAATTATTCTATAATCGATGCTGACACGAACTTATTCACACACTCACGAACACATATATATGTTATGCTTGAAGTTTATGAATTTTCTTGAAAGACTCTAGGACTTCAACTAATCTTGATTGTAAAATTGTGTTGAGTTTTAATTCTTGCTTTTTAAAATTTTATCGTTCGGAGACACCTAATTGTGAGAGGGCTACCTACTGTGATGTGTGAAGCTACCACAATGAACGGAGAAGGCTACCTCACAACTAGTATGAAAGTCATCATGTTAGGTTTATGGCTCGTGCAAAAAAAAGAGAAAAGATTATGCAAAAAGTTACTACTTATAAATCTTGTATATTGAATGCACAAAAAGAAAGAGCCAACAGAGGTTATAATATATATATATATATATATATATATATATATATATATGATTTACCTCATATGTATGAAAAAAAAAATTAATAAGTCCTCCTTTAGAAGATATACTTTATTTTGTAAGATTGAAGAATCGATTATAGTTTTATATGATAGGTGATAATTTTTTCTTCTGAGTCTTTCTTAATAGATCATAAATGAATTAATTGACATATTTGTGGAGTTTAAACATATATACTACTTTAAGTAAATGTCAATATGTCATTATATGTATGAAGTGTGAGTGTGCGCCTCTTCTATTCTACTCATTTATTTATATGATAAATAATCAAAATTAGAGTTAAAAAATGATGAGTTCTCAATTGGTTGTGTGCTTATTTGTAATTAAATGAGTTTAATACATTCTGTGTCTATTTATGAAAATTAAAAAAAAAATCCAATTTTTATTTATTATCTCTTTAATTCGTTTCTCAGTTAGATAGTCATAGAACTTAGGGAGAGTTTAAAGCATATTGCATTTATGTATTACTTTACTTTTACATTGATATATCTTTAGGAGGAGTTTAGTTTCATTGTTTTGTCCTTCTCGTATGTCAAAAAGAAGGAGAGAATAATGTGTTTTACTTCCATGTTTTTATTTTGTTATGCATATAAGGGGAGAACATTTTTAATTAAGTTTAATTAATATGAATGCATACTACATGATTATTCTTTACACTTCACTTATTTTTATGTAAACTGAACTAATATACAATGAGGCTTTCATGCCAAGTTGTCCTATACTTTGTCAATGTCATTTCAGTTACTTACAAGCTTGTCAAGTTGCAGCGAAGATGGATCTAACAGACCATAAGATAGTTCCACTATGGAGTCTGGGACATCATTGTATTTTTATCTTATTTTTATAAGTGTCATATAGTAAGTGAGAGATTTTGTCACACGAAAATGCCAAAGGGGGAGTTTGTAAGGACTATGAGTGTTGGCTATTTTGTGGACAAAATATTTACTTGTAAATTTGTTTTTAGGCCTGCTATCAAGTCTATCAAGAAAAACCGAACAAATACTCAAGTTCCAGATAATTATACTCCAGGTATATCTTTGATAACTACGACATATAGAATTTCATTTATGCATTTAATAGTACATGTTCATAAATATAAGATTATTTTTGGTGCTTAAATAATTTTTTATATGTCTTAATATTTTTAAGATATGATTTAAAAAATATTTTTAATTAAATATTTAAATAGGCATTGAATAATGAATTTCAAAATATTTTAATCCTAATTTTAGTAGGTTATCATTATATATATATATATATATATATAGTGTTAGGGTTAGTGGGTGTGATAATAGGAAAAGGTGCCGTAAAAGTAAAATTATATTGAAGGTACCGATCTGCCTCCCAAGTGCTTCTAACTATCGAAAAGAAAAGAAAATATAAGTAAAAGTGAACACGAGAAGGAAGTTAACAAGAATTTATATATAATTAAAGTTGAGAGTAATATAATCAATATATATGTATAAGAGATTTACGATTGGGGGACAATAGAAGTAACTTTCAGGTAATTGATATATATATAATATAATATAATATATAAAGGAATTAGAATAATTTCATCACGTAATAAAGATAGTTAATATATAAGTAATATGTTTAAGTAAGTAATATATATTAATTTAGAAGGTGTTCGTAAAAGAGTTTGATATTTTGATAATATGTTTTTATGGTTTTTTTATATTTTTGTTCTTGAATTGTTAGATCAAATAATTGTTTTTGTCATATTATAATTATTTGATTTGATTATTAATCTTTAAAGAATCTATTTTTATTGAACTTATATTTGATCTTTTTGATATAGAATTTGATAGTTGATTTAATTTAAATGACATATGTTTTGAATCATCTAGTTAGGATTATTCATTATTATATCCGTTCTAGAACACACACGGGGCACTTGTGTTTTGTGCTAACCTTTTTGCAGTTACTTCGAGAACGTATCTGATTGGTGGGAAGTTTATTAGAACCTTGGTCTAGAAACCGTTCACGCTAATATTGGAAACTGTGAAAATAGAGCAAGGGCTCGTAAGTAAAGTACATTGAGGCAGTATCCTAAGAAGGGTAGCATAATACTGAGTTTGTACTTGAGCATTTGATTTTCATAGTGAAAAGTTAGGTGGTCTGATAGATCGATGGTTTTCCTCTTAGGTCATGGTTGTGGTCTAGGTTGTTCCACCTAAAAATATCGTGTGTTATTATTTTATTTCTGTACTTATTTTTACACACGATTGCATGTCTGACTGCTTTGTTTAGGTTATTAAATTATAAATTAGTAAAAATTAAAAATAACTTATTCATCCCCCTATAGGTTAATTAGGTCTATAATTTATAAACTTTCACTAAGGAAAAAATATAATTTAATTTTAAACTATGTTTGATTTTTTATGTTAATTTGAATTATTTCTCTTTATGTTTGTTTGATTTATTATAAGTTTAATGTTTTTAATTAATTGGTCATTAATTAGATGATTTTAATCTTGTGATTTACTATCAGATAAGAAAATTATATGGTAGATCTGAAATATAAAAATCAAAAAACTTGTATGAACCTATGTAGTATTAAAATCATTAGTTTTTATGTTTTCTTGTGTTTATTAAATTACATACTATTGTATAAATTGATGAACAATAATGTTTTAATTGATTATTGAAATAAGCTTTTAGATATTGCTAACAAATAAAGAAAATTAAATTCAATAGTTAGATAAGTAAAACATAGTAAGAGATTAAATGAAATCGATTTTCTATAAGTTTCTTTCCATTGATTTGATTTTCAAATAATATATTTCTTTTCGATTGTGCATTTTTTAAAATTGATTTTATTTTAAATTTTAATTACAACAATGACTTCTCTAGATAAAATTGAGATTAACATGATTTTGGTATTTATCAAAAGTAAGTTATCACGCATGAGGATGATACTTTTTTATTACTTTATTATAAAAACTATGATACTATGTACTTATAATTTTGCACAGATCAACAATACCTCATGAAAGAGTTAAAAATCAATCTTTATTTGTAAAATGAGATTATATTTTGTAATTAAAATTTTTTTTTCTTTACCCTAAATTTTTTAATATTATATAGTTGGTCTCTTTATTATTATTTTTATGACTTATTCACTTTACATTTTAATTTTGTACTTTTTTTTATTATTTTGTAATTTTATTTTGAATTTTAATTTTAATTTTTAATTTTAATTTTTAACTTGAAATAGAGTTAAAAAGAAGAAGAAATAAAATATAACTTTTTTTAAAAAATAAAGAATAAATTGTAAAAGAAATTAAAATGTAAAAATTAAAAGCAAATAGACTAAATCTTGATCAAGGTGTAGAATGTGAAAAAAATTATGGTTAATATAATTCATTTTATTAAGATTGAAATTAGGAAAATTACAATAAAAAAAATTTAAATTTATAAATTTATAAATATATTATGTATTATTTTTTAAGATAACTTAAAATCACGTCGTATAAAAATATATTATTTATTATATTTATATTTTATTAAATATTTATTTAGAAAAAAAAGTACTGAATAATAAGTATTCGGTTGACTCTGTTATTTGTCGTTTGTCTATGATTGACACCGTCTCTGTCCGGACTCCGGACCAACCAAAGCCCTACAACTGAAAAAATATTTTTCATAAAATAAAAAAATAAAAATGACATATCCTCTTTAGAAAATTTTCTCCATTTCACAGGGCGAAAGAGTAGAGACATTAACGCCGTCTTTCCTGGTCGGTTAACAGTTATTAGTTATTTATTATTCTCGATAGTTCTTACTCCTTACCAATTTGTAAGCATGAATAATGTCTCATTATTAGTGGTACCGAAATTTCTGTGTTATTCTATACAATAAAATTTAAAATTTAAAATTAGTAGAAATTTTTATTTAAAAAAAATATCAGACAATGATTTATAAGGAGTAATCCAAGAATAACCAATTTGCTGCCTACGTCGAAGAATCATTTTAGGTTTAGGCTTTCCGCGATTGGATTCTGAGGGGATGGAAGAAGAAGATAGGATTGAAGAGGGCAGTGAAAGATTGGTGGGCAGTAGTAGAAGTGGTGGTGGTAGTGAATCCAGGTGGGTGGATGGTAGCGAGGTCGACTCAGAACCACCTTCTGAAAGTGAGGGTAAACAAGGTTATGGATCTCTCAGAAGGAGGCTTGTTAAGAAGCCTAAGCGAGTTGATTCTTTTGATGTTGAAGCCATGGCCATTTCTGGAGCTCATGGTCATCATCCCAAGGTAGTACAGTTTCTAGCTAGCAAGCATTTATTAAAGTTTTTGCTCTTTTGGCATCTTTGTAGAATCCCTGCCCATCATGGGCGTCTACAGCTAGATCTTTTTACTTTTATTCCTACTTTTTTTAATCTAGTCTACAGCTAGTTCAACCTATATATATAAGGGTGATAATATTGTATTCAATTGGCGAAAAACATATGAGTAGATTCTTTTGGAGACTTAACTGTTTCATAGAGAAATTTGAGAATTCTGGTTGAATATAGCATTCAAGCATAATATAATGAACTAGCAAATACATAGTAAAATTAACAATTTCCAAATGAATTATTACATCCCCATAAAATTCTTCATTTGCACCATGACTAGATGAGAATAGATGGGACAAGAAGAAGAAGCTGATCATGTAATTTAATTATTCTTTGAATAATAGCAAACTAGCATAGTAATCAATAGTTGTTGTCTAATTGCAAAAACATTAGACCAGTCAAATTTGCAGCTGCAAATGCCTCTTGTCTGTCAAATCTAATTGCATTTCAACTGAAGTTAATCTTCCTATATATCCTCTTCTGTTCCCACACAGAGCAAAATTTTATTAATTTGATGAATCAGGATACTGACACTTGGCGCACTCTTGCTTTGGCATTCCAAACTCTCGGAGTGGTTTATGGTGACATGGGCACAAGCCCTTTATATGTCTTTGCTGATGTGTTCAGTAGGGTTTCCATTGAGTCCGAGGTTGATATCTTGGGGGCTTTGTCTCTAGTAATGTATACGATTGCTCTTGTACCATTAGCAAAATATGTTTTTGTAGTTCTCAAAGCCAATGATAATGGGGAAGGTAAGTATCTATCACCAATATAATTTTCTACTTGCTTTAGAAAGCTGGCTATCTGGATAGTTAATATTTTCATTAACGCTCTCATGGTTCCAATATAGGAGGAACATTTGCACTGTATTCGCTGATATGCAGGTATGCAAAGGTTAATCTGCTGCCAAATCGCCAGCCATCTGATGAACAGATCTCAAGTTTTAGGCTTAAATTGCCCACTCCAGAGTTAGAGAGGGCTTTAAATATTAAATATACTTTGGAAAAGAGGTCATCCATGAAAATTATTCTTTTGTTGTTGGTTCTGATGGGAACATCCATGATTATAGGAGATGGTATTCTAACTCCAGCAATATCAGGTACATAATTCTGGCTGCTAAAAATTTCAGGGTGTGAATGTAGGTTTTCTAGTATTCGGGATTTGCCATCTCAAGGCATAACCGAAGAATACAAAATGAGCTGAACGAGAAAATTGATTTGTGCTGCCTTTAGAAAAATAGAGCCTACCAATGGGTAAGATAGGATGCTACATTGTTTGTACTAAAGTTTGGGTCTGATTGGGTTATCATGCTATCTGGACATTAATATAGAATGTCAAAGGTCGTTATCCAGTAGAGAGCTGTGATCAATGATCTGCAGTTCACGGCCTCTGGCAAATGAGAGACACATTTGATTGATGGTTTTGATGACCCCAATTTCACCTGCCTCTTTCTCTTTTCATCTGTAACCACCTCCTTCTCAAAATAAATATATAAAAGTTTCCTCATATTTCTTAGTATAGTTGGATTTTTGGTATTTTTATTAACTTCATAGGATTTTTTTTAGTGCTAATTCTTAAAATTTTCTCTTGCAGTGATGTCTGCTGTGAGTGGTCTGCAGGGTGAAATTCAAGGATTTGGCTCAAGTCAGTACCCTTCTTTCCATTTCAGTACTGTTCTATAAATCATTTATGAGCTTTTGCATTATTCAGTAGAGAAAGTAGGAGTTCTTGCTTTTTATGAAACAACGGAACTGCTTTTGCACTTTCTGGATTCCCATTTCTTGTATTTGCATGTCATATGGTGTGCCATATTATGAATTGCTTATTTCATGCCATTTCTTTTCCTTCCCTTTTCATAAAAATCTTTTGATTCACTTGATTGATACAACGTTTTTCTGCCGGACTGCCTCAATAATCTGTTTAATATCTTGATTTGGTTTTTATATAAAATATGCTCTAATTCATTTTTTTATTGTTATCGTGGAAACATTACACCATTTGATTTTCTTGAAACTATCCATAATCAAATTGAATTTGTTTACAGATGCTCTTGTGATTGTTGCAATCATAATCCTGATGGCCTTGTTCAGCATACAGTGTTTTGGGACTAGCAAAGTGGGTTTCTTGTTTGCACCCATAATTGCTTTGTGGTTGTTCTCTCTGGGATCTATTGGAATTTACAATCTAGTGAAGCATGATATTACGGTCTTGAGGGCATTTAATCCAGCTTATATTTATTATTTCTTCAAAAAGAACAGTAAAGATGCTTGGTCTGCTCTTGGTGGATGTGTTTTGTGTATTACAGGTATATCTTAAACCTTGAGATCCACAAGTAATGGTATATTTTTGGTTTTCTCGATTAACATAGATTTAAGATCCTTCATCTTCCCTTAATTGTCCTAATCTGAAATTACCGAAGCTCATCTGCTAATATTAGGTTTTTGTTTGCTCCTGATAATTCTTGTTTAATCGTCGGATTCAAATCCTCATTTACCTTAATTAAAGGATAAAATTCGGACATTCTAAAGCTGTTTTATTAAGCATGATATTTGCTGCTGGCAATTTCTTATCAACGCAAAATATTAGGTTAATCTGTTGCCATGATTTCCTAAGAGCTTTAGCTAGTAGGTTGATTTACTATTGGATCAATTATTGCTTAGCTTCACTGTTTTACTGATAAAGCAGGCTTTTGACTTGTGCATGGTCACTTGCAAGCTGCTTTTACTTTGTGCTACCGGACACCTTGTGATTTATGTGTCACCTTACACATGGAGTTGTTCTCAATTATGTGTGACATATTATCTATATTCGCTTACTACTAAATCTTGGCATAGTTAATGTGAAAAATTGATAAGTTTCCCCTACCAAATTTAGGGGGAACAAAACAATAAACAAAATAAAGCATGAACAAGGAAACAAGACACAAATATTTTTATGTAGTTGACAATTTAAACAGGTTATTCCACAGAGTTATTGTAGCTCTTTTACTATAGGAGAATATTACTATATAATATAACACTCAACTCATAACCCAAAACCTAATACATCCAATTATATTTTTTACTTTTCTCTCTCTAAAGCAAATATATTTTCTTCTCTGTTGGGATGCTATTTAATTGCCTAACACCTTGCTCTTTTTATAGAGGCTTAACTCATTATCCAAGTATCATGCATAAGACAAATTGAAACTACCATTATCCAACTTCTCTTCATTTTCTTTGGTAGTTGCCAAAATAATTGAAATAGGTGTGGGTTGATCTTCTCGAGCTAGGTGCTAACGTGTTCTAATTGTAGGTAGTTTTTACTTTTCAATTAAAGTGGCTATCGACCTTGACAATTTCCCACTTAGAGAATGATTTTAATCATGTCTCCACACGATTATTGTAGCAACTCTCCTCGAGTTTGTTACATGCTCAGGCCAACTGAAGTTAAACACAATTTCAATTTGTTAATGGTCACCGTTTTCGTAAACATGTCTATAGGGTTCTCGTTTCCTTGTATCTTCTCGAGTTTGAGAACATCTTCTTCTAGAAGCGACCTAATGACATGATACCAAATTGTATGTGCTTCATCCTAGAATGAAAAGACAGATTTTTTGCAAGATCTATGGCACTTTGAGAGCACATTGTGTTCTTGTTTTTTTGCCTAATTCTTCCAAAAAACCTTGCAACCAAATCATTTCTTTGCTGGCTTTTGTGATTACAACGTATTCAACTTCGGTGGTGGAAAGAGCAACGATCTTTTACAATTGAGAAACCCAACTCACTATTGTACCCCCAAGAGTATAAATATATCCTGTTATGCTATTTCAATTATCGACATTACCGGTTAGATCAGCATCCATATAGATTTCAAGAGAAAAATCTCAACTTTTGAAGCACAATATCATATTTGTGATACCTCACAGATATCTAAGAATCCACTTGACAGTCTCCTAGTTTGTCTTGCTTGGATTGTTCATGTACTTACTCACTGCTTCCACTACATGTGCAATGTTTGGTATGATACAAATCATGGCATATATCAAACTTTCAATAGCTGAAGCAAATGGAACATTTTCCATATGAGCATGTTCTTCTGCAGTGATTGCTCCTTAGAAAGTTTGAAATGAACACCCAAGAGAGTGCTCATTGATTTTGCATCCTTCATACTGAACCTATTGAGTACTTTGATGATGTACTCTACTTGTGACAACATCAAGGTTCTAATGCCTTGTATTGCTTGATTCTCATTTCAAGAATCTATCTTACAGTACCCAGATCTTTCATTGCAAAGTGTTCTGATAATTGTCGCTTCACATTATTTTTTTTGCATATTTGATCTAGTAATCAACATGTCATCTACATACAAGAGTAAAATAATATAACTATTGTTGAAATTTTTCACGTAGCAACAATGATTTACTTGGCATTTGATGAAGCCATTCTTACTCATAAAAGCATCAATTTTTTTATACCATTATCTCAAAACTTGCTTTAGATCATACAAGCTCTTTTTCAACTTGCACACTAAGTTCTCTTTGCCTACTATCTCAAAACTTTGTGATTGCTCCATATATCTCTTTTTCTAAATTACCATGAAGGAATGTAGTTTTTATATCTAACTGTTCAAGATGTAAGTTTTACGTAGCTACTAACTTCAATACCAACCTAGTTGTTGTCAATTTCACAATTGGAGAGAAAATCTTAATATAACCGATAACTATTTTATGTTGAAAACCTTTAACAACTAATCTAGCCTTATATCGCTTGTTCCCATCATGTTTCCTTTTAACTTTGAAAACCCATTTGTTATGAAGAGACTTCTTCCTTTTGGCAATTTAACAAGTTCCCATGTTTGGTTTAATATGAGTGAGTTCATCTCATCTTTCATGGCAGATTCCCACTTGATTGAATCCTTCATTTGCATTGCTTCATCATAATAATCTGGTTCTCCCTTATTATTCAACAACAAGAAATTTTGGGAGGGAGAATAACATTGTCTTGGTTTGTGTGGTCTGATGGTGCATCTCAGTATAGGTGTGCGTAACTTTTTTTGCTGTGGAACTTCTTCTTTTGCTTCTTCCAGTGGAACTTCGCTCTTTGATTCTTCTTGTAAAATATCATTCTTTGATTCTTCTTATAAAAGATCATTCTTTGATTCTTTTCGTGGAACTTGGTTCAGTGGTTCTTAAGAAACTTCATTTTTTGGGTTGCTTGGAAACCTAGATACACATCCTGTTTAAAGATCTCCTCTAACTCAACATATTGTTTTGTTTAAGTATCACTGATAATGCTATCATACTTTATAGTTGATCTGTCCTTATACATGACTTTCTCATTGAATATGACATCTCAGTTTTTGACGACTTATCATTTTTCACAATTACAAAAGCGATAATCAAATTCATTGACACCATATCTAATAAAGATGCATTTCTTGGACTTCGGGTCAAGTTTACTTCTTTCAACAAAAACAATGTGAACATATGAAACACAACTGAAAACCTTTAAGTGAGAAAGGTTTATTTCTTTGCCATTCTAAACTTCTTCTGGAAAATTTTAGTTCAAAGGTACAAAGGGTCCATGGTTGATCAGGTAGGTTATTACATTGATGGCTTCAACCCAAAACATTTTGAGCAAGCCTACATGTATTCTTATGCTTCTGGTATGTTCATATAGAGTTATGTTCATGCGTTTTACTACACCATTTTGTTGCAATGTCTTTGGAACTATCTTCTCCATTTTGATTCCATTACTTTCGCAAAAATCTTTGAATCGTCTATTTGTGTACTCTCTTTCATTGTCAGACCTCAGACACTTTACTTTTAAGCTATTCTCATTTTCTACCATGGCTTTCCATTTTTTGAAAACATTATAGTTTTTTAATTTCTTTTTAATAAAATAAACCCACACCTTCATAATTGAATCGTCAATAAAAGTGACATAATAGAAAGAGCCTCTAAGGGAATTGATTGGAGTGGGTTGCCATACATCTGTGTGAACTAGCTCTAACTTTTTAAACTTTGGTATCTTTCTACCTTTTGAGAAGCTAACTTTCTTTTGTTTGTTAAGGATGAAATCCTTGTACAAGCCTATATTCACCGACTTTACATATGGTAAATTTCCATTTGACAAGAGTACCTTAATCACTTTCATATAGCCAAGCTTTTGGTGCCACAGATTTGATTTTCCATCTGTGCTATCGTGCTCTCACTATTTGAGGTTATATAGAGGAAACTAACTTTCTTTCCCTGAGCTAATACCATAGCTCCTTTTGTTATCTTCCACATGTGATACTTGAAGATTGTTGAGCAATCTTTCTCATCAAGTTGTCTTGTTGAGATTACATTCTTTTTAAAACTTGGAATATATCTCACATTTTTTAGTTTTCACACAATCCCATTCGGCAACTTTACTTAAAAATCTCCTTTGTTTTACCTATAATCTTTAAGGGCTCATCATCTGCTAAATGAACTTTTTCGAAATCACCACCAGTGTGATTTTTCATGATTTCACAATAAGAGGTAGAGTGAAATGATGAACATGAATCCAAAATCTATGATTCAATTGGATTGTTAACACTCAAGATAAGTGCATCAGTTGTTTCCCCAACAATATTTACAGTTTCATGTGTGTCGTTATTTTTCGTCAGTGCTCGACAATCTTTTCTAAGATGTCCTTTTCGTTCGCAATTCTAACAACTTAAGTTTATTCTACTCAATCTTGACTTGCTTTATCTAGACTTAGACTTGCCTCTACCAGAGTTCCTTTCAAACGTTCTAACTCGGGATTCTATATGTAAGGCGGAAAATGATGTCTCACTAGATTCTTTTTGACGAATTTCATCGCTTAGATTCAAATCGCGAGCAATATCCTACTTCATCTACCTACTTCTTAAGGAATTATTTATTACCGTCACTATGTCATTCCATTTTTCTGGCAGAGAGGACAAGAGAATCAAGACTTGAATTTCGTCAATGAAATTAATGTCTACATGTGTTAGAGTAGAGTTGAGCTCATTTAGGTGATTGGTAACTGTCGGTCCTTTGGACATCTTCAAATTAAATAGCCTTCTCATCAAATGTACTTTGTTTGAAACAATTGGTTTTTTGTACATGTTTAATAAGGCTTTCATTAGACTTATCATCGTCGTCTCCTTTGCAATGTTGAAGGCAACGTTTCAAGACAACATTAAACGGATTGTTCCTAATGCCTGACTGTCAAGAAGATCCCAATCTTGTTTCATACTCTTTTTATTCCTGAAAGGAGTTTATGCATATTTTTCTAATACAAATAATCTTGGATCTGTATTTTCCAGAAACTAAAATCTAACCTATTGAATTTCTCAATTAACTTTTTCTTCGTCTGTTGCCACTACTCCTACTCAAATTTGATAACATATAATATCACTGTTTGCAAAATAGTGCCCTTATGAATAGGACCATGAATAGTATTTTTTCACTATTTTCATAGTAACAATTACTATTTAACGAATAGTAATTTTAACACAACGTGATTTCCGTACAAAGATTTCACAACGTTGAGCTCTAATACCAATTATTGGGCAAAATTGGTAAATTCACGTTATCAAATTTATGGGAAAACAAAACAATAAATAAAACAGGAACAAGGAAATAAGACAGAGATTTTTACGTGGTTCATCCAAAAATTTAAACAGACTACTCTACAGAACTACTGCAGGTCTTTTTCACTATAGGAGATAATATTATAGTGTTTAATACAACACTTAACTCATAACCCCAAAACCCAATACACCTAATTATATTTTTCACTTTTCTAACTTTAAAGCAAATATATTTTCTTCTCTACGGGATGCTATTTAATTGCCTCACACCTTGCTCTATTTATGAGGCTTAACTCATTATCCGAGTATCATGTAGAAGACAAGCTGCAACTACCATTACCTCCTCTTCATTTTCTTTGGTAGTTGCCGAAATAATTGAAATGGGTGCAGTTGATCTTCTTGAACTAGGTGTTGACAGATTCTAATTGTATGTAGCTTTTACTTTTCTATTAAAGTGGCTACCGACTTGACAGTAAGTTGGATGTTGATAGTTGAAATGTGTATATCCTTTATTTAAGTTTTCATATGTACTTCTGAAAAAAAGAAAGAAAAAAGACCTGTTGGTTTAAGTTGTCTTGTTTAAATATTTGACTTGCAGGAGCTGAAGCAATGTTTGCTGATCTAGGACATTTCTCTGTGCGGGCCATACAGGTTCCTTGCTGCATACATCAATTCTGTCTCTTCTTTGAAGTAATACCTTATGTCCAATGTTTAATAGATGTCCCCTATCATTTAAACTGCATTATCAGATTGCTTTCACTTTTGTGGTCTTCCCGTGTCTACTCTTGGCTTACCTGGGCCAGGCTGCATATCTGATGAGATATCCTAATTCTGCTGGAAGAATATTCTACAATTCTGTACCAGGTTATACCTGCTAGCATCCTGTTTATCTCTTTTTTTCCAATATTTTCTTTGAATGCCCCAAAAGAAAAAATACTGAACGGGTAGCTTCTTTATTGGTGCCTTAATTACTCACTTTTGCTTCCCAAATCTTGTGAATAGATAGTCTCTTCTGGCCAGTCCTTTTGTTAGCCACCCTTGCTGCCATGATAGCAAGCCAGGCAATGATATCTGCTACATTTTCATGTGTCAAGCAATCTATGGCTCTCGGATGCTTCCCAAGGCTGAAGATAATCCACACGTCCAGGAAACGAATGGGCCAAATTTATATCCCTATCATTAATTGGTTTCTAATGATCATGTGCATAATTGTAGTCTCCATATTCCAAAGCACCACAGATATTGCGAATGCATATGGTTAAGTATCTTGCATCCTGCTCCCTCTTCATGTGAATTCACATTTTGTTATACACTCAATAATAATGTCTAGATTTTAGTGGAAGTTATAATTTGTTAATGTTATTTCACATATCTACATATGTTTTGCAAGTTATATCTCACAAAAGGTCAATGACTGAGTGAAGGTTTCTGTTGTTGATAGTGTCCAATGGTATCTAAGCTGTGGGTTGTTAATATCCTAACGACCATGAATAGTAACCTCAACACATGCCTCATGAATTATAAGTCATTTCGTTAGCGAGAGTAGTATTTAGCTGCAAATGAGTATGGTATATAATTTTTATTGCAATTGAGTTACATATCTAATTGTACATTTGTTAACCTCTTTCAATTTGTTTTAACAGGCATAGCTGAAGTTGGAGTCATGATGGTTAGTACCATTTTGGTGACGCTTGTAATGCTTCTCATCTGGCAGACCAACATATTTCTGGCTCTGTGTTTCCCCCTTGTATTTGGATCAATAGAGCTTATTTATATGTCTGCAGTTCTATCAAAAATCATGGAGGGTGGGTGGCTGCCACTTGTTTTCGCTACCGTTTTCCTACTTGTGATGTACACGTGGAACTACGGAAGTGTGTTAAAATACCAGAGTGAAGTCAGGGAGAAAATATCCATGGACTTAATGCTCGATCTTGGCTCCACTTTAGGGACTGTTAGAGTCCCCGGAATAGGATTGTTGTACAATGAGCTTGTCCAAGGTATTCCATCCATTTTCGGGCAGTTTCTGCTGGGCCTTCCAGCTATCCACTCCATTATAGTTTTTGTTTGCATAAAGTATGTACCAGTCCCCGTGGTCCCTCAAGAGGAAAGGTTTCTGTTTCGAAGAGTTTGCCCTAAGGACTACCATATGTTTCGTTGCATTGCTCGATATGGATACAAAGATATCAGAAAGGAAGATCATCATGTGTTTGAGAAACTTTTAGCTGAAAGCCTGGAGAAGTTTTTGAGAAACGAGGCTCAAGATCTTGCCTTGGAAAGTGGTTTGATTGATCAGGAGTTTGATGGTATTTCAACAAGGTCAGGAGATTCCCAAGTCCCAGTTGCTGATGGAAGTGATGATCTCAGAATTCCATTGATGCATGATCCAAGACTGGATGAAGCCGGAACTTCTGCTTCAGGTGAAGCTCCGATGGAGTTGCCATCTAGTACATTGTCATTGGATGTCGATGATGACCCAAGTTTGGAGTATGAACTTTCAGCTATGAGAGAAGCAATGGACTCGGGATTTACATATTTACTTGCTCATGGGGATGTGAGGGCAAAGAAAAACTCAATTTTTATCAAGAAACTGACTATAAACTACTTCTATGCATTCTTGAGGAGGAATTGCAGAGCTGGTGCTGCAAATTTGAGGGTACCTCACATGAATATCATGTCAGTTGGAATGACATACATGGTTTGATTTGTTTAATTATTATTTATGGATCAACTTATTTATAAGGGTCACATGATGACATATTTCAAAACCAGAAAGACACTAAAAAATAAATAACAATTGGTTGAAGTGACACCATGATATGATGTAGTCACCTTTCAGTTTCATACTTCAATTATTTTCTTCTATTAACCTCCATAATCTCATTTTTGTTTTCTTTGCAGGTATTTTAGTTTGAGCAAGCAAAATGCATCCTACCATTTTAGGTATCGTAATTAACATAATGAATTTGTCATTTTCTTCATTAGAAGTTTGAAAATGCAGATGAACCTTCTATAATAGGAGAAAAATAAAGAAAATCAACAATTGAATTACATTAGTTCTATAAACTTTATTGTTTTTAGAATCCTAACATTCTAATATCGAGTTTTTCTAATGTCTAACCTCAAGATATTGGAAAAATAAGATATGTTAAGGCTTTTTCTTTTTCTTTTCTTTTTGTTGCATGTATGAAGAATCCATGCTAGAAGCATTCTTTGCTGTCCATGCCTTAACTAAGTTTGTCAACTTATCTTTATTTGCACTCAAGTCATGCTTAAGTGTGGAAACTATTATATGATTCCCATATCGATCTATGTTGGTCTGTGTTTTTATGGACAAAGAGGAGTTCATCTTAAGCCTAAGCAGTCCTACATGTCTGCTTAAACAACGGCAAAACATGATAGTAATAGTTAAATTCACCAATGCACCACCGTAGGTGCCGTTATGAACTTATGATTGGGGAGGCACTTGCTTGTTCCTTAAGAACAGTCTGCCTTCTAAGTTCTAATAGAATTATAAGCTACCAAAATTGCCCCTTTGAGAAACTAGTGCAACTTAGTCTTTGATTCCAAATTAGGATAACCAAGTTTCTAACTAAGAAAGTATGGTAACACTAACACAGCTATAAATGATGCAACTTAATTATCTAGTAGTTCATTTAATGGTTTGTTTTTTATCAATGTTATTTGAATTTGTAAATTAAATTCGAAAAATAATAATTTTTACCTAAATCATATATAGTTTATCAACATATAAAATGAAGATCTAGAAATTTTAATCACTTGGCTATTTTCAAAAGTGCTTAATACAATTATAAGCAAATTATATGTTTTTTTTGTTTTACCAAAAAAAAAATCAATTTTTATGTATTCTTAAAGATGGGACTAATATTTAGTATTGCAATGTCTACATTAATATAAAAATCAAAGGGATGCTATTGAAAATATGGAGAGGCATCTATTAGGTCTAAGGGCTTGGCGTGTATACTTATCTAAATTCATAAAAGAAAAGAAAAGAAAAAAGAGGGCAAAAACAAAAGCTATACATCATCTGATAGATTGAAACAGAAGAGGTGGATTCAATAACAAAACGTGTCAAGGTCAGTGATGACACTGTGTATATATGGCCATCCAATTGCTGCCAATTTCTTTTGTTAACCAGACAGAGACTCAGAAAAACCCAACAACAACAAAAAACGTCAGCCACCACTCTGATGTGCACGAGTCCTCATTTTATAAAAATAAATTGATTCCAACGCAGAAACAGAAGGGTGTGTTTGGTTGGTTCAAATGCATGTATTACAATTTTGACTCTGAAAATATGTCATAGATTATAGCTGGGACGGCACATGCATGCCTTAACAATCTATCAAAATCTATCAATTGATAAATTGTTGAATGGTATTTTAGAACATTTTGTAAATTTTGTATAAACACACACTTATAAAAAAATTTAATTGAAAATTGGAAGCTTCATTCAATTTTGACTCAGAGTCCAGCCCGTTAAATTAGTCATCTGCTTACAATCAAGGAGACATTGCTCTCCAAGATAATTTAATTTTATTAGATCTCCACGTGAATTTGAATGTTGCGCTTGTCTTCGATTGATATTACAAACACCAGTACCCTTAGATTCTTGTCTGCGTTATCAAATGAAAAATTATGATTTCTGGTTAACCTTTGTTCTTATATTTGAATATCATTTTATTTCATTAATAATTGATAAATATATAGATAAAATTAATTACCTTATTTTTTATCAATAAATTTATTGTGTATTAAAATTATTGACAGCACTTAATTAGATATATTATGTTGTTTTATGAGTATAATATACTTATATAGTAACTGAATTTAAAAAATAAATGATGTATGAGATTAATAACATATTATATGTTTTAATGGACCAAATCTTAGGATGCTTTTTTTAAAATAATACATTCTTTAATATATAGCACTCATTCATCCCCTTGTGGTAATAAATATTAAAATATAAAATTAATTAAAATAAAATACAAGAGTTTTCATCCACACAACTTTGCTTCTTCTCTTTACTAATTCATATTTTAATGTTTAGATTTGAACTTAAAAAAAAAAAATAGGTCCTTAGACTAGAATTAATCAATATTTAAACAATTACATTTGTATGCAAATATAATTAAAAGTTCATTCATGACCAAATCATAGTCTAAAACCCTTTTCAATATTATTCTTGTTGTTCTTCTGTATGTGCTTTCCTTTCCTTTTGCTGTAAGTTAGTTGGAAGAGGAATGCTAATTAGATCACATAAATTTGTATTTATTTTTTACCCATGATAAATCGATTAAATTATGATAGGTATTAGAATTATTTAAAAAATAAATTATTTTTTAAATTTTAAATAATTTTACATCGATTACAATATAAATAATTTAATTGTAAAATTGAATAAAAATTTGTATGATTTTAACATTTATATGGTAATCATAATAGACTAGCTATCTTTGTTCAACTAAATCCCAACATAAACAGTATATAATGAATCATGCATGTTGATTAATTACTGTGGCTATAGAACCACCAAATCAAAAATTAGAACCGAAGACAAGTCCTCTATTTCCAAGAGTTAGGCGTAAGTGGTTGAATCGTTAATAATATTAATTAATTAATTAAAATTATTTTTAGCCAAAAAGAAATAGTAAATTTAAAATACTACTGGCTGCTGGGCAAGGACAGCTATGAGGCATATGCTTATTGACTAAATTAATATTTTGCTAGCTGTGGTTGTGACTTCCCAATATACACGGTTTGATTTTATATGAATGTTGAACGTGTTGACCTACCTAAGTCCCCTAAGTATATAATTATTGTGACATTAATTTATTAAATAATATTATTGTTTTCTAATATGATATTATAATATATTCCGACCTTATAATTATCACTACAATTCCGTGGGATCTCACATGTTCTCTTTCTGATTTTTTTAATATTTTGAGATTCTAAATGGGTAATTTTTTAGGGGAAAAAATGTTTAATAGCACTACTTAATCCTCATAGTATAGTAGCACATTTTCTTTAGTTTCATTTTATTATTTAATGTGTTTATATAATATTAAAAATCGTATGTATATATGTTTTTACAAATAAAATATTTTTGAACATATATTGATTCGATCATTTTTTAAGAAAAATAAAAATATCTTTATTGAAATTAAAGTTTCTTAGAGTATCTAAATACATAATCATTTATAAACTATAAATATAATAAATCATAAGCATTATTTTAGATTATTTCAATGTTATGAGTGGTTTTTTTATTTATCTATATTATTTTAATAAATATAGTAGTTTCAACTAATTTTATTCACTTTAAATATTTTATTACCATAATATTATTATCTTTCAAGAAAAATAATATATTTATATCTAATATTAGACCTATAAAAAAACACCAATAAATAATCAGAAAAACATACTTAAATCATGACTAAATAATCAGAAAAACATACTTAAATCATGACTAAATAATCAGAAAAACATACTTAAATATTACTAGAGTAAATCTATATGAGAATATTACACCTTAAAGTTAAAATCTAGATGAAAATATCACAATTGTGATTAATTTTATTTAATAATAATGATAATGATTATTCATAGTAAATTTATACATAATTTCAAAAGCGATTTTTAAGAATTTATTAAAAAAATATTATGTACACATTAAACATTGTTTTAAATTTTTTAAGAATTTAATTAATAATACTTATACATTTTTAATATGTACTCCTTATGTTTTTGGTTAAATTTTTTGGAATAATATATCTAATTGATTAAAAAAATTGTGTGATACTTAATAAATTTACTTACCATTATTTTGGAAGGGTTGATAATTTTTTTTGTTTTAAATATATTGTATAAATTAATAAAAATATTCATATATAATAATTTACTTGAAAAGCACGATTGTAAATATTCAACGCTCATACTATTCATTACTTTTATAAATAATAATTTGGGAAAAAAAATATCAAGAAAACTTTCAACACGTCAACAAGAAAAACAAAATACAAATAATAATAAGATTGCTACCTGTACGTTAAATAAAGTTTCCTAACTTCTTCACCAAGTTAATATATTTACTAATTCAAGTCTTTTTTTACTTCACGACTCTCGGTAGAGGTTGTTTATCTAGTATGGTATGGACATGTACTTCAAAATTCTCATCCTCCGATTCACATACTTATTTATTAGGCTTGAGTTTCACACACACAAAAAAAAAATCTTATCAAGTAATGTATTTTTAAAAAAATTAAAACTACTAAATAAAATAATTAACAGAGATTGCATAAAAAAACATTCAAAAGTATTATTTTAATTTGTGATTTAAAATAAAGATGTAATGAATCTTAACATAAAATCAATGTGAATAAAATATCATTCATACAAATGTAATTTCGACAGTTTTGCAGCTTATTATAATTGGCAGAGTTTAAAATTAAGGAAACTTATTAGTTTGTTACTGTTTCAAGCCAAAAGGAAACTTCATGTCGCTTTAACGTGCCTCAATTTTCTCCGTACTATTCTTCCTTTCACAAATCAACTTTTTTTTTTCTTTTTTCTAAGTATAGGTTTGAAAACATTTTTTTAAATACCAAAATTATCAGTTAAAGATTTTTATTTTGTAATATTGACAAAAAACTAAACCGACTTGTTTTTATTATATAAATAATTTATAATATTATACATATTCATGAAAACTATCTGCATGTAAATAAATATTTTATTTTTTAAGAAGATAAATATATTTTAAATTTTCTAATAAATAGATTTGTATAAAATTTATTTCTTATCTGTTTACAAATTTTAATTACTTTCATAATATTTATTTTATATTGATTTGATATAACTTTAATTTTAAAAAAATAAATAACAATATACAAAGAATATATATTATGATAAGAATTCTTATTAATTATAGATTATGATTTGTAATAAAGAAGTTTTTTTAAAAAAAACATTTACTTTTAAAATTTTCAAATCTACTTGGGGATTTATATATATGTTAAGGTTTAAATTTTTTTAAGATCATAGAGATAAAATTGAATTGTAAATTAAATCAATAATCGATTAAATCGAATTAATTCACTTTTAATAATTATTAATAAACTTTAAATATAATTGGATACTAAAAACTTTATAAGTAGTCTTAAATGAATGAAAGAACGTAAGAGATAAAGATAATTACTTTCAAAAATTTGAATGCAAAAAAAAAAAAATGACTATATAAGTAGTCAAGTCTCTCCGGTCATGGTTCATGCATGATTTGAGAAATATTAATAAAAATTGCACTTAATTATGTATTTTTGGCAGAATTAGTTTTCAATTAGTATCACTCAACCTAACTACTTAGTTGTCAATAGCCTAAAAAATATTCCTAATTTTGGCCAATTAACTTCTTTTTGGTTCTCTCAAGTACGAAATTCTATAGCCATCAATCCAATGTCAATTTTCCTGGCCTTCAATTCTTTTGAGGTTATATCATCACATTAATAGCTTAATTTTCTTTATTTATGCATATGACAATTAATTAAAGAATTAACCTTTATTTGTTCATTTCTTTATTAATATGGAAATTATATATTTTTGGAAAGATGTTGAAAATATACACATATATATACATATTACTTGTATATTTTCCTATGAGTTCGGTGTATACCAAAGTAACCAAAACTCAAATTGTTAAACTAATATATATATATAATCTATCACTGAGTTAAATATATATGTTACTTTGATAAGGCCATCAATTAACTATTATGGTTTATTAAAACACTTGTACTAGTACATGATACTTTGAACGACTATCAAAAGTCATATGAAAAGGAAAGATAGAGTTTTATGGGCTTTTCATTTTTCTTATACATTAAAACGCATTATTTGAAGGATACATTAAACATGATCAAGACGAGTGAAATCATGGCTGAAATTGGTGAATCTTTTTTTCTTCTTCATATCTTTTTCCTTTTTTAAGAAGGAAAAAGGAAAAAATAAATAATATGCACGGAATGCCTTTTCAGGCAAAAAAACAACAACAAAATATTGATATTAAAAAAATAATTAAGATGAAACATTTATCCAATATTCCTTTTAAAGAAAATATATTTTATACATTTATTTATTAAATGGGTACTATCTTTGCAAAAAAGTTTATTTTGTAAATTTAATAAATTTGTATTTTTTTCATTTTCTATTTTTTTATTTTTACAAAAAATTAACTTTTGTGAGTCTTTTTAAAAGGTTTGTATTATCTTACATAATAATTATGTAAAATTAAATTATATTTTTTAAAAAATAATAAATTTGAATTAATTTTTTAAAAAAAATAAATTCAAACTATAATGATAAAGCAAAGATATATGTAACAAACTTGTGACATATTTAAACTGACTTGCGAGAATAAGATGGATTATATAACTTAAATAAATTGAATTTAGACTACTAACATTTCAGTGTAAATAAATTGAATTTAGACTACTAACATTTCAGTGTACTTGAAATTCTCACAAATTTATTACGATATGTACTTTCCTTACTATTTATTAAAAAAGAAGTATTTTTCTTATAAATATATTCCTATTTTTTATATAATTATTTTTAAATTAAATTGTAAAATTTATAATCAAAATTGTTTAATTTGAAGATGATTTTTATTTAAAAATAACTAGGTGTGATAAGTAATAAATAATATCTAAATTTAAAATCTTTTTAATAAATATATAAATTAATTAAATAAATATAATATATATCAGATATAGATGGATACAAATATCAATATAATTATATCTTTTTGAAAAATATTATTTCGTGATCGGATAATACTCGAAATCGTCTTATCTCCAAAATTAATCGGAAAAAAATCAAAATGATAATGCAAATATCTTAACATGTAGTTAAAATATCTATTCTTATCCTGAAATGAGCCGTCTCATTTTTTTGATAAAAAAAAATTAGTATATATATATTTAATTTTATAATATATAATTTAAATATTTTATATATAATCAATATTACATATTATATTTATGGTAGTATTAGCAAAAAAATTGCTTTCTGTTTGGCACAAATTTAACCACACTTAATTAAAAAAAAATCATTTTTTTACCTACTAACATGTGTTAGTGATATCATGTGATTCAAATTAATAATATTTATTATTAATGATTATGTATGAAATCTGTGTCTGTTTAAAGTTAAGTTAATTAATTATATATAGTGCCGCTTTTCATATCAGAAAAGATTATAGTGCCTCTTTTAATAAAATAAATAAACTTTGTCTTCTATACTTTTCTTTACTATTTTTTTAATAGTTTCACTTGCAAGCACGATTTCTTGATGCAAATTTGGAAGAAAAATTTATTCTTCAATATAACATTATAACTCGATTTCAGTTCCATACTTTCACACACTGCTAACTTACTCATTTTTATAATATTGTAATATATATATATATATATAATAAACTCGAACAAAAGAATAAGAAGGAAAAGAAAAAAAAAAGTCTATTAAATGAGTAAATTATTTTAGTCTATATGCAGAAAAAGGCCAAATGCAGTGTTAATCAAGGTGTCAAAAAGTATTTTCTTCATTTTTGAAGGTTAATATTATTAGTACTTAGTACAATTAGGCGGATGCATTAGTACACAAGGAAGGAAAAAAAACTATGAAAATATAATTAAATTATTATTTTATTACACATGCGCACTAAAAAGAAAAAAAAAACAATCGTAAATTAATATCAATAAAATTGTAGCACCAAATCTCAACCACATGATAAGGAAGTACTAATTAAAGCAACATAGTCCATGAGGTCGGTCTTTGTTTTCAATTTGATATTTTTCTTTTAATTATAAGATATCATATAAAATACATATTAAAGTAATATATCCTTTCTTATTTTCTAATAATTCTCATTAACATAATACAAGAAAATATATACCATCACGAAAGCTTCCTTAATTTTTTTAAAAAGAATATGCTACCTACCTCCTTACTTGGTCATCTCCTTTTGAACAGGGAAAAAACTTCAAAAACACTCCAAATTTACCTATTTTGAACTCAAATAGAAACGGATTAATTTGATTTACTATTACTTGAATATACTTAAAAATACTAATATTACATGTAAGTATGACAATTTGTGTAGATTTTGAGTGTTTGTATCATATGTGTGTTTGTCTTCGTGATTCATGATTAAATTCACACATTTTTTTAATATAATAAAAAAATTAAATTATTTTTTCTTAATTTATTTATTTATAATTATAAAAATATCTAATATTTTTTAAAATATAAAAAATTTAATGATTAATTATAACTAAAAAATAATTTATATCATGTTAATTTAAATTTATGTTTTGAATTGAGTATGAAATTATCACCTCTACTTGCATAATACATTTACACCAAAATCACTTTTAAAGTGTATAAATATAAAATTATAGTTCTAATATTTTGTATGCATGAGTTGTAAAAAATTATTTAATAAAATTATTAATATCAGTTTGAAGTTCTCATGGTTTCTTATTCATCTTGACAAATAGCCATACAAGTAAGTTATATTTAACAAAAATATATTTTAGATTTGTTCATGGATTACTTTTATAAAAATAGCCTAAAAGTTCATTACTTTTAATGAAATATATTTATGTAATTTTTTTTGTAAAGATAATAAATTTGTATTATAACACTTAATAAGTATGTAATTAAAATATATTTTCGTTAAAAGTTATTATTTTTCATATAAAAAAATACACATAACTTTATCTTTTTAAGTGAAATAGTATTTTTTTAATCCTTTTAATTAATTCACACACAAAAATAAAAAAAATAAAATTTATTTAAACAAATTTTCATATTTCAAATAGTTTTTTTTATAATATAGCATATAGTTTGATAATGGTCTAGTATACGTATTTTGTCTTAACGACTAAATCTTTCACGACTTTAAGCTTTTAAATGCGGTAAAATAAGTTAGTTTAACATGTGTTAGGAACTAATTTTCATTGTTCATTTTTGTTGATTTGTGGGTGTTAGATTGTTGAAAATCAACACTAATATAATAAATGGAGTGATTGAAGGATGTAGGAAAATAAATGAAATGATTGAAAGATGTAGAGAAATAAATAGGGTAGTTGAAAGATGAATAAATAAGGTGGTTGAAGGGGGTAGAAAAGAGAATGATGTAGATAATATTTGTGTGGCTATAATTATTTCATATTTTTATATTTGTGTGATGTAGATTGTACGATAAAAACTATAAATAGTCTACCTTGTATTTGGTTTAATCATTCTATCAAAAACAAATAAGTCTTTATATTCTTAGTTTGAGTTTGAATTGAGAGTTTTTTCTTTGAGTGTTTGTATTTCCCTTCAATTTATGAGTTGTCTTTAAAATATATTATAATGGATATAATACAAGTAATTTATTTACTTATTTAGATCTAATATTAGTAAATTTAAAATTGTTTATTTTAAATTATACTCAACATAAATATCTTAGATATTTTATCATATGTATTGCTTGACTTTTTTTATAGCAATTAAATCTCTATATAAAATGAAAAAAAACATTAAGTTTGATAAAAAATTGTAACGAAAAAACATTAAGTTTGATAAAAAATTGTAATATAGTTTGTAAGGCCTTATCGGATGTGATTGTCACAGTTGTAAAACTTCTAAACTCTTATAAAGTATGATTTTATAGGACATCACAAAAGTATCATGATTGATTGATGGGGAAATTATATTATTTGGATCTTACTAGTTTTCAATTTTATTTTATTTGCCTCTTGAAGATCATTATTAGGCATAACTAAATTCAAGAGCCATCGAGAGGAAAACTTAACTTTCGATAATAAAACATTGCAAATATCAAAGTCCTCGTTAATCCATACAATAAAATATCCAAGTAACCATACAATGCAATAAAAAAATGTAGCTATAGTTGTAGCAAACGTATTCATTGGTTGTTTAATAATAATTTTAATTTTTTATTAAAAATTAAAATTAAAATTTCAGTTTGCATGTTGGATCATTAATTAATTTTAAATATTTTAAACTCAAAAATTTAATTTAAAACTATTTCTATAATTTTTTATTTTTAATTATTTCTTTTGAGAAAGGTCGGACATAATCCGATTATTAAGAATAAAAAATTCATTCCAAAATCATTATATTTTATTTCAAAACTTATCTTAAATTTAAACAAAAAAGGTCACAATATTCTTGTTATTATGTGTAAATAAATATTTTAATTCGGTAATTTTTAGATTGGATACATCTAGTCATGTATTTATAAAAATTAAGTACTATAATGTAAATTAGTCTTTTTTTACTTTTGATGGACTACAAATGCTCATTTTAATAATTATGGAACTAAAAATGCTTAATTTTCATAATAACAAGACTAGTAGTGTTTAAATTATAAATTACAGAATTAAAATACTCATTTTGTAAAGAAAAAATGATCTTTGTTAACTTGTGTAAGGATTATAAGTTTTATTTATTTTTGTGTACAAAATATTTACATGTAAACTTATTTGTAAACTCGTTGTCAAGTTTTATCAAACAATGTCGAATAAACCTCAGAATATTAGATAATCATACATCATATATATTTTTTATAATTATTACACATAGAATTACATTCATTCATTCATTAGTACATCTTCATAATATTTGAATTATTTTTATCGCTAAAATATTTATTTAACTTTTTAATTTATGAAATTACCACTTAGCCTATTATTTAATGTGTTTCATTATTTTGAATATATATCTTACATTTTAGGCAAAAATGTATGATAAAATATCGGCTAAAATATAGAATAAAATATAATATAAGATATAGCCTAAATTATACGATAAATCTTAGCCTAAAATATACTTTAAAAAGAATTATTCTTGATTAATGAGTATTACTAATCTTATTTGTAATATAAAATATATTTATCAATTACATAGAATTAAAGATTTTAATTTTTTCTATAAATAAAAACACATTGTTCATTGTTTCAATCAACCACACAAGAGCATTATTCTCTTATTTTTAATCTCTCTCTTGTTTTACAAATATAATATCATAATTCTTTAAGCTTCTTTATTTGATTAATCTATCAAACAATGATGATTATGTTTGATTGATTAATAAGTCTAATTAGTTTATGATATTTTGATCATATGTTCTTATAGTTTTTTCTTTATTTTTGTTCTTAAATTGTTAGATCAAATAATTATGTGTGTCATATCATAATTATTTGATTTGATTATTAATCTTCAAATAAGTTATTTTTATTTAATGTGTGCTCAATCTTTTTTTTCTCTAAGATTAGTTAGTTGATTTAATTTAAGTGACATATGTTTTGAATCACCTAGAATTATTCATTATTAAATCTATTCTAGAATACACACAGAGACTTGTGTTTTTGTGCTAACCTTTTTGCAGTTGATTTATAAACGTATCTAATTAGCATGAAGCTTATTAAAACGTTGGTCTAAAAATCGCTCACTCTAATATTAGAAACTTTAAAAACAAAACAGAGATTCGTAAATAAGGTACATTAGGATACTATCCTAGAGAAGGTAGAATAAGACCGAATTTGTAGTTGAACATTTGGTTTTCATAATGAAAAATTAGGTAATCTGGTAGATAGGTGATTTTCTTCTTAAGTTATAATTGTGACCTAGATTGTTTAAATCTAAAAATATCGTGTATTTTTCTTTTATTTTTACACTTTGTTTTTACACGAAATTACATACCTGATCGGTTTTTTTTAAGTTATTAAATTATAAATTAATGAAAATTGAAAATAATCTATCTATAAGTTAATTAGGTTCATATTTTATAAATTTTGAACATTCGTTCAAAATTTAAAACCCAATTTCATAATTTAAGAAACAAAAATTAAAAAACAACTATCATATATTTTTTTTGGTATTTTAACCACCCTAGGATGAAATATTTATTTTTAGGATTTTTAAATCTTTCATGTTATTTTAAGGTATCGCTATATATATGCAATTAATAATCAGTGAATAAATGAACAAAATCACCCTTTTAATGCAAATTTCTGTCTTTTCATTTCATTTTCTCACATGTTTAGCACATATTTGTAGTGTGATATAAGAGAATTGAACTCCCCTTAACGTAATTTGGTCCCAGTCAATCCTGCCTGAAGGACGCCTAAAGGTGAGCATGCCATATACGTGTGGCCTGAATAATGACCCTGAGATCATCGCACCTAAAACCTAATGCAATTCGAGCAACATTTGTTCCATTTTGGATTCATTTATAGACAAATGATTCGTGACAAGTTATATTTTTTTAACAAAATTGCTCTGAGTTATGTTAAGATTGTAATAAATCTTATTTCTCAATTTTGATAAAAAAAATAAAAAATTATTTAAAATTAAGTGATTTTTAGTAATTTTTTCCAATATATGTATCTTGAATAATGAACTTAAATTCGTTTCTTCTCATAATTAATGTAATTTTATAACCTTCTTTTTGTATTATTTTTTACATGTATTACACAGATGCTATGAAATAGAAAAGTACATAATATAACATGACTCATAACATGTTATGAAATAAAAACGTACATAATATAAAATAACTTACAATATATTATGTCATATAAAAAAATATATTACAAGTCTTCTTATAAATATGGTGATTATCCATAAAAATAAAATAAAAATTTGACTTTTTCACCTTGTTTTAAAGTGATATATATTAGGAATAGATATTTTAATTTTAAATAACTGAAATTATGATTATTCATAAAAAAAAATGATGTTTTTTCTTTTTAAATAACTTTAATTGATAAGGTGTGGGATGAGTTTGGTTATTGTAATACGAAATTATAATTAACAAAAATCAAACATATATTAATATTAATTTTTATATACATATAATTACATAAAAATACATTTTTAATAATAAAACACACAATATTTGAAATGATTAGATTAAATTTTATTTATTTTTACTTTTATATATATTTATTATTTTACTTATAAACATGTATTAAATATTTAAAAAATAAAAATCAATGCCTAATATTTTAAATAATGTAATAAAGTAAGAAATATTTTAACATTTTTTAAATTAAATATATTTTTAAATTTATGTTAAAAATAAAAAATGTGGTTAAACCGTAGAAAAAATGTTATTGAATTATAACCAATAATTATTAACCCAAATATATCTGAAATTGATACATAATAGTTATGATTATTAATGTAATTATCCTTGTCTCCTTACCAATTTCTATATACTATATTAATATTTTTTTATGTCACTAGCTATGATACATAATTATTGGTTAAAAATGATATCTATTTTTTTAATCTATAATTAATTAACATATCAATTTTTATAATAATATAATTTATAATACATACATTTTTTTTATATTATAAATATTAAAATTGAATTTTCATGGTTTTTTTTAAATTGAGGAGATGTAAATCTAAATCACATTATTGTATATATTAATGTATTAAATTGTTGTATATATTAATGTATTAAATTGTGTAAGTCATCTCCCATGCAACCTCACAAGCCACAATTACATTATGAATAGGCACGAGAACGAATAAAGATAGTTTTTAATATAATTATCCTTGAATTAAAACATAAAATATGTATTTAAAATTGTTCAAAAACTATTACAGTTTTGAGAATGATTTTATCTGCAAATAATGAGACGAGACGAATAATAAATAGTACTTGATATTAAAACTATTTTAATAAATAAATATAATATATATCGAGTCGGACAAAGACATATATCACTATAATACTACCTATCTTAAAACTACTACTTCGTGATCAGATAATACCTAAAATTGTCCCTATACTCGAAATTAAACAAAAAAAAATTGAATTGACGATACATATAATTATAAATATCCAAACTTACAATTAATACGGATTCATTATGAAATAAAAAAAATTATAAAAAATAATATAAACATAATCGATTATTTATTATATCAATTTAGATAATATGAATCTGTTAATTACGTATATAAGAAAAATTCTTATAGATTAACATTTCAAACAAATCAAAACCAAGAATTTTTTTTATAATTATAACTAACAGCTTCATTCTTAAACTGCATTGCCTTATAATTTTGTTCAGACTTACACAACATTACTTATCTAATTTCAATTTAAAATTTAAAATGATAAATTAAAATGATCATCATTTGAATGAGTCACATTAATTTGTTGGTTCTGAAGGCCACTTGTTCAAAATAATCATGAATTCCACAATAGTAGTTGAATTTAATAAATGGCCATAGCTAGCGAGCAAACTCATTTATTCAACTTTCATTCACTTGTTGCTTTCAATCAATAGAATTTAAACAAATCTTCCAAAGTGGTATAAAGAATAGTTTACTCTTTCATAACATATATATAGTGATTCTGTTTAAGATTCCAACATAATGCCAAACAAATATCAGCAATTATATATTGTGCGTGTCAAATTTTTGCAAAGAAAAAAAAAATATCAAACGCCCTTTGTCCTTTGCTTATTAGCAGCTAGCTCATGTGATATCCTATCACATGTTCTTCACGTTTTATTTCAAAATCTCACTCAATCAAAATTTGGAACTTTGATTAGTTATCTTCACAAATAATCATCATTCTTGAAATCCCTTTTTTAACTTTGTATTATCATGCTTCTTATCAAAAAGTGAGACATTATTTTTTTCATTCTTTAAAAATTATTATATCTTCTTTTACTTCTCAATATCTTTTTTTAGTGCTTTAAAAGAAAAATAATCTAAAAACACAAATATACCCTAACTAATTTTACAACTGAATATTGTAGGACACTAATTTACAATAACAGTGATGCACTTTTTAAATTTCAATCATAACAAACCTTAAATGACAAGATTTTTTTTTTTTTTGCAACTATCTATTGAATTTTTTATTCAATCAAATTATATAACATCTTAGTTAAAAGCGTAAATAAATTGTTTTACCATTAAACTGTTATAATTCCTATAAAAAGACTATTATAATTTTATTACGTTACAAAACTATTATTAAATTTCAATTATTCTTATATAAGCATTATTACCATTAAATTTATAAAAATAAAATAAATTCTTTTTACATAGGTACATATCATTGTTAAAAAAAATTCTTTAATTTTGATAAATTTACAACGATATTATTTATATAACAACAATTGAAATCAGTATTAGTATTATGAAAGTTTAAAATTTGATAATACTTTAGTAACAACATGTTCGATGGTAATTTAGAGTCAATATAGTGATTGTTATATTATAATTTTTTTTAAACTACAGAGATAATATAGATAATTGACAAAAAATATATATTAAAAAATACATAAAATGTAGCTAAAAATGCTCCAAAAGTGAACGAAAGAAAGATATAAAGGTATAACGGAAGGAAAACCTTAAGATAATAATTTTTCTCCTATAGAATATGTTTTATTATTTTATCAAATTTTTATCAATAAAATAATATTATATTTTTTTAAAAGTGACTAATATATATCATTTTTAATACGAGTGATCTAAATATTTTTTATGAAAACAAAAAGATATTATTAAACTTTAAGTTCTATTTTATAACCTATCATTTTTTTTTTTGGAAAATATTATACATTATATTGGAGCATGTTTGTTTCATTATATTATATAGGTAATCATACTTAATTAGATTAAATTGTATTAAATTATATTATTATTATTATGTATAGTATTTGATGATAACATGTAAAATTGATGATAATTATTTAACAAAATAATTTATATTTAAAATAGTATTTAATTTATTTAGTTTTTTTACCCGTCAAATGGTTTATTTTATATATATTTTCTTACATTTTAAATTTTTTTAAAATTATTTCTAATTTAAGATAAAAGAAAAAGTCAAGATAAATAATTTTAAAACTAAAATTTAAGACAAACTAAGTGAAGTATCTAATATAGTTTAGAACTACACTCACCATCCATATTAAATTTCTTCATAATTATAAACTTTATTTTATACAATAAAATTTTATTATATAACTAAATAAATTATCAAAATCTTTAATATTAATGTTTTAAGGCATTACTCTAACATGACCATGGATTTTATTATTTTTAATAACTTTTATTGATTAATTATAAAATACATGTGGTAGATATTTTAATAGTATGTTAATTTTATTTTTTTATCATTTTTTATTCTCATTTTTCATATGATATTTTAACGTTACTAACATTTAAAAAATAAGTATCAATTTAATGCAAGTTTTATATGTGATCAACATATGTGTTTTAAATGAAGGATATTTTTAACATTTTTTTCTTCCTATTATTGAAATATAAGTAAGCTTTCCCCCTATTTTGGAGTATTCAAATACATATTTTTAATATTTTTTAATTTATTTTACCTCATTTTTATCGTATCTTCTTTTTGTTTATTTTTCAATCTCTCTTCAAATTTCATTTTTTACTTTTATTTTCTCTTGAAGATGGAAATAAATCCCACCGTGATCCTTTCTTATGGAATTTCATTTACAAACTAATGATAATTTCTCTTAATAATAGAATTATCAAATAACAACCTTAAAGATATGGATAATTCTTGATCATTTAGTATGGAATTTAGTGTTTTGATTTTCTAAGATGTCACTTTCACATTAATGTATCCATGAGGTTGAAAAAAATTATATAGTTATTATTATCTCTTTTGTATTTTTTCATAAACATAATTTTTTTTTTCTATTTTGGATAAATTTTTAGAAACGACAGCTATTTAATGTGTAAAACCGTCACTTAAAAAAGGAACTGTAGGTGAGGTTTGTTTCTATTTTCAAAATAAAATAAAAGTGAAAATGTAATGTTAAAAATAGAGTACAAGATAATTAAGAAGAAGAAAAGATGAACAGGAGATAAAATGAATCAATAATTATTAAAACTTTATATTTAAATACTAAAAAATGGTCAAAAAGGAATTATAATAGACGAAATTATTATATTACCTTCATTTAAATTGCATGCATTGATTATATATGAAAATTTAGTCATATTTATATATTTTTTAATATAAAAATTACTAAAATATTACTCAAATAATACAAATATAATATATATAAAAAATAAAATTAACTGATCTCAAAAATATGATAGTAAAATTATGCTCTCTAGCAAATTTTTTTTTTACTTAATTAAATATGTCGGTATGTGACATTAAGTTTGTGTGAGTTTGCTATAAAACTAAGAAATTCTGAAGTAATTAGGTAGGTTCTCTTTTGGATGGCTATTAGCCAGCCGCCAAAGTAGCGCAAAGTGAATTTAGAAACAATCACTTTTTTAAATTTAAAAAATATAAAATTAATATAATTATGTTTTTTTTTAATTATAATAATAATATTAAATAAAAATTAAGGTATTTATTGAAAATTATACTCTAAAACTATTGAATAAACACTTGGCAAATGAAAAATTTTGGGTACCTTTTAAGTTTTATTTTAGCGAGGGGTTCTTAACGGGATAGAACAAGATTGAAACTTCCTTTCCCTTGTTGATTTAAAATTTATCATTTATCACTTAAAATTATTACAGCAACATATTAAAAGTTCTTAGTGAAGGATGAGGATACAAATGATATTTTAAATAATTTTTTTATTTGTAGTAATATTTTTATTATAAAAAAATAAAAAATAAAAAAAAACTAACAATAAATATTTAATACCCAACAAAAAAAGAAAAGTTTAAACCAATAAATAATAAAAAATAATCAACATTTATATAAAGGGAGAAAAATAAAATATTTATAACAATAAATATATGATCTTTTTATATTAAACAACATTGATATAATTTTGTTACAAACTAATTTAAAATAATAATAATAAATTATAAAATAATTTATATTTTTAGAATTTAAATATTTTAAAAAAAGATTGATGTATTAATAGAATAAAAATAAAATATAAAATACATAATACAATATTTTTTTAATAGTTTGAGTTTAAATATAATTAAATTTATAAAAAAATAAAAATATATATGTACATTAAAATAGGATATTAGTTTCCGAGAATAGGATGGGGAATGAAATCTCTTTCTTTATATTGTCTTATATTATCAAATATACATCTTCATTTCTTATTCTTAATTCTCTGTTTTACTGTATAAATCTCTACTTTAAATCTAATATCATTAAAATTATTTATTTTATTAAAAAATTAACTTTTTTTAATTTCAACTAGGTTTTAGAGTTTTTTTAATGTTATCGTTCCAAAAAGAAGAATAATATTTTGCCTCTTAATTGCCTTGGAATTCTATCAACAAAAAAAAAAATTGCCTCCGAAATCGTTAACTAGCCAAAAAATATATATTAAAAAAACACGTACTTAAATCTACCCAAAAATGATTTTATAAAAAAATAAAAAAATAACACCTATTAAAACAATAAAAAATTAGCTCATGAAATTTACTTCAAAAACAATAAAGAGAATACATTCTAAATAATGATAATTTAATATAAAAAATATTTAATTTAATGAGTTTAAAGTAAAATGATATACTGAATATTTTTTTAATAGTAAAAATATATAAAATAGTTATAATAAATCTTATTTTTGTAGTTATAAATTTTAATGTTATTATATTTATTAATATTTCAAATATATTTCATAAAATATTTAAAATAAAAGTACAATATTAATATTTAAATTTAAAAATTAAAAAATACTTCAAATTATTAAAATTATCATAATAACAATAACAATTGATTTTAATTTAATTAATAAATTTTTTGAACATCTTCCTTAGTTTTTTTTATTTGGTCTAATCTAAGTTTGATTTTTTTAATGATAATAATAACCTTCAATAAAATTTTATTTATAATGATTTAAGTTATTTAATTTTTGAATTATAATAAAATTTTAAATAAAAATATATTATCTAAATTTAGATCTGAAAATAAAATTTATCAAAATATATTTAATGTTATTATAAATAAGATTTAAATGAATAAACTATATCGAAATATATATTGAAATAAATAAATCATATGTTACTCTTATGATATTATTAATATAAATTACACTACTTTATAATTATTGAAATTTATAAAGTCGTTTAATTTATGAAAATTTTGCAATATACGATATTTTAGGTGTAATAATCATATAGAATAATACTTTGATAAAATATGAGTCTCGCTGGTAAAAATTGAAAAAGCTAACCTAATTGACTATGTTACTAAAAAAATAAAAAGCGAATTAAAGTCTCTAGCTTACTTAAGTTATCTACTCTGGTGTTTATTTTTCCTAGTAAAGCATTTTTAAATTATTTCAAGGAATATTTTCAAAATTCATATTAATAAAAATAAAATACAAATACATCAAAAAAATTTTAATTATAGAAATTAAAATAATTGAATGTATTTTTATAAAAAACTATCACAAAAAAAAATCTTTAAATTTTAAAATCTTTTTATTTTTATTTTATTTATTTTACTATTAATTTTATTTATTATTAAAGATGATATTTTAATAAAAATTAATCATATATTTTTATACTATTATTTTTTAAAATAAAAAAATAAACTATTATTTTTGATATAATTAAAAAAATTGTAGTGCCAACAACCCTAAAAAGAGAAAGTGGGTTAGGTTACTATTTTTTTAATCAAATTTTTAAATGAGTTATTTAATTAAATTAACTTAATTTAATAATTATCAAATTAAACATTAAAATGTTTTATTATGAGTATTTAAATTTTATAATTTTTGAGTTAAATATTTACGGTTATGTTATGAAAATTAGTCATAAAAAAATTTTATTTTTATACTTTTGATACACTAAAATATTTATTTTAATAAATTAAAAAATTTAATAATATTTAATTCATATATTACGAAATTAAATTATTTATTTTAAAAATTAAAAAATTAATATACTGATTTTGTAATAATTACAGTAATTTCATCAACTTTTTCTCATTTTTAAATATAGGAAGCAAAGCATCAGATCCCAAAATTCCGAAATCACCTGGATGGGTCACACACAGCACAAGAGCCACGAACCGTTCTCTATCACAGCCAAGTGGTCCCTTCCCTTTCCCTATAATTTCACTTCAAGAAACCATTAAAGCCCATCTCAAAATATAACCCCAGGGAACACCCACAGCACTAAAAAAAACTGCCCTTTTATCCCTCTATTTCACTTTCTATCCGTAATAAAGTCCACGCAGGAAAAAGAAAATTATATATCTTGTTGCTCTGATTCTTAAGCTTCAGTAGTAAACCACCTGTACCTTTTCGTGTTTGGTCTACACCTTGTCGCCGTTGATGGTTGTTCAACTGCTGTCTACACTATCTTCTTTTAAAAAAAAACAGAGGGTGGACATTAGAAATAAACCATCTCTTTTGCGGTTGGAAAGATTTTAACTAGTAATTTTGTGCATTGCCCTCTTCGCAATTTGTGAAAGATACTCACTGGAAAAGGCTATTTGGCAAATGAGCCAGCTTGCTTATTCAGTCTTTATCTAATTTTCTTCAATTTGCAAGGCAACCCATCATGGATTTTGAAAGTCATTAAATGAACAATCCTGAAGGGTAAAAAATTGGGTATATAAACTATTTTCTTAGGATTTAAGTACAAAGTGTGTTTCTGCAAAAGGGTATTCGTTAAACCTCTCCAATTTATGGGAGTCATCAGTTTTTTTCTAAATATTGAGATTTGAGACTACACACTATGGATCTAGAAAGTGGGGTACAGCAAAATCCGGTTAAGGTGAGACGAATACAAATTCTTAGAATGCAATCTTGCCTTCATCTTTTTCCCTCCTCTCTTCTGGGTTCCGAACGGAATTTATAATCAAGTTGGTATTTTATTTATTTATTTATTTTGCAGAAAGAATCGTGGCGGACTATACTGTCTCTGGCTTTTCAGAGTCTTGGAGTTGTCTATGGAGATTTAAGCATTTCCCCTCTATACGTATACAAGAGTACATTTGCTGAAGATATTTTGCACACAGAGTCCAACGATGAGATATATGGTGTTTTATCGTTCATATTTTGGACCCTCACTGTGGTTACCCTTTTTAAATACGTGTTTATTGTGCTTAAAGCCGACGACAATGGTGAAGGAGGGACATTTGCTCTGTACTCGTTGCTGTGTCGACACGCCCGAGTCAGCTCACTTCCTAATTGTCAGTCGGCTGATGAGGACCTCTCAGAGTACAAGAAGGATATTAATCGTGTGGTTCCCAAATCAAGTATTGGGTTTAGGTTGAGATCCATGTTGGAGAAGCACAGAGTGTTACAGAGATTTTTGCTTATTCTTGCTTTGATTGGGACTTGCATGGTGATCGGTGATGGTGTTTTAACTCCAGCTCTTTCTGGTAATCAGAGTTTATTTTGTTTGATTTCATATAAATCAGTGATTTTGATTTTCCAACTAACTTCGTCTCGTTCAAATTGGTGCAGTATTTTCTGCAGTTTCTGGCGTTGAACTTTCCATGTCCAAAGAGCATCACAAATGTAAGATCAACTACTGTTCCTAATTTTCAATTTTATCATTTTTTAAATTTGTTAAGACTTGCTACAAGTTATCGCATCATTGGTTGTAGTTTGAAAGCTTGCTTTTCTTATGGCTTTAGTTTAGTCAATTTTAGTTCGAATAGCCAAATTTCCACATGCTTCAATTTGTTTGTCGGACTTTTCAATGTAGAGTGGAAATTTCAACTTTCAAATTCCATTCCGAGTCCAATTCTTGTTTGTCATTGTACGTGCCAATTGATGTGATAAATCCGTATGACTATGTCGCACAAAAGTGAGCCTTTTTGCAGTTATTAGTGGCACATAAATTGGGACCACAGGTGGTATTGGTGATTGGAATCCATCTATTCCTAGCCAGCTGTTTTTGTAATTTTCCAGAATTTTCACTGTGTATCTCATTTTCACCAATCACATCCCCATTTATTTCACACTGATTATTGTCGTACTTTATTGCTTATATTTGTTTTCCCCATTATCCATATTTTTAGTTTTAGGCGTTGCTGCTATGTTATACTGGTATCGTGTACACAGTACTATCCGTTTCCATTAAGCTATATAATCAAATAAAGTTCTTAGACTTATTTATATTTTGACTGAATCAGTTGTTGCTAGTGATTATTCACCATTTTGTCTTTTATGGTGTAATTGCATCAGTAAATAAATTATATTCAATTTATATTTTTCATTTGCTCATCTGAAAGTGCTTTGTAATTTTGCAGATGTAGAGCTTCCAGTTGCGTGTTTCATACTGATTTGTTTGTTTTCCCTTCAACATTTCGGCACCCATAGGGTTGGTTTCTTGTTTGCTCCAATAGTCTTGGCATGGCTTTTGTGCATAAGTGTCATTGGTGTATATAATATATTTCGTTGGAATCACCATGTGTATCGAGCACTTTCTCCTTATTACATGTACCAATTCCTAAGAAAAACTCAAGCAGGAGGTTGGATGTCCCTGGGTGGAATTCTATTGTGTATAACAGGTAAATTTATTTTTGTTTAGTTTTGATTTAATATTACAAGTATTGTGACTTTTTTTATTTTCCTCAACATAAAATTACTTTTCCAGGTTCGGAAGCCATGTTTGCTGATCTTGGACACTTCTCACAGCTGTCAATCAAGGTATCTTGAATTTTGTTTGGCATGGTTTCTTGTTATGCTGAATCACTGATAAATGCATGTTTGATAAATCTATGATGAATTTGAATGCTTTCAGCCAGTCTTTTTCTCTTTTCTCATTGAGGTTGCCCAAATTAAATTAAGATAAATCCAAGCCATCATCTGCTTAACTAATGATTTAATTATTACGGTGCTTCCTACATTGAAAATTTGTAGCTAAGATACAGAATAGATGTAGGCATTATTTGAGAAAAGTCGATTGCCAATTGAGGACTCTTTTTTAATGTTGTGTATCAGGTTCTGTTTTACTTATTATGATTATATGTCTTGATTGCATTCTTAAAATATGAATTTGGGAAATCGATTTATTGTGGATTGGGCTATCTACCACTAGTATATGATACCGGTCTGTTTTGTTGAGCAGTTATGTTTGTAGTGCTAGGATCATAGTTTGGACTTTGCAAGCCATTTTAGTGGGTTTTGAGTTCCCTTAAAGCAATTTTGACCCCAAGGACACATTACTAGCTATAGGCATCTTTTGTACTATTCTACTTTCATATATTAATTGATTGTTTTGTTGCCACGATGAAAGCAGCCTTTTTGAAGTTTTTATTGGAGATTTCTAATTGAGAGTTTACTGCTCTGATCAGAGTCGAGGTTTCTTTTGGGATGAAAGACTGTTCCAGTTTTCCCTTTTAATTACTCATTTGATTTTACTCTTCCCGTACTCAGTTGACCAAGTATAAGCTTTTTTGTTTTATACATTTAGACGCACATTTGTGCTATGGTCACAGCAAGGAAAGACAAGATATCACGTAACAACTTTCTTTGGTGTAATTTCTGAAAAGTAAATATTCCTACAATTGGTTCTAGACTTGCTCTTAGGTCAGGGTTACAGGTTTTCTCTTTATATATATTTTTAACTATTCAAGGAAATGTGATGACTTAATGCATTCAAGAGATTTTTCCCTTAGTCATATCTGAATAAGTTAAACCAGCAACTTCACGGTAGAACTGATATATGCATTGAAAATGTCATTTGAGATAGAGTACTAAATATTCTCTTATCCAGCTTAATAATATTTTAAGCACAACCATTTCTTCTGATGCAAAGTGAGCATATTTACTTTTTATGCCAGATTGCTTTCACTTCTGTGGTTTATCCAGCTCTGATTCTTGCATATATGGGACAAGCAGCCTATCTATCGCAACACCATTTTGGTGAAAGTGACCAAGTTGGATTTTACGTATCTGTTCCAGGTAGGAACATTGACTTGTTTCTCAAGAAAAATGTAAAGCTTTTATTTGTTAATAAAAATATTTGGCTAATCAAAGACATCCAATATTTGATCCAGAGAATTTAAGATGGCCTGTTCTAGTGCTAGCCGTACTTGCTGCTGTAGTAGGGAGCCAGGCTATCATAACTGGAACTTTCTCAATCATAAAGCAATGTTCTGCTCTGGGCTGCTTTCCAAGAGTGAAAATAGTCCACACCTCGTCCAAAATGCATGGTCAGATTTATATCCCAGAGATAAATTGGATCTTGATGATGTTATGTTTGGGCGTCACTATTGGTTTCAGAGACACCAAACGGTTGGGCAATGCATCAGGTACGATATTTTTGCTTATTTTTTATCTAGGTTATCACTTGCCTTAGCCTATAGCATGTTTTATTGGATTATATGGAATCATAACCTGAAAAATTAGGCTAATGTGTGGTGTTTGAGCATCACTTTTGACTTTGGAGTGGGTTCTATTAAGAATTATTGTCCTGAAATTTGTCAAAGCTGGGTTAGGCTTGATGTATCAAATAGTTCTGCACTAATGACCAGGTCTGTGTCATCTACATTATTGTAGCCTCTAGAGTGTACACCTCAGTTAGTATATGTAAAAATAATAATTGCTCTGCTTAGCTGGCTCATTATTCATTTAATCAATAGTTCTGCCCCTTTTCCGTATCATTGTATGTCTAGATTTAGTTTTTGTATCTTTGTATTATCGGTAAATTTAATAAAGTAAAAAAAAAACAGAGAGGTAGGAAAAAATTGAGATTTTCTAAAAGGTCTCTTAGATTTCTTATAATGCTTGTTTTGCTGCTTTCCTAATTATTATAACTGAATTGAATATTCTTATAAATCTGATTTTCTGTGAATACTCTTTTTACTCGTATTGCTGTGTGAAACAGGGTTGGCAGTTATTAGTGTCATGCTGGTGACCACCTGCTTAATGTCTCTAGTCATAGTCCTATGCTGGCACCGAAGTGTCCTTACAGCAATATGTTTTGTGTTATTTTTTGGTACTGTAGAAGCACTTTTCTTCTCAGCTTCTCTCATCAAGTTTCTTGAAGGAGCTTGGGTTCCCATTGCGCTTTCTTTCATGTTCTTCGTTGTCATGTATGTGTGGCACTATGGGACACTCAAAAAGTACGAGTTTGAAATTCAAAACAAGGTCTCAATCAACTGGTTACTCAGTCTTGGTCCCAGCCTAGGCATATCAAGGGTCCGTGGGATTGGCCTCGTACACACTGAGCTTGTAACTGGAATTCCGGCAATATTCTCCCACTTTGTAACCAACCTTCCAGCCTTCCATCAGGTTCTTGTTTTTCTCTGCATAAAATCTGTTCCAGTTCCACATGTTAGACCCGAAGAACGTTTTCTAGTGGGTCGTATTGGCCCAAAAGAATACAGGATGTATAGATGCATTGTACGATATGGATATCGTGATGTTCATAAGGATGATATGGAGTTTGAGAATGATCTTGTATACAGCATAGCAGACTTCATTCGCTCTGGGGACGTGGGATCCAGTAGTATACCAAATGAGGATATGGGTAAAGAAGATGAAAAAATGACAGTTGTTGGAACACATTCAACCCAGGTAGGTGGGATTCATATGAGTGAAGAGAATGAGGACAATGCAGAGACAATCGAGCATTCAGAGCATAGGGAAATAATGTCTCCAACTCCACCCATGGTGGTCCAAAGAAGGAAAAAGGTAAGGTTTGTGGTTCCAGGGAGCCCGAAGATGGACACCGATACAAGAGAGGAATTGCAGGAGTTGATGGAAGCTAGGGAAGCCGGGATAGCTTATATAGTAGGTAACACATACATGACAGCGAAGCAAGGATCGAGTATATCGAAGAGATTTGCAGTTGACTACGGATACGAGCTCTTGAGGAGGAACAGCAGGACAGCCACATATGCACTTAGCATACCACATGCGTCTTCGTTGGAGGTGGGAATGATATACCATGTCTAATTTAAACAATATACTCATAATGTAAATTGTACATGATGTAGTTTTGGGCAATAGTCAATAGGCACCACCGTTTTATGGTGTTTTCAAGAGAGTATAATTTTGTTTTTTGTGGAAGGAGAATGATTTGCATAGCCGGTAATACGAAACATCCAAATAGTTTACAAGTTTAGATTATACACAAACAAAGCTGCCTTTCGAAGTAGGAGTTTTTTCTCTGAAAAAGTCAGTGGTAACTTCATTATCTTCTGTGTTTGGTATTTTATGCTTGTGAATAAAAACAAGACATTTTAGAAAATACTCTCTTTCCCTTTTTTTTTCTCCCCCAACTTTGCTAGATACATATAAATAGAAACTTCCTTTTAATAATTGCTTAATATGCATGCAGACATACTTGATGTTAGCGGGACTTAAAGGAAAAAATGGCATTACACATCACAATTGGCATGTATATAAACTTCTTAGATTTAACTTTTTTTCTCGTATGTCTCACCTCAAATTGTGCAAGAGTAATTATTTAAAATGTATATATACAAGTACATAATACTTGATAAACATATCAATCAATGCAATAGTTGGAAATGGAAAGTATATTCTAAAAGTAACGAGTAATATCTATTTGACTAAAACCAAAATGAACATAAAATTTATGGTTTTGTTCCTACCATCCCTTAAGGCATGATTTTAAGTGTTTTTAAGCTTTTAAAATGAGTATTATTTGATAATTAATTTTATTTTCAAGTACAAAAATAAATTATAAGTAAGTTTTATTTTTTACCCACTTTTTATTTTATTTAAAAACTAAAAAAAAGTTATGAAAACCAATATCTAAGTTTTCATTTCTTTTTATTAGTTAATTTTATTTTTTTATTGTTGTGACTCAAAAAAGAATGAAATAATAAAATAAAATCTTTTACCAAACAATTTTTTTTTCTTTAAAAAAATTAAAAAGCATAAAATTAATTTCAAATAAATAAATAATTCGAAAATAAAACTAGTTAAAAATGAATGTTTAAAATCCGAACCTCTTTTATCTTATATCCAGAAGCATTAAAATTTATTTTAATTGCATTTTTACGAAGAAGTTGCTAAGAACATAGAATAAAATGATGGTCTTTGATCACTTCTAGCACATTCTTTAAAATCTTGCCTCGGAAAAGATGAGAAAATTCATTAATCCTATGAAAAACTCTGAAAAACCCTGATGACTTAAAATTACTTAATAATGATTTTGTTTTTCTAACATTACTTCGTTTCTCAATCACATAATCTATTTATCAAAATTATTACAATGAGAATAAATTGAAATTTAATTATCTCCTTAATTAACAATTTTGTAAAAGATCTAAATTTAAATAAATATAAGATCTAATTTACAACTTTACACTAAGTTTCAAATAATATTACATTTTTAATTAAACCATTAAGATATAAAAGTTCACATATTATAAAAAGATACTCAACATCTTTTACTTCCTTAACACATAATGGGTAATTCAAATCTTTAATAATCATAAAAACATTGAACCTTTTCTTTGTGATGAAACAACTATTAAAAAAAATTCAAAATAAAATTTTATGTTATTCATAAATTAAAGTTTTTTATATATTTCTCAAATACTGTTATAAAGGTTTTGAAATCTATATTGAAATACTTTATAAACGTTTTTGATAATGAAATTTTGTTTTCTCATATTATATAAATGAATTTGATTAAAATATATATCAATAAATTTGATTAAAATATCGGATGTGATGTCATTTTTAAATAATGAAAATATTTTTTGATAGTCCCAATTCTAATAACTATTCCAAGTGTAAAGGACAAAAATAAAATTAATATTTTGTAGGTTGATCTTGGAAATTATTTTGTTAACAAAATTTTGAAGAAGTTGTTTGAAAAGACAGATATCAAGGATCAATTTAGAGGTTAAAATTACCTATACTTACTTTTCAATAAATTTTTTAATGAATTAAGTCTTTTGTCCAAAACATTCATTTTCATATATTTGAATCATTTGCTTTTTTATTAACTTTGAGAAAATAATTGTGCTTTAAATATTTTTGGTTGGACATTTTAATCCAAAGTTTATTACTAATTCCCAAGCTGTATTTATTAGCATAACTTTATTAAAATCTTCAATTTTTTGGAATACCAATCTACCATAATATTTTGGCCTATATAGAATCCTAACTTATAGGTGTAAAATAGCGTTGAGAACTTGTATTGCTTTTATACCAGGATTTTTTTATCACAGTAACTACAGTTTTGTAGAAGTTAATTAACACTTTTGATTAAATAAAGGAGTATGTTTTTTAGAAAAAAAAATTATAAATTTTTATAAATTGATACTTTGTTTGTACGAATAACATTTAATGAAAGTAAATTTCGAAAAAAATGATTATATTATTAACATATTAAGATACACAACTATCACTAATCATTTTAATATTATGTAATTAGTATAATTTTTCGATAATGAATCTTGAAATACATTATGAGACTATGAAAAAAGATAAAGATATAGAGGATCATCTCATCTTAAATTTCTTTTAGTATAAAAAATTTTATACATAGATTTATTTATTTAGCAAGAAAGAAAAAGAAGCAATATAAATGTATTAACTAATTTGAGAAGAAATTCATGCAATTTAAAATTTTTATTAAAAAATTTCATTTAAAGTATATCATAGGTTTTTATAATGTCTAATTTGATCTCTCTACATTTATGGTTTTGCATATTTCAAACTCTCATTCGCTCCAAAAAAAAAATAAAAAATGTCAAAGCTAGTACGCTTAAAATTCAGTTGATCAAATAAATTTAGTAGGTGGCTCCTCATGCCACCAAAAACCCACGTTTATCCTTGCTATAATGCTAGTAATGACCTCTCCTTTCCTTTGGCAGATTGCCATCTTAGGATAGGGAAACTAACTATTTTAAAACTACAATTTGTGTGAATTTTTAATATTAATATCGAAAGAATAAGTCCAATCAATTATTAATCGAACCACGCGCTAATTACTCATGAGAATATCGATCACAACGTTTTAAATGTTGCTTTTATTTTTAATTACCTATTTATTTTGAATATATATTTAAAAACATTTTCTTTTCACACATGCATTTTGTATAAATTCCAATTCATGCAATATTTTCTCATGTGTTTAATTTTGAGTGTAAAAAACAGTTTTGAAATTTTATTTTTAAATTTTTAATTGAGATATTGAATAAAAAAATTTAGAATAAAAAATATAGTTAAACATCTTTTTATTTTTTTTTTTTTAATTTTTTATAAAAATTTAGAATAATAAATAAAATTATTAATGTTAAAAAATAAAAATACCATTTTATCCTTATGTTATAGGCACGTACAGATCACATGTAAGAAAATAAGTAACAAAAAATTAATTTTTTTAAAATTTAATAAAAAATTGATTGTTGGATTATTTAGATTGTGATTTTGAGGTTAATATTTATATAAAGACGAAAATAAATGGAGAATGTTAGTATATAAATTAAAATATATTAAGAATAAAAGCATGTAAATTAATATAGAGGTAATATTTATATATTAACGAAAATAAATACAATATGATAATATTGAGATTATTGATGTATTTAATCCAAATCTTAGAAGATATAATATTATATATGAACATTAAGATTATTGATGCATTTAATCTAAATCTTAGAAGTATTATTTTTATAATATATCGAAAAAATAAAAAAAATTGTATTGAAAATATTTAGAATTTTTATACGCAGAAACTCAAAAACATTGAATGGAAAGAATAGAAGAAGAGAGAGGGAAAAAAATGCAAACTTTATCCAATTCTACTTTCGGACTTTGGAATGCAAGTCATTTAAGGTGTATAACGAGGAAAGTAAATGAGCTTCGTAAGAGTATGGTGAGAAAGGAATAAGTTTCTGCAAATTTAAAAATTATTTTTATTGATTATTTTTTTTATTTTTTAGCATTGATTTTCTGTTTTAAATTTACAATTCGTAATTATAAAAATATAAAATGTTTTTTTATTTTAATATACTTTTTATTTTATTGATTATTTTTTTATTTTTTAGCATTGATTTTCTGTTTTAAATTTACAATTCGTAATTATAAAAATATAAAATGTTTTTTATTTAATATACTTTTTATTTTATTGATTATTATTTTATTTTTTAGCATTGATTTTCTGTTTTAAATTTACAATTCGTAATTATAAAAATATAAAATGTTTTTTATTTTAATATACTTATTATTATTTTTTCTAATTATTTAAATAAATTAATACTTTAATTTTAATTCTTTATAATTTTTAATATACATAAATAAAGAGAATGAAGGTTACACTTTACTTCCTTTTCATTTCTATTTATGTTTACTGTCAGTCTGATTAATTGATTAGTAAAAACACCATTCAAATAAACTCATCTTTATATATCATCTCAACAAAAATTTAATTATGATATTTATGAAATTATAAATAAATTATATATATTTAAATATATTTATATTTAAATTAAATATATATAAATCATTTTAATAAAAAATAAAAAATATGATTTTTATAATTTATATGGTACATTTTAATGCTATACCAATCACCAAATAACTTATATTTTTTTAATTAAAAAGTTATACTTTAATCTTTTATATTTTAAATTATATATATATATATAATTAAATAATTAATTTAAAATTATATTTGAATCATCTATTTTTTAAAATATATATTTATAGGTCATTTAATTCATTAAAATTTTCAATTAATTCTAAAACATATTTTTTAAATGATAAATTTAAAAAATTTAAAGATCATGACCAAAAAGTAAAAGAAAAAATTAAAATTAATAAATATTTTTCAAAAATAATAGCAAAGATATTTAGTATATATTTAAAATAAAAAATAATATTTTTAAATTATTTTATATTTTTTATGATTTTAATTTGTTTAAACCTCTCAACATTTATAAAAATACGATTTTTTTTCTTTTGAAATCTAAGTTTTATTTTTGTTTTTGTTTTTTTAGAAACTAAATTTTAATATAAATATTAAAAATTATATAGTTTTTGTATTTTGCTTATGAAATTTTGAATTTATCGTTAAAAATTATTTAGAGATAATTCTAACTTTTTAAAATTATAAGAGTTTAAATGTATATTTTAAAAAATAAATAATTAAAATGTATTTTTTAAAAAATTATAGAGTTCTATGTATATGTATATACCTTAAATATATTTGATTAAAATATATATTTTAAAAAAAATGTTCATGTTCTCTAAATATTTTTGTTTTTTGAATTTTCTAGTTATATTCTTTATAAATTTCTTTTATCCAATATTTATATAACTATTAATTCAATGTACATAATTTCTTGCGTTCTGGATGATTTGGAATAAACATGGCTTGAAATATACGTATGAAACATTCTATTTTGAGAGTTGAGTACAACGTGGAGATCATGGGACCCATATAATTTTGGATAGGGATGGGGACGAAACTCAATCCTCCACAGACCAAAACTGCCTTTTATTGTCCCGCAAAACGCGTGATAGGATAAACTCGACCCCACCAACGCGCTAACCTGCCAATGGCCTCGTTGACTCACGTGGTTCCACGTGTCGAGACACCCCTCGTCAGAGTAGGTTTGGGCTTCGTCGGATGTGGACCAGTTATTTACAAGTTTAGGAATTTAGTAGCACCTATCAGAGGAGAAAAAACTGACATGAGTTGGTGTGTATGTGCTACGTAGAAAGTGTTATTTATTATTATTAAAATATTTTTTAAATTAATTATATTAATTTTTTATTTTTTTATTAATAAAATAATATGTTATTATATACTTTAATATCTCAGCCCTTAAATTTCGAACTTCAGTTGGAGGAAAGCAAAATTTTTAAGGAGCATTTTTTTTATGTTGTAATTTTATTAAAATCCCTTGTACTTTTTTTATTTTTATAATGACTTTTTATATTTACATTTTTATACGAAGGAGGTTTTTTATACTGTTTTTTCATAAATAATTGATCATTAAAATTTTAATATCACGTAGATATTATAAAAGATTTATAAAAAACATGAGATATTTAATAGGATCATTTTAAATATAACGAGGTGTTAGGTGAGACTCATTACAGGCTATTATATGTTATATTAAAATTTTAAATTTTAATAATATTATATTTATTAATTTTAAACATAAATAATAAAAAATTAAATGTAAAAGTATAAACATATATGTGTACGTACTACTTCTATAAACTAGTTTAAAATTTACTTTATTATAAAATATTATTAGAATAAATAATATTACATATTTTTTTATTAAATATAACAAAAATATTTTAATAAATTAGTTAGTTATAAAAATTAATTTATAAACATTATAGCATATAGGGGTGAGCAAAATATCAAATCAATCTAAAAAATCTGATAAAATTAAGTGGTTTTGATCCAAAGTCTGATCGGATTCGGATTCGAATTAGAAATATTCTAATCTGATATATTTAATATATTATTTAAAAATATATATATAATAATTAATAAACCTAATTATTTAACCCAAACTATTCAACCAACTGTCGTATCTTTTATTCTTAACACAAAATCTAAAATATTTTTCGAGATGCGTCTATCTCTCTCCCTGCCTTTGCCTTCATTACTGGTTTTAAACTTTCAATAAACCAATTGTCGTATCTCTTATTCTTAACACAAAACCTAATATATTTTTCCAATTGCCTTCATCTCTCTCCCTGCCTCTCTGCCTTCCTACTTCCATTGTTGGTTTCAAACTTTCAATTGTGCATCTCTATTGCTCGTTGTTGCTCGTACTTCTCTGCTCATTATTCGTTGTTCTTCATCATCCTGAACAGAAGGTTATATTTGTTTGAACTTTTTTCTTTTTTTGAATTTTAATTTCAAATCTAATATTCAAATGTTTTGTTTTGGCTGTTATTGATAGTTATTGTTTTTGTTTCAAATGGATGTGTGAAGCAATAAGTTATTTAGAACATATTGTGTGATTTACTGTTTTCTTAAAGTAATTTTCAAGAGCCATGAGATGAAATTACGAATTTGAGTGAAAATGTGATTGTATTGTAGAACAAAAATTGGATAACATTATAAGAAAACTTTGAACGGTCATAACTTTGTGTTGAAAGGTCTGTTTTGGATGAATATTTTTATGATTCCATGTAAATTTTTGATATCTAGGCACGCCAAACTGTCAAAGACAATTTGTCTAGAGTTTTTCCCCAAAAATGCTATTTTTCATGCTTTAATTGAGTTACAAAAATTTTTAAACTACTTCTAAAATATTGAGGTCTATCGTGATTTGGTGGAACAAATGTCAGCATTGTAGTACATCATGGTTATTTACATAATTATAAAAACCAATATCATAAAACATTGTTTTATAAATGGTGCATGTTAATTGAACATTTCATTCGTATTATTAAATTTTTAGTTATAATATATATAAATGTTCAATACATATTTTAAATCACATGAAGCAAACATGTCTAACATCACCCTACGTCTATGTGCACATTTTTACAATTATTTATTGTAAATGTTTAATATTTTTTTCTACAACTATACAGATGACTTTAAATAAAGATAATGATACACTTTATGTGATTGAAGAAGTAAATAAAGATGAAAGTGCAATACAACTAACTCAAGAAAAAGATTTTGTAAGTACTCCAATTCCTCACTTATGCATTGCTTCTAAAGAAGAATGTGAAAAAGTTTTCTCTAGATCTAGTAGTGAAGCATGACTCATTTTACTATAGAAAAGGTATGGCAACATTGCAAAACTATATGCAAATATTATAAGAAACAATATAGGTATGTGTCAAGCAAATCTGTCACGTCAAATTTGTTTGCACACATTGCCATTGGATGTGATAAGTTTCCTGGTAGAGTTCTTAAGAAACAAAAAACTTTAGATTTCCATAAGGAAAGAAGTCTTGTACCTCACAGTTTTAATGCTGAAAGATGTAGAGAAAAATTGGTAAGGATGATAATAAAAGATGAATTGTCATTTATTATCGTAGAAGGTGAAGGATTTAAGGAGTTTATTGAAGAGCTACAACCTTTGTTTAAAATCCCTTCTCGGTGGACTATTTCAAGAGATTGCTTGAATTTATATGTTACTGAAAGAGTAAAATTAAAAGAGTTGTTGAATAGAACTAGTAAAAGAATATGTCTTACTATTGGTACATGAACATCTTGTCAGAATTTTATGTTATATGTGTTTAACTGCTCATTTTGTTAATAATGGTTGAAATTTACAAAAAAGAATCTTGAACTTTTATCAAGTTCCAAATCATAAAGGTGATATACTTGGTAGAGCGATTGAAACATGTTTGTTAGATTGGAGCATTGATAGGATATTATGTATTATAGTTGATAATACAAGTTCTAATGATACTGCACTTACTTATTCGAAAAAAAATGTGTTAATGGTTAGGGTAATGCAATTTTAGAATCAAAACATTTGCACATGCAATGTGGTGCACATATTATGAATTTAATTGTTGAGCAGGGTTTGAAAGAGTATAACATATCAATAAATAGGATTCGTGATATTGTACGATACGTGAGAGGATCACCAATTAGACTACAAAATTTTAAGAGTGCTATTGAAATGAAAAAAACTCTCTACTCAAAAACTTTTTTGTTTAGATGTTATGACAATGTGGAATCCAACTTATTTGGTGTTGGATTCTGCAACTTATTTTCAAAAAGTATTTGAAAGGTTAGAGATCACTGATTTGGGGTACTATCAAGAGTTTTGTCGAGGTGAAAATAAACAAGCTCCGACTATAATGGATTGGGATAATGCTAAACATTTAGTCCAATTTTTGAAAGTTTTTTATGAAGTTACATTAATGTTTTATGGATCTTTATATGTGACTTCTAATTTCTTCTTGGATCGTATTTGTTTTATTCATGATCAACTTGATATGTGGAATAAATGTGAGGATTATATTATGATGAAGATGGTTAGTGATATGAAGGTAAAGTTTGACAAATATTGGAAAGGAATATCTAAAATGAATATGATGTTATTTGTGTATGTTTTACTTGATCCTAGGCATAAAGAATGTTCTTTACATCTAAGTTTGCTAGAATTATGTAATGAGAATGAGATTGAGGTATCAATGAGTTCAAAAATGGTAAAAAAAACTTTGAAAGATATGTACGAGGAGTATTGTAAAGCATATTTTCCCTCAAATATAGAAGAATCTTCTCAACCTTTAGAAATAGGTACAAAAGGTTTTGGTTTAGAAGCAAATGCATTCCAACTTTATGTTTCTCGTAAGAGAAAACATTTAAAAGAAGTTCATACTATGGAAAACAAATCTGAAGTGGAAAATTCTTACAAGAAGCATTGGTTGATATGGATGATGAGAAATTTGATCTTTTAAATTGGTGGAATATTCATTCCTAAATATTTAAGATTTTTTCTTTGATAGCTCGAGATGTATTGGTCATATCGATATCTACCATAGCATCTGAATCTGCATTCTCTACTAGTGGTCATACAATTAGTCCATACAAGAGTTCTTTATCTTCTAAAATTGTATAATCTTTGATTTGCACTCAAAATTGGATTCGTTCATCTCCAATCATTAATATCCAAGAGTTACTTGATGAAATTGAAGCTCTAGAATCACGTATATTACATAAAACTTTCAAATATATATTTTAAATATATATAGATTTATTTGTTATCAAATATATATTATTATGTTTATTAGCTCATTATTTATGTATATTTTTAATTTTTTAATTTTTTTAATTTTTTTAATTTTTCATTATGTAGATATTCTTGATGGTATTGGCGACTTAAACCTTGAATGATTATCAAAAAGAGTTGTTATTAATGTTTGGAGAGTGAATTTAATTTATGTAATTGATATTTAATTTTTTGGAGTTAAATTATGTAATTGATGTTAAATTTTTTTTTTATTATTTTTGTTGAATTATTTTTAATCATGTTGTCACCTATTTTTTTAATTTGTATGAAAAATATTTTTATTTTAGATTTTTTTTATTTTATGTAATTTTTCATTTTATATGTTGAAATTATATGAGATTTGGATTTATTTGGATTGATATTTATAGTGGTTCAGATCGGATTGATATTTCATAATTTGCTTATTTATGTAATTTTTTTAATATATTTAAATTAAAATTTTGAATTGAATAATTTTTGGATTGAATTGGATTCAGATTGACTTAAAATTGGTAAATTCGAATTTATTTGGATTGGCATGTACAACGGATTGGATTCAGATTGAATAATTTCTGAATCGGAACGAATAATTTTCGGATCAGATCGGATTGAGATTTGTTTGGATTGGCATGTACAGGGATCAGATTCAGATTGAATAATTCATAATTTATTTCGGATCAGATCGGATTCAAATTGACCTAAAACTTACGGTTTCGAACCGATGTTCACCCCTAATAGTGTAGTCTGTTTTCAATTTATATAGCTTAAAAAAATAAAAACTTTAATTTGATTTGTGAAATTTCTTGAATTTAGTTAAAAGTTTTAACATATTTTGTTAAAAAAAATAGATTTTTATCATCTTAAATAATTATCTATATTTTAAATGTTATTTATATTTTAAAATTTAATAATTAAAGTTCATAAAATTAGAAGAAAAAATAATTTTTTTATTAAGAGTGTTTATTTTTAATGTACAAAATTATTCTTCTAAATATTTTAATATATTTTTTAATAATTAATAAATTTATTAAATTTAGATGAATGAAAGAATTTATTTTATACATTATAATCATTAATGATAGATATATAATATAATAAATAATTATGAGCAAAAAAAATTAATTTATTGATTAAAAATTTATTAAAACATAAAATTAATAATGCAGAATTATAAGATAAAAATATTATCCTATATTAAAAGGTGATATATTGGGAAAAAAAATATTATTATTATATAAGTTTTATTTCATACGAAATGATATAGATATGTTACTTAAATATGTTAATTTTTAAGTCCTATTATATCAAATAATTCTTAACGATCGTATAAATGTTTTGTGTTCACAAATTAAATTATTGTTTTGTTTTCATATTAGGTTTTTATATTATCATGTTGGTGTTTATAAGTTTATTTACGCAATTATAAATTTAGATAATATTTTTAAATAAATTATTTATAATAAAAAATTATAAATTTAGATAATATTTTTAAATAAATTATTTATAATAAAAAATTATGTAATTTTAAAATTTTAAAATAATTAATGATAAATTATAACATTCATGCACTTTAATAAAAATAATAGAAAAACATAATTCTAATTTTTATTACTTTTTAATTAAAATAAATCTATTTGATCAATTCGCTATAAGCTACGCGGCTGTCCACACGACTTTTGATCTTGGGCGAACTTCATTCAATCATAAAATATTTACTCCCATTACAGCATTAATCATATTTATAAAATCCACGTTGGTATAATTATAAAGTAATATAACACATTATCCCTTTTTATTCTAAAATCTTTCGAAGGAAACAGTTATATATATATAAAATAATTACTATATATATATATATATAAAATAATTACTGAATTACTGATAAAATTATTCTTAATATCTTTTTTCGAAATATTTTAAAATCACTTTTATTTATACCAGTTTATTTGAAGGACACTTCTTTTAATTACTTAAAAAAACATTTGAATTCCTTTTATTTTTTCCTACAAATTTATTATTTTAAAAAAAATAATATACCTTAGCATTAATAACATATAAAAAAATTACGAATTCGATTATCTACGTCGTTAATTTAATTTTTATCTAATAAATTTTAAAAATTAATATATTTTTTAAAAATATATAAAATAATAAGTACCATTATACATATTTATTAAATTAAATTATATATTAATTAATAATTAAAGTTTATTAATTTTTTGTGTAAGTATATAAATTTTTTAAAAAAATAAAAATTATTTTTTTAAGAATCATCTTTAACCGTTATATTATGTGTGATTAAAAAATTATTTTAAAATTATAATAATTTTTAAATGATTTTAGGTACAAATTTTATAATTAAATTTATAAACAATTATATAAATAATCATGCGTTAGTATCCGTAAGATTAATACTTATCACAAAATTGAACATTAGGACGAAGAAAATGGTACAAGATAGAATTTTGGAAATATTTTTGCTTTTAATTTTCTTTGGTTTTAAAAAAAAAAGAAAGAAAGAAAGGAAAGTAACTTGTCCCGTCGACTTTATCTGCAGTTTGATGTACGATAATACGATATCATATGCAATGGCTCCCATTTTGGATTTAAATACATGCGTGCCATGTTGCCCCCACCGTACCTCTATTTTTTTTCATTTTTCTTAAAAAAAAAATCATATTATCCCTAATTAACTGCAAAAACGTGAATCACAATCTCGAAAATACTAATTTCCTAACAAATGTTCAAACCTTTTAGATTTTCTTTCACCTAAATTTAATCACACAAAAATTAACTTAAATATCAAAATAAATATGATATCCTATGGTGTAACTTGTTCTCACATTTTTGTTAATAATTTACAAAATAAATAGTAACAAAAAATGACGAACACAAAAATTGATTTTAATATTATCTACCCATCTTTATAGAATAAAAGGATTAGATTTTGCACCTAGTATAAATATATGAAATTATGCGGGTTTAAATAAACAATTAAAAAATTAAATTAATTATTTTAATAAAAAATATCATAATTTTTACACTACAATTTATTATTAGTCTCTAAATTAGGATAATTTATTTAATAATTTTATTTAGTATTCATCTTTTAAGAAATTTGTAACAGGCGTTAAAACATAATTATCAAAAGCTCAAATTGAATATAGCTCATTTGTCAAAGTCAATATTAGCCAATAACGATTTTTTAAATAAGAGATTGATAATTCAAGTTTCAAAATTCTCTTCCCTATTTAAATATAAGGATACAATTTAACGATATATCTAAATTAATTTTGATTATTCTAACTCTCTCTTCTCTCTCTCTCTCTCTCTTTTAAAGTGCATTACTTTTAGAATTTTGTTTACCATTCAACATGATAATATCGTAGAGATAGAAAGAAAAATATTATGTATCATTACTTTTTATATTTATATTTCTTAATATTATAATAATTATTGATTTTACTAAATTTTTATTTAATTTTTACATAATTTTAATGATTTTGATAAAATAATATGATAATACATAACTCAAAAGTCCTGTAGAAAAGGCATTACTAAGAAAAGGATGAGTGGAGTGTTAAATGGAGTAAAAATATTTATTATTTTTAAAATATGGAAAGATATATATTTTAAAAAAATAATATAATTATATACTCTGACGATAACTAGTAGCACGGAACGCTTATCCATAAGCCAGCTAAACATCAAATGAGTTTGGTACGTTTCGGTCAGCGGCGTGCTGTCGACTGTCTGGGTCACGCGCATCGAGTCAAAGCCCACTCTGTGTGTGAAACTCGTAGAGTCGTATGACTTATCCCTTATCTTTATAAGATATTAAATTGTTAAAATAAAAAGCTAGCAAAAAGCCACAATTTTTTATTTATTTTCAGAATCTACAACTCCTTTGCTTTCACGATTCTTTGGCCAACGAAGCGCGTACCCTTCACATCCCTAGCTGGCATTTATGAATCGTGAGCTCATACACAGCTCATCCCATGCATTTCCACCAATTTAATCCATGCTTCTAAATTCTCTTAAATCTCCTTGTCTCTTTCCTTTATTTACAACGTGGCATCTTCCTCTTGTGCCTTCGTATATTCTTTTTTTTATAACACGTGTATTCCCTCTTATGTCTCCAACTTATTTTTTATCTTTTATTAAATAAAGATTATTATAATAAAAAAAATAAAAAATATATATATATAAATATTTGATTGCCTTTGTATTATCTCTTTCATAATAATAATAATAAATTTATTGTTATAAAATAAATAAATATAAATCTTAAATATTATTTTTAGATTAAATATAAGAAATTCTCAATCACCTTTCTTATTCTTAAAATATAATCCTCATCAATTTTATTTATTTTTAAAATTTTTTTATATTAATTTTAAATTTAATTATAACAAATTATCACATTATTATATAACCTAATATCAACGTTAGCATATCATCCCCTGTCTCTCAACTAACTTTTCATTTTCTTTACTCGTTTTTTTTTTTTTACTTCTTCTTCTTTTTTTCTTTTTTACGATTGAGATACCAATTATATTAATATAATTTCGAATTATATTTCTATTCTCATATCAAATTTTATTAATATCAAAACAATAATTTTTTTTAAAATTAAATTATAAGAAAATTATTAATTAATATAATATTAATATTTTTTTATTCTAAAAAATATTAAATTTTATTTTTAAATACAAATCTTATTAATAAATTAAGTGAAATTCATAGCATTTATAAAACATGTACTTTTAGGCTAAGTGGAAATGAACAAGTAATGAACCCAAAGAGTTTATAAGAGGAGGAGAACGTAAGGTTGAGTAATTTAATAATATTCAATAAAAATTACTTACGTACATATATATTTTTACGTTAGTATATAAATATTCCTTATTTTAGTTTTAAGTATATTAATAATTTATAATTAAATTTTTTAACATTTATAATGCACATGATGCAAACTAATTTTTTAACATTTATAACATTTATAATGCAAACTAATTTTTAAGATAATTCAGGAAGAAAATAAATTTATCTAACTAATATTAATCAAAATAATTTTAATTTAACGTTAAAACGACACAAAATTATGAAAAGTTGAGAGATTTATAATTAAATTTTTTAACATTTATCATGCACGTAAGTAAAAAAATAATAGCAAACTAATTTTTAAAGTAATTCAAGAAAAAAATAAGTTTATCTAACTAATATTAACCAAAACAATTTTAAAATGACACAAAATTATGAAAAGTTGAGAGTCTCCAATCATATTAGAAATGATATTTTTGAAGAAAAATAAAATAGAGATAGATGGTTTTTTGAAAGAAAAAAAAACTTTACTCTTTTATTATAATAATTTTAATGTTTTTAAAAATAACAAGAAATACATAGAGTGGTTCGTTTGTGATAAGTATTTAAAAACGAGTTTCTATTTTATTTTTTGTTTAGCGTGCATTGCACTTGGTGAAATCGTAAATTTAGATATGAAAAGTCTCTATTTTTATTTTGATATCCTTTTTAACTTTTATCTTAAATTGGGGCATATAAAATACCTATATTTTCATTTTGGTACAATTTTTGTTCAAAATCAACAATAATTTTAATAAATTGAAATAGCATAAATATATCAATTATTATTAAAATTAATCAAAATATATATCAATAAAAATTAAGATATTTGATGGGTAAAAATTCTACCAAAATGAGAATAAAGATATAAATGTATCAATTTCTCTAAAATTAAATATATAAACTACCTAGTATAATATTATGAAAATATGAATATACATGTATATATTTTGTTATAAATGAATACTATTTAAGTATCAAATACGATGGTGTGCATTGAGGCCAACAAGGACACGCTACCCTTTCAACACTTTAAAATATCTATAAAATTATAGATAATTTATATTTATAAAATGTAACTAAATCTATGAGTTTTAATATTTAGGTATTTTTTAATTATTCAATAACTCAATATAAATTAATAGAATTGAATATAAATGAAACAATATTACTATTATAATGTTTTGTTTTATCATTAAAATATGAATATCTATTGTAATATTTGGTCTATAATTAAAATGTAATAAAAATATAAAATACATTATATATTACTTTAATATCTTTATATTTATTGGGTTTAAATAATATCATTTATTTGTTAATTTTTCTTGCAGACATATTATATTATTAAAAAGTATTATTTTTTTAAATAATAATTATTTAATCTAAAATATTAAGCAAGAAAAAATATTTTGATAACTTTATTCTTTTATATTATTTGCATAATAACTAAACAATATTTTAACAAAAAAAAACAATAACAATATAGCAATCAGCTATATATTTCTTAATAATATCCTGTATATAACCAAAATATAACAAATGCGTTCAAAGATGCAAGTATCGTATAGGTTTACAATCAAAATACAAGAAAATTATGTAAAATTCTAAAACTAAAATATTAATATTAGTGTATATAAAATAAAATTTTAAAATAATTTAGATATCAAAATAAGGTTAATATAAAATATAATATCCAATATTTATATATCATTTACATCTTTTTATAATCATTTAGAATGCACTTTCACGCATAAAGAAACTCATAATTCAATCATATTTGGAAAAAAGAAAAATAATTGTGTAAAAAAGGGAATTCATTGTGTGAAGAAGTTAAGAAATTTTCAACTTCGTAATTTGAGAAAAAGAAAAGAACAAACATAAATTTCCACCTAAATTGTTCAAGAATTAAAAACCCAGAAGTAGAATTGACTCAAACATGTATTAGTTTTGTTAAAAGTTGTCAAAAATGACCAAGTTATCCAAGAAAACAAGGTCAAGCTTACCTTTCTCTTAGCTATTTGCTTGACAAAGAGGAAAGAGAGGACCACTAGTAATGGCTTCCACAAACAGTAGTGCAGAAAATGAACAACAAGGGGAATAGCTTTGGAAGAACGACTATGTAGGGTTACAGCTGAGAAGAGAATGTGAAAATAGATAGGTCATTTTTTTTTCCTGAATTGTGTTTATGGGTAAAATTGGAATATTTTTTTTTTCTTAGATGGAACTGTGAAATGAATATTTTTTCTTAAAGGGAGCAGTTGAATGATATTTTTAAATATATTAGTAATTTTTTTATTATATTTTATGTTAATGACACATTCAAACATATAAATATATAAAAACAATTTCATTTCTAATTTTATTCATTAGGTAACTTAATGTATTTACATTAATTATTTGATGGCAAAGGAGATGGGTCATATTCTCAAAAAAAAATTTTAATTTCTATTTAATAACTCATTTTTTTCTTTTAAAAAAGGACACTTAAATTTCTTTTTTGTTAAATAAAGAAATTATTATACACATGTTATTAAAACTTAATATATAGCAGTGGAGTTGGTAAGTCACATAACCTAAACCAAAAACATATTCTTTTAAAGTCAAATAGCTATTATTGATTCTGTGCTACCCTTTTTAATTTGATGTAATATCAAGATTATGATTTATGATATTACATTCTTACAAAATGTCCGGTGTAAAAGGTTAACAATCCAAGAATTAAGTAATTTTGGCTCATTATTTGTCAATTATAAAGTTATTTTATTTTTATTTTTACATATGAGTTTTTGATTTGTCAGTAAACATTTATACTTTTTTATTATAAACATTCAATTTTTTTATTTACTTATTTTCTATATACCATTATTTATATTTTATAAAAAAATTAAAATTAAATTTTTTAAAAATATACTTTATTTTTATAAAAATTTCTTATATATTTAAATGAAATAAAAAATTAATTTTACGAAGATATTTTGATAAAATTATATTTTCATTATCTCCGATTTCGATTCTTCATATTATATGAAACATATAACATGAATTTGTTTATTGCTTATTCTGATTTAAAAAAAAAAGTTAGTAAACATTATAAAATATAATCATTTTAAGTATTTTGATTCCTGTTTATTCCTATTCATCCACATTCTATTTTCAATTTCGTTTGATTTCTATATCGGAATAGTAAAGGCGTCTTTAAATGCTTATAATTATATTTAATTGTGATATTTATAATTATTAGATTATACACGTTGTTTCATATAATTTAAAAAAATTGATTAATTTAATCTAATTATTATAATGTTAGAATTATAACATACAATTAACAAAATTAACATATAAATTTGCATGACTTATAACAAACAATTAAGATTATATTTTTCATATATTTATTCCATGAATTAAATGATTATAAGTGGATAAATTTATTAAATTTTAACATATTAATATTAAGGGGATTAAATCATTAATTTAGAAAAATAATAAAATTATAGATATACTTCATCCCAACACATGTCTCCATCTTTCGGATTAGAAAAAACAATGACGAAATGTGAAAAGTTGTTAAACATTGACAATATTTAGAAGAAAGCCATCTTATCTCAATATGAAAGGTTGTTAGTGGTGTGCACAAAAAAAAAATTAGAGTTTTTTAATAAAAATGTAAATCCGATTATATCCTCGTTTAATTGTTTGACACAATATTATATTAACAACAATAGCAAAAAACAAAATCATTTTATCAAATTCAAATTAATTGTTGAGGACGGTCATAAAATTGGTGGAATTAGCTTCAATTTGTTTATTTATTTATTTGTTTAATGGAAGAGGGGAATGCACGAAACCTCTTGCATATCATTATTTGACTTGCACTTTCTCGAGTGTTGTGTTACATTAAATTAACCGATTTAAAAACATAGTACATTATATTACTGGTATCAAATATGGGTCATGGGACGGGTTTCCCCGTCAGATGTTTGAGTTTTTTTTTTTTTAAGTTATTGGATATTTTTTTTAATAAATAAATGATGATAAATTAAATCTTTAATATTCTAAATACTTATAAAATCTTAATTATATTTATTTATTATTTGATTAAATCTAATAAATTTAAATTTAATATATAATTATATTATTTATATTATTAGTTTAATAATTATTATAATAATTTATATTTCATATATCATAATATTAAAATTTTATAATTAAATTATTTATTATAATTAATATTCATTATATTTAATTATAAACTTTTATAAATATATAATAATTTTTTAAAAAAATTAAGATAAAGGGATTCGGAGATAGGTGGGTGGGGAGGATAATTTTCAACTTCATCCCATTCTTATTGGGACATTTCTTATTAGTGTTAAAATTTGAATTTTTTCATGGATTTATATTGTTATTGAATAAATTGACATCTCTAATATCAAAGCATTAATAAGATGACTAAATTTAAATTTAATTAAGTGTGATATTATTGTATAAGACCAATTTTTTTTACTTATTTATACTTGTTTTAAATTTTGATTGTTAATTTTTATATCTAATATATCTTGTGAATTTAAAGTTATTAATAAAAATAATATTTAATTATTAAATTAACAATATATGATTTATATTTTACACGTAAAATAAAAAAAAGTGATGTTATCCTTACTTAAATATAAATATAAGTTATATAATATTATTTAAATAAAACATAATATATTAAGAAAATTATAATGATATCGTTATTATTATTTTTATTAATTATATTTTAATAATATAATTATTTATTAAAATATTATTAATAAAAAATAATTATAATATGATAAATTTATTAATGGTAATATAACCATCTTAATAAAAATGTTTAATACACCAATTGAAATATAAAATTATTATTTTTCCCATCAAGAAAGATAATATTATTTATTGAAACTTGCAGTGGTCCTTTTACCGTTTAAACCAACGCCGTTTCAGATCAATCCATGTCATCATTAAAGAAGCAATTTACTTTGATATCACTTTATGCTTAATTAATGATTCGTACATATACGAATAAAAACTTTATATTTATATAATAAAAATTTATATTTTAATTATTTTTATTTATGTATTTATGTATTTATTATTTATTAATAATATATATAATAATGTATTAAAAATATAACGGGGAGTTAAAATTAAAGACGATGAAAATAAAACAGGTTTGATGAAAATAAAGCAATTTACTTTGGCAACCGCACCCAAATGTACCCTAAATCAATAAATTTATATATTTATTAAATTAAATTATATATTAATTAATAATTAAAATTTATTAATAAATTTTTTAAAAATTTTAAAAAATTATTTTTAAATTTATTTTAATAATTGCTTTGAACTGTTATTAGTGGATAAAAAATCGTTTATAAATCGTAATAATTTTTTGATACATATTTTATAATTCGATTCGATTTATATATATATATCTAACTCATATTTAAATAAATAGAGATTTTTATGTTAATTAAGTTCACAATATATAAAATTCATCTATTTATTATTTTATAAAAATGTATCTATTTTATATAAGTTTCAGTAATATTTTATTACAATTATTAAAATACATCATGCATTCCTACCAAATGCTCATAAACATCAGTAAACATTGGACATTTTGTACGTATTTCTCGAGCATCTGTGAAAATTAAATGTATTTGTAAATTTTCTTAAAATATGTGTAATTTAATTATCATATATTAATTTTAAAAATATTTTAATTATTCTTTAGAGAAAAACTTAGTTACAGCGGCATTAAAACTTACTAATAATGAGCTACTACGTATTGGAAGAAATATATTCAATTTTTTTAACAAAGATGGTAAATAAAGGGAATAAGAGGATCAAAATTAAATTAAAATAATTATAATGTTTTCAAATATAACATCAATGTGAGTCAATGCATCATCTTGAAACAAAGTGAATAATATATACCATTTATGAAAATAAAGTGACTTAATAATGTACATTTTTTTCACAAAAACGAGCATTAAATTAGGAAAATTATACATTTATTTTTAGATCATTGATGATGTGATATTTTAATTTAATGAATCAAAGACAAGTGTAATATTTTTTAAAAAAATTATAATTTCTTACTGCTTTTTTAAAATAATAACTAATAAAAGTAAAAATAATGATAAAAATAACAATATTAAAATTTATAATCACAAAAATAACATAATTTATATTTAATGCATATATATTTATTAAAAAAATTGAGAAATTAATTAAAATAATATCATAAAACTCATAACAATAAAAATATTACATTTGATTTGAGAGGGGTATGAATTAATATTAATAAATGTTATTTTTATTGTTATAAGTTTTAAGACGTCAATTTTGTAGTTTCTTCAAAAAAGTTCAACACATTATTTTATATAATTTAATTTAACATATTTTCATTTAGATAATTTAATATTAAATACTATTTAATTATATATTGTTTAATTTTATTAGAGTGTTATTTTTATTATTAAAAATTTTAAGATTTTTTTTATAATTTTTCTAAAATGAACGAAAAGTATCACATTATTTATTTTTAAGTGAGGGTGAAAGCACAAGTCATATACTTATTATAAAAATTTAATTTAGATATTTAATTTATTTTTATAATAATTTAATTATATTATTATTAAAAATTGATTATATTATTATTAAAAAGTGATCCCATAAGATTTTTTTTTATGTTTTTGTTTATTTATTTTTAATTTTTATAATTACAACTTATTTAAATTAAAATATTTTTTGTATAATACACTTGAAAATAATGAAATGAAAAAAAATTAACTTTATATTTGTAATTATTTTTAACAACGGTACTAAAACATCTTAATAAATAAAAAAATAATTTGCTATAGAAATGTGCATAATTTAGTATTTGAAAAATGTGGCTACAATTGATTAATTTATATGGTGTATCTATTATGAGTTTATTATTATTATTATTATTATTGTTTTGTAATTTTAATTTTCAAATAAAATATGTTACTATTTATGCTTTATATTCTATTTTAAAAATAATTAAATAATTTGATTAATTTATTTAAATTGATAAATATGATTTGATATGTTGAATTTATATTAAATCATATTGATAAATTTTATAGTCACATCATATTCGTATTTAAAAGTATACAATCTATTCAGATTTATAGATTTTATAATACGTTATATCCGATCCGGATTGAATTATTATTAAATTATAAATGAATTTATAAAATAATTATATTTAAATATTATAAATATTATAATTACATTATATTACTATTTACTTTAAAAAATAAATATAAATATTTATAATAATTTAATAATTATGTATTCATATTTTTTATTTTTAAAATTTTAATATCAATATGATTTTATTTGATACGAAAAATTATATATATTTAGATTCTAATTAGTTCGAATTGATTACATTAACGAATGACTTCGAGTAAAAATCTCGAGTTTAATTGAATTAAAATCAATTAAAAATAGATAATTTTGATTCATATTTTATATATATATTTTTAAAAAATATATATAAAATTTATAATTATAAAAATAATATTAAAAATATTAATGATAATTTTAATAGATTAAAATTTAACTTAAATAATATTGAATTACTGTTACCAAAGTCGCGGCTACTTCAACCAAAAACAAGAGCATTCAAACGGAAAGAATTACCTCACCTCAATTATCAAGAAATAGTTGGAGTTAGGCACTGTTTTTGTTGAATATAAAATGTTTATATTATTCTTTTTTTATAAATTAAGTGAAAGTCATATAAGATGTGTTATTTTAGAATTAAAGTTAAAAATTATAAATATTATTTTTCTAATTTTATGTTAATAAAGATACTTATTTTACTTTGAGAAATTACTTATTTTGTTTTAAAAAGACATTTTTCTTCTCAAATTAAAAGGAAATAGAAAAAAAATTAACAAATCAGATAATCAATATTCGGTAATCATCAAATTTCAGTGAAAAGGGATATATTGGTAAATTTCATAAACAATAATTTAGTTTTATTTTATTTTTAAACTGAAACGCAACCGAAACAAGATAAAAATTAAAGAGAAAATAAATAAATAAAAGCGGTAAAGCTTATTGTGGACCCTATCCCCAATGTCTGTAGATATAATATCGATCTCTCCCATTCTTTATTGGCACATCCTGCGTAGCCTCCATTTCTCTCTCTGGCTCGCTCTTTCACGTTAATCTACGTGAACTTAACGCGCCGGTCACCAGCTTCGCCATACGATCTCCAGTCTGTTCCCGGAAAGGGAAAGGTAAGACTCTCAATTTCTGACCTTTGAAGCTTCGAAACGCAAAATCTTTCTCTCTGTCTCTGATCTTCTGTTCACATGTCTTGAGTTTTCCTGAACTTTCTCTTGCTCTGTTTGGCCGCCGGGGAGGTGTTATAATATTGAGGAAATAAAAGATATAAACAGTACTTTTGATGAGCGTTTATGGTAATTTTTTATTAATTTTTGATTTGACATCACAAGACTGTTTGATTTAGTTTAGATGCGTTTCGGTGATTAACCGAAGGATGTGTTGAAGATGAGATTCGGGAATTTGTTATTTAATTTTCTGTAAGACCAAACAGACGGGAAAAGTGTAAGGCCGTCCGTAGTTACTTTTAGTTTTTGATTTCGTTTAGCTAGTTGTTTAGTAGATTTGGACCCTTTTGAAGTGAGATTATTGGTCTAAGCTCCTAAACTAGTTAATATTAACTCTAGATCTTAATATAACTTTAGTTGTTTGATGTTGTCGGATGAATGATTTGTACTATATTTGTGTTTGTTCAGGGTACAACATTAGGAATGATTTTCACTTGTTTCATGAAAATAAATTTTGGGAAAATGTCTCAGAGAAAAGTTAAGTGACATCTGAAGCTGCTGGCGTTTACCGGGCTGACCTCAATACACCTTTTAACCTAAGTCGACTAAATGCGGAATATACCATCATACCTTGTTTAGTTAATCTTTTCGTGGAACATTTCGTATATAGCATGGTCCGTATTTCTATTCGATGTAAACCATCAAAATTAGGTGAGGAAAATTAAAAATAAATTAAAATAAAATAATCAAATCAATTTCATAATAGAGTAGTGACATGACTATTTTAAAAGTCGTGTTACATAACATTTTCTGGTTTTAGAATACCATTATTTGATTTAAATCATTAAAATTAGGTGAATAAAAGTAAAAATAATATATTATAATTAAATCAATGATCATAATAGAGTAGTCTTTAAAAGTCGTGATACATAGCTTTTTCTGGTTTACAATTTATTAGGCGCTTTGGTGAAGATCAATTTTTTTCTTTTATCCTTTTCCAACTAAGAATATCAGAAGATGTTTAATGATGACACAGTCTTTTTTGTTTTTTTTAAGTAACTTTAAAACATTTCTTAAAACTTAGAACTTAAAAAAAAAACTTGTGAGTAATTCATATATTTTTACTACAATATAAACCAAATCCCATAAAATTTCTATTAAATGTTGTCTTATTAGACGCATTTCAAGTTAAATTTCGATCAATTAAATTCATTTATTGTTATTTTTGTTTTTATAAGTTTTATGGATTATTTAATGAAAAGATAAAATGAGAAATTAGTGACAAAGAAATTGTTCTTGACATAACGTTTATGTGGTGGTGGTATATCTATATAGCCAGCTCTATCACATCCTTTATGTGGCCTGGGTCCCAGGGTGCTTTCATGTGTAATGTAGTTGTCTCTGTACATGGATGTGTTGTCTGTAGTTTCCGTGTTTTAGTTCTTTCTTCTTCTATCTCACATGCATTATTAAAAAAACTTAAATACCTTATGCTCAAAAAGTGTTTAGCACACTGTTCCCAAATCAGGTGGGTTTCACAATTCATTTATATTCTTGAATAATGAATTATTTAATATAAGCACTATGTTGTCATTGGTAAACTACTAGCAGAGTTATTTGATCAGACATATGGGGTCGATTTTCTGCAGGTTTTGAGCATACCTCACTATAGAGAAGATTTTTTAGTAACCAATGTATTTCTCCGTATGACAAAGTAAATAAGCTACTTCTCACCGATCATGTCGTCAAGATCTTGCACTAATCTTTTAGACTTTGCTCATGGAAGCCTATTGGATATTCCCTGTACTCCTAGGACCCTTCCACGTGTGATGACAGTTCCTGGTATATTCTCAGACTTGGAAGGCAATAGCAACAATGACGGTGATTCAGATGCCACTTCATCTGTTTGTCATGAACGAAAAATAATAGTGGCAAATATGTTACCTTTACATGCAAAAAGAGATCCACAAACCAGGAAATGGTTCTTTAGTTTGGACGAAGATTCTCTTCTATTACACTTAAGGGATGGCTTCTCTTCTGAAACTGAGGTTATTTATGTGGGGTCACTGAAGGCTGACATAGATCCAAGTGAGCAGGACGAAGTTGCACAGAAATTGTTGGAGGATTTCAATTGTGTTCCAACATTTTTACCTCTTGAGCTCCAGAAGAGGTTTTATCTGGGATTCTGCAAACAACAGTTGTGGCCTCTTTTCCATTACATGCTTCCCATGTGCCCCGACCATGGTGATCGCTTTGATCGCATGCTGTGGCAGGCCTATGTGTCTGCTAACAAAATATTTGCTGACAAGGTTATGGAAGTTATCAATCCTGAAGAAGATCATGTTTGGGTTCATGATTACCACTTAATGATTTTTCCTACATTTTTGAGGAAGTGTTATTATCGAGTCAAGCTTGGTTTCTTCCTGCACAGCCCATTTCCTTCATCAGAAATTTATCGGACTTTGCCAGTTCGCAATGAAATCCTTAGGGGTTTGTTGAATTGCGACCTAGTTGGTTTTCATACATTTGATTATGCACGTCACTTCCTCTCTTGTTGCAGCAGGATGCTTGGCCTTGATTACGAATCTAAGAGGGGATATATCGGGCTTGATTATTTTGGTCGCACAGTTTACATTAAAATACTCCCTGTTGGTGTTCATATGGGTCGACTTGAATCTGTCTTGAATCTTCCTTCTACATCTACAAAAATTAAAGAAATACAAGACCATTTTAAAGGGAAAAAATTAATTATTGGAGTCGATGATATGGATATATTCAAAGGTATCAGCCTCAAATTTTTAGCTGTTGAACATCTCTTGCAGCAGAATCCAAAGTTAAGGGGAAAAGTAGTACTTCTTCAGATTGTGAATCCTGCAAGGGGCTCAGGCAAGGATGTTCAGGAAGCACGGAGTGAGATGTACCTAACTGCCCGGAGAATCAATGAAATTTATGGTTCACAAAAATATGAACCAGTGATCCTAATTGATCGTCCGGTTCCTCGATTTGAGAAGAGTGCCTATTATGCTGTTGCAGAATGTTGCATAGTTAATGCTGTTAGAGATGGGATGAACTTAGTTCCTTATAAATATATTGTTTGCAGACAGGGAACTCCGTGTATGAATGAAGCTATTGGCATAAAAGCAGACAGGCCGCGCACTGGCATGCTTGTTGTGTCTGAATTTATTGGTTGCTCACCTTCTTTGAGTGGGGCAATTAGGGTTAATCCATGGGACATTGATGCAGTGGCAGATGCTTTGAATTTGGCGCTTACTATGCCTGATTCTGAGAAGCAATTACGGCATGAGAAACATTATCGATATGTCAGTTCTCACGATGTGGCTTATTGGGCTCGGAGTTTTGTGCAGGATTTGGAGAGAGCATGCCAGGATCATTACAGCAAAAGATGCTGGGGGATTGGATTGGGCTTGGGGTTCAGAGTAGTATCTCTTTCTCCAAACTTTAGGAAGTTGTCTATAGACCATATTGTATCAGCATACAAGAGGACCAATAAAAGGGCCATATTTCTGGACTATGATGGAACTGTTGTTCCTCAAATTTCTATAAATAAGGCCCCAAGCCCTGAAATAGTCTCTATTCTAAATTCTCTATGCAACGATCCTAAGAACACTGTATTTATTGTTAGCGGGAGGGCTAGAAGTTCTCTTGGTGAATGGTTTGCATCATGTGAGAGGCTAGGCATTGCTGCCGAACATGGTTATTTCTTAAGGTATTTCCATTGCTTATCTAATTTTTTTTTTTTATGTTCATATGCTTTTTTATAAGTATAAACTGAGGCTTTTTTCTCTCTTCACATTGTAGGTGGTATGCAACCTCTGAGTGGGAAACAGGTCCTGTTGCTGCTGACCTTGAATGGAAAGAAATTGTGGAGCCAGTAATGAGATTGTACACCGAGGCAACTGATGGTTCCAACATTGAGATTAAAGAGAGTGCCTTAGTGTGGCATCATCAAGATGCAGATCCTGATTTTGGATCTTGTCAAGCCAAGGAGTTGTTAGATCATCTGGAAAATGTGCTTGCTAATGAACCAGCAGTTGTCAAGAGGGGTCAACATATTGTTGAAGTTAAACCGCAGGTATTGATCCATCTCCTCTCACCCAAAAAAGAAAAAAGAAGAAGAAAGGACCCCCCTCTATTTCCTCTTCGAAATTGATCTTTTGATCTTATGCTAATGCGTTTTCAAATGCAGGGAGTAAGCAAAGGGTTGGTTGCTGAAAAGGTTCTCTCAAAGATGTTTGATGATGGGACTTCGCCAGATTTTGTAATGTGCATTGGAGACGATAGATCTGATGAGGACATGTTTGAAAGCATATTAAGTACTGTTTCTAGTCCATCCCTGCCTGCACCTCCAGAGATCTTTGCCTGCACCGTGGGAAGAAAACCAAGTAAAGCTAAGTATTATCTCGATGACACCTGTGATGTTGAAAAGTTGCTTGAAGGTCTAGCTAGCGCTTCAGCCCCAAAGCCTAGACATCTTCCACAAATTCAGGTCTCATTTGAGAGTGTTTTTTAAGTTATAAAAGTAGCTTAGTTTACTGGAGTGAGACACATAAATCATTAGTTTCGTTTGAAGGATTCCTTTTAGATAGATAAGGGCGGGATGAAATCATGAAGTTTTCTATTAATCACAATCTTATCATGGTGGGAACTTGATGCGTCTACTCAGACCCTGAGACTCTGGGCATGTGGTGCTGTTTTGGTAATGTTGGTGGTAGGGTTGATCCCACATGATTTGTATATGGTGACATTAATCTCGTATTTACTGGTGCCCGGTTAGGTTTTCATGGAGTCGATTTTAAAGATGTCCATAATAGCTTCTTTTATTGATTCCGGCACCATTAACTTGTAAAGATACAATGTTTCTCCACAATAGATAAATCAGTTTGAGATGTGTTTTAATCTATGCATACTGGTAAATCTCCCATGTGTCCTTTTGATTGCTCATGCCCTAGAGTTTCTTGAAGTAATTTCTCTTGTATTTTTTTTGTTATTTATTTATTAATATTATGAGAAGTCAAGTGATCAATCGTGTTGAATTTGTGATTGAGAAATGCTAATTGCATCACTATGCATGCTACTTGGTATTAATATTTAAGAAAATTGATAAGTTCTAGTATTAATATTTAAGAAAATTGATTAGTTCTAACAGCATTTATCATTTATCTTTCCGATTACATTGACAATTTGGTAACTGGTGGTTGGAAAGACAATTAGTTAGTTGATGTTGATGTACTAGAGAAAAACAATCAGTAGAGCAAGTCTTCTTAATAAGATGCCTTACGTATCCTTATTGCCAGCATTTAGCAGTATAGATTGACAGATGAAAGAGAATAGAAGGTTCTAGAATGGAGGAATGAAGTTATAATTGTGTTCTTCTAACATGAAAATATATAAGCTGTTATATCAAGAAGCAAAAATGTTTGGAGAATTTTAGGATTAGATTGTAGTTCAGGTGGTATGATTCTCTACGGTCATCATCTTGAATAAAAAAAATAACTTTAGTGTTTTCTTGTTTTAGAAAAAAGCTGAATTTTTCTTGCATATATATCTTTGTCCTAATATGGTAAAATTAAATTCATGACCCTTATTTGGTTGGTGTTGGCTCTTAGGGGAGGACGCCAACTGCCCGTGGCTCTAAGGCTGAAGTAGATGTCCTGTTGTGTGAGTTAAAGCATAGTGGGTAGTCATGGTGGTGCGCGTGTGAGGAGGGAACTTGAGGACAATACACCACCTCATAACATGCTTGTGGCTCCTTTGCTTATTGGTGGGGAAAAGCTGGAGAAGTGATCTTATAATGATGTGTAGTTTTTGTTTTAGACTTCTCTGTTTGTGTGTTAGTTATATGGTTTTTATGCTTATATACCTTTCTTTTACTCGTTTTTGCTGAGTGAGTAGTCATCCTTTCTTTGGTGTTTGCTCCCATTTTGGCCTATGGATAAACGTGACAAATGTGTCCTACATCTATGTCTTCAAACTATTGGACTATAGTTTTTATTATAGATGAGGGTAATTTCTATTTTAGTCTCTTGTAAACTGAATTTTATTTTTGATACTAATTAATTTGTACTAAAATTGGATGTGTTTAATAATAAAACTTATATGAACATATTTTTAAGAATGGTATCTTTGGTTTAAAAATTTTCTTGAAGTTATAACATGATTTGTTGTTTCGGTAGTAATTCTTCGCCTTAGTTACTGGAGCTTTAGTAATTTTGTTCTTTTTTAAATGTATGTATAAAAATAAAATATTTATAAATTTAAATTAAACAATAATGATAGTAAAAATGATGGTAACACTTAAATAAATTATCTTATTTAATGTTTTCTTAAATAAGAAGTTTTTTCTATGTATCAATAAAGATAATGTTTTTTTTTCTAAAAACAAACCTCTTCTAAAAGGGGAGTTTTTTAACCGAAATGTCTCATTCAATAATATTGATACTAGTTCTTCAATCTCATTGGTTAATGATGTACGTAAGTATGATGATATTGACATATACAAATCTTTTATGCGGCTCATTATTATTACTAGCTCTTTTAGTCATTATATTTCAAAAATTCATGGGTTTTTACTAAAAGCAACAATTTCTTAAATGATCTATTTTCCTTTGATAGGATACAAAGTAAAGACAAAGTATGACTCTTAGAATAAAAGACTAACTTATGCTCTGAAGGAGATGAATGAGACTTGGACAGAGCTAAAACAAAACCATAAAGTCCATTATGAAATTGACCCTGGAGCAAAGTTGCTCATGTCACTTGTTCCGTTATAAAATAATGAAAGGAATAAAATTCAAAATAGGCATTGTTTGGAGAATTTCTTGTGTGTTAAGAGTATTAGAGAGATTTTAGAGAAAAAGTAAATGTTTAAAGTGTTCAGATCTTTTATTATTGATAATAAGAGGGTATTAATAGTTATAAACTAAGCAAGTGTTACTATTACAATGATAGGCGTTCTGTTCGAAATGTCAAAACTAACATTTACATAACAAAATTAGAAAGAATGAGAAAGTTGTTACTTTTAGGTCATATAAACTGATCGTCAAATAATTGGATTAAAACCATAGGATTTTGGATACTAGGTTGCATGGTGTCAGAGCTACCAATGTCTTTTAATACCAGGTAGTAAACCTCATGTCGTAGAATGATTGACATGTATAAGACTAGGAAATAAACTTTCATAGATCAAATCACTCAGGAATAAGATGATGGGTATGCACACCTCATTATCTTCATTAGTTGATTGAATCAAATCGTAAGAATCGAGTATGTGACACATGAATGATACCAAATAGACATTATTATCCTTAGTAAATTATGAAATACTAAGAATATTTTTTGCAATATCATAAAATATATTTTTGAAAAACAAGGTTTTTTGTGGAATAATAGGTGAATAAAATTGATTAGATTTAACATTTTTGATATCTAAATGTTTACCATTACTTATCATAGCTTTACTAGAACCAAAATAGGATTTTATACCTTTGAGATTTGATACATCACTGGTAACAACTAGAAACTGTGAAACAGGTGGTGATGCACGTGACAAAGCTGATGAAGGAATATGACATTATGGATAGGAAAGCATGTGTTGAAAATTAGACGGTGTAACATTCACAGAATAAGGCATATAATAATTCTTAAAAGGGTTGGCTAGATAAGGTTGTGTGTAAGGTGAAGGTCCATAGGTAGTTGAAGCATATATGTCTTGTGTCTCAAGAGATCATAGATAAGGTTACACATGTAGTGCTGTGGAAGGATAAGGCATATTGGGTAAATGGTATGGTGGTATAGGCAGTGGTCTTCCTCTAACAGACCCTTGAATAGGTGAAAAACTCTTGTTAAACCTGAACAAACATGTTGCTACGATATGGCTAAGTTTTCCATACAATTGATACTGTGTTCCTTGTGTTCCTTCTCTACCTCTGATATCATTTTAATAATATCCTTGTTTATTAAAATTTGTTGAAGTATAGCAAATTTATGGTCAACTACACATTTTGTGATTGGTTAAACGAAAAACCAGTATGACTAGAGGTAGATTTTAGGGATTAGTTGCTTTGTGTTAGTTTAACTTAGGCAATGGTGAAATTAAAATTAATCTTTTCCTTTCCGATCTACATTTATGACTTATTAAGAAAGCTTTATCATCATTTACTATCACATTTTCATTTAACATCCTCTCTGTTAGAGTAGAGAAAACATTCTCATAAGATTAATCCAATTCATTAAGGACTGTCATCAAATGTTGTTCTTCATTCTAGCAACAACCATCTGTGTATAAATCATCTGTCAACATTTTAACTTTCAACATACACTTAGCTATAGATAGATTTCCTTTCTTTAAACTTTGAAGTTCCTCTCTAACTTGAATTGCCTTAGCACGTGCTTAGAGACAGATAATTTTTCAAGTTTCAGCTAGACATCATAGGTTGTATCAAAACCTAAAATCTATTTTAGGTTGTCATTTGTAACACAAGACATAATCCAACACCCGAGTAAGGTATCTTATTTCATCCCGTGTTTATATTTTGATTCACTGAGTTTTTATCAAGAATTTTGAGAAAAAAGTGGTGAAAGAATATATTCATCCATTTCTAGATTATATAAAAAATTTAAAATTTAGTGTTTTCAAATTGTATAGTTGATGTTCTCTAATTTTATGGAAAGAAGTATGTTGTGAAAAGTATATAAGCTTCTATCAACATGACTATAGTTTTAAGAAAAATCGTATACAATTATAGTATGTTTACCAATGTGTGTGAGTTTATAAGACTAAGCTAGGTCTATAAGATCTACCATTTTTGAATGAATTCATAAGCTTACTGAGCTTGAATAGCAATTAAAATGGAGTATATCAGAGAAAAAGATGACTGAACAATAAAGAAAGAAAAATACAACATAAAAGAAGATAAAGACTGATAAAGAATAAGTTTGTAATTTTGTATTGATAGCTATAACTAAGCAAAATTAGAGAGAAAAATTTAATACAATTATGTAATATATGACAGTTATATATAGAAAAATAATACTTCATTAGCAAGTATACTTGTTGCTCACACTTGAAGAAATAATATTTGATTAATAAGTATACTTATTGCTTAAGATAAATAATATTTGTTACTAAGATATAATGTTACCTACTCATATGCTATTTATCTAGTCATCAATCAATACATATTAATCAATTGATTTGTTGCTTGTATTAGCTTATAAGTCTTATTTAATTTTAACAAAAGAAACTTGTTTTTTTAATAATTTATTATAAAAATTTAAGGTAAATCTCTGAACTTCCTAATATACTGAACAATTATTAAACTCCTAAATCATTTATAATAATAATAATCTAAAATATAATATTTATTAACAAAAATGAATAATTAGTTATATGCAATAGGATTAGAATTTAATTAAGTATTTAAGTATTACCACATTGTCACAATCCATAACTTTTATTTGTTAGGGGAAAAAACTTCATGATGACTTTTAAGCTTTTAACTTCTTCGGTTGGTGTGTACCCACAAGTGTTAAGGTTTATACCCTAATTTGTTTCCGGTGTCAACACCATTTCAAGTCCCAGCAACCGTCTCCCCTACCTTCTCCCTTCATCCTTTCTTATTTTCTATCGTCATCCTTTTTCCCCTTTCTTTTCTCGTTTTGAGTCAATAAATTTAGTTGTTCTTCTCTAACTACTCAACCTTTTCTCATATTTTTGATCGTTTTCTTGGTGGGTGTTGTCTCCAGCATTGATGAGTTGTTTCGTGCTTGAAGGATCTTTTGTAATTCTGGTGAGGCCCTGTTATCGTTGGTAAGGTTTGCTTGATTGATTGGGTTGAGTAAGTGGTTGTTTAGTCGAGTTAAGTAGTATTTTGTGGTTATATCGAGTGTAAATATTTTCGACAGATAATACATTTTTTTTTATCATTTTTAGACTTTAACAATGTTTCGATTAACACATCCAAACATTAAGGTATTAAGTAATATAGAACTTATTTAAATGACTTTAAAAAATTTCTCTTACAAGTTTTAGTATGTTTTGTTGATCTTAGTTTTTGATTATTTTTAACTTATTATTAAATTCGGATTAATGAATTATAGTTGTTATTTTTAAACTTTATTTTCTCTTTTAATAATATTTTTTTTATCTTTGTTATAAAAAACAACGGCTCTTACTTTATTTTTTCAGTATGAAAAAAAAATCATCTAAAAAAAATACTAATTATTTGCGGTCCAATAATTAAACTATGACTCCCAATACTAATAAAAATTTCAATTCTAGTTCATTTTTTATATTTTAACATCAGCTATGTTTTCCATAATATCTGGCAAGATAGACCTAACAATACGAGAATATATGAGCTGCAAATTAACTAATAATGGCACCATAAGAATAATAAATAATTTTCTTTGGATCTAAATAATAATGAATGTCATAGTAAAATAGAGAAAGTAAATCTAAAAATTTAAGGGAGACGCAACTTAGAAGTGTTTAAGATTGAAATTGATGTAATTTAAAATAAAATATTAAAATAAATATTTTGTTAATATTTTTATACTAAATGTTAGATTTAATTTCAATCTCATTTAATCCCTTAATATTATTATTTATTTTTTGAATTAAAATACTATAAAATATATTTTTTAAATTTGATAGAATAAATATATATTTAAATTTTTTTATACGAGATTGTTTTCTAAATTTAAAAAAGGGTTTAAAGAAAAAAAGTGGATAGGATTCGACCTAATAAATGTGACAGTGTCGGTACATGTAATAAATTTCAAGAATTTTTTTCCCGATGATCACACGTTTTTTTAGTTTAAAAACAATAAAAATAAAATTATTAAAATTTTAAGATATTATTTTTTTAATTAAAATAAAAAACCACGACAACGAGAATAACAGCTGAAAGAGCATATTTTATAGGTAAAAATTAAAAAAATGACAAAAATGAAAAATGAAAGGGAGACGAGCATGTCAGTCACACTCACAGTCACTCTTCTACTCACAGATCACACAGTCACTCATTTACTCATAGAGTCATAGTCACACTGCCCCCACTCAGGCCACTGGCCTTTCTTGCTTTACTTTCCCATTATCATCTTTTCTCCGTTTCCGCCTTGTCTCTTTCAGCTTTTTTACCCAGCGGTTTTTGTCATAAACCCAGAATCTGAAAAAACCCACTTAAGCTTTGAGGATCTCCCGTTTTTACAAAAACCTGATTAGAGTTAGGGTTTCCTATGGTGCTAAGTTATTGAATCTCCTGAATTCTGTGTGTTCTTGGGGTACATCTAAGAAAGCAATTAATGTGTCGCAATGTGTTTCTGTTGGGCCTCACACTTTTGCTTCTATTTGGAGGTGTTTCATCTGCTTCCACTAATGCGCCAGCTAGTAAGTGATTTTACTTAAATATCTGTGCTGTTTTTAAGCTTCTATTTTGATTTGCTGGTTCTTTCTGAGTTTTTAATTGTTTTGGATTGCATTTCTGATTCTTTGTTTTTCCAGGAATTGTTCATGGCTTTGTGTCAAATGCTGCTTCTAATGCCATGAAATGGGTTTGGGCGCTCAAGACAACGACCAAAAAAGGTTTTAATCTCTGAAACTATTCTCTCCTTCTATTCTGTTTTGTTCTGGGTCTTAACATTGCAATCTGATTTGGTGGGTTTATGGAATTCTTTGCAGCTATCGCTGGCCGTCCGCAAATGAAGTTTGAGAGTGGCTATATTGTGGAGACGGTATTCGATGGGAGCAAGCTTGGAATTGAACCTTATTCTGTTAAAGTCTTACCCAGTGGGGATCTTCTGATTCTGGATTCTGCTAATAGTAACCTCTACAGGATCTCTGCCTCTCTTTCTTTATGTAAGTGGGTTTTGTGCTACGGTTTAGTGTATAGCTTCGCTTCCGATGGTTGCGAACTTTTGTATTCATGTACCAGCAAACATTACTTAGATCATAATTTTCATTGTCTGTCATAAGAGAAATGACGGACTGTATTTTTTTGTTGTTGCATATATTTACAATTTCAGTCTTGTACCGAATTTAGAAATAATTTTATTTGAATTTCTTGTGTCCATGATGCTTTTAATTCGTTCCAGATTGTTTGAGATTGAAAGCATTTTTTAGTGATGTGAAGCGAACCTGTTGCTCAGTATTCTCCTCTCAATTGTTGTGTTGTGTTATTATTTTATCCTTTTGAAATCCAAAGTTAATTGCCTCATGGCCATCGTTTTCTTGTTGAAAAGGCTTTTCACTTATCATTGCTGATTTTGCATATTTTGGATCCTCAATGTGATTGTTGAGAGTGTGATGTCTTAAGTTGTGTGTGAAGCTGTTACTCCTAATTGTACTTCCAGGGACTATATTATCCAATGCTACCATGAACTGCTGTGAAGCTATTATAACAGACCTATATTTCACTTATCATTGGTGGGTCACTTGCAGACAATAGGCCAAAGCTGGTTGCAGGATCTGCTGAGGGATACCTTGGACATGTGGATGGGAAACTTACAGAAGCGAGATTGAATCACCCTAAGGGAGTGACAGTTGATGATAGAGGAAACATTTACATTGCAGACACAATGAACATGGCTATCAGGAAAATAAGAGATGCTGGTAAATTGCTAGTACTTTGGTTCTGAGCATTTCCTATTCTGAATACAATCCCCAACCATCATAGTTCTGAAATTTCTTCTACATTAAGATTTTAATACCATTGAAAATTCTACTTCTACTTTTAGGGGTTATTACAACAATTGCAGGAGGGAGAAGGAGCAATGGGGGAGGCCATGTAGATGGACCAAGTGAAGATGCCAAATTCTCAGATGACTTTGATGTGGTTTACATTGGAAGCAGCTGTTCTCTGCTTGTTATAGACAGAGGGAATCGAGCTATCCTGGAGATCCAACTCCATTTTGAGGACTGTGCTTATCAATATGGAAATGGTTTTCCTCTTGGTATGTGAATTTATCCAGTTCTTTTTTCTTGCCATTTTCATTGCTGAAACATTATAGGTACTGTTTTAATATGATTGCAGGGATTGCAATGCTGCTGGGTGCTGGCTTCTTTGGTTATATGTTGGCATTACTGCAACTTAGACTGTGTACAATTGTCTCATCCAAGAATGTGAGGACTCTTTCTTGTCTCCTGTTTTCTCGTTTCTTGACATCTACACTTTGGACATAGTTCAATACTTGAATATAAGTCACTGTTCATATACTTGTTGAAGTTTGCAGCAGGCAAACCATCTTCCTATCCCACTGGCCTTTCCTGGATGGCAAACCATTTTCTATTGAGCGAATAGTTGAATACTCTTTTAAGAATTCCAAAATTGCTCTTGTTCTTTGGGATTTAATATTTCTTTTTATTCTTTTTAACCAAATGTTATATTCTTACATGTTTCCTTTGCACGTTTGAAGGATCAAGGACTTACCGAGACAAACATTCCTCCAACTGGATATCTGAAGCCTCTAAAATCAGTCAGGCCACCTTTAATCCCAACAGAAGATGAGCAAGACAAGCAAGAAGAGGGATTCTTCGGATCCCTTGGGAAGCTTTTGCAGAATGCTTGGGCATGTATTATGGAAATTTTGGGAGCAATCTTTCCTGGATTCAGGAGAAAACCTTTCAACTATCAATATCAAAGCCAACAACAAAAGCATTGGCCTGTGCAAGAAAGTTTTGTGATACCAGATGAAGATGAGCCTCCTTTGATTGATACCAAAACCCCCACTCCTCGAAAAACCTATGCTTTCATGTCGAAGGATGCTGAGAAAATGCATCAACTACGGCAGAGTCGAGTATTCTATAATGGCTGGGCTGGTGATCTTCAGCAGCAACAACATCAGAATAAGTATCATTCCTCCACCCCACATACATACTACCCACATACATACTACGAACAGAGCTGCGAGAAAGCAAGTGAAATTGTGTTTGGAGCAGTCCAGGAACAGGATAGGAATCATTAATCTATGATCAAGCCTGTTGAATATGGAGATCCCACGTGTACTCATGACAAAATTCGATCGAGATACACTTCTATGGGTTATTATACCCAGGGCAACTGATAATATACATAAACCGTTCCATACTTTTTGGCTTCAATGCTATAATACAGTTCCAAATGTTAAGTTACTGGTGGTAGATTAGATTTAGATACAAGTGTTTTGTAAAAAGTTGAGATTTATTGTGTATGAAATTTATGAATGAAAATTGGTTTAGAAAAAATAAAATAAAATGAATTGACCCTTCCTTTCCTCAATGCGGAAATAATTTCAATAGATGAAAATGAATTGGCTGTTTGTCTTCTCTCAAAGGAGACTTAATCTTCTTATGAGCCGACATCAACTGTTATAGTGTATTCATATCCATTTGTTTCTATCAGGAAGGAACATCTTCCACCTCTCCTGAGGGAAAACAGCCCAATTGATTAATAACTTTTAATCTCTCATATGGTTTCTTATAAAACCGTTTTCTGTTTTATTTCATTTTAATTACTTTTGGTCCATTTTATTTGTGTACTCCATCTCTTGAGACACAACTCAAAAACGCGGGAAAAGAAAAAAGAAAGCAGAAAAAAAAAACCCAAACTTTTATCAATTTTGTTTTCTTAATGAAGAATTAGGTTATTTTTAATAGGGTTTAAATATTTGATATTTTGTTGAGGCAGTTAACAGAAATGTAAGTATGTTGTTTAGTATATCATTATATCTTGGAAGAATTTTTCCAAGTTCTTAGAGACACGATTTCAATCTTGTTTATAAAGGCTCACTTTTATTATTGTTTGCTTAATTCATATGTACCAATGTTCTTTATTAATGTGCACGTTACATGTATATTATGTTTCTGTTATGAGTTTCAGGTTTTTAAAACTTTTTCATTACCTGAGATGTTTTTGTCAATTGCCTTGTTAACTGTTTGTTTTTTTAATTACTGTTTCTTGTAATTAGCCCTTGAGTAAAGAATTTATCTAATAACTATTATAAATGATTTGATTTGTATTTTTTTATAAAAATAGTAAGTTAGTACTACAAATGAGATTACATCTATTAATTGTGAGGTGAGGTGTATATTAACTATATTTTTACTTATAATTTAATTTAACAATAAATTAAATTAAATTTATTTATTTTTTAAATTATATTTAATATAAATTAATTATCATAGTGAAGAAATTAAAATGAAAAATGAAAATATTCTTAAAATAATTGATTCTTTGTGAATAGATTTAAAATTTATAAAATATTTATTAGTAAAATTTTAAAAATGAAAAAAATTAAAATTCTTATTTATATTATAATAATAGTCTTTTATTATGAAATTAAAAGAAAAATCAAAAATCTCCAAAATATGTGTTAAATTTTAATTTATTTTTTAAATTATATTTAGTGTAAAAATAATAATTGATTATATGTGAAAAATAAAATAAAAATCTAAAAGACTTAAAATAATTGATTTCATTTGAAATGATTTAAAATTCTTAAATTCTCCCTCAATGAGAATTTTAAAATAGAAATAAAAAAATCTTATGAACATTATTATAGCTAGCTATTATTAAGAAATTAAAACAAAAAATAAAAAAATTTACAATATTTGATTCTATATGAAAGAACTAATAAAACTTATAACTATCATTTAATATATAAATAAATTTAAAATTTATAAATTATCTTTTAATATTGTTTTTTACGATTAGTTCTATTTGTCAGTTTCTTTTATTTGTCAGTTTTTTTATTGGTTATGCAATTTAATTTTGATATGTTTCGTTATCATTTCACCTTTTGCTTTTTCAAGTTAATTGTTTTTCATGATTGTTTTTATTAATATTATATTTTTAATCTGTATTTGTTTTATTTCTATCACTTTATGATAATAATCTCAAATTTGATACTTATACTAAGATTTGTTTTCTTTCTTTTTGGGTTTTAAGACTTTAATTTTTGATTATATTTTATAAAAAAAATGAAATTTGAAATGGTCACTTCCGTATTTTAAAATGTTAGCCTAATTATGAATATTATTAAACTTATTGTAGGTGATTCTAACATGAATCAAATAATGAGGTATTCTATAATAGATAGAGTTATCCTAATGATGTTAGTTTTGGTTCCGTTAAATCATGTTATTGGTGAGAACCTGAGAAATTCAATGGATTGAATTTTAAGAAATGACGGAGTAAAATGATGTTTTATTTCATCACCTTGAATCTGGTGAGATTTTTGACACATAAAGCTCAAAAGCAACATGAATGTAGATAAGATGTGTAGTCTGTTAGTACTATTGGAGCATGAATGTATTCTAATTACTTGTGTTAGAATTATGTTATGAACATTCATATTGATTTTCTATAAAATGAGTATTACAAGAAGAAAATATCTAAGGACGTATGGGGGGTTTTTGGAGTGAAAATATCAAACTAAAAATATCGGTGTTAAGAAATTTGTAATGAGTCTCTTTTTGGAGTATCAAATGATGGATTATAAAATTGTGTCAAAATTTTAACACATCTTAAAAAGACACATCGAAAGTTAAACCTTACTTTTATTAAAAAATATGTCACTAGTAGTATAGTTAAAGTAAAGCTCGAACCCAAAGAGAATCGATAGTAATTATATTTCTAATTGTAAGTTTTCTAAGGAGTTAATTTAAGTTAGCAATGAGGTTTTGTGTTGATTGTGAAAAAGAAAAAAATAACATAAAAAAAGAAAATATTGAAAACATATATATTTTTAATAAATAATGAGAGATAGGTCATCATGTGATTATCCTCACTACTAACCTATAATTTGACTATTTCTATCATGAATCAAAATTAATTTCTCAAGTTATAAATCAAATACATAATTTAAAACATTTCTTGAATCCTTGACTTTAGGTTTAAAAATCTAGGTATCCTTATGACTTTCTACGCTTTCTTATCGTGATTTTGCAATAATGCTTTGGGGTGTCTTGCTAAAGTGATCATACTTACACCTAAGAATATGAAGATATGTATGACAAATAATAGATTACATTTTTTTTGAATATGCATGTAACAATAATACTTATTGTTCGTGTACACGAGTTAAAGTTCCCAAATATACATAAAAACACGATAATGGAATCATATAATACATCGTTCTTTGAATATGTATTTTCATACAAGTCCTAAAATGGAGTCAAGTTTGTCTAAACAAATTTATGAGACTATGAATGAAAATAGTCAAGACTAAAAACCTAAACAAGAGGTTGAACCTAGACGTAATAAGAGGGTAAGGATAGAAACTTCATATGGTTCATATTTTTTTGACATACTTACTAGAAATTGAACCACAAACCTATGAAGATGTTATGAATTTTTCTAAAGGTTCTTAATAGAAAGAAAATTAACAGTAAAATTGAGTCTATTATTCAAAATCAGACTTAGGAATTAATTGATTTACCTTCCGAAAGTAAAACATTATAGTTCAAGTTGATTTTCAAGAGAAAATAAAGATCAGATGGATCAATTAAAAAGTACAATACCATGATTTTAATAATGGGTTACATATAAAAAAATAGCCTTGATAACATTGAAACTTATTTTCATGTGACGAGAATAACATCCTTCAAGATGATAATTGCTATCACAGCTTTACAAAATCTTGAAATATATCAAATAAATGTAAAAACATACTTTCTAAATAGAGTTTTAGATGAAGAAATTTACGAGTAATAAACCCAAAGGGTTTTCAACTCAAAAGAAAGAAACAAAGGTCTGTAAGTTTGTAAAGTCATTATATGGCTTAAAGCAAACACCAAAACAATGGTGTAATTCATGTTGTTTTGGTGTTGTCATTCGCATGTGTAAAACACAAAATCTGTATTTTATTTAATATTTATGTATATTCTTTATAAGATTAGTTATCGGTAGGTTAATATAAGTTAGAATATAGTTTTGTGTTTTCTTATTATACACACTCATTCTCTTATAGTGTATATAGTTTATTATACACACTCATCAAAATATTTCATTAAGGTGTCAAGAACCATGGCATATCTTAGAACGATTTTGTCAAACTTGAAGTTGTCTAGATCCATAGCCTTGATTTAAGGAGATAGGTTCTTACTAGCTTTCCTCTTCTTAGAAGCCTCGACCCTAAGGGTAGAGAGGATGACCTATGTACTTGTCATTATAGTTTCAATTGGCTTGTCATCTAGAGGAGCAGAGTCCCTTAAAAGAGATGTCGAGATGGGGGTAGGTCAAGGGTACATAGGTACTAGGTCCTAAACATCAGAGGTGTCGATCAGGTTTTTAAGATCCACATTTGAGCATTCTATGTCTACAAAAACAAATAAAAAGTTAGTCATATTCCAAGTTATAACAAATGGCATTTACCTCGTGGCACTCATTTGAAGTATTCTGAAGCTCGATTCTCCTCATTTTTTCCTTATCATTTAGACCTAACTTGTTTATTAACTCACTTGCATGAGGTTAGGAGGTGCTAAAGTGATGTTTCTAGGTTCAACGGACTGGTAGGTCAACCCCGTCATCTCAAATGTCTCCCATGATATAAAAATACTTATCCTTCCAACCTAAGGTACTATCAGAAAGTTTAAGATGTAATCTATGCCAAACAATACACAAAAATATATGCCCTACCTTTGTCTAGGTCATTTCTCTTTAAACAATACATGCACTAAATCTCGTCCAAGTCAGATTCACCCCGTGTTTACTAGCGATAGCTGAAAGGCACAAGAGACTTCACCATTCATTGGGATTAACTTGGGTGAGGTTGATGTCAAAAGTATTGAGGGCACGAGCTACCATTATGGGGAACGAGCATTAAAGGCCTATTTTAAAGGGTTCTAAATGTATCATCCACCACCCCATTGGAAGATTATCAGTGTCATATAAATGGCACAGTATAGGCATTAGAACTATATGGGGTGGGATACCATATATTGTGCCTAATTTCTATCAGGTCATTAGTAGTTAGATCACTTGGAATTTTCTCGATCTAATACTTGTCCTTAGTTCGATAGGTAGGCTCACCCTTGTTATCACGCTTCTTCTTGGGGCGGGATACCTTTGCCACTATAAATATAGGGAAGCAAATGATGAGCATTAGTCCTTGCGAGGATGATGAGGAAACATGGCGTGACCCAGATGAAATAGGGAAGGCTAGGACGCTATCCTTGATAGGTGCACCACTTGTTCTGGTCAACCCTTCATCGCGACCTACTGAAGTTTCGATAGGTCACTCAGCTTGTTCTGAGCTCATTGGTAAGCAGATTGAATCCCGAGATCTTTTCCGGGGTGTTTTATCCTTAAAGGAACACTTTTTGGAAGATAACAAGTGGGCTATACCTTTTCCATTATTAAAAGACATGATAAAAAAGAATGAAAGGATGAGGAAGTTACATGGTTGGTGAAGAAAGTTGCAAATTTGCTGACGAGCAACTTGAGAATAAAAAATTGACTGATTTTTCCAAGGAAGTTGCTAGCCTAACGGACTGAAATCCAAACTAAGTGTTTGTTCAAGCGGGTTGGTTATGCAGAGTTGTAAGTTAAGAAATTGTGCCAGGTTGGGATTCTTTGAAGAAAAATTTGGCTAAGTTACTTCAATGGGTAAAAAGTTAATTTTCTTACTATTTATAAAGGAATGGTAGAAGTTGAAAAGTTTGCACATTAAACATCAAGATTAATGTTGGGAATATTTCCTAATATTTCCAAAATTATAAGGAAGAAGGAATTTAATGTTAAGAATGTTATGTATATAGGGGTCGTTATCCTAACGACCTAAGTTACCTTGCTTGGATAAGAGTCTAGTGTATCGAGCCCCTTGTATATAACGACTTGACTCTAGAGTATACTAATTTTTCTATGAAGCACTCCACTTAACGACCTGACCATGCAGGATATTGGTGTCAAGCAACCTAGTGGTTTTTCACATTTTTACCCTACATCCATACAAGGGATGTACAAATTCAAACAACTTGATTATTAAGACAACGACCTGATTTCACTGAACAAGTTATTGTTGTAAAAATGTCATGTTTAGGTCGATTATAACGCCTTTGAGAGAGCACCTATCAATGTAATATTGACACTTATTCCTTATATGTCTACACATATCTTATTTATGGTATGAATAAAGGGTACGAGTATTATCTTTGTTATAAATCCTTTTTTAGAAATTTTAAAACACTAATATCTTTTCAAATAAAATTTAATTATAATTATATTAAATTTATTTAATATTGAACGTTATCTAATTAAAATATATTCAATATTATTGATGTGATGTCTTATTATAATAAATTTTAAAAATATTATTTTTGATAATTTCTCAATTATATTTTTTAGAAAAAAAGATTTTAATTTATTTTGTTTTTGTTTACTTATTTTTTCTTCCCATATGTTCGATGGCTGTGAAACAAAGGCCTTCGTAAGTGGAAGGAAGAGCACCTGAAGCTCAAGACTCATAGACCCAGATCCAATAATTCTCTATACGTCCCCCCTCCCTCTCAGATCTTTCTAATAACGTATTCGGATCTTAGATTTATTATTTGTGTCAGTAAATTCGCTACCGAATTGATTGAAGATCATCAGCGATTTATCGCTTGCAGCCTGAACATTTTTCCTTTTGGATTTGTTTCGAGTTTTGCTGGAGCTCCAAACTGTACTCAAACATGAATCCCTTCTCATCCGGTACCCGTCTAAGGTAAGCTCGAAATACACCATTAGATCGTTGTCATGGTCATGTATGAAATGTGTATGTTGATAAATTTATCTAGTTTGGTCATCCCACATTAGAATTCAAGAACATTGGTTTGCATTCCTATGTATATTGCCTAATTGAGTATGTTCACGATTGATATTAGAAGTTCACGTTTGCATTTGGCCCTTAGATTTTCATTACTGTAATTGGAGCTACTGAGTTTTGATATGCGTGTTAGGTTTTATTTCTTGAAAGTGAGGGTGTTCCTGTTGAATTTATGGGGGAAAATGCAGCAATATATGAACTTATCTCATACTCATGTGGTATTTCCTGTTATTCTTTTACTAGTTTCGCGGGATATAATGACAGGCAAAGACTGCTTGCTTGAAACTCCTTTATTATATTTATGTATCACAATACCTAGTTTGCTTTGTCACAATCCAGGATTAAAATATCGATATTTAATAAATATAAAAATTTCTATTTACATAAATATCAAAGAAATATTGAACATATTATCAATATATACTGGAATTTTGGTAAAATTTATTGAAATTAAAAATTAATTGGAAATAGACAGATATTTTGATATGAATACCCTTCCATTGGTGGATATATCGTTGATATATCGAGAATTTTGGCAATATTTTAATCTATGGCTGCAATAGAGCACATAGTTCATTGGAGTGAACTTAATGGTCCTATAATACAAGGGCAATCTTTGAGTTGTCGGCAATTTTTTTCTAGCAATTAAGTTTTATTATTGCTATCCACTCCTTACTGAACTTCTTATGGGAGTGATCCCATCTATCTGTTTGATAATCTGACTCAGAGAGGAGCATGTTTCGTTGATCTCTGATTCAATGTGAGGATGTGAAAGAAACAATTTTAAAATATGCTAATCATTCTAAAGAATGGAGTTCTTTTCCCAGTCTTTTGCATCCATATATCAGGTGCCTGCAACTCCTCATTCGTGGATTACGAAATATTCCCTTTACCCAGCTTAAGGTTTATGATAAATCCTGGCTACCAGAAATTCATCATATTCCATTGGTCAATGTTGCCTTCTCAGTTTATGGTTTAAATAATTTTGGTAAACACATGAACTGTAAACTCCATGTTGGTCTCGTTTGGGTTTCAATTTGATTAAATGCCTTACAAGTCAGCTGGGCCAACTTTCTAATTGGACTTATGATTCTTTAATGGACATTCAAAGTTATATTTTGAATCTTGCTATTCAGTTGGAGTACAAACTCCAAGCATGTTTGAAGTTGTAATTTATTTCTCTTTAAGAACTGGCTTAAGATTTTCTCTTTTTTTTTAGAGAAAGTGAGCCTTTATTTATGGCATTTTGAAGTAGCTAGAAATGTATATTCTTTTAATGCAACTGATAGTTGAAATGACGATTTTCTGATCCATGGATATCTAGTCTCATGAATCTTAATTTCATGATGGATAAAATTTGGCTCATTTATTTTATAAATAGGTGTTGATTAACTACATAGATTTTGTTAATAACATTGGAGATTACATAACAGCCCATGAAATTTTTTATTTTGCTCTCCTGTATATTGTCGTTGTTCATTCCATGGATTTTATTCTTTTCTCCTTTTCCTTTTATCCCAGCTAGAGATTCCATAGTTCTTGCCAGTTTATCTTTGTCAAATAGATGTTTAGTATTGATTGATATCTTCACAATGCAAAATGGACTGTAATTTATTGAATAAATTTTTTGGCTTATTTATGTGATGTGTGTTTTCCTCATTGATGCAGGGACATGATTCGGGCTATACGTGCTTGTAAAACTGCAGCAGAGGAACGTACAGTTGTGAGAAAAGAGTGTGCAGCTATTCGTGATGCAATTAATGAAAATGATCAAGATTATAGGCATCGTAATCTGGCCAAGCTCATGTTTATTCACATGCTTGGCTACCCCACACATTTTGGTCAAATGGAGTGCTTGAAGTTAATTGCGTCTGCTGGTTTTCCTGAGAAGAGGATTGGGTATCTTGGCCTTATGTTGCTTCTTGATGAAAGACAAGAAGTTCTAATGTTGGTCACCAATTCGTTGAAACAGTATCCAATTCTTTGTGGAATTTTCATTTAATTGAATGGGGATTTTGGATTCCTCTCTCTCTCTCTATCTATCTATCTGTCTATGAATCTTCTTCTTCTTCTCTTATAGTTTTGCTTCCCCTTTTTTCTTGAACTTTTCTGGTATATTGTGAAGAACCTAATGGTTCTCTCTCTCTTACTTATGCTCCCATCTGTGTATGTATATTTTTTGTGCAGCAACCTTAACTTATGTTCAGAGATCTCAACCACACAAATCAGTACATTGTGGGACTTGCTCTCTGTGCATTGGGAAATATTTGTTCAGCAGAAATGGCTCGTGACCTTGCACCAGAAGTTGAAAGATTGTTGCAATTTCGAGACCCAAATATTCGGAAAAAAGTGAGTTTCTCCAATTTCTTTATTATCCAGAGATATTCCATGGCATGTCTACTTAACGTGTTTTTTTAGTTTTTTAAAATTAAATTATGAGTACAAGGTGTGAAAAAGCCTTTAGACAATAGGCTCACTAGCAGAAAATTAAAGTATTGAAAAAGATAGTGGACACATCAAACATCTGAACCTCTGTTGAAGAAGTTGTTATTGTTGTTGCTTTAAAATTTTTTTTTTTTGCTTCACAATAAAGCACTAGATCAAGCATTTTTCTTAATAGACATGGATTTTCTTTGGATTCCTTACCAATTGTTTGATGTTTATATTGGTCGATTTTTTCTTCATTAACTATTGAATTGACAATTATGTGAACTGACTCATGCTCCCTGATAATTACAGGCAGCACTGTGCTCGATACGGATCATAAAAAAAGTACCAGACTTGGCAGAAAATTTTATTAACCCCACTGCTTCGTTACTTAAGGAAAAGCATCATGGGGTTTTAATTACTGGAGTTCAACTTTGTATAGATCTATGTAAAGTTAGTCAAGAAGCCCTTGAATACTTTAGAAAGGTAATTTGACCATAATCCATTTAGTATTTTATTATGTTAAGATGGCATTATGTAATCATATTGTCCACTTGTTTGCCTGTAATTTATCTATATGGCATCTGTGTTACTTTGAATTGTAGAAGAGTCTAGAACAAAAGCACCATATCAGCTATATACTAAAAGGTTCCCATAGTGTTAATTAATGTTGACCTTTTTCAAGAATATATTTATAAAATGGCTAAAATACTACTGCATCTCTTGATTGCATTCATCCTTTTGCTCTAACGCTAAATAAACTTAATGCAGAGATGCACAGAGGGTTTGGTGAAAACTCTAAGGGATGTTGTGAGCAGCCCTTATTCTCCTGAGTATGATATTGCAGGCATCACAGACCCATTCCTTCATATCAAATTGTTAAAACTTCTGCGAGTTTTGGGCCAAGGAGATGCTGATGCAAGTGACTATATGAATGACATACTTGCTCAGGTTAGCTGCTTATTCCATCTTTCATGCTTTTTCGATTGCTAGTTATTATACAGGTGCATATGCTGCTTTAATGTTTGAAGTATGTTTGTCTTTGTACCATTGCACTATTCTTTGCATTGTTTTTCTTGGGTCCACTAAACTTAATCCATGCCACTGCAATATTTTTACCATACAGTATTTTCAAACACTGTTTCACTTAAGAATCCAATTGGTGCAATTTAATTTTCACAGAGGCGTATTTGCTGAAGCTTAACTCTATTACCTTAAGTAACTATGCGTGGATGAATTTGTGGCTGTGTCTATTTTTGTGTGCTTGCGGAAGTTTGAAATCAGCTAACCTTCACTTTATGGTTATGTAAGAAAGCATACTTGAATAAAGAAGAAGAAAGATTAGCTATCTTACCTTTTAACACAGGCTCACCTATCCTTTAGTCCTTTTTACCTTTAGCTTGTCAAAATTGTATTCATGATTTGTGTACATTTCATCTCAGTAAGGCCCTTGCAAATTTTCCCTTTCATACTTGCATTCTAATGCGACTTGATTAATAGTGTTGGTTAAAGGTCCTCCTCTTTTCTTCCCTTAGTTTTCTTCCATTGATGTTGTGTACATAAGAGTCAAGCATCCCAGAAGTTCTTTATCAATAGAAAATGCAAAATTTAGGGTTTATATATTCTTTTGCTATTGACACATTGTGTCATTTCCTAGGTGGCTACAAAAACAGAATCAAACAAAAATGCAGGAAATGCAATATTATCCGAATGTGTAGCAACTATCATGAGCATTGAAGATAATAGTGGCTTACGTGTGCTTGCTATAAATATCTTGGGAAGGTTCTTATCAAACCGGGACAACAATATTAGGTATTCTTTAACTTATGCATCAGTTTATTTCTGTTTAAGAAGCATAAGTGGATCGTGATTTCTATAAGTTTGTCTGAAGTAGATTCTACTTTGAATTTTAGATGATAGGTGAACTCGCTGTTTAACATGGATCTTCTGCTAAGCAGTTCAGTCCCTAATAGATGGGTTTTGGAGGTTGAGTAAAAAATATCACAAAATGGCACTTTACAATCTTTATATAAATCATGTAAGACTTTACGTAGATTATGAACTACGTTTGCATGACTCTTTGTATAACTTTTACATATCTCAAGTTATGTACAGCCTTTAAATTGTGGTTTTGGGACATTTTTTTACTTCATTCCCAAAAGGTGCGATTTTGTGGCCTTAATGTCTTGCTAAGCATTTGATTTTGATGGATGAGTTAAGGCTAGCTTGCTAAGCATTTGATTTTGATGGATGAGTTAAGGCTAGCATTAAGGAGAGTTGTTTAGTGGGTGTTGGTCTTATCCTTAGCTTTTATATATTATCTAGTTTAGGTGATTCCCTAATCAAATTTGTTTTAACTTAGTTTTTAAAAATTATTGTATCATTATTAAGCCAGCTTTCTGTCAGTTACTTCAAATATAAAGTTTTATTTGACTATAACAGACTTTTATGTTGTAACTCACTTAGGTGGTTTAATCATACGTTCATTTCATGGTAAATAATTATGAATGACTGTCAAGTAAAGCATGTGAACTACTGTGACTGTTATGTCCATTTCATGCATGAAGGCATCAACTAGTACCATCCATTGGTATGACTTCAATTTGTCTTTTCACGGTGAATTGTGAGGAAAGAATATATAAAAGAAGCTGAGGTGTCATTATAGTTTGGGACATATATTTCACCACCTATTGTTTTATTTTTTTGGGGTCAAAACCAACGTTGAATTCTTTGTACAGATATGTTGCATTGAACATGCTGATGAAGGCTATTACAGTAGATGCTCAAGCCGTACAGAGGCATCGGGCAACTATTTTGGAATGTGTTAAGGTAAGTGACCATGTAATCATTTTTGCACTGATACCGCCTTCTTTTTTGGCTGGAAGATTGGAGTACGCTATCAGTTGATTAGTAATTACATAATTTATTCTTCCCTGGTTGTTTGGTACTGCTGCAGCAATAATTATTTCTGGGTCAAGGTTGCTAGCATATGAAAATATACTTCTTTCTCATGTTTAAACACCATTTAAATCATTATGCTATAGAAACCTCTATTTTTAAAATTTACTCTATTACTAGTCTTCATTTCTCCCCCTTTAACTTCTTTCAGAAGATGTATATGGTAAGACAAAATAAGAAAAAAATTTAAGTTCCATTTGTGTTTTATGTTTTCTGAATGGAGAACTTGCCTTGAATTTGGTGCATAATCTTACTATTTGCTCGGTGTACATTTTATGTTGAGAACTTAGCAATTTTTCAAGATGAGAAGATTATATTTTCCATTTTATGTCAGGATTCAGATGCTTCACTTAGGAAAAGGGCCCTTGAGCTTGTTTATCTTCTTGTGAATGAGACCAATGTGAAAGCTCTAACAAAAGAGCTAATTGATTATTTGGGAGTAAGTGATCAAGAATTCAAGGGAGACCTTACGACAAAAATTTGCACGATAGTAGCCAAGTAAGTTACATTGTTCTAATAATAAAGACCTTTGAAAATTCTGACATTTTATCTACATATAGTGCCATATTTTTGCATTTGAAGTTATTATTGCTTCCTAAAGAGAAATAAGATGTTGTACGACTTATCCTAATGCACTCACAGGGTTTATAAAAACAGGGGAGATTACTTTTAATTAAGTTTAGTAGCCTTTGTAATCATGGTAACTCAGTTTGATTTTGCCGTAACATTAATAATTAATTCTCCATCCAATCTAGGCATTTTGGTAAGTTCACTGTTCTACTATTAAAGACCTTTGAAAATTCTGACATTTTATCTACATATAGTGCCATGTTTTAGCACTTGAAGTTAGTATTGCTTCCTAAAGAGAAATAAGATGTTGTACGACTTATCCTAATGCACTCACGCCGTTTATAAAAACAGGGGAGATTACTTTTAATTAAGTTTAGTAGCCTTTGTAATCATGATAACTGAGCTTGATTTTGATGTAACATTAATAGTTAATTCTTCATCCAATCTAGGCATATTTGTACATCTGTTTACATGGTAATATGTTGCTTCTTTTCCTTTTTGGTCTTCTTAGTTCCACTTGTAACTATAGTAAGAGTGTTGAGAGTGGAAAATTCCCATACATTTTTTATTGTTTATAGAAATTAACGCACATTTATGTTTTAACAGGTTTTCCCCTGAGAAGATCTGGTACATCGATCAGATGCTGAAGGTTCTGTCAGAGGTATAGTATTATTGAACTAGTGAATTCTAAGAGTTTGTTCATTTGTTGTGCTTCTAAAGTTTATTTTGGTAAAGATAGAAAACGATTGATCACTAGATCGTATTCAAAAACTACAACAACTATCAGGAACAACTTTGGATTAGAGATGTAAACTGGAATTGACCATATCATCCCACATCCCATTTAATGATCCAAATGGGTTCATGGTAAAAAAATTATCCCATCCTATTTAAAATCCATTACAACCCATCCCATCTCATGTGGGATGTAGTACCTAGTGGGCCTCTTTTCAACATTAGCCTAAACAGAATGAATGAGATATCCCAATTTGTCCCATCCTAACCCACCATAAAAGTTGGTGGCACAAGATGGGATGAAATCCAAAATTAATGGGACATCCATCCCAATTTACACCTCTACTTCACATGTAGTGTGTATGTACTTCTGGTTGGTGCCATAAGTCTTACTGTACAAAGTATTATATATTTATAGAAAATATAAGTAGGGGTTGTGTTTTACTTTCCCAATTCCACAGTGATATGTAAAAATGGACACACCCTTGTATTCTTGCAGAAAGATGAAATGTTCTTTTTTTTTATTTGTCAGACATGCTCTCTCCCTCTCTCTCTTTCTTACCCCTGCCCCTCCAAAACAAATCCATCTCCCTTCTTAAGTCATTTGTTAGCAAGCATAATGGCATGTCTTAAGGCTGAATGGATAATGCATACCATTGCCAATTAATTAAAAGTGTTGAAACTTATAAGTGCATACTTGTTCTCAACTGATTCTCTTTATTTTGAAGTTGGGTCCATTTTGCCCTTAACAGTCTGCATATTGTTTCTTATATTTCATGGAAATTATGTACCTCCAATTTAAGCTTTTCAGCTCTTTAATTTCATGACACTGCTCATATTCTTGCTATGCTTGGTAGGCTGGAAATTTTGTGAAAGATGAAGTATGGCATGCCCTCATTGTTGTTATAAGCAATGCTTCCGATCTCCATGGGTATACAGTCCGGGCATTATACAGAGCATTCCAAACATCAGCTGAGCAGGTGATTTCCTTTATAAGGATAAATTACCAATCGGAGATTGTCTTTGGGTATTTTTCTGGCCTACATGTTTTAGAATGCTAATCTAAATTAATTTTATTTTCAGGAAACTTTAGTCCGAGTGGCAGTCTGGTGCATTGGAGAATATGGTGATATTTTGGTAAATAATGCTGATATGCTCGATATAGAGGATCCAATAACAGTGAGTGCATCCTTCATCTTTTTCATCTTGTTACTTTCTGAATACACAAAGCTATAGTAAGTTTAGTTAATACCTTAACTTTTAAAAAAAATTCCTCAGGCATTCGAAAAATTTATGTACTTTGGCACCTGAAGTAGTGCAAGACAATTTTCAGAATTAAGATGATGCAGCCGTGAAGTGTGACATACATTTCAATTCTTTGTTTTACCATTAAATTCAATACTTTTCTCTTTTGTTTGTGAATCATGGGATTTTTATTTGAATGTAAAATTATTGGTTACGTGGAGTGCAATAGTTGATGTAAGGTTTGTTGCTTTGTACATCAATATACTGCTTTATTAGAAAGTTCAATAAGTTTAGTTTCTGAGCAGGTGACAGAGTCTGATGTTGTGGATGTCCTAGAGATTACAACTAAGCGTCATAACTCGGATGTCACCACTAAAACAATGGCTTTGATTGCTCTGTTAAAGGTTTCTTCACGCTTCCCGTCTTGTTCAGAGTATGTAAATGCTTTTTCGCTTATAATTTCTTGTTTGCTGTTAATTAAATAATTTTACTGGTAGTCTTCGGGCAATTTGTTTTTAATTATTCTTCTATCTTGTTTTATTTGAGGATAGTGGTATCTAAGTGACTGACTGATTTATTTTTCTTGGCTGATTTCTGAAGCTGTTTTTATTTTACAGAAAAATTACTTCTTCCATTTCTTAATATCAAATCCATTTATATATACATTTGTTATGCCTAATCCACTGCTGGAAGTTATTAGTATACAGCTGTAAATCATCCTGAAAATCAGGAAACTATCATCCTAAAAACAGGGTTGGTTCCACCGAAAATCAGAAAGCGTCCTCCTAAAATCGGGGTTGGTTCCACTGGAAATCAGGAAACTAACCATACTCCTAGGTTGATTTCCTACACTCCCCCTCAAGCTAGGCAATATATGTTTTCCAAACCAAGTGCTACATTTAACTCTGTGAAATTAGGTCGAAACAAAGCTTTGGTTAAGATATCTGCTACTTGTTGCCTAGATGGAACATAGTTGAGAGAGATCATCTTGTCTTCAATTTTCTCACTGATGAAGTGTCTATCAATTTCCACATGTTTAGTTCGATCATGGTGGACTGGATTTTTGGCAATTGCAATTGCTGACTGGTTGTCACACATGATTCTAATAGATTCTGAATGTTCAACCTTGAGTTCGTATAGCAGTCGTTTTAGCCAAATTCCTTCACAGATGCCCAAAGCCAATGCACGGAACTCAACCTCGGCACTACTACGTGCTACCACTGCTTACTTTTTGCTACGCCATGTCACCAAATTTCCCCAAATAAATGAGCAATATCCAGATGTGGATTTTCGGTCACTAGGAGATCCCGCCCAATCAGCGTCAGTATAAATTTCCAATTTCCTATTAATTGTTTTCTTGAACATGAGCCCCTTTCCAGGATCTTTCTTCAAGTATCTTAGAATACGATTTACTGCCTCCAAATGATCTACTGATGGGTTGCCAAGAAATTGACTAACAACACTGACTGAAAAACTTATATCTGGACGTGTATGGGTCAAATAAATTAACTTACCTACCAAACGTTGATATTGCCCCTTGTCAGTTGCCAATTCATTAGTTCGAGGCATTAGTTTGGTGTTAGGATCCATGGGTGTTTCAACAGGTTTACACCCACTCATGTCAGTCTCACGCAAGAGATCTAGAACATATTTGCGTTGAGAAACTGAGATTCCTTTAGTACTACGTGCCACCTCCATCCCTAAGAAATATTTCAAATATCCCAAGTCTTTAATCTCGAATTCCTTGGATAATAGCATCTTAAGTCTCTTCATTTCTCCTTCATGATTTCTGTAAGAACTATATCATCAACATATACAATCAAAGTTGTAATTCTCCCATCCGCGAAGTGTTTGACAAATAAAGTGTGATCTGCGTACGTGTCTGAGAGTATCCATCCTGTTTGAGGACCTTGGTGAATTTTTCGAACCATGCTCTAGGTGACTGTTTAAGTCCATATAGTGCCTTTCTCAACTTGCATACCTTCCCTTGTGTATCTTTAGTCTCAAAGCCAGGAGGCACATCCATGTAAACTTCTTCGATCAAATCTCCATTTAAGAATGCGTTCTTGACATCAAGTTGAAGCAGTGGCCAATCCTCATTAACTGCAATAGACAGCAAGACACGAACTGTGTTAAGTTTTGCTACAGGAGCAAAAGTCTCTTGATAATCAATTCCATATGATTGGGTGAACCCTTTAGCCATTAGTCAAGCTTTATATCTGTCGATATTTCCATCTGCCTTCTGTTTAACTGAGAATATCCATTTACAACCCACTGTCCTCTTTCCATGTGGTAGCTTTGTTAACATCCATGTACCATTCTTTTCAAGTGTAGTGTATTCTTCTAAGGTTGCCTTGCGCCATTCAGGAACTTTTAGAGCCTCGTTGACAGAATTAGGAATCTTGGTGTTGTCTAGGGATGTCACAAATGCCTGAAATTTTGGGGACAGATTTGCGTAAGAAATGTAACTTTGAAGAGGATGTTGAGTGCATGATCGAACGCCTTTTCTTTGTGCAATAGGAAGATCTAACTCAGAGTCAGAACCAAGTTTTGGACTAGATTCTACTTCATCTTGTAATCTTTTAGATTCAGTTTGACTCAGGAGAATTTCTTGGCTTTGCTGATTTCGTGTGGGCAAGTCAGGATTTCTCTTTCTTTCATAAACTTTTATGGCATCATTAGGAAGGAGAAGATGTCTAGGATAGACAATGGGAGATTGATCAGGTTTGGTTTTTGAAGGAGAATCTGGAATGGGTATCAAGTTGGAAGAGGACAAGGTTGTGGAGGGTAAATGAGATGATAAATTCGGTTCAATGAGTGATGACCAATCCCAATTCTGTAATTCATTAGTGTGATTCTCCCCGAATTGCGTAAATTAGAATAGAATGGAGTTTCTTCGAAGAAAGTAACGTCCATGGAATGGTAAAACTTACGAGTGATGGGAGAGAAACATTTGTAGCCTTTTTGATTGGCTGAGTAACCAACGAAGATGCATTTAATGGCACGGGCATCAAGTTTGCCACGATATTGTGAATGAATATGGACAAAAAGCGGCAACCAAAAACCTTGAAAGGAATTGGTGACACAAGTTGTGAGGTAGAATATTGACTCAAAGCACTTGTAAAGGTGAATGAAAGTTGAGAACTCGAGAAGGCATTCGGTTGATCAAGTGTGTTGCAAGAAGAATGGTTTCACCCCAAAATTTTTAGGAACATTGGTTTGAAAAAGTAAAGTTCGGGCAACCTCAAGTATATGACGGTTTTGCGTTCGGCCACACCGTTTTGTTGTGGTGTGTCAACGCAGAGCTTTGTTGGACAATACCATGTGATTTGAGATATCCACTAAGATCGGAATTAAAGAAATCCTTAGCATTATCGGTTTAGGATTTGAATATTGGTATTGAACTGAGTTTGGATCATGGCATGAAAAAGTGGAAATATGTGCTTGGTTTCAGATTTGTCTTTCATAAGAAATGTCCAACATAATCGAGTATGATCATCAACTAACAGTAAGAACCATCGAGCACCGATATCTGGGAACGCGACATGGTCCCCAAATGTCACCGTGAATGAGGAAAATGGGTGACTTGGTCAGGCGTGCGTGGTGAAAAAGTGTTTAGAGTATGTTTTGCCAATCGACAAACTTCACAATGAAATAAATTGGGATTTTTATTGATGAATAAGGATGGAAACAAACGTTTCAAATACGAAAAATTTGGATGATCTAAACGAAAATGCCACATCATGATTTCACTTTCCTTATTAGTATAACTATGAGAGTTAAGATTATGACTCAATTGACATTGATGACTAACGAGAATGGTTTGAAGAAGTGTTGATATCAAGAACATAGAGGCCCGCACGTAAATCAAGACCGCCAATCATTTTCCCGAGCTTAAGTCTGAAAAACACAAGATTTAGCCAAGAATTTAGTTTCACGATTAAGGTCATGATTTAATCTACTAACCGATATGAGATTGCAAAGAAAATCTAGGCACAAATAACATGATTTGAGAATGAGGTTGTTTGAGAGACAAATGGTTGCTGTTCCGACTACTGTGGTGCGAGTACCATTGGCGACACACACTGTTTGAAGTCTGTTGCAAGGTGAATAGGTTGTGAAAAGTGATTGATCACTTGTCATGTGATTGGAGGCACCTGAGTCTACTATCCAAGATGAAGAGGGAAATTTTCCAGCATGCTTTGTTGAATTACTGGAAATATGTGTGGAGTTATTCCTGTTGATATTTGCCTTTTGTATAAGTTGTTGGAGAAGTTCTAACTGTTCCTTAGTGAATGGGATAGGATTACCAGAAAATGCACTTGAGTTTGAAGGCTGAGTTTGTACTGATGGTTGGAGAGACTGGAACTGAAAAGATGCAGGCCAAAATAGCTCTCCTTGAGGACTGGTACTGTTAAAAGGAGAAGCAGAAACATTAATAGTTGCATTGTTAAATAGACCACCAAAAGGATTATGTTTAGGAGCAGGATCAAGAATGGATCCAAGCCCAAAGCTGCCTGAATTTCCCATATTGAATTCAGTTCTGTTACTTGTCTCTGGAACCTCTTCATCCATGTCATCTTTCAGTGTACTAAGAACATTTGAACTTTCAGTTTTTTCATAGCTCTCATGCCCAAAAGCTGAAACTTGAGTTGGAAATTGAAAAGGTGCATTCCTTGCCTGAGTATTTGACATCATACTAGGTGAACTTACAGAGCTAGTTGAACAAGAGGCTAAGAGCAGTAGTTTATGAACCTAAGGCTCTGATACCATGAAGCTGTTTTTATTTTACAGAAAAATTACTTCTTCCATTTCTTAATATCAAATCCATTTATATATACATTTGTTATGCCTAATCTACTGCTGGAAGTTATTAGTATACAGCTGTAAATCATCCTGAAAATCAGGAAACTATCATCCTAAAAACAGGGGTTGGTTCCACCCTGAAAATCAGGAAACTGTCCTCCTAAAATCAGGGGTTGGTTCCACCCTGGAAATCAGGAAACTAACCATACTCCTAGGTTGATTTCCTACAATTTCTTCTACCTTTTGGCTTATATTTCAATTATATGCCTTCATGATTATTATCAAGCCTTTTTTATTTTACTAATTAGTCTAAGTCTCTGTTTAATGGTTTTCCTTCTTGTAACATTTGTAGAAGGATCAAGGATATGATTGTTCAGTACAGAGGAAGCTTTGTGCTAGAATTGCAGCAAAGATCCATTGAGTTCAACTCTATTATTGAGAAACATCAGAATATTAGGTATGTTGTTTTTTCAGATAAAAAGGATTTTAATTTAAGATAACTTGAATGTCCATAGTGCTGCTATTTTCCCTTTATTTCGTCCTTTTCACCATTCTTTGTTATAGATCTCATTTTTGAAGTAAATTTTTGAAAGCAGAAGTGAATTTATGCAGGTCTTCGCTGGTTGAAAGGATGCCAGTTCTTGATGAAGAAACTTTTATTGCAAGGAAGGCTGGGACCATGCAACCTACTGCTTCTACTACCTCTGTGGCTTTAGCCAATTTACAAAATGGAGTTTCCAAGGTTTCTGCTTCCCCTCTAATGGATTTGCTTGATCTTAGTTCGGATGATGCTCCTGCTCTTAGCTCTTCTGGAAGTGATTTTCTTCAGGATCTTCTTGGTCTTGATTTGCCACCATCTTCAAAACAGTCTGGTTGGTTTTCAATTTATTTATTGATAATTTTCCAGTGAAGTTCATGCATGACAAGACTGAAACTGAATGAGTTCCAAGCATTCAAAGTTCTTGTTAGTGTCAAGATGCATTGAAGCAATTGAATAGTTTTTTAATTATAAATGCTAAGTTTGGTAGTGTATTATTGATTGGCTTTAGTGAATTACATTATTATATGAATATCTTGAAGCTCAAATTAAAAATCTGCATAGACGTAGTTTTGCATGAATTAGTGGGTGCCATTTGTAACTTGAGCATAATATTGTATAATAACAGTTGGTTTTCTTCTCAGCTTTTGAAATTGAATAAATATATAGATTCATTTTGCCCAATTGCATATCGTATTTTGTATTTCTTCCAATCATATTACACCAAATATGGAATAGTAGATTGAACAGTTGTATTGCCTTATTAGTACGTAGTTGAATGTGCTATATAATTATTTGAGATATACTTTCTGTTTCTTGTTGCAGACTATAATTTTCGCTGTATTAAGCTTTTGAAGGTTTTCTATTTTGTAAACAAACCATTATCTGTAAACAGCATACAAATGTTGACGCATTCACATATTTTTCTTCATGATGGCTTATCTGGATTAAAACCCTTTTGGTTTTTCGTTTATATACTTATATCTATGGACCGTAACAAGATAAATGATTTTAAGTAATTTCCTTGGTTGTTAACTAACTAGTTCAGGTCAGGCATTCATTCATAATTCTCCGTGTATTTCTAGGCACAAATTTTGCTCCCCAAAATGGTACCATTCCTCTGCTGGATCTTTTGTCAATTGGTACACCTGCACCAAGCAGCACATCAACGCCAGATTTGCTTTCATCTCCCGTCTCTGTAAAACCTTCTTCTGCAATAGCTGCTCCTGTGATTGATTTGTTGGATGGCTTAGCAGCCAACCCACCAGCACCTGGTATGTGTTGGGCAACATTTAGAAATCAGTTTGGAAGAGAGTTTCCTTTTTCTTAAAAATTAATAATTTATCGTAGTGATGGTTTTATATTTGTATGAACAGAAAAGAATGGGTCAGCCTATCCATCAATGGTTGCCTTTGAGAGTAGCTCCTTGAGGATAATTTTCAACTTTTCAAAGCCTCCTGGAAACCCACAAACAACATCAATTAATGCCACGTTCACAAATTTGTCATCAAATGATTACTCAGATTTTATTTTCCAGGCAGCAGTTCCAAAGGTAATTCTGAAAATAGACTATTATGGAATTGTTTCGATTTTAAAATCTATTAACTTACTAGGATACCCTCATCTAGATAACATAGTTGCAATTTTCAATTTTTTTGGGAATCAAAAGTTGCAAATTCCTTTTGCCTTCTCTTGTTGCTTATCTGAAAAATCCCAAATGCCAATAGTGTGACATCCTTGTGATTTTTTTTTCATTTCTTTTCTCTTTCAAAACCTCCCCTTACTTCATGCTCGTCTAGTAGCTGACACGTTCAATAGTCTTTTGATATCCAGAGTATCTACCGTTGCTGTATTATTATATCTCTGTAGTTGAATAATAATAAGTTGGAACTTGCTTCGGGAATCTACGAAATTGTCTTCAACTAATTTCTAGTTGAAATGTTGATTTCTTCTGGTGTTTTCATCCACAGTTTCTTCAACTGCATTTAGATCCAGCCAGCAGCAATAGTCTTCCCGCAAGTGGTAAAGGTTCCATCACGCAGAGTTTGAGAATTACCAACAGTCAACATGGAAAGGTACAGGAACTTTTTAATTAATGTGGACCTATGTTTTGGATTTCATTTCATGGGATGAGAAAGTATAAATTTATATTGTAATGCCATGTCATGTCTCTATATTTGCATGCTAAATTCAATGAACGAAAACTTATTTGAAAATATTAAGAAAGTTACCATTCATAAGTTGTCATCTGTTTTATAATGTAAAAATCATTATTTTGAACAGATAACACATTATGCATGCATAATAACATGGGTGGCAAATAAAACACTAATATTGTACTTTAAAGCTGGCACAATTTTTACAGCAATGCTTACCAACATTATTTATTTTCAGAAAACTCTTGTCATGCGCTTACGGATAGCTTACAAGGTTAACAACAAAGATAAGTTGGAGGAAGGACAAGTCAGCAATTTTCCCCGTGAATTGTGAGATTTTGTGGACTTCAAAAATATTCAAGATGGTGACGCTTGAGACCTTTTTTTCTCAATGGATAATGTGCTAAGCATTTCTTGTTATCACGCGGTGTGTATACTCATGGGGGCCATACTTTGTAGCAACGGGGTGGATTGTGCTCCGGGTGACTTTTTTTTGGCTTCATGCTTCTTCCCCCAGTTTTCACAAAGTTTTTATTTCTATTTTTTTTCCTTTAGGTGGTTGATGTAAATTACTGCAAATTATTCCCCACTAGAGTTGTGAGAAGTGACAATTGAATTTTGCCTTTGAACAGAAAGAGAGGAGAGATATGTGTCAAAATGTAGACTTGAGGTTATGTTCCTCTGTTTAATAAGTTTGGTTTATTTGCTAGCCAGCATTATTGCTCGGGTTCCTAGCAGAAGCTGGATTTAAATGGAATTGCAAATCAGTGATACAGGTATATTATATTTCAATAGATGTAACATCTTTCCCTCTCTGTTAATGAAATGTAATATTATACGTGTTTTCTTCACTTCATCGTTGACCGTGCTAACATGTTATTTCAAGCCAACTAGATGTATACTAATTGTTAATATAAAATATAATTTTTAAAAGACATTTATTTTTTATATATTAAATTAGCAAGTAATACTATGAGTAGTCGAGACTTGAGGGTACCAGGTTGTTAGCGTCAGTGACCTCTCCTCAAATATGCAAAATTATTAGATGATGCATAAAGGAGCTACTCATAGATGTGCTACATTTTTTGGGTCCTTTGTTGTCACTCCTGCTGATAAACATTTGTAGAATAATGTTATGAATTTTAAGTTGAAGTGATTTATTTCATTGTATTTCTTTAAATTAAATGATAGTTGACTATGTATTATTTGAATGTGTGATTTGAAATCTATAAATCAATTATGGAATAGTTTTGGATACCAATAATTTTTAATAAATAATTTATTAGATTTATTGGTTAACAAATCTATGTGTTCAAATATTTTTTCATTTATATTGTCAAACATATACTGTAGCAATTTAAACAAATTTGTATTTATAGTTTTATATATTACAAAAAAAAAATGCGAGGCTTTGGATTCTCCGTTCAATTGCCATGACAAGCAGTCAAGCAGGCTAGTATGAGTATCTATGGATCATAATACTATTTAACTTGAAAAGGACGGCATTGTTTGGTTTAAGGTAAACATTAATCTGTGTGTCACTTGTGTGATTTGAATTATTATTATCATCTCAAACTCACCAACTACCGATGCATCATCACTTGACTTGGGCCTATTCCTTTTAAAGGATTCATGAATTTTATATAAAGAATGGATTAAATTAAATGTGTCATTTTTTAAAAAAGGGGACCGCTATTATACCAAACACAACTCTAAGTCTAATCTTCTTATCATGTCGGTAAAATAAATATTAATTTGCAGGTGTTCTGATCAGTCTTAAAGAAAATCTATTCATTTACCTCTACAACATAGTTTGACCTGAGCAATGTATGATTGTATATCCTAGTTTTTTTCTTTTTCTTTTTTTTTTTCATTTGAAGGGACTATAGTCTTCTAGTGAATAATACCTCACATAAAATTTCCATTTCCACCATAGTGTGTAATTTTAATTGCAATTAACAGGTCTCAAACATAAATTTTGAGGGCTTTTTTTAATTAATGTTCCCTAAATGCTAAGTTTAGACAAATAAACATGAGTTTTTTTTTGGATCAAAGTTAAGTCTAATATTATTAAGAGTTTGCTCATACTACTTTTTTATTGAGAGAGACTCGATAAATTTACATCTATAAGATTCGATTATTGGAGCACTCCCATTTACCACCTATGCTAAAGGTTGGGCAATACTGATACATAGTTGAAAATGCTTAGAAGGGAATTTGTAATTGTTGATGCAAGTTTATAAAAACAGTGTAGGAACAATATTACCGATAACTTGAAAGTAACTGCTTGGGTTGAGTCGCGGACTAGGTCGCTCTCTTTAAGACGTTTCGCGGCTCTGCCCAATTTGTGCAAGCAAACACAGCCTCGTCGTCCCCAGGATAAAACAACCTAGAATCTTAATCTCTGTCTCAGAACTTCACTGCACTGATTAAGATGGAATGCTACACCTAAAAATTTGTTGCTCGAAAAATTAAAAAAGAACTTAGAAATTGTAGAGAGAATTTTTTTTTTCGTAGGGAGATGATTGCTGATTGTTATGTTTCAAATGAGAGCTGAAGCCCTCCTTTTATAGATTTTAGAAACCGTGTGACAATTATGAATAAAACGGTAATATCTGGGAATTAAGAGCGTAACGGCCATTCTGAGTAATGAAGAGTAACGACCATTTTCAGATTAAAGACGAGTAACGGATAACGGATATATTTTTTATGAGTAAATACGAGTAACGACTCTTTTTTCTGAATAAAGAAGACAAACAGCCATATTCTTAATAAAAGAAAAATAACGGTCATTTTTTCTGAAAAAAATATATATATATATAACAACCATTTTGTAAGTGGAAAAAATTTTCCTTAAAAGAAAATACCACCTCACCTCACACGCACTCGGGCTCGGCTCGGCACGGCCCGGCCGATGACGGCAGCGGCGCGCGTGTGATATCACATTTATCTAGGTCCTCTCCCCTTACACAAAAATGAGTGCCCTTTGGGACCCAATTCCAATAGCCAACTCTTCAAAATAATGTAAAAAATGAACGTGGGTGGTAGTTGTGAGTCTTGTGACTGCTAAATAGGAAAGCATACTCATTTTATGACCCTACTGTCTTCCCATTTAAGCTCTTGTCAACCTCTGTGGATCCTCATCACTAAAATCACTATAATTCATTTTATCACGATCCCATTATTATGTCCAAAACACAATAAAGTGATTCCATGAGAAGATTAAAAGTTGAAAAGAGTAGTTTCCTACTTTCCTTCCCTTAACCAAAAGCATCATTCTAGACAAACCCAAAGTGGCCAAAAAGCATCATTCTAGACAAACTCAAAGTGGCCAAAAAGCATCATTTTGATATATGACTTCGTTGTAATCTTTGTTTTTACATATATATATATATATATATATATATATATATATATAAAGAATTGCAAAATCAAAAAAGTCTTTTTTTTTGCAATGTGCTGCTTATGTAACATCATATATAGGGTGTTAATTCTTTTATACTTTGTAAATATAATTAGTTTATTTTTTTATCATTATAAATAAATAACTTGCTAACAATATTTTCTTTTTTATAATATTAGTTTGTAAATCCCCGAATCATTTTGCATAATAGGTCCCTTACAAAGTGTCTCAAATCCATTGGAAGGGAGCCCTTTGTGCTCTTAAAACAATAAAGAGCAGGCAAACGCTTATAAGTCTTAAGGAGCAACCTTAACACCCTAAACTAAAAAGGTTTGGAGGAAGAAAAACATATTTGAAACTTACTAATGCATGGAATACCACAGGAAAAAAGAGAGTAAAAGTACATTACCACTTTCCATAAAGTTTTGTTTCAGAGATTCTCGATACAAAGTTACTACATTTGCAGTAAAAAAGTTATAATTCAGAGTAAAGGAATAAAGAACCAAAATTCGTTTTTGAAGATATTAAAAGAAGTAATACAGTAAATAAAGGCACTCATTTACCTTGAGATCTATCAGCCCCAGGCAAACCTGAAGTAATAGAACTACTACCCAAATGGGTTTCTGAAGAAGTTGGAAATTTATCTTTCTTAGACCATAACCAGATTTTGGAAACTGAATAGCTATCACCTTTATTTCCTCTGTTAATCTTTTTACCTTCTACATCTCCTTCAATTAAGAAATTACCATTCTGTCCACCTCTTCCTTTGAAAAGTCTCATACTTTCACCAACACCTCTTTTGGGTCTTAAAGCCACTTGCAAATCTGAATCAGCAACAACATATTGATATGAACCCATTGAGTAACACCTTCTTGCACCCAATTTACTAGTACTGGTCTCTCCCTCTCTGCTTTCTTCACCATTATTTAATAAGCTTCTAAATTTGCCAAGTCTCACTGAAAATACTCTCCTATCATTAATAATCTCATTCCCAACAGGCTTTTGACTAGAAAGAACAGAACTTGCTGCTCCAAACCCAGAAGAACAATCTTCTTCCCTTTGATCTTCAAAACTAAAAATTGGGTTTTCAATTGCAAGTCCAGAGGTATATAGAGTCCCTCTACACAGTGGGCATGTTGAATTAGACAGTAACCATGTGTCTATACAATCAATGTGGAAAGCATGACTACACAATGGAAGCAATCTCAACTTGTCTTGTTCTGAAAATTCACACAAACAAACTGCACAATCAAACGGTTCTTTTAGACCCATTATCTCTTTATAGAGGAAAACAGGAAGAGCATCAATGAAAGCTTGATCTAGGCCTGAATCATGAAGATGGAAGAGTTGTTGAAGCTGTCTTCGAAAAGTACCAGACTCAGACATTTCTGGGTATATGTTGGATTCATGAGTTATTGATGAAGATCTATATTTTATGAGAAATCTAATTAGCAAGTGAAGAAGTCCAGATACGAAAAATACAACAGCTAAAATAACTATGATGAAAATAATTGCTGGGTTTATTTTAGTTCCTGAGGATGATGAAGGGGTTGGTTGCTTTTGATAGTCACTATTGTAAGGTAGTGAGGGAGAAGAAGAAGAAGAAGAAGAAGGGGAAGAGAGAGAAGTTGAAAAAATAAGAGATTGAGAAGAGCTAGAAACGAAGCCAGTTCTCATCCTTGTTTGAGATTGAGTCATTGAACCCAAGATATTTTAGGATAATGACCACTAAATTTCACTATAAATTTCCTCAAATTGCTTAGATAAAATACATTCTAAGTTCAGCAGAGAGCTGGGTATTTAGCTTGCTTCCTATGAAATCAAACCCAGCTCACACATTGAGCTGAACAAGCAATAGGCACATTACTTCTTGAATAACTCACATGAAACCCAATTTAGTCAAAAATTTCTAGACGAAAGTAAAAATCTCAACTTTTGACTCAGATTTGAACCAACAAAAATAGGAAGATGTTTGTTGGTAGCAACATGCCGCTTATTTTCTTGCTTTGAGGTTTTGACAGGAGACCCGTGTATTTGAAAAATGTCAAGGTTGCAATTTAACTACCACGGTTCTTCAGAATCTGCCATTAATGAAGTCCATTTCTGTTATGTGTTGGTGAGTTTTGAGTATCAGTTTAGTTGCTGTTAATTTGGTGCAGTGGAAAGGAAGAAAAATGTGAATAAAGCATCCCCAAATATAAAGGGGCAAAAGTTCTCGGTAATGTAAAATTTTGTTTTAAATGAGTTTGTTAGTAATATCATAATTATTAAGTTAGTTATATAAATTTTATAATTTTTTAAAATAAATGTTTTAGTTATTAATTTTATTATAAAAAAATTTCGTACTTATAATTTTATAATTTTTATATTATAATATATAATTAAACTAAAATATTGATTTATATATAATATAGCAAAACTATTATAATATTTAAAAAAAAAATAAATAATTATAAGAATTACAAATATAAAGGAAGAGCTCTTGAGGACTTTGTCTTTTATGTTGTGAGCCAAATAAATGCTAGTATGCTTCCAAAAAGCAACACCAAGGGTGTCAATTCAATTGGATAACAAAGCTCAGAAGGACTCTGTTAAGTCAAATTTAAGATCGATAACAAACTATATAGTGCATTACCATTAATATTAGTTTTGGTACTTAATTTTGATAAATATATATTATTATTATTAATTATTAACGATTATTATTATTTTTAAAATAAAAAAAAAGAAAAATATTTAAATATTATTTTTCTTTAATTTATCTTTATATAAAGTTTTGGAAAAAATACCCTTAAAAATATTAATTTATTTATTATTTTAATGAACAATTTATACAGCATAATTATTATTTTATAAATAATAAGTATGATAATTTGTGATACTGATACACAATCTAAATATGAGTGATATTTTATTTAACAAATAAATTAATTATAAGATGGCGACATATATGAATTTGACATAATGAATAAAATTCTATCGAACGTAATAATTATTTTTATAAATATTTTTTGTTTCAAAGTCTTATAGGTTAATTGGATATTTTTTTAATTAATATTAGATATAACATAATTTTAATATAAAAAATAATTATTTCAATACAATTATTACTTATAAAATAATAATTTAAGTTTCATAATTAAAAATCAATATAAATAAAATTATTAAATATAAATCATATAATTTTTTATTTATTATAAAAATATTATGATATTTATTAGTATATAAGAGAAGGAAAAAAATAAAATTAAAGTCCTAAAATAATAATTTAAGGTTTATAATATAAAGTCAGTATAAATAAAATTATCAATACAAATTACATGATTATTATTTGTTATAAAAATATTTTGATATTTATTAGTATAGTTACTTAAGAAAAATAAAATAAAAACTTTAAAATAAAAAATAAATATACATACTTAGTAAGAAGAGGCCTGAAAAAAGAAAAAAAGATAGATATTTTTTATATATAAAAAATATAAATTATATAACTACTTATCTTCGTGTCATATTAATTATTTTTTTATATATAAATAATTCAATTATTTAATTTATTTTACGTTAATTTTTTAATAATTATTTTTTTTTTTTATAATATTAAAAAATATAATAAACTTTTTTTAAAATAAAACTAAATATAAAAAAAATTATATCAAGTGATTAAACATATTAGTTATAATTATAAAATAATTATGTTATATAATATTCTTAATATTAAGTTATGAAAAATTGAGCTTGTACACATCTCATTAAATTAATGAGAGTTTTATATAAAGATATTATCTTAAAAATATTAAAATATATTATTTATACACGCTTTTTTTTCATATAATCTTTTTTGTTAAGTCATTAATGTTACAGATGGTTTGGTCAATTAATATAACATTTTACACACTAATGTTATGTTGGCAATTTTGAAAAAATCAAAAGCTTAATAGACCCATAAATCTCAAAAATCGACCTTAAAATTGACTTAAAAGATTAGTTTGAGTAAGCAGGCTTAGCGACTTCGCACCTATATATATATATTCTTTAATTTACTTCATAAATTAAAACTTAAAAATAAGAAGAATTATTTAAGCGTTATATATTTTCTACATGTTATTATTTGAAAATGTTTAACTTTTTAAAAAATTAAAGTAATGTAAACCAAATTAAAGTAGTTAAAATTTAAAAATAAATAAGGAAATAAACCTCCTGCAAACTTAATGAGAAATTTTGTTAAAAGTTTTGATTTTTTCTCTCCAAACAAGAAAAAAATGTTTATTTTACATCACATGATTAGATTTAGAATTTAAAATCGTGAAAAATGAAAATAATAAAATTTAAAATATATTATTTAACATATATAATTATTTGGGAAGAATAAGACCATAGAATAACCCTACACACCATCTATTAAACTTGTTGAGCACTCAGTATGATAGCCTAATATGAAACTCGATGCTTGTGCCGAGTAAGACTCACGATATCATGGTTCAACCCATTATCGGAGTAAGATAAGCCTGTTTCCATGATTGAGAATGTACATATACTAAATCGAAGAAAAGCTCACATAAGAAGATCCGTGATCTTGTGAGGCACCCAGGAAATTGGACCAAAATAAGATCACCTCCAACATGACTCATGATCACAAGCCATAGCCCAAAAAAAGATCGATGAGTGATGAGTGCTCAAAAAGCACTAAAATAACCATGATTTTATGCACATTAATTGATTAAAAATATATATATTTATATGTTTTATCATATATTTATATAAATTTGTCTTTTTCGGAATCACGGGTATTTTTATTGTTTTTCAGGTATTTTGGCTTAAAAACGCAATTTAAAGACTCAAAGAAGAATACTCAAGAATACATCACAAATAAATTAATAAATAAGTGGAAAAAGGTCAACAAACATGGAAAAATTGGACAAAATGGGTCGAAAAGGTCAAAAATGTCAAAAAGCAGAAACGCGCGCCGCTGGCCGCCAAATACCGCCGCGCCCAAAGACCCAGCTCCGCCCAAAACTGCGCGGGTTACTGTTCATGCGCGCAGCACTGCGCGCGGGGTTACTGTTCACGCGCGCGCGCAGCGCCCAGCAGCCGCCCAGCCGCGCGCCCAACGCGTTTTTGACCCATTTTTCACGTGCAGCCGCCCCCATGACGTCATGCTGACGTCATTGATGACCTCAGCAGGTCCAAAACACGTTTTTATTTTTTTAATATTTTTTTAACATTTTTTTAATCATTTTTTCTCCATCCTCACCTATAAATACCCCCCTTCCATTCACTTCAAAACACACCTCAAAACCTCACTTCTCTGTTCTTTCTTTCTCTCATTTCTTAGTTTTTGAGTTTTCTTTAGTTTCTTTCTTAGTTTCTAAGCTTTTCTTAGTTTTTCTCTTAGTTTTTAGTTCAATTGTCTTAGGTTTAGAGTTCTTCTCTTTTTGAGAGGAACCTGTAATGTTTTGTAATAATTTAGATTTTTGATTCAATAAATGGAAGTGCAAATTCCGCTTGGAGGTTTTCTAGCAACGGGAATAGCATCAAGTTGTAAGGATTTTATTTTCTTTACGCTTATTTTTATGCTTTATTCTTACATGTTATATTTAATTTGTCACGTGATTAAATTTAACTGCTATTGCTTATAATCATGATATAATAATAACCTTGTTATTCTTCCGAAATATTAAATAGGTGAAAATTTCTAAAATCAATTGATTTTATTTTTTATTCAAGATTTTATATTAAGGATGTTAGAGAGAATTATATTATTTTTCATTACAAACTTAAATCAAAGTTAGACTTTAAGGTTTAGTTATCCTATCTAATTTAGAGTAGTGCTTTCTTTATTTGTTGGTACAATCGATAGGTAGTTAGAGTGAAGCTCTATTTCAAAAGTTTTTATAAGAATTATTATGTGGAAATGTATTGACAACATGTTTTCAATAGTGATTTTAAAACTTGAAAGTTAGTACTCGGATAACTAAATTCTTAAGTTTAATTTGATCACCTTGAATAAAGTTTAAATCGTTTAACTCACCAAAGGTGGCATTTAAATGGTTCATTTTCAATCTCTTAGAAAAAGGAATTAATTTAATTAACCAAATTAGTTATCAACCCCACCCATAGGTGTTAATTGATTTGTTTAGTTAACAAAGAAGATCTAACTCACCAAAGGTGGTATTCATACAAAAAAAAGAGAATCAATAAAATATCAATTTATATCTTTAATAACCTAGATAATATGAGCAAGCATAATTAACTTAGTTATTATATCCATAAATACTCCACTAATATAAATGATAAAATTTGCATGAATATTTATTGAATCAGTATTTATATTTATTTATTCAATTTGTATCTATGTTTATTCTTTTTAGATTATATTTAATTAATCTGTATATATGTTTATTTTATGTTATTAGATTAGGAACACAAAACCAAAACTATCGTGACAGGATGTTTAGGATTTAATTTCGCTTTTTAAAAGTTTGAATAATAAATTAAAAACCACATACATTCCTTCCTTAGATCGACTCGAAAGTATACTTATCATTTTCTACTTAAATGATTCGCACTGCAGAGTTTTATAAATAGATAAAACCAAATGAACGGGCAGGATCAGCGATGTTCCGCTGCCTGATCAAGTTTTGGCGCCATTCTTGGGAAGGAATAGCGTTTTTAAATTATTTATCAAAATTTTAAAAACTTTTTGTGTTGTAAATAATTGTGATTTTTTTTTATTAAAAAATTAAAAAAAATAAAAAATTTTGTTGTTTGTGAAAAGTAAAAAAAAAATTCAAATTTCAATTTCGTAATAAATAAAAAAAAAATATAGCATGAATAATAAAATAATTTTGCATTTTGAAATTTGAAGTAAAAAAAAAAAAGTAAATAAATTTTAAATTAAATTAATAAATAAATAAGAATAAAAAAAATATAAAAAAAAAAATAAAAAATAATAAAAATAATAAAAATAATAAAAATAATAAAAAAAATAAAAAAAATAAAAAAATAAAAAAATAAAAATAAAATAAAAATAAAATAAAAATAAAATAAAAAATAAAAAAAATAAAAAAATAAAAAAATAAAAAAAAAAAAATATTACAAAAAAAATAAAAAAAAAAAACAAAAAAATAAAAAATAAAAAAATAAAAAATAAAAAAATAAAAAAAATAAAAAAATAAAAACTTAATTTTTCATTTTCATTTAATTTTAAGTTTTTGAATCTTAATTTTATTTTTTTTACCTTTTTCAATTTTATTTTATTTTATTTTCCTTTTTTTATATTTTTTTTTATTTTATTTATTTTACCTTTATTTTTTTTCTCTTTAACTGTTTTTTTTCTCTCTTAATTTTCATTTAACTTAATTAACTTAGGTTTTTACTAACTTAATTAACTTAGTTTTTTAATTAACTTAGATTTTCATTAACTTAATTAACTTAAATTTTCATTAACTTAATTAACTTAGATTTTTACTTAAATTAACTTAATTAACTTAACTTTATTAATTTAGATTTTACTTAACTTAATTAACTTAGATTTTTACTTAACTTAATTAACTTAGTTTTTTTTTCACTTAACTTAATTAACATAGATTTTCATTAACATAATTAATTTACATTTTCATTAACTTAATTAACTTAAATTTTTAACCTAACTTAACTTAATTAAATTTAATAGCATGAAAAGTAAAGATCTAAGGGAGTTCTGTGTAGGAGACTAGTTCCTGGAAGCCTTTGTGCCACTAGTCTTTCCTGGGAACGTTGCTCTGTCTAGGAGGATGGTTTTTAAGGAGCCTTTGCCCCACCATTCTTTCCTGGGAGCACTCTTGGTTAATACTGATTATGTTATTTTAACTTAAAAAAAAAAAAAAAATTTCTGAAACTATCTCCAAAATTTTAAAGCTTTAATTACAATCTAAGGAGTTAGTTGTTTTGTTTGATCTAGGTACAATTGTGTTTTGATGCCTTTAATTATTTGATTTGTACCTAGACATGGATTATCTAAAACTCACAAGCATGTTCCTAGTTTTAAGTACAGAAAAATTTAAAAATCCATAGGACATGACTGAAAAAGTATAGGTAGACAATCTTGTCTTACTTGTAGGTTTGATTGACTCAATGATGAGGGGACATTGAGTTTACTTAAAAGGCAATCCCCAAGTTACGTCTTGTTAAGACGTTAAACTAAGCGCTGGATGGGAGGCAACCCATCATTTTAGGTAATTTTTTGTTATTTGTTTTAATATATGTGAATAATTTTTAAATTGTTAAAACTAAAAATATTTTTTGAGTTGTTAGAAGTTCACAGCAATCTGTCTGTATACACTTTAATGATGAATATGATGAATGCACCTGCATTTCTCCATTACTACTTACACATTCTCAAGAAATAGGTAATCTTTCTTTTCTTTCTCTTTATCTTTAATTTACAGTTGTTACATTGAGGACAATGTAAGTTCTTGGTTGGGGGTGGTGAAAAGTTACCATGCTTAATTAGAAAAGAAAAAAAAAGATTTAACAATTTAAAAAAAAAAATTCAAAAAAAAAAATTTATTATTTTTTTTTCTTTTTTATGTTCACATCTTCATTTTTTGTGTTTGTTTTGTGTGATTTAGTAATTTTTGAAATTTAAAAAAAATTATTAAAAAAAAAAAAATATTTTCTCACAAAAATTTATCATTTCTTTAAATCAAATTTAAGTAAATAGTTAAGTCTTTTGTACTGTTAGATTAATTTTGGAAAACATATCATGAAATATTATGTAATTATTTTTGATAATTAGTTAATTTTTGTCATAACTAGTATTTCTTGATAAGATGTAGAAATTATATTAAACCCAAAATCGGTATTTATGAATTTGTTTTAGTGGAGACTACCTTTGTGAGATATAATTTGAGCCTAATTTCCTTTATTCAGAGTGAAATATATATTTTTTCTACTCCAAACACATTTCTTATTTCTTCAAATTCTTAGATGATCTCTATAGGCATTAATATTGAATGTATGAATTTTTTCTCATCTTAATAGAGTGTCATATATTTTTGATTATTATTTTTGCTTAGATTAAATGATTTGAGTAGAAGTTGATAGTATATGCTTATATCTCATTTATGCATGACTACTACAAAAACAAAAAGACATATCTGGGGTTACCTAAACCAAGATCAAACAGAAAAGCCACAAAATTAACCACTCACCAAAATCCAAAATATGTACAATCTGTACATGGGTTGACTCTCTAAGAAATACACATATTGAAAAATATCTACAAAAAAAAAAAAAAAAAAAAAAAAAAGAGAGAGATAAAAATAGTATCATCTACATACTATAACCCACATTGCCTACAAAGTTGTGAGTAAAGGCGAATTACAAAAGAAAGATATAAGAAGTAATTCCTCAAAAGTCATTGCAATTTCTTCATTTGTAAAAGGCATATATCTTGAAATTCTTTCTTAATGAGTTTGATTTATGCATGAAAATAATTTTTATATATGATATCTTTATAATTTATACATTTGATTCCTTTCATGAGATCAATGTTAAAATAACACTTTGAGCCTTTATTCTTTATACATATGCGAACATATTAGTTCATTTCTATACATCAACTCTTTCGCATATAAATTAGTATGAGTGTTTGAACCCATAGGATTCGGTGTTTTGAGAGTATTGACTTGTGAGGAATAGAGTCTAAGCGAATCGATTCATGACACCGAAATTGGGTGAAATTAAATTGATACATTTTTGATATGAAATATGAAAATGATTTTCGACTAATTATTATAATAAATCATGATTGTTTAAAGAGATTAAAATAACTTATGCTTGAGATTTTAATTATGATCTTAAAGGAGATTAAAAAGTATGAGACATTTTTGTGAGATGTTGATAATTTGTGATTTTGTTGTAAATTTAATTTTTAAGTTGTTTGTTTTTATTGTTTCTTTTGTTTTTACATTTAGTACAATGTTTGTGGGTATCATTCTTGAAAACCCTCACGAGACTCAAACTCGTCCACTAGCGCAACCTAGACGCTTAAAGCCTTGTTGCATAGTCTACATGCAACCGTGTCAATCCACCGAAGTGATTTAGCAAAGTTTAATTTTTAGTTTTTATCGCTTCTCTTGCTAAAGGACTAGCAAGAAGCTGGTTGAGGTTGTGATGAGTGCTTCAAAAAGCACTAAAATAACCATGATTTTACGACATTAATTGATTAAAAATATATATATTTATATGTTTTATCATATATTTATATAAATTTGTCTTTTTCGGAATCACGGGTATTTTTATTGTTTTTCAGGTATTTTGGCTTAAAAACCCAATTTAAAGACTCAAAGAAGAATACTTCAAGCAATACATCACAAATAAATTAATAAATAAGTGGAAAAAAGTCAACAAACACGAAAAAATAGGAAAAAATGGGTCGAAAAGGTCAAAAATGTCAAAAAGCAGAAAAACGCGCCGCCGCGCCGCCCAGCCGCCGCGCCCAGCACCCAGCTCCGCCCAAAACTGCGCGCGGGTTACTGTTCATGCGCGCAGCACTGCGCGCGGGTTACTGTTCATGCGCGCAGCACTGCGCGCGGGTTACTGTTCACGCGCGCGCGCAGCGCCCAGCAGCCGCCCAGCCGCGCGCCCAACGCGTTTTTGACCCATTTTTCACGTGCAGCCGCCCCCATGACGTCATGCTGACGTCATTGATGACCTCAGCAGGTCCAAAACACGTTTTTTTATTTTAATATTTTTTAACATTTTTTTAATCATTTTTCTCTCCATCCTCACCTATAAATACCCCTTCCTTCACTTCAAAACACACCTTCAAAACACACTTCTCTTTCTTTCTCTCTTTTCTTAGATTTTTAGGTTTTTTAGTTTTTCTTAGTTTTTAGTTAATTTCTCTTAGTTTTAGAGTTCTTCCCTTTTGGGAAGAACTAGTTATGTTTTGTAATTTTTCTAGCTTTTTGATTCAATAAATGGAAGTGCAAATTCGCTTGGAGGTTTTCCAAAGACGGGAATAGCATCAAGTTCTGTAAGGATTTTATTTTCTTTACGCTTATTTTTTATGCTTTATTCTTACATGTTATATTTAATTTGTCCGTGATTAAATTTAACTCTATTTGTTGTTTATAAAAATGATGTAATAATAACGTTGTTATGCTTGCGAAATATTAAATAGGTAAAAATCTCTAAAATGAATTGATTTTATTTTTATTCAAGATTTTATATTAAGAATGTTAGAGAAATATATTATTTTTCATTACAAACTTAAATCTGAAAATTAGATTTTAAGGTTTAGTTATCAGGTCTAATTTAGAGTAGTCTTCTTTTATTTGTTGGTACAATCGCCCTAGGTAGTTAGAGTGAAGCTCTATTTCAAAAGTTTTTATAAGAATTATTATCTGAAAATGTATTGACAACATGTTTTGTTAGTGGTTTTAAAACTTGAAAGTTAGTACTCGGATAACTAAATTCTTAGGTTTAATTTGGACACCTTGAATAAAGTTTAATTGTCTAACCCCACCAAAGGTGGCATTTAAATGGTTCATTTTCGATCTCTTAGAAAAAGGAATTAATTTAATTAACCAAATTAGTTATCATCCCCACGCATAGGTGTTAATTGATTTGTTTAGTTAACAAAGAATATCTAACCCCGCCAAGGGTGGTATTCATACAAAAAGAGAGAATCAATAAATATCAATTCATATCTTTAATAACCTAATTAATATGAGCAAGCATAATTAACTTAGTTATTATATCCATAAATACTCCACCATTATAAATGATAAAATTTGCATAAATATTTATTGAATCTATGTTTATTTTTATGTAAGTAGATTAAAAACACAAAACCCCAAAATATCGTGACAGGATGTTTAGGATTTAATTTCGTTTTTAAAAGTTTGAATAATAAATTAAAAACCACATACATTCCTTCCTTAGATCGACCTTGGGAGTATACTTATCATTTTCTACGAAATGATTCGTGCACTTGCGAGAGTTTTATAAATAGATAAAACCAAAGTAACGGGCAGGATCAGCGATGTCGATTACATTCGATCAAGTTTTAGCGCAGATACGGGATGGCGATCAAGTTTTTGGCGTAGATTCTTGCAGGAAGGAATAGCTTTTTTAAATTATTTATCAAAATTTTAAAAACCCTTTTGTGTTGTAAATAATTGTGATTTTTTTTTATTAAAAAATTAAAAAAAATAAAAAATTGAGTTGTTTGTGAAAAGTAAAAAAAAATTCAAATTTCAATTTCGTAATAAATAAAAAAATATAGCATGAATAATAAAATAATTTTGGATTTTGAAATTTCAAGTAAAAAAAAAAAAAGTAAATAAATTTTAAATTAAATTAATAAATAAACAAGAATAAAAAAAATAAAAAAATAAAAAAATAAAAAAAATAATAAAAATAATAAAAATAATAAAAAAAATCAAAAAAAAAAATCAAAAAATCAAAAAAATCAAAAAATCAAAAAATCAAAAAATCAAAAAATAAAAAAAATCAAAAACTTTATTTTCAATTTTTTATTTTATTTTATTTTTGTTGTTTTTTCTTTTTCTTTTTTTTTCTTTTACCTTTTTCAATTATTTTTTTATTTTATTTTATTTTATTATTTTTTTTTTGGCTTAATTTTTATTTTTTCTCTTTTTCTCTTTTTATTTTATTTTATTTTTTCAAATTTTTTTTAACTACTTTTTTTTAATTTTCGTTTAAGTTAATTAACTTAGGTTTTTAGTAACTTAATTTACTAACTTATATTAATTTAATTTACTAACTTAATTAACTTAGATTTTCATTAACTTAATTAACCTACCTTTTTATTAACTTAATTAACTTAAATTTTAACTTAACTTAACTTAATTAACTTAATTTTAATAGCATGAAAAGTAAAGATCTAAGGGAGTTAATGCAGGAGACTAGTTCTTGGAAGCCTTTGTGCCTTAGTCTTTCACAGGAACGTTGCTCGCTTCAGGAGGATGGTTTTTAAGGAGCCTTTGCCCCACCATTCTTTCCTGGGAGCACTCTTGGTTAATCTTGATTATGTTATTTTAACTTCAAAAAATTAAAAAAAAAAAAATTCAAACTATCTCCAAAATTTTAAAGCTTTAATTACAATCTAAGGAGTTAGTTGTTTTGTTTGTTCTAGGTACAATTGTGTTTTGATGCCTTAATTATTTGATTTGCACCTAGATGTGGGTTATCTAAAACCCTCAAGCATGCCCCTAGTTTTTGGTACAGAAAAATTTGAAAATCAATAGGGCATGTTTGAAACAGTATAGGTAGACAACATTGTCTTACTTGTAGGTTTGATTGACTCAATGATGAGGGACATTGAGTTTACTTAAAAGGTAATCCCAAGTTACGTCTTGCTAAGACGTTAAACTAAGTTACTGGATGGGAGGCAACCCATCATTTTAGGTAATTTAATTTTCTTTGTTTAATTTGTTTAATTTCTATTTTTTATTTTAGTTTAATTATATGTGAATAATTTTTAAATTGTTAAAACTAAAAATATTTGTTGAGTTGTTAGAAGTTCACAAAGAATCATTCGTATACACTTTAATGATGAATATGATGAATGCACCTGCATTTCTCCATTACTACTTACACATTCTCAAGAAATAGGTAATATTTCTTCTCTTTTCTCTTTATCTTTAATTTACAGTTGTTACATTGAGGACAATGTAAGTTCTAGGTTGGGGGTGGTGAAAAGTTACCATGCTTAATTAGAAAAAAAAAAAAAAAAGATTTAACAATTTAAAAATTTAAAAAAAAAATTAAAAAAAAAAAAAAAAATTATTAATTTTGTCTTTTTTATGTTCACATCTTCATTTTTTGTGTTTGGTTTTATTTTCCTTGTGTGATTTAGTAATTTTTGGAATTAAAAAAAAAAAAAAAAATTCTCACAAAAATTTATCATTTCTTTAAATCAAATTTAAGTAAATAGTTAAGTCTTTTGTACTGTTAGATTAATTTTTAAAACATATCATGAAATATTATGTAATTATTTTTGATAATTAGTTAATTTTTGTCATAACTAGTATTTCTTGATAAGATGTAGAAATTATATTAAACCCAAAATCAGTTTTTATGAATTTGTTTTAGTGGAGACTACCTTTGTGAGATATAATTTGAGCCTAATTTCCTTTATTCAGAGTGAAATATATATTTTTTCTACTCCAAACACATTTCTTATTTCTTCAAATTCTTAGATGATCTCTATAGGCATTAATATTGAATGTATGAATTTTTTCTCATCTTAATAGAGTGTCGTATATTTTTTTATTATTATTTTTGCTTAGATTAAATGATTTGAGTAGAAATTGATAGTATATGCTTTTATCTCATTCGTGCATGACTGTTACAAAAACAAAAAAAGAGACATATCTGGGTTACCTAAACCAAGATCAAGCAGAAAAGCCACAAAAGTAACCACTCACCAAAATCCTTAAAAAATGTACAATCTGTACATGGGTTGACTCTCTAAAAAATGATATATATTGAAAAGTATCTTGAGAAAAAAATAGAGAGATAAAGAATATATAGTATAATTTACATACTATGACCCGCATTACCCAAGATCCTAAGAACAAAATGTGTACCATCTGTACATGGTTTGACTCTGTAAAAAAAATGATATATATTGAAAAATATCTTGAGAAAAATATAGAGAAAAAGAATATATAGTATAATCCAGATACTATGAGCCACACTGCTTAGAAAGTTGTGAGTAAAGGCTAATTACAAAAGAAAGATATAGTAAGTGACTGCCTAAAAAGTCATTGCACTGTCTTCATTTGTAAAAGGCATATATCTTGAAATTTTTTCTTAATGAGTTTGATTTATGCATGAAAATAATTTTTATATATGATATCTTTATAATTTATACATTTGATTCCTTCCATGAGATCAACGTCAAAATAACACTTTGAGCCTTTCTTCTTTATACATATGCGAACATATTAGTTCATTTCTATAAATCAACTCTTTTCGCATATAAATTAGTATGAGTGTTTGAACCCATAGGATTCGGTGTTTTGAGAGTATTGACTTGTGAGGAATAGAGTCGGCAATTCGATTCATGACACTTGAAATTGGGTGAAATTAAATTGATACATTTTTGATATGAAATATGAAAATGATTTTCGACTAATTATTATAATAAATCATGATTGTTTAAAGAGATTAAAATAACTTATGCTTGAGATTTTAATTATGATCTTAAAGGAGATTAAAAAGTATGAGACATTTTTGTGAGATGTTGATAATTTGTGATTTTGTTGTAAATTTAATTTTTAAGTTGTTTGTTTTTATTGTTTCTTTTGTTTTTACATTTAGTACAATGTTTGTGGGTATCACTCCTGAAACCGCTCACGAGACTCAAACTCGTCCACTAGGGCAACCTAGGGGTTTAAAGGCTTGTTGCATAGGCTAAATGCAACCGTGTCAATCCACGGAAGTGATTTAGGATAGTTTAATTTTTAGTTTTTATCGCTTCTCTTGCTAAGGGACTAGCAAGAAGCTGGTTGGGTGATGTGATGAGTGCTCAAAAGCACTAAAATAACCATGATTTTATGCACATTAATTGATTAAAAATATATATATTTATATGTTTTATCATATATTTATATAAATTTGTCTTTTTCGAATCACGGGTATTTTTATTGTTTTTCAGGTATTTTGGCTTAAAAACGCAATTTAAAGACTCAAAGAAGAATACTTGAAGCAATACATCACAAATAAATTAATAAATAAGTGGAAAAAGGTCAACAAACATGGAAAAATTGGACAAAATGGGTCGAAAAGGTCAAAAATGTCAAAAGCGTAGAAAAACGCGCGCCGGCCGCCGCTCAAAGACTCAGCTCCGCCCCAAAATCGGCGCGGTTATCGTTTCATGCGCAAAGATCGCGCGCGGGTTACTGTTCACGCGCGCACGCTTCAAGGCCACCGCGCGCCCAACGCGTTTTTGACCCATTTTTCACGCAGCTGGACGTCACGTCGACGTCATTGATGACCTCAGCAGGTCCAAAACACGTTTTTATTTTTTTAATATTTTTTTTAACATTTTTTAATCATTTTTTCTGTCCATCCTCACCTATAAATACGCCCCTTCCATTCACTTCAAAAGACACCTCAAAACCTCACTTCTCTCTTCTTTCTTTCTCTCATTTCTTAGTTTTTGAGTTTTCTTTAGTTTCTTTCTTAGTTTCTAAGCTTTTCTTAGTTTTTCTCTTAGTTTTTAGTTCAATTGTCTTAGGTTTAGAGTTCTTCTCTTTTGAGAGGAACTTGTAATGTTTTGTAATAATTTAGATTTTTGATTCAATAAATGGAAGTGCAAATTCCGCTTGGAGGTTTTCTAGCAACGGAATAGCATCGAAGTTACGTAAGGATTTTATTTTCTTCTGATTATTTTTATGCTTTATTCTTACATGTTATATTTAATTTGTCCGTGATTAAATTTAACTGTATAGCTGTTTATAATCATGATATAATAATAACGTTGTTATGCTTGCAGAAATATTAAATAGGTGAAAATTTCTAAAATCAAATGATTTTATTTTTATTCAAGATTTTATATTAAGGATTTTAGAGAGAATTATATTATTTTTCATTACAAACTTAAACCTGAATTTTATACTTTAAGGTTTAGTTATCCGTACTAATTTAGAGTAGTGCTCTTTTATTTGTTGGTACAATCGCCTGGTAGTTAGAGTGAAGCTCTATTTCAAAAGTTTTTATAAGAATTATTATGTGGAAATGTATTGACAACATGTTTTCAATAGTGATTTTAAAACTTGAAAGTTAGTACTCGGATAACTAAATTCTTAAGTTTAATTTGGACACCTTGAATAAAGTTTAAACTGTCTAACCTCACCAAAGGTGGCATTTAAATGGTTCATTTTCAATCTCTTAGAAAAAGGAATTAATTTAATTAACCAAATTAGTTATCAACCCCACCCATAGGTGTTAATTGATTTGTTTAGTTAACAAAGAGTATCTAACCCCACCAAAGGTGGTATTCATACAAAAAAGAGAGAATCAATAAAATATCAATTTATATCTTTAATAACCTAGATAATATGAGCAAGCATAATTAACTTAGTTATTATATCCATAAATACTCCACTAATATAAATGATAAAATTTGCATGAATATTTATTGAATCTGTATTTATATTTATTTATTCAATTTGTATCTATGTTTATTCTTTTTAGATTATATTTAATTAATCTGTATATATGTTTATTTTATGTTATTAGATTAGGAACACAAAAACCAAAACTATCGTGACAGGATGTTTAGGATTTAATTTCGTTTTTAAAAGTTTGAATAATAAATTAAAAACCACATACATTCCTTCCTTAGATCGACCTTGGGAGTATACTTATCATTTTCTACGAAATGATTCGTGCACTTGCGAGAGTTTTATAAATAGATAAAACCAAATGAACGGGCAGGATCGGCGATGTCGGTTCTGCCCCGATCAATGAGACATCTTGATTTATGCATCATCTAGCCTGATCGGACAAATCTATACTATTTTTACTAGACTTAGAAGCTATGATAGATTAATGACTATATCTATGGTTCATTGTGTATTTTCGGTTTTGCATCTAGGGTAGATAGGTCTGATCATATGGACAATGTTTATAGAATAAATAGAAGGTGTTTCGAGTCATTTCGAGACTTTAAAACCCTTATATATTGTGATCTCTATGAGGATTTATTCTCAAACATTTTGACACCCATTATAAGACCTCAAGTATTGATGGTAGAAGAATATCGTTGAAACCTCATAGCTTTTAAAAAACTTAGAGAGTCAATCTAAAGAGGAAGAATTTCAATCTATTTAAATAATTTTCACCCGATTTACATACAATTTTACACCATTGAAGGAATTTTCACCAGTGTACAAAAGGATTCTTACCTATTTAACATCATATCACACAGTTTGTAAAGAATCCTAGTTCGTTTAAAGTATTTTTACCCAATTATAAAAAAAATTCAAGCTCGAACAACAAAATGGCACCATGTTTGCCTAATAGTTGGCAACTAGAGACTACTCGAGTAACCAAAATCCCAAGTTAGGACACCTCAATTAAGAGAATAGCATAGAACTGAATGAGGAACACTCCAAACATTGTGCTATGTCAAACACCTATTTTAACAAAGAACCTCATCCTCCATCAATGGCCTCTCATGACCCAACCATACTAGAGGTTGTTTAAAATGCAACTAGAATTCTTACGATAAGCTATGCTTCAAATCTAGTAGGATAATTAAAATTAAAGATAACTTTTGACACACCAAGCATATTGTAGAAAGAGCCCAAAAACCTGAGCAAATATAATAGTATCAAATAACAGTCAAGTTAGTGAAGAAAGTAATAGCTTGAAAAAGGCCATTCCCTTAACTAGAAGTTCTTGGAAGAGAGCTTGTAAAGATCATGCTAGAGTAGGAAGTTAAGATGAAATAAGTAGAATATGATATCAAAGAGCAAAAGGTAGGGAAGGCCCGATACAACATTGAAGAGATGTATAACCAACTTATCACATCACATTTTAGCAATAAAATTGAAATGGTTATTCCACCCAAGAAATTTATCACATCTCATTGCACGTTATATCATAGGACAAAAGACCATGTGGTCCATGCACTATCCTTTAAGCACTCAATGGCTTTAGTACGACTAAATGCAGACATAAAAGATGCAATGTTGTGTAAAAAGTTTGTCTTGACATTACATAACAATGCTCAAAGATGGTTCAATCATCTTCCCTTGACGAGTATATCAAATTTTGTATAATTGGGTTTGTAATCTTATTTGCGTGTGTTTATAACCTTCTTATAATGCTTTAAATAGGATGAAATCGATCCTCATTATATTAGGATTCGTATTGCTATGATCCAATGGCTAAAATTGAAAGTTGGGATTTAATTCTAGACTAATGCGTTTTAATCCACGATGCTCAATTTATTGAGCCTATTCTCAATCGATTGAGCAATGACCCCTCGATCGATCCAGCTATAAAAATTCGATCAATCAAGTTCCTAGTTAATCGATCGACCTTTTAATTTTGTTTTTTCTTCTTCTTATTTTTACCTATTTTTAATTCGTTTGATATATTTTCACATACATTACCATATTAAACAAACATTAATATTTTTCATGATATTTAAGCACAAACAAGACAAATAAGTGGTTTAGAAGTAGATAAATAACTTTACTTTCATAGAGTTATCAACTATGTATGTAGAGGTCCATAAATTTATGAACTTGGAGAGAGAGTTGGTAGAAAAACCTCAAGTTCAGAAAGACTATGAAGAAAATAAGGTTAAGGAGGCTAAGTTAGCTCATATTCGAAGGAGACCTATTCACCCTCTATTCACTTATAAGAGACGTGAAATTAGATGCATTGGCTTATGTGGGGAATCCTTACCACTATTTTGAGGACCTTCATTCTGTGTGTCTTTGGTAGAGGTAGTTTGGAGCATGGAGGGGAATAACCAAATCAAATGGCTACCTCAGATACGGAACCCAAACAGAGACCACCTAAGATATTTCTCATTTCACAAAGACACAGGACATTGGATAAGTGACTGTAAACACCTTAAACATGAGATAAAGTTATTACTATCTATGGTCACTTAAGGGAACTTGTCTATAAAGATCCAATTAGGGAAAAGAAAAGAAGCCTTCGGCATAATATGGGTGATCACCCTAGACTTCTCGTATCGAGGGAGGCACTACTTGGAGTTACAAAGAGGAATGTGAGAATGTACATACTATTCATGGATGACTTAACATGTTCGACCTAAGGGGAATTCACAAAAGAAAGATGCTAGGGAAAGTAGAGAAGTCTCACACTCTGTGCATAGTGTCAAACAAGGACCTAACCATCCTATCATTTTTTATAAAAGAAATATACACACATTATATGACGACCTTTTGGTCATTATAATGCAAGTGGAATGTTATGAAGTAAGGAGGATCCTAATTGACAATGGTAGCTCATCAGACCTGATATATCACATTACACTATAGGAAATGGTTGGACAGCCAACAAAATTCAAAAGGAAAGAGCTACCATTAGTAGAATTCAAATAAGAGCAATTGTGCTAACCAACTTCATGTACTGGATATCCCATCTCATTACAACAATATTTTAGGTCGACGTTGGTTACACGTATTGCAAGTTGTACCCTCGACCTTGTAGTAGGCTATTAAATACCCTATAACCTCAGGAATAGAAATTGGGAAATGCGACTAAGAGAAATATTGTAGTTGTTATGTCTTGGCTTTCAAAAGGTCGAGCAGCCTGTAAAAATAAGCAAGTTGGATCTGATCAATATAGTGGATTGAGAGCTTGAAATGGTGCAAGTGTGAGATTAGCAAACATAATTATTTAAGATAAAAGCTAAACTAGAAGAAGAATTAAAAGGAATATATCCAAAAGTAATGACACATAAAATTAATGTCAATTTACAACATGGTAAATCGAATGTTTAAGAGACAATTAGGCAAGATCATAGAAGTATATATAGATGGTATGATGAAAAAATCTAAAAAAAATGAAGAGTGTATAAGCGATCTAGATAAGACCTTTGAAATACTAAGACGGTATAATATGAAGCTCAACCCACAAAAGTGTATTTTTGGGGTGACGTTTGGAAGACTTTTAAGGTATCTAGTGTCATTCAATGGAATAGAGGCCAATCTTGAAAAAATAAAGGTTCTATCAGGAATGAAGTGTTTGAAAACTTGAAAGAGGTGCAAGAGCTAAATAGGCATATTAAGGCTTTGGTAAAGTTTATATCAAAATGTATAGACAAGTGCTTACTATTTTTTTCAATTATTGAAGAAAAATAAGAAGTACGAATGGAATGACAATTTTGAGTCTGATTTTCAGTTCATTAAAAGTTACTTGGGATGTGCTCCAATATTGGTAAACCTTACACTGGGTAAAATTTTGTACCTTTACTTTTATACTATCCCATAAAATAGTCAGTGATGTTTTGATAGCATAATGAGAAAATGGAAAACAACCAATTTTTTACATTAACCAAGCCTTAAAAAAATCCCAGTTTATCATTATCAAAATGAACTAGTAATTATAACTTTGATACAAACTAGATGAATGGGGGACTTGATGTTTGGACATATGTCATGAAGATCATAGAATAAACCTACACGTCATCCATTTAACCTGTTGAGCACTCTGTGTGACAACCCAACATGAAGCCCAATGCTTGGGTACACTATTAGAGCCTGAGGCTACTTGAACCGGTAGGGAAAACCTATGATATCATGCTTCATTATGTTACTAGAGTAAGATGAACCTATTTCCATTACTGAGAATTAACCTATACCAGAGAGAAGCTCGTATAAGAAAACCCTTAACCCCTTGAGATACTTAATGAATTGGACTATAATAAGATCGCCTTCAATATGACCCATAATCACAAGTCATATCCCAAAAAATAAGATCGGTAAGACACCTTAGTTTATGCATTATCTAGCCCGATTGGATAAACCTACACTTTTGTTACTAGACTTGTGGGCTATGATAGACTAATGACTATATCTATGACTCATTATGCATCCTAGGTTCTACGTTTAGGGAAGCCAGATATAGCCACATAGACAAGGCTTGTAATATAAATAGAAAATAGTATATGAGTCATTTGGGGATTTTAAAACCCTAATATATTATGACCTTAAGAGGATTTATTCTTAAATAATAATAACTATAAATATAATAAATTAAAATTTATTTGTAATTCAGTTCATTTTTTTTGTTATAAAATAAAAACCTATTACAAACTTGATTACATTGGTTTCTAAAATTTAAGGTTTATATCGGACAAATTAACCTATAAAATAAAAGTATAGGTTCTATTTATTCTTAAATTCAATTGTTTGGATGATTTTCGAAAAAATATGCTCATCCATGATTAATAATGCTTAAGAAATTATGAAAACCTTACCCATTTATACTAAATAATGGTTTTTAATATTAACATCATGTTTGTTACATCGTATTAAATATTTTATCTATATAATTTTTATATATTCATCCATTTAATTGTGAAGTTAAATTGTATTTATAGAACTAAAAATTAACTTATCATGTTCGAATTTTCAATTAAAAAATTATATGTATTGAGTTTTTTTTTCATCTCAAATTAAAAATAATATTTTAAAAATAATATTTTTTTATTTTTTAAATATTAAAATATTTAAAAATAAATTAAATATTATTAAATAATATTTTATAGGTAACAAAGTTAAAAATATATTATAAATTATTTTAAACATAAATAATTATTTATTATTAATTATATATTTCATATATGATACTTTGCAACTTATCTAAAGGTAGATACAATCCGATCTGATTTAATTTTTTAAATTTTATAATAAATCTAAATAGACTGATTTTCTTCTAAAATTTAACTAGACATTAAATCCAAACAATTCAATTTGCGTTCGGTTTTAACTGACTAGTATAAATTATATTAAAGTAGATATAGTATAAATGATAAAATGTGATACATATAAAGTTAACAGCCTTGTGTAAGATTGTGTTATTTATTTCTCCTGACAACATAGTTCGAGTCATGCTTCCTTTTATTTTCATTAATTTTGATTTGATTAAACCTTAAATCAATAAAATATGATTAATTTAAAATTTTTATAAATTAAACTGGATTAAAATAAATAATAAATTAGATCACGTATTGCGATATAATTTAATTTTCTAATTATATCTCATTTAACAATTTATTTATCCACCTTTAGTTATATCAATTAAACCTTTTAAAATGGAACTAAAATCATTATTCACCGTTAAATTTGGCTTTCAGCCATGCTGGCTCTGTCCTCAAAATGTGCACAATAGGTGCCTTACAACTGCACTAATGTCTTGTGCTTAACTTTTGTCAAACTGCGTTCTGTTAACATTTTTATAGAATGTTATTATATTCTGAATATACTCATAAAAAATTCTAAGTACATATCCTCATGATCAACACATATTTATAATAGTTTTATACATTAAAATATGTATTTTGAGATTTTAAAAATGTTAGAAGAATTGGCCTATAATAAATTGAAGCAGATCGACCCATTTTGAAATGACTCGTTTCAAGGTTTTACTTGGAAATTAATAATTCGATCCAATTATGACAATTTTTTATAATATCAAGCCAAATTGTTAACACTATAACTTTCATAATTTTACAGTTTTTAACTTAAATAATATGAATTTGCTAAAAGTGTAAATTTTATTTAAATAGACAAATAAAACATAAAATTCATAATTTAAAAGTATCATACATTTCGAAAAGATAAAACTAACTACTCTTATTATCTTACTTAACACATTAAATATATTGAAAGATAAAGATAAATATAACAATAAAGTTCAATAATTTTTGCCAATAATTTCGTTAGAAGTCTGACAGGTTTATAACTATTGTTCGAATATATATAAATTTTACATTTATTTTGAAATAATGTATAATGTATTAGATACATATTTTTAAAGAATATGTAATATGGATTACAAAATGAAGATCATAAGACTAACTTACAAGCTTAATAGTTAAATAACTATCTTTTAAGTAAAATATATCCTTTACACTCTCAATACTTTATTATACGCCACACACATGCATTAATTGATTTGCATTTTAATATGAATTTTAATAAGATCAAAACACATTTGGTTAAATAAATTTAGAAAGAATTTACCTACAGAAGCTTACTAAGTCCAAAAATGATTTTAAAAAAATGAAAATACCATACTCGGTTTGTTACTTTCATAAACCACCACCACCACTTCCATCTTAAGTCCTTTTTTTTTTTGTTTTGCTTGTGACAATTTGATTTCAGATTTGCTAGTTTATATATACACCTTCGACAGTGATGGGAATCGATTCTTTGTCGACGTAACAGTTGAGTTTACTATAAGAATGGAGAGGGAGAGACAGTGAGGATATAAAAAGAAATATAGTGATGATCTACTGATGAATAAATTAAAGCTCCGCGTACAAATGGAGTAAAAATTAATTGTTAGCAAATATGCATCTATATTTGGCAATTAATACCATAATTGGCTCGTAGTTCCAAAAAGTTCTACCTTTGCTCCAACGTTTTGAGTACTCTTCACCTGAAATAAATTAAGGGAGAGTGATGGCTTTATTGGTTTGATTAAACTCGATTTTTAGTTTAAACATTAACCAAATTAAATATATATTGTTTAGTTAAATTAAGAGTATCGCTTAAATAATATTAAATTTATTTTTTTATATTAATTTGACATTCTAAAATTATTTATTTTTTAATATAATTTAAATTATACTTTAATTTAAGTTAATATAAATGAATACGATTTAATTTTTAATTAATAGTTTAATTAAAAAAATTAAGAAAATTCTTTTATTACTTATAATAAATATGAAAAAAATGAACGCTTAAAAAAATAACATAAATTATTTCACATTTTTAATTAATAAATTTCTTTAACTAAAATTAAATGATTATAAACATGAGTAATAAATAGATTTTTTTACGATCGAATTTTTTAGTTGCTTTCGTGTTATTAAAATTTACAAATATTATAAAAATATCATCGATTTTTTTTATTAATTTCATACCAATAAATATTACGAATGTTATAAAAATATTAACGATAAATGACATATATATTGATGATATTTCAGTTAATAAGAAAAAAGTTTAGGACTATATTTACGGGGATACTGTTTTTATAGTTTGACATTGCTCACACATTTTTTTCTTTTTTTTAATATTATTAAAAAATAAAATAAATAAATTTTAATATAGAAAAATTAAGAATAAATAGAGTAACATTGCAATTCAAAATGTATGAATTTAACATTACGAGATGAATATATTGCTTTTATAAAATATTATATACCTTTTTCTTATGATATTTGTTACTTAATGTACTGAGTTGGAGATAAAAAAAATGTAAATTTTGCATTAAAATAGCATAATAGGTTGAAGATGGTGTTGTGATTATGCTTAGTACTCATTGGGCTACTCTTATAGCACCTGTTCGCTATTGGGTCAATGTCAAGTTGATCCATGGACTTGATATGTACTTCAAAGGCTTTTCTTTGGTTTAAAAGAGATTTTGTAACCTTTTTAGTGGGAATAATAGTAGTAATTAAAAATAATAATAGTAATAATTTTTAAAAAAAATTACTTATGGACTTTGCACATTCTATTATATAATTTATTTTTGTTAAATACCATTATAATGTCAAATTCACCCATAAAAGGTCGAATAGGCATAAACGAAGGGTATTTTTTTTTCTTTCTTTTATTCGAATTTCGATAAGAAACCAGTGAGCATATTCCTAAGGTTTGATAGTATTCAATAAGGATGGAATACTTGGATTTGGAATTGAGAGTGGGATTTTTTTCTGACTCGACCACGTACTATTAATTATCGCTCGAATAATATTTAAAATTGTAGAAATTGGTATGATGTTTATTTTTAAATATGCCTATATTGAATAAGGGTAACATTCTTATTGTCGGTTTGTGTAATATTACATTTATATATTAATTTATGTTTGTATATTAATTGATAAATTTAGTTTAGATGAGGATATTTTTAGTTTTTTTTTAATGTGTTAATTTAATTATGCTATTCTTAAATTGTGTATTATAAGTTATGTTATTATGAAAATTAATACGTTTAGTCACATAATTATTAAAAAAATATTATTTTAATTTTATAATTAATTAAAATTATGTATTTTAATTTCAAAATTAAAATATACCTTTTACAATAAAATACTTTTATTTTTATAAATTATTTAAATAAATATCAGGTGTAAATTGATTCATTTTACTTGACAAAATTAAGCAAGAAGCTTTATCTCTTTTAATAATGTCATAATCGTTATTCCTTATCATGTTTGGAATTGAATGCCTTATGCTCGAAAAGCGTTTTGGTTGCTTATAAAAATATGGAAATAATGGCGGTACATTCCACCTCAATTTTATTTGGAACCCTTACTCTACTATTTTTTGCAATATGTATTTTAACTTTTTAAGTTTTTTCTTTTAAGAGAATTGATAGTTTTAGGAAAAAAAGTATTTACAATAAATAACACATAATTTTTAACAATTTTTTTAAATATATATTTATTTATTCTATCGTTTTATAGAGACACTATTTGAAAATACATTCAATACGAAACAAAAAGGGAAAACTAACTTTTTTAATTAAAAATTGAGAAACAATGATATTTTTTTAATATATTTATTCGTACACTTCATTCATTTTTTTTTTAAAATATCATAAATTAATCAAAAAAAATTGAGAGAGTATACGAAATAGTATATTAAGTAGGTTGTTAGCATTTTTATTATTTTTAATGTGCAAATGGATTAATATAGCAAAAATCAAAATCCCGAGAAACCCTTGGGAGTGCAAAGGGTGAGACCGTAAACGTCACCGTACGGCTATGCTAATTGTTTTTCCGCTATATTAGTCCTACAACAGTAGTTGATTGGTCTCCTCCTCAGCTCTCCTTCTCTGCCATACGAGGCCCTCTCTCCGTCTCTTCTCCTCCACCTCGGCAACCTCAATTAAACAGCCATGGTGGTAGCTCACCCAAAGGACGAGTCTTATCTTAAGACCGTCATTCCCAAACGTATCGAAATGTTTGAATCCATCAAAGCTCAATTGCTCCTTCAACGCCAATGTCTCCCCTCTGATCCCATCAAGTAGTTTTTTAATCTCTTATTTCAGTGCAGAAGTCAAATGAAATTTATGGGTTTCTATGACCTGGTTAGTAGTGATTTTATTTTTGTGGGTTTTATTTTTAGGATAACATTGCCAGATGGGACTGTGAAAGAAGGAAAGAAATGGAATACTTCCCCATTAGATGTCGCGAAGGAAATCTCGAAGAGTTTGGCTGCAAATGCCTTGATTTCTCAGGTGAATGGAGTTCTGTGGGACATGACTAGACCGTTAGAGTCTGACTGTGAGCTAAAGATATCTACTTTTGATAGTGACGAAGGGCGTGACACTTTCTGGCATTCGAGTGCTCACATTCTTGGACAGGTAAGAGGGAAATTGTGTATTGTCTTGAAGTTTGTAATTTCAAATTCCCTTGAGAGTTTTCAATTGGATTTCATTACATGTTGTGTTGTGTTGCAGGCGCTTGAGGTGGAGTATGGGTGCAAGCTTTGCATTGGGCCCTGCACTACTAGAGGAGAGGTACATTATATTCCAAATTAGTTGGATTTAACATGTTGAGCTTTCTTTTCGTTTGCTTCAACTTTGACTCTATCACTCCAGTTGTGAAGAAGTTTTTTGGTGATTTGGTTATCACTGGAGTAATAATATGTTTTCTTCAAAATTTGTGTCTTTTTTTAATAAGAAACAACATATTATATTTTTTATACATATAAATAGGTGCGAAAAAACCAAGTGTGGACAAGCAATCCACTCGAAAGAAAATCTAATTATAAGATAGCATATTTTTTACAAAACCCATCCCTTATATTATACATAGCATAAACAAGCTCCCCCTATTGTAGCTTATAAGAAACTATCTTCAAAATCTGCTATCTTCAATAACAGGGCTTCTATTACGATGCATTCTATGGTGAGTTGAGCTTAAATGAAGATCACTTCAAGCAAATTGAAGCAGGGGCAAGCAAGGCTGTTTCGGTATGATAATTTGTTATATGAGAGAAATATTATTGTTGATGAAAAAGAGGGTCATTAATTCCCATTTGTTCTTACTATATGTGTTAATTGACAAAGCTGCTCAAATACAAAAACAATAAAATTTGGGAAACAGATCTGCAATGTACAAACCTAAAGAAAGTGCATAAAAGGTTAATAAACGGGAAAAATATAGAGCAACTTGTTACTGTTTTTTTTTTTGGTTAAATCAACTTGTTACTGGTTGAAGTTTGGTTTTTCTATTAGATATAAATTAAAATTGCCTCTTTTGAAATATAGTGAGTGATGTACTAGCTTATCCTAGATTTATAATGGTTAATGCTCTGATTTCTTTCAAAGTGCACATTATAGCAACTGTGTTTGTGATTTGAGTATGTGCACGTCCTAATCAAGCCAAGACTTTATGCTCTGTTCTGCGTGCTATATTTTTGCACAACTTCATCATGTTTTTTTGGCTCATCTTAAATTCTTAATAATGTGTGAAACTTAAATGTGTCATATTTCTTCTGCAGGAAAAGCAGCCCTTTGAACGTATTGAAGTTTCAAGGGAGCAAGCACTTCAAATGTTTTCTGACAATAATTTCAAGGCATGTAAAATTTCTTTAGATTATGTCAAGTGAAACTTTCTCCTTTCTCTGCACATTTCATATTTATGATTTCACAGCTATTGTGCTTTGTATATGATTAATTAGGTTGAGATAATCAAAGATTTGCCAGCAGACAAAACTATTACAGTATATAGATGTGGCCCCTTGTTGGATTTATGTCGAGGACCTCATATTCCTAATACATCCTTTGTGAAAGCTTTGGCATGTTTAAAGGTGAGATTCTTTTAGGCTCCAGCTTAAAAATAACATGCTATTTTTGTATGCACGTGCTTATTAATTTTTAACTTCAGGCTTCTTCAGCGTACTGGAGGGGGGATAAAGATCGTGAAAGTTTACAAAGGGTTTATGGAATATCTTACCCAGAGCAAAAACTTTTGAAGGTGATATCACATTTTGGCCTTTGCTTGTACTGGTTAAGATAGCAAAGTTGTCGAATACATTGAATTGCCACACCTTCAATTTACAGAAATAATATATTGGACAATTTAATTTATTTTCAACCTATGTACCTTTCTGAGCCATAGAGTGTACCATAAGTTAATTTTAGTAGGAATACTGGAGAGTACACACAGCCAATTCTCCCTTCTTCTTTCTTATGGGGTTCTGTTAGACTGGAGATGTATTGGCTAATTTCGAATATGCCTATAGTCCCGAATGTTATTTTCTCCTCTTTTTGTTGAAATCACTATTCTTTTTAGGAATATCTAAAAAATCTGGAGGAAGCAAAAAAGTATGATCATAGATTGCTTGGTATAAAACAGGAGCTTTTCTTTTGCCATCCACTCAGGTATGTTACAAGAGAATTTTAGCTTGCATTCTTTCATATCAACATTGTTCTTGATCACTGTTTGATTTTTGTGTTTTGGAATCTATCAGCCCTGGAAGTTGGTTCTTTCTTCCACATGGGACACATATTTACAATAAGTTGATGAATTTTATTCGAAATCAGTATCGCGAGAGAGGATACCAAGAGGTCGATAGTGATTGTTTATGATTTATTTTCGCAAAATTGAGTTTTAAGTTATATGCACTTAAATTACTTGTGCTTGGCAGGTTTTATCACCAAACATGTACAACATGCAACTATGGGAAACGTCTGGTCATGCTGCTAATTACAAAGAGAACATGTTTGTATTCGAGGTGAGGTTCTGTATAGCATTGTACCATGCTAATTTTTCAGGGTGACTGATTTTTGTTTTAAATTTTTGCATATAATGTTCATAGTAATACTTGGGATTGATTGATCCATTTCTTAACCATTTATTTATTTTTGTTTGCATGGGTATATGCATTCCATCATTACCTTCATGGGGAGTTTTTTGGCTATTTCATGAAACAAAGAATTTTTAAAGTGTAGCCCATAACATTTTTGAAAGTTAAGGGATGTAAGGTGTGTTAAACTTGACCGAAGTGTTATCTATATCAAGTTTCTTACAAATATGGTTTTTTAGGGTCAGGCCCCACCTGAAGTTTTTACATAGGTTTTTATAGTTTTAGGTCCTTGGGAATCAATGTGTTTGTTGCCAATTACTTTTTACTAATCCTAAACAGTGGAAGATACTAGCTAGACCATCCACTTGGACTTTTGTCAAGCGAGTTTAACCCTTCAGTTTGTAAAATTTTAACACATGCATTATGGGGTGCTAAATTTTTTATGGTAAATATCAATTACACCCTCAAGGTTTTCCCTAATATCAAAGATCTCTAAATTTAAAATAATATCATGAAACCCCTCTGTACTAAGAAAATGGATTAGAGCATGGGAAAAAATGTAATCTTAACCTTTTTATTTAAACTAAATATAAAATGAAATAATAAAAGAATAAAAATAAAACATAACTAAATAAACATTAAAAAAAAAGCTTGACTAATGAAATAAAGACAGAAAACAAAAAGATATTCTAATCTTTTATTAAGGATTTTAATACTTTTATTTATTTTTATCTTTTATATTTTTGTATTACTTTATTCTTTTTATTTTTAAATTGTACTTTATCTATATTTAATTTTTTTTATTAATGAATTTTCTATATTATTTTATTAATTTGTTATATTTATTCCTTTGATTCAATGGTTCTTTGATATTAAGACATATCTGATGGTAGGTCACTGATAAAAATCAAAATTGTTGGGACCTCCTTGCTATTTGAGAAAACCTCAGGAATGTTATTGATATGTACCCAAAAATTTAATTGGTTTATTTTTCTCCATTTTTAAGCTGTCAGGACCGTTGTAAATTGCAATGCAGCTTTCATCTTGGTTGTTTCTAACCTTTTGGATCAATGTATTATGTAAAACAGTTAAAAAGCGTTGTTCATGTTCATTTGAAATTGCCCTATATGCCCACTTTTTAACACAAAAACTATTTTTTCCACAAAAACTATTTTTTCCACAAAAACTATTTTTTCCATATATGTCCAGTTTTTAACACGCTAGTTTTTCCATATATGCCCACCTTTTGTCCAAATAATAGACTCTAGTCGTACAGCTGTAGAACTGAGTATAAATATAGTGGGCATATAAGGAAAAATAGTACTTGTGCTAAAAATGTTTAAGTAAATCACACTCTTTTCCACTTATGTATTATATACAGCATTAAAAGGCATTGTTAAAGTTCATTTGGCAGACTTAGCTGATATTTTCTCCTCTCCTTTTCGTTATGTTAAATGGCTATGTTGATATAATGACCTTGAATGTCTACTGCAGATTGAAAAACAAGAGTTTGGATTAAAGCCTATGAATTGCCCTGGACACTGTTTGATGTTTCAACATAGAGTTCGTTCATACAGAGGTAGAATAGTATGCGGTTTAGTTCAAACTTACCTCATATAATTTGTTTCTGTATGAGTTTTTTTTCCCATTGAAATATTATTCTACTGTGCCATGTTCTCATTATACATTTTTTTTTTGTTGTATTTTTAAATATTTTTGTTTTATAATCATAGTATTAAGGTTTGAGAAAATAGTTTATTAATCTTGTAACTCTGGGAAATCAAATTACTCTTTGCATCGCGTTTTAAACTATCTGCTTCCTGGTGTTTATATACGTTTTTAGAGCTACCTCTTCGGCTGGCTGATTTTGGTGTCTTGCATCGTAATGAGGCCAGTGGTGCTCTGACTGGACTAACTCGCGTTCGGAGATTTCAGCAGGTAAAATTTATGATTCTTGCTGTCAATACTGCATTTTCCTGAGTGGTAATGGTTTATCAAGTCTATTGAGTTTCACTACCATCCTCTCTTGTGTATATATATATATATATATAGGGAAAGGTTTGAAAAGTCTCTTATTTTAATAAAAAGGTACCCCATTTCTTTAAAAGGTACACATAAGTTTAATTTTATTCTATTAGAAAAAAATTAGGAGATATAAAATAGTTATTTTTCTTGCCTATAAAATCCCTACACCTGCTACAAATTTGCACCTAGTTTTGCACCTACACACCACTTATTTGGTTTTATGTTGTAGAATTATATTGAAAAATGAATCACTTCACTATTTTTTAAGATAATTCTACCATTTGTTACAATATAAGTGATATAGTTGTAAAAGTATGTAAAAATTTGTTCTTAGTATTTTTCATTGTATTAAATGAAACACATACCTTTTATTAAACATACCTGTGATAAGCATATGCAAGAAATTGAACTTATGTGTACCTTTTTCATAAAATAAGGGACCTAGGACGTATCATTTAAAAACAAATGGAATATATATATATATATACACACACACAACTTTTTCTCTGGAGTTTATTATTCTTTTCCATGATCTTCTGACAACCTTTGGTACAAATATATTGCAGGATGATGCTCATATCTTTTGCAGAGAGTCTCAGGTTGGTTGAATTTAGTTGCAGAGCTGTGTGATCTCTCTCTCTCTTTTATATATTTATTGCTGTACTTTTCAGGTTAAAGAAGAAGTAGGGGGTGTATTAGAATTCATCAGTTATGTTTACGGTATTTTTGGCTTCACTTTTGATCTGAAGCTATCTACGGTATGTTTTTAAATTATTTATACTGGATTTAAAACTACAACCTTTATATATTTTATATAAGATAAAATTATGTACGTTCAGCCATCTAAAATTAAAACTGAGTAGCAGCTAAGGTATATTAATGTAAATTTCTTCCTTTTCTCATGTTTGGTTGACTGGAATATAATGGAATGAAATCAGAATTGATTCCTTTCAATTTTATGTTTGGTTGTGTTGAAAAGTTGGAATAGAATGAAATCGATTCTTAAGATAGAAGGAATCATAATTCCTTCTCCTCCTTTAAGGAATCATAATTCCTTCTCCTCCTTTAAGGAATCATGATTCTATTCCCATTTCAATTTTTTTTTTCAATTTTACCCTAATCCCAAATATAACCCTAAGCCTTAAACCCTAAACCCTATATTCTAAATCCCAAAACCTTATTTAGAAAAATAATAATTTTAACTCTAAACCTTAATCCACAAATATAACCCTAAATCCTAAACCGTAAACCCTAAATCTTATTTAGAAAAATAATAATTTTAACCCTAAACCCTAAATCCTAAATCCCAAAACCTAAACCCTATATAGAAAAATAATAATTTTAATCCTAAACCTTAACCCACAAATATAACCCCAAATCCTAAATCATAAATCTAAAATCTCAAAACCTTAAACCCTATTTAGAAAAATAATAATTTTAATAATATATTTTATTTTTAAGTAATAATTATTTAGAAAAATAATGATTTCAATAATGTATTTTTCTGATGAAAAAATAACAATTAAATAATATTATTTAAACTTTACTGAATATAGGGGTATTAAGGTAATATATAATATTTTTCATTCCATTTCAGTTGTAAACCAAACACTATAATATTGATTCTTTCTTTGATTCCAGTAGTCAAACCAAACAAAATTGTTTCCTTTCATTCCTATTCCCATTCTTATTCCATTCCCGATGTATAAAATAATGTTCTCAATGTGATATCATATTGTGTCTGCTGTAGAGGCCAGAAAAGTACCTAGGAGACTTGGCTGCATGGGAGAAAGCTGAGGCTGCTCTAGCTGCAGCTTTGGATGTGTTTGGCAAACCCTGGCAGGTATTTTTCTCCCATAGGTTTTTCTGAGATGCAGTACTTGTTTTTGATACACATCCAAAATTTTCAAAATTCTTAAGTTCAGTGATTTGAGGAAGCTAGTTGAATTGGTTATAGTACCTTATGCTTATAATTAATCTAATGGCATTGATGAGACACATGTTGTTCTCTGATGCATAATAATTGAGGATTTATCTGTTTTGCCAAAAGCATGTGGCATAACAGCAACCTCTTCTTGCTAAGTAAGAGTTCCAAGTTCAGTTCAATTACATCTTATTCGAACATTAAAAAAAGAGGTTGGGCTTCCCTTTTTAGGAAACTCAATAGTTAAGGACCATCTCAGTGTAGGAATTAAATAATTCTCCATTCTATCCGAGGCAAACTGCAGGTCTTTGATACGTATGGCATTGTAATTTCAAATTGTATTGGAGCCATTAGATGATAGATTTTATTTATACCTTTTTTGTTCTTCAGTTCTTCCAATTGATTGTATTTTTTTAAGTTGTACGATGTATTTTTCCATTTTTGAGTTTGCATTTTGTTTTTTTAGTATTTATCATGTTTCACAGATAAATGAAGGGGATGGTGCTTTTTATGGACCCAAAATAGATATCAGAGTATCTGATGCATTGAATAGGAAGTTTCAGTGTGCTACCTTGCAGGTTTGTAACCGTTAATTCTTCATTCCATGGTTAATGTTACTGTTGTTTTGTTGCTGCAACAATTTAATTTTATGTGGTTAATGCTTGTGAATACAGCTTGATTTCCAGCTTCCTGCACGGTTTGAATTGTATTACTCAGCCGAGGATGAAGCCAAGAGAGAGACACCTGTTATGATTCACAGAGCTATTCTTGGGTCTGTCGAGCGGATGTTTGCTATACTTTTGGAGCATTACAAAGGAAAATGGCCTTTCTGGCTTAGTCCACGTCAGGCTATTGTCTGCCCTGTGTCAGAAAAATCCCAGCGTTACGCGCTGAAGGTAGTCTGGTTTTATGCTCTTTCTCTTTTACCTTTTTCTGATTGTTTTTTTCCCTTCCAGTTCAGACAAAGATGCAATGTATGTTAATGAAAATGTGAGATTTTTGTGCTATATTTCTTCTCTTTCATGTTTGTAATTCTGATGTCCTGCCTTTTGGGCAGTTGTTAGCACTAATTTTCTAATTAGGAGTTATTTTTCAAGCTTATAAGTGATGTTCTGTTCGAAATCGAGTTAGAAGTTTAGTTGCTAAAATCCAGATTTAGGCCAAGCAGTATAGGATTGCTTACTTTTGCAATCGTTGGCTGCTTTTCTATAGACTGAAATTGTATGATCCAATAATTAACTTGCTCCACTAGCCTCTTAGGAGCCTATTATGTTGAGTTGTGTATTCATAATTGTGATGCATTCTCATAGTGGTTGTAAGGTTTTTAGAAATTAGAATTGCTCCACTAGCCTCTTAGCAGTATAGGATTGCTTTATCAGTGGTTGAACTTTCATAAGTCAAGTAGCTTTACCGATTTCATCTTTTTTATATTGGTAGGTGAGGGATCAAATATATCAAGCCGGATATTTTGTTGATGTTGACACAACAGATAGAAAGATTCAGAAGAAGGTATGTTTGACTTTACTGCCTTTGGAGGTTTTTTTTTGTGTGTGTGGTACCTGCATGCTGCATTTATTCTCTTCTAACACGATATGGTTTAAAGAATTATTGTAGATGGTAATTTGTTTGTGCCTTGATCCATAAAAGAACACATTTACTCAAACTCTTCGTATGGGAAATGTGGAGATCAGTGAAGTTGTTTGGCTATGTATTATAGATTAATATTGACTGTAATATACGAGGTATTCATGATTTGAGATGCAGTGTGTTTGCTGTTGCATGAACCAAAGCATTGATTACTAATTTGATCCTTTAATAATTGACTCATATCTTCAGGTGTCACTTTCTAGAAACACAAAGCCTCAGGGTATTCTAGTTAGGATAGTATCCCGTTTTGGTCACTTTATTTTAACAAATTAGACATATTATTCACTTGTCATAAAATTGGTACCATTTAGTTACATTGTTGCATTTTTTGACAATTTTGGTTTTTTTGGATAATTTTTTTGATGAAAAAACTTAAGTTAAATCAAATTGAACATTATTAGTAGGAGCTGTTAAATGTTTGAAGAGAATAATGTCTCAAAAAGTTTGAAAAAATGGAAAGTAAAGATTAAAATCATCAAAATAGGTTTAAAATGCCTAAAGTGTCCACAAATGTAACAGTAAAGTGACTGGAGTACATCAGTTTAAAATAAAGTGACCAATGCTTCCAATTTGTGAAAATAAAGTGATCCTACGTCTACTTTTTCTTTCTACCTAATGCATAATGAGAGTACAATTTATTTTTTTGAATATAAGTTGTGGCTTGGTGGTAGGCGTATTTTTTTTTCTCTCTGAATAGTCTGGACTCTGGTATAGACATGAGTTGAAGAATTTAAGTTGACAGATGTAAACTCACGAATCAGTGCGGGAACTCAGTGTTTTATTATTCATCATCTTTAATTCCACTATTGGAGTTATAATACATCTTAAAGTGAATTTCTTTTACTTGTTTCTACCTTATATCCCATAGTTCCATATGATTACTTTTTACATGAATTTTTTTTCTTCCTGCAGGTACGAGAAGCTCAGTTAGCCCAGTTTAACTTCATTTTGGTGGTCGGTGAGGAAGAAGCCAACACTGGACAGGTTCTCTCTCTCTCTCTCTCTAATAGTCTGGTTTACTTTTGTCCGATGCTCTTTTGAAACTTCATCCACGTTTTGGCGCATGAAGGAACTTGGATACGAACAAATCTTAAATGCTTATGAATAACTGACCACTCTTGGACAGATTATATTTTGCGAACTGCCTTTCATGCATGACCTCTGCAAACCATGAGGTTCCTTAAGGATGTGTTAGGAATTTGAAATTTGGTGAGGAAAATGAATTATTGGGACGTGTTTACTTAATGGGAATGGAAGGAAAACAATCTCCCAAATCCTTCTAACATTTCTGACTTCGCCCAAATTTGATTCCCTACTACCCTTGGGATTGTTTCCCTTTTCTACTTTCTTTTTCTATTATTTTTTTCCTTCCCTTAAGAAGATTTTAATATGACTAAATTAATAATGCATTGTATAGAGTACAGAAATATATACGAGGAAAAATTTAAAATTCCGTGGAAAATCTTTTGCGTTGGTTAAATACAAATGCACTTTTATCCCATCTCATATATCCTCTCATTTGAGCTCCACATTTTTATAATCTTTTTAAATTTCATTAAAAAAGTATTTTCTATTTAATTTTCAATTTTTTATTGGGTGATATTTTTCATTAATATTAGATTTGATAACAACATTAGAATACAGTATAATATTAATAATTATTTAAAAAATTTCCCCCTAAAGAATTACCTAAAATGTCTATTATTTAATGATTATCTATCTAAAATATTTAACAAACACAAAAAAAATATTCCTTGGCAAACCCAACGCAATCTTTTTTAAATTTTCTTTCCCCCGATTTTTTCCACTTCCCTTTCCATGATATTTTCTCAAATGAAATCCATACTCCAAATAAAATTTGGGTAATGTTATTGGCACAATAAAAGTACATTACATGTCTTTTTTATCCCTAGTATTAATTATATTTTAATGTCACTACTATTAGATAAAATTATTATTTATGAGTTATTTTTGTGACAATAATGCTACCCTAAAAATTTTATTTCACTTTTTTTTATTATCATTTTTGTATATTCCTTATTCCCGTATTAAAGTAGATAATGCCTTGGGTCAATGCATCAAATTCTGACTGAATGCTAGCGATTTGAGATTCATGTGTGCTAGGTTTAGGGGCTGCAGTATTGCTCTACTTATGATTTTACATGATACTTGGTCCTTTGTTCTTGTTGGTTATTTCCGATGACAAATGTTCTCCATCCCTACTGCAGTTCGTGATAATCGTTGCTTGATGAATTTTTTTAGCTGTTCCAATCCAGAAGTTAAATCCTTGAATGTTGTGTTCCAGGTTAGCGTAAGGGTGAGAGATAAGTCTGACCACAGTGTGATGACCATTGATAACCTACTCAAACATTTCAACGAAGAAACTGAGGCTTTCCACTAGGATTTTTATCTATTTTACGAATTTTCAAGTGACAAAAGATCAATTTTTAGGTAGAAGTTGAGCACCCCACACGGGCTTTTCATGAACTCATTAGAAGTTAATTTAATATCTGTCATTTAAGCAGGAAAAAGCCCTATATTTGTTTGTAAATTACATTTTAAAGTTTACGATGGTTTGATGTATGCTTGGGTTCCTTTGTTAAAATATTTAGGAAAATTACTTCGAATAACACTCTTAAAATTCATAGCAAAAAAATGGCACCTTTCTTATGAATTTATAGTGGTATGAGTTCGTGTTTGATGTGTTATTTTTTATCTTAAAAGTTTTAAGAGGTGTTATATTTGTTAGTTTCTCAAATATTTAAAGCTTAATGCTCATCCCTCATATTTTTGATCTTGCCCAGTGATTTGATTATTGGTGATGGACATTTGGTCCTGATGTTGGTGAATAGTAGTATTACAGTTTCTCTGTTATTTATAGGAAGTTAATTTGTCTAGTCCCAGCCAATAGCTTGGTTTTCACGTGTGATACTTATTTTGAAAACTTTTGTTCGTTATAGAAAAGCTAAGCATATTATTATCACCGCAGTAAATACATCATTTACTCCAGTAGGTACAAAGAGTAATGTGTAGACATGTGGACTGGTATTGAGTTTCTTGAGATAATTACTACTTCTCAGACCTAAATGTTATTTGGTTAGCACAGCGAAAAACATGTTTGATGATGCAGATTTACAAGTCAAGTTGAAGACATTAATATTAAATTTTTTTATACACATAATTACGGAGAAAAAAAACATATTTAATATTTAACATACAATATTTTAAATAATTAAATTTTGTACATTCTTACTTATATAATTTTAATATTCTTTAAAAACATGTATTAAATAGTTTAAGAATATTAATTAAATTATTTAAAATATTAATATTAATTTTTATAGTGTTTTTTAATGAATATATTTTTAAATAAATGACAAAAAATGGTTAAATCATGAAAAAATTATTATTTGTTCATGACTCAATTATTTCTAAAACTTATCCAAATCTTACCTAAAAACAAAAATAATAAAATGATATTATTGATAAATTAATATCTTTTATTTAAAATGTATATTATAATTATTGATATTTATATCAATTCCATACCGCCGTTCACACGTCGCCACAAACCATTCACTTATCTTCTCTTTCTGATATGACTTATGATGGTCTAATTGAATGTTAAGATTTAAAATCGTTTTTCAGAATTCTGTTTTATGTTTTTCTTTTTAATTTAGTAATTTTGATTGTCCCCGAAGCGGTGACATTGTTTTGAAACAAAATGGCAAGCATAGGCTTATAGCTACCAGTGACGTGTACTGGCATATATATATACCGTGTTGTAATTAAGGGTTAATTAATTTAATATTATCGTTCTCTCTCTCTCTCTATATATATATATTCTCTTTCCCATTAAATTTGCTCTTAATTTAACTCGCTCATAATTATTTAAATAATTATACTACTTATTAACATTATATTCCCTAATCTTATTTTGTGAACTCTTTATTTAAATTTTTTAAACATATGGGAATCAATTTAGAATAAAAAAAATCATCTTAATTTATTTTCATAAATATTTTAAGTTTATATCTTAAAATTAAAGACACTATTTTTACTGTACGTGAGATTGAGCAATTTAAGTAAATTAATTCTTTATACCACAATTTATAATACATCTATAATTAATATAACTAAAACAGTAAAAATAAATTATTTTTAACCTATACTTTTTCATTTAAAGTATTCTCAACTAACCAAAATAACACATTTAACATATTATGCAATAGTAATGAGCAGTAGTACTGTTCTGGTACAGTTCTGAAATCTCGTTACGAAGTATGTCATGCTTACTTTAAAGTTAAAAGGAGTTGCATCATTCTTAACTTTTCTATCCCACCTGGAATTTATTGAGTAATTTCCTCCTATAAATAACATTAAACGCTTTTTTTTCATGAATTAATATTCTTTCTTAGAGGCGAGGCTCTATTTATTTACCCTAATTAACATATAACAAATCTTTTATGCCTTTTTTTTTACCTATATATCACCAATAAAAGGGCTTAAAAGTAGAGATCTTTGTCTAATTATTAGTAATACATATAATAATAGGATTTGTATAAAGTGATATTATAAAACATATTAGTATATACTCTAGCTTACATCAAACAACCTTTAACATATTTTTTAAATTTTTTTTCCCTTTTTCTAACAACATATCAAGTCACATGTTTGAATTGCAGTATAATAAGCATAATTTCATTTAAAAAAACTTCAAAAGTTTAATAACAAATTCAATAACATAAATTCTGTTTTGAAAAAAAAAAGTAGAACATACAAGAACTTTCAACAAACTTATGTAATTAATTATATCATAATTAAATACGAAGCGAAGAAGAAGAGACCTTGAATTGAATATGTTGTACTAGCTAGGACTAGGCTGGTTCCTAGAATGAGAAAAGGACATCATTACTAAGACGTACGTACGTTAAAATTAACATCACACAATATATAATTAAAACTATGAGTACATATGATGATTACATATTATAAAGTAATTAGTTAATTGTGATGAAATTGGTGGTGTTGATGATGACTGTGAAAAGCTGGCATGGAAGTACTGCTGTCACCCACATGATGATCCATTTGATTATGATCATGATCACGATCATCGGCCATTTCTTCTTTGGCAATTACTGTAGTCTTTTGATCCATATCTATGAATTCCAAAGGCCTCATCTGATGATAATGATGATGATCAGGAGGTACAACTGAAGGAAGCTTAGAGAGAAGAGCTTCAAGGCTACTCATTGAAGGAGTTATCTTAAATGGTAGTTGATTGTAATACTGGTCTTGATAGATTTGATTATTATGATGATCATGATGACTAGTAATTTGTGGTGCAAAAGATTCAGCTACTTGGAAATTATGCCATGCAACACTACTTTCTGGGCTCTCATTCAAATTATTATTATGAGGAAATGAAGAAGAAGATGATGGATGTGGAAGAAGTACTCCTGGAATGCTTTCAATGTAGTTCAACTTCTTTGTTAACATTACTACATAACTCAAATCTTCTATCACCTTTTTTACTGCTCCTAACTGTACTACTCCTTCTCTCACTGCTATCAGTGCTATAGTCTGCAACATATATACATATTAATTTATGTTGGTTAAATTATTCTCTTCTTTCTTTTTAAATAACAGTTACATACTCATACATGTTATTATTGTTACTAACCTTAATACCAGATTGGAATTGGGCATCCCACGTCCTAGGGTGCTGGGGAAAGAAAGAAAAAAAAAACAATTTTTTTTTAAGATTAGTGTAGTAGTAATTAATTGTAATTTAAGAAATGAATTAATATTAATTACCGAGTCAGCAGAGTTGTGCCATGTTGATAAGAAGTTGATTTCTTGATCATTAGGTTCTTTGTGTATCCATTTATGACTATGATCTGCTGCCACTTTTCCTATCAAACTGAACTAACCAAATAATCAATTACTAAGTTTCTATTACTTTTAATTAATGAAAATTAGTGAAAGTAAAATGAAATATTATTTTAAAAAATTACCCTTCACCATAGTTGTAGATCTCATGGGACATCTTGAAGAAAATCTCAGGTTGAAGCCCTAATTGGTAAGCTTGAAATTCACTGTTTCCGTAAACCGAAGGACCCGCACAATCACCAGAGTTCATCTCAGCCGCTGATGATGATGATGATGATGCCGCAGCGAAATTGCAGAAACCATCTTCCCACACCAATATCCTGTTATTAATTAATTTATATATTTTTTATAATTTAAATTACATATTATTATTTATGAAGATGGGTGGAAAATCAATCGTACACTATTTATTATAAATATTTATATTTATAGAAAATACCAGTTCCTCCTGTTTCCTCTTGACCTGTCAAAAGCTCCATGACTTTCCCATCTATTAATTGTAGAAAAAATAAAAGGATAAATTATACATATCATGAATAAAATGATATATATTATTATTATTATTATTATTATTATTTTAATATTAAATTTAGATACTTGGGAGGAGGGTAATTTCTAGGAAGGATCCTCCAAAAGACAGCATAAACCCATGGAGTGTCATCATGAAGGCACAAACTTCTGAGTGTGTGTTGAAGAAGATGTGTTACAGCTAATGGGCTTAGTTGCTCTTCCATTAATAGGCCTCGATCTCTGTTTTAGGTTAATTCAACCCAAACGTTTCCTTTCTTCTTTCTATTCTCAAAATAAGGTAAACCCAAGATCGTTCCTTTATATAACATGAAGTATAGGTGAGAGCGCACTTTAGTTTATTTATACTATATAATATTATTAATAAATTTAATTTAATATATATGATATACAAACTATTATATAAATTAATATAATATGAAGAGCTAGAGATTTGGTTGTTTTCACCTAAAGTGACAGTGATTTATCAGAGGGTACCCCACTGTATATAATTTCTCTTCTACCTAGCTCGGTTATCGACGTGGAGTAGGGTCTTTCTTTCATCTTTTATCAGTACTTTGTATATATTTCTTTTTCTCTCCAATTATGAGTACTTATCAGAGAAAATGTCCAAACTTTATAAAAATATTACGAGTTTTTCAGACTGAATTTATTGAGCCATTTCAAAATTTATATTAATTAATCTTTTATATTATAAATTATTTTTTTATTTTTTAAAAGTTAATAAAAAAAACTATAAATTTTACTGCTTATTTAATATTTTAATAATTTTATGATAAATATTTAATTAATTATTTAATATTTTAATAATTTTTATGATAAAATATCATAATAAAAAATTATTTTTCTTATTTCTTTATTTGTCAATAAAATAAAATATTAAAAAAATAATATTATTTTATTTAAAATATTAATGAAAATAATTTTTCTTGTATTTTCTATAAAAATAAATATTAAAATGATATTTTTTTACTAGAGATTAAATTACTCATTTAATTTAATGTAAGATAAGCATTTTTTAATATTTTTTTTAATTAATTAATTATTTTTATATTTTAATAATATTTTTATTAATAATATATATAAATATAAATATATTCATATTTTTATATTAATATAACATTAGTTTATATATTTAATTTTAAATACGATTAAAATATTTAACATGCCTCACACAAATAACCAAAAAAATAAAAGATAAATTCGTCTTTAAAATTGTTTATCTTAAAGAACCACTTCTCAATTTTCAACATGATATTTCTAAAAGCATAAAAACTATTATAAATTTTATTAGATGATTCTAAGTTTCTCTAAGAAGTTCATTAATTTTATTTTGATTTTCTTAAAAAAAATTATCCCTTTAAGATTTTTTTCCAATAAATTCTTTAATGTTGTGTTTTGTTGGAGGGAATAGAAAAAAATCAGAATTGATTCATTCTAATTGTGTGTTTGATTAAGTTAAAAAATAAGTCAAAAATGAAATCAATTACAAAAATAGAAGCAATCAAAATTCATTATTTCCCTTTAGAAATCATGATTCCATTATCATCTCAATTTTTTTTCTATTTTACCTCAACCGTAAATATAACCCTAAACCTTAAATCTCAAAACTCAAAACTCTTAATCCTAAATCCAAAAATCCAAAACCCTTAACCCTAAATCCCAAAACCCAAAACCCTATTTAGAAAAATAATAATTTTAACGCAAAACCTTAACCCACAAATTTAACTCAAAATCCTAAATCCCAAAACCCAAAACCATATTTAGAAAAATAATAATTTTAATCATAAACTTTAACCCATAAATATAACCCTAAACCCTAAATCTCAAATCCTAAAACCTTAAACCCAAAATCTTAAAACCCTAAACCTTAAATCCTAAATTCTAAATCTCAAATCTTGAAACCCTAAATCCTATTTAAAAAAATAATAATTTTAACACTAAATATTAACCCACAAATATAATCCTAAACTCTAAACCCCAAATCCCAAACCTCAAAACCTTAAACCCTATTTAAAAAATAATAATTTTAATAATATATTTTCTTTTTAAGTAATAATTATTTAAAAAGATGATGATTTTAATAATTTATTTTGTCTGACAAAATAAATTATAATTAAATGATATTATTTAAACTTTACTGAATATATGATATTAAGACAATATACAGTATTTTTTATTCTATTCTAATTGTAAACCAAATATTATAGTACTGATTCATTCTTTGATTTTAGTTTTCAAACCAAACAAAATTATTTTCATTTTATTCCCATTGTATTATGTGAACCAAACGTAACCAAAATTTTTCTTGATTTCATTTCATTATTGGGTTAAATTGATTTTTCTTATTTATTAATGGTTAAATAAATATTTTTATTATTTAATTACTTTAAAAATAAATTTATTTTTTATTTTTTTCATGTGTGTCACATGTTTAAATTCTAATTTTAGATTATTAGTATATTTAAAATTAAAAATAATAATTATTAATATATTTTATGAAAATATGTGTTTATTTTATTAATTATTTTAAATAATAATTTTATTTTTATGTATATATTGATAATAACTTCTTAAATTATTGATATTATTGTACGAAAGTTTTTCTACAAAGGTAATTACAAATTGCCATTATGATATCTGACACTAAACTTATTCACTCATTTCAGTCCCAGGATAGCTTTGTTTTCCGGAAACAAACATACAAACCACCGTAAAAAAATAATTAGCCTTTTTATGAAAAGCCAGTTTGCGACACGTGCTGTATTTCATGACTGATAAATTTTCTTCGATGATAAAAAATAATGTGACAAAATTAGATTTTATTAATAAAAATCGATAAATTTAATATAATAATTTGTAGTATATACATTAGATATTAGAATGATATATTTTGATCATTTGATATTTTTTTAAATGATCAATTTAATCACTTTTTGTTTAATAACTTAATTGATATCCTTTTAATATGATAAATTTAATAAATATTTATATTAATCTATCAATTAAATTATTATTTTATATTTATATTTAAATTAATTAATAAAATAATAACTATAACCAACCTTAATCATCCAAATATTTATCTAAAATCAACTTAATTAATTTGATAATCAAATTTGTTAGTTCACTGCTATAAAAATAGGTATTTAAGTTGATATGTAAAGTCAATTTTTGAAAAAAATCGACTTATAATAAATTTAAAGTCGGTTCGGTGTAAAACCGATGCTATCCACGTAGGATGTAGCATCGGTTGACACTTGGAACCGACGCTATGCTACGTGTATAAATTCTTTTCTCTTCTTACTTCCCCAGACAGAAACTATTATAAGCGTTGCATAACTCTCAAAAAGCCAAAACTTTCTCCACTCTTTCTCATTTTCCGGCCACCTACGACTACCAATTTCAGCACCGATTAGTGAGTTTTCTTTCTCTCTAACTAATCTTTTAGATCCCCTATTTTTTTGAGTAAAATACTCAAAAAATTTATACCCATTTCTCACTTACAAAACATCATTTTTCTTCATTTCTTTCATTTTATTACTTCATTTACTTTTGTAAGTATTTATATTAATTTTACGAACTTATTATTCATAATTTTTTTTTCTATTATTATGTGTATAATTTTTTGTATTATATATGTATGTTTGTATTATAACATCAAAAGAAAAATATGATGATCTTGAATAAAATAGAACAAAATCATGGTAATTTTTCTACTATTAATTAATATTTTATTTTTCAAATATTTGTATTATTTGAACTATTTACTAAATTGATTTTGGTTTTTTGTGCTCGAATACAGGTTTTTATTTGAGTATAATAAAAAATAAGTAAATTAAAAAAAATTAAAATCAGTTCACCGGTTGAACCGACTTTAATACCTCTTTTTGTAATAGTGGTTAAAAAGTATTATTTATCTTAAAATAAATATAAAATTATCAAAGTAAAAATTTGAAATAGATACACTTCTATTAAAAAATATAAATTGTCATAAAATTATATGAAATAAATAAATAAATAAAAGTATTGTGAAATTCTATATACTAAAACAACACGCGTCTTTTACACGTCATTTTCAATAATGTTATATTATATGTGTTTATGCTAAAACAACACGGGCGTTTTAAACATAACTTTTGATAATGTTATATTATATGTGTTTATGTCATGTTTATTTTAACTAAAAATAAAAATATCGATGATATCATTACGATAATGTTATTATTTTGTACTCTTGATATTCAAACGTGATATTCATATCTTTCGATTAAATTATCAGGAATATTAACAAATTATCGTTTAAATATCGTTATTGTTAAATTATCATTTAAATATCTTTTTTAGTTAAAATATCTTAGACATTATACATATTGTAGCTAAAATATCTTTAAAATGTTGACAAAAATTAACAAAATATCAAAAATATCAATTTTTGATTTATTTAGTGGTAATGAGTTTGATGTTTAATAATTGTTTTTGGTTTTAGTAAGTTTAATATTGAATAATTGTTGTAATTGTTACATGCATGTTTTATTTTATACTGTTATATATTAATGTTATAACATATAGACTCATTATATCTCATAACTTAAGTACTTTATAGATAATTAATTAATGAAATTTTATTTTATACTATTTATATTTATTTATTTACAATAATTAATATAATTAGATAATTTATTTAATTATTTTAAACATTTTAACTATTTATTATACAATATTTTACAAAAAGAATAATGTAATATTTTAATTAATTGATTAACTTATTAATTAATATAAATATTATAAGTATTTAAAAATATATATATTAAATAAAAAATAATTTAAAATACAAATAATTAATTATTTTTATCAAACCTTTATTCTAATTTAAATTAATTTATGTAATGTTTTTTAATAGAACAAATAATTCAAATATAAAAATAAATAAAAAAATTATGAATCTTTTTGCACACCAGATGAACAACATAAAGGATGTTTAAGATTGAAATAAATCCTGATTCTACTCTTTAAAACTTAAACTTGGAATAGAATTTATCTAGCATCCAATTTTTTATATCTATTCAAACTTATAACATATAATAAGAAAAATGAATTTAAACATTTAAATTTGTGATCTCTATTCTTGAATTGTAATTCAAATTGAGATATTAGAGAAGGGATCTATACAGATTTTTTTTTAAAAAAAAAAAAACCTAAATTACAGTATTTTTGTTTTTACGTTTATAGGGTGTATATAGCTCTCAATCAAGTCTCAACATCTACTGTGAAGAATATGATGACCAAAAGAAGCTTTCAGCGCTTTAATTACCCCAATCCTGACAGACAATAGAAATAGACCGAGCATTATAGAGCTGAGCCCCTTTGACCGTTTCTTTTTATTTATTTATTAACAAGAAATTGTGTCCTCTCATTGGCAACGTAGAATTCTCTGTTAGCTTACAAATATTACCCAAAGTGAAACAGTTACCTTCTTTTCATTTCTTGACAGTGACACATATTTCTCTCTCTCCTTTATTTTTTTTTGTTTCGCTTCTTCTAATTTGAAGGCAACCCATCGTGTTTGTACGTGATAGACTGATAGCGACTACCTTGGAACTACTATGTATCATTACACAGTACACTAGCAAAATATTTTGGGTTTTTAAATTTATATAAATTTTTAGATAACTTTTTATAACGATGAAATATACAATTAATATATATTTCAAATTTAAAACAATTAATGTTATAAATTATCTTATAGAGAAAGATCGAATCTAAAATTTAAAATAATTTTATAAATTATATTTATTATTTTGTATATGATCAAATTAATTATAATTATTAATAATGTAGTAAAGATGTGTACTACTATACGAAACTCTCTTACTTCTTTTTATGTAAGTTCTAATGTCTGTTACTTTCAATTTTATAGTTATTGTACTCGGTTGATTGTGTCTCGTTACTTAATAAAAATAGATAAATTTATTTAAATAATATAATTTTAATGAAATTAGATGCTATATATTATAAAAAAATACATTTGTTAAATATATGTTTAATTTATAGGTCTCGTTAATATAGAAAGGAAAAAAAAATTAGATATAATTACATTTAATAAATTTATCAAATAATATATATATGGTTAAAATTTAGCTAGTTACAAGGGATAAACAATTTTGCCTATAAATAGACAAAAATAATATTGTGTTTGCGAAAGTGGAGATAATATTTTAGAAAAATATTTGGGATATTTTTATAAAATGAGAGTAACAAAATAGAGAGTTTGAAAAATACTTTTGTGTCACTATTTTATGTTTATCTAAATTTGTTGTATTGCCTTTCACTTTTTACCCATTAATTTTATTAGTAAAAGAAATATTTTTCAGAGTTTATCCTGTGGTCGTAACTCAAATTAAATGGTAAATCACGTTAAATTATCGGTGTCATTATTTTACTAGGTTGAATTTATTTTATTTTTATCCATCGTGCCTCAACAACCGGTATCAGAGCTGGTCTAGTAAAATTCTTAGTATGCTCTGTGGTTGCAACATAGACTGATCTGTCATATCAAAAAAGATTTTATTAAGTCTAGGGCGTATTTATTTGTAGAAAAAAACACAGTGAAGAAAAAAATGTCAAGCTAGAAAATAGATATTGATAAATTTAATTGCAATAATAATTTCTCTTTATGAAAAAGAAGGATAAATGACATTCTCATTCAACATAAGGTTCATAAGGCGTTGCTGAGGAAAGAAAAGAAGACATCAATCGTAACCAAGGAATAGCGGGAGGAGATAGATGAGATTACATCCAGTACAATTCGTCTAAATCTCTTAGATAGTATCTTACAAAATATTAAATCAAAAAATTGTAAAACTGCAAAAGAAACTTAGAAGATTTTAGAAAATATGTACATGTCAAAAAACCTTACCAATAAATTTTACTTGTGTAAGAAGCTATAATAGATTAGGAAGGAAGATAATGCGAACATGACGTAGCACGTTAGCGATTTCAACAACAAGCTTTCTCACTTAGTAAGATTCAATATGAGTTTTAGCGATGAAAAGAAAGATGTGATGTTGCTGGCATTACTACCCTCATCATATAATCATTTCACAACAACTCTGACTTATACGAAAGATAAGATGGAGTTTGAATTAGTTGTACAAGTCTTGTTGTCATATGAGAAATAGAACATGCAAAGAGATTCAGAAAACAAAAACCCTTATCACATAGTCCAGAGGAAGGAGATAATACAAAGAACAGAAACCTAGTGGCAAGAGAACAAGCAAATCAAACAAATATCCCAATGTTGAATTCCATCACAATAATAGGAAGGATCACATCAAAAAAATTTACTAGGTGTTCAATAAGGAATAAGAAACTAACAAAGGAAAAGTAGTGAAGAAAGACAACAATAGTGATGATGAGAAAACAAGTACCATAGAAGAATTCAATATCATTTATGATGAAAATTTTGTCAATCTTGCATCACATGAGACCAGTTGGGTAATTGATAGTAATGCTACGATTTACGCTACATTGCGTAGAAATTTTTTCTCATCATACACACCTGAAAGTTTTGGTGTAGTTAGAATGAGAAATGAAGGCCCGTTAAAGGTTATTAGCAAATGAGATGTTTGCTTGGAAACAAAGAATGAAACCAGACTATTTTTGAAGGATGTCAAGAATACTCAAGATATGCGCTTGAATTTGATCTCTGTACGCAAACTTGCAAATGAAGGATATTGTAGCTCCTTCATTTATGACAAATGAAAACTTTCAAAAGGCTCCTAAGTAGTGGCTAGAGGTGAGAAGTATACAACTATGTATATAATGCAAGTGAAACTCTCCACTGACACAGTAAATGTTATGGAGAAAGACAATGCAGCTGAATTATGGCATAGGGGACTCAGTCACATAGTTGAAAAAGGTATGACAAGTCTAGCGAGAAAGAATATACTAGCCAAAGAAAATAAGTTGACTTTGACAAGATTTTCTCACGAGTTGTGAAAATGACATTCATCCGTACTGTACTGAGGTTAGCAACAAGTCTTGACCTGGAGGTTTTCAAACAGATGTCAAAACTATCTTCCTATATGGTGACTTGGAAGAAGAGATATACATGGAGTAGTCAGAAGGTTTTAAGCAAAAATGAAAAAAAGATTATGTTTGCAAATTGAAGAAAAACCTATATGGCTTAAAATAGGCACCGAGACAATGGTACAAGAAGTTTGAGTCTGTTATAAAGGAGTAAGGCTACAAAAAAAACTACTTCAAACCATTGTGTTTTTTGTATAAAAATTATCTGATGATGATTTCATTATTCTTTTACTCTATGTGGATGATATGTTGATTGTTGGTTAGAATATTTTTAGAACCAACAACTTGAAAAAGTAGTCGAGTAAGTCTTTTTCCATGAAAGAATTGGGCCCAACAAAGCAAATTCTTGGCATGAGTGTTATTAGAGATAGATGCACCAAGAAATTATGGTTGTCACAAGAGAAGTACATTGAGAAAGTACTTCATAGATTTTATATGGACAAGGCTAAAGCGATTAGTTGTCCTTTTGCTAATCACTTATGTTAAGTTTTAAGTAGAGCCCTTCTACAAATCTATACCATGGTTTGTACACAACCAAATATTTCTTATCAAGTTGGAGTTGTGAGCAAATTCCTTTCAAATCCAGGAAAGGAACATTGGGTTGCAGTGAAATAGATTTTCAGGTATCTTCGAAGTTCTTCCAAAATATGCCTATGGTTTGGAAATGAAAAACCTGTAGTTAGGTTACCTGACTACATTTGCAGGGGAAGTTGTGTCATGGTAGTCAAAGTTACGAAAATGTGTTACACTGTCCACTACAGAAGTAGAGTTTATAGCAGTAACAGAAGCATGTAAAGAGTTGATATGGATGAAAAATTTCTTGAAAAGGAACTTGGGTTGCAACAAAACAATTACAAGTTATTTTATGATAATTAGAGTGTGATATTTACCTTGGAAAGAATGCCTCATTTCATTCGACATCAAAACATAATGATGTGAGATATCACTAGATTGTGGATGTAATGGAGAAAAAGATACTATAGCTTGAGAAGATCCATACAGAGGAAAATGAATCAAACATGTTGACGAAAATTCTTCCAAGACAGAATTTTGAATACTATCATTGAGCTACTGGATATATAGAGCTATCCATGTAGTTCAAAGGGGTAGATTTGTAGGTCCTACCCATATGAAAGGGGAAGAAAATAAAATATTTAGGTGTAGCCACACTTGACAAATCCATCAAATAATATATATATATATATATATATATATATATATATATATATATATATATTTGTGGTTAAAATTTGACTAATTACATGGCTAATTTCTGACCACGTAAGGGATAGGTAATTTTACCTATAAATAGACAATGTTTTTTTATTAAAGAGACACAAAAAGAGAGAAGAAAAGTAAAGCCAAAGGAGTAATTTGCTTTTATGAAAAAATTGTGTTGTGTGTTTGAGAAAGTTAGAGAGAATATTTTAGAAAATATTTAGGATATTTTTCTAAAAATAAAGTAACAAAATAGTGAGTTTGAAAAACACTTGTGTACCACTATTTTTGATTTGTCTTAATTTATTGTGTTATCTCTCACTTTGTATTCATTAATTTTAAAGGATGAATCACGTTAAAAATTCAATATTATTATTTTATTCTATTAAATTTATTTTATTTTTACCCGTTGTATTCAAATATAATTAACTAAGGTTAACTTAATAATTTTAGACTAAAACAAATAAAAAATATTAAAAAAAAGATTTATATATAACAAAAAATTTAAAATATCTTTTCTCCACGTAACAATGAAAAAAATTCGAGTAAAAAATGACAAAAAGATTGTTAAAATAGCTAAAATCTATACAATATTCAAGAAAAGGATAGTGAGTATCTCTCCCATGTATTCTTTTATCTTATTAATTTAAAAATAATAGAACTAATTTCATCACTTATGTAAAAGTTATAATTTAATTAATATAATCAGTAAAGATTTACCTTTATAAAAAAATATTATGATTTGAATCTTCGTATTGAAAAATATTATTTAAAAGTTGTCATTTTTTATTACAGTTACCATCGTTTTAATTATCCTATGTAAAATGGGAATAAAATTTTTAAAATCATCACTCATTTTAAGAAAAAAATGATACAAGTAAAAAATTATATAGACTCAAACCTACGAGCTTTCTAACGTAAAATACTACATTAATATCTTGAGTGTGTGGTTGGTTTTTTCCACTTAAGAAAATGTCATCTGCTTGACTTTGTGATTCAGTTTAGTCACAATTTAATCTTTATTATTTGTTTGATTTACCTGTAATTAGAGCACGTACGGCTATTTAGCATGGATCTATATTGTAAAGTAGGAAAAAAAATAATAATATTTAATTCTCTATATTATAAAATATGTTATTTATTCTTTTCTTTTTTATATATAAAAAACGTGTAAAAAAATTACTTAAAGACTTTTAACAAGAAATTTTAATAATAAAACGATATTTAAAAAAATATCAAATAACTTTTCTTAGTACATTTTTTATAACTAAAAGAACTAAAAATTACCCAAATAAAAGTACCCTCTTCATCCTATCATGTATCATGGCAAAACACATTACACAATCAATGTTTTCATTATACGTTCCTATACATCTCTTTATATTTCTAACTATTTTTACTTTTATTATAAAATTGATACGTCATGCCGTCGGCAGGATAATGAAGAATTATTCTTCTTTATTTATATATTTTCAATTGAATTTTTTTTCATTTATTAAATTATAATGAAAAATCTTAATTTTTTTTATGTATTCACGTATATTCAAAAGTAATCGTATTTAATAAAACTTATTCAAACCAAATACTTTCTATTGGGTTACATTGGATTGGTTCTTGTGCTTTATTATTATTATTTTTTTATAATCAACAACATTTTAAAAAATATTTGTTTTCAATAACTAAACAACTATTATATTAAATTTTATGTTTTAATAATTAATTAAAATTAAGATATAAAATAATTTTTTTTAAATAATACATAATCAAAGATGAAGTACAATAATTCTAAATTATATTTTATATAGCTCAAAAATTAACACAAATATTTTCTATTTAATTTCGTAACAAATTAAGTATAGATGAGATGTATAAACAAATACTTAATATAGACAATAAACTTGTGGTTAAATAAATAACAACATGATTTACATGGTTTATATAAAATTAAGAATAGACATTAGATAGGGTTAAAAATTAAATGAAAATGATGACTATTAAACTTATAAAAATATTAGTTTTATTATTATTACTATTATTATTATTATTATTTTATTATTTAATAAAATGATTATAACAAAAATAAAAAATAATATAATATAAATATGTATTTGATTATTTTTATAAAAGTTTTAGTATTAAAAATCGATCAAATTCATTATGTATCCATTTTATAATATACAAATCCAAATCGATACAAGAAAAAGTTGAAAGATATAGGTTGAATTGATTTAAATTATATGAATTATATCAAGTCAGTCAAATTTTGAAGACCTAAAAATGTATGTTTCTTCTTCTAATCATCTAAAAGGATCTATGTTTTTTTTTCTTTTTTTTTTCATTCTAATCATTCTAATAATCCAAAAGGGTATGTTGCACCACAAGTCTTTATACTTTTTAAAATGCATTTATTAATACAACTTTTTAAAAATGTGCCACATGTTTTTTTCTTTTTTAATTTAAAATGTGCCATTTAGTTTATAATTTTTATGAAAATGAGCATCATTAATTCATTAACTATTTATAATGTATAGTTTAGTTCTTTATTTTTTTAAAATGAATTTGGAATGAAGTTCACCTTTTAAATATATATCAAATATACTAATGCTGCAACTTTTAAAAATTTATGAACTAAACTTCACATTTTAAAAAATTAGGAATTAAACTGCACCTTTTAAATTACAAAGGAATTAATTTAGACCTTTAAAAAAAATTAAATTAAACTGCAAATTTTAAAAATTAAAAGAACTATGATGACATATTAAACCTCATAATATATAAATTTCGCCTTATTTATCTGTATTAATGAAATCTTTTACTTCCCGAATGTAGTGTGCTAGATACAACAAAATATTAGAGTGATGTAGGAAAAGATAACAATTTTGCATTGATGGATATTTAATAAAATTATAAATTTTAATAAAATTGACCAAAGAAATGAAAATTAATCTTAATAATTTTTCATAATTCTTTGTCATTAATAAGAAGATATTTTTCATTTTAGCATTTTAATATTGTTTTATGTATTTTAGTTCTTATTTGGCTATTACAAATGTATGTCTATATATATTTGTAAAAACATATTGATAAATTTATAAAAATAAAAGTTATAAGAGCATTATCCTTTGATCCAAATTAATTCTTTCAGAGTTCAGGTTTGTGAATCAAAAAAAGATTTGATACCTCGTACCCAACAATTGTGCACGATCCAACGAACTTAAGAAGTCTCAACTCCGACAGATTCGACTCAATGGACATTGAGAATTTCTCATTTTCCTCTGTCTTTTTTTCTACTTTTCAAGTCCCTCGATCCCTACGTTAGCTGGTATTAGAGTGGGTTTCCTATACTACCATTTTCCATCTAATTTAATTTCTTAAAAGAAAAGTTTTAGAAGTATGGTGTGGCCTGATGTGTTTATGCCTGAAAGAGAAGTTAATTATGAATATTTCGATGATTCATATCCGCCTATCTTTGATTAATAACATCATGTTCTTGATTTTGGGTATCTTGACCATTTAAAACCATTTCGACGAAGAATCTTCAAGTTTTGAAGAAAATATCATGGAGCTAAGAAAACGAATTAATTTTGTATTCATGTTGTAAAATTTTTGCATGATTATATCTTCGGGAAAATAAAGGTTTGATAAAGTATAAAAGTATCAATTTCATATTCATATCATCAAATTTTTGCATAATTATATCCGTGAAAAAAGTGAGTTTATAATAAATATATAAAAATATAATTAATTATTCTTTAAATAGTTTAAGATTTTAAGATGTTGGTTTTACAACATAATATAACATTGTATAAAAGTTAAATTTTTTATATATAAAACTCAACAATTTTAATTATTGAATTGTAAATGTTTTATATGTATGTGTTTGACATATATGATGCATAAATCTAACATTCATAAGATTGATAAATATATAAATTATAATTGATAATTCTCTTACCAATTTAACATTTTTTCAAAAATTATTTTCTCAGGTTGAATATGAGTTATTTGATTATTCAAACCTTGCCTTTTACAACAAAATTTTCATTTTAATGGCATGATGGAAAATAAACAAATTGAAAAAATCGACTTTGTTTCTGGGACAAAAGATGACATGCTCGATCCAAGTGTTCTACCATTTTCAAGTTTAGTTTCTTATTCTTTTACAATTCATGTTCTCATTGATGAAGCCAATACATCACGTGAGAAAATTGCAAATATAATTTGTGATGAGAATATATATAGATGATATAAACAAAGTGCTAATAACCATAGGAAAGTGAAACCAAATTGGAGGATGAGTATCTTTTAGGAAAAGGGAAGATAATGAAGGGTTTAATTCTATAAATTAGAGAATTGATTAGTTTTTAATAAGATTTTGTGATGTTAATAAGTTTACAAATTAATATTAAAAATTAATTACATTAATATCACGTTATTCTTAATGAGATGTTTTTCATATATTTTAGATATTTTATCATTAATATTTGTATTTATTTTTAGGAAAACTCACAAAATAACGTCACGTAATACTAATATTTATAATTTAACTAAAGTTACCTTTATTTAAATTATTATTTATTTTTTTAATTTTTACTTCCACATTACTTTCATATAGATATGTGAAAATTTCACACGCTTCTAATGTGTTATATATTTTTGTGTTAAATTTTCACATATTTAAATTTTGCATACCCATTTAACTTTGATTTCATTAATTTTTACGTGGTTATACAAAAATTCACTTAACTCATTATTTTTTGAGAAATACATTAATCTACTTCTTAAATTGTGTGATTTTTTTTTTATTAATTATTTTGTAATGCTATTCTTTCATTGTTATGAGATATATGATATTGAATTTGAATATTAAAATTGAGAGTTATTCTTATTTGAATCTAAATTATGAAATTTAGATTGCGTATCAACAAAATAATTAATGCTTTAAATACAAAAATATGCTTGATTTAATAGATTTAAAAAATCGTTATGATAATAAACGAGTTTAATTAAACAAAATTTAAAAACATATCCATTTTCTCTACCTTTTTCTAATTTTCTATTTTCTCCCTGCGTCATAGAGTCTAGACAATCTCTGATTGTCTAGTGATGTAAGCTAAAGAGGTAGTATTTTGGGGCATGCCATCAATGACCTTTGGATTTTATTGAACCAAAAGGGATTGTAAAATAAAATAAATTCGTAGCTTTGTTTTTATAAATACGGTGATGATGCATTTGCTAGATATACATCCATATTTTATAAATTGGGATTTTGTTCCTTTCTTCGTATATATTTTTTATATTGAAATTCAATAAGAAAATGGTATGGGATGAAATAATGGCAAAAGAGTCTGGGTCAATATTATTGGTCTTCTTCAATAATGTCCCCATCCTTTTCTTTCATTAAAAAAGTGGAATCTCTGCTCTTCCCATCCTTTTCTTTGTCCCATTTGATATTTTAAACTCACCTCCATTGAGTGTACTAGCTGAACAAAACCCAAATTCGATCTTTTCATTATAGTTATGTTTATAAAAAAAAACATGTGGATATCCAATTTATTTCAGCCTATCTTTATTAGATGATGGATAATTACACAAGACACAATATATTGTATTGCACAGCCTAAAGCACAAGCAGGAAAATCTCACTCTAATATAATAGCTCTCAGCTGTTTAATTTATTATTTTATGAAAGATGGGCATCGTTGAAACAAGGAATGGAAGTAGAATCTAATTTGATATTGCAATATGGAATGTCTTAGATTTTAGGGTCAAAATTCATAAGAATCCTCTGTCCTAGGCTTCTTTTGCCATAATTTTCCACTATGTGGTAATAGTATGAGTTTTGAATCAAAATAGTAGTATAATTTTTAGGGTATGTAAATGTAATTTTAAAAATGGGTTAATTGAGTTCAAATTTTTTAAATTTGATATTTTTTCAAGAATAATGTTAGAATTCTTTATTTTATATATATATAAATGGATATAGTATAATAAAAATCAACCCTCAAATCCACCTAACACTCTCATCATAGTAACATTGCCTCCATCATCCATTTTTGTACCACCATCCGCTAACCAACAAAAAATGAAAGCCAAAAACCATAAACATCTCCTTCGCCAATTGCCAACTCCTCATCGACGACTACATCCTTGAAACGTAACAAATTCGACGCTTATCATTAACCAAGTTCAGAATTTTTTATAGCCAAAATCACCCCACTAAAGAGAAAGAGTAAAAGAGAAAATGCAAAGAGTGGAGAGAGTTTTTTTCAATTTTTTTTAATAAAATAGAGAATTCTAACTTTGTCATTGAAAAAAGGAAAAAAAAGTATTAGAAGGACATTAACTTTAATAAAATTATATAAAAATTTATTAATTTTTGGGTGATAATTAATAATTATGAAAAACTATACTATAATAAATATAACACGTGAATATATATGTACATATTTTTTAAATTATTATGTATTTAAATTTATCTAAATTCATATTTTTTAAATTACAATTAATTTAGAGAATATATAACAACTTAAAAAATACGTACATATATATTCAGGTGTTTTATTTTTGACTTTTTTTCATCTTTAAATTTTTGATATACTTTTTTCATAATTAATAGACTTATAATATTACATCCAAAAATTAATAAACTTTTATACATTTTTACCATATTCAGTGTAATTTTCACCTAAATATAAAAATCTAAACTTAATTAACCTGTTTTTACAGGCTAATTTGACCCGAAAATAATGTTTTATTTTACCTGTAATAGTGTTTTTGACCCATAATCATGTTTATTCAACAAAAAAAAAACCTCAATGGTTTTTTTAACTGGAATAGTGTTTATTCAGAAACAAATAATTAAATAATTAAAAAATTTGTTGTATAGTCTTTAGTTAAAAAAAAGTTCATTTCTCTTTTATTATTTATTTAAAAAGGGGTTTAATAGACATCTTGTTTATTGTCTTAGATTTTAGGGTGATGATCCAGTAGTCCTCAGACTTAAGTTTATTGTGTTACAATGATCTTTTAGTTTATGATAATAGTATCGTTAGTATTTTAATTTAGAACAAAAATATGGTTTTTAGTTCTCTTTTTTTTTAAAATATTCTTTTCAGTTTTTACATTATACAATTATTCACATGTTTTTACCTTTAAATTCAAAAAAAAAATTTACATTATTAAAAAATATATAAATAAAACTTCATTTATAAAGAAAATTATACCATGTAATTAAATTAAAAAAATTTAAATGTTCTTGTAATTTTTGAAAAATAGATTTATTTTTAGTCCTATTATTTTTGAGAAAAATAATTTTTCATTTAAGGATTGAAAAATTCATTTATAAAAAAATTATAGGACGAAGAATTAGTGTTATAAACTAGAGAATTGAGGCTAAATTAGAAGACTAGTTAAATAGCATGAATCTAAACTAGATACTCTCTACTCTAGAGCTTAATATACGAGGGTAGATTGCCCTTTTTGTCTTTGTTAAAGAAACACAGGAACAAAAAAACAAAGCTCAGATACGTGGCTTTTTTTAGAAGAAAAATGTTAGTTATAATTAGTTGTATATAATATATATCTGTGAAGCAACTAGCTAGTCCTCCAAGACATCTAAATTTCAGTGTTTTCTTGGAGTGATGAAAATGAGTATACGTCTTATCCACTAACAAGAATATTTGTTTTCATGTTGATATAAAAATAAATACTTAGATTCCCCATCAAGGTTTTAAATTGCTTCTATATTGTTGCATTAATTTGCTTTGAAAAAAATGAAAGAGGTGAGGAATTTGAACATTTGTCTTAGTTTATGTGCCTTTTCTGCAATAATATATCATATCTTATATTTATAATAAAACAATTTAATTATGGATTGTTTAAATATAAATGAGTATGTGATTTAGTAATTACTCTCCTCACAAGTTAGTTTTGTAAGATAATTTTTACAATAATTTTAATAAAATTATAATCTTTTTTATCACAAAAAAAAATCGAAAATACAACTAATTATATATTAAAATAATTAATACAAATCATTGATTGATTTGGACATATCTTTCTTTATTAATTATGTCTAATCTTAATACAGACAATATTTATCGTTATAATCGCCTTCATTTTTTGCCTCAATTAATTGTCATTAATATTATAATTTCATCATCTTCGATCTTGACTATATAAAATTGACTACCAAAGTATCTCCAAGTAGAATAATTTTATATCTAGTGGAGCAGCAATATTACTGGCGTAAATACATATCTTATATTGATATATTTTATTAAAATACACATCATGCATCTTAAATTTATAACACATTAATATTGAGTGATTCAATCGTGCTGCACCTAAGGGTTTTTTCGGTTGCAAATTGCTTCATTAATGATGCTAGCTATAGTCTAGAGAATCAAACTAGCTTAAATTATTAATACACTTAATTTTTATAGCTTTTAGCTTCATTAGTTAAACTTTGTTTTATTATATATATTTTTATTTTATTTTTATACTTTGAGCTTAATTAGATATTTATAGATTTTAATTTGAACTAAAATGTAAATTTAGATATGTTGGACTAACCCAAGTACAAAAATTTAGATTCGAATCAAATTCGAGTTAAATTTTTTAAACATATTTATATTAAAATCTGACTGGATTAGATATCAAAAATTAAATAAAAACCTAAAATTTGATCTTATTTATTTTGAATTTTTAATCGAGCATTAGGTTTACGGTCAAGCTTCTTAAACAAGATTTTACATATTTAATATTTATTTACAAAAATAATACAATAGCTTAACGTAAAATAAATAACAAAATTAATATTATAGCCCTTAAATAATTTTATATATTAAAAAAATTCGTTCTTTGTCCTTTCCACCAAAATAGTATTATAGCCCTTACATCTGTTTCGTCTAACAACTCTGCCAAACCTCGTCGTATAGCAATGATATTGAATTTTTTATTTTATGAATTTTGATATTAATACGATTGAGTTTAACATTATAGTGTAAAATGGATACGATTTGATTTGATTATTTATATTTTCTATTAGTTTTGTTAACTTAACATAATTATTTGATATTTTTTAAGAATCTTTATATTATAATTGTAAGAAAAAAAGTTAATGTTAAAAAATTTAAGGCTAAGACTTGGAGGTAATTTTTATCTCTTATTTTTAATTATCATTAATCAATTTTATTTTACTTTTCTTATAAAGATTATTTTTGATTAAATTTAAAAATGAATAATAATTTATATTTTATCATTGTTCTTCTATCACGCCTTATGACAATTGGCATCAGATGACTATAAATTTAAAACTTATAATTTTTTGATTTCACTTAATACATATAATTAATTTTTGAGATAAAAATATATACGATATTAGATGTAAATACATAGTAATAAAATAATTAATATGTTCTCATTAATTTTTAAATTGACAAAATAATAATTATAAAATGGTCAAAAATATTTATAAATATTTTTATTTAATTCCCACATTAGGGACAAGCTAATGATTTAAATGTTTGGCTCTAAGTCTGGTCTAAAAGTTTTTAGGTCGAGCTTCATCGGTTCTAATCTAACTTCGAGTGGAACCAAATCATTCGAATTTTGTTTAGATTGGTTAAATTTACATACCCAACTTGATCAACTATACAAATGTGATATAAACTTTATTTTATTTAATATTTTTATTTTTTAACTTTCACGTTTCGCTATCCTTATTTTTTTATTATAGTTTTTTCTATTTATTTTTTAATTTTAGTATAGTTAATCTAACACTTTAGAATAACTTAATTTTTGTTTTTTAGAAAAAAAACCTTTAAACTAAATTTAATAGTTACTTTAAAGGCATGATCTTTCTTAAGAGCTTCTTTAACCCTAACATGTTCAATATCATTACCAAAGTGACAATAGAGATCCTTCATAAGTTAGAATGCCCGATGACGTCTTTATCAAAATATGTAACGAAATGTTTAAACAACGATGTCTTTCAGGATGATTTTTTCAAATTTGAAGTCATAACAAAGGGTGGCAGAGCAAACGAACTGAGAATGCTTATGCTCGACATGTCGACTAGAGGTGGGGTTTAGTTGATCTTTTGTATTGTGGGCTCCAGGTCATGAGCATCAAACGTATCGATCAGATTCTCAAAATCAACCTCTATATAATTCATGCCTATACAAAATAAACAAACTCAATTCATCTCTAAATTATATCGTTAAAAAACTTTGTACCCCATCACATATAGTGACTTATATGTTCGCTACTATAATCCCTTTATACATCATAGTTCTTAAACTAATATATTATTAGGATGTTCTTTTAGATCTCATTTTTGGTGTTCTCGAGCTTAATTCTCCTTACTTTTTCTTTGCCATCAGATCTTAAACTATTGAGGAGCTCATTAGCACAAGGTTAGGTTGTGTTCAAGTTATGATTCTAAGTATGACGACTGGGAACTCCACCCTATATGTCACCTATGATGTACAAGTACTTATTTTTTCCAATCCATGGTACTAATGGGGAGTTTTAATATCAACATGTGACCAATAAGGGCTAAAATGTGTGCCTTCTTTTTGTTACGGGTCTTTTCTTAAGGTTGTAAATACATTGTATCTCCTTGTACGTAAAGTCTATCCTGTGTTCTCCAATAACAATGGAGAGGCATAACAAAGTTTACCATCCAGGTGTTGACTTGGGCTAGATTGGATTAATATCAAATGTATTCAATGAGACGACTATTATTTTTGAAAATTGATATCTAAGTTCAAGTTTGAACTCGACAGATGAATAACCTACCACCACACAAGATGATTGTTTGCATCGCATAAATGGTAAGGAACAAGCATTATTCCAACACAAGGTAGGATATTATAATCTCTCCTTAATAAGACTAAGTTATGATAAGATGATAAATGGTAAAAAAAAATTAACCGTTTATAAGGGGTCTATACAGCTATTAGGGGAGTTATATGAAGTTGCATATTCATAGGCTTTATTTTTTAGTGAAGAAGATGAAAGGATTACATGTTTCATAAATATTCTCTTAACTTCTCGAAATTAAGGAAATAAGAGAATTAATGTTTGGTATTATCTACGTAGTAGGTATGCAATCCTATCGACGTAGTATAACTTGTTGCCCTAACGAATTGATTTAACATGTTTCTCTAGTAGGTGTGTCTTTTTAGTCACAACTTGTTTATAAATGACCTGATCTTTAGGAACTCATATAGTTCTATTGGAAAGATCGTTTGTAAGTTCGCCTAGACAAAAGCTGGTGATAGTAACCCCGTGAATACGACTTGCTATTGTTATCTAACTTTCATCTTAAACGATATGGGAAAAAATAGCCTATATATAACAACCTCGTGATTATTTATAATCTATTCATTTAGGGTCTATTTTTATACATCTCGAACAAAACGTTATCTATTATAATAGTGACATATATTCTCTTATGTATCTATATATACTCCATCAATATCAATAAAAAAAGATTTTATTTTATTTTTTCTCTAATATCTTTCTAAAAAATTTAATACACTGCAATTTTCTAAACAAGTTTTAAGTTAACAATTGAACATTTTTTTTTCTGAAATTCATCATGTGATTGGCACATAACCATATTTTAAGAAAAAAAAATAGAATTTTAAATTAATAAAAAATAAATTAATTTTTAATTTCAATAAAACTAAAAGGGCTCTTTGTTTTAAGGGATATGAAGTTCTAGTTAAACAATCAATGTGCTCTTGTACCCATTTATTTCTCTTTCAAACAATGATGCAAACCTTAGAAAACTAGAGGGGAAGAAAATTGCTTACGTTGTTCCATATGGATTGAATTCTATAGAAAAGGCAGTAGTAATTTCAACCAAAGCATCCTAAACACTATATGTGCAACGCAACTACATTTTTTAGTTGAAAGATTAGAAGCAATATTTAGGAAAGAATTATTATGTACAGAGACTAAGAATTAGTTAATTTTTTATTAATTTATAATTTTAAAAATATATTTTAAAATGTGTTTATGTGTTTGTCACGTGATTATTTTTTTAAAACAAATATTAATGAACAAATTAGAATCAATATAACTTTTTTAAAAGTTATAAGATTTTTATGCATAATTTTACTATAAAATTTTTATATAATTTGATTAAAAGATATATTTCTTCGCCGTTTACCATCAAATTCATAACAATACAAATATTACGAATTGATAACATTAGAGAGAGAGAGAGAGAGAGAATGAGGGGGAGAGGAATGGTCAGAGTTGGGGTTAAAATTGGGAGGGTGGTGAAATGTATGAAAGGAAGGGTAAATTCCAAATTTCTCTACGTAAAGAGAAAAAAAAACCAGGGGTATCACGTGAAGGCATATCAAGTGGCAATTTTGTCATAATAAAAGTTCATTTGTGTAACCATTAATTCATTGCCCATCAAAGAAAAAAGTTGGAAAAGAGGAAGGAAACTAAAATCCGTCTTTTTCAGTCACCTTTTTCTTTTTTCCCTTCATTGCTCTAAATTAAAAGTGTCTTTTTTATATATCCATACCCGCTTTTGATTGTATCATCAAATGTAAAAAGCAAACCGCTTTGGTTATATCGTAAAATTTGGACATTTCTTAACAGAGAAATAATGGTAAAAATATGCATATTTGCATATATTAATTATTAAAAATATATATAATAATTTTATTTTATGTTATTATACATATTATGATGAATTATAGTGTCAATTTATGTGCAATTAAAATTTCTATTAACGTAATTAAATGTAAGTGTTCAAGCTAATTACCACAATTTACAAAAATGTATAGAGAAAGACTAAAACTAGATATATAATAGTTGATCCAATTACCACCTGGTTTCAAATGATATTTGATAATAACATAAAATATATATTTAAAATATATAAATTAATTGATATATATGATTTAAAAAATTTTAATTAATAATTATTTATATTAATATAATAAATATTTATTTATATTAATTATATTATTTTATTGTTATAGTATTAATAAAATTAGAAAAAATATTAAAAATATTAAAATTTGAATTAACAACTTATCTTTAGGAGATTTCATGAACAAACTGTTAGTTCTTAATCATAAATTTTGATTTTGATATCTAAATCAGATTATTCAAGTTGATACAAAAAGATAAAAGATTTAATTATAATTTTGTATTTTGTGAAAAATATCCAAAACTAATTATTTAAACCCAAAAATAACCTTAAATTTGAAATATATTATATTTAAATGTCTGTTAATACTTCTAATATATATTTTTATATAAATCTTTAAAGTAGATAATTTTTTATTCTCATAAAAGATAAGAGATCTATCTATAATTTTTATTTTAAAAAATATTTTTTAAATCAATTATCTTCAAAAAAAAAATAGCTTGATGTTATCAAGATTCAACAAATCTTTATACTCTAACTAGAAAGCATCATAAAATTGTAAAGAGTTATTACTTTTTTTTCTTTTATTCTTTTTCTCTAGAATTTGTGAGAATTATTTATAAGTTAGATTAAACTTTGAGCAAGGTTAGATATGAGCTTAATTGTATAGTTTTTCTATTATCTTCTTTTATTCTTATAAGTTTCTTCTAGTTATAATTTTATTTTTAGAAATTATTCTGTTTATATTTTTTTATAATTAATATTTTATATTCTTTAGTTTCATATAAATTCAATCATGTTTTTTTATTTGCAACTTTTAATTTATAATTATTACATTTATTTTATAAATTGATATTTTATAAAATATTAACGTTTTGATATATTGTAAATCTTGGATAACTTATAATAATAAATCTTGCTTGTTCTACAATGAAAATATTTTTCTCAAAATAAATACATTAATTTTTATTATTAATCTTCAACTTTATATCTTTTAATTGTGTGTGTGGGATACGAAGCAATCAATTGAGTATATAAGAATCGAAATTAGTAATATTAAAATAAAAAAGTAAGTGAATTTCAAAACCTTATTATTTAATATTGATTTTCTTTTCTTTCAAAATTCTTATCTTTAATTATTCTTATTTTTCTTTATTTCTCAATTATCATTTTTATTTATTATTCTATAATAAACTTTCTATTAATCGACACCTAAAATTACACTTCAACAATCATTTAATTAAGGATATTAATTTTTAACATAATCAAAATTTGATGCCGCTATTAAAAAAGTGTCATAACAAAAAGAATTATTTTTAATTTATCTATAAATTAAAAGAAATAAGTTATATTTAAAAATTAAAAAACAAAATCAATAGTTACTTGTTTCTATTATTATTATTGTTGTACTTTTTGTTTCTGCTTTTCATATTATTGATTTTCAATTTTTTTTGTTATCTGTTTTATTTCCTTTTACATAATTTTTTTTATTCATTGTTCAGTTTCCTATTAAAAAAAATAAAAAAATAAAAAAATAAAACAAAAAGCAACCATTATATGGTTGCATGAAACAAAAAGATGTAAGGAAGTTATGTCAAGGAGACAAGTTCTTAAAACACTTAGTGTCACTAGTCTTTCTTGAAAAATATTTTTATTTGTAGAAGGGTGGTTTTTAAGGCGGTATCGACTTATCATTCTTTCTTGTGAGCAATTTTGATGATTATTATTTGTGTCATTGCATAATTTTTATTGTTATTTTCTTAAAAAAATACAAGTTTTATTATTATATATCTTTTATTTTTTTTATTAGATTTAATTGTCAAATAAAATTAAATAAAAATTCAAAAAAAGAAATTTTAAAAGGTCATATACAATATGAATCAATCTAGAGATAGAAGAGGAATATTTTTTAAAAAATAAACTTATAATTACTTTTAATTCAATCTCTTTCTTATAACTCAACTTTTAACTTTGAAAATATGAGTGATAACGATGATAATTCTATTAGAACTCTTAAAGATTGCCTCCATCCTACTCGTACAATCACATATCATGCATAATGTTTCCCTTTAATACACCGCAAATGAATTTCAAACTTGGAATAATACAATTATTTTTCACTTTTCATAGCTTAGATAGTGAAAATTCATATCTACATATTAGGACATTTGAATTATTGGCCACCTTTCATAGCCAACAAAATGCTATACATTATGTTAGGTTGAAATTTTTCCCTTTCCTCCTAAAAGATAAATCAAAGAGTTGGCTATACTATTTGAGATGGAGATCCATAGGTACATGAGCGAAAATGAATCAATCATTCTTTAATAAATAATTCTCACACCATAAGACCAATAACCTTACAAGACTAATCTCAGTATTTTCCCAAAAAAAATAGTGAAATATTATACCAAGCCTTGGAGAGATTCAAAGAGCTACTAAACATATGCCTACACTATGGGTACAAAAATTAGTGCTTAATTAGCTACTTCTATGATAGACTCACAAATAGAGAACGCCAATTTGTAGAAATGATGTGTAATAACAATATTTTTTTTCAAAAAGACCCTAATGAAGCCATAACTACTTGAATAAGTTAGTTGATAAAGCCCATATATAGACAAGAATTAGCGCTACTGATAGCACAAATAGGTTGCAACCAATCAGAATCTATCTAATAGAAGAGGACAACCTTAGAGCCCAACAAGAAGTTTTGACTAAGGAATTAGAGGCCATAAAACGAAAGATAGTAGAACTACTCATACAGTTGTAAGGGTGAAAACTCAGTATACTTGCTTTATCTATGGGATAGTACAATACTTAGCTCAAAATTGCTCAACCTATAGTGAGATGAGAGGGGTTTACAAAGAACAATGTAATGCCATAAGGATGTTTAGAAAACATTACTCACCTTACTCAAAAATATACAATCCTAGTTGGAGAAACCATCCAAATTTCAATTGAAAATATAACCACCCATACAACCTAATGAAAATTAGAAATACTTTAGAGGAATTATTACAATCATTTATGGAAAAACAAAAAAAAAACTAACCAAAAGTTTGAGATTGAACTTACAAAAGTAGTAAATGAGGACAAAGACTTGAAAATCAATATCACTAAATTGACCAATGTTCTTACTATACAAGAGCAACAAAAGTTCCCATCTCAACCTCGATCCAACTCAAAAGGCTAATATATAGCACAAACCTCTACTACCAATACACACAATGTCAAATAAGCCAATGCTATTTTAACTCATAGCGGTAAAATTTTAGATGGACCCATTATACCTAGTCCACCAGCTAATAACATAGCCATGAATAATGTTGAATATTCACTTCCAAACTAAGTAGATAAGAAGTTTCTTGTTCAAGTATCATTTCCTCATGCCCTCAAATCTAAAGGGAAAATTTTGGATAACCAAGGCAAGATTCTAGAACACTTAAAAGAAGTTAAGATTAATTTTCTCCTGTTACATGTGATTAAGTAGATTCCTACTTATGCTAAAGTAATCAAGGTTTAATGCACCATGAAAAAGAGGTATCATGTCAAGAAGACTATATTTTTGATAGAACAGTTAGTGCAATGATAGAGTAGAAGACACCGTTGAGGTATAAAGATTCATTTTTTTCCCATAATTTCCATCCAAATTAAGACCCATGAATTTAGTAAAGCTCTTCTAAACGTAAGAGCAAGTGTCAATTTGATGTCATATTCTATATACTTAAAACTAAGACTTCGAGAAATTAAACCCACATCTAGGATACTGCAATTGGTTGACTACTCAATACAAAGACTATAAGGGATAGTATAAGATGTTTTTCTCCAAATTGATAAATTCCACTACCCTATTTATTTTATAGTTTTTGATACTCAATCAGTAGTTGAAATAGAGTTAAAGATCTCAATCTTCCTAGGAAGACATTTTCTTACTATAAAAAATGCCCTTATCAATTGTAGGAATGCTTTTATGAAGCTATCTTTTGGAAACATGATTTTAGAAGTAAATATTTTTCAGGTTGAGAAGCAGCCATCATATGAAGATAAGTTCTATCAGATTTACACGATAGTCAAACTTATTCGGGAGGAAGTACACCAGTATAATCATTTTGTAAACTAGTTTTATTTATCTCTTATCTTTTATTTGCTTTTAATTTATTTTATTTTATATTCTTTTTTCTTTTTTCATTTCTTATGTTTCTCATCTTTAACTGACACACTTAGAGGTATTTTTCATGTGAAATTTTATCGATTGAGTGTCTTTTATCCCTTGCTTTTCTAGTTCATATTTAATTTTGAGATACTGATGACACTGTCATATTTAGGTTTGGATGGTGGCACTTCATGCATAATTTTTATGCACACTTTTGATATATAATGATGCCTATTATTAAATTTAAAAGTGTTATAAAAATAATTATATCTTAGTAATTTTTGCGAAAATAAGTTTGCATTATATGTTTGAAATATTCAAATGAAAACATATTTGCGCTATTCTCTGGATGTTGATTTCAAATTGTTTGGTTTAAGTCACCTTTTTCATTTTGATTACTAAATAATGACTTAAAAAATATTTTATGTACATTATTAAGCTTTATAGTAAGATAGATACTTAATGTATATAACTAGAAAATTTTAAGTTAAAGTATATATTTTTATGATCTCACATATCTTTTATAAGTGAGCGGATAATGATGCCTATTATTAAATTTAAAAGTGTTATAAAAATAATTATATCTTAGTAATTTTTGCGAAAATAAGTTTGCATTATATGTTTGAAATATTCAAATGAAAACATATTTGCGCTATTCTCTGGATGTTGATTTCAAATTGTTTGGTTTAAGTCACCTTTTTCATTTTGATTACTAAATAATGACTTAAAAAATATTTTATGTACATTATTAAGCTTTATAGTAAGATAGATACTTAATGTATATATTTTTATGATCTCACATATCTTTTATAAGTGAGCGGAGAGAATTGAAAAAAACACCTTATAAATTTTCATTGATCTTTTGAATTAGTTAGTTAATGTTTAGAATATTATTTCTTAGTTTATGGAATTAATTGGTTGAAAAGCTAAATGATGATATTAGTTTAAAAAAATGAGATATTTTTGTGAGAAAATATTATAGTAATTTTGCTCAATCTTTTCTTTGCATTCTTCTTGGATTATTTTTTTATTCATAAAAAAATTGAGAAAAAATTAAAAAAAAGGAAGGAGGAAAAAAAGAAAAGAAAAGAAATATAAAAAAATAAAAAGAAAAAAATGGAATAAAAAAGAAAATGTTATTCAGTTTAATAAAATTTATATTCCTTATTTAAAAAAATAACAAGTTTTCGTTGATTTTTAGTTTGTAGGATGTAGTTTTTCTCATCAAGATCTATCTATATTGTATTATCATATAAACTAATTAAAATCCTATAACTATTTTGTGATAAGAAATGTTGAATATTAAATAATTTACTTCCTTATCTTTAGATTAATATTTTTATTTATTTATTATAAAAAATACATATCTCTTAAATACTGTTTTGTTTTTCAACTCATTGAGTAAAATCTCTAGTCCTCGAAAATAAATTATCCTAGAGGATATGGAGTTGAAGCTTTTATATGAATAAATTCTTAAGGCTACATGTGTTATGGTTTGTGATAAGAAAGTTTTAACTTAATTCATAAACATAAATTTTTAAAAATTATAATTGAAATAATCTATATACACTGTGATATTGAATAAATTTTTTGTTTGAAACACTTAGTTGATTTTTCTAGATTTTTTTTAGACTAATCATGTGTTTTTGTTTTCTTTATTGTACTTCAATTGTTAAGAAACACCCATGAGATGGTTGGGGCTATAATAATAACATAAAAATGCATATCTAAAATATATAAATTAATTGATATTTATGATTTAAAGAGTTTAAAATTAATTACTATATATATTAATTCAATAAATATTGATTTATATTAATTATAATTATATGATTAATAAAAACAATAAAAATTTATCAAAGAAATCAAAATTTAAATTTAACAACATATTTTCACAAAATTTCATAAATAAACTGTTGAGTTTTTATCATAACTTTTTGATTCTGATATCTAAATGAGATAATTCAAGTTTATACAGAAAAATAAAAGATTTATCTATAATTTTGTATTGTGTAAAAAATATCAAAATCTAATTATTTAAACCCAAAATTAACCTTAAATAAAAAATATATTATAAGTATGTAAATTAATTTCTTATTTAATTGAGATAAAAATAAAAAAATATAAATAAAGTTGATTTTGCAAACTATATAAATATTATAAACTCACAAATTTTAAAATATATATTAACTTAATAGTTAAAGAGAATTATGATTCTAATAAGTTTTACAATAATATTGTTTTTTATTAATCATATTATCACTAATAAACAAAACATAGTTTTTTTTTGTAACCTATCAATTATTCATATCCTAAATAATTGAAAAAAAAACTTCAAGCTTTAAAATCGCAAAAAAATTATAGAAAGAAATATTTTTTTTGGTCATGTAAAAGAAAAAAACATTTTACCTCAAATTGTGTGTTGGGTAGTTTAACGAAAAACAAAAAAAAAATGTGTTGGATGAAGTGGCTTTCACAGAGTTCCATGAGCTTTGTCAATCTATTAGAGTTGCAATTTTTCTTGGAGAGTTCTTGATATTTTTCTTCAGCGATGAGATCCGACTGTGAGAAAATTAGCTTTTTTAATTATTTTTATAAAAAAGATGATTTTTTTAATAAATAAATAAAATATTATATATGTAATTAATCGACATATTTAGATAATAATTTATAAGAGAAATGATATGATTATATAAATTTCATTTATATTATGTAAAGTGGTAGAATTAATAACTTTTTTTATTTTTTTTTAATAATTTAATTATTTATTATGATATAAACTATATAAATGTAAAAGTATATATTATTAAATTTTTTAAAAAATTATAAATAAGAAAACAAAAACAAATTAAAAGTTACTTTAAACATTAATCATTCTTTTTTGCTTCTTTTTTTCCCATAGTATTTGCAAGAAGATTGTGAAAGATAAAAAAGTGTTAGAATAGTAAAGATTTTGCTAATTAGTGGCTACTTCTTCTTCACTATCATCATCCATCAACATCATATCATACATAGCTAAAGTGGATTTGGACAGCCGAGACACAACTACTTCATGTAATCATGTTGGTCCAACTATGCGTTGTAGTGATCGTACTCTTAAACCTTTAAATAATTGGCGAGTTTATTTCTTAAAATTAATTAGTAACTTTAGCGTAAAACATATGCTCTTTTCTTTCTTATACATATATATATGCTATTGTTTATATGATTTGACCTTATTGATTAAACGTATATATAAAGAAATAACTATATAAACGAGGAATATTCTAGAATTATAAGGTTATAGGGAGCAGAAAACTATGATTAAGCAAGATTATACTTTATTCGAGACAAGCATAAGAGTCATAGTTTAAGGTGAAATAAGATACTAGATTATGTTTAGTTATCATTAAATGTTGGTGTTTGTTTCTAGGGACAAGTGAGATGATAAGATTTTCATTAAAAAAAAATGGGATGATTAGATATGCTAAATAATTTCCTAATTTTTTTTATAGATAATCACGTTAATTTTATAAATTTTAATTACATAGAGAAATTTAATTTTATATTTTTGATTTAAATATCATTTAAAAAAAACATCTAGATATTCAAAATAATCTTTTAATAGTGGAAAGGAGACTGACGACACTAATATCTTTAGTGTGGTAGTGTGGCAGCATATAGTTGTAGCTAGGTTGTATTAGAGTGTTTAATGTTTTTTTTAATTGATTTTTTTTTTGTTTTTGTGTTTATTTTTAAGTAAAAATTAGGATATCAATTATAAAAAAAATATTTTAATCAAATTTCAATTTACCCTTTAAAATTTTTTTATCAACAGTAAATTTAGTATTTTAATGATACTTATAAAAAATTATCAAATTAAAACATCAAATTTAAAAATTAATCGACTTAAATATTATATCATCCCTTCCCCTGCGTAAATAAATGTGTAATGGTATGATTGCTAGTGGGGTTGGAGGGACGTTTTGAAAATGCAGGCTTTTTGAGCTAACAAAATAGTTGATCGAGAGGACTTGCAATCATAAAGAGATGGAATAGGCATCTAAAGCTCTCTGGTTGAGGACAGCAATACTCAGATATGTGGGGTACTACTGTTAGAGAGATACTCTATCTTATGTCTCAAAAAGTGGTAAGTGACTCCATGATTTGCTTAATGTGCTATTATTAATAATAACATAGTTTTAAAATATTTGTTGTATTAGAATTTTGCGATTGCAAAGCTCTTCACAATCAAGGCGGGACCAAATGGGATTACAGACTTTCTCTCCCTTATTTGTTCATAATTTAGAATTTATTTTTTTTCTTTATTTAAAAATTTTGTAAAGATGTATTGAAAATACTTGGTAGGTTATGTGGATTACAAATGATAAATGTTCATCTAAGAAATTTTTTTTTTTACTTTTTAGGATTAAAAAAATTTATAAAAATATATGTCAATAATAAATATTTTATAGTAAAAAAATAAAATTTTGAATTAATAAATGATATTTATGTAAAGAACGAAAAATAAAATATATCTAACAATAAAAAATAATATTAATATAATCTTATTACAAATTAATTTGAAATAAAATAATAAATTATATAATAATTATAAGATTTTAGATTTTTAGAATTTAAATAAATAATTTTTATAAAAAAAATTGATGTTTAATAGAATAAAAATATATTTTAAAGATAAAATATAAAATATATAATGTATTATTTATAATTAGTTTGAGTTTAAATGAATTAAATCTATTAAAAATATTAAATTTTATATATTTATTAAAATAGAATAAATAATTTTGGGAAATGGGAAGGATTATACAATCTTCGTACGTACCACGTCTTATACTATAAAATATCGATTCTATTTTTTATTCTTTATTCTCGTTCTCAAATTTGTTTTCTCTATCTTTGCCTAGAATAGGATAATTCTTCCAAAAATTTGTTATATGAGGAAAAATTTACAATCTTAATGATAGTGCTAGTCATTTAATTATATCAAAAAATGCATTTTAGTTTCTTTTTTGTTTATGTATTAATTTAATAATAAATTTATAAAAATAATATTGATTATCCCTTCAATAACTTAAGTTTTTGATTGAGTTAGAATTCCAATAATTTCTAATATGATATTAGAGTCGGAGATTTTATGTTTAAGACTCAATAACCTCAATCGTTGAATTATAAATATTTAATCTACATATTATATAAAATCATCAATTATGGGAGAATTATTGAATGAATAAAAAAAATATTAATCATTATCCCATTGGTTTAAGCTCGCGGGATAGTTAATTTTTCAACAACTTCTAACATGATATTAGAATTAGATGTCATGTGCTCAAGACCCAATAACCCTAATTTGTTGAATTGTAAGTATTTGATCTGCATATTATATATATCTAACACCTATAGACGAGTGACAAATGTATAAAAACAATGTTTGACTATCTCTTAATAGTTTAAGTTTTTAATAGAGTTAGTCTACTAATAATTTCTAATATATATATATATTTTTTAAAAAAGTGATAGCATAAAGATAAACAATTAATTTTTATTTTATTTTTATTTGTTTCTCATTTTTTAACTATCATTAAGATATCTCTTTTATATGTTATATTTAATAACAAATAATAATGATTACAAAATACATAAAATAAAATAAAATAAAAATTAAAAAATTAAATTGTTGATGGAAATATTGCCGCTCTAAATTATTTATTTTGCATCAAAAATGTTTATGAGAATGAATCAGATGGGGGACCCAATTGGCTGATGTCGATGATAACTGTGCATGATGATAAAACATGGTACACACTACACAATACAGTTTCCCTCTTATCTCTGTACGACCTGCTGATGCCGATCTTTTCTCATCAGGCCCCTAACTTTTTGTACCATTACATTGCTTAAGTGGGCCATGGCCCAAAAGCGCACATCCTTACAAGTCCACAAGCTCACGTTGCCATCCCAGTACACTCTCAGTCTCTTCTTTCAAAGTGGTAGGTAATAGTCCATTATTTACACCCTTGGTGGAGAGAAATAGAAGTTTCCGTTTTAATCAATTATTGTTCATTCTTTATGAATTATAGATAATGAAAATAAAATTCTAGGCTTGAATCATTTCTAATCTAGTTCCGAGCAAACATCATTAGTAATTGGACCCAAAAAAAGTCATAGTAGAGTGATATACGACCTTGTATTATTTTAAGAAAAACTTGATATTATTTCTCAAACCTTAATTGTTTGGTAAAAACGAGAATTAATCTTTTTTTAGCATGAGTTACATTTCTAGATATTGATATTTTTTTCTTTTATTTTACTATAATCATTCGATAAATCCGACAAACTCAACTAAATACATTGAATTTTTAATATTTTTAAACTAATAATTAAAATAGATTAAAAAATTTATAATATGATGGATTTGGATGATGAACCAAGAGTCTACCATCTAATTTGATGTGAATAAAGGGCATGAAAAACTATACTATTATGTACGAGCATTTATTATTTTGTTTGTTATTATTAGTTATTAATATAAAAATACATAGTTTAATTTTCTTCAAAATTATTAATAATTTATAAGTGCAACGGAGATAGAATTTTTAACCGATGTAAGACTTAACAACTTTTTTTTATATCGATTGATGATCCTGATTGGTACTTAAGTGGACGGAGTTGTGTCACGAGAATAAACGTACAATAAGGCTCTTGGACATCAATAAAAAAAAAACCAAATCTGACACCAATTAATAAATCCATTATCTAATTTTTTTCAAAAAAATTCTTAAAGAATAAGAATTATCAAATATTTATAATTACAACGGAAACAAAATACATGAGAGATTTGAAACTTAACGATTAACATAAATTTTATTATTTTTTAAAAAAATTATGCAGTTTTTGTAATAAAAACTTAAAAATGAATTTATTTTATGTAAATTATAAATATATTAATAAAAATAAAATAAAATGATTAAAAAATTTAAAAATAAAATAAGTTCGTATTAAATTGCAGAATTGATAGGATAGAATGCGATTAGTCTTTTGAATCTAATTAAATGACCGGGTCGGTTCGACTTTAATAATAAACATAACATTTCGAACCGATGGTTAATAAGTGAACAACTTTTCAGTACCTCAAATATAAAATTAGGTGTTTGCAATTAATAGAGGAGACACACCACCTACACAAACCTTAAGGTTGGTCCGCAGCATAAAAACTTAAATGAAAATAATAATATTATTATAGAATAAATTTAATAAAAATAATTATAATATTAAAATAAAATTTATAAAATTATAAATTAAATAAATTAAGAAATTAAATTTTTTAATACATAAACGAAAAAAATAATAAATAATTAGATAAATGTACAAAGAAAATATTTTAGTATATTTATGAATGATATTAAAGGAATGAGCATAGTAAATGTTGTTAATATATATATATTACTACATTTTAATGATCAAATAAATACAAAAATATTTAAAATTATTCTAACTATTATTCTTATTATTATTAATTAAATCTGAACTAAAGTTCTTGTTTTGTAGTCTTCTCTTTCGGAGAAATTATTTTGGAATATATTATTACACGATATTCTATGTTAATAAAACTTAAAATTAATATAATTTTTTTTAAATAATAAATATTTAATATTTAGTTAAAAAACAATTAAATTAATCAAATATAATAAAAAAAAGTAATAATAAATAACACCACTCTCTTTAGTATGTACCTATTACTTTAATTCAGAGTTGAAATTTCCTAGAAGTTTTGGTGTGTAAAGTAACAGCGAACATAATTGATTGGGGTCCTAATATATATATAGGCCATTATATATGAACATATGAAAAATTGTGGAATATTACAAAAATAGACAACAAAATAAAAAAATAATGGTAAAAGAGCCACTATAACTTTTTAAATTAAGGTTTACTACACACATGCGTTTTTCATTAGCGGAAGTCTGAACTCATAGGGCCGCTTAAGTATGTACAAAGCAAAAGGAAAAACGAAAATATATGTAATACTATCAAATAAATTAACGAATCTATTATATAATATATATATATCATTAGGGTTTATGTCATAATCCTTATGATTTATTTAATTATATAATATAATTCTTTTATATATAGAGTTTTATTTTTAAATATATAAGAAAGAAAAAGAAAAATTTTAAGACAAAAAATATTTTATTAAAAAAACATGTATTATATGTTTTTTTTTTCGATGTAAATAATATATATATTTTAAATAAATCAAAAATGAAAACTTATAAATGAACGTGTGATATATGAATATTTTAGTCAATTACAACTTAATTAGCTACAAATAGTTATGCATGTCACTGTCCCTACACTCCTACCTATTCAAAATAAGCAGTAAATAAGAATTTAAATAAAGTAATTATTATATTATAATTTATATGTTAAAAAATAATTGAATATTTATTATTAAAATCTATATCATGTTTATCCTTTAACGTACGTTTTTGTTAATTATAATTTTAAACATAAATAATGATATATATCACTATTTAATCGAATAAAATTAACTAATGTTATAAAAATTTATGAGAAATACTTAAAAAGCCAAATGTAGGTGAGGATTGTCTCTGAGCGACTTTTTTCTCTTACATATTTTATTTAAGTTAACTCTGAATATCGGTAGAATTTAACTTCTTTTTTCGTAAAATAAAACAACTTAAATTTATAACAAAAAAAATATCATAATAATATTAAATATTTTAATTTATTTGAGTTTAATATTAAACAAATTTAATAATTGATTAGAATTTAATTTAAATGGTATTAAATATTAAATTTTTTATTATAATTTTTTTTATATTAAAAACATATAAATTGAATATAAAAATATTATTTTTATGATTATAAGTTTTAAAAGTAGGTTTTTTTTTCAAACAAAAAAAATGAAAGAATATATTTTAATGCCAGAAAAAGAAAGGGATTTTGGGTCAATGGATTCCCCCCGGTGAAGCGTTGTTTCTTCCTCTGCAGTTCTGCTAATAATAGATCGAAGTGTACTTTAACAGAACAAAAACAGCTAAATTGGAGGGCAACAATCAACAATCCGTGGCACGTGATTTTCACGTGTTTTACATATCTAGCAATATATTAGTGGTAGCCTTCATCACCACTGCATTAGGCCTTGGAAATCTGTTTGGTGCATAGCGTAGAATCTAGCTTTAGATAACATAGTTTGGCTTGGATGATAAGGTTTTGTGGTTAGATGAGGCCCCAAACAATAAAGACCACCACTATTGTTGCTTGGATTTATATGGAATTTTGTGCATTCACATGTCCACAAATTGTTGGACGAGGCAAATTATCTATTAATTTCCAAGATGTTATAATTTATGTACAAATTATTATTTAGATCTCGTGATGTAATCGAGTATATTATTAAGTCACAAAATAAAGCTATTTTAATCACTGTTACGAGAGAGTTGTTATTAATTATTTGTGGATATATATATTTTCATCGATAACATTGTTTTTTCTCTATATATTTTATTAAGTATTTATTTATTTTTAAATAAATGATACTAATTTTAATTTAATTAATATAAAATTTCATAAAATATAAATAATCTCTTCTACTACAAAGCATGTAAATTAGATTTAGAGATGTTTTATATATCTGAGGTTATAAAAACTATAATTATGGATGCCAAATAACAATTGCCTTAAGAACTGGCAGGATGTGTATTAAACATTCTCATTGTATATATGTGTGCAGTGAAAAAAATTTAATCATGCATATTTTAATATATTAAATATAAAATATAAATTTCATATAACGAGTTATAATTTAACAAAATGAAATAGATTTAAATATATTAAAATTTTAAAATTTAAGTTTTATTTACGGATATATGAGTTTTTTTTAAAATTTTATTTTTCAAACAAAAAATACAAGAATAATTAAATCAATAAAATAAAAATATATGAAATCATTGTACATTAAAAAATTAATTTTGTTTTAAATTAAAAGAAGATTAATCCGTTACTAATTTTTAAATTTTATAAAAAGAGTTCTTACCATTTTTTAAGATTTTTTTTTTTTTGAAAAAATTTAAATTGAATTGATAAAATCTTGATAGCAGAGTCCTAATGCAAAGTATTTTTGCCAAATAATTACACCCATTAAATTAGTTTTATCCAATTATCAAGATTCTCTTTTTCATATTTCCTTCAAAAACTATGCCTATAACGAAACACACCTATGTAAATTAGCTAGCTTTTTTTTCCATGTTCTTTAACCGGAACAATCAAGTCTTTACATTCTATTCTCTTCTTATACCATAGTAAACAAAACACCTTTTAAGAATTAATTAAAAAAAATAAAATTAAGAAAACAGTTAAGAATGTTAAGTAAAGAAACATAGTCCAAGATTGAAAACAAAATAATAAAAAAATTCATTCAAAATCGGCAAAGATAGATCCCAATATCAACCCATATATGAAGGTATGAAATCAAAGACAATTGATTAAAATGGAGGGACTGATTTCGACGATTTAAACAAAAAAGGCAATAAACCATGAAATTGAAAGACTAAGGTTTCGTTTCAATGAAATTAACTTCAAAAACATATTTACAAATTTATTATATTTTTTTTCTAGATCTGTATCTGTATTTTAGTTTTTATTAATTTTGATGCTACTTAAGTCAAAGTGGATGTAAAAGCATGCACTGATATTTTAATAATTATGTATGAGAAAGGTAAAATAATCACGTTGTGCCCAAAATGCTTGTAGTTCTATTGGGCTTCATATCTATACTAATCCAATGAGCCGGACTTTTAACCATAGTTCACGCGTAATTTGGTGGCTTAACGGGGGAATTATAGTAATTGACTTCAGACTATCTATACCCTTTCTCACACTCTTAGGTTACGCCGTCCAATTTGTGTCTATTCTTCTCCTCTCGATTGAGGGTAGACTTTTTGTGAGACAAAGAGTGTAGACTCCCAATAGTTTTCAATGCCTAAAAAAAAAATTCATGTGAAGTTTTTATATTTGGGGTATTTGTTGGTTCTTCGATCATCCATTTAAAAGTGTAGTTAATATGTACACAATATATGAAATAAGTTGTTGAAACATTTAAAATTTTATGTATTTATAATTATGCTCGTAATATTTTGTGTAATGATAAAAATATGATCTATTTATAATTATTTTTTAATTTTTAATATAATTATATCATGTGCATTTGACGTGTATTTTTTTGAAGATATTAGGAAAGAATGATATATTTGAGTGGTTATAAACATGTATCATTTTAAAATTATATATTTGGATAGTTATAAACATGTACCATTTTAATGCATGTAATATAATCATGTTAAAAAAAATAAATGGTGATTATTTATTAGATATGTTTTTATAATTAAATATAACATTATGAGCATAATTTTAATTACATGAACTTTTTATATATTTTTTTTAACTCACCTTATACCTTATAGGTTATAAACATAAAATATAATTAACTCTTTAGTAAATTTATCACACAAAAAAAAACTAAAATAACAACCTAGAAGAAGATTTTGACGTGTCCGGTGACTAGTATAGTTTTTAAAAAAAATATGTAAATAATAATAATATTGTCGGTTAGAATGGTTTAAAGAATATGATTATTTGGTAAAATGTTTTGTTGTTACCATTTGTTATAATAATATGGTACAATATTAACGGCTCTTAACTTTTACACTATTTTTTACATTCTTATTTTAAGAATGAGATTTATAAGTAACTTAAGAAAAAAATTGTGTATACACAAACAATTACTTAGCCAAACATATTTTAAGTACTAAAAGAACAACACTTAAAATAATTATTAAATTAATATTAATTTAATAGAAAAATAGTATCATTTTTATCAAAATAAATATTATAATTAAACCATCAAAAAATTCTATACTATTATTATCTAAAATTACCACAAATGATGTGGACATCTATCTATAATTATTAACATAATTGTTATTAATCGTACTCACATAATCTAAATTAGGGGTGATAACTTTTTATTCGGGAACACGAATATGAAATAACTAAAAGATATTTGAGTGGAAATTAGTTGCTAATTTGTTTATACATTCAAAACTAAAATTCTTTCTTAATATTATTAAATAAAAATAGGATAAATAGAATTACAGATTATTTTATTCTTATTTCATACTATTATCAGTAATGGCAATAATGATTGCTGTATAGTGTTTCGATAAATATTTTATAAAGGTAGTATGTTTCCAAAATCATTTCAATCAAAAATGAATTTCTCAAACAACCATCAAAGGGCTTATATAATATAAGCACATTTAAATTTACTATCAGCCCAATTAAAAAGATATTCAAATGGGCTAAAAAATATATTCATCTTTAAAATGCCCAAAGATGACATAATCTCACTTTTCTCCTTATATATGAAAAGGTTGGGCAGAAATGTATTCTTGTAATCTACCTACTCGAATTATAATTGTTATATTGTTTGAGATAATACAATATAAATTATTTTATAATTATAATTAATATAATAAATATTTATCGATTAAAATAATAAAATTAATTTTTTTAGCATATAATTGTGGTATGAATTATGATAATACCACGTCATATAATAAATAAACTTTTTAAAATATAAAGAATCTTCTTATAATTAGTTACTTAGTTCCCCCTGTTAATGGTTATTGAAAGAGGTCTTGGAGGGTGTATGAAGGGGCATAATAGATTTGTTCATCGCATAACTATCGATAACATTCTTGTGATTTGTATTTTTATTAAAAAATATCCCAATCTATTAAAAATATTAAAATTAACCTTTAATTTTATTGAAAGTTAAAGAGCTATTCAGTAGTATTTTTATAATATCTATCAAATGATACTTTGATGTTAAACTAAAATTTTAATTTATCTAATATTTTAATATTAAATAATTAATAATATTAAACTAATAAAATAAAATTAAAATTAAAAACAATAAAAATTAGAAATATATACAATGAATAAAATTATTGTTTTATTTATACAAATCACATGTAGTAAAGTGGTTCTTATTTTTTTTAAAATGGTTTGGGTTCACTTTTAATTAAATTTAATAACATATAATCAAAGAATTAATGATAAAAGTACATAATAATTTCAATTTTATTATAATTTTAATATTTATAATGAAATTAATAATAAAATTAACAAATTCGACTCATTTATAAAATTATAGAAATTTGAGAATAAATTTTAAGAAATTAATGTTTATAATTGACTTAGATTATATTATAATATAATCATTTCTAATAAATTATTTAATTATTATGAAATCATATTTTATTGCTTGAATCTGGTAAGTAACTTTTTAATTATGATAAGTATAACAATGAATTTAACTAATTAAAGATAAAAGGATATTCTTGTTAATTTTAAAATTTATATACAATATGGTTTGTACACAACAAAAAAATATATATTGCCATAATAACTCTATCATCATTTATTGCAATCTCAACATTGCTATTCTTTCTCTTTCATTATTTATTATTGGTGCATGCAACTAGAGAAACAACGAGAGCAATTGTAATTATGAATATAGATTCGATACATTATATAAATTAAAGGGAAACTCGTGATCAAATTTACAAAAAAAATTATAATGTATTTTAAGTTAGACATTGTATAATTAAAAAAATTTAAATCATTTACACGTTACACATGTTTTTTTCACATTACACGGGCGTATAATTTTATTTTATTTTTTGAAAATCTCAATTACATAATAGGTCTAATTCAAATAATATTGTGAATTTTTAAAAAATTAAGTGAAGTTTAAAAAATATATATATTTAGCATAGAGAATGTTAAAAATAGAAATTCAATGTGTAAAAGGAATTATTTTTTGTACTTAAGGTAAACATTAAAACATGTATAATATTGAGCAGGGATTGATAGCTTTGTAAACTCAAAATTGAATTATTAAGTGTTTGGAAAAAATAGTTCATGCTAGTTAGTGTCAAGAATTATTTAGAATTCAAAATGCATTTGCAATACAATTATACAAATTATTTTGCTGCAAATTTTTTTTAATCACAAATTTTTTTATGGTTGCAAATTACTTGAGTTTTTTTATTCCCACTATTAATCGTATTATTTTCCTTCAGAAGCTAGAACATGCTAAAAAGAAAAAAAAAGGTTGGAGAAAGTTTAAACAGCACTTCTATGAGATGACTTCAGAGCAGAAGATTGGTATCCACCCCCAACCGACCTACCCCTCTCCCTCCAAACGAAAATAAAATAAAAAATCAACACATTGGTTCTTCTTGACGTTAAATTGTTAATTACGTTCACCATCTTATAATTATTACCTTTTCATTTTCAAAATATCGAATATATATAATAATTAAATTGTTTTACAGATAAATGCTAGTTTATCTAGTAATTTTACGGTAAGTATAATTATTTTTATTTCAAGTCATAATTTCTAATTACATTAATTATAAATATAATTAATTAATTTTTAATTATATTATTATTTTATTTTATATTTTTTATTAAGTTTTTGTTTTTTTTAATTATATTAACTTTAAATTTTATTGGTACGAAATAACACCTTATCACATACTTAATAAGTGATGAATAATTTATCATCAAATAATGTTATTTATTATTTTTAGAGTATATTTTTCGCAAATTTATACTACTATTAGAGAGAACATGTTACATTTGAAATTAAAAACATATGAAAGCTGCTTCTCAACTTCTAATAGAGTAAGATCTCAAGTTTAGTTTCCTTCTGGAACAAAATGCATTACTCTGCCATAAATTTCCCTATCGAAAGTAGGCAAACATTACCAACTTTCGCTTTCGCTAGCTTTTTTCTTTCTTTTTCTTCAAGAACATGATCTTTATCTCTACTCTTGGTTGTTGTATATGAAGTTGTCGAGTATCTTCTAATATCCCCCTTCACTTGCTATGTACGTGCCCTTTGTAATATTAACATTAATTTTCAAATACCCTCCAATCCAACCATAATATTACACTTGCAACCATTCTCTTCATTATTCGTATTAGCACAAATAGACTACGATATGAATTTCCCATTCACTTTGTACTAAAGCATTCATTGAAGGGTGTCTCAATTGTCTGTTTCACATATTAATACAATCTGTTATTTCAATTCTTAGACATAGCAATAATTAGAGCCTTGTATTATATTTTAGGAAAAGTCGACTATGCCATTCGGTACTTTGGTTTCAGCATGGAACAAACGAAGGAGAAGCAAGTCTCATGATCAAACAGACCCTTGTATGTTCTGCCTGGCTACAACACAAGTACACAACCATTGTTTATAGATTCTGAATATCACTAATCTAACCTTTTAATTACTTAAATTTCAGGGGTTTATAAGCCTATGGAGCATTGGAAGATTGAAGATCAAACTCCAAGACCAACAAAAAGGCACCACAGATCATCAGTCTTCACACTCAAGGAAATGGAAGAAGCTACATCCTCATTCAGTGACCATAACTTTCTTGGTAAAGGAGGATTTGGTCGAGTATACCGGGGAACTTTGCGCTCAGGAGAGGTATTCACAGAGCATAAAATTCTTCGTAACCATATTTTTTATTAGTATTCCTCTAAAGCTAAAACCAATTGAAAACTTAGTTGATTTGAAATATGATTTTCGAAATTTAAAGGTTGTAGCAATTAAGAAAATGGAGCTGCCATCGTTTAGAGAAGCCGATGGAGAAAGGGAATTTCGAGTTGAAGTTGATATCCTGAGCAGAATTGATCACCCAAATTTGGTATCTTTGATAGGCTACTGTGCTGATGGGAAACATAGGTTTCTGGTATATGAATATATGCAAAAAGGAAATCTGCAAGATCACTTAAATGGTTAGTTTTCCAAGCAGATCTAATCATGTTTCCAAATCTGTATAGCTTCATATGTATAACGTATTCTTGTGTAACTCTATTTCCAGGAATTGGGGAATCAAAAATGGATTGGCCTCAGAGGCTTAAAGTGGCACTAGGAGCAGCAAAGGGACTTGCTTATCTCCATTCAACTTCTGCAGTTGGTATTCCCATTGTGCACAGAGATTTTAAATCAACAAATGTACTTTTAGATAACAACTTTGAAGCAAAGGTAACAACTTACTTCCATTAGCATTTAATTTACTTCATTCCATTGTGAAACAATGTTTATATAAGAAAGATAAATCCAGCTTAACTGTCTCTTTTTCTAATAGATATCTGATTTTGGACTTGCCAAGTTCATGCCAGAAGGTCAGGAGATCTATGTCACAGCTAGAGTGCTTGGCACATTCGGTTATTTTGATCCCGAGTATACATCAGTATGCAATCTACGAATTTATTCTCTTTTCTGTACCGTTATATTTCGAATGACATTGATAAAAAAACTCTCTTTTTGGCAACAGACTGGTAAGCTTACGTTACAGAGTGATGTATATGCATTTGGAGTAGTCCTTTTAGAACTTCTAACTGGCCGTAGAGCTGTGGATCTGAACCAGGGACCAAATGACCAAAACTTGGTATTGCAGGTCAATTAGAAGGAACATTTTTGGTTTTGTAGTTTCAATAAGTTCAACCAAAAAAGAGTATTTGATGTTTAATCTCAGGTGTTTCAGGTAAAGAACATATTGAATGAAAAGAAGAAGCTTCGTAAAGTGATAGATACAGATATGAGTCCAAGTTCATACACAATGGAGTCTATAGCCATGTTTGCAAATCTGGCATCACGATGTGTGCGAACTGAGAGTAGTGAAAGGCCTATAATGGAAGAATGCATAAAAGAACTCCAGTTGATTATCTATACAAACTCAAAAGGCTTGGGACTGGCTAATACACTTGCTATGCATACCTTTAGAAAGATTTCATAAAATACAAACTATTTGGTTATGCACACTCTTAGAGTGGTCTAATAACACACATTTCCCAACTAGCTTGGGACAACTGTTTATAACATAATAAATATTACACCCTCACCTCTTCAGTAATAAATTATTCAATTTTGGAGCTTTATGAACCAATGATTTTAACAGTGAGAATTAAAGGATTTGTTTTGGAATGTTAACCGTGAATTGTGCTGCTATATATACAAATGTTGAATTCAGAGGTAAGTTATAAATTGTAATTAGTATTACTTATTTTCTCTTTTTGGGATGTAATAAAGATCACTAGTGGTGTTCCACCATTTATAATGTGGAACGAAAAAAAATCTACTAAAGATCTAGCAAATCCCTCTAAAATTCTGTTTTTATCCTTTTGATATGTGCATAAATACTGCAAGCATGCTAAAGCAAAAATAGTAAAATGAAGTGTCCTACAAATCATTTTATTTTACAAATGAATCATTTTAATCATTTTTCTTTTAAGCAACTCAACTAAGTCACTTTATCTTTTTTAAAAATCAATTTTACTTTAACTCATATTATTATATTTAAATTAGAAAAAATATTTAAATAATAAAAACATCGTTAAAAATAAACTAATCACGATTTTTATTTTTTAACAATTTTTTTTACACAGATCCATGCAACTTCATAAAGTTTATTTTTTTTATTAAAAAATTTATATATAATATGAGATATTTATAAACATGTGATAATTATGTTAAAAATAATATTTAAAAAAATGTTAGAAAATGAAATGAATTAATTGACTTCCAACAACGTTCCTTTCGTATTTTTTTATAATTTAAATATAATAATATAAATTAAAATAAATTTACCTCTTTTTAAAAACAAAAAAAAACAAAGTGACTTAAAATGATCTACTCAAAAAGAAAGTAATTAAAGTGACCTATTTGCAAAAGAAAATGACTTATGATGTAATTCATCCCGCATAATTTATAACATTGTAGTCTCCTTTGGTTCGCAGGGAAGTAAATAAAAATAAAAGTTAAAAAAAATCTATGCATATCTTAGTTTTCAAATGTTACATAAATGAACCAAAGATAGAGCAGGTTTTCTAGTTTTCATTCTTCATGCATTAAATGACAAAAATCATAAATGAACTTATGAACTTTACAAGCTTAATTAGACTTTAAAATTACTGTTATAATTCACACTACAATTTGAATTTTATTGTTAGTATGGAATATGTATTACATTAATTATAAACATCAAATGCATAAAAAGTACAGACAAACTATTATATAAGTCTGGTAGTATACATAAGAGAAGCTGATAATATGTAACTGGTGACTAAAGTCTAAAGATCACATGGTGAAAGAACATAACAGACATGCCTGAGGAAATAACCTGGAATTTTCTTTTTTTTCTTTTTTTAAATCTTCCGGCGAAGATAATAGATACAAGCAAAAATCTCTGAACAGATCGACTTTGAATTCAAAATCCAACCAATATGGATGACGATTGCCACCTCATTACTCTGTCTTGAAGCCAAAAAGAAAATTATATAAAATAAAGATAGTATATACAATGATACCATTTGAAAAAGTAAGCCTCAAGTACAAACTCATATGCAGTAAACATTTTAGGAAATTAACTGGAATTGCATTGTTAAAGACAATCTAGCACTTGAACGAAGTAGATTGACAACTCACAAGCATTTGAGAGAGAATTCAGAGCGAAGATCAAAGGAAGGAGACAACAAACTGGACCAGTAAAAGTAATGTGACTACCATACTTCTCACGAAACATGTCGTGGATCCATTAATGACTTCGATTCCTCAGCAGAAGCAGACAAATCTGGTTTTGATGGAGCACTTAAGACTAAGATTTCTTTGCACATCAAGTGTTTGCGCCTCTGCAACAACAACAAAATCAGAATGCTATCTGTCTTGATGATGCGGTAACCTGCTTTTGTATACATATTGAGTGGAATTGTATCAATCATTCTGCAGTGCAGGTACACCTCCCTTGAGGAACTCATCTTGTAAATTAGTTCCTCGCTTGCCTTTAGAAGATGCCGGCCAATGCCCCTCCTGTAAGTTTCCCAAACATAAAAGATCAGCCTCATCCAAGATAATGGAAAAGAAACACTACAAGTGGCCCTTCCCTGACTAATATTACAGAGCATGATTGTAACTTGTTATGTCCTGTGTGAAATAGTAGTCAAAACCTCGTATATGTTCATGCAATTCTACTTGATGTCTTAAATTAAAGTCAACACACCTGTTTTTCCTGTAATTTGATAAATATTTGTCAATGTTCTTTAATTTTGTAGCATATTGCTACCGTCCCACTTATGCTTATTGATGTGTAAAGAAGGAATAAAAACGGAGGTGGGAAGTTGACATATGATATATCAACCATTTTACATAAACATTAGTAAAACAAAAAGGAGTTAGATTAAGATAAGTTTTAATAAAAAGAGAAAATTCTTCATTAAATATAAAAGCAAACAAGTACCCAACAAAATAAATTATCCGAGGAAGAAAAGCTAGATTCAGAAGTTGAAAAAATAAGAAGCTAACCTCCGAAGTGGCTGCTTCACAGTCATGTTGCATATATAAGGAGAATTCTTGGGAGGAGTAGGAGTTGGAGGAGAAGCATTAGCACCCCTCTCGTCAAAGCAAACCTCTACAGTTCCCGCCAACTGCTCGGCCTCTTCTTCTTCTTTTTCTTCTCTGTCTTCTTCCTCAGCGAACTGCTTCTTTCTTTTTATATAAAAACCGATTAGCGTCACTGCGTGAGGCATTAAATCCCTTCTCTCAATCAAGTACTGCTTCACCAAAAACCTCAGTAGAGAAATATACCCAGAAGGCAAAAGCATGGACTCTACAAAGGATTCAGCGAGCACCCCAACAGTATCATCCATCTCTGCTGTTCTCATCATTCGAACCCTTAACGACCCATATTCCAATTCCTGAGAGTAGATAAAACTTTCCAGGAATTTGAGCTTATCAAGCTCTTCATTGCTCAAAAACCTACCTGTTCTATATGGGTCTTCAATGTATGAAGAGACATTTGAATTGGTAGTGGCTTCAGAAGGCAAAGTAGAAGACGAAGAAGAGTGGGAGGACGAAGATGATGAAGATTTGAAGGTGCAACGGTCGTATTTGCAGAAAACTGAAATTGGGTGTCTTAGTCTAGGAGTTGATGGAAGAACTGGAAGCTTTCGATTGAATATGAAGGAGGAGTTGGAGTAGAAATTGTAGTTATGGTGGTGAAGATGGTTATCCGGATCAACAGAGAGAGAGACAGAGACCGTAGAAGCCATGAAACTGAAAACGTGAAGGTAGTTGTGGATGTCGTCGACTTGATCTGATCATTATTCAATTTTTGCCATCACTCGCGTTCTTCCTTATTGCCGTCAGTTGGGCGTTTAGCCCAATACTGTTCTCAAATAACACCAGCTGGGCTAAAAATTATTTACAGGCCCCACAAAAAAGGGCTATCACCCAAATTATATTTTTTAACTGCGACGGTCCAAATTAAAGTATTATGGATACACAATAATTTCAGCTGCCACTGGTTTTTGGAGAATGAGATTAAGATAGTGGGCATTTATATTTAATATCAAAAAATAATAAAAATAATACGTTTAATTAAACGATATTTTAAAAAATATATATATATATTAAAATAATATTATATCTGTTAATGTATATCTAATAACTGATTAATATATATATGTTAATATATATATTTGTTAATATATATCTATTTATTTTAATTATATCTAGTTTACTTATAATTTTTATATAAAGACACAATGTATATTCTTTTAAATATAAAATAAAATAATTATTAAATATTTTTAACATGATATCAAAATCATTACTCTTACCTTTCTATTAGCAGCCTTTGTCTTTTATGATGATACTCCACCCTTATAGTTTTCATTGTCACAATTGCCGCTGCAACCATTCACCGTTCAACCTCCGACGTTTTTCAGCCGTTGTTCTTAAGTTCTGACATACGGTCGTCATTATTGAGGAGTCTCACACCACACAAACCACTATAATCACCGTCGTCGCCGTGCATACTGCTTTGAAAATCTTTTTGTAGATACCATTGTGATCGACTCAACCAAATCTACACAATCGTGGAAGTATTGCAACCATCGGAGTCTGCACGCTCCCTCACGTGCTGCTCAAAGGAACTACACGTCTTTCTCATGCGTCGCCAACTGAAACGAAACGTCGTCGTGCATCCTAGTCCAACCACATTTCTATAGATACCACGGTGATCAGCTCGTCCGGATCTATACAACACAACCATGGAAGTCTTGCAATGAACGGAGGCCGCACGTGCCACCAACATAAAACACATGTCACATTCACGCTCCTCACACGCCATACTCTATTTCGGTGATGTCATTAGGGCACATACATAGGGCTGATGTCACCATTACCTTTTGTTGACGTCACTATTGACCGTGGTTTCGTGTCGCTGTTGGCCGTGGTTTCGTGTCGCTGTTGGCCGTTGACTTTTTTACACATGAGGTCCTCTCTACCCAGTTTTTGCAATCCGATTTTGCATATTGTGTTCCTAAATGGATAAAATTATGTTTTTCTTTCTTGCCCCATCAATACTATTTTGGAGGGGATGAAAAATTATTTATCATGGTCTCAAGCTATGCGTAGTTTTCTTAAGAATCGTATGCTCTGGCATTACTGTATTGGTACAATTATAATTTCTGTCAAATAAGTAAGTGAAGAAGATGCTACCTTCCTTGGTCGCATAATTGAATGGGATAGTCACAACCATAATGATCCTCACATGGATTTGGAATACTTTCATTCCTTCCATCTTTAATCTATTGGGTAGCTTTGATGATGCCAAATCAGCATGGGATATGTTAGCCAAAAAGTACTCCACTACTCACGGATCCATGAAATTCAGTTAGTAGTTAAATTGCATCAACTTCGACAGGAACCAGGGCAATCCATCAATGACTACTATGATCAGCTTCGCTTCGCTTGCTTTGGGACCAAATTAACCTGTGTGATCCAATTTGGGCATGCTCAACGGATGTTCATCAATATGCTACAGTTAGGAATGAATTTCGTCTCTATGAGTTCCTGATGTCACTTCACAAGGAATTTGAGCCCATCCGAGGTTAGCTTCTTAATCATTGTCCTCCTCCCTCTCTTGATACTGCTGTAAACGAGTTGGTTAGAGAAGAAGCTCGGCTTGCAACCCTTCAAGTCAAGAATAAGTTCAATGTTTTGGCTATTACTTCTTCTACTCCTACCATTGAGCAACCTCAGCAATCAGGTGATTCCTCTAGCTCTAACAATCGTCGTAGGCAGAGCAACAAAAGGATCTGTAATTACTGCAAGCGTCATGGCCACACCATTGAGACTTGTTACCGTCGCAACAAATGTACTGTTGTTGTTGCTAATATTGAGCCTACTCCGCTTATGCCTTCCAGTTCAACAGAGTTCCAGTCTTCTGAATCCATTATCAACCTCTCCCCCATCAAACTACAAAAGATCATAACTCAGGTTGTTAAAATGGCTGGTAATGTATCTCTTTCCACTACTCTCTCAATTCTGCCCGGTAAGTCTCAAACTTGGCTTTTGATTCTGCATGTTGTAATCACATGACACCTCACTCATCTTTATTCTCCAAACTTGACCCTGCATCACATTCTCTTAATCTCTAACCTCTATGTTTCTCGAGTCTTCCATGTACCTGACCTATCCTATAATTTATGCTCTGTGGGACAATTAGCTGAACTATGATATCGCCTTATTTTTTATTATTATGGGTGTATTGTGTAGGATCCAAGGACAAGGCAAGAGCTTGGGACTAGTCCTAAGGTCGGGCGTATGTTTCCTATGAACAATCTTCATCTTTCACCTATTGTTCCTACCTCTATTGTTGTTACAACTGTTGTAGTTTCTTCCTTACCTTTTCTCGTACTTTTAGCATTCTCGTCTTGGTCATGCCTCATCCACTCGGGTACAACAGTTAGCTTCTAAAGGTCTGTTGGGTTATGTGTCCAAAGACAATTTTGATTGTACTTCATTCGAGTTAGGAAAACAATCAGTTTTATCTTTCAATAATAGTGAATTTATTTCTAATAATATTTTTGAATTAATTTATTATAATGTTTAGGAACCTTCTTTTGTTACTAGTATTGTTAGATCTCAATATTTTATTGTTTTTATTGAGATTATTTTTATTATAGTTGTATCTTTTCAATAAAATCTCGTTCTTGTAGAAGATTCGACGATGTCGAAGGTTTGATGACCATCTTCAAATTTGTGAAGTTTATAAAAAAAATTAGATTCTTTTCGACTTACAAATTAATTATACATTTTAATTACAATTTTTTACTTTATACAAATTTACATACTATTTGTATATATTTATGTAATATTATAAAATTATTTATATTTTTATAACATTTTGATATTAGGTTTCTTAATATATATTTTTCATTTTTATATACCGTATAAAATTTTGCTTAAATTTTATACTATTTATTTTAGAAAAATATGTACAAATTTTATATATAATTTAATATATTTTATACATTTACAAAATAAATCCAATATGGCATTTTCAAATTAAAAATGTTTCTTATTGGTGTTCTATGAATTATACATAAATATGTAAGATTTACTTAAATGTTATTTTGTAAGTTATACATAATTTTATAAAATTTATATTAAATTTATATTAATTTATAAAAAAATTTAAATTATTACGTTAAATAAATAAATTAATTTAAAATAAATAAATTTCATATTAAATATATATTACTCGAAATATACAATTTTATATTTTATGTTTATTATATAAAATGTACATAATGTGTACATAATTACGTAAGCTTTATAGAATAAATTTTGGGTATATAATTTTTGAATTAAAAATATTAAACGAACAGTAATATTTTTCTGTTCTATGATTATTTTGAAAGTTTTGTAGAATAGTATAAAATTTTATATATATTACAAAAATGTTATAAAAATATACAATTATTTTATAATACTTATAAAATATAAAAAAAATAATTATAAATTTTACATATTCATTAACGGTGGTCATCGAATCTCCGAAAAGATCGCGGTAGTAGCCGTCGAACCTTCATTAAGGTCTTCAACAGTGATCATATATAGTAGTAGTTGGAAGTTTGATAGTTATAAGTAAAAGTTAAATATAAAGTTATTTTAATATATATATATATATATTTTAATTTTTTTAAATATACTTTTTAATTACTAAAATTATTATTTTTATCGATTATATTATTATATGTAAATAGCGAGACTATTTTATTCTTGATTTTTATCTTCTCGGAAAAACTGACAACTTCTTTAGGAAAATGTTTCAGCACTTACCAGAACTGCCGACATGTTATATTTTTTTCTTTTCTTTTATTTTTTAATATTGTTAAGAGAAACATTTAATCCAATTATAATACTTGGTTGTATAATACATATAATTTCACAATTTTTATCAATTTTACAAATTTTGGTATCATAATTTTTCAAATTAACTCATTAATTTTATTATTATTATTATTATTTAGTTATTTATCTTTTAACTTAACAAATTTAATTCAAAGTCCACTCAATTTATAAATTAAAAAGTTACAAACAAAATATTAAAAAAAACAAATACTTATAATTGACCCACATACACGAGTACAGAAATTGCATTTTGGAAGTCCAAATTATCCTCAGTACTATAATATATGGACTTTTTCTTGCTAAGATCCAGTCAATCCTATGCTAAAACGATGGTTTCAAATATTAGCTCCATGAGATTTTTTTATTTTACACCTTAATCATATTCTTTAAAATCCTTATACTTTAACCATCTTATTAACCACTTTGAAAACTTTTTATTCATTTTTTAATTAACTTTAGTTTTTTAGTTTTTTTTTTGATAAATTTAAATTTAATCGAATTAAATATTAATAGCCAGAAATTAATAGATATTTTAAGACGAAAATATCTTTAAATATTGAAAAAATGTTAAATATCATCAAGTTTTAAAAGGACTAAAATATATAAAAATTTAACACTAAAATAATTAAAATAATCAATATATTTAATTTATAAAAATAAAATATTACCCATTTTTCCATTGGATAAAGACGAATATGAGGAGAAGGAGCCTGGAAAAATAAAAATATAAAAACTTGAAGCCTGATACAACACAGTGCACCGCAACAAAAGTACTAAAAGAAACAAAATTGAAAGTTTGCAAAATGTGAGGAAAGTGATCATCGTAGCAACAGCCAAAGAGTTGAAACATTCTGAGACAATTATAACCCAACTCTTATGTATGCTTCAGATCAGGACACGAAAAACTATGTGCTTCTTTACAACACAAATCAGGAAAACATTTAATAATTGATCTAACATTATAGTCTTTGGCAGCATTGCAATTATGGAAACTCTTCTTACAATTTAATTTCTTACCCAAACATTCAACTATTTCTCTAGGTTCCATCGAAGAAGACTTTTTTCCCAAAACATAATCTTCAAAACCCATCATTTATCTTCCTCTTATGAACCCACCAGCCGAATAGAGAATATAACATTCAGAAGAAATTAGAAAAAGAATCAACATAAGTGAACTTTGTAAATGTATATTGTAAAGATCCAATTTCCTCAAGTTAATTGATCCCATCTCTTATAAACTTGTAGCAATATTTCATTCCATGTGTCTATAGCCCCAGGCAAACACCAATGTACACAATCATTCTGAACCCTCTCTTTAACTCCATTTGCAAATGGAAATGGATGCATATAAGGCCCTGGATGACTATCTGGTCTCATTAAAGATAACTGACTCACGTCTAATGCCTCTATCTTTATTCCCAACTTTTCTTTTGCATTTTCCTTAGCAGCTTCTATTTCTTCAATCTCAACATTCCTCATCTCTGCATCCATTCCTTCCAGAACCTTCTCCCCTTTTCTATAAGGCTTTTTCTTTGAACAAGCACCAGCTTTATCCCATTCACCTTCAAAATGTGCAGGTGAAAAAGTGGTCAAAATTACTTCAATCCCATTATTCCCTTTACCTCCTCGTCTTTCTATTATGGTTTTCAATGTGGTCCTTATTGCTTTTCTTAAAACCTCATAGAACCCAATTTCAGTATGATTCAAACCAATACAGTAATGACAACCAAGAACAGAACCACCCTCATAATAAACTGCAGGGTGTAAAAACCAATGCCCAACTGATAAAACAATCTTGTCCATTTGATCCAAATCAACTGCCCATCTCTCATTTACACGCTCTAAGTACAACATGTTGTGATTGGGACCACCGTTTGATTTTTCAATTCCGTCCACCAGAAAAGGGGACCAATAAACAGAGACGTTGGCGTTATGTGAAGGAAAATGCCACCTACGGAACTTATTATCATCTCCGTTTCGGTAAACAAGATTAGGAACAGAGACCGTAGATAACAAACAGAGGAGGGACTCTAATTGATTCCTAGCCATGGAGTCACCAACAAAAGCTATGTTTTTGTTCTTAATGAGTTGAAGGAAAGTGTTGGGTTCAAACCTTGGTAAATGACATTGCATGGGTTTCCACCTCCAGAAAAGATAACCCAAATCAGGCCTTCCATGGGAAATGCAATTCTGGCCTTCTTTGATTGTACCGCATGTTGTTTCATTATAGAGGGGACCCATTTTGTCGCTGACCCACTTTCCATTAGTATACTCACACAGAGAAGATTTATTAGCACTTTCCTCTTCTACAAAAAAGAACAAGCAAAACCTGGTTAAGAGTGAAAATACATATCACACATACCAACACAAAACCAATTTACCAATATATATATATACGGTATAATATATTTACCCCGAGAAAATGATGAAGAAGAAAAAGGAGGAGGAGAAGAGTGGGTAGTAACGGTTACTAGGTTGGAAGAAGTGAGAGGATCTGTGGATAAGAGAGGAAGGTGGAGAGGATAAAAATAGAGGCGGAAAATTGCAAAAGGAAGAATGAAAAAGATGGCCCAAGGTAAGAACTTTTTGGTGAAAGAATGAGACTGGGTTTTGATTGAATTTGTGGTTGAACCCATATCTTTCACTACTTCTTTCTTGATTTTCCCTGGTTTATCTCCCACCGATTTCTCCGCCTTGCACTGCACTGCACGGCTGAAAGGTAAACACTTCGTTTTTGTTGCTAAAAATTGTATCTGTCTGTGGATGCCGTCGTCGGTGTTTTCAGTCAAATTCGTATAGATGTAAGAGTCATATAGACGTAAGATGTGAGGTTAAATATTATATTAAAAAATCATTTTATTTTAAGTTAAATTAAGTTCATTTAAAATATTAAATATTAAATAATTTTATCTCATCTGATATTTTTGATATATTATTTTTTTATTTTAAATTTTAAGATTTCTAGCTTAATTTTTTATTAAATTTTATTTTATAAAAATATTTTATTTAGTAAATAATCACCCGACATAGCAAGTGGTTGGATCTAAGATGCCCAACGATTTATGTATACGTATAAAATATTCAGAATTCGAACGTTAGTTATTATTATTTATTTTATTTTAATTAATTATAATTTATATAATTAAAGATTAATAATAATATATTAACAACTACGAAAATATATAAAAATTTATTAATTTAAATAAATTAATAAATATTCAATAACTAATAAAAATGACACTAACAATAATTTTTAAAACTTTAAACTTTTAATATATTATTAATAAATTTTATAATAATTATTGAACTTTTAATAACTTACCAAAAAATTAATAAAATTTTATATGTTTTAACAATAATTAATTAGTCATTATTATTTTTTTACATGTAATATATGAAATTATTTATTTTAAATAAAAGATATGTTCTTATTTTAAGGTGAGATAATGTTTTAATTGAAATGATAGAATTTAGTTAAATTTTAAGTGGAATAATAGAGTTTAACTAATTAAAATAGTTAATTTTTGTTGAAAAAATAATTTTATATGTTTTAACAATAATTAATTAGTCATTATAATTTTTTGACATATAATATATTACATTATTTATTTTAAATAAGAAATATGTTCTTATTTTAAGGTGAGATAATGTTTTAATTGAAATGATAGAATTTAGTTAAATTTTAAGTGGAATAATAGAGTTTAACTAATTAAAATAGTTAATTTTTGTTGAAAAAATATTTTGAAACTACATTTATTTTAACATTTATAAGAATTTTGGACCTAAATAATGAGTATTTTATTGGATGTGATGAACAAGTGAACTAGATGTTAAACAAGAGTTATACACAACTATAATATCAGTATAAAAAGAATTGATGGACTTTATTGTTTTATTTATTCATAATATATTTTTTAACCATTAAATAATTATTATATATAGATAATGTCATTATTAAAAATTATTATAATTTTATGATTTTTAATATAAAATTAAATGATTATACTATTATATTTTATATTTTATTAGCCTCTTATCTTACAATAATAATCTATCGGCATACAAGGAGGATAAAAAAGAAAAACTAGTTAAAAAAGTTGGTACTTCACAATCTAATTAGATTTTTTCTTCGTATCGTGTTATTTAAAATTATATATATATTACTAGTCAAGTCAAAACACATAAATATACTAATATATCTCTCCATTTTTAGGCCAACTAATTTGCAATAGCCATAGGTGTTGTGATAATTGTCCACATACAATGTTATAATAATATGTGTGTTGGTGCTTTTCTTTTGTTTATTTATTATGTTATTTTTTATTTTATAGTACAAAGTGGGGAAGTGGCTGGAGGACTATAGTAATTGTTTATTTGTCGGTGTGCTGACTTTTGTCCATATATGATTGCCCTTCTCTCCTGACAATTCAATATAAATTCCCATGCTGTCCTTCTTCTTCAACAGAAGATAAAAACATTTTTATTTTAAGGAAAAAAAGAGCTGGCAGTTTTCATATAACTCACAGCTTTTCATATTCAACTTTTACCATATATTTAGAGAATAAATTAAAATATAATTATACTTTATCATATTATTTTATATAATATTTGATGATAGTTAATATAATATAATTAAATAAAAAATAATAAATATTTTAATATAATAAATTATATTTTAAATATTATTTAATTTATTTTACATAATTTTTTTATATTTTGAAAATTAAAAAATAATTTCAATTTAAAAAAAAAAGAAAAACCCAATACAAATAATTTTTTAATTAAAATTTTAGATATATTAAATAAAGTGTAAAATACAATTTAGATCTATATATATATATACTATATATATATATACTATTGTAACTAAATATCTACTTAATTATATAATTTTTATTTTTTATAATATGGTTTAACTTTACAATCGAATATATAATTATATAAAAATTATACAATTAAAATATTTAATAATGTATAAAAAATATAATTTAGATAGTTAATTCATTCTAAAAATTTTAAAACAAACCTTAATCAATTTAAATAGTTTGTAGGATTCAAAACTTGTTATAAAAATGCGTTTATAGTTCTTTTGTTTAGTGTGTGAAAAGGAGAATAAACTTTAATATTTAGGAAAAAAAATTACAATGGGACTATATGATAAGATTTAAGTAATTATTAATTTTTAAAATAAAAAAGTATATTTTTTATCCTATTCTTATTGTAAAAAGGAACCTGGAATGACAAAGGTGAAAAAAATATATCTTAAAATGACACTTCTATCTTTTTAGCCTCATGTTACTCTCTTTTTTTTGCCTAAGATTTTATTTTTTAATAAAAAATAAAATATATTTTATTAATATCTTCATTAAAAAATACAATAAGAGTATTACATATCAAGATGAAATCAATAAATACATATTTAAAAACTAAAAATCTAAAAAATATCTTTTTTTGCCGAGAATTTGTCTAAGCAATTATCCGTTGTCTTATATTGAGTGGATGCATATATATATAAATAATTTATTTTGATATACAAATGATAAAATTATTCTATTAATTTTATTTTTATTTTTTTAATAAAAATATATACTATTTTCTTATAATATTAGAATAACATGTTTTCATTGAAAATAAATAAACATAATTTTTTGAGAAGATTAAAAAAATTATATATAAAAAACTTATATCATATGATTGAATTGAATATAGATTAGTTAAAAAAAATATTTAATAATTAACACAATTTGATGTTGACAATTAGCAACTTCCATAATTGAGTGATGGATGGATGCTGAAGATGCGAGAAAGACATGACCTATCACCTAAAAGGCCTTTTCGTTTGGTTTGATCTTTTACGTTCTAAAATTCATACATTTAGTTTTTTTTTTTAAATTGCATGATATGTTAAATTTAAAAAATTGAGTGAATAAATTATATTTAAAACAATGTTAAATTTAACTATTGTGATTAAATTTTAACATGATTTTTATATTTAAACTAAATTTATAAATTTAAAAATGAGGAAAACCTGTATTATTCAACCAATAAATAGAGCATTATATCATTTGAAATGCCGAGGAGGGATTTTAGATCTCCTATCTTAGATATTTTAATAGGTATCTTAATCATATCACATTAACTATAAATATTATTCTTAATGTGTAGTTTTTGAAAATTTAGGTATTTTTTCAAATGATGTGTTATTATAAATAATTATGTATTATATTTTTATTTATTTTATTTAAATTTATATAAAATAAATAAGATATTTTAATTAATATTATTTTATTTTTATCTCATTAATAAAAATAAAAATAAGATATATTATAAAAATTAATACATTTAATTATAAATTTTATTGATATTTTATCTAAATTTAAACCAATATTCTAAACGAGATGCTTGTTTGCTGAGAAGAAAAATTACTTTTACGTGTAAGGCTATAAGTTGAGCACGTAATAAGGTTAGGTTAACCTAAAAAACATTATTTTTTATTTCCCTACCTTTCTATATCTTACTTTGGACTGATAATATCGAATCTTACTATTTGTACGTGGTTGAGAGAGACTGAGAGGGGGGTTAATCATTTCAAAACTACGAAGACTTAAAGAACGGCCCGTTTAGTGGAGTTGTTAAAGTTTGCTTGATCAAATTAAGTGGCGTTACATATCTTTCAACCCCACCCAAAAAAAAGATATCAACGATATAATTTAATAATGAATAATATATATATATAAATATCTAATAATACTTAATAGTTTACATATCTAAATTATTAAAATTTTCTCGATATAATTATCAATTAATTATATTATCAATTGAATCTAATCTATCATGTATTTTTCTTTTAAGTAAACTATACATCATGTAGTAATTAGTCTAATCACACTCTCGTATCAATTAAATTGCATACGAATCATTAATTCTATCAATTTTGAATCACATATATTAAAATCATAAATCTCTTCCTATAAACTATATATATTATTTAATAAAAATAAATAATTAAATAATTCTCTCAAATCTATTTAATTATTTGTATAGATTAATTGTTAGTCAAATAATTTATAGCATAAAAATTAAATTAAATAATATAATTAAATTATAATTATAATTGGATCAAAATATTAGATCATCAAATGGTAAAAATTATGTTCATAAGACCCCAAAATTAATAAATTAACTAGATATAATTTTGTTTATAAAACTCATATTTTTCACAAAACAAAACATAAAATTTGATAAAGAAAAAAGAATAAAAAAAATACAATTATTCTCTTGAATTGTAATACCAATCTCTTATTAAATTTTCACCAAAATTGTATCTCTTTTTTTGAATTTTCTATATTTTTCTCTATTCTTAACTCCAAAAATTGATAAAAAATATGTTAATTATGGCTCATTAGGATTTATGTGTGATTAGAGAGTTAAATATAACAAAGGTGGAATATAGATCGTCAGATCAGATTCAAATCAAGGACTGAGATGAAAAAAAGAAAATTAACATCATTGGCAAATAAAAAGATGATATGTGGCATGTGAACTTTAGTGGGTGATTTAGAGCGCGACGCATGGTAAAGGAGATTGGTCTTGGTCAATGAAAGTTGGGTCAACAACACGTGACACAACGTGATTGTAGTTACGAATGGTGTGTCACACAAATAGTAGGAATGGACGAATCAAGTGATGATGCGTGGTGAGAGCGTAAACCAATCGACAAACTCAAAATGAATGCCTTGTTAACACGTGGCATGCACTACATCACTAGAACACACATCGTTGTGTTATTTACTATATTCTCTTGAGTGGTGTTCACGTGTTTTGCTCTGTCATCATTGTTACTTGTGTGATATCTACGTGACAACTTTTGATTGATCATGCGTTAAAAACTCATAAAAATTTCAAAAAAAATATTTCCACCCCTTTTTACTATAAGGTTCATATTTTAATATTTTTAATTCCGAAAATACTATTTATTGAATAAAATAAATAAATATTAAGTAAAATAGTGAACTGATTACTCTACTTTCATAATCATCATTATGGTTTATAGGGTACATAGAGTTATTTTGTAATGAAACGAATAAAGATATACGAAAAAAGACATAAAATAATATATTTTTTCATAAATATAAAATAATACTCATATAAATTAGTTTTTTCTTCTTCAAAATTTGACCATTGTTTAACCTTTTTAAAATTCAATTGGATTACAAAAAAATTCAATCCAATCTGATCCAATAGGATCAAATTTTTTAATTTAAATTAATTAATCATATTATTTGCTTATCCTTAACTACAAACACAATCAACTTATTTATGATTGGTATTCAAATTATTTAGTTCTATTATTTATTTGATTTTATCCTCAAATATAAGGTTATATGCTTTGATAATTTTATATTAGTTAAAAATCCGACACGATCTTTCTAATTTTATTTTTTACATAAAGTGATAAAAAATAATCTTAATTGTTTAATTTGACCGATCATAATTAAATGTATTTCAACTAGCCATAGTTTGGTTGGTCGATGATCTCACTTACTAGAGGTGAGTTGAACACATGTCTAATTGAACTACATGGTTGTTCGACTGGCTAAAGTTTGATCAATTGGTGATTAGAACATACATCTCATATGATTATTGTATTTATAAGATTTACTATATAAATATATAGGTTAATTTGATATAAACTACTATTTGTCAAAGTCAATGTATAGTGAGAACTAATTTGGACCCATATCCAACTAAATCTATAGTTATCCAACATGTTAATTTTTGTTCGATTGATAACTCTACTCATTGGAACAGAGTTAGATACGTGTTTAACTAAACTAGACATTTGTTCAATTAATCAGATTTTGATTAATCGGTAACCATAGTAGTCGAAATCAAATTAAACACGTGATTAATTGACCAAATTTTAATTAACATGTGACCTCAATTGTCAATTAATATGTATTTAAATAATTAATTATACATATTTTCTCTGTATTTGTTTATATACTTAATTGAATAATTATCCAATTATGTTATATAAAATTGGATACATGTATTCAAAAAAAGGTATTTAATTTTTAGTTAGATATATATTCAACTCTATTGTGTCGAGTTACACATATGTATAACTGTATATTTATTAAATATATAATAAAAATAATAACAAAATTATAAATTGAGAAACCAATATAAAATATAAATAGTAATAAAAGATCGTAAAATCTTATTTTTCTCCTATATATTTTATTTAATTTTTTCTAATATTCAAAAACCAATGTTATTCGATTTAGCTCAATAATTTTTGGAAAAGAAATTCACTCTAACATTTTTTCCCTTTTTTTTATTTAAAAAAATTAGAGGTTATTTTTTCACCTAAAATAAATAGTTTTTAATTTAAGTCTATGTTTTTAAATAAAATAAGAGTAATAGTTTAAAAGCACTAGATAAAAATTTGATTTAGAAAAACAATAAATAAACAAAGACATTTATTTTTTATTTTTTTTATCCAATTCTAAAATCAAAATAAAAGAAGAAATTAGTAAAAGATTAACCATTTATTGTTTCCTTAGGAAAGTTATTAATTAAAAAAATATATTATTTTATTTATTTTTCAATGCAAAATAAAATACATGAAAAAATAGCCAAAAAAATATGATTCATTTATTTATTTCTTCTTCATTTTTTTTAAAAAGATACATTTTTTTAATATAAAAGAATCAATATATTGGGGAGATTAAAATTTAGATTCATAAGAGTACAATGGAGTCATTAAATAATAATATATTTGATCATTAAATCACATACACTATTGTTATTTATTTGTTTCCTTAGTACTAACGGGAACTTTATAAAAGAAATGTCACGTCCTGTGTTTTTTTTTTTGTGATTTTTAATTGATTTTTTGTCTTAATTTCACTTTGAAAAAAAAAAGCAAACAATTTACACAAAAGAGGTTTTAATGGCTAGTATATCTTTGTCATTATTTTCCTTTTTAAAAATTATTTTTTAAAATAGACTTATACATGTTTTCACCTCTTTTCTTTGTGTGTATTATATTTATTAAAAATTCATTTTTTATAATTGAATGATATTGATTTCAAAAAATCAATTATTTTTGATCCAACTAAACATAATAATATTTTGATATTTAAAAAATTAATTGAATTAAATATTACAATAATTAATGATGCATTTTATCTAATATATTTGTATATATATGAAAATTTAAATCACACTTCAAGTAATTTTAAAGAAAAATATTTTTTTTTCAAAAAAATGGTATATATTACCTTTAATATTTTAATAAAAAGTTAAATCATCTTTAAAATAACAATGTATGCTTTTATAATAAATATCTACGTGTAAATCACCTGAATTTAAGTAACTCTAGTGACACCATGGTCGTGACTATTAGTGGTCTAATTAATGCATTTTTCATTGGCATATTTATATTTCCCTTGCATAATCTAGGAAAGGTCGAGCAAATTTAATCTGAAATGTCACCTATTAGTGAGTACTGAAAAGTGCATGTGTTGATTTCTAGCAGTTTTTTTTTTCTTGGGCACCATCAAACGTGGCAAAGCCAAAATTAATTAAAAGGACTCTTTTTAGATCAAATTAAACAATTGAGTAAGATCAATCTCGAATTCAGACAAACCTTTATTGATGTATAAATGTCGGTATATAAGTATACAATCTTAAATACAATAATATATTATATACATTTTATTAATATAATTTTATTTTTTATTTTTAATATCATAAAAAATTAAAATAACTTCATTCTTCCACGTCATAGGAATATAAACAATATATAACTTCATTCTATCACATCATAGGAATATAATCAATATTAATGTCCAAGAAAGATATCATGTATAAGTTTAATAGTAAAAATTAATAATTTTAATGTCATTTTGTTACTATCACATCATCTTATTTTAAACGCTCAAAAGCGTTCTAAAATCTTATTTTAACTTCTAACATTAAATAGGTAGAATTTCACCTTGTTATTACATCTAAACATAAAAATTTATTAGTATCAATCTTCTCTTACTCCGCACAATCCTTAAATTTTAACAACCTTGAAGTGATACTTTAATATATTTAACAACTTCTCTTATCTTACTTGTGCTTGAATCATATTCTTTCAAGCTCTCTCTCACAACCAAATTTAGAATATGAGCTTCACACCTCATATGCATATGTTGACCATCTAATATTGCATCACCTCATTTGTTCACTTTTTTACGCAAGTAAGAAACTAATGTATTATTTGAACTAACATTATCCACAGTAATAGTAAATATCTTATCAATTCCTCAATCTAATAAGCATTGTTTAATTTCTTTCCCAAAGATATCACCTTTATGACTAGGAACTACACAAAAATTTAAGATTTTTTTTGGAGTTTTCAATTATCATTGATGAAGTGAGCAGTGAGATACATATAATTCAAATTTTGAGCAGAAGTCCATGTGTCAGTAGTTAAACAAACTCTTTGAAATGATTTAGAGAAAAATTCTTTTAATTTATCTTTTTCCTTTAAGAAAAGACTCAAACAATCTTGTGCAACACTAGTATGAGAAGGAACTTGGAACATTTGTTTCAAAACTCTACTATACTTATTAAATCCTTCATTCTCAACATGACTAAATAATAATTCATCAACTATAATCATTTCTGTAAGTGCAAGCCTACAAGCCTCAATACTAAATGTGTGTGCAACAAGTACACCTTCTTTATTGTTTGTGACATTTTCAAAAGCTAAAGTTTTTTGCTTCTTCTCATATTTAGCAGAAAATAATTTACATAGCATAACAATATGAACATTTAAGTTTGATGTACCAGACTTGTTGGATATATACACATACTATCTTGAACAATATTTACATCTCGCCTTGCGATCTAAGCCTTCATCCATTATATCAAAATGTTTCCAGGCAAAAGAGGGAGGTTTAGAAAACTTTCGCTTACCTTTTCCATCATAGCTATCTATAGAAGGTTTAGGTTTGTCATTCAATTGTAGATCTTTAGTTTCTGGTAGAGCATTTTGTGGATTCTTATATTGATTTTCAACATCATGGGTAGCACTTGCACTTCTGGTGGTTGCAAATGGACTATCCTTAGTAGAGGTATTTTTTCCATCTAAGATAAAGTGAGATATAATCAACTTAATGCAATAAACACAATGTGTAGAAAAGCATTTGTTATAAAAATGCTATCAGATAAATAAAATAACAAAAACATCAGATATTACACAGGGAACAAGACAACAGATGTTAACAAATAACATCTGTTTACTTTAAAATCAAAAACATAATTCATCATAAACTTATGAATTATCAAAAGCTTTGAATGCCATGAATGAAAAAAATCTACACTTAGACAAACAATGATATCATAAAAAACCACATACATACATAAAGTGGAAAAGATATGATAATGCCATGAATGAAAAAATCTGCACTTAGACAAGCAAATCATCATGTTCCTCCTATAGATTCAATATAATGCTTCCTTTTCGTTAGAATTCTGAAAATAAAAATACATTAATTGAAGGAAGAGATATGATAATACAAATTACCTACTGATGAATTATATTAAACTACTATATATTTCTAATGAGTTCTTTCAATTTTTCATGGAACTTATTGACCAATTACCAACATATCAATACTTAATAAAATAAATTAACCCTTTTCGCCATTAATATGTGCAAAGCTTTACTAAAATACAAGTTACCTACCGATGAATTATATTAAACTACTATATATCTCTAAGGAGTTCTCATACTGATATAACATAGTAAATAGAACAAATTTTTCAGGCCTCATCAAATTAAATTATCAGAATGTGAACCCTCTAACCAAAAATATATGCTTAGATAAAATCATATTTGTAGATTTACAGAATGTAAAGAAACAGATTTTCAGATTTGCAGATTTTCAGAATGTAAAGAAACAGATTTACAGATTTATAGATTTATAGATTTTCAGAATGTAAAGAAACAAATTTATATATTTCTAGAATGTAAAGAAGTAGATTTACAACCAAAATAATACAATTTTCCATATATCATAGAAGAACAAAATAAATAATGAAAAGTAAAAGTAGAACCATATATTACACAGGAAACAAGAGTCACAACTCACAGGGAACCAGATTGATGTAGAACAAAGAACGGAGAAAGGGTCGATGACAACGATACACGTAGTGGGAGAGAGCAAAAGGTAAAGCGACAGAGGAGAGGAGACTGGAGACTAGAAACTGAAGAGCAACAAGCCAACAAGCCATAGAGAATTCAAAATTCTTAGCTGCGCGATGAAAATGGAAAGGAAACCTTAATCAAGCTGCGCGAAAGAAAACATACGGCGACGAAAACCTAAATATATATATATATATATTATTTATGTTTATATATTTATTTTAATAAATATAAATAAATATAATTAATTTCGATCGGATCGAATAAGATCATATAAATCATAATAAAATTCGTCATCCGATCCAATAATCGGATCAAAACCTTTAAAAAATTAACGGATCAAATCGAGTTAATCGAATTGTTTACACAACCTTATATAAAACGACGTAAAACACTTCCTACCTTATATATGAACTTAATTACTGATGCACATTAAATGACAAAAGGGAGAAATGATTCTCTTTGTACGGTTTCATATAAAAATTTATCTATTATAATTCATCAATATAGGAATGTAACTCTGATAAATAAATTATTTTAATATTTATTAATTGTGCTTATAAATTTTTATAATTTTTTTATTGAAATATTATTGTTTAAATATTTTTATTAATTTTTTAAAAACATTTTTATATTAAAATTCAATTTCATCGGTATTAAAAAATCACATTCTAATTATGTTTTAATCATTTAATAAAAATATAATATTTCAATAAAAAAATATTAAAATAATATAATTTATATTTCATCAATTTTATTTTCACTAAAATAATATTTTTAATCTAATTAATAAACTTTATTACGATTAATAAATATTAACAATAATAAATACTCAGTTTATTTAAAAACGTATTTAATTTTTATTTTTATTTATAATTGTTTAAAAAAATTAAATATGTTTGTAAAAATTAAAAATTATTAATAATTTACATTAAATATTTTTCATTAGTAATTGAAAATATCATAATTAGTATTTTTTTATTATATATGTATTATATTTGTATATACCGATTAATGAAAAATATTTTCGTTTCTATGTATGTTAAAACTTTTAGAAAAATATTAATACTTTTGAGTTAAACAAATATTATATACGATAATAATTTTTACATATAATAGTAAATAAAAAATAATTTTTTTCGACAATAAAATTTTGTTATTGAATATGTCAATTATATAAAAATTATAATCTATTAGTAAACTTTTCATTTCTCAATCCATACAAATAAATAAATAAAAAATACACAATAAATAAATCTAGATATATAGATTATTTATTTAGAAATAAAATTTATTAATTATATCACACATATTAAAAGAGAAAGAGATTAAAGATAAACTTTTGATACCAAACAATAATACTTGATGTAATTTAAATTTGTGGCTTAAAATAAATGATGTTAAGTTTTATCAATCATATATTAAGCAAATCATACTAAAAATAAATTATGTTTAGTTTTAGGGACTAATATATCTCCATTATTAACTATTTATATTGAATTTATTATTTACATCTTATTTTATTACTAAAATAAAATATATATTAAATTATTTTTGTAACATAGTTTTTTAAATTAAAATGAATCATATTTGTATTTATATATTTGTAAATATTTTTGGTATTTTTATATTAAAATAAATTTATTACATATGTATGCATGATTTAAAAAACGGGTTAAGAAATTTTTTTTTGTCTATATCTTCTAAAGTATATATTTAATTTTTTTAAATTTATTAAAATATATACTTTAATTCCCGTCCCTTATAATATGCATATAAGATTCTCTATTTTTTTGTTTTTAAATTTCAATAAATTAGTAATAGAAAATGTAGATAATGGGATAAAGTAGAGATAAAAAATTCTCCGAGTTGCAGGAGTATAAGCTCGTTCAACTATAATCTGGCCCGTCCAATATTCCAAGTCAATAAGCCCAAATTATAGCCTTCATTTGGGCCGACACCAATCCAAACAGGCTACTGTTATTTTTCTCGCGCCACCAACTCGCGCTAAAACGAAGTAAGAAAGGTCTAGGGCAGGGAATCACAGAACAGAGAACAAAAGGGCATGGCCATGGATGGTATCAACGTTGAGGAATTGGACATCGGTTGCTTACTCTCCATAAAGACTACTTTGGGCGACCAGTTTCACGGCCAAGTTATCACCTTTGATCGGCCCTCCAATATTCTCGTTCTTCATATCCTCTTGTTTGTTTGTTTATTTATTTATTTTTTAAATCTATTGCTAAACCCTAAAATTCACCTTTATGTTTCACTCTAATTTGAACTCTTTTTTTTTAATTTCCTTAACTGTTGGATTTTGGTAATGGGTGGTGCACAAGATGGTTTGAAACCAGGGTCTTGCCGTAACATTAGGATACTGAAGGCGAATTATATAAAGGAGTTCTCGTACCTGGGTCAAGGGGAGGATACACTTGATCTGAAGAAGTGTTACCTCGACCTTAATAGTCTACGAGCCAGAGAAGAATTAGCTATTCGGTAATTCGATATGATATACCTATTGTAGCATTTTCATGATTTTAAATCACACTCCTTTTTTGTGAGTTTTCTTAATTTGTTTGGGATTATATGACGAGATTAATTGCAGACAAGCAGAGGCCGAGGCCGAGAGAATAGGTGTGGGTGTTACAAGCGAAGCACAGAGCATTTTTGATGCATTGTCTAAGACGTAAGTGCTTCTGCGCTATACTAAGACTTTTATCTGTACAACTTTACTTCATATGGATGCAAGAAACAATTTTGTATTTGCTAATTGTAGATTTATTGTTACTGCGAGGCTGTTTGGTAAAAACTGCTCTTTTGGAACTGTGTTTTGCATATATTCATTGCGCAGCTGTAAATCAACAAATTCTCATTAAATCTAACACTCTGCGAATCCATGTTTCCTTGCTGATTTTCTGTTGCATTCGAATCTTGTATGGAAAAATATAACATTGGTGATATGTTGTAAATTTCATAACTATTTATGTTGTGTTTGGAATCTAGATTTTATCATGGAAAGGAAAAAAAATGTAGGATGGAAAATAGAATTTGCACATTTGGAGCATGGAAATGAGTAAAAACAAATACAAATTTCAGGTAAAAGCCATAGAAAATGCAACCGAGGAAAATTCCCTGCAATTTTTCTATACAAATCGGGCAGAATTCAGATTTCACATGGGAAAGTTGAGGCGTTGTAAACCACCACCTTCGTAAATTTTAGTTTTAGGCGTTGTTCACTTTTTTTCTTTATACACTTTTTAACAATAAAAATATCTAATTATTTAGTCAAGTTAAACAATATTATTATCAAAGGTCAGCCTCCAATGTGCTTATTGGATAAATATTTAGTTCACATATGATTTTTATATTAAGTTCTTTAAAAATACTGAGAATATTATATTCATTGTTTGTACCGCGCCTAACTTAACGGATGGTACAAGGCATCTCGGGATATCCACGTGGGGTCCTTGACAAGTGGTTATTTTGTCACTGATATCAGGACACGTGTTTGTTTCGCTTTCCCTAACTCTCGAATCCAGGACCTAGTCTTTAAGTAGATCTTGGAAGCAAGCTGGTACAATCTGGATTACTGGTCCATATGATACCAGCTTGTTTTCCAAGGTCTACTTAAGGGTTAACTCTTGGGTTCAAGAGCTGCGTAGAGCGAAACAAACACATGTTAGGGTATGGCCGTCCTACTAGTCAGGAACTAGTTTGAGCATCAATGTTGGAACTCCTTGAGCCTCACGTGGATATCCCGAGATGTCTTGTGCCTTTCGCTGAGCTAGGCGCGGTACAAACATTCATTATTAAGTTAATTTTTTTTACTGAAAACAGTCGTTTAAAATGTCGTTAGTATGATTTATTTTAAAAATTAAAATAATAATAAAATTGAGTTTTGTATTTTGTCTTGGAAAATTAATAACAAACCAAATACTGGATTTTTTTTTTAATTTTCTCTCTCCTATTTTTTCTCCCTCTCATTTCCCCCAACACTTTATTTCCTTATAAAATCGGAAAACCAAGCATACCCTTAGTGTTTGGCTTGTATTAATTCCTACATCAGTAAATTCATATTTGCAAATTGATAGATAAAGTCATTGAAAATCTATTCATCTGCCATATATTTTCTCTAACTCAACGGCATTGGTAAATATCAGGCTTCCAGTGCACTGGGATAAGACCGTCATAGTTGTGATGAACGAGGTTCGTGTATGCAGTCCGTATCTTTCTGAATCTGTTACTGGAGGGACTGCTGCTGCCAATGAACGGGTGAAGAAAGTGGTAACACCTTTAATGCAATCTAGTTTTAGATTTGGACCAAATTTATTTTAGGGGAAATTAATAAGAGTCTTACATGGATATCATTGCGTTTTATTAACATGCTTTTTCTCTCTAGATTGATTTCGAAAGAAAGAAGCTGCAATCTCGCAGCAGTAGCCAGATGCCAGTAGCAGCTGCCTAAATGTCATCGGGTGGATTGCTAAGGGAGAATGCCTTGATAGAGAAATTGTGACGGGTATGTTACCGATAATCAGCTTTATTTGAGAGAAATATATATACCATCTTCTACAACATTTAAATGGCTAAGGTAATGGATTAATTTGATATTTACATGCTACTCAACCTGCAGCTATTCTTTCACTAGCAACCCGAAGCTCGTACATACTAGAGGAAAATAGTGGCTCATAGTTGTGTGCCACTAATCCAGTCGAGTCCAGCAATAATCCCCTTTCTTGGCAAAATTTTTTTTTAGCAACGTTTGCAATAATCTGATGTCTTAATTTTAGTCATAATTTTTTAATAGCATTTATGGTCATTGGATCTTTGTTTATTCTTTTCATTTAATTTTTTTGTTTATTCTTTTCATTTAATTTTTTTGTTTATTATTGTGTGTTCCGATGTTTTCTATTCATTTGTCTGCCATATATGATAAATTTTTCACTGTTATAGGGGCTAAAAGGTAATTTATATTGTCTATGACTATGTTGTGATTTTGTGAACTTTTTGTTGTTGTTGTTGTTGCCGATGATTTAACATTTCTGTTGGTGCAAGGAGCTCAAACAATAGGAGGAACCAATAATTCCTCAATGGGAATTTGGACACAACCATTAGAAGAATTCTAGCAATAGAGCTGGGAAATATTGTGATCAATCCAGCATGTGTTTTTTAGAGACATCTGTGTCAATGATAAGAAATCTTTGGGAACTTTAGTCTGCCTCTTACAATTCCAGAATTAGTCGATAAAATGACTACATAAGCTTTGGTTTACACAGTCACTTTATGTTTTTCCTATTAAAGTTACTCCTAAAGTCACTACTCAAAATACTTCATTTTTAAGGAAAGGCAATTGACAAATTGTGCATCCTTGAATGTATGGGCTCGTTGGTGTAGCCGTTTAGGTACTGCCTTAGTCTCATTGCCAATTCAACCGAGTGGCTGGGGACTTGTGCAATCGCTTTTATCAGATTCTATACCGGATAGGGAGAGGAGGAGAGAAGTTCTAGCTTATTTAGGCTTAAAATTTTCTTTTGTTTGCCTTAGATTGTTGTCATTGAAAGGGGCGTAGCTGATCATGACAAGGACAGGCACAACCACAAACAGCCAATTAAAGAAAATGGAAAAGGCAAAACAGATTTGATTGATCAAGGAAGACTCATAGTTATGATGGATAGGATTGTGGGGGTGCTTGATCTTGGATTCCTAGGATTGGTGTCTGTCTTGTTTTTGATTGACATGAAAGTTAAGCCACATACTTAGAAGATCACCCAATAACCATGTCCCACATTAGTGGTCATTAGTCAAAGATAATTCTGCAGTTGTGCTTTTGCAAGTTTCTTGAATGCAATCCTTTTTTTTAAAAATACATTTTGGGGGCCTAAAAGAATGCTAAGCAGATTGTTGGCAAGTTTCTTGAATACAAATTTTTGACAATAATAATTATTGATAGTTATTTCAAAATAACAATAGTAACAATAATATGGTTATCTGTTCCTTTTTTAATATTTTTTTTATGTTAGGAATTTTGTTCTCATAAAAAAATTATATTAAAATGATTAATCTCTTAAAAAAAATTATTTTTAGATTTGATAGTTTGCCTCTTTATGAGGCAAATCTTCATTCCAAAACATAGCCTTTATCACTTGTTATCCTCCAAGCTGGATGAAAAAAAAAATAAATATTAAATATTCCTCCTCCAGATTTGGTTGATGTATTTTCTTTACACATAGTTTTAGGAAAAATAAGTGACGACTTTGTGGTGGGGTCAGGTACAAAGTAATAAAATCTCAAATTTGAAGTTAGTTTTTGAGTGAAATAAGTTTACTTTTGGCTTATAGTAACTGGAATGATAATGTCAATAATTTATAATATTTATTTTTATTAAATTTTTTAAACAAATATAGTAATATTAATATTCTTTTAATTAAATTTTATTTCTATTATCATTACATTTTTATTCTAAGAATAAAACATAATACAAGTTCAGTAGGCATAACTGAAAGCTCGAATCATTCTTCTAGCCGATGGATAATGAGGAATATAATACTGTATAGTTAATCTGAAGAAATGGATATGGAATATAATTGGATATGTATCAATTATTTTGGTAAAAATATCTCAGTAACTATTATTCAGAAAACGAGTCTCAAAATTTTGGTACCAATTTAACTACATTCATATATTAGTTTAGATAGTTTCAAAGTGGAGCATTTTATATGCCAATGCAGAACAGATTTATTTTACTAATATTTGAACAATGCTTCTATTTTTCAAAAATATACAAATATTAAATTATTATGTATAAGTTTCAATTGCTTTTGCATTATTATCAACTCCTCAATGATCCTAAAACATTCTAAAACATAATTTCGCTCATAATTTTTAAAATTTTCTACCAAACTATAATTAGGTTTCTCCAAATCTCTTTCTAATAACTTTTTTTTTTACTTATTATTATTATTATCCCAATTCTATATAAGTTTAATCATTTAGTATAGAATAAATAAGTTCAAAGTTGAGAGTATAGAATAAATAAGTTCAAAGTTGAGAGAAACTCTCCCTCTAATTTCAAACTAATTAATAATTCTATCATGACATCACCATTAACCATGAAGTGTCCTTCTGTTCCGAAAAGTTTTGCGAATTGGACATTAGATACAGTAAATTGAAGTTTTGTCGTTTCTCGAGTCTACAATTTTGAACATCTTCAGATGCTAAGATTAAAAATTACATAATAATTAATGCGTCAAAAATAACTATCGGTTGTTATTATTATTTTTTTAATTTATAATTATATATCATACAACAACTTCTTGTATTTATATATATATTTAAGAATAATGTTTGGGTGTGTCTGTACAGGAATTCTCTTGAATCATGAGTAGGACGTGTCTCTGTACAGACAGCTGAGTACCCAAGTGTCAAGCAAAGCCTTCCAAGTAAGAACACCGAGACAAAACGGATGTTAATTGTGTTTGCACTATTGCTTGGATAACACTTCTAAAAGAAAAAAAGGACAAGTCACTGGTCCAGTAAAGATTCAACAAAACCCATTTATCTTTTCTTTTTCTTTTTTAATTCTCTCAGCTCTTTTGTATTTGATGTTTTTCCCCGGCCTCTTATTTTAAAAATCTCAACTTTTTTTTTGACTGAAGTTTAAAAATCGTAACTTCGCTGCATTGGGTGTGTGCAAGAGAATTCCTTTGGTCTCACTACTCTTAACACTTTATTAATGATATAAAATGAGAGAGGTTTTTGTTTAATTCATAATAAAATTTATTATATTTAAAAATTTATTCCATCTTGTATTATTTACATTTATAATGGAATGAGATAACATTTGTGTAAAAGAACATGATATATCCCATTTGTTCTAATGATTTCTAGAGAGATAAATAATTTTTTATTTTTTTTAAAATAGAAATAAATAAAAAAAATAATAATGAAAGAAATACACTAAGCTTTATATAATAGTTTGTGTTAAAAGTATAATTTGGTTTGTTTTTATATTCTTATTTTTAAATTATTAATTATCTATTTAATTTATTTTTAATTATTTTTAATTTTATTTTTAAGAAAGATGCCTCAATCTTTATAGTTAGAGTGATAAATAAAAACATTTTGAATTAAAAAGTTAATAAAAATATTATGATTATGATTCATTTAGTATATTATTAGAAAACATTAAAATTCTAGTTTTTAAAAAAATTTATAAATTGTAATTTTAAATTTTTTATAAAAATTTATGATTATTTTATTAATAATTATTTTCAATTTTTAAAGATTATTTAAGATTATGCATATTATTTAAAAAAGAAAATAAATGTCATATTATTAAATGAAGTCTACATAATGTTTGTTAAAAAAAGAAAAAAAGAATAAGATTATTGAAAAAAATGTTATATTACTAGAGAAAATCTTAAAATATTTTTTGAAAAACCCTATGTTATTACCGGTAAAAGTATATGTACATTATCTGCAAAAAAAAAATAAATTCAAATTGTTCAAGAAAAGAAGCATCTTAATTTATTTTTAAAATAAATTAATAGCAAAATAAAATAAGGGAAAAAATTAAAGTTTAACTTATATGATAATTTATATCATATTTAGGTTGTGATGGGATGTAATGGCTTTTAAATATAGTAAATTATAATTAAGTATAGAATCATTAAGAATAAATTAAGTAGGTAGGAATGTTATGAGGTGGTTATTCTATTTTACATCTTACTCTTTACTTCCAAAAGAGTTGTTTTAGTGGTTAATGTTGGGAATTTTTACTTTTGAGGTTTAAATTATATGTATTCGTTGAAAATATAGAAGACTGGAAATGGTAAAGATCACAGTGCAGATGCTTTATTACAAACTTTATCTTTGCGTGGTCGAAGAAAAGAAACAAAACACACATTAAATATAATAATATTATAGAGAGAAGAGATAAAGGATTCTTTGGCTTTTTTTCTACATCTTCATACTCACTTTATGTTACTTGGCCTCCAAGTGCGGCCTTGGGAAATAAAACCAACCGTTTTTACAGTACATATTACACTGCATTTACGCGCTTCCAAGGTTCTTCTTCAGCTTTAGCAGTTCTTAGAATAAGAGTTTAAGAAAATTTCCTTTCAAAGCCTCTGCTCTGACTTTACTATTTTGCCTTCTTTAGTTTAGAGTGAGTTATCTTCTCATCCTTTATTTTTTTAATTTTTAGCTTCTGTAATCAACCTTGCTACATGTACATTAACTGAGTTTTAATCTAGTTGGTATTGTGGATTTGTGTTACTTTTTTTTTGGGGGGGGAGGGGGGATTGAGACATCTGGGTTTTCGTAAAGTACATATATATTTTCTTCTTCTTCTTCTTCTTCACATTTTTGCCATCTTTAAAATTTTTGGGAACATTGGTCTTTTCACGAAATTCAGAGTATTGTACTTTGTAAAATTAATAAAGCTTCTGGGTATTAGAGAAGGAAGAAGAGGAAGAAGAACAAGTATGGCTGGGGGAGGAGCTGCACCACCACCAAAGCAGGAGGAGCTTCAGCCTCATCCAGTGAGAGATCAACTGCCCAATGTTTCTTACTGCATTACCAGTCCTCCTCCATGGCGTGAGTTCATATCTAAACTACATTGTTCCTCATTTATCACCATCTTTTCAATTTTAGAAATTACCTTGTAAATCTAGAGTCAAGTCTTTCTGTTTTGATAAATTAAATGATTAATTTTACCACACTTGTCGTTAAACTGGCATCTCTTTTTCTTCTTTTACTTTCATGGCACATTGCCTATCTGTTGACTTTTATTGTATTTGTGATTCCATATGGTCACTGTTTGTCTTAAAGCCAACGTTGGTAAGGGATTTTGATAAATGCAACATATTCTACTTATTCTGTATTTAATAGTCTGATTAATTGACATTCCTTATCAATCTCCTCATACATAATTTTGCAACTTCCTTTAATGCAGCTGAAGCTATCCTACTAGGGTTTCAGCATTACCTGGTTATGCTTGGAACAACTGTTCTCATCCCAAGCTCTTTGGTTCCCCAGATGGGAGGAGGAAATGTGAGCCATTACAAGTCTTTATTTTTCACCGCCAAGCAAACTTTTCTGATTAATGTTTATCATCTGTAATATTCTTCATTCTTTAAACTAGTTTGTTGTGAAAAATTGTAGGAGGAGAAAGCAAAGGTTATTCAAACCATACTTTTCATTGCTGGATTAAACACGTTGTTTCAAACATTGTTTGGGACTCGTTTGCCTGCAGTTATCGGAGCGTCTTACACATATGTGCCAACAACCATTTCAATTGTTTTGGCTGGAAGATACAGTGACATTGTAGATCCCCGGGAGGTACTTCCAATCGATTATCTTCTATTTTGTTCAATTTCTTGTCTTTTATCTCAAAATAACTTCATTAATATTTTTTTGTGGGGTTTTGTGTAGAAATTTGAGAGGATAATGCGCGGAACACAGGGTGCCCTTATTGTTGCCTCAACTCTTCAGATTGTTCTTGGCTTCAGCGGTCTTTGGCGTAATGTGGCTAGGTTTATAAATAAACTTCCTTTTTATTGACTTTCAACATGCGATTCATTTGTGATGCATGCCTGTGGTAGTTTTGCTTTCACAAGCTTTTGGTTTTGGTTGTGAATAAAAATGCTTTAGTCAGTCCCTCATACTGAACGACTTCATTCTCTGTTTTGCTTGTTCAGTGAAAATATGGTCTTGTATCTTTTAAGTAAGCACTTGAATTGTTCAAAATCAGCTTATTAAATCTCTCACTTCTAATTGGTAGTTTGCATATAATTACTGAACTGATTATTTTCTTTTACTGTTACCATGCCTTTCAAACTTGTCACAATCAATTTCATATCAATTTGAACTTGTACAGGTTCCTGAGTCCATTGTCTGCAGTTCCACTTGTAGCTCTGTCAGGCTTTGGGCTATACGAGCTTGGTTTTCCTGTGGTATAAACCTATATGTTACTTTCACTTTGAAGAAGTTGTGCAAAAAAGAGGAGAAAAAATTCCATTCTCCGTTATTCTATTTGTATTTGCTGTGTTTGAGACAATGACTTTTGATGTCCAGCTTGCTAAATGTGTGGAGATTGGGTTGCCTCAAGTCATCCTTCTAGTGATATTCTCACAAGTATTTTTTTGCCCCTTTTGGCAGCTTTCGAATGAAACTTTTTTGAGCAATTATCACCTCTGATTACTGTTCACTAATCTTAATGGATTCTTGCAGTACATACCTCATTTAATACATGGGGAGAGGCACGTGTTTGATCGCTTTGCTGTTATATTCTCTGTGGCCATTGTGTGGGTTTATGCTCATTTGCTCACTGTGGGAGGGACTTACAAGAATGCAGCACATAAAACTCAAATAAGTTGTAGAACTGACCGTGCTGGCATTATTGGTGGTGCTCCATGGTAAGGTTTTTCTGCCTTCTTTGTTTGTAACCAAATTCGACTCTATCCTTAATATGAAATCATTAACTAGAGTTTTTTTACTTCTAGTCATTAGTTTTAATATGCAGCTAGTGTGATTTTTAATGACTTTAGAGAATACATCCACAGTTTTTGCATTCATGCTCAGAATGTTAGAAGTCAGCACAATACGTTTAACATTTTGGTGCAAGACGATCTGTTTGAAAAGGTCAAGAAAATATGTTGGGAGAGAATTAGGATACATATTTAATAGAAATCAGGAGAGGGATTAAGAGAAAAAGTGTTGAGAATTTGGAGCAAGAGAACGAGAAGTCACAGATTAATATAATGAGATTTGTTGTATGTCTAGAGATTACATCACAGAGAAATGTTTTGGCCCTAAACTCTCACTAGATCGTTAATATTAATACTTCATTATATTAAAAATTCAACTAATTATCTAATTGATTCTCCACTTCACAGGATAAGAGTCCCATACCCCTTTCAATGGGGAGCTCCTAGTTTTGATGCTGGGGAAACTTTTGCAATGATGGCTGCCTCATTTGTTGCACTTGTAGAGGTATGTGTTTTAGATAAGTTATAAATTGGAGATTCCTAAAATGTGCTTTCCACTTATTAAATCTGTATTGAACAGTCCACTGGTGCATTTATAGCCGTCTCAAGACATGCAAGTGCAACTCCACTACCTCCTTCGGTTCTTAGCCGTGGTGTTGGTTGGCAGGTAACAAAGTTTACAATTGATTGTCTCACATTTTCACAATTGAGCAACTTGAACCAAATTAATTGCAACTCAAAGATATTAAGTTTTCACAATTGAGCTACCATAGACTATCTTCGCATGTGTCATTTATATGTTTGGCTTTGTTCAGTGATCTTTCCATCCCAAATAGTCAGTTCTTTTGTTTTAGGTGTGACTGACTGGTTGGCTCTGTATCCATCGTTAATCATTATCATTTTCTTTTCATCTAATACGGTCTTCTTTTTTCTTGATATAGGGAGTTGGCATTTTGCTATCTGGTCTTTTTGGGACTGCGAGTGGTGCATCTGTATCTGTGTAAGATTTTTCTTAACATTATATTCAACTTAAGATGCGAGATAGGTTTTCCCTTACATGGCTAAAAATTATCCATGTTATCTCTAGTGAAAATGCTGGGTTGTTGGCGTTGACACGTGTTGGCAGCCGAAGAGTCGTCCAGATTTCTGCTGGATTCATGATATTCTTTTCTATACTAGGCAAGTGATATATTCTTGCATTTGTTATGTTTTCCTTTATCTTTCAACCAAAACATGTATGTTAAATGCACATTGCATTTCAGGGAAATTTGGAGCCGTCTTTGCTTCAATTCCGGCACCTATCATTGCAGCTTTGTATTGCATTTTCTTTGCCTATGTTGGTATGTAACCATGTATTGTGAAATGATCACACACGTTTTGCTTTCAAATCTAAGTAGCAGTATATTGAATGCTGTTCTATGTAACTCCAAAATGAGCAGGTTCAGCAGGACTTAGCTTCCTTCAGTTTTGCAACTTAAACAGTTTTAGGACAAAGTTCATCCTAGGTTTTTCAATCTTCATGGGCTTATCAATACCACAATATTTCAACGAGTACACAGCTGTTAATGGATATGGTCCAGTCCACACTGGATCAAGATGGGTATTGACCAACATGTCGTCTATCTTCAAAAGATATTCACCCTTAGTTGAAAAGGATCTAACTGAGTTAATTATCTTTCATTTACTTTGTGTAGTTCAATGATATGATCAACGTGCCTTTCTCATCAGAAGCATTTGTAGCGGGATTTTTGGCAGTGTTCCTTGATGTAACTCTGTACCGAAAAGACAGTGCAACGCGTAGAGATCGAGGCATGCACTGGTGGGACAGATTCCAGTCATTTAAGACAGACACAAGAAGTCAAGAATTCTATTCTCTGCCTTTCAACCTCAACAAGTTTTTCCCATCAGTGTAACCTCTGGCTCTGGGACTATGTTATACTTTTGAAGATGGAAGATATAAGTCAAAATGCTGTTCCAATATCTCTTTGTGGCCGAGCCATTGGTGGTTTGATCTTTCTTTTATTTTCACCTTTGACTTTGATTCCATAGACGAACACACCATAAACATTGTAAAATGAAAATCATTTCGTTGCTCAGTATTGAAAATGGTAGGTACATCAGCTGGCTTAGCCTGCCAGTATCGTGCTTCAATTGCATTATTGTATCTTTTTTTACTGTAATGATGCTCTCTGCTTTAAGGCGTTGTGTATTCAAATTAAAGTAAAAGTAGAGATTGGATCTCTGGAAAGAAATAGTCAAGGCATTACTTCAGCAAAATATTCTATTGACTCCGATCATGTAGGCATCAACATATGATATATATAGCCTTTAATTTTGACATGATAAAATGTCAATTCTTGACGTTCAAAATTTGAAACTGCAGTCTGTTCAAAAGGCATGAAAAATTATTGTGGTAACTATTATCAACTCAACAGCTCTTATGCCACTAACTAACAATAGGAATCTATATATATAATAAAAACAAAATTGTAGTATTAGTTATAGTACAATACTCATCTATATGACTCTTATGTTAAGATATTATAAATGAATTATTAGTGTTATTTCTTATAAATTTAAATATGTCATTAATTTATAAAGCATAAAATTCTTATAAAAGTTAAAGTAGTAGGTATGCTATTAAAATGTTATCTTTTTGGTTTAACATATATATAAAAAGTTGTGCTAATCACGAGCTTACTTTTTTTTTCTCATAAGACACTCTTTTTCACAAGTTAAGCCTTAAAACATTAAAATTTAAAATTTTATAAATTTTTCTAACACTATTCTCATTTACCTTTACACAATACACGTATATTCTTACAAGGTGCATTAAATATTCTGAAAAATAATAAATAATAAATTTAATATAAATAAAATCACCGGATTACATGGGCCAGATTTTGGGCTTTTAGCCTGAAATGGATAAGAATGCTTCGTTATTACTTACAGCACTGTTATTTTATTTTGTGTTGTGGGGTTCCATTTATTTTTCTCAATTATCTTTATTTATTTTTAAATTATTTTTTTCGTATAATTCATTCATATTATTAATTTTTTTAATCTGATTTTATTTTTATCTATTAATAGTCTTAAATAGTTATTATATATATATATATATATTACATATTATTCTTTCAAAAAAATATGTAAAACTTATGTATTCTTTCAAAAATATATACATAAATCTCACATATTTTTTCAAAAATATACATGTATAGTGTAGAATTTTTTTCAAAAATATATATATAAAGCTTACATATTCTTATGTTTTATTTGTATTATTTAGATAAAATTCACACTTTTAAACAAATAAAAAAAAACTGATACATGGTTAGTCACGAGACTGAAGACATTTGTTGTTGTGTTCTTTTCCGTACCTAGTAATAAATATTAAAATGAAATAACTTTAATTTTTCCTTAAAAAAAAGAGAGGAAGAAATAAAGATAGAAAAACAAAAAGAAAAAAAGAACCTTATAAACTAAATATAAACTTGGTTCTGGTCTCTGGTACCACTTTTACCATAGACAGTGTATATATGTGTCCCAAAAAAAAACAGAGAGAGGATATATAGCTAAACTATTTGATAGTCAATCATAGCAGTTAGAGCTATTTCTGTTCAGATTTGTAGTATTAAATAATTTTGCACATAATAATTATGAGAGCATATGCCATTATTTTGAGAGATATTATCGAAGAAAGTTATCAAAATGTACTGCCAACCATATACTCATGATATGATCACATATTAAAGAAAATAACATTATACCTCTCCTTTGCAATGATCGATCTTTTAAATAACAAATTATTAATAGATATGAAAGGCAGTGCCCCATATGTAATTAAATCTTTATTGTTATTCAAACATTGATTGTTATCTTTTATCATAAAATTCCTCATTCTTTTAATAATAATAATAATTTTTTTGTGAAATAATTACATTATTCATATACCATAAGACTTATTCACAAGTTTGTTCTTTTAATCTTGCTTTTGTATTACCATATAAGTTGGGGGAGCAATCGGTATATTTGAGGATTTGGTGTTTTTAGGACTTTTTAGATATTAATATTTGTTTTCTTCATTTAATAGATTTTTTGGATGTATTATCGTTTATAGATTATGTTTTTTACATTGTCAATCTCTTAACTTTTTATTTACTTATTTATTATTTATTATCTTATAATAATATATTATTATTTATTTTTATGATCTAAATTAATTCTTGCTTTTAATAGTAAAAATATCAACAATTTTATTATTTTTTATTCATGCTTACAACACGTGATAAGAAATTGAGAACAACACAAACCCAAAAAATGAAAAATAAAACTCGCTGTTTCAATTATAAACCAAGAGTGTTTTAAAAGAAAAGGTACAGACAAACAAGATCCAATCTCTACCTCCACAATCTTCAATTTGAGAACATTATGGAGTTTGAGTTCCATCAACTTGTAAATATTTAAAGCTGTCTAAACATTATTTTAAATGAAATATGCGTTATACCATATAATAATTAAATAATAATGTACTGTCACAACTATAGGCATAACAAGTTAAAGTTCCTAATGAATAAATTAAACATGAAAGGTTTCTAGTCCCCTACATAAGTCATGTTTTAACAAGAACAAGTCCATTCATGCATTTAATATGGTAAACCAAATAATACCAGAACACCTCACATGGCTGACATGGACTGACACAATATTGATGATCACATATATTTATTTATATATGCCTATATGTGAAACACATATATAGATAATCAAATTAAACATGAACTTCACTTTCATTAACGTCATTTTATAAGAATAGAAGACCATTAAAAGAATTTTAAAATCTTTAATGATATTCAGACAGATAGTTTTAAGTTACATGAGAGTCAAATATTTTCAAAAAGATCATCACACAACCTCTGTGTCTCTTAACTCACTCACGTTCTTACTTTCATAAGTTCATAACCCAAAATCAATTATTTCAAAATTAAAAATGAAAAATACAATAGATTAAGATTTTCGCTTTCTTCAATTTGTTAAAGTTTATATTTTGTTTTTATTGTGTAACGTGATGATCTAGTTTTAAAGCTAACTTATTTAATTATGACAAGTTGGTAAGTCACACAATCAGTTTTTGTTCTCCCAAATTACATAATTGTCATTTCATCTATTTCATCAGCAACCTATTCATGTGATTTACTGAAATTAGTGCCTAAGATTTTATTAAAATAATAATAATTATTGGGATTCTAGTGATATGTTATTCCACGTCACTTTCCACGAATTCCATAAGGAACAAGCTTTTTAGCCTATATTCCAACAAACTCTACCTTGTTAGCTTTAAGCATCAGTAATTAAAAAATTAAAAAGAAAATGAAAAAGAAAATTCAATTATTTTGATATATTTTATAATTTCATCTTACTTAAAAGCAAGGAACTTAGGAGCTTCTACAAAAAGTTGTGCATTGTGTTTAATTATATTAATCAAGCACAAAGTGCAATTGGGGTTCTTTAAGTGCTTAGCAACTAAGTCCCAAGACTAAATACAGAAAATAAAATATCAAAAACAAAAAAAAACAAAAAAAAAAAAGATTTTGATCAAGTTGGAGTTTCAATTGTAATAATACTGATCAAAGGTTTTCCTTTTTCTTTCTCTCTCTTAGTAATTAGATGATATTCCTTTAGGCTTTAACAACAAAATGGCCAAAACTAGGATAAGGGAAGGGAGTAACTCTGTCCTGTTAAAAAAACGCATGAATAGTTGGGTAGATTTACATTTAAGTCATTAATAAGGAAATCATATTACGAATTAACAAATAGTTTTCAGATTTGATTTAATGGTGAGGACGTGTGTTTATATCTACTTATGAGTATTTAAATAAAAAATTAATAATTTTAACGTATAGTTTTAATAAATTATTTTCAATTATTGATTTAATTTGATTTAATAGTGAATATGTTTTTTTTGTGTGTTTTTTATTTTTTCTTATTTTAATATATTTATTAAATTTAAATTATATAATTAAGATGATTTATTAATATGATATGATAATATTTATTTATCTAAACTGTCCATTCTTTTTCTTTCAGCGAGTTCATTCATACAATTCTTATATCTCCAACTCGAAACCTTGACTCCTTCGACACCGCCGGGCACGTCCATCCAAATTAGCCAACTTCTCACATCTCTCCACGTGGCGTTAGACACCAGCTTCTAAGATCCGGTGCCGGTGCCGAATTCTTTTTGTCATTGTCACACATAATTTATTCCCATATTTATCTTGCTTATATATTAATATTGATTTTAACCCTAATTAACTAATACGAATGTGACTATATAAATACACATATTAACAAATGCCATTTTCATGTCAATTTGTAGTTGGGTAGTGAGGGACGGACGGACGGACGGCCTGCTTTGAATAAGACTTGTAATTTCCACAATTTAAGACACACATTCTGTCGGTATAAAAAGTTTTATTATTCTTATTCCATCTCCCTCCCTTTTCTTTCCCTTCTCTGCCTTATCTAACTAGGCTACCTTCATCTAAGCTATCTTCTTCCATTTATTTCGAAGAAAGAAAAAGAGAAAGATGGGTAATTGTCAAGCAGTAGATGCTGCAGCATTAGTAATACAACACCCAAATGGGAAAGTAGATAGATTATATTGGCCTATAAGTGCAAGTGAGGTTATGAGATTAAATCCAGGACACTATGTTTCTTTGATTATTCCATTGCCAGCTTCAGCGCAAGATATTCAAGACCCCAAAACGCTTCGTTTCACCCGTGTTAAGCTTCTTCGTCCTAATGAAACACTTGCCCTTGGCCATGCTTATCGGCTGGTTACAAATCAAGGTACAAGAATTCTCTCTCTCACTCTCTCTGTGTGTGTGTGTGTATGTTTTAGTTGTTTAGTGGAGTTTATGAAGGGTCTGGTTTTATTGTTGCTGAAAGTTTCTGGTTTATGTTTTTATGAGTGCAGAAGTTACGAAGGTGCTAAAGGCAAAAAAGTATGCAAAAACTAAGAAACAAGGAATGGATATGGAAGCAATTGAGAAGTCGAAGAGATCATGTCAAGAGAAACACAGTTCAAGTGGTGAGACGGAAGAGAAGTCTGATAATGAAATGAATGAGGTCTGTTTAAGTAAACCACTGTCATATTTCATTTATTCTTTTTTTTTTAACCCACTTATCAATTGGTTTCATTTTTAAACCAAAAACAAATATGTTCATCGCGATTTAGCACCCGAAAACGGTTAAAAATGAAACTCTAGATATAACGAGATCATTCTATGCACTTCAAAAAAATTTCCTTGACTTGGCTCAGGTGTTTTAACCTGTTCTTCATCTTTGATAGTGAATTGCTTGTGGTCCTCGCTGTTGTCCGATACTTCTTGTTGAAAAAGTTGGATTCTCTTCCTCTTGGAAGTTGGAAGTTGAAACTTGGAACTAACTATTTCTTTGTTGTGTGATGTTTCAGGGTGTGAAAGATGAAAGACATAGGTTAAGGATGACATCCACAAATGCTCTTCTAATGAGGTCAAAATCATGGCGTCCCTCACTACAAAGCATATCCGAGGCTGGAACTGGAAGCTGATGGATAGTCATAGCTGTTTGGAATTCTGATAGCAAAATATTTCAAGAGACTTACTCCTTGGTTTCAGAGTCTGAGCCCTCAAGCAATTGGGTTCAAAAAATCATTCGCGAAGCACAATATGATCCATCAACCACCTCTGCGTCAAGCAGTGCTTAAGTAATAAGAAATGTACAGCGACTTAAAAGAAAACAAAAACAAAATTGCAATGAATTGAGTCAATTGACTATTATGAAGCTGCTTTCCCTTTTTTTTTTTGGTTGTGCACATCGGTTTGTCTTCACAATTCCTATGAGTTTTGATTATTATTAAGAATTTAAGTACGAGGAAAAGCTTAAGATTATGTATATATGAAATAAAAGAAGGTATAGAATAGAGAATACATATCAGTTTGGCAGTTTTGAGATCCAAATTTCCCAGTCATGATCAACATAGTTTTGAGCCCATAACAGAGAAGCCCTTGCAGCCACAGTAGCTCCAGGTAACTTGCTTTGTTTGAGCACAATCAGCATCTCTGTGAAAGGCTCCACCAATAATGTCCCAGGTCCTCCATAATCCTTGTGTAAGAATTCACTAAATATCTGTTGCAAATACAGACTGGCTAATAAGACTACTACTAAAATTGGAAAGAGTCAAACAGTTATTTGAAATTTCACTTTCAAGTTGAAGAATTACTAGACATAACTCACATAAGTAACAAGTCATTATATAGCATAAAAACAAGCACTATAGCTCAAAAGGAGAACTTGTTGGAGATTCGGGAAAAGGTACAGCGCTAGCAAGGTCAGATTTTTGTTTCCTACGTCAACTAGGAAACCTGTCCAGCTTCAAAAATGCATAAACAATCCTACTCAGCCCTAGAGCAATAAATAATCCGAATTACAGAAGTGGTCTGGGATATGTTTTAGAAGTCAATCCCTTCTCCTACTTGGATTTCAAAAACAACTATTTGACATACTTTAGACTTCTTTATAACGATTCTAATTTATGATTTATGATTAAATAATTGGTTTTATAATTTATAATTGTTTTGTAAAAAAATATTACCAATATGTTTGGTAACAATTTTTAATTAGTGATTTTCAAGAAAAAATCATAAATTATAAAACCAATTATTTTATAATACTTTATGTTTTTTTTTGAAAACTTAAAAAGTAAATAAATTTTTTAGTTATTATTTACAAATTTCATGTTTTTAATCATTTTCTTCAAGTAATTATAAGACTTGATTTACTCTCTAAAAAAATGTACAATAAAAATGAAAAAAAAAATCAAAAATCAAAAATCTAATTCAAGAATTTTTGTTTTTAAGATTTATGAATCACCTCATATTCTGATGGTGATTTCATAAAAAAGTGAAAATTAAAATCAAAAATCGTTACTAAACATATATGATTGAAAAATCATTATAAATAAATCAAAAATTCAAAATCAAAATCATTATCAAACAAACCCTAGTATTTTGATTGATTCCTTTTTTTCTAATAAAGGTGTTAGTACTTATACTACTTTTTATTGCTTTGATTAGAGTAGAAAGCAATTAAGCATCTGAAAGGAAGTTGAACGGATATACAAGACAAGGCTCAGTTTTAAACAATTAATCTTTGTTTGCAGATGCTCCTAACTATATAACCTAGCTGCAGGTGAGCACCAATACAAAGTAGAATATCAATTGTAGTTATGCCTCATATGACCAACAGTACTATTAATACAGAAAGTGCTAAACACTCCTCTTTGTTTTTCTACATTTGTTATACCAGGACACAAATAAGTAACAGGTTAGACAACTATACTTTCCTCTTTATCTTTCCTTCACAGTTGAATGTCTTATAGTATAGTTATTTCCAAGTAACAACAATAGCTCCTACTGATTTGGACCACTTCAACTAGTCAGAAACCACATATATAATATTAATATTGTCCCAATCAATGTAGAATGTCAGTTAGTATCAGCCAGCCGTCAGTTTTGGTTCAAAATTTGAAGATTTGAATAAATTATAGGTCTCAAACAACAAAAAGAAATGTTTAAAAAAGCTAGAGATTGCAGTCTACATTCTTTTTTCTAAATCAGACGTATCTTACCTAGGTTACGTAGTAAGTTAATTGCCCTAACTGGATGAACTTAAAGTATACAAAAAGCGTTGCAAAATATAGAGACTTAACCCCGCTTCGAGGGTTGCATGTTGCTTAAGTAATGAATTGTCAAAACGTAGAAGAATGACTACTGTGTGAATTCAATTGAGCCTCACTGTTGGACACAACACCTACCAAAGAAATTATAAATTCTCCTTCAAATATATAATTTTGCTTAGTGCTTATTATTAAAATGAATTTTAAGAATGACCCGAAATTCCGTTTCTAATTCAAATTCTTATAATATTATGAACATATGTTATACACAAGCTTATAAATGTGTTCAGCATATGTTGATATTACTATAGTTTTGGGCAAATGTTCAATGAAAATCTTTTTTATTTATTTACGATATTAACACTTCATTTTTATATTTTTGAATATGATATTTGGAAATAAATGTTAAGGACTATATTAAACGCATATTCATATGTGAGTTCGAGCCCTAAATAGCAATTACAATATGTATATAGTTAAATAGGTCCTAAAATAGTATGTTGATTGTATATAATATATACATATAGCATATGTATAAAGTATATATAAACTAAACATATAGCATATGTATAAAGTGTATATAAACTAAACATGTTCGCACATAATTATACATATTAACGTATTATTTTGAAATCAATTCAATTATACACAAACTATTATACGGTCTCTAAATCACACGTATGTTATAAAATGTTGAACAAGTATTCAATTTCTAACAGGGATAAGAAATAAAAACAGTTGAAAAATGTAGGATATGAATGAAACGCAAAATTAAGTAATTTTGAATACACTGAGTTCAAACTCAATATCAGCATATACGAAGTCATATATGAACATGAACAAAATGAGAGCTCTAAATAGAAAGTTCCTCGAATTTCAAGACAGTTCTTTATTAACACACTCAAACCCACAAATTGCCTGCAGGTGGGTATTTCCAGCACAAAAATTAACATATGGAAGGGTTTTTTTATTAATTAATTTAGGAAAAAATACCTCTGCGCACACTTCTACAACAGTAACAAGGTCACATCCGAAAATCTCCTCTTCCTTCAAAAGCTCTTTCATGAGTTCAGTCCTGAACTTCTGGGTCTCCTGCACAAACCCAAAAACACACTAGAACATTAACATTATCAAAGAACATCTACACATCAAAACATAGACTAGCCAAAAAGAGTGAGCCTTACATCTTGAGCAAATTGGGGTATTGGGTCAGGGTAAACGTACATCTGGGGTGGCGTCACACAGCAATTTCTGATAGTGGGTTTTCCTTTTAGAGAAATACTCGAGTAATTGAGGAGGAAACGGGTGCGTATGGAGGGAATAAACCTAGAGCTAAACAAAAATGGAGTTTTGGCGGGAGTCAATGTGAACGAGGGATTCAACTCCAAGTAGCCACGGCTTCTGTAGAGAGCCATCAAGGAAGTGCCGTATTTGCTCAAATCAATAGCCCAATAAACGAGTGGCAAATGAACTTGGAGGCTCGACTTTTGGGTTTTTATTCACTTTTTTTCGATATAAAGAGCCCATTTAAATTACCCTAAATTGTATGATTGATACCCAAACTTTTACTAGATTTTCTTAAACTTTTTAAATCCATAATTTAATCCTAAATTTTAAAACTCTAAATATAGATTTCTAAATTTAAAAATTTACGATTGAATCTACAAATTTTTAAATTTTTATACACAAATCTCAAAATATTAAAACATAACTATATATTTTAAAGAAAAATACCATATAATTTTATTAAATTATGTCATTTATGTTATTTGATTACTTAAATCATAAGTGATGTTATTTATTAATTATACTTTAAAAATGGGTAAATTAAAGACATGATATATTATTTTAATATTTATATTAAAATTTTACTTTAAAAATAAATTGTAACTAAAAAATTGTTAAAATAATCTATTTTATCATTGATTGATTCTTTTTGTTAAAGTTAAAAGATTAAATGATATAATTTATAATCTAAATAATTAAATGATACAAATGACATCATTTAAGAGACATATACGACCCTACTCACTATATTTTATTAATAAATCTATGACTTATACGTAAAGTTTAAAAAAATTTAAACTAAATTATACAATTTAAAATATTAGAGATCTATGTGTAAAGTTTTAAAAATTTGAGAACTAAATTATGCGTTTTAAAATTTTAAAATTTTATACGTGAATTTAATAAAAAATTAAAAATTGCTAGTATAGTCTAACTTAAATCACTTTTATTCAATTTAGTCAATAACACGTTGATTCTTTTCCCTAAATGTAGCTACCAAACTACAATAGAAATTTGAGTGTTGATAATCTTAGAAACTCAAGCCTAACTCTGAACTAAAAAGTCAGACACTTGAGCGTCGATGGGGGGCCAAGAGCCTAGCTCTGATACAATCTTAGAAACTCAAGCTTAACTCTAAACTCAAAAGCCAGCTTGTGAATTAGAGGGTTGCCCAGACTTATAAACAGTACTGCTGCCTAACTCTTGGCCGATATGGGACTTCAATACTTTAAGTAGTTCATAAGATGGAAAAGTACTACAGAGACCCTCATAAGGGGATTGATTGTGAATAATAGGCATGAGACACAATTGATGGTATAAATAACCGTAGCAATTGCTTCACCCCAAAAGTGTTCAGGACAAGAACTAGAAATGAGGATAGTGCGAATAGTATTAAGAATATGTTTGTGTTTCCGCTCAACTCTTCCATTTTTTGAGATGTGCCAAGACAAAATATTGAGAAAGATTCCTATTATGTCGAAAAAAAATTAAAAAATTTGTTTCTTTATATTCCATAACATTATCATCTCTAAATACTTTGATATTTTGAGAAAATTGAGTTTTAATCATTTGGGCAAAATCATAATAAATTTTGGGTAATTCAAATCTATGTTTTATGAAAAAAATCTATGTAAATATTGAATAATCATCAATAAAAATAACAAAGTAAACATCCCTATAGTAGGATGTAGGGATGGACCCCAAACATCAGAATGAATTAAGTCAAAATGTGAGACAGAAGTAGAATCACTTTTATTAAAACATAAAGCAGGTTGTGTTCCTAATTGACAAAGCAAACAATTTACATTATCAGAAATAAAAACATATCATAATTTACCAGAATATGCTAAGGGACAAAGACGTCTTATAGACATATGGTCTAGATGAGCATGCCATAGGTTGATAGGAGTAGTAGAAGTAGTAACAAAAGTATGAAGAGAATCGAGTAGATGAAGGTTGATAAGTTCAAATAGTCATCCAACCTTACGGCCTATCCCAAGGATCTGTTTTGTCTGTGGATTCTGCACATGATAACCAGAAGAGGAAAAAGTAATAGTAATACCAAGTTCACATAATTGACCAACAGAGATAAGATTTAGAGTAAGGTTGGGAATATGAAAAGTATTAGAAAGTGATATAAAAGATGTGGAAACTTGTCCTACAACATTAACATGCATATGTGAACCATTAGCATTTTGAATTAAAGGTTTGGAGATGGAAGATTATGTGAGAGAGAAAATGTGAGTATTATGAGTCATATGGTTAAAACAAGCAGAATCAAAATACCATAAAGAATTACCTGATTTGAGAGACAAAGTAGTATGGGGAGGATTACTATATTTTGAGAGAACATGTTTAAGAAGACCTTCAAGTTCTTGGGTAGAGAAGGTAAATTTGTCATGATTATCCTCAAAAATAATAGTAGTGATATATGAGTTACTAGTTTTATCTGAAGAATGTTGAGAGGGATTTTGAAAGCAATCTTTGTGAAATGTCCTGGACCCTTCTCGTGACAATATATACATACCCGAATGGGACATGTAAAAAGCTCATGATTGGGGTTGTGGTAGTAGGTGCAACCTTGATGTTTAAAGCCCTCTTTTGAACCTCCTTTAGGGCGATAAAAGGGGATGGTAAGAACAAAATCTGTATGATGAACTTTGAAAACCCACATATGAGTTTCTTCAGATCAAAGCTCGGTCACAGTAGTATCTAAGGATGGAAAATGACTCTGATGGAGTAAGGAAGCCTGAAAAGGTTCAATTCTATCATGGAGAGTCATGAGAAAAATAACAAGACATTGGTGATTATGGTAAGTTACAAACATTTCAACATCAATCTTGTTCGTCTAAGTTGGTTCAGAGAGAGTGAGTTGATCCCAAATAGTATACATTTTAGAGAGAAATTGGTTAATGGTTTGATTAGCCTTTTGGCGTTTGGTATGAAGAGTTGTTAGAAGTTGATATTGGTTGGTCAAATTTGTTGTAGTGAAGCGAGCCTCGAGAAATTCCCAAAATTCTTTGGGAGTGTCAAAATGCCCAAATTCACCATGGATAGAGGGTAAGGTGGTGTTACGGAACCAGGTAATAATTTGATGATGTTTACTCTCCCAGTTTTCAAGGCGGTCAGCAAATAAAAAGTTGTTTTCAATGGTTTCTTGTATGCGTATAGAGATATCACCAGTTATGAAACGTCATAGCTTGCGTCCTTTTAAGAAACTTTTCATTGCGTGTGCCCAAGTTAGGTAGTTAGTATCATCAGGGGTGGTAGAGATTGGTTTTGAGATATTATTTCGGTCCATTTTAACGAAATAATGGAAGGAATATAAAACAAATATATAGAAATAGTATAAAAGAGTGTATATAGGTCAAAAATATCCTTAAAAATGAAAAGAGGAGTTGAAAACAAGCCTGAAACCGGTCTGTGAAGATATGAGCAAAAAATTGAGTGAATTAGGTCTGAATAAACCAGGGCTGGTGAACCGGGTTGAGGTGAGTCAGGTTGAAGTGAAACCCTATTTATAGTGTTGTAACAAGTGTAGTACAAATATAGTACAAGTGAAGTATAAAATTAGTATTAGTGAATTAAAATATCAAATATAACTTAACAAATAATTTTATAGACAAAAACATTAAATTTTAGAAATGATGTGACAATGACTAAATCAACATTTTCTAGTTCAACTTATCTAAAGAGGCTTAAGTCTTCAGGATTTTTTTTAAGAAAAAAAGATACGTTATGCACATTCATGTGCACTTGATGTAGTTTTTGTTCAATGAAGTCTCTCTACCATATATTCTATTACACTTCATGTTGCTCTTATTATCATTTATAATAATTTATGGCAGATTTTCTTCGTCTTCTAACTACGTAGTTTTTTCGTATTAAATTTATTTATATAATTATATTAAACATTCATATGTGGCTATGATTTGTTTAATTTCATGTTGCAAACTCGGTGCTTCGTTTTTGTTCTAATAAATAAAAATAATTCAAAATAGGGTTTAAATTGAGTAATTTTTTTAAAAGTATTTGGGTGAATAGAGATGTAAAAAGTATATATGAGTGGAATTTTCAATATAAAATGGGAATCCAAAAATAATACAAGTTATATGAATACGTAGAGTTTTTATATAACTTTGTGAAAATTATATACATATTTTGTAACCTTTATAAGTGTGTGTGAAATTTTCATACGTGCCCGTAATATGAAATGAAAATAAAGATTAGGAAAAAATTATGAACAAGAATTAAAATACATTGTAAAAAATAAGAATAATTTAAATTTAATTGTAAATATTAAAATAATGATTATATTTTATGTGATTTCAATTCTCTTAAATAGATGTTTTGTTCTTTAAGCATTGGGGTTATATTTGATTTGGAACTCATCCTTTGTGTACATGTGTTATTTGCACTAATTGTTTTTTTAAACAAAGATTTTGAATGTGGTTGTTGTCTCGTAGACATGAGTTTAATATTCATTGTTTTAGACCTAATGAGTTGGGCTTGGGAATTTTAGCCCAATTTCTATTACCTACTTCCATTTTGGATCGGACGATTGACTTTCAAACTCAAAGTGTAATTTTGTACAGCCCAACAACTGTTTCCCTTTTCTTTCTTTTTTTAGACAAAACAACTGTTAATCTGTTACTGGCTTGTTTGAACTTAAGAGATACAAAGTAACCAATTTGCCTTTTCAATTCATATGATTTGCATGCGATAAAAATATTAATTTTTTATTTGGCTACAAAAAATTGAAATTAAGCATACATTTTAAAAAGCAAGGGATTCATGATATACCAATTAAAAGAAAGAAAAAAACCTTAAATATACATTTTCGAAAGCTAGAAAACTTATGGAGTATTTTTTAATGCTAAAGCAGTATGAAAAAAAAGTAAATTCTAAGACACTGTATTCATGTTTAATTTAAGCGTACTAGTACTACTCTTCACCCACATCCATCTTCGACCACCTTGGTCAATGTGGGTGCTCTTGGCAATATCTTGATATTACTTAAGTACTTGAATATATCATTTGGGTGGAGATTTAATAATTTGAACGTAAGATTCAATTTTTCTTATTTGAAATAGTAGTTTATAATCACATTAAAAATAAAAAATATGACAGGCATTGTTTAATTAATGGTTTTTTAAAATTAAATAATAGATTCAAATCTATGATTTTTAATAATAAGATACGGTGAATCTTATCGCCACATCGAATTAGTGTTTAAATAATGGTTAGAACATTATCACATGGAGAGTTCATTAGTAATATTATTAGCTAATTAATGGCTGATTTTAGCTGTTATTTTTTCGCTCTTCCATTCCCTATTAACTCCTCATGTTAGGTTGTTAGCCTTAAGTTATAAGTTACAAAATATTTTAGAAAATTTGAATTAAATGGTATAATCATAAATTTTTCCTTCCAAGATCTTACTTAACAGAATATCAAATAACAGAAAAATAGACAATACGTAATACAAAAATTATAGTATAAACTTCAAATTGGAGAAAAATCACTTTCGTTGTCAAAAGACAACCAGAGAAAGAAATTTACTATGTAAAAAATTATTACAACCACATTCTCAATGATTTTCTCACATATTCAAAAGACAACCAAAAGACAAGAACAATTACAAGTTCAAGAGAATTTTCTCACAAATTTCACTCAAAAACTTTACATATAAGTTTTTCTCTATTTTTAGGATAATTAACAAAGAAGAAATGAAGTCATATTTATAGCTTTCAAGTTCCCATTTCATATTCTAAATATTTCTTCATTCAATAGCCTAATTTTTCTATTCTTTATTCAAACAAGATTAGGCACCTCCATCTTTGACAATATGGTAAACGACCTTTCATGAATTTTTTTCTAAATTAGGCACCTCCTATTTTGACTAACAAACCTAATATTATTTTTAATCAATCACAACAATCTCCACCTTAATTAAAAAATAAACATAGTTACCACTACAATCCTGTTTACTACAACAGTCATAATTCTCTACACTCAGAATTATCATACTCTACCATAAAGAGTACACTCACTTAGAACTAATCACCAATTCTAAGAATTTCACATCGGCTCATGTAAAAAAAAACTTGTTGAAATTTATAGTGCAACTCTCACACTTGGTTTTCCTGAGAGTTCATCAGTCATCGACATCCTTTCCACCACATATCTTGCATCTATACTAAGCCAATACCCGTGTGCAAACTTGTGGACCCGTTACCAGTAACATACCCTCTTTCATGGCAATATTTAGAGACTAGCGGCATGCCATGAGGATGTACACGCTCTTTTCAAAGAGCATTACTATAGTCTTTAAAAAAAGACATATTGTTAGCATCATCGTCAGTATTTGAGCTTCTTACCGAATCAGCTTCACCCTTCAAACAATTTCTTTTGAGGTGCCCAGATTATCCACACCCCCAACACACTATCTTCTTTTTCATAAAATTGTTTTTCTTTCGGTTGTCAACTACCAATGCTGCGTTTTCAGGAAAAACATTTCTTCCACCGCTTAACATTTTTTCTTCAGAACACAGCTTGTTAGTAACTTCTGAAAAAATTATTTTCTCCTTTCCATGAATCAAGATAGGTTTCATGTAATCATAAGAAGATGGAAGAGATCAGATGAGCCTTAAAACTATATCTTCATCATCAAGTTTAACTCCAATGGTTTCCAGTTCAGAGACAATACCATTGAGAACACTTAAATGGTCAAACATAATAGTTCATTCATTCATACACAAAGTATGAAACAGCTCTTTCAGATACACCCGATTTGAAATGTCTTTTGCGTGATACAATTCTTCAAGCTTTTCTTAGAGTTCTTTAGCCATAAATATTCCATGCACATTTGCAAGAATATTTTTGGCCAAACAAAGCTGAATTGCACTTGCAGCTCTTAGATCAAGATCTTCCCAATCTCCATCACTTATGTTGGTTTTACTAAACTTAATACCAGAAACAGGGGCTGGTTTCCCCTTTAATGCCTTGTGTAACTCGTATTGGATCAATAAATCTTTGACTCGTACTTACCACAAATCAAAATTAATTCTCTTATCAAATTTCTCAATGTCAATCTTGGCTCTCATACCAGTTGTTAGAAAATTTGGATCAAATAGTATAATCGCAAATTTCCCCTCCCAAAATCTTCCTTAGCAAAATATCAAATAACAGAAAATTAGAGAATACACAACACAAGAATTATAGTGGAAACTCCAAATTAGAGAAAAACTACTTTCGTTGTCAAAAGACAACCAGAGAAAGAAATTTACTATGTGAAAAATTATTACAACCCCACTCTCAATGATTTTCTCACACACCCAAAAGACAAGAGCAATTACAAGCCTAAGAGAATTTTCCCACAAAATTCTATCACTCAAAAACTTCTCTTATAGTTTTTTCTATATTTTTGGGATGATTAACAATGAAAAAATGAAGTCATATTTATAGCCTTCAAGTTCCCATTTCATATGCCAAACATTTCTTCATTCAACAAAATTAGGTTACCTAATTTTCCTATTATTTATTCAAACAAGGTTAGACATCTCCATCTTTAATAATATGGTAAGCCACATTTCATAAATTTTCTTCTAAATTAAACACCTCTTATTTTGACTAACAAACCTAATATTATTTTTAATCAATCATAACAAAATAGTATCACATTGATTTCGATTGTAACTAAAGATTTTTTTTAATTGCAAAACATATGCTATTTATAAATGTAATTTTATTTTTAATCCTCGTATGCACGATGTGTATATTTTTTTCTTACAATGTAAAAGTTATATGTTTTTTGCATGATCAAAAATATGGTAAACATATTTTTTTCTTCCCATAATACATAAAAAAAAAATATGTTTATAGTCATATAAATCAGATTTTTTTTTATTTCTTTTGAGTTTCGGCCTTTAATGATAAGTCTAAGTCATTTTTACCCAAATCAATGTTAATGCAATAGAAATATCTTATAGTTTTTATATGCATTATTTATTTACATATTTTTATTTTAATTTTTTTAAAAAATAATTTTTTTATGTTATAATAAAAAAATAATATATGAACTATATTTTTTTAAAATATATAAAAAATATATGTAAATGATTAAAAATAAAACTTTATCTATAAAACAATTAAATTGTGTCATTAAACCATTCAAAAATACGTTCCTTTTAAATTCTCTCTTATAAAAATGTTACCATCACAGTATTAAACAAACATTTTCGTAATTCAAAAATAATATATATAAAGAAGATGTTAAATAGATAAATGAATGTTATGGCCCAATAAAAATACATGATGGAAATTGAAATATAGACTATATTTCTATATAATATTATATGAACGAGAGATAAAAATTTATTGCTTTGGGGTTGGTGATCACTATGCTCTATAATCCATATATAGTAATTAAAAATCAAATCGTATCTCATGTAAACACAATTACACGTTTACAATGTGCTAATCAGTGTATCATTAACCTTCGGCTCAAAACAGTACCAATTAACTACTGATCAACACTTTCTAATTTTTTCTCGTCTGTTTAATTATATTCATGCTCGTGGTATTACCACTAATTTTATTGTGTGTTTTTTTAAAATAAAATGGTAGATTTTTTTTATTATATATAATTTGATACTTTGATTTAAAACAAAAGAATAATTAATGTTATAGTTAGACGAATCACATTTTAATATATTTAAATATTTAATTACAAAAATAAAGTGATGGATATCTAGCTTTCAGGGTGAAATTAAAGATATAGAATTAAAAAAGGGTTGAGTTTTATTCAAATTATTTTGTTTTTATAAGGGAGGGTTAAATCATTTTTTATAAAAATAAGATATTTTAATAATAAAATAAATTGAATGTAACATATTAAAATTAAATTTAAATAATATAATGATATAAATATTTATTGTTAAAATAAAATAACAAAACTGTTGTTATTTTATAGTAACATAGGCCAAATAACTCTTACGAAATCTAAATAAGAAGAACACGGTGGAGTGAAGATTAATTATGATTTATTTTTTATTTTTTGACGAGATGAGTATGTCAGTGGATGATTAAGCAAACGACTGTTTTGTCTCCAGACCACTCTAGAGAAAGGAGACTATGTATCACAAAGTAATATAGAGATTTAACAGAAACCCCCACCCACATGCACAAAGACAAAAGTCACTCATTGACGCTCCCTCGATATTAGCCAATATTAATGCTATACACATACATTTCATCTTCCTTTTTTCCTCTTTTATGGCATCCAATGACACCTATATTCATTGTATGAGGTTGTGAGTGGTTTTATATATTTAGCTTCTTCTTCTTCTTCTTCTTTTTTTTTTACTTTTATTTAATTCATACTCGTTTGAGACTATCTTTTTAATTCTAACACACACGCATTTCAGCTTATCCTACACGCTTTTTAATCCACCTTGTCATCTAGATACTTTTCAGCACGACCGAGTAAATTGCACATGATCTTAACTAAAGTTACACATGCTTTTTTTTTTAATATAAATAATTAGTTATATATATATATAACTCATAACTAGTATTATTAATGGACATCATAATTAATTACGTCAATTTATATTTTTCCAAACTTAGCGGACAGTTGCAAATTTTTCATAACTTTTTAATTTTTTAAACAAATTCCCAGCACATTGTTATGTATTGAATGTGTGATTTAATTAAATTTGGTGAGAGAATAATTCTTGTGCAATACATAATAAAGGACGTATTTTTAATCATTAAAAAGTTACAGGTATCTTTACAACCATCCGATAATATATTAAAAAAATATCATATTCAAATTTTATAATAATAAAAATAATATTATAATATAAAATCAAATAAAGTTAAATTAGACGTTAATTATTTAACTATTAAATAATAATAATTTAATTTAAATAATTTTTAATTATACATTATTTAATGTAAAATAATATATCATATTTTTTTAATAATTAAAACATATTAATAAATAAGATATATTATTTTTACTATTATAAATTTTAATAACGATATTTCAATATAGTTTAGCATTGAACGCAAATATGCAATTGATTACTCGATTAGTAATTAAATTATCTTCTACTAGCAATAAAATGTCGGTTCATTGATAAACATTATTTTTGGGTGGAAGATTTTTGTGTATTAGCCTAGTTCTAGGCTTAATATATGTGTGATAGAAATATATGCCAAAAAATGTTGTGTATTATATATTCAATAATTTTTAAGAAAGTAAAAAAAAAAATTCTTAAAATTGAGAAGATGTGTGTTTAATTATATAGTTTTTAAATATGAATAATTAGTTTCATTTGAATTAATGATGATTTTATTGTATTTTTAAGTTATGATTTTTAATGAAATATCTTAACATTTCTATGAACACTATTAATTACAGCTTTTAAAACCTTTTTCAAAGGGCCAGACTTTTGCAGCCACTCCACGTTTTTATTAATTTATTTTAACTTTCTATAAATCATCTATCAAAGTGTCCTCTACTTTGTGAATTGTTACATTGGCCACATAAAGTTGAAATTTTGCGCTATTAAAGACTGAATAAAGAGCTCCACAACACCCCTCAAAACCTCACTTTTAATGAAGATAAGGAAAAAGAGACTTTGGCCTTTTGGATTATATAAACTTAGGATTCCTCACTCACTTCAAAAATACCCATTTTGTTTACAGATGAAAAGAAGTGCATGTTCAATGTTCAATCTTATGTTGGTACTACTGTACATCTTACAATACAACGGAGATAAAAAGATATGGTACCCTACCTTTTCAATTCTCATGATAAAAAATCATGGATTATTAAAGTAGCTTTGTTTTTAACAGATTCCAATTTACTTAAAATTATTTGAATTTTTTCTTTATACAAATATACTCAAAACTCTTATTTTATTTACATATAATTCTTTTTTTATTAAGTTATCACACCTCATTGAATTAATATTTTACTATTAAGTTAATTGACATGATATACTTAATTAATTGATATGTTCAAATTTAATCATAAAAATTCTTACATAAAAATTTGGATATCTTAATAAAAATATTCAAATATATTTATGTAAAATGAATAAAGATTTAAATATCTCATTAGTTAATTTTTTTAGTTGCTTGCAATTGGCATTCTCTTCTTTGTTCCATTGATTATGAACTTTTTAATTAATAATTAAACTAATAATTGCCCCTGTTTTTTTATTTTATTTTTTCAATTTATGTCATAATAGGTTAATCATAGCTAGCAGCTTCATGGTAATAACAAAAAACACAAACTTCTCTTTTGAATGATCCTCCATGATGAGGACTAATTATGGTGGAACCTTAACCATCATATGGAACAAACTTTCACGAGCTCCATTAATCATTTTATACACATTCAGGAGCGAATGTAATTAAGATTTTTTTTAATTGGACTGGTGAAATTATTGATAAATTTGATCTAAATTATCAAATTTATAACATATGTTTATCATAATTTAACTTAAAATTAGTTATCATATTAATAATTTTATAAGTATTATAATCAATTTTATAGTAAGTAACAATTTAAAGTTAAATGTTATAAATGCAATTATTTTCTTTTGTCAAAATAACTAATACCTTGCAAGAATTATAAATTTTTTTATCATATAATCATATAGTTACATTATTTTTTTATCATATAATCATATAGTTATATTATTTAAAATTTACTGGTAGTTATCATTTATACATATTAGATGACTCATTATCATTTTCGTTTAAAATAATATATATTTTGATCACGAGTCGTTTAATTTTTTTTTACTGACCTACAGCCCCTTCTAACCACCCATTAGATCCTCCATGTACACATTTTTAATTAGATAGAGTCATCAACACTAACTAAGAATGGCTTCTTTTATGAATTAAAGAAAATTCTTAGTTAATTACATCTTTATTCAGCCGAGGAATATTACATTCATATAAATTTATACATATTTTTATACCTAAATTAATTATTTATATCTTAATATATGTATAATTATCTAAAATAAATAAATTTCTTTTTCATTTTCAAAATATTTTTTTTTATTCAGTTACATCATTTTTCTTTAAAAAAATGAACGAGTGAGATTGACTAAGAAAATATAATAATTGACGTAGTATCTAAAGTAAAATGACCCATCAATTAAATAACTCGCAAAGATTTTGATCAAAAATTATATTATGTGAAATGATGCTCGGCTTGGTCATGAAATTTTTGGATCATAAATTATATGGAAATTTATATTAGAAAAAATAGTGAGGAAAATATAAAGTATATAAAAAAATCATTTACGAGTTAATTACTATATGAAGAGGAAAAAAAATTATTTTATTTTTGACTCTTTATATTTTTCTTACCATTTTTTTTTTCTCAGATTGTTTGGACAAGGAAGATCCTCACTCGAACTAAAGATATGCTTAAGAAATTAAGTCAAGTGATAATTATACATTTTGTCATGGCTTGGATAAATATTCACCGGAGTACTGAAAAGATTTTGATTAGATCTACCAAGAAATAGTTGCTCCAGCGGGATTGCGACAAATTGAAATATATATATTTCGAACTGGAAAGAATTCTGATTGATATGTTTGGTTTTTATCAATTGATATTTTAAATCTCTTTCTTCCATTGATTCTATATTCATAATCGCGTGTGACATATATTAGAATACCATAATGATTAAAAAAACAGTAGTGATAGATTAATAGTATATATATATATATATATATATATATAACTCCGAATTAATAGATAAAAAATTTTGAAATTTCCAAAATACTCAGCCAAATAATTAATAAGTGTTTTAATATTTTGATATACTTGTGCTTAATTATCATATTTGTATTTCAATTAATTATCAAGTCTCATGTTGACGAGGGATAATTCTTACATGTATAAATTTATATAATTTTTATCTTATAACTTAAATTTTAAGATAGAATTAAATTCAAGTCTAATACTAATAATATATATATAACTTATTTGTATCATTTTTGATATATTCTTAATTAGTTAATTAGTCTCACAAAACACAGCTTAGGAGACGATAATGTAAAATTAAACCTTTTGGAAATAATTTTAAAAAATTAAATGTTGATATATGTAATATATTATATTATAAATATATGTTAATTTGTGGTAGTAAAACATTATTTCCTTTGAAAGCAAAGCAAAAGAAAAAGCAAAAAAAAAAATGCATGATACGACAAAACGTCATTAATTTTTATTTTATTTTGAAGTAGACGTCATCAATTTTACATGAATTAATTATTCAAGACGAGGTTTTCGCAATTAATTGTGTTGAGTCGAGTCCTTTGGCTATATTATCTAAAATATCTCAACAACCGGAAAAGAAAAAAAAAGGGAAATATATATAGTAGCCTAATTAACCTCTTTTTACTATTTTTATTTTTAAGTAGTGATCGCATATATATGTATCAAAAATACAAGTAACTTGATTTGGCTATTATCCAACTTTTTCTTTTATTAACTTTCCAACTAACTTAATTATATCTCTATTTTATATTTATATAATATTTTATAAAAGAAAAGGGCAATTAATTAATTAATTAATTTTTACATAGTACGTTGCTCATAATAAGATAATAATAGTAACTAATTTTTAGATGGTATTGCCTTTGTGGTCCATAGCTTGTCGTATTTTTTTCTTTCCTACTTAAAACTTCTAATGGAGATTTAACCTTTTGATTAATATCTAACCTTTTATGACTTATCTCAATTCTCATTCATGTATGGTTTGGAGCTTTGATTTGATGTTTTAATTTATATAATTATGAATTTGTCAGCAATCACAAAAAAAAAATTATATTATATACTTATTATTGTTTTTATTTGTTAAAACAAAACAGAAACGAAACATGTGTTATTAATCTAAGTGTTAAAATATTATTTTTTATTAATATTTTAAAATTAAAAATATGTATTTAATATAAAATAAATAATTAACGAATAAATTATCCTATTCTCAAGAACAAAGCATTAGTTTTTGTTATTAAATAAATAGTGACCTTTTTAATGGGGAAACTAACTTTTAATTTGATTGTGGATGAAATATAGGGTTAAAGTCTTTTGTGGTTCCCACCCTTAGTAAAAGCCAAAACACAAATTATATCAAAATCTTCATAATTTGTCTTGTTTAATTTGTTTAATTATATTAATTGAGAAGTAGTTTAGGATAGTTTGGATAATGGGTTCCACATTATTGGATGATATAGCTAGCTAGCATATGTCTTTATAAAGTAGCTAGCAACTAATGATTCAAAATGCAATTTCCTTTGAAAGCTCTATTAATTATAAGTTGCTAAAAAGCAGCAGCCTCATATGTATACATATTACAGCCCTAAAGCTGTCCTTGCTGGATTATTAATTGATTGAAATTTGTAATATACTAAAAGGCCAACCATCCAAAAGGAATTACATAATTATATATGTACCATACAAAATATTACCACTATCGATCTTTCTGTTATATATATATTGTCCATGGGAAGCAGTTTAATTTTATTGAGCAGTAATATATATATGTCACAAGTAATTTATTTAATTTAATTTTTTTTATTTTATATTACTTAATAACATATGATGTAATATGAAAAATATAAATGAAATTAAATTACATAAATATATCTCAAATAACTTATTTATATATACTGATTATTTTCACATCTCATATATCCATTTATTTCACTACACACATGTCAAAATAAATTAAGTACAGTGAAATATAAAAAAAGCGGCTAGATAAGACTGAATGTTGATGCCGGGAGGAAAAATATATATATATATAATTTTACTTTGTGAAATATGATAAATATTACACATTTCCAAATTTCATTGGCCAGAATAAAAAGATTGTGAAGGTGTGAGATGTAAGAAAAAGACATTAATCGAGGATTAGAAATAGGCTGATCAATCGTTTCATACATACAAACAATGCCATGTGTCCCGAGAGCGGTGATAGGATTGAATGATAATATGACATGCATATTGCTAGAATACTTACTTGGATACGTATACTGGGTTTAAATATGAAAAGGTATTAATACTAACAAATATGACATCTAATGCGCTAACGATTAGATTTTTGGTATATCTCATTTAATTACACAAACATGAGTAGTTTCATTGAGCATTATAGTAAGCAGTAATGTTTGCATTACGCATTTATCTTCAAGAATTTGTCCCATCAACAAAATTTGTACGTATTACAAAAACACAACAAAATCATGGCTTTTAAATGAATTTTTGTTGGTTTAAAACGGGTTAAGATGATAAAACTACTTGATTCATCTTCACTGGCTCATATCTGAGTTTAAGGTTAAATGGTTCATATCATCCACCAAAATTCATCCCATTACTGCCCTAAAAATAATGAAAGTTATCGCGATCTACGGGAATATGATTTTACGATAGATGAAAAGATGGCATTGTTTTTACAACCTATTTTTTAATTTTTTTTATTCCCCTTATAATTAATTTAATTACGTCTCATCAATATTTAATAATAATTTACAAAAATTTCGTTAAAAAATATAAAATAAGAATACAAATAAGATCAAAATTAATCTTTTTAAATGCATCAAAATTTTAAAAGAGGACTCAAAATTAATCAACAATTTTATTATAAAATCTACTTGAAAATACTCTTGAACATTCATGGTTCAATAAATATTCTTATTTATGTTTATATTAGGTTAAATAAGCTGTAAACATGAAAACATAAAAAAAGATAAATATTAATACTTTTTAAGATAATAATTCTGAAATATTATCTCTCATTAAAATCTTTTGAATTCGATGACATGATAAACTAACTCGAAATAATCCACACTTAAAATGACATAAAAATATTTTTATTAATAGATAAATTCGATACGAATTATTTATCATGTTTTTTCATATAATGAAGACGATTTACCATCACTAACAAATTAGGCAAGAGTTAACCTGAAAAGTAGGAATAGCTGTCTGATATCTTAGCACAGATGAAGGAAACATCCACGGGATGTTCACGAGAGGCGTTATCGAGTCATATTCACAAATGAGCTGCCTTTATTGCTCGCGGGACCAGCTAGCTCTTTCTCTTGGCAGGAGCAATTGTCTTAAAAAATTTCCATTCTTATTTCAAAGTTATTTTCTTTTCTGAGACCTTGGGTAAGGGTGACTGATAAATGATGAATCAAAGTACAAACAAACCACAAAGTTCCAAAGTCTCTATTGTCAAATGCACGTGCCGTAAACCAGAAAGCCAGAGAGGAAAATAAGAAGATATATAAGAGAACAAGGAAATCTATATTATTTATATAACATTTTCGATCGATAATCCCATACACGAAAGAGATCTTCCCCCAAACACACTTTATCCTCTCATGAAATTCAAATGACAAAAAAAAAAAAATTAAAAGAGAAAGTGATCAAACTTACGACCCTCACTCGTGTGAATTAAAGTCCACTCAAAAGAACATAAATGACTAGTATATTTAAGCCAATCTCAAGACCAATAAAAGAGGCAGTTTCTGCCCAAAAAAAAAAGCACGCATACAAACGTGTGCTAGGCACCTATTGCAACAGCACACATAAGCTCAATTCTATTTATAAAAAAATAAAAAATAATAAAAATCCAATAAAAAAAATGGAGTCAATCCTTAAGTCTTCTCGCATTTTGGCATCCCCGTCAAAAGAGGCAGAAATTGAAGCAATGATGGAGACCTAGATGAGGAGCTTGACTTATAAATCCCATGAACTGCTCAAAGCCTCAATGTGCAATCCCAAATTTTGCCAAACACAAGGCCAAGGACCCACCATCTACGCCCTTTCTTTCAGTAAATCAATGCTGCCCTTGAATTCAATTCCCCCACTTGGTTCACACTCCAAATTAAAGAGAAATGCTAAAGGATCACAAATTTACACACATATTTATACTCAAAGTAATTATAATATGATACATGGTAAAAAAAAATCTGAAAAATAAATATTTTTTAATTTTCAAATTTAGTTAACCATGTATAAATGTATAAATAATATGAGTATAAATTAACGTGTTATTAAATTTTAGCATTCCTCTACTAAAACATATATTTCTTTGTCTCTCCCCTTGACTTTTCTCACACAAAATATTAACAAAACAAACCCCCCTCCCTTGGGAATCTGTAAAAGCCAATAAGGAATATGGCAATGCGCAACCTAAAAAAATTAATAAATCTCCAAACTCACCAAACTCTCACACGTACATTATATTTATACTATGATCTACATTATCACTCCAGTTGATTTTAATTCCCCAATATATATATGCTTCTGGACAACTTGGACCACCATTTGCGTTTTTCGTTTCCTTTATTTTAATCCTTCAATCCCATTATTCGAAGTTTCACTTGTCATTATCTTCTCATAAGCAGTTATTTAGTTTCCTCCTTTTACAAGTTGATGACGAGGATGAGTCAATGGACCTCATTCTGGTCGGAGACATAGCTCCAAGCTGTGGTAAGATTTCTGTTATATTTTTCTGTCTATTTCTAAGCCCATTTTCTTGCATTAACCGATAGCATCCCATGATTTTCTCCTGCAAAAATGTATGTGTTCCGAAATTTACACAATTAAATATGCCATTGTCATTAAAAATTATGGTTGATTGTAATAAATCACAATCGCATGCTTACTTTGCTTAGTCCATCACACCACGATTCAGCATGTTCAGGATGAACCATGGAAAGATTAGGGATTCCATTAGCCGCAGATAATACTGCTGCTACAGCAATGCATGATGGCCAATACTCCAGAAAGCTGGCCTCTGGACATTGAGCAAAAAGAGTGTCCTTTCAAAACTATATAAATAAGAAAATAATGCCCTTTTTAATTAAAATTAGAATCAGTATAGGTCTAGAGAGTTCAATATGGTAACTCTTGGCCTCTGACATACCTTGAATGTTGGATAAGATTATTTCTGTAGCCCTCGATGTTAGAAACCCAACTAAAGTTCCCTTTGAATCGAGCTTGCATGCAAAGAAACCGATGAAACTGAAGGGTGTTACGGATCGTAGCCTCCAATCCAAAACAGCGAGAACAAGTAACTCCATCCTACGGATTGTTCTGGGTTCGAAAATGTATTTGGCACCCTCGATCTATACACATTATCAGATATCGGTCACTACCATTTTTGAATGAACTGGGATTATTTATAACTAATTGACGAAAAGTAATGCTGAAATTTGTACTGATTTAATTAGAAGTATACCTGAAAATCCAAGAGCGAAGGAACAAGAGGTTCCTCCATCTTAGCAGCTATTGACAGGCAAGCAACAGATAACAACTGCATTGGCCACCCATTTGATTTCTGCATTAAAATAAACAAATGAAGGAAGGAATGAATGAAACAATAAGTAGAGCCAAAAAAGAAAAGAGGAATCTCATTTCGCTTCTTTAACGACTTTGTATTTCTTTCCATCCGTGCCATGCACGGCTCTTTGATAGTGGGCGAAGAGATAAGTTTTAAAGGCGTTATAAAAATTCCGGACTGTACTTTTTATCGCTGTGAAGTCAAAAAGCAAGTAATTAATTATCGGCATTGTCAAATTTGACAACTAGCTAATACATTATTAGATCATACCATATACTGGCGGCCTATGCAGCCTACGATTAATAAAGCAAAATACGTATTAAAAAAATCAAGCTTTTTTCAAAAAATGAAAAAAATTATATGTTTTAACAACTTAAAAAATATATATATTTATTTATATTATAAAAAATAAATAAATATTTTTTTATTTACGAAAACTAAAAATTAAACTTTATAAAAAAAATATGCTTATGTCATATAATTAAAAAAATTGTTTAATTTATGTATTTATTTTAAAAGAAACGTTTTTCTTAAAAATTACTCCCAGTGAGTTGCCCTTTTTCATGTTATTAAAACAGCCGAGCAGTGAATGACAAACTAAAAAGCAAAAAGCTTAATATAATGGACATGTAATGATAAGAATTTAAATACTAGCATAAATTAAAATAGAAATTAACATATTAAAAAATTGAAACATAAAAAATTATTGTTAATTCCTCTATAATTCCTTAAGATATCCTTTACCGCGATATGGCTAAAAACTCACCGGCAAACGGTGACAATACAGGAAACGGTCCAAGTAATTAACAGAGAGATACGCCGTTAGCGGGTGGAAGTCGTAGTAAGCACTTACCTGAAAAAGTGACAACATAAAAGACCGTTTTAGTGAGTCACTGCATGTAAGAATAACATATCTGACAGTAAATAAAAAACATAAAGAAGTAATAGACATAGATCCGATGGTTGGTTAACGGTATCATCAACGACGATTAATCAGGCTACGATTAATAAATACCTCCGCTTAATTAAACGAAAAAGGCTTAAAGAATGAAACAGCGGAATCGTATATCTAATCGGCAGATCTACTCAGCTAACAATTATCTGAGACAGTGGCAATAAGGTTAAAAAAAAAAAAGTGAGAGAAGTGCCTACACGCGCACATTAGAGAAGGAAGCGTACCTTAAGAATCCATGCAACGGACTGAGCTCTGACGGAGACATCGAGAAAATCGGCACGAAAACGAGCCGCATAATCGCACCCCGGATCGAAGTTACGTTCATCTTCTATGAAACTAGCGATCGATTCCTCGCTACAAGTCTGAGATTGAAGGTCTGACGAACATTCGTGCGACTCTCCGGAGAGGACAGCGGAATCCTCTTCGCATAGAAGATCAGACGAGAAATTCGAGCACGGTACCGACATGATCGCAGAAGTAGTACGGGAAAAGCTCGCGGCCGATAATCCCTCATTCATTCTCTGCCCATGATTAGCGGGTCGAATCGTTTACCAAACGAGGTGCAATTAATGCGTGCCTTTATGTACCTCAGATAGAAGATTAAGAGAGGGAGTGAGGAAGAGGGTGCGTGACTGTGAGAGTGAACGAGAGGGGAGAAGAGGTTTTATTATGGGTTTGAAGCTTCTGATAGTTTCTGAATATAAATATGAAAATTGCTGATTTTTAATTTTCATTTTAGATTAAACTTTGAGAGGGACCATATAAATGTAGAGAACGAGCGTCGTAGAAATTTCAATTTTATATTTTTTTTCCCGGTTAAAACGGAAAAAGAAAGCGGGGAAACATTTTCTTGGGATCTATCTGATGAATTTGGTTATGAAAGACGGAAAGATTTTATGAAAAATAGGTGCAGAGGTTAATGTCTGGCCGTTATAGAGATACGGATACCGGTCCCAACTCTTGTTGCAATACTTGCAGGAAGTATTTGTACTATATTTTTGCCACGTCGCAATTATTGGAAAAAAACAAAAAGTCATTAGCTAAATTATAAAACGTCCCATCTTTAAATTTGTGATAATATAAATAGTAATTATTTAAATAATTCTAATTTAAGATTTTTATAATTATAAAAAATATATTAGATAAATAAAATAATTATTTTTTTATAATTATAAATTTTAAATATATTATTATTATTTTAAATTTTTATTTAATATGACGTCAGAACCTTTCAATATGTGAAAAAAGTATAAAAATTAATGTATTAAAATTTATAATAATAAAAATAACATTTATAAACATATATAATTAAATGATATTTAATGTTTAATTAATCAAAATATCTATAATTTAATTTAATTTAAATAATATTTAATATAAAATTAATTATTATAATATTTTTTAATAATAAAAAACGTATAAATTTTACATAAAAATATATTATTTTTTTTAATAATTTTAAGAATATAATTTTTGGTTTTTTATCACTCACTTTGAAATTCGTAAATGGGTAAACATCTTTCATGTCTCTGTAATCGCTGCTAATTTCCCTTAATTTTATTTTGTTTTAAAATTCTATTATATTTAAGAATTTTTGTTTAATTTTTTGTGATTTCGATAACAAAACTACTAAAAATAACATATTCCTTTTCTTTTAGATTTATTGAATGGATAGAGAGAGTACTTATATACAACCGATTAATATGAAAAATTCAAAAACTTTAGGAAAATTTGCAACCTTCTGATCGCTGCAATACTTTGGGACATTGAACATAGTTGTGAAAAACATTTGCAATTGAAGTAATAATGACATTTCATGACGTAAAATTATGTTTTAAAAAGAACAACTTATTCATTTTTAAATTGTTTTACTTTTATACGGTAGATTTTGATTGATTTTATTACTAAACGAAAACCAAATCAACTCTAGCAATTTTTTAAAATATTAAACTGAAACAGATTAAAATATTTGATTTAACTGAACACCAACCGATCAAGAAGTTAATTAGGTTGATAAATTTTATTTATGAAAAATAATTATTATTTTTTTCAAATTATTAGTACTAAAAAAATATTAATATATGTATTGACGTAAAGATCTTTGATCAAATAACAAATTATAAACAATTATAATTCAACATTTTAACATATATTTAATTATTCGTTAGTTATTTGTTATTCGTTATGTCTCTCGAAAACATAAACATAAATTATACATAATTATTAAATTTAAAATAATTAACAAGATTTATTTTATCACTTAAAATTAAGTTTGTCAAATTTATATCTAAACTACCTCATGATATTATAAAATTCAACCCAATCCACCTGGGTTAGATCGGTTTCAATGGATTAAATGGATTTTAATTATCAACTTCTAGATATTAACTATATATAATATTATAGTTAAATTTAACTCTAAAATAAGAATAAATTTAATTACTTTTCGTCTCGTTTATACTACATAATTATTTTATTTGTTTTGTTAATATAGGTTTAATCTCAATACATGTTAGATAATTAAGCGATAGATTTCAAACAACTCAAAATAATTAAGTTGTATATTTGTAACAATAATTAATTTATTCTAAATATATAACTTAATTATCTATTTAAGTTGTTCTAAATCTACTGGTTAATTATATGAATTGTTTCAAATCTTACGCTAACAACGTGTGATGCGATTAGATTAAAATTAAAAAAATTGTATAAATAAAATAAATATAATAATTAAGTGATATAAACGAGATAAAAAATAATTCGATAATATGAATAAAATAAGTATAATTTTTTTTAGACTTATCCTTAAAATATGGATAAAGTGTTCTAATAGTTTATTAATTGTGATTAGGAAACTTCATTAACTTTAAATTAGAATCCTACAAGTCTACTAAATATTAAAAAATGTATCAAAAATTTAAAACTTTAAAAATACATAAAAAATGATGTACATGAATACATATATACATATTTTTTAAGTTATTATGTCTTATTAAATGAATTATTATGTTTTTAAACCTATACAAGTTTATATTTTTAGTTGTAATTAATTTAAGAAATACAAAATGGTTCAAAAATTAAGCACATATACATGTTTTATTTTTAATTTTTAATTTTTAGTACTTTTTAATTGTTAATGAATTTATAGTATAATATCTAAAAATTAATAAATATTACAATTAATGAATGATTGCTACCTTTTTCTTTAAAATATTGTGCAAATTGTTTACTGTGTACAGTAATTAAAAAACCAAATGTGCCTCTTTATATTCCAACGTTGAATTGAATTATAAAGTTCACTAGCTAGTTCATTAAAAAAGATGATGGATATCAAGGTCGCATACACCGCATGAAATTTAAAATTGGCCCAACGGACAATAAACTCCATTTTTAATTATTTAATTAGAGTTAAAAGGAGAACTCAATCAATTATTTTAATTACCTTTCATTTATTTTAATTTCAATTAATTTTTATTCTTATACGGAGGACATAAACAAACATCATTGAAGTTATCAAATAGAACTATGTTATATTGGCCCAAAAACTATTAGGGCCATTTATTATTAAACAAGCTGAGACAACGCTTTTGAAACCCTCCTCTTATTCACCTTTAATTATCTCTAACAAACCCAAAATACCTATTTTCTCCTTCATACATCAAGCTCTATTTATCTATTTGACAGCCACCAATTTTTAAGTTTTTCGGAGAGGTTCCAACAAACTTTTTCTTCTGAAATAGTTGACGAAGAAGAGGAAGCTTAATTGATGATAGTTAATATTTCTAATTTTGTTAATTTTTTTTTTATATATTACTAGTAATTTAGAGAAGATATTTTTAAAATATATTTTAGATTTTAGTATATTTTGTAAAACTTTTTAAATATTGATGTTTGTATCTCTATTTTATTATTAATAGATTTTTTTTAACGTGTCGTCGTCATTAGAATAAATTTTTTATGTTAAAAAGTTGAACTATTTAAATTATTGTGTATCATTTATTTTCTTAAAGTTTATTATTTTATTGTTATCTATTATTATATATTTGTACAACTAAAATTAGACCCGAACTTTACTTCCATAAATACTAATTTATAATAAATTATTCCGTACGAAAATGTTATCAATAAATAAATGGGGTCAAATATTTTTTATAAACCAAAAATTAAACTAACATCATCTAAAAAAAAGATAGCAAATTGAAAAACTTTCCAAACAGATTTTCATAGGAAGAGGCATACCTCAGGGAATAAAGAAAAGAGTTGAGCTGTGACACTACTACAAAACATACATACGGCCTCGGTTTTTAACCGTGGCCGTAGTAGTAACCACGGTTATAAGAGCAGAGGCTTAAGTGAAGAAGACCTTAGGTAATGACATATAACCTCGATTTTTAACCGAGGTTATAAGATGTACCCTATGACCTCGGTTATTAGATAACCGCTGACCGTAGGGTGTACCCTATGGTCTCGGTTGTGGACTCTTAGGAGCCGTAGATACCGTATGGCCTCGGTTTCTCATGAGCCATCGAATACCACCGTATGGCCTCGGTTTTCTAATAGCTTAGAAAGCCAGGAGTGCAACGTAAATTAAAAAAATACAATAATTAGTAATTACAAAATTAAAAATCAATATAAATTACAATAAATTTATTAATTCAAATATTAAAAGTATAATTACATTTTTAGAGTTTATTATACAAAAAAACTTAGTATTACAAACTAACTTTTTAGTATTAATTACAAACATGAAAAAAAACTTATATTAATTACCAACTTGTAGCACCAAACCTGGCAGCAATAACACAGTAGCACGCCATGTGGCTTGCCCAATGACACGGCGCGCGTGCTATGCTTGACTCGGTGTGACGCAGCGATTCAACGGCCTGACAACCTGTAGCGAGAGAGATTTAAATCAATTTAATAACAATAGTACCAATGATAATCAAGTGTTTTAATGCTTACGAAGACTTGATGAAAAAAAGCGAGTAAATTAGGAAAATTTACTAAAAATATCGACCATTATAGGGTTAGGCTTATTGGTCCCAAATATCACAAATGAAGCTAGTTACGGTATTAAATGTGCCTCTTCATTCAATTTTTTTAACTATAATGAATAATAAATTTGGTTGCAGACAAAATGCAAACCTATATTTATGAGATAATTTTTTTCTTTTGAGGTGATTACTCAAAACTTGTTCTATAGTGCCTTTTTCCAAATTCAAAGTGACTAATAGAAATTCGATTTTTTCTTAAAGCCCGAATATTATATCTTTGCCCTTGACACACTTTGATAATTACTAGATGGGAAGAGCAAGAAGACTTACATGGATTTTCAATACGTAAATTTCAAGCAATGAGAGGACACGAGCTTAACTGACTCAGTGGAAATGAGTAGATTCAACTCCCGACTTGATTTTTTCTCTCTTTAAAAATGCGGGCAACAACTTGGCATCTTGTTGGTTTTGAAACTCTTCTTGATAACCTGACATCAGTAGCAAACCATCATTCGTGATATCACGAAGTATTTAAATACCTATGGAAGCGAGAAGCCAACTAACAATATTAGGGATATTTAGAAAGATGGACGTGGTTTAGGATACTAGCCCCGTCAGGAAAGATGTGCCACTTTTGTACTTCATTTTTTAATTTAATGGTGTTTATTTCCTATTAAAAAAATACTCGAGAAAAACAAGTTTTTGAAGGAAAAAACTAACAAAATGATAATCGAAGTGGTACCATAAATTATTAACACCCGTTTGTACTTTCGAAGGCATCAAACTTATTGGATGAACTTGAAGGATCCACGTGCCCTAGTCCAATGGTGCCATATGATGATAATCACGGCCTGATACCATAATTCTCACAAATTTCACGAACAATAACATCAAATAAATTATACGCATGATATATATATGTAAAAAAGGTGAACAAATGCATAGCTATTGAAAATAAGAAGCATAACTATATCTACTTTGCTTTCAAATTCTTTTGTTTGTAGAGAGGTGATGATTGTGGCAATAATGAGAGCAATGTATCCTGAGAACATCCATTACTTCGGGCATTGCATCACCATCCATATCTTCTTCATGAGTTATCAAGATCGGGAAGCAGGAAAAACTTTGGTATAGCGGATAATTATGGCTCGGGCGAACACGAAAATTCTCTAGGTTGAAGAAACACTTGCAAAAGCAATTGGATGAGCTTAGTATCTAAGGCATGCATTCTATTTGCATCAATACCAAGCCCGTGATTCCGTTCTGCCATAAATAAATCATTTAAATATATGTACATTATGTCGAAGTAAAAATTGTCTTGTATAAAGTACTTTCAAAAACAAGATAATAGGAATTTTAAATATGTTGGCCTATATTACTCGATTTATCAACACGTGGGAAAAGGGGCATTGACATGCCATAAACAATATCATATTAGAGACTAAATTGCCCATTATTTATAATATCCTTATAAGAAACCTTATCCATAACAAAATGATTTTAGAATTAGATCTGAGCGTAATGCAGACAAAGTATAAAAGAGAAGAGTACGGGTAGAGACGAGGTCTTTAATATATAATATAAGATTCATTCAAATAGCTATACAAGGGACTAAAAATGGATATTGCACCTTTACAATTGTAGGTACTCTTCCTGATTTTAATCAGATTTTTAATATAAAAAAAATAACAAATCAATCGTACATTAACAAGCTTGAACCATATTTGAGACCCCAGCTTGGTTAATTTTTGTCTCAAAAGTGAAGCTTCATTGCTTGCAACTTTTTCAATACATTCTCTTCCTCGTCTTACGGAGCTCGAAAAAGGAAATTGAAGGGATGTTGTGCAAAGTGCTAAGAAACCTCGTGAAGTATGAGCCTAGATCATTTGGCTCGGTGGCGAAAGCTAGCGACAAAGGCGAGGCAAGGCGATGCAGGAACAACGAAAGTGAAAAAATCCTAAAGCAACGCGTGAATCGTGATATCGGTAGGAGTAGAAGGCATAGGGTTGAAACTCGTGAGATTGCGAGCGAAAGCGGCGGCAACGAAAGCGTCGAGAGGCAAGCGTTGCGGTCTAAAACAAGGAAATTGAAAAAACCACTAATGCAATCGTGGCAGTGATAATATATATTTTAGGAAAAAAAACGAGAGATACACTTATAATATATATATATATATATATTAATTAGAAATTATATATTAATATAATTGGAATTTAATTATAAAGAAAAAATGAAAAAAAAATAAGAAAGATATAAAAAATAGTGAAAAAAATTTGATATATATATATATATTATAAAAGAAATAAAATATATTAAATAAAATTAATAATAGAGAAAAAAATTGTAAAGTAATTTTTTATTTTTTTAAATGAATTACACATAATATATTATTTTATTTCGATTTTAAAAATATTAAACTTTTTATCATTTTAATTATAATTCTGATTTATTTAATAAAAATTGTTATATAAATTTATTTATATATATTTAAATATTTTTTGTAATTTAACCTATAACCACAGTTATTAATAAAACCGAGGCTATATATATACACTATGGTCTCGGTTTTTATTAAACCGTGGCCAAAATCCTATTGCCTCGGTTTTTTTAAAAACCGAGGCTAAAAATTCGAAAGCTAAAATTTCGAGACCAAAAACATATATTGTAGTAGTGTGAGAACTAACTATTTGAATTTTCGTTAGACTAAACAGAGGAATTAAGGATAAAATTAATTAAATGATAGAGGATTAAAATAATTAATTAAAATTTTCATTTTATCTATGCATAAATAGTTAAAAATGAGGTTTTATTGTTAATTATTTTTAAAAATAATTAAATTGAAACTTTTTGGCAAATATGAATAGTAGATAAGAATATTTTTTCATATCATAAATATTAAAGGAAAACATTCTTAAAACATGCTTAAATTTTTTTTATAGAATATAGATACAGTAGAAATACCAAGCTCATAAATATCATATTATAATAAACACATATTATTAATAGGTAATCCCACCTTTAATTACTTCAAAATTTTACATTTTTAATTTAAAATCAAATTTAATGCGAATACATTATTTGATAAATATGTGCCATTAATTTGTTTGTTTAAATTTATTTCATCTATAACTTAATTTAATTTATATAATTTTTAAATGAATTAAGTCGAGTTAAATTTATTTTATTTTAGATGAGTTGGACTACTTAGTGATATCTTATTTAATTTTTTTATTAAATTTTTTTAAATTATTTTAAAAACAAATAAGTAAAAAAGATTATATATATAAAATTAAAACAACATTAATATAAATGATAGAAATATAAATTCATAAATGATAATCATTATGATTTTATTATGATTTCAAGTGTGTATATATATAAATTAATGTTAATAATTTTCATCATTAGTTTGGTTCGAGATCTAAAAGAGCTAAGTAAGAAAGCTCAAAAAAGTGGTCTAAAAGATCTACAACAGTTCAATTAATGTTTCAATTTTTAAATATATTTTTTTATCATATATTATTATAATTTAAATGGAAATATTATCTTTTATTTAAGAAGAAAAATGTTAACAATATATATGAGATATAATTTGAACTTAAATTATTATAAAAAAATACTGACCTAAAAAACTTATTCAACAAAAAATTTATAAAAAAATATTGAATTGAAAAATTATCAAATTAGTTGGTTATGAATTCAAATAAGATGTTACTAAATTAGAGTTGTAATGAATAACTCGTTTAACATCTTAAGGATACAATAACTTGATATGCAAATATTATCACTAAAAGAATAATATTGAGACAATGTGACAACATAGAACACTAACTCATTTATGGTGAGTATTATCGTAGTGGATGTGTAACAAAAGCCTACCACATTAGTACCACTCACCAAACTTTTTTTTTTTTTTGCTTTTATCACATTAAGTAAACTCAGTATGTATAATATTGGTTTGACCAAATTTGATTATTCAAATTAAATACAAGCAAAAACACCTAACTTAAAAATACTCACCTTGATTAGGAATTTATTTTTTTAAACTTTGAATTGATTTAAATTAATAATATAGTTAAAATAATGTAAGAATTTATAAAATAATGCTTTAATTTATACTTTTAATTGAGTTTAAATTTATCTTATAAAATAAATGTTTGATCATAATCTTTGACCAAATTAAATTTACATACTTAATCATGTGATGCTTAAGTCATACAAATGCAAGAATCTTGGTTCAATATTAGTATGCAAATTTGTAAAATGGAGAAACCAAAAAAAGCTTTGGAATGAAAATGCATGTGAGCTACAGGTTTAAGTTAAAAACAATTGGGATTATGCTTCTTCCTTTTACAAGTAATTACATTACTCATGTATCTTTAACTCAAACTTTAATCAGACAACTTTCTATATATCTAAAAAAGTATAATACCATTATACCATAGCTACTTAGCTAAGAATATGTCAATGTTATTCAATTTTATCATAAATAACTAGATATTTGATTGATTTTATGTTATTTAAAGATTTTGAAAAAATAAAAAATAGGACATTTGTTATGTATACTTTATATATTTTTACTATAAAAATATATATTACATTATTTTACATTGAACGACGTTGTTTAAATTGAATTATAATTATTTTAATTCATACAATGTTAAAACATATCGAATTGTACAATATTTAATATTATTAAAATATTATTTTTATTATTATAAATTTTAATAATATTATTTTTATGATTTTCTAAATATTTTCACATGAGTGCTTTTGTTTAATATGGTGTGATCAAGGTTTGTGTTTGGGTAATAATCAAATAGTGTAAATTTAGGTTTTTTTAAAGTTGTTATTTTTGGAGAAAAAATTAATGTTAGGCCAATATAAAACTTTTGCCTAGTAACTTAATGCTATAATATTTTTAAAAATATAAATATTACTTTAACATTGACAAATCTTGCTTTAGAATTATGTCACTTTTTTTTCTTTCATTTTTGTTTTTCGATGCAAATTAAATTATGTAGAAAGGGTCATGTAAAACTTTGTATCTTTTTGAATAACTAGTAAATAAAGCATGCGTTATATATAATATTTTAATTATCTTGATTTTTTAATATTATTAACTCAAAAAGTCAAAAATACATAAATTAAAAATCTAAAATATTAAAAATAAGATAAAGAAAAAATGTTTACAATAATTAATCTCATACTAAGACATATAGAACTACAAACAATAAAAATGACATTAAATGATTTTTATAACTTTAAAATTTATTAATTAAATGAAATTTCATTTATTACTAAAAATACTTAAAATTTTACATTTATCAAAATGATTGTATATTTGTATACATAATTACATAATAGATTTCAAACTAAGACATTAAAAAAACAATTATTTTGATATCACGTACTTATTTGTAACATATTTATTAATATCTCAATACATTATAATAAAAATTAGAATAATAAAATGTTAAAATTATTAAAATCCTCTACATATCGAAACCAATATAACTTATAGAAGTAAGTAAAAAGAGATAAGAGAGCCTATTTTTTTTATAATTTTTTTAATCATATTTTATGAATTATTTATTTTTAAAGTATAATAATTTTGCAAATATTAAAAAAAATTGATTTTTTTATTTTAATTACGTAATAATAAATATCTATTATAACGTTGATAAGTTTTTTAATTTTTTTTAGTATATTGACTCTTTCATATATAATTATATATTTTAGTAGCCTTTTGATTTTTTTCTTTTGATTCTTACATTAAAATATAATTATTAATAAATATAACCAATTATTTTTATACTAATATAATTTGAAAATAAATTAAAATTTAACAAATATTTAAGAGACTTTTGATTTTTTAATTTTAATTATATAGTAAAAAATAATTATTATAATGATTATGAGTCTTTTGATATTTTATTTAAATTTATTCTAGGAGAAATTTATCATTTTATTCATATAAAATCAATTATTTTAAGAGTTTTTTGGTTTTTCTTTTAATTCTTTCACTAGAAGATACTTAACACATATAATCAATTATTATTTATTTTAAATATAATTTAAAAATAAATTATCTAAAATTAAATTATAATAAATTTTATTGTATGAGAAAAAACATTCATACTTACTGTATATTTTGTTAAGTATACTAATTTAGACATTTAATATATTTTTTTTAATTTTGTATCAATAGATAATTATTATAATATTCATAAGTCTTTTTATTTTTTTTTTATTAATTTAATTAACTTTTTCACATATAATCAAATATTTTATAAATAAATAAAACATTATAGGAGTATTTTATTTTTTTTCTTTTATTCTTATGTTGTGTTTGGTTGAAGGGAACGAAAATGAATCAGAAATGATACATTTCATTTGTGTGTTTGGTTAGTATTTGATTCCTTCTCCCCTTTTATGAATCATGATTCTAAGAAGAAATTTTAATTCCATTTTTATCTCAATTTTGTTTTTCAAATTTTACCCCAATCCTAAACACGAATCACAAAACCTAAAATCCTAAATCCAAAAATTCAAATTCCAAATTCCAAATTCCAAATTCCAAGACCTTAAACCCAAAACCTTAAATCCCAAATCCCAAATCCCAAATTCCAAAAACCTTAAAACCTATTTAAAAAATAATAATTTTAACCCTAAACCTTAACTTACAAATATAACCCAAAACATTAAATCATATTTAGAAAAATAATAATTTTAATCACAAAACTTAACTCATAAATATAACCTAAAATCCTAAACCATATTTAGAAAATTAATAATTTTAATCATAAACCTTAACCCATAAATATAACTCTAAACTCTAAACCCCAAATCCCAAATCCTAAAACTCTAAACCCTAAATCCCAAATCCCAAATTCAAAAACTCTAAACCCTATTTAGAAAAATTATAATTTTCAACCTAAACCTTAACTCACAAATATAACACTAAATCCTGAACCCCAAATCTCAAATGCCTAAACCTTAAATCCCAAATACTAAACCTCAAAACTATAAACCTTGAACCCCAAATCCCAAATGACTAAACCCTAAATCGCAAACCTTAAAACCCTAAACTCTATTTAGAAAAATAATAATTTTAATAATATATTTTCTTTTTAAGTAATAATTATTTAAAAAAATAATGATTTCAATAATGTATTTTGTGTGATGAAAAAATAATAATTAAATAATATTATTTAAGCTTTATTGAAGATAAGCGTATTAAGGTAATATACAGTGTTTTTCATTTCATTCCAATTGTAAACCAAATAATGTAATCCTGATTCTTTCTTTGATTTTAGTGGTCAAACCAAACAAAATTATTTTCGTTCCATTTCGATTCTGATCCTGATTTCATTATGTGAACCAAATGCGACTTTATAGTAAAAGATAATTATAAATACATATAATCAATTATTTTTATACTAAATATAATTATAAAAATAAATTATCTAGAATTTAATTATAATTAGATTATGTTATATGAGAAATACATGCATATGTATAATAATATTTTTTAAGTATAATAATTTAACACATATTTAGTATAAATATGATTTTTTTGTCATATTTTGATTTTTTATTTTATTATTTCACTAAAATATAATTATTAATACACATAATTAAATATTTTTACACTAAATATAATTTAAAAAATAAATTAAAATTAAACTTATATTTATAAGACTTTTGATTTTCTCTTTCAATTTGTAATAAGAGATAATTATTATAATGATTATGAGTTTTTTAACTTTTTTTTTAAATTTAAATTAAGAGAAAATTTATAAATGTTAAATTTGTTAACATAAAATCAATTATTTTAGAAGTATTTTAATTTTTTCTTTTAAATTTTACATTAAAATATAATTAATACATATAATTTTTACACTAAGTATAATTTAACAAATAAATTAGTTAAAATTAAATTATATTTATATTATGTTATATAAGAAAATAAATGTAGATCTTATAAATTAATGGTTACATATATAAGTATAAAATTATTTTTTATAATAATTATAAGATTAATGTGTATTTGTATTTTAGTTCATGATACTCCTCCTGCGTTATAAGTTTATAACTAAAAAGATCAATCTTATTGAAAGCATCAGTCCAAAAACTTGAAAACCAAGTTAAATACAATTATCATATTCTCTCAATTCAATAATAATTCTGAGGAGATATGTTTCATAGAAAAACAACATTGCACAAATTGGCTTTTATTATCTCTTATTTTTCTTCCAGTATTTTCCTTTATTTATCAGACTTTGCATTACTTTTATTCCAAGATTTTTTTTTAATTTCCATAGACAATTTGAAACCAAACTATAATTTATGAAAGAATGTCACTAGCAGTTTTATAATTTTAAATAAATAACCATTTTAATTATATAATTTTTAATTAAAATATTTCAATTTCATATTTTTTTTAAAATTATAATATTTTAACAAAAAATTATAAGACTAACACGTCTTTTTTAATGAAAATTATGTGCGCTATTGTGGTTCTCGTCTGTAATTTATTGACTTCCTATATGATTGATAAAATCTAATATATATTGATAATATAACTTAACTCATAATTCAAAAGTAATTTATGAGTTAGATGATTATTCAGGTTTATATGTAGTATTATTGATGTTAGATTTTGATTTTTTAATACTCTTCTTTTACATCGACGAGGATGAACGGATAAAGTATGTCTTTAGTATCGATAAGAATGAACTTCACGTATTTTTCAAAGATGATAGTTATGATACTTTGATAGAAACTCAGATTGATTATTTAATTATCATAAAAATTAAAAATAATTGTATAGATAATATTCATGAATTAAATGTACTAAAAATTACGTGTAGTTAGATGTAGTAGCTACTCTTCTAAAAGATTACCCTGTTTAAGAAAATGTTAGTATATATCAACCACACGACCACGGCGGGATGTGTATGTTATTTAAAGTGATACATGTAATTTCTTACTTAATTAATATAAAATTTATAATTATTTTAAAATTAGATTATATTTATCATCTAATATTCCATCTTAATTTAAATTTAAATTTATATTTTAAGTGTAACAAATTTTATATTTTGATACTTATTTGTTCAAAATATTTTATTTTTAATTTTTAGCCTTAATATTTAATTATTTTTTAATTTATAAGTTTTTCTTCAGAAGTTTTGTTAAATTTCAGTTTAATTCTATCTTAAAACTCAGGTTATGAGATGAAGGACTGCTCTTGTTTATATGCGCATCGTAGACGTGATTTCCAGTCGATGTGAGACTTTAACACTCCCCCTCACATCGACAAGGGTCTGTCCCAGACCGACGAGGATGTTGAGCTTATGGAACCCAAGTGGCGGAATGCATCACTCACCAGTGGCGAAACAACTGCACCGACCAGATAACCTTCCTTTGATACCATATTAAATTTGAACCTAACTCCATCTCAAAACTCAGGTTATGAGATGGAGGACTCACCTTGTTTATATGTATAGCGTGGGCGCGATCCCCAATCCATGTGAGACTTTAACACTCCCCTTCACATCGGCAAGGGTCTGTCCCCTTTATTAGGCTTAAATTTAACATGGTATTAGAGTAAGGTTATCCGGTCGGTGCAGTTGTTTCGTCACTGGTGAGTGATGTATTTCACGACTTGGGTTCCATAAGCTCAACATCCTCGTCGGTCTCAAGGGGACAAACCCTTGTCAATGTGAGGGAGAGTGTTAAAATCCTACATCAACTGGGGATCACATACACACTGCACATATAAACAAGGGCAGTCTTCAATCTCACAACTTAGATTTTAAGATGAAATTAGACCCAAATTTAACGATTAGACTCAAATTTAACAAGTTCACATTTTTAATGAGAGAATTTTACATAATTGATCCTTTACTAATTGCCCCTTCGAGTTTAAATGTTTAAGAATTACATTCGACACTGCACACAACCAGTCTAAAGTACTGCTGCAAATGCATCGATTTCTTATCATGTTCACATGTTTATTGAAGATTTGAAGCGAATATATATAGCTCTATATAGGTTATAAGCAATGCTCTGTTTTTCTAAAAAATATTAATATTCACAAATTAATTAACGTGTAATTAATTCTGTATTTATTTGCTTTTCTGTTAAAAGTCGATTAAAGAAAACGTTTTCATCAATAATTTGTAAGATCAAAAAGTGTGTTTTATGAGCCCTACAAACGTTTTTGATATATATTTTTTCATTTTTTGTAAAAAAAAAAAAACATCTTTTTACTATTACCAGCGCTTTTATAACGTTCCAAAAGACACAAACAGACCCTAATTATCTAATTCTCTAGCATCAACATGCACAAAACTATACTGCACATATAAGATTTTTACTTGACGCAATCTCATTACCAATCTTGATATGATCAGGATCATGATCTAAACCATTTAATTACTTTTTTACACAAACTCATATAAAATCTAAAATTTAAAATTATTTAAATGACAATCTTTAAAATTAAATTATTTAAAAATCATATATATTACATAATGTTAAATCATGTCCAAAAAAATTAAGAGAATTAAGGAGCTCTTTTCTTTAAACTTCATCTTTTTATAAGTATAACAACGTAAAGTTAAACATCAAAACTAATTTTTAATAAAATAGAATATATTTAAAAGAGACATACATTTAGTATTTATTAACATTTAAGAAAATTTAAAAATATAAATGAATTCTCATGTGAAGAGTTCAAGAAACTTTTTAATTGAGTGTAACCAAAAAAAAAAAGTTTTATATTAATTTGAGAAATTGTGAGAACAAGGCAGGGGATGCTATAGAAGAGGGATCTGACTTGAGTAATTTGATTATAGTGTAAAATTTGTAGAGTAAATTGTCAAATGTTAGTAAGATTTATGTTTATTTATAAACACTACGTCAATATAATTATTAATTAGCACGTGACAATTTCATTTTACTCTAACATACAGCAGCTACTGATGCTAATTCTGCAGAATTGGATCATTATTTTGTAGCTGTTGATATGGATATATGGTTTTACAGCTGCTTTATTTGATCTTTCTCCTAACTAGGTGTGATCAATCTCCGTAGAATTAATACTTATTGAAGTAACTTTGTTTTTGTTTTGATATTATTCTTTACTTTTATTTTATATTAACCTTATTTAATTTAATACTCATTTTTATCGATTTTAATAATAATATCAATAAATTATGATAATTTAAATATGTTATTATTATTAAAATTAATTAAAATAAATATTAATAATTTAAATAAGGATAATTAAAAGGTATCATTTGAAAAAAAAAATCAAAAAATAGTACCAAAATAAAAATAAAAATAAGAGTATTCCAAAAATAACAACCTAATCTTTTTCTCTTTTTTTTAATGAGTTGTTCTCTTCCATGGAAAAAAGAAAGAAAAAATTAACTATTTGGTTAACATCTTGGTTAAATTCATTTATATTTATAAAGATGAATTTTCTTGAGTATACAATCATGATGGAGCATATTGAATTTTTAGAAAGAAAAAAAGAACAATTCAGAACTCATTGTCTTTTTCTCCGTATGACCATCCTATCAAAGCAAAGGTGGAAAAAAATTCTTGGAATAAAAAGTTAATTTAAAATTAAGATGTGTCATAAATGATGTAAGGTAATTTTATAACGAGTTTACAAAATTTTAACGATGTGTGTATAAAATTGTAACTATTGAAAAATAAATTGTAAATTAAATAACTATTGAAAAATAAATTGTAAATTAAAATTATCATAAATTTGTAACATGTGAATATTATTTGTAGTAAATTATTTTCGGATTGCATTCACTATGGGCCATATCCACCGCTGGGTGTCTAGCGCATTGTCCTCTATCTAAAGATGCCAATACTCCACTGGCCAATATACTAGTGTCCTTATTCTTTTGGGGTTGGCCTTAAAAATTTGGGATCAAGTACACATAAAAGATTCTTTTATAAATTGAGTGCTCATTCGATTATCAAAATTTATAAAGTAAATAATAAAGGTAAAAATAAGATAAAAATGTTAGAGCATCAAAAATAAAAAATCCCAAGTATGCCACAAAGAGACGATTATAAACTTAATAATTCACCAAATAAAGTCCACTTTCTTAAAGTAAATGAAAAAAAAAAACCACCCCCTCTACTTTTCTTTTAATATCTTTTGTATTCCCCATCAGTATATATAAAAAGTAGAAACATCATATAATTAAACCATTTTTGTTTTTTTTTTGTTTTGGTTAGACAACAAATTTTGAAATTTACATTTTTATTATAGAACAGATACAACCGGCTTGGCGGCTTTGTCCATGTTTAGAGTTTTTTTTTCTCACACCTAATATTATTATTATTAATAATTTATTACAAATATTGTAGTATTACATTTTGTTTGCTTACGCTAATATGTACTCAGGTTATAGAATTGCCTAAATATAAAAAGATCCCTAAAAAGCTCAAACGTTTTGTATATGGGTGAGATAATATTTAAAGGAATCCGCACAAATCAAATTCAATATATTGCATTTGTATCAGATATAATTAAATTTGATTTAAATTAAAAAATATACCAAAGATTCGAATTGGATTCAAATTAATTTTAACAAATTTTATAATTTATTATACTAAATTAATAATTATAAATAAATACATATTTTATTTTATAATTTATTATATTTATATATTATATATCCTATGATTATACTAAAAGTTTATCTCTTAGTTATAATTATAAATAATAAATTTTGTTAGATATATATAACTTAAAATTAAAATATTGTATATATTATGTTTTATATTTGATAATAATTTAAAAATAAGTTTTAAATTCAATCTAATCTCATAGATTCAAAAAATTTGATTTGTTTGAAATCGAATCGATTTTAGATTAAAAATTTTTAAATCTAATTTTAATCCCATAGGGTCCGTAATGATAAAATACAGTTAATTTTTGATACGTTGCTAAGCCCTGTCTTGAATAAGGAAGAGCAACTGTAGCAAGTTTAACACTGCAGCAACCCACTTATTTAAAAAATAAATTTATAAATAAAATAACTTAAAAACACATTTTTTTTAAACAAATAAACTAAAAAACCTTCAAATTTAAACAAAGTGAACTCCACGCTCAATTTTAAAATGCATACCCAAACACGAGATTGTGAAAAAAGTATATACATACCCTAAAGTCAATGAAGTGAGAGTTGACGATTCTATGTAGAGTCCAATGAAAAGACCAGTTTACCTAATGGCTAATAACCCAGTCCCTCTTTCAAAGAGGTGGATTAGATTGGTCTCTGCATTTATTATGTCAATTAACTGTTCTCTTCATTTACTTGTACTGTGGTGTTGGTGATCAAGAACCACTCATATATGGCCTGAAGGTAATATCAAATCAAAATGAAAGCCCTATATTTTGCAGGCTAAATAAGACAGCACACATTGATTAACCGGCATGCAGATCGAGATGACCACTCTCTATCACCAGGGCAAGAAACTCGTCTTTTTTCTCACATTATTTCGTTAGTTGATTGCTATGTTTTACTGCAACCAAACATTACTAGTGTGCACACAGGAAAATGCACAAGCTAAGTTAGTCAGCTGTGACTTGGATATTTGATGTTTCACAGAACAAGATTTGGAGTTTTGTGAGTTTGTGACTGACTTTTAAGGAAACTGGGTTTTGATAATATTATTAAAATTGGCTTGTGTCCTTGGGGGTCATTTTGTCCTTGTGCTTCAGGCCCCTACTTAACTTGTCTTGAGCATAAATTATGAAATCTTTGGGGACTGGTTTTTCACACCATAATCACATGCATGTCTGGTATTCATTACGGATGTGCCTTGGGCCTTGGTAATTGGGCTCATCAGTTAACCCGTCCAGAGATTGTTTATGTTATGCAAAAGCACAATGCTATACCTGCCAATCCAAAAGCAAAATCGTAATATGGCTTCGCCCGGACTCGAACCGGAGACCTTCAGTGTGTTAGACTGACGTGATAACCAACTACACCACGAAACCATGATGAAGTTGAAGGCTAAAAATACTATTAATCTGTAAATACACCACATCTGTAATTCTGTTCTATCCGAAAACTCATCTACCCTAGAAGATGTTATAATTTCATCTTGCTGGCACATTAGATAACTGGAATTGAGACTTTCGACTCTTGAGCAGGGAAGATGCTCACCACCGGATGGACTCACTCACCATGCAATTTGACATCTATTCTTAAAAATCAAACCGACACTACTTGTTCTGTTGCATTTCCATACCAAATGAATAATATTGCTTGCTTCCAAAAGACATCTTCGGTTTCTTTTCTCTTCTCTGTGTTTCCCGGAAATGGTGCATTTTTCTCTTCTTTTCGAAAATACCATCATGCCCATCTGGATGTTTGGGCAGCTGACGTTCGTAGAAGTTATGGGTTTACGGTATCTGTTCAGAAGAAGCTTAAAGGTGGAGACCAGCCCTTAGAAATTGAAGAGTTTTTTGATGAAGATGAATTTGACGATGAAGATGATGACGAGAGCATAGTTTTACCGTTGGACAACATGAAAAATTGGCTGGAAAAAAAGCCGCGTGGGTTTGGCGAAGGGAAGCTGTATGATACCCCAATTGAAGATAAGCTGCTCGAAGAAATGGAGAAGAGTAAACAAACACAGACTGCTGATGTGACCAAGCTCAAAAGCATTGTCGTTGAGCCCATTTCAAAGCAAAGTGGACAACAAAAGAAAGGTTTGTTATCTTTGTTGCATTTTTGACAAATGCGTTTGATATTCGTCCTTCAATGTTGTTGTTACTCACTTGCTCTTAATTTGCTTCTGGCATGCTAACATTGAGTTTTCCAAACATGCCAAAGTATTAGCTATTACATTCTAGTGTGCTTGGTAGTTTGTTTTCTAATAATGCCTAAGATTTTTCAATATCCTAGGCCCTAGCAAAACCAACCTGACATTTGATGTACTGTGATGGACTTAAGCAGCTAATGAAGTAGTTCCTCAAGTAATTCGAGTACGAGTTGTAAATCTTCCTAAAAAGAAGAACATACATAGAGATTTGAAGCTAGCCTTCAAAGGGGTTCCTGGTATAATTAGCATAAACCCATTGGTTTCTGGAAACAAGAAGACTAGGGAGCCTGTCTGCAAGGGCATTGCTTTTGTTGAGTTCAAGTCTGAGGCGGAGGCAACTAGGTATGTTCAGTGACACACTCAAGATTGCACGTATTCTATATAACATTTAGGATTTTGAATTTCTAAATGAATTAGTGATTCAAACACAATTATAAAACCTGCATAGCTTTACAATTTTTGAGTCTGTAAAACCTGCATAGCTTTAGATTCTAAGTAAACATGCATGATTGCCAATTTATGTGTGAAATTGTGGATTAGCAAAAAAAGAAATAGAAAATGGAAACATGTTGTATGTTGAAAAAGTTGATTCTTTATTGAAATTTAGTAGACATGGATTCATAGATGCAGAGTTTGAGAAGTTGATTCAACACAAGATTTAGCAGTATTTGCCCGAATCTCTCCTGTGTTTAGCATTGCATATGATTGACACAACACATTTCTAAGCTTTTTCTTAGTGATTAGATTTCAATTGGTGGTGTGTTTTATCTGAATGACACTTCTCTTGTGGTAGATTTATACAAATGTATTCACAGCAAAGAATTACTTTTGGGAAAATTGAGAAGCTAATAAAATGCGAGAAGATTGATATGCCAAAATCAGATTCTGTCATTGAACGATCGGAGGACAGTGTTTGTTCTGCTTCTGAACATATGATAGTTGGAACAGTACAATATGAAAGTGATGACGTCCATGTGGATGATTCTTCTTTGGACACGAGTGAAGTGAATGCCTCTTATGAAAATGACAATCTTGATAATGAGCTGAGTTCTTCAGAACTCGAAAACATAAGAGAAAATGTGGAAACTGCAACCATATCAGAACAAAGTGATGACAATGGCTTTAAAAGAAGGACTGAGTCTGAATCCTCGACACATTCACCTTCCTCAGGAAAATACCAAGAGTTTGAGAAAAACCAACTTTGTAAAAGAAAAGAAGAGAGTGTTCATGGGGAAAAAATTGTTGTGGAAGGAAATAGAGATAAAAGTTCTAAGAAAAAGCTGCATGTGAAAGATAAACAAGTGAAAGTTCCCGAACTAAACATCCCAGGTTCTGCAAAGAGGTAATTGTTTATAATTAGAAAAGTTGGTCATATAAGCTCTTCGTATTAAATCTTAGTGTGTGTTTTGCTTTCAGATTGTATAATGTATTCTTTCAGTCCCACATTTTGAACAAAGATTTAAACTAAAGATAAATAATATTATTTTAATAAACTTTCTATTAAATATTATTTTTTTGTTAAGTGATTAAAACGTAATTAAATTTGATTATCTAACATTAATAAAGTAACAGATAATATAAAATCTTTTTTACAAAATATATGTAATTGTTACAATTTGTATTTTAATGTTCTATTGATTTTTAATTGTTAAAATTATCGGAACAAATTTTCAGTCTTTCCTGTTTATTTGATTTCTCCTTAATATTTCGGAGTGATAAATTGTTGATTATCATGCAGGTTAAGGGTTAAGGAAAAGGCTGTTTTAGCTGATGTTTTCTCAAAATATGGTTTGAAGACTACTTCGGGTTTAAAGGAAGAGAGCTACTCAAAGTAGCTTAATTTAGAACATATTGCGAAAGCTAGATCCATTACTAAGACTAGAACGTCGTTCAGACTTAATTTTCACGTACTGGTGATCCTTGTATTGTCACAAAGGCAATCTTGTTATTATCATCAATTTTTTTACCATATTTTATTTTGAAATTATTAACTAAACATTTAGTTTAGTCCTATACCCTTCTCAGATCGTTAGACATTTGCAAATTGCATTTATAGGCATGAGATAAGAGATTCACTCCCAAATTACTGTCATAACTTTTCTTTGGTCGAAAACTACATTCCTGCTGCTGTCATTTAACCACGTTTGGAGGACGAGTAGAAGAAAAACAGAAAACTCTTGATAAAAAAGAACCGCATCTTATTTTTTGAGCCAACTTATAGATATCTTTTAGTTACAGAGTTGTTGGGATGTTCGCTCTCTAATTAAAGCTAAAAATGCCAATTATATAATTTTGCAGGTTATGGCAACACCAAAGATACCTATTCTGTTGGAGGATAGTGTTCTAGCTTACTGAATACTGAGTAGCTAATTTACCCAAAAATAAAATAAAAATACCGAGTAGTTAGGTGGTGGCAATCTTAAGAAGCATCTAAAAATTGATTATAGATTGGTATTTAGAATTATGGTCTTTTCGATTGCCCGTATTCATTTTATTTATTTATTTTTTAATTTATTTTCAATTAAGATATATGAAATATTTATTTAGTTTATTATTTTATATTTTTGTCAATTAATAAATATCTCTAAATTATTGTTTGAACATGGCTCTCATATGTCATAATATTGATACACGTTTATTTTGTTTTCCTTAACTTTCGAATCCGGTATTTAATTTTTAAATATATTATTAAAAAATTGATATTAACTTATTTATTAATAAAATATTTAAGAATTAGGTATTGGATAGAGTTAAGTTAAGAATAATGAATCAGACACACGCTTATATTATATTAACTCACAAACACATCCTAAGAGTTTAACCGTTTGATTCAATTCCTATCATCCTCTTTAAGAGAGCCACATTTTTGTTTGATTTGTCTCCCGTCAACTAATTCGGTCTTGGTAATAAAGTTTCCATGGCACAAAATTAACACTGTTTTTCCGAAAATGTGAATCCTTTTCTAGCTCTGCTCACTAATTCGGTGTTGGTAATTCATCTATGTTAGGTGAGCTTAAGCGAACCCGTATTAGTTAAATTTAGGTTGATTTAATCTTATCTTAAATCAATTTTCATTCGAATAAATACAAATTAGCTTGAACTTAAAGTAAATATAAATTGATTGGTTTAAATTAATTCGAATTTTTAATTGTATATTTTTTTATAAATTAATTCTTTTTAATGATATTAAAGTTTATTAATTTAAATATCATTATATAAAATAACAAAAATAAAAAATAATATTATAATAATTAATTAATTATAAAAAATATATATATTAATAACGTATCATTACATAACCATTCAAGTATTAAAATTTAAAATAATTTATATCATATTTTAAATTTTAATAATACTAAGTCATATTATTTGTTATTAGATATTTAACACAAAATTGTAACAATTTTAATTTTATTTTGAATTAACAAAGTCATTAAAATCTAACTCAACTTAAATTAAATTTATCACAAATTTTTTAATTTAATCAATTAAATTAACAAATAAATTATCATATGTAAATGTACGGACACACACTGGTGGACTGGAGCATGTTTGTTGATTATTTTAGTTTTTTTTTAATTTTATTCCTTAGAAAAATCAAATTAATTGACCAATTTTTAAGTTTAATTTTAAAAATCATAAATTAAAAATTAATTATTACTTTTTTAATAATTAATTCTTAAATTTTAATTTTTTTTAATTTTTTAATTTAATTTTAAATTTATTTTCAATCATTTTTATCAAATTTTTAATGTTTAATCATTTTGAATAATATTAAATATGATTGTATAAATTGAGTTATTAAATTTTAATATAAAAAATAAATAAAAAAATTGAATTCTAAAATTTAAAAATAGAAATTAAAAGTAAGTTGTTAATTATTATCAAGTAATGAAATTATCACGATATAAATTATTAATGATATAATAATATTTTATTAATAATAATTTTATTTAAAAATAATAATATTAAAATATAATTAATATAAAAATTATTTTATTATCTTGCTATTTAAAAAAACAAAAACTCTTAATTGATGGAAACAGATATGTAACATATGTAATTGGTTGCTTTTTATAATTTCCTGATTATTGTTGCCAACGACGACAACAGAAGTTAAAAGAAGCTTTGAGACAGGTCAAGGATTATGATTCTCTACTTCTTCTTTTTAATGATTGATATTATTTTTCTAATTTTCCATCCCACGTGTATAACACACAATAAAATCCAAAAACTTTCTATTAATAAATTGTGGAGTCACATCATGTCCTGGATTTATCAAAAAAAAAAAAATCCTTGAAGTACTTGAAAACTGTTAAGCAATAACCACAAATAAAGTTCCAAGTCGAAAACAAACACGTCATATAACAATTGAATTAAAGTAGTAGCAAGATATCATTAAGGCATAATAAGCATTTGTCTAATGATAGCCATTAACTCGCGAGCTTCTTCACATCTTCTCCACACATCAAATATTCCACAAATTCATTAATCAACTTATCAGAGCTTCCTCCTTCACTAATTGCTTTCTTAGCTTTATCTTTCCATTTACTTGAATTTTTCCTAATCTCTTGGCTTCTCTCACTTTCCATTACTTTGTTCAAGCAAATTTGAAGCTCTTCTTTCTTCACTATCCCCTCCTCATCCTCTTTAGCTCTGACCCCAATCTCCCAAACCTCCTCCACAAACTTAGCATCAGTGAATTGATCAGCCCACTGTGGAATTCCCACCATTGGAACTCCAATACTAAGAGCTTCAAGCGTTGAATTCCATCCACAATGTGTCACAAAGCAACCTATAGCTTCATTTGCTAGCATTTCTAATTGGTTACACCAGCTCACTATTAAACCCTTTTCTTTTACCGAATCAATGAACCCTTCACCCAATTTCTGTTGTTCAGATTCTCTCACAACCCAAACAAAATTAAACCCACTTTCTTCTAACCCCGTAGCAATCTCTTGTGTTTGTTTTTCTGACAAAGACACCATACTTCCAAATGAAACATAAACGACAGATTGGGGTGACTTTGTTTTTAGCCATTTGATGCATTCTTCACCAAGTGGCTTCCATAGACTTGCTCCATAGACTTTATCATCCTCAATTCTTCCATCTAGATAAGCTGAAGGCACCATTGGACCTATGAATTTCCCTGGCCATAGATCTTCTACTCCTTTCATCACCTTTTGTCACATTACAACCCATAAACCAAAATTGAAGACATCATATTAACAAATAGCCTAAATAATTAAAATCGTAACATGCAAGTCATGATATGCAATGTTAAATTCTTGTTTTAGTATAATTAGATTATTTATGTTTGAAGTAATTGTTATTCTAAAAGTTTAATTTATTTATAGAAGTATCAATACTGTTTTTAATATTATTTATTTTAAAACACTTATAATTAAGATAATTGAGGTTTAAAGACTTCATTTTTAACATCATGTTATAAGTAATTTATGATCAATTTTACTATAAATTTAAGTTATCGATCGTTATTTTTATACATTTAATTTAATTTAATTTATTTTAAGAGAAAGATTTAGATTCCTACCAACTTTTATGTTTGCAGTTCAATTAAAAAAAGGGATTTTATTTACCTCTCCTTCAAGTTGTTCAAAAGTATTTGCAAATATCCAATCAGCATATTTAAGGGTAGGAAACTGGTCCAATTGCATTGCTAAATAGGGTTGTTTTTCTGGTGGCAATTTGAGAAAGCTTGGTAGGTCATGGAAGTTGAGTAGAGGCAAGCCAGGTATGAACACAGGAGTGAGTTCTGGCTTCAATGGCAGAGAAAGGAAGCCATAGTGTACGTGACAAAAGATGCTACAAACTGTGGCTGAATTTGTGAAAAACGCAGCTCCATATAAGCCGTGTTGCTTGGCCACTTCAAGAGCCCACGGAAAATACGAATCATAGACTACACAAGTGATGGGGAAGTCGGTGTTTTCATACTTTTTTATGAGTTCGGACAGAGTTTTTGAGCCGTTGGCTTTGAAAGATTTAAGGAAAAGTTGTTCATTTTGTGCCTGAGCATAGCCACCCTTGTCGAAGCCATCAGAGATGGGCTCGATAGTGATGTTTGGTGTGGAAATGGACTTAACAGTATAATAGGTTGTGGCTAACGTGGCTTTGACGCCTTTGGAAACTAAACGCTTTGCAAACTGAAGCAGGGGATTGATATGGCCTTGGCTTGGGTAGGGAAGCAACACAACATGAACTTTTTCCTTATACTCCTCCATCTATTTAGCTTACTTTTGCAATTTTGTTTCTCTTCAAATAGTCATTATTTATAGACCACTTAAATATTTATCAATATATCAATGGCTTTCGTTAAAGAATATAAATCAATTATTAAATTATTTTTTTATAAATTTAATTTTTTTAAAAAATTAATACTTAATAATCCATTTATATTCATTTAACGGTAAAAGTAGGGTTCGACAGAAATTTAATTTTTTTTCCTTTTAATTGATCAATTAATGCGTCATGTACTTGCTTAAGCAATAACCACAATTTTTTTGGTCTGCTTAGTCATTTGCATGAAAGTTTTTGTTTGATGTTTCGTAAAGGCCAACGATGCTGTTAATCCGTTGGGTAACGTACGTTACGAAAGTTGACCGTGACGTAATTTTCTAAAGTAAAATAGTTTATTTTAATTAGCTTAAACCCCAATATTTACCTAAATTTATACATAACTTTTTAAAATTTTCAAACTTATGTTTTGTTTTCAAATTTTTTTAAAATTTTATGATTTATTCTATAAATTTTTAAAATATTACAAATAAATCTTTATTAAAATATATATATTTATAAATAAAAAATTTAGTATCTAAGTTTTAAAAATTTAAGAATTAAATTATATAATTTAAAATTTAAAAATTTGAGAATCCAATTATATATTTTAAAAATTTATGTATAAATTTAATTAAAATTAAAATAATTTGTAAAAATATTAAAAAATTTATTTTATTATAATTATTTCTATAACGCATAGATAACGATAAAAATATATTTAATGTGTATTTTTATAATTATACCTATATTATATAGATAATAACACAATTATATTAAAGTTAAATATATTTTTATTATTCTTTATATGTTATAGGTATAATTATAATAAAGTAAATATTTTAAAAAAATTTATAAATTATGGTATATTTTTGAATATAAAATATAATTAATTATAATTATTTTGATATATGCCGGTAGTTATTGCTATAATATTAGGATTTAGCCAAAAGCGACGGTAATTAAGTCGATCAAAGGGTATTAAAAAAATTACCAAAGGGAGTGGTTTCGTAATAATTAATTCACTTATTTACTTTTAAAAACACAAGACACACACAGATATTAAAAATTAATTTATTGATTTTAATTAGGTTGAATTATATAAGTGTTCTAAAAACAATTATTTTTGGTCTCCCAACTTTTTTTTATCACACTTTAATATCCTTAATTTCTCTTACAATATTGTCCATTTATTCTTAATTTTCATAGTTCGTTTCTCTTACATTTTACACTATTAAAATTTAATTTAAATTGGTATCAAATTTTAAATTAAATAAGTAAAATTTAAAATATATTATTTTATAATCAAAAAATGTGTAATATAATTAATTTTTAATTTAAATTGATATCTGTTAATATATATCTAGTAATATATTAATGTATATATATATATATATATATATATATATATCTACTAATGTATATTTATTTATTTTAATCATATCTATATCTAGTTACTTTGAACATATCTAATTTACTTGTAATTCTTATATAAAGACAACATGTATATTCATTTAGATTACATAATAGAATACTATCATTAAATATTTCTAACATGGTATCAGAGCCACAACTCTTATCTTTTTAATAGTCTTATCTTTTCTAGTGTTACTCAACCTTTATAGCTTCCGTTGTCACAATAGCCGCTGCAACCACTCACTATTGAACCTCTGATGTCTTTTAGCCGTTGTCCTTAGGTTCCGTGACTACAGTCGTCATTGTTAAAGAGTCTCGCACCACATAGACCACTACAATCACTGTCATCACCGTGCATCTTGCTCCGATAATTTTTCTACAGATACAACTGTGATCGGATCGACCAGATCTACACAATCGTGGAAGTATCGCAACCATCGGACACCGTACCCTCCCTCAGGCACCACTCAAAAGATCTGCACATCCTTTCACGCGTCATCACTGAAACTAACCGCCGTCACAAATCTTAACCCGACGAACTTTTTGCAGATACCACTGTGATCGCTGTGACCAGATCTACACAACCGTGGGCATATCACAATCATCCTTCTCCTCACGCGCTTCCACGCATCGCCAATTGAAACAGCGCGTGAATCTGACGCATCACGCACGCCGCGCTCTAGTCTCATGACATCATTAGTGACTTTCCTAGGGCTGACATCATCATCGCATGTAGATGACATCATAGAGACCCACTGACCGTTGAATTCTTGTTGACCGTTGACTTTTGCAATACAATTCCTTCATACCCAGTTTTTCGCGTAGATCTCGTTTTTGTAGTCCATTTTTGCATATTGTGTTTCCAAATGGATAAAAAGAATGCTTTTGTTTCTTGCCCTATCAATACTATATTGGAGGGGACCAAGAATTACTTGTCATGGTCTCAAGCTATACGTAGTTTTCTTAAGGGTCATATGCTCTGGCATTATTATACTGATGCAATTATCATTCCTGTTAAAGGAGCAAGTGAAGAAGATGTTATTTTCCTTCATCGCATGATTGAATGGGATAGTCACAACCACATGATCCTCACATGGATTCAGAATACTTCCATTCCCTTCATCTCCAATCTATTGGGCAACTTTGATGATGCCAAATCAGCATGAGATATGTTGGCTAAAAGGTACTCCACTATTCACAGATCCATGAAATATCAACTAATAGTTGAATTGCATCAACTTCAACAGGAACCAGGGAAATCCATCAATGACTATTTTGATCAACTTTGCTTCCTTTGGGACCAAATTGATATTTGTGATTCAATTTAGGCATGCTCAACAATATGCTACAATTAGGGATGAATTTCGTCTCTATGAGTTCTTGATGTCATTCCACAAGGACTTTGAGCCAATACGAGGTTAGCTTCTTAATCGTAGTCCTCCTTCCTCTCTTGATACTGCTGTAAATGAGTTGGTTAGAGAAGAAGCTTGGCTTCCAACCCTTCAAGCCTAGAATAAGTTCAATGTTTTGGCTATTACTCCTCTTACTCTTACCATTGAGCGACCTCAGTAATCAGGGGATTCCTTTGGCTTTTACAATTGTCGTAGGCAAAGCAATAAAAGGTTCTGCAATTATTGCAAGCGTCATGGACACACCATTGAGACTTGTTACCATCGTAACAAATCTACTACTGTTGTTGCTAATACTGAGCCTACTTTGTTGATGCCTTCTAGTTTAGTAAATTCCTAGTCTTCTGGATCCACTAGCAACCTCTCCTCCACTGAACTACAGAAGATCATAACTCAGGCTGTTCAAATGGCTGGTAATGCATCTTTTTCTACTACTCTCTCAGTTCTGCCCGATAAGTCTCAAACTTGGCTTTTTGACTCTGCATGTTGCAATCATATGACACCTCACTCATCTTTATTCTCTAAACTTGACCCTACACCATATCCTCTTAATATTCATATAGCTGATGGTTCCACCATTTATGGGAATAGTCTAGATTTTGTTTCGACCTCTACCTTTTCTGTTCTTAGGGTTTTTCATGTACCTGACCTATCCTATAATTTATGCTATGTGGGACAATTGGCTGAACTAGGATATCGCCTTATTTTTGACTATTCTAGGTGTATTGTGCAGGATCCGAGGATGGGGCAAGAGCTTGAGACCGGTCTTAAGGTCGAGCGTATGTTTCCCGTAAACAATCTTCATCTTCCACCTATTGCTCATGCCTCTGTTGCTACTGCAACTGCTGCAGTTTCTTCCTTACCTTCTCTCGCACTTTGACATTCTCGTCTTGGTCATGCACCATCCACTCGGGTACAACAATTAGCTTCTAAAGATCTATTGGATTCTATGTCTAAAGACAATTTTGATTGTACTTCATGCCAGTTAGGAAAACAACCAATTTTATCTTTCAATAATAGTAAATCTATCTCTAATAGTATTTTTGAGTTAATTCATTCTAATGTTTGGGGACTTTCTCCTGTTACTAGTATTGGTGGATCTCGATATTTTGTTGTTTTTATTGATGATTATTCTCGTTATAGTTGGATATTTCCAATGAAATCTCGTTCTGAAATCTTACCAATATACAGTAACTTTGCAAAAATGGTTAAAACATAATTCTCCAAACATATCAAAACTTTTCGATCTGATAATGCTCTTGAATATACTCAAAATTCTTTTCAAGCTCTGTTACACTCATGCTCTTGTTGATACCACATCTGAGCTTCTTTGGTTATGATGGCTTCTTAAGGATTTGGGTGTGTCTACATCCTCTACTACTCCTCTTTATTGTGATAATCAGAGTGTTATTCATATTGCTCACAACGATGTCTTCCATGAACGGACTAAACACATCGAGATTGATTGTCACTTTATTCGCTCTCATGTTGTCCATGGTGCTCTCAAGCTTTTCCCCGTTTTCTCCAACGATCAACTTGCAGATATCTTCGCTAAGTCACTTCCCAAAGAACGCACTCGTAATTTGGTTGACAACCTCAAGCTGGTCTCACATCTACCTTGAGTTTGAGGGGAACTGTTAATGTATATATAGTAACATATTAATGTATATATATATATCTACTAATGTATATCTATTTACTTTAGTAATATCTATACCTAGTTACTTTAGACATAATTAGTTTACTTATAATTTCTATATAAAAACACTATGTATATTCATTTAGATTACAGAATAGAATATAATTTTTAAGTATTTTTAACTCAAATTTTAAATTAAATAAATAAAAATTAAAATATATTATTGTATAATTGAAGAAACGTGTAATATTGTTAATTTTACTTAATGAAATTAACGTAAAGTAAAATTTAAAATAAATTATTCTATTAAATTGACTACACGTGTAATATAGTCAATTTTCCTTAATGAAAATAACATAACACGTGTGTTCAAATTAAACTGTATTAGCAAACTTGACAAAATTAACATATATACACACCAAACATTAATACTATTAATCATAATGGTTATTTATTAATTTTGTATATATTTAAATAATAATTATTAATTATGAATAGATAGTAATTTTTATACAATTTAATTAGGTCTTTTATTTTTTAATATTTATTCAAAAATATTTAATTTAAAATAATTAAAATATAAACATAATATTTACTCTAATAAGTTATTTAAAATAATGACGATAATTTTTATTTTTTTAATTATTTATAACATATTTAAAATAAAATAAATATAATTAAAAATATACATATTTTAATTTAATTATTTAAAAAATTATGTGTTTAATATTAAATTTATATTTTTTTATATAATTATATTTACATGATAAAATATAAATTAATATATGCTTGATAAATAAAATAAATATAATTAAGAATATATATATTTTAATCTAATTATTTCAAAAATTCTGTGTTTAATAGTAAATTTATATATTTTTTAATAATTATATGTACATTTTAAAATATAAATTAATATATGCTTGATTTTGTTTACCATTAGTTTTTAGTATTATAATAAACATAATTTTCATATGTCTAATTAGTTAAGATTATTTAATAAAAAAAAAGCTTCGAATTTTAAGGCAACCATAATTTCGACAATCTGTGAATAAATTTCTATCTACAAGTTGGGAACATACTTTTTAACAATTTAAAGATTAGATGCATATTTACAACCACCATAATACCATTCGTAGTCACCTTCCTTCGGAGGGATAAGGAGAAAACACTAAATTGGAACTCATAAGACATGAATTTATGTCTAATTAAAATGGAGGCATAATGCCTTTACCGTTCCATGCACCTTCTGCAGGCATTTGTGTTTTCTTGAAAGAAATTCGCATCAAATCATCAATGGTCCTAGCAAGGGAGTGCCACTGCAACAATCTTTAAATTGTTCACACATTAAATGGAGCAGAATAATGCTGCCTTCTGTGACTAAGCCACTCATTACTAAGTCCACTAAGTATTGCTTTCCATATAGAAAATGCTCCACAACCTGGACTACATTAATTAAGTGTTGCCATAAAAAGAAAAAAAAATAGAATTCACTATAACTCCAATCCAAGAGCTTTCTTGATTCTAACTTGTCTACCTTAATTGTTATTATCTTATCAGATCTAATAACTTTCCCGTATCCTGAACCAGCGACCCGATTGGGTCATGAACCATTCAAATACTTCCTGAATATTGGGCAAAAAAAGTATCATTTTTTCCACCAAATATGTGTTGAATTCAATAAATATTACACAACTCATTCAACAAATACTGCACTAATGTCTATTAACATATACGAGAGACATATACGCCTACCAATATACATGGTCCCTACTAAAGATATTTTCTTGATAAGAAAACAACTGTAAACCATACAATTCAATCATTGTTGTTGTTAAAATAGTAATTAATATTTATCTATATAAACAATATATATGTCCTATATAAATTAAGAAAATATATCGAAGAAACCATTTATTTCTTTTTCAGTTTGATTGTTTCTTCAAATATTTATTTTTTCATGGTAACAGAGCCAAGTCGTTACTCTATACAAATTTAAAGCCCTTCTTTTCTTAAACTGAGTTTTTTTTCTCTGAAAAATATCTTATTCAAATACACATACAAATATTAATTAAAAACATTATTTTGAAACAGTATTTGTCCTATCTAATTTTACCAAATTATTCTAAATATAATTTTGGGCATTTTGAAAAAAAAAGTGTAGTAGAAATAGTCAGGAAGTGCCCACACGTGCCGCCAGAAGGAAAGAAAAAAAATTCTCACGCCGTCACGCAACGTCATGCAACGTAATGTGCCATCTGGAGGTTGAAGATGCTGACGTGGTCGTACAGGTTGGCTCGGTTTGGCTCGTTGACGTAGACGGTCAACACCTCGAGTTTGGTTCGGTTCGACCGACGGTTCGGTATGAACCCAGTTTTTTGTAGTTTTTTCCAAATTTGACCGGTTCGATCCATTTTAAAGTTTTGAACCCGATTTTCTATCCGGTTCTATCTTTTTAAAACCAATTTGGTCCAGTTTTCAAGGTTTTTAAACCAATTTTTTTATCCAGTTTTGTGTTTTTATCTTATTTGCTCCATTTCTTCTTAAAAAACCCATCGGTTCAATAATATTTATACCGATTCTTGCATTTTTTCTTTCCAATTCTAAAATTATTACACCATTTTCTAGTTTGTTTATCATAACATCACGATAGAGGACACAATTTCATTACCTGGGGAGAAATCAACTTCAGTTATTGTACAATCTGTCTATTCTGAAGGTGTTTTTAATGTTGGAATTATTCTTACTGAGACTAATTATGATGTTTGGTCTCGAATAATAGAAATGCATATTGTAGAGAGAGAAAAACTCTCTTATATTCATGACAAAAATTTGCAACCAGAAAAAACATCAAAAAATTATAACAAGTGGTATGCAGAAAATCAAAAAGTGAAGAGATGGCTACTTATATCAATGAGTCCAGAAATCATGAAGTATTATTTACGCATACCTACTGCTCTTGAAATTTGGGATGTTTTGACAAAAACATTCTATGATAAAAGTGACGAATTACATGTATTTATCTTAAACCAAAAAGCTTTTACTTCGAGACAAAATGGAAAATGACTTTCAGAGTATTATGGAGAGTTAACTGAAATTTTTCAAGAACTAGACCATCATGATAAAGGTGGTCATGAAAGACCCTCATGATCTAATATCGTATCAAGAGTCTGTTGAAAGACTAAGGGTATATATTTTTCTTGTTGGATTAGATGATGAATTTGAGCATGTTTATGGAGAAATTTTGCGAAAAGAAACCATCCCAGATTTAAAAGGTTGTTATTCCTTGATTCGACGAGAGATAGTACGTCGAATCTCATCGAAGGAAAAATCTGGAGACTCTGACACTTCTGCCATGATATCTCAAAATCATTCTTTTTCAAATCAGCAAGAACGAAGGGTGGTTGATAAATCATCAATTAAATGTACCCATTATCATCAAAAGGGTTATATAAAAGAAAGATGTTTTGAGCTTATGGGATATCCTGACTGGTGGGATCACAACCGTGACTCTTGAAAGAAAAATCCAAGACAAATGTCTACTGCAACCATTGCTGAAACAACAAAGGATCATGTTGCAAGCTCCTCAGCAAATGTTGGTAAGATGTTTAAAGCTTTTTCTCCTATTTTTAATAATACATGAATAATTGATTCAGGTGCAACTGATCATATGTATTTGATTCTAGAAAAATCTCAAAACCATCTTCACACAAAATTGTTTGCACTGCCAATGGTAACACAATCTCGGTTATTGGGGAAAGATATTTGTCTCTCACTAGTACATTGAATTTAGATTCAGTGCAAGGTGTTCCCTCTTTAGAGTATAACCTTATATTTATTTCTCAAATTACCACTACTTTATCTTGTTTTGTTATTTTTTGGCCTACCTTTTGTGTGCTCAAGGACATCCAAACCAAGCAAACAATTGGTCGTGGTGTTAGGCAAGGAAACTTGTATTATTTGGATTTGGATTCAACAAATCATGCACTGGTAGCAACTGGATCTAAAAATGATGAATCAAATATATGGCTATGGCATAGGAGATTGGGTCATGCTTCTTTTGGATATTTAAATAAATTATTTTCAAGTTTATTTTTGAACTTAGATCTTTCTACTTTAAACTGTGATGTCTGTGAATTAGCAAAAAGTCATCGTTCCTCTTTTCCTATAACCTTAAATAAAAATCCATTTTCATTTATGGTTATACATTCTGATGTGTGTGGTCCTTCCAAAGGCTCTACTTTGGGAAGATCACATTGGTCTGTTTAAAGAAATCTAAAAGTGACGTAAACTCATTATTTAGAAAATTTCATAAAATGGTTCGTATTTAGTATAATACAAAGATTCAAGTTCTACATAGTCACAATGGAGAAGAATATAAGAGTTATGAGCTTCAAGAATATCTTAAATCAGAAGGGATTATTAACCAAACTACTTGTGTTGATACACCTCAGCAAAATGGAGTTACAGAAAGAAAAAAATCGACACTTGTTGGAAGTTTTCTATGCGTCATTGATCGAAGCTCATATGTCATTATCTTATTGGGGAGAAACACTTACTTCTACTGCATATTTGATCAATCAGGTACCTTTTAGTTCCATTAACTTCCAAATCCCATTACAAGCCATCACTGCAGCAATTGTTGCACCAAGTGTTCCCAATTTACCTTATCATTTCTTTGGGTGTGTGGCTTTTGTACACCTATATAAACAACAATGTAGTAAGTTAGATCCACGAGCAATACGTTGTGTTTTTATAGGATATGTCACACAACAAAAAAAGTATCGTTGTTATCATCCTCCTACAAAACAAAATGATTACCACTATGGATGTTATTGCATTTCTCTTCTACGCCTGAATTTTAGAGGGAATACAACCATGCTGAAATTCAGACCCTCACATATAAATTGTTTCCTTAGGAAGAAAGACAAATTATATGTGAGGAAAATACAAATAACCTAAATTTAGATGATAATAACTCCTAATATGGAAAAGACTCAAGGGAAATGGAATCAAGTCCTTGTCAACTTCAAGATTATCAAGCAAGTTCATTACTACCACTAAGTGAGTACGAGTTTCCTACTCCAAAAGTTGCTGATATACCTAACCAATCGTTTATAAAGGATGTTCTAACTATTGAACCAGCTAGAAAAATACTTCCACCACGTCCTAACAGAAGTATTCCTAAAGCCATATATGAACATGAGATTTCTAATAAAGTCAAATATCTCATGAGTAACTATATGTCTAAACATCGTTTTTCAAAATCAAACATGTCATTTGTGAATCAATTATCTATTGTATCTATTCCTAACAGTGTATAGGAAGCTTTAGCTGACCAAAAATGGAAAGATGCTATGGATGAGGAACTAAGATCCTTAGAAATAAATGGAACTTAGGAACTTGTCGATCGTCCACCAACAAAAAAAATTGTTAGATATCGATAGATTTTTTCAGTAAAGTATCAAGCAAATGGTATGATTGAACGCTATAAAGCAAGATTGGTGGTAAAAGGATACACTTAGACATATGAGATCCATTATATAGAAACATTTGTGCCTGTAGCCAAAATTAATACTGCTCGAGTCTTCGTATCTCTAGCTAAAAATTTAGATTGGTCATTATATCAGTTTGATGTAAAAAATGCATTTCTACATGGTGATTTAATTGAAGAAGTCTACATGGATCTACCACCAGGAATCAAGAAATCCAAAATCCATAATGAAAAGGTATGCAGATTAAAACAATCCCCAAAAGCATGGTTTGGCAGGTTCACAAAGTCTATGAAGGCATTGGCTACAAGCAAAACAATTCAGACCATACTTTATTTCTGAAAAAAAAGTATGGTAAGATCACTGCACTTATTGTATATGTTGATGATATGATAGTAACATGAAATGATCTTGAAGAAAGGAAAGCTCTACAAAGTTATTTGTCCAAAGAATTTGAAATGAAAGACATTGGTTCCTTCAAATATTTTCTTGGGATTGAGGTTTCTCGATTGAAAGAAGGAATCTTCTTATCTCAAAGAAAGTATGTCTTAGATTTATTAAAAGAAGCTGGTATGTTGGCATGTCAACCAGCTAATACACCAGTAGAGGAAGGATTAGAGTTATGTATCAAGGTTGATCAAGTTCTAGCAAATAAAGAAAGATACCAAAGGCTTGTTGGAAGGTTGATGTATTTGGCACACACAAGACTAGATCTTGCCTATGCTTTAAGTATTGTCAGCCAATTTATGTATAATCCTGGAGAACAACATATAAATACAGTTATTCATATTTTGAGGTATTTAAAGTTTGCTCTTGGAAAAGGACTATTGTTCACTAAAAACTCACAATTCCAAAGAATAGAAGTATATACTGATGCTGATTGGGCTGGATCAATAAATGATAGATGATCTACATCAGGCAACTTCACTTTTGTAGGGGGAAACCTTGTAACATTGAGAAGTAAGAAACAACATGTTGTTGCCCGTTCAAGCACAGAGGCTGAATACAAAGGCATGACACTTAGGCTTTGTGAGGCCTTATGGTTACAATCTCTCTTGAAAAATTTGAGATATCCTGTTAAAGAATCAATTAAGTTATTTTGTGACAATAAAAAAACATATGATATTATTCATAATCCAATTCAACACAATCGTATAAAACATGTTGAAATTGACAGATTCTTTATTAAGGAAAAGTTAGAAGAAAATTTATTGGAATTACCAAAAATTAAGTCAAAAGATTATTTGGCTAATATTCTCACTAAAGTAGTCTCATATTGAGTATTCATAGAAGTTTTAGTCAAGTTGGGTATGAAAGACATATATGCACCAATTTGAGGGGGAGTGTTGAATTCAACAAATACTATACCAACTCATTCAACAAATACTACACCGATATCTACCGACATATATGGCAGACATATACGCTTACCAACATACACAGCGCCTACCAAAGATGTTTTTTTATAAGAAAACAGTTGTAAACCATATGATTCAATCATTGTAATTATTGAAATAACAATTAATATTTGTTTATATAAACAATGTAAATGCTCTATACAAATTAAGAAAATATATAAGAGAAATCATTTATTTCTTCTTCAGTTTTATTATTTCTTCGATATGACTTTTCATCCAATAATACTCGATAAAACCTATACAAAACCCATACGTCATTAGTTAAATAAATAAATTAAAGTGAAAAGTTATATCAATATTCTAATCAAGAGTACCTAATCCAACCAAAATTGGGTTTATCAATAATACTCGATAAAACCTATGGATCAATCAATTTCAACAATAAGTTGTAGATAAAATTGTTGTCAAATAACTTTTCTGCATAAATTGTTAAAAAACTCGAGATTTAATTTGAAACAACTAATACACTAATTAAAAATAACCAGAATGGTGGATTAGGTTGTTCAAAAAAATAATTTCTCATAATTATATTTATTTTAATTAATATTTATTTTGTATAAATTAGATCGTAAATTACAATAAAATCATTTTTTACATAAATACTGTTCTAAACCCAGGAAGCAAGCTAAGTTGAGAAATCGGGTTAGTGTCGGAACACCCATTTCAGATACTACTTACATAGCTTAAACAATAAAAGTGAGCACTTATGAGGAGAGAGAGAGAGAGACGATGAGTGGCGATTTTTATAGTTTTTGAATCTGTTTTTTATTTTTAAAGACAAACGAAAAATTAATAGAGAGGTATAAATAAAACAGTTCCATTTTAGAAATAAATTTATTTTGGTGTTACAAATGATATAAATATAATATCATGATAATAGTATATTTGTAGAATGAGCATCATCTTTTTATTTAATCTTAATCGGGGGACAGGGATGAAGGATTTTTTTTTTTAAGAACGGGTATGATATTATGAAGCACTGAAGAATGGGTATGATGCATATTAATGATGGTATTTTATTTTTAATTTTTTTCGAAAAATGATGGTTTTTTATAATAAAAAAAGTGTTTGGAGTAAAAAATTGCAATTTTTATATATCAACTAAAATTGGCATAATATATAGCTGAAAAAAAAATTAAAAAAAATACAGCTATTGAAAATGAAGGATAAATTGAATATTAATAATGTTTTCAATTAAAAACTGTTATTTAATGAGTGGTTGAATTAATAAAATAATTATTTATTGTTTAAAAAGTAATTAAAGTTTTATAATTTTAAAATTAATATTATATATCATTAATAAAGAACTAACATTATTATTAAAGTGGATACAAATCTAACAATTAATTAAAATTTAAAAAATTATCTTCATTTCTTAAATAATTGACATATAAATAAAATTGGAACTCGAATGGTGTTTTGATTTTTTTTTTAATTTTAAAGATTAGGTTATTTATATTTCCCACGAAAATATCTCGAAGTTCAAAAATCTATTAAAATTTTATTAATTTACCAAGGATGGCTCATCAATTTTCATTATTTATTATCCTTTAAATGCTCTAAGTGGGCTAGCTCTTTCCAAACTAATTAATGTTTAAATCCATACGTTATAAAAGTTTTAATTCATTATATTGTTTGAATAATATTCATGAAAAAAATTATCATATATATACACTTATTACCACATACTTATCTTAGAATTAGAAGTTCAAAGTACATTGATAAATATGATCCATATGGCGCTGTTGTTCAATTATATATGAAAGTGATTTTCAGCACAAAGTATTTGGAAAACAATACATATGAAAAGTGATAATGTGATTCACACGGGAATCTGAATAATTTTACGCGTGATTCACGAAATGGAGGTCTTTTTATTATAACCATTAACTTTTCCTTTTTATATATATAACATACTTCCTTTTTAATTTTTTTATAATAATTATCTATATTTTTTTATTAAAAATAAGATTTGAGTTTTTTTTATCGCCAAGGAAATATTATATTAATAAGATTTTAGTTTGAGTTGACAATAGTGATATAAAAAATCATATTAAAAGATATTTGTAACGTGAAGTATATAAAAAAAAAATGATCCATACAAGACAATCTTATAATTTCAGACCATTGATTTAAGCTGATAAGTTACGTTGGCACTACAATGACCTACTATAATTAACATGGAAACAACAGACGAGAACTTTGACTTTATTCATCAAATCTCGAACCTGTACCCAATTAAACTACGACACCAATTTAACTAATTTAAAAAAAAAGTGATAACGATTATACTAATAATCATTATCATTATGTATTAATTTAAGATAAAATTGAATAATAACTATTAATTATCAGAGAATGAAAATTTTCTCACGATTTAACAACGCTTCTTATTATTTTATGATTATTTAAATATATATTTAATTTAAAAAATTAAAATATTTACATAATACTTATTCTACTAAATTATTTAATATATTGATATAAATTTTTATTATTTACCTATTTAGCACAAATTTTTAAGAAAATAAAATATATGTGTGTTAGAATAAACAAAATTTAATTGAATTATTTAAATTTTATATATTTAATATTAAAATTATCTTTAACAAAATTGTTTCTTACTTAGTGGTTTGAAATGAGCTCTAAATCTTGATTAAGGATCTTGGATTCAACACTTAGTAAACTCATTTTGTGATTCATTTAGTGGTTTAACGATAAGATTCATCAATCTCTCATTTTAACTCACATGTTTAAATTACATAAAAGTGTTATTTAATCTAAAACATTATATAAAAAATTATCTTTTTCTACATAATTATATGTATATAAAAATATATTATTTAATATATGTTTGGTTTTAGTTAGTCACATCTAATAGGTTATAAATATTTTTGAAATTGTCAATTTTTTTTAATAATCACAATTTTGATTATCTAGGGATAAAATAATTACTCTACCTAAGAGCCCTTTGGTTGTTATGGTAGACACATTATAATTGAATATAATTAATATACGATAAAGGGTGTCAAGAATAATGTACCTTACACAACTAGACCACATCATTTTCTATCTTTTTTAGTAAATTACATATATCTTATTGTTTTCATAAAATTAACATTAAATTATTATTTTAACCTTTGAATGAGAAATTAGGCCCGATTTTATTATGTAATGGTCATTACATTCGTGTCTAATATCATATAACTTGATAATAACACTCACAAATTTAATAACATACCAATCAAACTATATAATTTGACTCAATTTTTAAATCAACAGTCAAATTATTTTAATGTTAAATATGTGAAAGCAACAAGACTTATATGATCCAAAAAAGCTTTGAAAATTATGCGTTCCAATCGTGTAAGAAAAGGACCCATGACACCCTTCACCTTTAACATTTTTATTTTGAAATAACTATATTATTCATACACTCATAACTAAGACTCGAATCCCATATTTTTTACATATCTAAGTGATTATATGTTGTTGAGTTATAAGTTTATTGGTTATAAGAATTACAATTTTTTTCCGGTATAAGACACAAGGGATCTTTTTGCTTACACAAAGGTGTGCATAAATCCCTTAACTTTTTAGTATATCACATAATTCTTATTGATTTAACAAAATTACTATTAAAGTCTTATTTTGATTGTTAAGTGAGAAATTTTATAAAATTAACTCATTTATGGGTTATATTATCAAATTTTGAGGGTATTATTGGAATAACAATTTTATTAAGGTTATTTGGGTGATGAAAAATGATTAAAAATAACCTCAAAAACTTGATAACATGACCAAGACAGGTAACATAATTGTTTTTAATTTGTTATTTAATGGTAAAAATAAGACTTTAGTAGTAATTTTATAAAAAAATCAAAATTTATATAATTTATTAAAAAATTACAGGATTTCTAACATCATCACTTATTTTTCATGAATAAAAAGTTGACTATCAAACAAGAACACAAGTATCCCTTGTGGGCTAGTCCACTTGCTTTACAATTGGATTATCGCACCTGATATTACAAGTTTGAATGCCATCTTTGGTATTGATTTGGGGCTCATTCTTTGCATATAGGTATTAGGTGATAACATTGTTATCATACTCATGTATGTAACAATGGACAGAAAACATTGACGGGTAGGTAAAAAATTACATTATATCGGTTTAAAAAATTCAATTGATTCCATTTGAGAGAAAGTATTATTTTTCAATTTGAGCTTGATAAAAAAATTATTATTTTTAACAAATTGACCTCAAATTTTTTTCATTAAATTTAATTACTATATGTTTAATTTATATATATTTTGTTTTAAAAAAAAAACTTTAAACTTTTTTTGCACAATTACCACCTTATATAATTGGGTTTGGTAATTTATTAGTAATCATATTAAATAAAAAAAATTATTTATTGAATACATTTTTAAAGAGTTTTATTTTAATATTCATTATATAAAAAATCCTTTAAGCTGGAATAAAATAGGAATTTTGAAACAATAACGCTTAAAAAAATAAGCCGAAGCTTTTTAAGCTGGAGTAAAATAGGAATTTCTACCCTTGATACCTATATCTTTCTTTCCATGTTATTTTAGCTTTAAAGCTCCTATTGGCACTATTTTTGATTGCTTACAGGTGCTGAAAAATAATAGTAGTTCTTCGTTCCCTCCTTTTTCCCTTCCCCATCTTATTAAGTATCTATATTTTATCGTGTGCTTTATGTGATGCAACAATGGATCAATTCTCACTCTGTTAATTTTTAATTATCTATTAATAAAAATGATTTTGTATTATTCTTTCATTTTTGTAACATAAAACAATAGTTTTTTCTTCCAAATAGTTAAAAATAAGATTTTTTTTGTGTATTATTATTGAAAGAATAATAAAATTGAACTTTTTGAAAAATATGAAAATATTAAATATCTAATTTTTTTAAAACATAATCATTAAGTAATTGAAACTTTTCATTAAATATATACACTAAAAAAGTACAGTCCATATATAATTCATAGTTTTTATCCTAACTACAATATTTTATTGTTTTTTCTAGGAACACTTACTTCATATTCTTTATTAATTATTAAAAAAAATATACTCACATTAAGAAGACTTTCTATCAAACTAAATATGAAGATGTCAAAATATTTTAAATATCTTAAAGTCTCTACATCACAGTAAAATAATTTCCAAAACATCATTATAAAAAAATTTGCTCAAAAACAATATTTAGAAACTGAAAATCATACGAATGTCATCAATTATACAGACATAAAGTATTAGATTTAACAAATAATTTAGATAAATGGCGATGATAAATCATGTTAGCCTTTGAATAAAATTATAATTAAAAGATTATATGTTATAATAAATTTAGAAATTAATTTAAATTACCAAGCAATTCTTAAAATCAATGAACTGTTAAACTACAATAGAGAAGTATATATGTAGATTCTTATAACTTAAACTTCGATTAATTTAATTAAAATATTTATTAAATTATTTATATTAAGAATGCTAATATTATCTCATGTATATAGATATATATTTATATTCGTAAAATTTTTAGAAAAAATAACAAAAAAATAATATTAATAAAATTTATAAGTACAAAAATAACTCTTTTAAATTTGTAATCATAAAAATAATATTTTTTATATCAAGTTTATATATTTTTATTGTTGAAAGAAATCAATCACATTATTTTGTATTTAACGTCGTTAAAGTTAAATTATATTATTTAAATATATTTAATATTTAAATTTTATTAAATTATATATCATTGTTATTGTAATATTTTTTTATTTTTATAAATTTTATGAGTATTATTTTATACTTTTCTCAAAATTTCAAAATTTTAACAATAAGACAATTTTTTTTGTGTCACATCAAGTAAAATATCGAAGAAAGAAATTTACAGAGAGCGAAAATGAAGTAGAAACGAAAAGGTTGAGGTGGAAAATGTAATTTTTTTTTTACAAAAATTTACTTATATCCTTTGAAGTATTAAAATACATATTCTTAAAATGTAAAATTATAAGATGAATATGTGTTTAGAACTTTTCATACATGTATTCGGATTTATCACTTTTGTTATCCCTGCAGCTCCGATCCTATTTCAGGTTTCATCCTATTTTTAAGGTTTTATGTACAAGACACAATTTTTAACATAAATAACTTCGTTCATAATAAATTAATCGATCTTTTTTGTTATCAAAATTTTAGTAAATTCAAACAAACATTACTTTATTAAAAATAGATATAACATCTTATATAAATATAATATATTATATACAAAGTATAAAAATAACTTAATAAATTATATCTTATAAGTGATCAAAATTATAATAAATATAACATATTATATATATAATATTTATTGAAATTTAAGGTAAGTTGTTGGCATCAGTCTTTGAAATATTTGTAATATTTAATTATAAATTGTATTGTAAAAATATTTTAATATTTATGGATATACAGTTTATTGAGGAAAAATTTTACAAATTTGAAAAATTTAATAAAAAAATCTCTATATTATGCTAATATCTTCTCCTTACACCACTGTATATAAAGGTGGGCTAACTTATAAAAATAGAGGGTGATTTAGAAACTCTCGTGGGCTAATTAACACCACTACAAATTCAATCCACAAACACAGGAATAAAAGGGAATATGTTGACAATAATTTTAGGAGATGTTTATTAAAAGGGAATTGTAATAGATAAAAGTGATTTATTTTTATTCATGTTATTTATTTCTTAAATTCCATCAATAAGAATAAAGTTACTGTTCTCATTCCCTTATTCTACTCAAATTTATCTCAATTCCAACTTTTTTATTAATTCTATTTTAGAAATCAAAATTATTTTATTATGAAAATAAATTGTTAATATATTCTTTTATATATAATATTTATTATTTATATATAATAATTATTTTAAATATTTATCAATTATTATTATTTTTTTGTTATTTATCAATATATAACATTATATATTATAAATAAAATAAAATTTTAAAATAAGAAAGTATATTATATTTTATAAAAAAAAATTTCTTATTTTATTTATGTAAATATATAACCTTAGTTTTTTAAATATACGAAAAAGAAAATAATAATAAAATGGCATTTTGATAAAGTTAATAAATTTTACTTTTCACATAACAGTTATGTATTTCATGTTTATTACGATTCTAGAAAAGAGTTAATAAAAGCATCAAATGTAATCATATTATATATTTTAATTCATTTTTATTTCATTTATTCACATTTTGATTTTCATTTTAGATTGATGAACGCGATCTTAAAATTTGGTAAATAAATACTAAAAATCTATGAAAGGGTCTACAAGCTATCAACCTATCTACAATACAAAGATGATGAAATACTAAGTTCCTGACTATTTTGTGCACACTATTTTTGAACAAAAAATGATAAGAAGTTATGTAGCATTGTAGCTAACGTTGTTACCTTGGTTGTCACAAAAGGGTCTTATCAAGACTTTGACCTTAAGACCTCGATACTTCAACATATGAAAATAAAATAACAATCTCTTTGCATTTTCTGTCAAAGGGCTCATACACCAATGATCCTGAGCGCCCATGATCGATAATAGCCATTTTACCTCCATCAAAGAGGGAAATCAAACAAGACAAACAGGTTGAATCATGACTTAAAAAAGCTTAATTTTTTCCGACCAAAGAACTACCATACAATCACCTACCTTTATGCGTTGTGTCCAATAAATAGAATTTAAATTTTATATCGTTTATTTTTTTTTGCTTAGAATTATAGATAAACACTTAAACAGAAAGATTCTATTAAATAAAAATGTATTAAAGTCATGTTATTTTTACTAATCGAATACATTAATCAATTTATTTTAAATAGATATATTTTAATTATTTTATTATTATATTTGGAAACATTTTCGTTATTTTAAATTAATTTTGATATTTTAATAACTTTTTTTCACCCATAATTTATGTTTTTTTAAATAATTTTTTTTAAAAAAATTAAAATTAACATAAAATGATTAAAATATTTAAAAATCTAATAATAAAATAACTAACGTGTACTAATATTTAAAAAAATATATCAATATAATCTATTTATAAAAATAAAAGAGTATCATAATATCCTCTTTTTAATTAAGCCACGCAAATGAAGCTTGGGAAGTTATATTACCTAGTGATGTTCGCATTATTTTATTGACTACAATTCTTAAGACAAGAACCTATTTCTAGCAGAACTACGAAGAATTGAAGAAGTGAAAGCCTCAGTCAGCTAAAAAGAGACAAACACAACAGTGCATTGATTTTGTTCATTACAAGTCTTAACATTCTTTAATATCTATATGAACATAAAAAAATAAAATAAAAAGTTGATAAACACAAGATACATCATAATACGTCCTCTTAATAATGGTGCAAAATAAATAAAGTGGATGAAATGAAAGCCCAAATCCAAATAGTGAGGGATATGATATGAAATTAAGGGCACTTGGGCTTGTTGGCATGAGTAGTCATATCAGTATAACATCTACCACATACTTCTCTGTTTCCAGAAGTGCCTGGAGGAACACACTTGCATCTCATACAGCAGCTCCCACATGCTCTTATGCACACATTTTGCCTTGAGTGTAAACTGCACCTCACCTTGCACAACCCTCCACAATCTGTATCAATTTTTATACATTTATCGATTTATCACAAAACTCTAATTAAATCCCCAATTTATATACTTCTTGAACAGAACCAAGCAAATATTCATCGATGAGAATAAAAGGTAGCTCAAATCCGTTATTTATAATGAAATGAGAACAAAAGATAGTTCAAATCTGTTATTTATAATGAAAGTATATTTTAGTCCCATATTTATTAGGTAAATAACATAAATACATTTTAATCTTGTATTTATTAGGTAGACAACAATTCCAAAAATGATAACTGAAGTCCATTATTTTTATAGAAAGTGGAACGATACAAGTCTATTACTTTTACAAGATAGCCTTATATAATACTTTTTGTAAAGATATTAGATTTGTACTGTCTTATATAATAATAACGGGTTTAAAGTATAATTTTATACAACATAATGGACTTAAACAATCCTTCGTACTGTTAATTATATATAGTGTTATAAAAAGCTCTTACCTACCGTTTCCATGAGCCTTCTGTTAGCTCCTTTTATCATCTCCTGTAAGAATGATAATACAATTAATAATTGGTTTAAAAATACAATTAATATAAATATTAAGAAGGTTGCTACTAAACCTGGCTCTCTTGCTTTTCAATCTGGGCATAACATGAAATCTGCACAGCATCAAATACAAGGAAATCTTCAGACTTTTCAATACAGTTAATTAAAATATATATATGAAATATTAAGGAACTAAGTTGTTTAATTAATAAAAAGGAACTGAGTTATAATACTATTTAGAAAAATAAGCTTAGGTGTTGAGTGTTTTTCTTTATAAAGGAACATGAAGGTAAAATCTACCTGGGTTATGCAAAAGAACATGACAGCCATTACAAGAAGCAAACGTAAAGTCATTTGTTGATAAAATTGATGAACAATCTTTTGGAAGCAAATTAAACTTTTGTGTAGAATTGCAGTGGAGGATAAAGGCCGTTTCTATATATAGCCATTTGTTCCTTTGAGGAATTACAATATTACCCCCCTTTCACTAGCTTGTAACAAACCAACTGTATTTGGCATTGCTATTTAACTTGTTTACTTTTCTTTTAAATGTTCCACATCAGTGTCCATAAATATCTCATTGATTGTCCATAGCAAAGAGTATTGTTATATGTATAGTTATTATGTGCATCGATTGACGTAGAAACTCTAAATAGTTTAGACTCCGTATTATTGAAAGTTATGAGTGTTTTTTTTTTAATTTGCAATGAGCAACAGACTTAAATTGGCATTCTTGTATGATGAAAACGAAGTTTCATTAAGGATTAATTCACTCTGATATTCTATAAAAATAAAATATAGTTTTAAGTCATTAGATTACAACTTGCATGCAGTACTGCGATTTTAGTGTTTTATTTATATAAAGCTCTAGAAAGGGGAGACAATGCTGAGTTGTCTTGGTACTCTAGCGGCCTATTTCAGGAATACTAGTTAGCATTTTGGCAACTGTATGTTCTAACGCATTATTTCTAAATTAATAATCTACTTACCACACTTCTCACTCTCAAACTCAACTTTCTAGTATACTTAACAACCCATTATAGCTTAATAAACTTAAGTTTATTTGTATTTAGTCTTTTAAGATCGAATGTTTCATGTTATATATAGTACAAAGTTTCTATAGTATCAAAACTTTAATTGATAAATGGATTGAAAAAAAAAACTAACTGATCTCCGTAAAAAAAAAATACATGAACCTTGTTGAAAAAAAAATAAAAGTGATTAAATTAAATTAAAATATAATAAATATATGATAAAAATACAAAATATTAGGTTAAACAACCACACACACATGAGGGAATGTTTGTGGATAAAAAGGAATGTCCTAAGTTAATTAGAAAATATATTAATGTAATATTTGTAAGTATTATAAGATTTATATTTTTTTAGGGTTAACATTTTAAAATGAATGACTCATGTAGCTTATATGATACAAAATTTACATAATAGATTATCTAATTTTAAAATATTAATCTAGTAAATAAATACACCTACATTTCTTATAAATATGTGAACTAGAGATGACGGGAATACAACAACAATTAACGCGGGACAATACAAGATTTTAAATTACGATAGAAAGCTTTCCCCTTTTTTTCCCCTCTCTTTATCTAAAGGGGGGTCTGAATCAGTTGGAAGCATTGAAAGACCGAAGTTGATAATATGTTAATATTGACATTCATTTCCAAAAATAAAATCTTAATATTGACATCAATAGACGACGTCTACGAAAAAAAAAGGAGAAAGACGTCATATACGTACCTATTGTGCTTTTTAGAGGCATGAAAATGACGAAACAAAACGCGTAACGCTTGCTCATTTTGAGCTGGAACTTCGATCCCTGCCTGCAAGTTAAGGACCACACCAAACATTTATTTACATGCCCGGTTCAACCTGTTATGCAAGAGCTGTAAAGCTTCTCTTTGCTCAATTTACCGCCTCGATAAGTCCGTAACCAAACTCTTCGTTTCCACTAAAGGAAAAGTTCCAACCGTTTTTCCGGATGCTTTAATTCTTATTTCTTGAACTTGGAATCATAATTACTTTGGATGGTCTTGTTTTTGTTACTTATGACACTTGGCTTCCTAACCTTCGTGTAACATTGCATATCAATGTGTCAAAGATACTTTGTTCTTTGCAATAACACGAGTATCGACAAGGGTTATGACTATTTTATGGCCTCTATGTTTTCCTTACACGTCAAATATATTGTAGGAAAATTTCTCTTAACGGAAGAAATATTATATTAATATCACCATCAGACTTATTATAGCTCTAACGTAGTTAATTTATCTCAACTTTGGAATTATTCGACAAATAGCTACAGTGCATAGAGCAAACTGATCAAGCAGCTATGATTTGTCTGTTACAATCGGTTAAATTTCATAGTAAAAGCTAGCAGATGGAAATTGGATTACTACGTTATGTTTGTGTTTCAATTGAAATATAGATTCCGCTATTGATAAAAGGATAAATAGCACGACTAACAATAGATATTTTCCTCTCTTGCATTAAAGCATACCTTTATTATTGTGTTTTTTTTTACCATAAATAAAAGCATTTCATTAACTTAAACAAAATCAATACACTTGAAAAGTTAGGAGTAAAGATGCCCTAAATAACGACGTGAGCATAAAAGAAATACAACATTACAAGTCTCATGCTCCCGGTTAGACAACAGCGGCAACAATGCAGATACATAAAACAAACCAAACAAAAAGATTAAAATTCTACAAACATGGGGGCACAAATGCCATAAAAGGAAAACAAAAACATAAAGTCAATCTCATTTTTGAACTAAAGGCTCGAAGGTACCAGAAAAAACCATCATACATTAAAGCATGAAAACCGAATCTAGTCAAATGGAATCACTATAGCATGTCTACTCCAATAAGAAACTTCAGCCCATGAAATATTATATGCCAACAAAGATGAGCCTCTACTAGGTGTTTCATCAAACGCAATGTAGGTAATCCTCATTGTTGGCCACCAAAAACAACGTACGAATGGTGCAGCAAAATAATCCTATCTTGACAATACATCTATGGATTGCTTAGCAAAATATCCCATCCAAGGTAATGTTTATTTTGGTGCAGCAGGTAGTTTATTTTAACTCGTTTTAACAATAAAAGAGCTTTCTTACCATACTGGAATTTTACATGAAATTTGTATTTTCTCAATATTTTTGCAAGTGATCATCCAAGCTAAGACAACTGACTTTTACCATTTTCTTATTTCTTGCAATCAATCCATGATATGCGTCATTTCTTTTCCCATATCTCTTCATCAAACAGGGATGGGGGTAGGAACCCCTTTTATGTAGTCTTTTCGCAAAGAACTATTCCTTTAAGAATGAACCAAATATCTATAATAAGGGTTGTGCATAGCTATCCAGAACCATTCTGCTAGGTTATAGAATTTGATCTATCAATATTGAATGGACTTGTTTGTTTTATGACAATAGTTGCCCAAAAGGTTAGTAGTAAAACTGCTAGCTTTATATCATGCAATACATAATACACACAAACTATGAACTCAAAAACTACCATAGGCCGACCACTACATAGGAGCGAATAAAATTAGGAAGCAAATCCTTATGAATTTGCATCATGAGGGTTAAGCTAATTTTCTTCTACAATCTTGAAATAAAAACTAATGGTAGAAAGACTCCAAAACCAAAAGAAACGACTAGAATGTGAGCGCACAAGACAAGTTTCAAATCCTTCAAAATTCTATAAAGCATTTTCCGAAGTTCCCAGAGCCGCAACATAGGATGCAACAAAGTGTAAGCAACAAGTAGTTGTCTCTGACATTTCTATTTAATCATCTTCACTGCACAATTTTTCATTTCAGTTCCTTTATTGAGGAATCCACTCTGCAGAATTTCCATTAACAGAGATTCCAGCCATTAACTCAAGGAAAAAAACTTGCATGGATCGGGAGTATAGCTACAGTATACCCTTGGTACCTTTACAACTATTACCTTGAGCATTTTGTCAAAGAATTCCAAAAATCTAATGGCCATTGTTTGTCAGAATGTCAAATCAGCCATACCTAAGATTTTCTCCTAACTCAACATGCAGCAGGGATTCCACTAAAGCTAGAAACACTGAAATTGGAAAACTTCAGGAGCAACAAGTAATTTCACTACTTGCTAATGTGAGACCCAATTGAATATGGAACTGATTTTTTCTGTGTCAAATTTATGAGGAAAAACAATGTGGGTAATCTCAAAGATTACAGTGGATTAACCTGTTATGGTTCAAGTAAGATAATTGAGATATGTTCAAGGTATTCCCGGTAAAAATACTTCTCAACAAGGTCCTCAAAACTACCATACTCATTAGGTTCCTACCCAAAGAATACAATTCATGGTAAGGGACTATGCCATTAAGGAAATTTCATAAATAAATCACTTAATTTACAGGGGATTGAAAATAATAACTTAGAGAAAGAACAACAGAATGGAAAGGGCATTAAGGAATAAAGGAAAGAATCTTACAATAACAATGAGTTGTTGTCGCTTGCCTTGCCATGAGTACTGAAGACGTTTCAACAGGTTCCTCACTCAATATAATCACACTTGGTAAATGCATCCTACCCTTGATATCTGTTTCCATGGAAGCCAAATCAAACAAAAAAATGTCTAAAAACAAATCGATTTAGCTTTTCTGCAGTATCCAAAGCTAAAGCTTAATGTCCAACAGGATTTATGCCAATGGAAGCCAAAAATGTCAAAAACAAAAAACAGGTCATGGTGCTCACCCAATTCAGCAATGCTCTCTTTAATCCACCCTTAAATGTATGCCATACCATCTTTTCTTCTTAGTCCAATCTCTCACCGCATATTTTTTGTCTCTTACTTGACCATCTTCCTTGACCTCTTTGGATGGACCCTTATTCCTGCATCTACTTGAACTCCGCTTAATTGAGGGTACATTTGAATAGGATGCATGTATTTCATTTCTTTTCTTTAGAAGTTCATCGATCTGGAAGAGAAGGAAGAAGTGCAGCAATTTCAGGAACAAAAATTACAAACAACTTTGTTACTTGATTTGAGTTCAGGAACGGATTTTTACGCATTTAATATACCTCTTGCATTTCTTGAGCATATCGCCTAGTCATCTCAGTAAATTGTGGACGAACCTGTCAACAAAAAGATGAGAACATGCATAAATAATGCATTCAATTTACATGGGTATATACACTGTTTCCACACCTCTCTGTATTCAGTTTCAAATTTTGACAACTCTGCTCTTTTTGAAAGGATTTCTTCTTCTACGGCCCTTAGGTTCTTCTTTTCTTCAATAAAAGGTCCCGCACAAAGAGCTTCAATGGTATAGCTTGCACTTTTAAAAAAGTTGTCACCTGGAAAGATTTATCCAGAACAAAAAATTTTGCAGTTGCACCAGACCAATGCATAATCAAGAGATATAGTAGCCATAACCAGACACGAGACTGGAAATATACCATAAACAGCAAACACATGGGTTCCAGCCTTCAATTCGGTTATTTCACATTGCTGAAATCCATCTAGCTTCTTGAAGAAGGCAGTATCTGGATCTTTTGCAGCAGTAAACTGAGAGGCCAAAGAATTTCAGAAAACCAAAAGAATCGCAATAAGAACTAAAAATGAAGCAGCAGATTAAGTTTCCAAAAAATCAAGATACATCAACAGCTCACCGAATTTAGAGTATGATCCAACCGGTACATAGGGAAACAAAGAAAATACATTCCAGCAGATGTAAACTTTCCCCTTTTTGCACTGTCCTCCTATTAACAACTTAAGTTACAAATGAGTCCAATAGATAAACACAAAATATCAGTACTAATCTATGTTAAAAAGATGGATTGGAAGGAGTCTAGGGCAAGCAATAAGTTCCAGGACAGGTTAAGGGAATGAAGAAATTCTAGCATTGTGTTTGTCTAAACAAAAAACAGTTTACAAGAAAACAATAACACCACAGGTTCCTATAATGACCAAGGTAGACAGCTAGGATGCAATGGCCTGTGACAGTAGGGACCTCGTGAGACAAATGTCAATGCGTTGGAGACTCAGAGTGCAGTTTCTGGTCCACTAGCATTACAAGCCTCCCATTGAATTATACGGTAGTGCATATTAGTTCATGATTATAGATCCCACACATGCAGTTCTAAAACTGTACTAATGGTGAAATATCTAGACCTTCTTTCATGCTCCCCATTTCTCTATCCCAAGAGTAAATTCTAAAGGAAATATAGTTTCTTATATTTTCCACAAGATTAAATCAAGATGCATTCATTTTAAGGAATTGGCTAGCCAAACAGACTTCAAGTTTGAGTATTCAAATGTGCATACTGGACATTAAATTATTGGGACATAACTACATTAAAGAAACAGCTTCAATACTTTTATCTTTAATATACCAGGAAGGAGACAGTCCAGAACACGTTCAATAATTTGTTATCAAATAAACATTATAAAAGAGAAAAAGTTTACCTGTAGGGCTAGACTTAATCCACCATTTTGTTCTCGATCAAAATATAATAACTGTAAAATCAAAAGTTAATAGAGTAAAAAATTTTGGGCATAAGTAGCAAGCAGAACTCCCCATTTAAACAGAAACATGAGAATAAAAATTGCTAAATATAAGAGTGGTACGTGAATTAAACATAAAAAAGCAATCAGTTGCATGGAAAAAGTTAGCAAAATAATTTTGGGTTAACCTTAAACTTGCTTTTGACATATGACTGCACCCTACAAACAAATCCAGCACGTGCTTCTTCCCCAGTTATGGTAACAGAATAGAAGTGTGCACATTGCTTTTCAACCTGATGAAAATTGGAAAAAATAGATAATACATATTGCACCTTAAAGTAAATAAATAAAAAATATAAAAAATCTAAGCAAAAGAGGATAACTCACTTTTCTACTTATAGGCTGCTCTAGTGGAAGTGGCCGAACAGTGACCAAGCCATTACGTGCCTCTTCCAAAACAGTTGCTGATACAGTGGTTTTAATTGGTACTCCAAGTTTACTGCAGAGTTCAACAAAAGTTAAAAACTAGTACATCCAACAGGGAAAAACGTGTGAAAAGACAAAGTTAAAGTAATCTAACCTGAAAAGAGCAGCAAACATTGTATCGAAAGCCCCCAAACTTGAAAGATCTAACTCAAATTCTTGGCTCTCAGATTCAACAACCTCACAAGAAAATAATGAGATTGTATTGGCAATAATTCTCCATATTTTAAAGAAATTCAATTAGGAAATCACATGTGAGAATGGCTATGGAACATGTGGAATTAACAGCACCCGAAGTGCACAATGAAACTTATATACTCGTTGAAGCACAGGGAACTTAAAATTGAATATAACAACATCAAGGCATGATAACTTACCTCAAATCCAGCATCATCATAGTGGCGCCTTTTGTCAGGATCAGACAAGATATTGTACGAAAAGGTAACCTCAGTAAACCTATCAGCTGCTTCAGAGTCATTAGCATTCTTGTCCGGATGGTACCTTGAATTTGACATCGTTAAAATTTTCAATAACATATACAGACTAATGGGGATTGGGAAGAAGAATCGAATGACCTTCCTATTCGTTTTAGCTATCTCATACCACTAAGGTACTAACTGCTCTCAATTATACATAAAGTTCTTTATAACGCGGAAACCACCTTGTCACCGTCTAGACAGAAAATCCGTAAAACTGTTCTACACTGACATTCTCATGCCATTAACGAAATTTAAGACTCAATCTTAAGATTTACCAAAATGCATAATAGATCAGCAAATAAATTACCCCGCATATGTCCAAGGTGAAAATCCCAATAAAATATATAGTTCCTAATCATAAAGGCCTAAACCACTGAGTATAAACACTTACACACTTGAATTAAAAATGAATATAAAATACACTGAAAATCATAAAACAATTCAAACAAAGAATACATAAATTAGGAAGAAAAACCAACAAATGAAGCAAAATTTGACATACTTGAGAGCCATCTTTCTGTAAGCGCTCTTAATTTCCTGATCCGTTGAATTTCTAGAGACACCGAGAACCTCGTAGGGATCACGCCGGGGCACCTTTTCAGCATCATGCTTTTCAGATTTCGATCGGTGCACCGGCATTTTGAAATTAATTAGCCAATCCTTCACAATAAATACTAGAAAATCTTTCCTGATGCGCGTGAACTACACAAAAGAGTTACAGCTCGTAACAGAAACTTGCTCTCATCTCTTGAAACTTCAGTGGAAAATTGGTAGCTAGAAGAACACTAACAAAACCCTAAACAACCATGGAGAGCGAGAAAATCCATGGTCCTCACCTCAGAACTGGAGCTTAGGGAGAAAGACTTAAAACACAAAGATTACGATAAAATGAAGAGGGAATTAGGTGGTATATTACTATAAGATAATGTTATTTTCACGATTTTTTTATTTTATTATTATCACAGTATATGTAATACTAATATTTTAAATTAATAAAAATATTTTTTATTTTAAATATATTTATTACATACTAATTAAATTGTTTTTAAAAATATGTTTATTAATTTTAAAATTAATATTTAATATAACGTGAAAAATATATATATCACAATACCCTCACCCATTACAATATTACTATATTATTAGTAACTTACTATAAATCTATTATTACCTAAAACAATAAGTTCGAAATGGAATTGAGTTGCTGCTAAACTACGCACGGTGTACAGCGCATAACAGCTTGAATTTTGAAGGAGCCAAAATTCAATAATAATTAACTAATAAGTAAGGTAGTTCTCTCCCACGAACCGCCGATCGATAAATTCTGAGCTGCATGTGCATAAAGACGGGTGCGTATTGCTCATCTGGCGTAGCAAAGATTGTACAGTATGTAAGAATATTAATATCTATCACAATATTAATTAAAGTTATTTAATAAATTTTAATAAATTTAATTTATTTATTAATAATATGTTCTATTGTTTTATATTTAAAATACATTATTTTATAATGTGAAATTTGAAAGTGAGAACCGGACCACTCGGTTAGGTTCAAAATTGATTAGGGAGATAGGAGAACCGGATCACACCGTTAACCGATTGTATCACTTTGGCTTTAATCATATTTTGATTTATGGCAAATATTATTGCTTTTTTGGGGAAATAAAATTGACTAGGATGCTACTGGGAATGGGATCGAGAACGATTTTTGATATAATCGTCTTCGAACTGAATTATAAAATTTATAATCGAAATCGTCCAAAAACCGTTACGACTCGTGACGGTTATAAAAAAACACAAAAAAAAACCAAAATATATATATAATTTAATTTATTAAATATATATAATTAATTTTTTATATATAATTTAATTAATTAAATATAATTAATTTCAAGTACAGACGGGTATGATTTTTAATATAATCGTAACCGAACCGTAACTGATGTTTCATATTCGATTTTTACCCGAAATCATCTCTATTCCCAAATTTTACTGGTTAAAAACCAAACCGTCGATTCAGATAAACACGAATAACCAAACCCGCAGTTTTTTTACCATCTCTATACAGGAGTCAACCAAGAAAAAGATTCAAATTAAAGTAGTATTATATTTTTCATCACGATATACTTGTCGATTAATAAGCTTAATTCATAAAACTTTTTCATTATTTTCCATACTAGTCGGTACTATTTTTATTAATAAAAATAATTAATTATAATGTAGTTGAAATAGAGACTAATGATGAGTATGGCAAAAATAATTAAGCTTAGTTGCAAGACGAAGAATAGTCAAAGATATATGAACATAAATTACGTACATATTTACACACAATTCACTTAAAGTGTGTTAAGCATCAAAATTTTCTTAAAAAGTTGAATAATTTTTTCATTTTTAAAATTATCTTTTCGCTTAACATATTCAATACTACTTATAGTTGATATTAGTGTATGAAGATGTATAGACAGTGGTATTGGCGTATTGCTTATTAGTTTATAGTTAGGCAACTAAGAATTTATAAATTACCTAATTTATTTTAAAGAAAAATAAATATTATTTTCTTAACTGCTCACGAGTTGTGTGAACATTTGAGAGTATAATGAGTTGTACGTGCCCGGTTGGCTTTAGCTGTCTTAAACTTGCTAGAAAGCAACATTAATGATGGAAAAAGAGGTGGCATGTTTGAATATGTTTCACTTTATAAGAAATTTTTGGGTCGGAATCATCTCGAAAAGGCGATTAAGGAATCATATGGAATTAAAATTATCGTGAATACCCCCACCTCCCCCGACGGGGGGCGGCGTGGCTCTTTTTTTTTTTTTTACGTTGGTTGACAACTTTATCAACTCAAAACATTTTCCATGAAAACAAAAATAATTTAAAAAAAAACAGTCAAGAAACCAAAAACAAAAAGGAAAGACAGCAATGTTACTTTAAAGTTAAAGAGAAAATTTTAACTTTATTTAATAATATTTTTCAAAAATATTAACTACATCTTCTTAAAAAATTATTATTCTTTTTAAAACAAATCAAAATTAATTTAAATTATAGAAGTTAGTTATCCCTTTATTTAGTATGATTCATTTTCCTATATAATAATTATCTTTCTTTCTTTTACACAAAAAACAATCATCTTAAATTTTTTTAATATAATATTACTCACATTCCAATAGTTAAAATTCAAAATTCTTATCACTTCTTATCTTTATCATATTTAAATGATTTTTTTGTTATCAAGATACAAAATCATTGGCCATCAGCTTATGCAGGTTACAAGATTTAATATCATCAATATAAGATATTAGAAATTATTATTTTATATATTAACAAAATAACCTAATAAACAATAACATTTAATTTTATATTTCATACACAAACACAGTAATAATCAAAATTATCTAATTTATTTATTCTTTCTAATTCATGGTGTCAAAAATATCTATCAAATTGAAACTCCACGAATATTTATTTCGAAATACTATAGATATGATAAAAACATATTATTTTTGAATCAAATAACATAATAATCTATATACAAGATCAACGAATCAGATCAGATCATGACAGATCGATCCGTGAATCAGATCGTGTCGATCTAAATCTAAATTTTTTTAAAACTATAATTTCACAATTAAAACAATAGCATATTTTCAACATACTATTCTAATTTTTCTAATTATTTATTTAAAAAATTTATATCATAAATAACCATTTTAAAAATTTTTACTAAATTTATTTTATAAATGTAACTCTTTCTCTCTCTTAAAATTTTCATAAACCCCTAAAAGGATTTACATGTTACTAACATCAACCAAGTTTAAGCAATGCTTGAATTTATCAACAGAAATATCCTTGATTAACACAATTACTAGAATCTCTGAACATGTATCGTATCATAATCATATTTAATATAAGTTTTTTGCTAAATCAATTATAATATTGTATGATTGACTTATAAGTCTTTTTAGATAAAGGGATTCATTTTACTCTGTATCGATCTCTAAATGATCCTCAACAGATTGTGTCAAACTATGTAACTTTTAGAAAAAAAGATATAAAGAGAGGGATCGATCCTCAACTGAGATAGATCGATCCCATATTTCGTTGATGTAACTTTATTTTGTGACCCTGACGAAAATTGGTTGATTTCATCTTGTTTTATGCATTTTTTAATTCCAATTAACTACCAATTACCTATTATATTTTACCACGTCAAATGACTGATGTTTTCTTATTTAGTTTTTTAATACAACACTTGTATTTTATAATTTACACACACCATGACAAAGTAATTTCAAGGAGTATAGAGTTTTCATAGTTAAATCTCACTATCCTTTTGCTTCTTTTTTATTTAGGCTCATGAGCTTCATTATCTCATTTAATATATTCATATGATTATGTTAATATAAATCTTAACTTGTTCATTGATTTTGAATCTTTGAATCTTTCTCTCTTATAATTTATACAAACAAAGACAGAACAATTTTAAGGAGTACAAAGTTTCACAATTAGATCTCTCTATCATTTTGCTTCTTTTTTATTTAGGCTAACCTTTATTATCTTATTAAATATATTCATATAATTATATTAGCATAGATATGAGCTTGTTCATTAATTTTGAAAATTTGATTTTCTATGATTATGCTAATATAGATTTGAGCATATTTATTGAACTTGTGTTTAATTAAAGTTTTAGAATTCACTAGTTGATTTAGTATGTTTGATATATGTTTTGAATCATCTAGTTATTATTATTCATTATTGAAAGTTTATAAATTATGGACCTAATTAACCTAGAAGGGGGTGAATAGGTTATTTTTAATTCTTACTAATTTATAATTTAATAACCTAAACAAAGCAGCCAGATATGCAATCGTGTGTAAAAATAAGTGCGAAAATAAAATAATAACACACGATATTTTTAGGTGGAAACAACCTAGGCCACAACCATGACCTAAGAGGAAAACCACCGGTCCACCTAACTTTCCACTATGAAAATCAAATGTTCAAGTACAAACTCGGTCTTATGCTACCCTCCCTAGGATATTGCCCCAATGTACTTTACTTACGAGCCCTGCTCTGTTTTCACAGTTTCCAATATTAACGTGAGCGGTTTCCAGACCAACGTTCCAATAAGCTTCCCGCCAATCAGATACGTTTCCAAAGTAACTGCAAAATAGTTAGCACAAAAATACAAGTGTCCGTGTGTGTTCTAGAACAGATTTAATAATAAATAATCCTAACTAGATGATTCAAAACATATGCCATTTAAATTAAATCAACTAGTAAATCCTAGACCAAAAAGATCAAATATAAGTTAAATAAAAATAGCTTCTTTAAAGATTAATGATCAAATCAAATAATTATGATATGACAAAAACAATTATTTGATCTAACAATTTAAGAACAAAAATAAAGAAGAAGCCATAAGAATATAATATCAAAATATCATAAAAATAATTAGGCTTATTAATAAATCAAATATAATCACCAATATTTGATAGATTAATTAAATAAAGAAGCCTAAAGAATTATGATCTTATATTTGTAAAACAAGAGAGAGAAATTAAAAAGATTAGAAGAATGATCTTGTATGGTTAATTGAAACAATGAACAATAAGTTTTATTTATAGGAAAAATTAAAACCCTTAATCCTATATAATTGATAAATATTTTTTCTATTACAAATAGGATTAGTAATTCTCATTAATTAAGATAACTCTTATTTAAAATAGATTTCTTTTAAAATAGATTTTATGTTATCTTTTATAATAAAGATTTCAATTATAATTTAAAATATATCTTATCTAATATCTTTTAGCATATCTTATTTTAGAGTATATATATCTTATCTAATATCTTTTAACATATCTTATTTTAGAGTATATATTATTTAATATCTTTTGGCATATCTTATTCCATATTTTAGCATTAAAAATAATTTTAGATTTATAAACATGTGCTATTAAATGCATAAATATAATCCTATGGGTCAAGTTATCAAAGATATACCTGAAGTACAATTATCTGGAACTCGAGCATTTGTTTGGCTTTTCTTGATAAACTTGATAGCAGGCCTAAAAATAAATTTACAGATAAATATTTTGTCCACGAAAATAGCCAACACTCATAGTCCTTACAAACTCCCCATTTGGCATTTTCGTGTGACAAAACCTCTCTCTCACTACATTACACTTATAGGAAAAAGATAAAATACAATGATGTCCCAGACTCCATAGTGGAACTATCCTATGGTCCGATAGATCCATCTTCGCTGCAACTTGACAAGCTTTTAAGTAACTGAAATGACATTGACCAAGCATAGGACAACCTGGCATGAAAGCCTCATTGTATATTAGTTCAGTTTACATATAAATAAGCGAAGTGTAAAAAATAGTCATATAGTATGCATTCATATTAATTAAGCTTAATTAAATATGTTCTCCCCCTATATGCATGACAAAATAAAATCATGGAAGTAAAACACATTATTTTCTCCCCCTTTTTGACATACGAAAAGGACAAAGTATTAGACAAAGTAATGAAGCTAAACTCCTCCTAAAGATATAGCAATGTAAAAGTAGAGTAATACAGAAGTGCAATATGCTTTAAACTCCCCCTAAGTTCTATGACTCTCTAACTTATAAATGAATTAAAAAGGTAATAAATAAAAATCTGATTACTTTTTTGTTTTTGTTTTTTTATAAATAACCACATAAGGTATTAAGCTCATTTAATTGCAAAAAAAGCACGCAATCAATTGAAAACTCATCATTTTTTAACTCCAATTTTGATTATATAAATAAATAAGTAGAGTATAAGAGTCACACAAGCATATATAATGACATATTGACATTTACTTAAAGTAGTATATATGTTTAAACTCCACAAATATGTCAATTAATTCATTTATAACCTATCAAAAAAGACTCAAAAGAAAAAATTATCACCTATCATGTAAAACTATAATCGAGTCTTTAATCTTACAAAATAAAGTATATCTTTTAAAGGAGGACTTATTATTTTTTTGTATTTTTTTTTCTTCATACATATGAGGTAAATTATATATATATATTTTATAACCTCTATTGGCTCTTTCTTTTTGTGCATTCAATATACAAGATTTATAAGTAGTCACCTTTTTTTGCATAATATTTTTTTTTTGCACGAGCCATAAACCTAGCATGATGACTTTCACACTAGTTGTGAGGTAGCCCTCTCCGTTCATTGCGGTAGCTTCACACATCACAGTAGGTAGTCCTCTCAATACTAGGTGCCTCCATACGGTAAAGTTTTAACAAGTAAGAAATATAACTCAACACAATTTTATAGTCAAGATTAGTTGAAGTCCTAGAGTCTTTCAAGAAATTTCATAAACTTAAAGCATAACATATATATGTGTTCGTGAGTGTGTGAATAAGTTTATGTCAACATCGATCATCACATGTACAAGAATGTGTGTGTGTGCATAAGCCAAAATTTTAGAATAATTTATACAATAAATATCAAAATGAGTCGAGTCACTAAAATGAGGTTATGTATATGTAAGTATTAAATAAGTCCAATAGTGTGTTGGCCAGATAAGAATGCTACTTCTATTTTTTTCTTTTTTTTTAAGTTTAACTAATAAAATAAAAATAATAAAGATTACTCACCTAGGGTCATTTAAACATTCTAATAAAAAAAACGGTCAGGTGATCGGGAAAAAACAACCTTTCATAACCCACATTTTCTTGCATTTTAGTTTCTCTATATCATTGGATTGAGACTCAATAAACTTAGGTTTCATAGGTGTGGTCTTGGACTTAGCTATACTTTTCTTATTCATCCCAAATGAAGATGTAGTATGCATAGTAGGATGATGATAATGAGTCCTAGCATTAAAAGTATTGAATTTTACTTCCCTCTTTAAACCTAAGACTTCATGCTTCTTAGTAGAATTTTTGAACACATTATTAAAATTCCCATTCATCATTGAATATGATGTAGCATGCATATATGGATGATGCTTATTGGTCCTACTATTTGAAACATGGAAAGAATGATTAAGTTCAAGAGCATTCCTCAAAAATCTACATTTTGGTCTTATATGACCTTTTCTACCACAATGATGACAAACATGCACAAACTTAACAACTTTTTCTACCATAGGTGTAATAGTTCTTTGTGTAACAGTAGGAGTAGAGTTTAAGGGCCTTACAAATATGGTCTTTGATCTTGAAGGTGTGGAACTCTCATCCTTATTACCAAAGCTATCTGTATCACCATGTGACTTAACAATGCTCAATGTTTTATCTAATTGTTGAGCTCCAATGGTAAGTCTCTCCACTATTTCACATGATTCTTTGAGCTCTTGCACTTGTTTTTTATTATCTTCAACAAGCTTATTATTTTCTTCTTTCAAACCTACAAGACTCAAATTCAAAGCATTATTTTGTTCTTGTAAAATATTATTCACTTCTTTTAATTTATTAGAAATATTTTAATGCGCCTTAAGTTGTTCATTTAATTTTTCTATTTTTGTATTTAAACTATTATTCTCTTCTATGGCTCTAAGACATTTAGAAACTAATTCTATAGAACTTTTAACATTATATTTAGAGAGAAAAGAAGAATCAAGTTCTTCATCATCTGAGCTATAATCCTCAATAGAATGATCCATAATAAAAATCTGTAGGACTAACACTAAGTGTATCTAGTGTTGGCTCTGATACCAATTGAAAGTTTATAAATTATGGACCTAATTAACCTAGAAGGGGGTGAATAGGTTATTTTTAATTCTTACTAATTTATAATTTAATAACCTAAACAAAGCAGCCAGATATGCAATCGTGTGTAAAAATAAGTGCGGAAATAAAATAATAACACACGATATTTTTAGGTGGAAACAACCTAGGCCACAACCATGACCTAAGAGGAAAACCACCGGTCCACCTAACTTTCCACTATGAAAATCAAATGTTCAAGTACAAACTCGGTCTTATGCTACCCTCCCTAGGATATTGTCCCAATGTACTTTACTTACGAGCCCCTACTCTATTTTCACAGTTTCCAATATTAGAGTGAGCGGTTTGCAGACCAACGTTCCAATAAGCTTCCCGCCAATCAGATACGTTTCCAAAGTAACTGCAAAATAGTTAGCACAAAAATACAAGTGTCCGTGTGTGTTCTAGAACAGATTTAATAATAAATAATCCTAACTAGATGATTCAAAACATATGCCATTTAAATTAAATCAACTAGTAAATCCTAGACCAAAAAGATCAAATATAAGTTAAATAAAAATAGCTTCTTTAAAGATTAATGATCAAATCAAATAATTATGATATGACAAAAACAATTATTTGATCTAACAATTTAAGAACAAAAATAAAGAAGAAGCCATAAGAATATAATATCAAAATATCATAAAAATAATTAGGCTTATTAATAAATCAAATATAATCACCAATATTTGATAGATTAATTAAATAAAGAAGCCTAAAGAATTATGATCTTATATTTGTAAAACAAGAGAGAGAAATTAAAAAGATTAGAAGAATGATCTTGTATGGTTAATTGAAACAATGAACAATAAGTTTTATTTATAGGAAAAATTAAAACCCTTAATCCTATATAATTGATAAATATTTTTTCTATTACAAATAAGATTAGTAATTCTCATTAATTAAGATAACTCTTATTTAAAATAGATTTCTTTTAAAATAGATTTTATGTTATCTTTTATAATAAAGATTTCAATTATAATTTAAAATATATCTTATCTAATATCTTTTAGCATATCTTATTTTAGAGTATATATATCTTATCTAATATCTTTTAACATATCTTATTTTAGAGTATATATTATTTAATATCTTTTGGCATATCTTATTCCATATTTTAGCATTAAAAATAATTTTAGATTTATAAACATGTGCTATTAAATGCATAAATATAATCCTATGGGTCAAGTTATCAAAGATATACCTGAAGTACAATTATCTGGAACTCGAGCATTTGTTTGGCTTTTCTTGATAGACTTGATAGCAGGCCTAAAAACAAATTTATAGATAAATATTTTGTCCACGAAAATAGCCAACACTCATAGTCCTTACAATTATTGAATCTAATCTAGTATGATCAATTAATTACATGATCAATTGAATCTAACCTAACATATATTTTTCTTTCAAGTAAACTACATAACATATATTTATTAATTTAATCACAATCTCATTCCAATTAAATTACATATTACTCATTAAGTTCATCAATTATGGATCACATACATAAGAATCATACATCTATGCCTAAAAACTATGCATGTTATTTAATCAAGACAAACAATTAAACAATTCTTTCAAATTTATTTAATTTCTTCTATAGATAAATTTTTGGTCAAATAATTAATAGCATAAAAATCATATTAAATAATATAATTAAATTATAATTATAATTTAGGTAAAATATTATATCATTACATGGTAAAAATCGTGTTCATAAGATCCCTAAATTAATAAATTAATTACACATAATTGTGTTCATAAAACTCATATTTTTTATAAAGAAAGACAAAAATTGAAAAAGAAAAAAGTAGAAGATGAAATATAATCAATCTCTTGAATTGTAGTGCTAATTCCTTCTTAAATTTTCACCAAAATTGTATCTCCTTTTGAATTTTATGTATTTTTCTCTATTTTTAGCTCTATAAACTAACCAAAATTATGCTAATGGTGGCTCCTTAGTATTTATGGGGTAATTATGGCTTAAATATAGCTCAGGTGTAATCTAGACCATCAGATCAGCTTCAGATCAAAACAAGCAAAATCAACAACCCCAAGCAATCACAGTGTGACACGTGACACACAAAATTCACTGAGCGAATCAAAACGCGATACCTGGTAGGGGAGACCAGTTTGAGTTAACGCATGTTGAGTTAGTGCCACGCCACACAACGTGATTTGTAGAAATATATGGCGTGGCGCACGGGTGGAATACATGGAGCAATCGCATGATGACATATGGTTTGAAATTTTAACCATGCTCTAAACTCAGATTGAACGTCGTGTTGACACGTGGCATCCGTTATTTTGCTCCTCACACGTGATGATCCACGATTTGTTGTCCTTGATTGTGTGTCATCCATGTGGCTTTCCTAATCAGCTCTTCTATTTGTGTGGTACGACACGTGACAGTTTCCAATTGGCCTTACGTTAAAAATTCTTAAAGAATCCATAAAAGTTCTAAAAAAATCCCAAAAATTATATTTTCACCTCTTTTCACTAACAAAATTATATTTTAGTATTTTTATCTCCCAAAATACTATTTATTAAATAAATCAAGTAAATATTAAGTAAAAAAATACGTTAATATCTCTATGAATATATTAGCATAGATATGAGCTTCTTCATTGATTTTTAATATTTTATTTTATATGATTATGCTATTATATATTTAAGCCTATTTTTTGAACTTGTGTTTAATTGAAGTTTTAGAATTCACTAATTAATTTGATATATATTTTGAATCATCTAATTATGATTTTTTATTATTGAATCTATTTTAGAACACACACGAACACTTATATTTTTTATGCTTATCATATTTGTAGGTTAATCCATTAACATATCTAATTGGTGAAGAGTTAATTAGAACGTTGTTCTAAAAACCGTTCATGCTAATCTTGAAAACTGTAAAAATAGAGTAAAAACTTATAAGTAAGATACATTGGTGCAATATCTTAAGAAAAGTATCATAATATAAAGTTTGTACTTATACATTTAATTTTCATAGTGAAAAGGTTAGGTGATCTTGTGGATAAATAATTTTTTCACCTAAAAATTTTGTATATTATTTTCCTATTTTGTATTTACTTTTAATATACGATTTATTATCTTATAGTTATAATTGAGTTATAAAATTATAATTTAATAAAATTAAAAATAACTTATTCACTTTTCTAAACTTATTGATTTCGTTTTAAAATTTTAAAATACTTACAATATTAGATTGAGAACAACCCATTTAGCATATCATTAGTTAGCATTCAGTTGGTATCTAAAATTGTATGAGTTGGTACGATGCTACCTACTTTTTGAAGAAAAAAAATGAATACTTACGATAAAAGATAAGATTAACAATAAGGTGTTTAATGTGAAGTTGGAATGCATACTTCTTTAGGAATCCTTTTAACGGGATGTTGATGATTAACCACCTCACCTACCATATTTTATTTTATTTAGAGAGAAGGAAAGAAAGAAAGAAAGGAAAAAAAGTAGTTATTAAGATATCATTTCAATCTATTTTTCTCCATCAACAACGAGTTTGAGATTAATTAAAATCCTATTGACTTTTAATTCTTACATTTTTTTAGGAAACTTTTTTGTTTTGACTCCTCCATTGTTCAAATATAATTTCTATTTCTAAAATAAAATTAAAGTTTGATTAAATTGATCATGGATCGATCATCATCATTATACTTATTGGTTAACTCAATGATCTCTTGGCCTTAAGGGTGTTAATGGTCTTTATGGTGCTTGTATATATGCTTTTTATGGTTTTATTCTCGGGCTCAATTGTGATTTGGTATGGCTATGATGCTCTTTATACTAATCATCGCCAATTTTTATTTTTTAATAAAATCAGTGTTTGTTAAAAAAAATAAAGAAGAGTCGATTGTTGTTAGAAAAAATGGGCGATGAGAATCAAATGCTTTAAAAGAGTGTTCAACCATTATTTTGGCTGGTTTACGTTATAAGGCATTTTGCAATTAATAATTGAAAAATAAATTAATATAACCCCTCATATTAATTTTATTTTAATATAAACACCCCACTTATATTATTTATATATTTGGGACCACCTTAAAATAAAAATAAAAATAAAAATAAAAGTTTATCATTTTAGTGTATTATGATTTGGAAATGGTAGACTGCCTCAATGAAAAGATATTTTCACTTTTTCGAGTGATGTGATATGTTTTAATTTTGAATATATTTAAAAATAAATTTATTTTTTTTGCAAAATTGTTAAAATTTAAGCTATGATTAATTCACAAGCAGCTGATTTCTTGAGATTGAATCCTTAAATGACTGAAATCATATAAAAATTATTATTTTTCGCTATGATGTTGGAAATCTGAGCTGAATGAGCAATTTAAAGAGTGATCGACTTTAATTCTGATTTTTCTGTAGAATTTGTCGTACCCTTGTCACACCAAATACCAACAACATTATTAAAGAAATTTTTAATGATGAATGCGCGCGATAAAGGTATGATTATAATTTCAATAAGCATTTGTATTAAATTTGATGAATCCTCTTGGGTTTTCTCTAGGTTTGTACATGATTAAAGATTCATATTGTGCTTGGACAGAATTGGAGATGAATTCATCATTATCAGAGGAAAGTATTTCCAAATATTATGAGAATTGTTTCTTTTAACTGCTCAACCAACCGATCTAAAGAAGAAGGTATTTCATCACATCTAGTTAATTAACATTAGTTATAACTATTAAGATCGAAAGAGATTGAAATGAACATCATTTTGAAACAATTTTGAAAAATAAACGTATGAGCTATTAAAATATATTATTCATTTAATTTTTTTTTTAAATTTTAGTTAATTAAAAATATATGATAAACGTTGCTCGTTAAATTCCTTAAATTTTAAAAAAAATTATATTAAGTTAAAAAATTGAGATATCAATTTGAAAAATAAATTCAATGATGTTATAAAATTATTTTTAATTAAGGTACTTAGGTTAATACCTATTAAGTTAAAAAATTAGATATCAATTTGAAAAATAAATTCAATGATGTTATAAAATTATTTTTAATTAAGTTACTTAGGTTAATAGTAGTAAGTTAAAAAGACGAAAAAGATATCTATTAAAAAACTAAATTCTTTAATATTATAAATATCTTCTTAATTAATGTCATTATCTTTTTTCTTTTTTTTAATTCTTTGAAATTTAAAATAAAATATGAAGGATGAAATATTTCTTTTTCCTAAATTATAAGAATATTTTTGTTTAATTTTTTTTTACGTGATTTAGATTTTTATTGAAAGCATAGATTATTTACAAATATTAAGATATTATTGTTCGACGAGATAAAAAAAGAAGAAGTTTTCATTCATCATAACGACCCATATCCAAAAGATACATGGGCCAAACATTGGGCTTATACCTTTTATCTAATCCGTCCTGCAGTAGGAAAATAAGTGATTTTCGAAATTGGAATGTTACTACCACCAGGAGAAGAATGAGAGAATGGTATTGACAATTACTCTTTTTTAATAGCATATATTTTAGTAACAATTTTAAAAATCAACGCTTTCAATTTAATTTTTTACACCGATTTCTAAAGTAGTTTGTCAAATTCACTCGTTGTATCCGTATCATTATCACGTGGAGGTCGGCTCACATTATCACAAACAATATTATATACAATGTGAACATTTACAAATACATGTGGTGTATACAGCCATATAAATTGATTTTTCAAATTTGATTAGTTAATTTACAATGTGAGAATTAACTCCTCTTCATTTACAAAAATATTGATTTTGTAAGTTTTTTAAATCCTATGAACTTACCTAAAAAAAAAAAAAATCCTCCAAGCCCATGGGATGAATATCACAAACTAATAGTAAAAAAAATCTTATATATTATATTTACATGATTGTAGAAACATGTAAATTTGATTTTAACGTACTCACTATGATTTGAAAACCGAATCTTACTGTTCTAACAACTCTACAATTGGAAAAAGATACCACTAACCTACGCTAGAGGAAAAAAAAACTAAGTTTTTAAAAATAAAGATTATTTCAGATTTTTTTTTAAGATACGTCATTCTATATTATATCATATGTTTAAAAGTAAAGATACGCTACTAGAATATTTTTAGTTTCTAAAAATATCAGTCAATTGTCATTAAGTTCAAAAAATTAGTTTATTATTTAAATTTTAATTAATCAATTTATATTTTCTTATGTAGTAATTTAATCAATTTTTATTAAAAAAAAAGAGGAATTTATTCAATTTTACAAATATAAAATTAAATATTGAATTTGAAATTACTTTTGCAAATTTATTGTATAATATAAAATATAAAAAATTATTTTTTGCAAAATAGTATGTTCAAATCATATACCAAACTCGGTCCTAATTTTTCAATTAAAAAAAAAACTCAGTCCTAATGTTATATCTAATAAAAAAAAGCTTAAATTTCTTAGGATGATAATGTTATAAAATGTTCTAAGAAAACAACATAAGTTCCTTAAATTAAAAAAAAGAAGATATATTGCTCGGTGTTGAACCAATAGCTCCCCAATTTTATCTTATTTTTTAATTTAATTAGGTGGAGCGCTCCATATTAAATACATACATCATTAATTAATTAGCAAGCATGATTAATTTCATTTCATGCAATTTATTACGATTGTATTAAAAACTAGAGCCTGAACGTACTGCTTGACTATAATATTCTAATTCAAGTTCCACCTAGTCCAAAACCAATTAATTAATAATAGGTGATATGGAAAATACCTAACTAGAGCTAGTTTTGAGCTAAGCTAGCCATCATCTATCTATAATAATTTGAACAAAAATAAGATTACTTAATATTCAAACAAATAATTCAATATTAATTAAATAATATTCAACAAATAACGGGATAGAAGTTTAATCACTTTATTTTTACAAATCAATTGTATATTAATAGATTTTTTTTAAATCAATACAATTTAGTTATCTTATTATTACATTTTTAAATACTTAAATCATTTCATATCAATATTAGTTTTTTTGATTATCTTTTGATTAAAAAGTTAAGTTAGATTGAAATGAATCTTAATAACATGGATTGATGAATATTTAAAAAGAAAAATATCTCAAAAAATTAAAAAAAAAGTAGAAGATAAGTTATTAAAATCGTTAAAATTGACCTAAAATGACTAAGGTAGTGTATTGACAGATATGTACAGAAGTTAGAAGGGTACTGTGTCCCTCCCACTTTTTGATAACCAAAATTGTTACAAAGGAAATTTCAAGTTCATATTGGTTATGGGTTGAGAATGGGAATTGAACTCCGTGATAACTGATCTCATGTTGTTCCTCAAAAGCTCAGTGGTAGAGCGATAAGTTATTAACTGATTGGTTGTAGATTCGAATCCTACTTAAAGAGATTTTATTCATTTCAAATTAAAGAATTCATAATAAAAGGGTTTGTTTTGATCGTTAAAAATGGGTAATAAATTCCTTGTATCTTTGTTTCTATAATTAATAAATTATTTAATGAACTAATGGATTCGAAATTTCCAATATAACATAAGTATATTTAATAGGAAGGAAAGAAAAAAAGAGAATGTCATTATAACGAAACACTAATAAAAAAGAAAAAAACAACGATACGAAGAAATTGGTAGACAATACGAACTTAATTGGATTGAGCCTTGGTATAAAAATCTACCAAGTAAGAACTTTCAAATCCGCCCTCCAGGATTTATAACTACCTCAAAATGTCCAATATACATATATTATTAGACCTTTTAAATAACAATAAAAAATATTTTATGAAAACAAATTATTTTCATATAGAAGACATAAAACATATATTGGACATTCTATAAATCTAAATGCATTTCGCATAAATTTTTATGTTCAATGGATTATTTTATAAAAAATGTATCTAGGAAAGATTCATTTTAAAGTGAGTATTCACTGGATACACATGTCGTGATACTTCTTTTATTTTACAATAAAATTCATTTAAAAGAAAAATTAAAAAAGACCTAAAATTAAGGGTTTTTTAATGCTACTTTAAGATTCAAAGCATTCTAGTTGGAAGAGAGGCGGTAAGAGTTTTCCCTACAGATTGAATGAGAATGGGTTAGCACATTGTAGCTTATATAAAACACAAGCATAATTGGAATAAAGTCAGGACGATATGCATTCCTCTACAATTGAATTTCGTTACAAATTCGAAAAGGTTAACCTATAGACATCATTTTGAGAGAAATTCCTACTGAGATGATTAATAATCTGACCAGGGTTGTAGCAGCACCACGCCAGTTTAGAATTCATTTACTATAGTTGGACCAACCTATGGTGTTTCTATTGTTATGCCAATAGTAGTGTCAGATAACTAAGTTAGTAGAGCTTATCTTCTTGTCTTGAGTGATCTTTATGCCAAGACATAACATACTAAGCTAAGCCCCCCCTAATCAATAAGGTCTTTGCTACCCTATCTGACTATGGCTCAACATGGCTAGTCTAACGTAGCCTGGGAGATTTCCTCTTAAAAATAGACGTAGCCTAATAGAGCAATGTCATTTGGATGTAGAAGGCCTACGGTTCATGAACTTCTTTTCCCATAGAAGAAGCAATGACAGTATTTGAGGAATAAGCATTGGTTAAATCTCTACCAATAGCCACGATAATACAGAGGATGCAATCATTATCCAGAATGATTAGGCCTAAAACGTCTGTAGGTGGCTTTGCTTTGTGATTGCATGAACCGGTTTTCTATATCCTAACTTTGAATGAATATGCTTTGGAACTAGTCTTGTATTAGTCCTAGTATTTTCAATTTCAATTTCAAAATAGGCGATTAAGTACCATTCCTATTTGTTTAAAGGGGGTATTACGAACCATCTACCCTACGCATCTAAGACTCCTGATCCAATTGTACTTTTCTCTTTTATGGTGCCTGAGGTTGAACTGGTTTGTCTACTACCCGATAGGGAACAAAGAACGAAATATCCCCTTCAAGTGGGAGCTTATCATCAGTAAATGAGACGCAGGTTGCAACAAGTACTTTAAAGCTTAATAAGGCTTTATCTCGACGGGGGCATTTGGGATTAACCTGATTGACCTAAGATTACCCTTAGATCTCATCAATCAATGCTTGAGGGAAAGGACAAGGGCAAGGACAATGCCGCTTGTAAAGCTCTTTTGTTGAATGTGTGATCATGATAAGACTTGAGGAAGTCAAGTTATATACAATATTAGAATACAAGAAAATGACTATTTGTGTCAATTTCCCTAGTTTAGACCCTCGATGTGGTCAGTACTCTATACTATCGAGCATAAAAGCTTACACTTATTCATTCACCGTTAAATGGATTCAAATCAATAGTTGAAAATCATTTTTAGAGGAATAGAATTAGTAACCTCAACTTTATACTTCTTCTTTTTTTACATTTTCTTATCCAATAGCTGAGATTTAAAGTATAAATTTCACTTGTCGTAGTGTAAAATGTTGGGACCATTGATCATCTTCCATGTAGGTACTTAATTTTTTACATTATATTACCTAAAAGTTGAGATTTAAATATTAATTTTATCTCTCCACGTTCTTATAAATCTCAATTGTCAAGATAAGAGAGTAATAAGTTATGTAAAAAATTAAAACCATTTATCATCTTCTATATTAAGGTTGAGTAAATAATGTGATCAATCAACTTAAATTGGGAAATATGATTCGATTTGTCGGATTCAGATCAGATTTTAAGTGACATATTTTATAATCTGTTGTATTCAATCTGGATCGAACTACTATTAAATTATATATAAATGCATATTTTTAAAAATATATTATATTTAGATATTATGCATATTATGATTATATTAGATAATTATTTTAGTTTAAAAATAAATATAAATGTTTATAAACATTTAACAATTATGTAGATATACTTCTTATTTTTTTAATTTTTTTAGTTATAATAATAAGTAATAATATTTGTTACAAAAATATTAATTTAAATTTAAATTTATGTATGTGTTGTTTTATATATGACAATAATTTATGAATAAATTTTAATATTTATCTGACCTTATTCGATCCAAAATATCTGATATGTTCAGATTCAGATTTATTATATTATCGAATCAAATTCAGATTAAAAATTTTAAAATCCGTTATCTTCAAATCCTTTCAAATTAAATCGGATTCAGACGGATCAAAAACGAATAGTTTCAATCTATTACTCATCCCTATTCCACATGATGTACATATTTTTTTACAATGATCACTTATATATTCGTATATGGACACTATAATAATTATGCAATTTAAGATATATAATATATAATGGACATGATTCATAGCATAGTTTTTTACACAATTATTTATTTAAATATCAATTATTGAGATGTAGAAATAAAAATAAAATTATATAATAAATTATAATTATCCTATAAAAAAATATCTAAATATTTGCTATGTAATGGGTATATATAAGGTAATTTTGTAAAAAACAAAAAAATTATACAAATAATTATCACTAAATTTATTAACAATAAAATAACATATTGAAATTAAATGATAGAGATATGAGCTACTATAAGGTTACTATATTTATGAGTAATAAGAACGTTAGATTTGTTATTTAAAAAAATTATAAGTTGCTAGACGCGTAATTTAAGCAGTATCCCCTGTTCATTAATAATAAAGATGACCCCCTTCTAGATGATTAATAATCTTATTATGAAAATAGCAAAATGAAGATGGTGGTTTAGAATATTAGCCAAAACCTAAAAACTAGCATGCACGTTTATCAAAAATAAGTATACATCTCTCTTTTTTTCTTTGAATTTTTTATCATTATTTATTTTATAATTAAGTACAATTACTTTATTTTATTTTTCCTTTATTTAATAGATACATGGTACTATAGCTGGTGATGCCAGTGATGATGACCAAGGTAGACATATTTAATATTAAAACCAACTTTCTTTGAATAACATGAATGGTTTATTTTATTTTATTTGCTCTGGTACATCATGAATGGGGTTCTTACGTAGAGAGTATAAAATATGATAATTTGAATTCAAATAACTTTAAAAAGTACACGGGTGTACAGAACCTTGACAAAAGCGACACTCAAGTGTAAGGTTTGAATTTCACTAAATTGTACTCGTAATTTGTTCAATTAACCCATCTCTAATCGATTAATTTATTTTATATCAAATTTTATTTTACTTTCCACTCAAAATTACATTAAATTCTTACTCATCTTCAATCAATAACATCAAATATTATAATAATTTTTTTATATAAAATAGAATATTTTTTTATTCTTTTACCGATTGATTATATAAATTAATTAAACAATTATATATTTTTATTAATTAATTAATAATATTAATTAAAAAAATATATTATTAAAAAAATTAAAAATTCACTAAAAAATATTATATGAATTAAAAATACAATTAAATATATTAATTTAATAAATTATTATATTTATTTTACAAATATTCAATTAATATATTTTAAAATACAAGTGAGATTCTTTATCCTTATTTTGTTTGTGTCAAGAAATAAATTATTTAAATAGAATATTTTCATTTATTAATATATTTACTTCCAAATTTGGCACTTCTATTGGCTCTTCAATTGTTACATTAACATAAAATTTTATATCCTTAATTATCATGATGAGTATAATAATATACGTAGATATTATATGATATAATACATTTTATTCAAAAAACATGTCGATCTTGAAACAATTACAAAACATGATCGAATTTCTTCAAATGAATATTCTACATCTTTTTGACATCTTCATTACAAATAACTTTTTTTTTGGATGACGTAGATTGTGAATACTAAATCATTATTTTAATTTATATTATATTTTTAATTCCATATTATATTAGTATTTTTTTAGTTATTTTATATTATATATTTAATTTTAATTTATTATACGTAATAAAAAATTTAATAAAACTTTTAGAATTTTGTCAAATCATTGTTTTAGTTTATATTATTTTTTTAGCTCTATTTTATATTATATTAATTGTTTTTAGTCATTTTATATCATATACCTAATTTTAATTTCTTATATGTAATAAAAAGTTTAACAATATTTAAAAAAAAAAAAAACTTAGCATAAATAGTATTTTGTAGTAAGGAATATTGTTTGGTGCAATAAGCAGTATCATATACCTCATCATATCAAATTTTGCATTAAATTTAAAATTTTAGAGTAAGATGGTATTAAGAGTGCAAACTAGGTGAATCTTATCTATAGTCTCCAAGGTGGAGTTAATAGGGACTGAGAGTCTAAAATAAATATTTACCTTATTTTTATGAATGGTAAAAATTTATTATACCATCGTATTTTATTAATTTGAGATTAAAAAGAGTCGCATTATCTTTTTTGTGTTTTTTATAAATTTAAAGGTTGAAATGTTATAGTGTATTAATTTTTTACCATCATGCAGATTATTAAAGGTGAATTAATATACATGTTCTCATCTGGCCATTTCAACTCTACCAAACATAAGACCGATTAATAGACTTAATTTACAATATATTACATTTTGTTAATGTTTATTTATAATGATTGACTACTAAATTATTAATAATTGATTTCTTTGATTTGTTTACTTATAAAATAAGACTTTAACGACATGTTTGGTATTGAGTTGCCTCATACATGAAAAGTAAGTATATTATAATTAATTTACATATTATATTATTATTTGATAATAATATATATATATATATATAAAGTAGTTGGATAATTTTTTCACGATGATATTATGTTTTTGTAATATGGCTTACGTTTAAAATAAGAACAAGTTACACAAATTATCCTTTTTTTTCCTTTATAATTAAAATTGAACATCTTAATTCTCTTGTTTTTATTTTTTTACTTTTTAATTTAACACATTAATCCATAATTTTGAAACCACTAAAAATAGGCTCAAAATTGACAAAATTAAACCATATGTACGTAGTTAAATGTGAATCATGCACAATTCACTTGTGGGTTAGTTAATCTAATAAGTTAAACCTTTTTCAATAATTTGTTTTTTTGTTTTCTATTTTGTAATAAAATGAAATTAAACAAACAGACTTGATAAAATTGTTTATTTTTTAAAGAGAAAACTTAATAAAATGAAAATAAAAAATTTACATCTTTAATAAATTAGGCTTGTACATTTCTTACCCTTGAGTTGTTAAAATGGTTGTATAGTTGAGTAATAAGAATACTAGATTTAACATATTCTAGATTTGATAGCTAGAGTGTTTATGAAGTGTTTGATTCTTTACTAAATATTAACACTTTTTTACATAATTAGAATTTAGTTGGTTTAATTTTATTTTATTTTTACATTTTAGAAATGCTTTTATATTTGAGCAATTGCGATTCGGTTGTCTTAGATATGGTGAAATTAGTCTTTATGAATTAAAAATAAATAAATAATTAAACATGTACGTAGAACTTGTGCATTGTTGGGTCGAAATTGAACATATCCTTTAAATATGTCAAATTTTACGATAAAAGGAAAAATTAATTCTAACAAAGAAATTGAATTAGTGGAAATAAAGTTATTCATTTTTCAAAAATTATGGTATAATGAAAATATAGATCCCAATAATTTTGAAATCACTCTCATTAATTGATTTTTCACACCCCCTTGACTTTTCTTCATTTCTTAAATTGATAAGGTGCAGTTCTAAAATTATCTATATTTTTAATATTTTATTTTATTTTTATTTATCATTATTATTTTTTAAAAAATTATTTAAGTAACTTGATATTTGATTCTGATTCATTCAAGTTTTTTTGTAAAAGCATCTTAAAAGAATGCGAAAAAAATTATTGATTAAGTGAGAGAATGAAGAGAGAGAAATTATGTATTTTTTTCCTCTCTACCTATCCACTCTTTCGGTTTAGATGAACACGTGAACTTTATATATGACCAATGAATAATTCATCTAGAGCATGTAGTGCAATCTCATTATTTCTTTACCCAATTAACTAAATAACTCTATATAAAAATAAAAAAAATAACTAAGAACTCATTATACTGATGATAATGCCTATGTGCAAAAGATTATGCCAAACATTTTTGTTCCCTTTTTATTAATTCTAGGTGCTTGTGCCTGAAAAGTAACGTTTAAATCATTTTTTAGAAGAGTGAATTTAGTGTTGATGTTATTGACTATTCTGGGCAATATATAGTTCGTATTTATAAGATGGTCAGCACTTACAATTCAATTTGTATATGAACGTTCATACAAATTTCTCTTCTTGTCGGTTCAATTCGTATTTATAAGAAATTGTTATGTTTTACTTTTTTTTGTTAGATTACATATGCTAGTATCTAATACACAATGGTTTAAATAAATTAAGTTTTTTGGCAGGATTTGTAAGAACAATTTACAAGTTGATAACAAAATTTGAGATCTTTATTTCAAACACTTGCAATTGTAATTGTTAAACTTTAATAATAATATTGATACAAGTCTTGAATTTTCTAATAGAAATTTTTTTTTTTTGGGCAAGGAAATTAAATAAACAATTTGTCAGGACGCATGAAAATATTGGCTGATTAGTCCTAACCAAATTCAAATCAATTCATATCAAAAGGTAGCTTTCATCCCCATCTGCATCAGCAGCTAGCCTCTGTATATAATTCAAATTCAACTGAATAATATTAAAACCTGAAAGCTCATGAATTTTCTGCTTCATGATCATTATAATATCATAATTACATGCATGAAATTTGATCATTCTTTTGCATAACTTTTAATCAGTATTTACACCTCTGTTACGATTTCTTTGCCTTTTCAACTCGTTTCCCAAAGTTGGAAAATTTTCAACTCACTGGAGAAGACAAGGCATGGTCCCGATCATAGCTCTCTCTACCTGATCAAATAATGTCATACCCCACTTGTAGAGGAGCTTTGTAACTTTGGTAATTGAAAATTCAAACCCAGTCTCAAATCCAAAGATTTACAAGTTTGGTTTTGAGAAGGCAAAGAATTAGATGACTTGAAGATTGAAGCAGAGCCATTTTCTCTGTATCTATCAGAACTGGTATGTGTTAAAGTGAACTTGTTTGTGTCAATATTATTACAATAGTAATTTGGTTCTGAAGATGAATACCACTTAGTTAAATCAGAACCTTGAAATTGGGAATCTGGATTATCACAGGGATTGAAGCTAATTTGCTGAGGAGCATAAAACCATGAAGTATTATTATTATTATTATTATTATTGGATCCTTGAAAGGCATAACCCACCTGACTGTTTTGGTTATAAGGTTGAAGATAATAGTTGATGCTTGCCTTTTTGGCTTGAAGCTGCAATCTTTTCTTTTTCATTCTCTCCTTTTTGTGGGCATTTTGATGGCCTCCTAATGCTTGTGAATTTGCAAATTCTTTGAAACAATATTGGCACTCAAATTTCTTCTCATCTGCTGCTTCAGTATTACAGTTTATCATGATTGACCTGTTTTTGATCTCCATATTATTACTCTCTCTAAGTTCATATGAAACAGAGTTTGATGAATTTACACTTTCATCCCCTTCAACTGAGCTTTTTTGGGAGCTTTCATAATTCTTAATTGGGTTCAAATCAAACCCAAATAACTTGATCTTCTTCCCAACACAAGATCCAGAAGAACATGCAGAAGAAAGATGATTAAAAGCCTCCATTTCCATCTTGATCACTTGAATTAATAAAGTGAATTAAAAAAGAGTAATAAAGATAATGTTTTGTCTAATTTAGTTTTGGCTTCTCTCCCTTTTATAGTAGACTACTTAACTCTAGGGGTTAACAATACATGTACATGTACACGTACATCTCATTTTAATAATTAATTTTATAATCATACTAAGGGCAAAGTCGTACTCGATGGTTGTTTAATAACACTAAAATGAAAGAAAAGTCAGATCAGAAAAGCCGTCTCATGCAATACTATTTGATATTTCTTTAATAAATTGTTTTTATAATATTATTGTAGTAGATACACTTGAAACTTTTCCCCCCAAGGAGGATTCAGTGTTTGTATTTTTTTAATATAAATAATTTACTATGAATTTCGAAGTTTTAAGCACTTTGAAACATATAAAATTGTAATTAAACACACCACTTGGACAATTAATTTAAACATATATTCCATATGCTTAAAGAGATATTAACCAATATAATAATATCACCTTAGTAGTGTATTTAGTTATAAAAAAGAGAGAGTATAATAGTATATAAATAATAAAAAAATATTTTAAGTAATATTTTTAAAATTTATGGTAATATAAATAACATCCTAACAACATTAAACTAGATTTAATTGATTGTAGTTTAATATTAAACAAATTTAAATTTGTTAATTTTTTCAAACGAAACAAATCACTACAAAGATTTCTTAATTAAAGATAAGGATGAGAATAATAAAATAGATAATAAAAAAACAGGATAATAATATATACTTTTATAACACGAGTTCAGATAAGAACGAAGATTGTATTATTTGTCTTGTTTTTTGAATTTGTATACATTATTTTAATAAATATATAATTTTTTTTATAGATTTAATTATATTGAAACTCAAACTAATCCTCTAATTTAATGCATAATATATATTTTCAAGTTATTTATTATAAATTATATTATGATTTATTGATATATATATATTTTATTTTTATATTTTTTTATTATTAAAAACAAATAAATTAATAAACAAGTAAAAATTAATATTTAAAATTTTAATTTGATCGTAGTATCCTATTTGGATTCTCCATTTCCTTCTAAATTTTTTTGATATGTTCTCGTAACTATGGTAACTAAGAATGGATGATAAGCTATAAAATGGGGACGAGTAAAGGGATGTCATTCCTACCCCACCCTATATATGTTTATATTTCTAAACATGTAGAAATTTAATCGATATGTAATATTGAATGTACGTGAAGAATTTTATATTTATAATAAAAATATATAAATTATTATTTTTATTATTATAAATTTTAGGTTGTGTTATCGATGGTATTAAAAAAAAAAGATTGTGATGTTTACTTGTAAAGAAATGCAAAAATCTCCGATGTACTTAAATGTTTATCTAAGATTTATTAATTTATAAGAAAAACCCAATAAGTAAGTGGATTCATGCATTCATCTGGACAAAAAGCTCTATCAACAGTAGCACCAAATTAAATTAAATATTTTTACAGCTGTGGGTTGTCCAGTCCCGTTCACTACAGGAGAAATAGTAGAACTTCAAAATAATGATTTTCATTATAAAATTCTTAGAACTATTGAAGTGTGATTATTCAGCACTTGATGAAGTTTCTTTGTAATTATCCCACAAGCAATAAATAAAATAAAATAATTAAAGGTAACCTAGCTTAAAAAAAACATTTATTATCTTGACCACATGTTGTTGCCAATATTTGTATAATGCACCAAGAATAGTAAGGGGGAAAAAAAGAAGAGAAGAATAGTAAGGGAGGGAAAAAGAAGAGGAGAGTAGTTGCAAAACAAAGGAATAATAAGAAGTGGGGAAAGAATAAGAATCTAATATGAGATCTGTGCATATCTTCTCACAGCAGAAAAGCTTATATTTTATATACACCAAAAGCATATTTTATGATTTATCAGGTGAATGAAGTCATCGTGTAAATAATATTTTATTAATAGTCAACACATTTTGGGTCGGACATTTGTTTTTTAATTGGGTCCCTGTTTTTGTTGCTTTCGGAACATTTTAGAAACTTATGAGATTGTGTTGTTTAATATTCCATTAATGTCTTCTATTTATATCTTATATATATATCTTCCATTGGTGAGGTTGTTTCCACCTATAAGATTATAAATCTCTCGTGCTGTTCATCAATTTTCCCACTCCTTTTTTTTTTCTTTTTCTTTCCTGATGTATTCAAATTGCTTTCTAGCTTTATGGAGAAAAATTACAAGTCGGCGAACTGTCATCAAGCATTTTTTACGTCTAGACATGTGGAATAAAATTAGACCCATTTGGGAAAAAGATTGAAACGTTGGATATTATTATAGATTTATGGTGGCTGATTATGGTGGGTTGATTAAATTAATTGATCGATTTGATTTTAATAAATAATATTTCATTTTATCCCAAATGGGTATTTTAAAATTTTGAATTTAAGAATGGAGGTCCCTACCATTACTTATCCCCTTAAATGGCTAAAGACTTTGTCTCCATCTCTTCTCAATATCTTTGCTCTTCTAGATGAATCTTAAAGATATTAAGTATTTAATTCAAAACAATAAAGAATGCCAAATTTGACTTGGCAGCATCGTGCCAAGTGATTAGTGTAAGAACATAGCATTTTATAAAACGGAAATGTGGCCGAAAAAGGTTTGATATGAAATTTAGTCACGTGTCATTATAGGCATCCTATTTTCCATATTCTTCATAGCATGAATATAAAAAAAAATTATTGTCATTCTTTAAAAAAAATAAAAATTCAAACTGTAAACAGTAAGTGTGAATCTTAATTAATTCAGATCATTTATTGAATCACTTTTTCACAACTCACATCCTGGTGATTTGACTATGGCTCACAACGAAGCTTTTGATACAACTGAACTACAAAAACACATGCATCGATCCAAAACATTCTTGCCATTTATGTATAATAAAGGAGAGTGATATTGTAAAAAATTAAATTAATATTGTGGTAATTTTATTTAACAATATTAACACTAAAATGTAATAAATTACAAAAATAGAATAGATATTCGTAGTCTACAGACTTGGTAATAATAATAGGATGGCAGCAATATCATTGCCATGGATATTTATTGATAGTTTGTTCATACATTAATATTCTAAAAACACTTATGCATATGGAGTAAAACAATCACATCTTGGCTCTTTCAAATAGAATTGATCATCGTTGCCTCTTAGAACAAGGCAATGGAGCAAGAATAATCTTTTTAATAGCACCCTGCATCAGAACAACAATGAAATCACTTCAAAAGAGAAAATAATATTATGAGACGAACGTAAACCAGAATACAATACAGTATATGCCAACAATTACAAGCACCCACTAGAGAGTCTTGCAAACTTGTAGAAAATTTACAACCATGCTGAAATACCAGAGGAGATCCCTAATTAAAGACACTGCTACACTCTTCTTTATATCTGCATCACTCGTTTGGTGCAATTCATGTCAGCCTCTCAGGATACACAAATCGTGGTCAAGATATATTTTGAGAAAAACAGAGATTTCAGTATCCTAGCATAGATTTCGCACATGAAAATACACCTACATACATATGAAATCAGAATTGAAACAACTTAACCACCGGTAGCTAGCATGTGACACCATCTGTCAGTGGTGATCTACAGTTTTCAACAAGAGGACGAACCTAAAGTATAATCAAGAGAGCAAAACACTACTTTCATAAGGGGTTGAATCTTCTGATAATATTTTATATATAGGAAATATGAAACATGCTGTTTTAGATCATTTTCTTAAAGTAGACGCATACTGAAATGAAAACACAAGTACACAACATAGGAAAGGAAACAAAAATACCATTGGAATTCCTTGTTCTTTCAGGTCATTTTCTCCCATTAGCTTCAATGCAGGCATATCCACCTGCATAATGGATAAAAATACATCATAAGGTGGACAAGACTCTAATACTGAAAGAGAAACAACAGTCATGACTGGGACTAACATAGTTCATTATACAATGCATAACTTAATTAGGAGTTAGGACTTGAATTTAAACGGTCATAATTCCTCCCATCAGAGAGAAAATTAAAGCCGCTGACTTGACTCTAACACGGGTAGTATGAAAAGAAAAATACATAGGTAAAGAACAACAAACCACCTCAGCCTAAAAAAGAATAGCTCTACAATCTGGTAGAAATGAAAATAATTCAATGGAAGAGAAAGAATTAGGATGGTGCTATAACCGCAGAATGCAATATGACAACCTCGATTAAATTTCACAACTACTTGTATAGAGTATTTAATATCAGTTTAATAACCAGTTATTTCCACTAATCCACCGGCAAAAATAACAAACACGAGGAATGTGATCAAGTAATCTATTATCAAGCTCTACTCACCGTTATAGCACCATCCTTCTCTCTGTGTTCATTCTAAATGCTTCTATGCACCAAGGAAATAATAGCATTACTTAAAGAACTAAATCATCTCCTTATAACTCAAGTCGTTATTTTGCTATGCTTTGGCAGTAAAGTAATCCAATTCAGGAAAACAAAATAACAAAAATATCAAATGAATACATCCTCAACTAAGCCAACTCGAAGACAAACAGTTGAATCAGACTTCTCTTTTTTGTTTGTAATGAGCAATGAGATTACGGAGAACACATAATATAGAAGTTTTGTTCAAACAATTTACAATAATTTCAAGATTCTAGAAGATGAAACACCTGGACTGTACGCCCAGCATAATTGGGACTCTGGACATCGAAGCCTCTGACATTGATTGGAACCCAAACCCTAACTCAATCAATCACCAAATATATCTAGCTCCATTTTCGACAACAATAAACTAGCAAATGAAACATAACTATCCAGTAGGCAACCAAAGTAACCCTGATTTCATTGTAAAGAAGGCAATATGAGACGATAGGCAAAAAGATAAGTAAATAACTGCAAGGAAAAGGAACAACCGAACAGACAGAGCTGCCTGCTGCTGCATATAATTAGTAAAAGGTCAAACATCTGACGTCCCAAAAATGAAGATGGACCACTAATGCGTTATTACAGACCGTTCGATTGCAGGACTCTCCACAAAAAAATTTGCCAACCATACTGCAGTTTTCCTCCTTTTATTATCGTAAAAATAATTTTTATGTAACTTTTTATATAATCTATTTACTCACGAAATTTTACCTTTTATTTTCTTTTAAAAATATATATATAAATTTTTTTTATTATATATAAAAAAACAAATATGTATCGAATAAAGGGAGATTAAAAATAAAATTATATTTAGATTCTAAAAAATTAATCTATTAAGTAAATATGTCAAATTTTTATAAGCTCATAAATAATGTGAGACTTCATTTACATATTTCCAACAATCTCTTACTCAAATGAAATATCACATAGTTTAACTACCGGTTCAATCGAATATACATATTATATTTATAGTTTATATTATCTCTAGCTCTCTTTTAATAAAAAAAACCTATATCTTTACACTTTATATTATGTCTAATTTTTAATCTGACTCAAATAAAAAAACCCTTTTCGCTTTATACTTTACATTATAATTGAACTCGAGCCCACAATGAACATCGAGTTCACCTAATAGAGCCTTCAACAAACTTTGGGTTCAAGTAGATGGAGCATAACGAATCTAGGATATATATGTTTTTTTATAACTTAAAAATAGGAATTTGTTACATTTGAAAAAATATATTATAAATTTATTATTATTTGATATGACAATATAAATCTATTAAATTAAGTCAAATGTTCAATTAAATGAGCTAAATCTATTCTTATAATTTAAAACATAGAGAGTAATTCACTCTAGAATGATAAACTACTATATAATTGTAAATTAAAAATAATTATTTAAATATTTATTATTATCATTTTTGTTAAAAAGTGGATAATTTTTAAATATCAATTTTATTTCTTGAAAAATTGGTCTAAATTATCAAATAAATTTTGGTAATCATAATAAATAATAAACTTGTACTAATCTATCAAATGAAAATAGTTCTAATATTCACTTATATTCAACTTGTACTAACTTAACAAATGACAATATTTCTAATGTGTACTTTTGAGAATATATACATTTTATATATATATATTGTTAGAGTATGGTTGAAATTCATATTACTTGCATAATGAAGGGTATCTGGACGGGTTCATAGATTTATGTTCACCGTGTAACTCATTCCTTTTGTCCTTTCTCAACCTCGAACCTAGGACCTAATCTTTAAGTACCTCATGTTCTTAGAAGTTGGTACCATTTGAGTTACTTAGTTTAGATGGTACCAACTTCTATGAATATGTGGTTAAAATGGTTTAGGTCACATGTTCGAAGCTAAGAAAGACATAGGAAACTCAACAAACTAGGTAGGAGCAAACCTTGGTTTCGTAAAATTTAGGGGACCTACAGGGATATTATTTAAACATAGCACAAGATGTTGATAAAAGGGCGTCTTTTGATGTTTGAACATAGTTGAAATTAACATTACTCTCATATTGAAAGGTATCTGTGCAGGTTCACAGATTTATGTTCACCGTGTAACCCATTTCTTTCACCCACTATTCTAGATGGTACTAGCTTTTAAAAACCCGAGATACTTAAAGGTTAGGTCCCAGGTTCGAGGCTAGAAAAATGTAAAAAGAATGAGTTATACGGTAAACATAGATCTATGAGTTTGCTCAGATATTCTTCGATGTGCAAGTAATGTGAATTTCAACTATGTTCAAATATATATATGTTAGGATTTTCGGTTTTTGTTTTTGTTTTCCAAATACTAATACTATATTATTTATTTAACGTGTTAAATAATGTATATATAAATGTTTTAAATAATTTTTTAATAATACCTTCAAATTTATCTTATATATGATGTAAAAATAGATAGATATATATAATATTTATAAACAAGTGAGGAAAAAATTATTTCATCTGTGTAAAAATGTTATACTTAATGAAATTTTGTTATGTTAATTTTAATTATAATAAATTTGTAATTTATAGTAGTTATTGTTTTCTTGCGGAAAACTGAACCCAAAATTATTGTTTGAAAGCAACTTCTTACTTTTTTTCATTTGCTCAACACTAAGAGCACCTAAGGATAATGAAAGAGTAGAGTAGTATCGTCAAATAATTAGAACACAATTTTTTGTGACAAATGAAAATTAATGACAAATGAAAATTAAAGCTTTTGATGCAAACATATACAATACAAATAGAAAGAAATAAAAATATGTAACAAAGTTAAAAAATAAAAAGATTAAAAAATACTGGGGAAGCTAAAATTGTTTCTAAAATGTCATAGGGGCAAAACTGTGATTTCTCATTTCCCAACAACTGGTTATCCAGGGGAAAAAACTCAACATACTTATTAGTTAAGATGCATTTGCCTAATTCTTCTTCTTCTTCTTTTATAGTAACGTAGGTCGAATTCTTTACTACTATTAGCATATGAAGGTGCATTAGTTTGCTATGCTAGGATCACGAGACAAATATTGTTTTTAATCAATAAATTTAAACAATTATTTTTGACCTTTTAATGACTTTTATGGTACAATAAATATGTACTTTGTTGATTTTTGCCTTTATTTATTAGTTATTAATTAATTTTAATTATTCTATAAATAGTACAAAGAATTAGATTCATTAGTTAAAATTATTAATCTTCACAACGTTTCTATCATAAAAAAGAAAAAAAAATTGCTGAAATTAAAGTTGAGAGTTCATGATCAACTTTAAATTAAGTTTGGCCTCGGCTCTTAACTACTAGTAATGCCTTCCATTATTGCTTCGCCACGTTTTCATCTCGCACAAAATCAACTAGAAAGGGAATTATAACATTAAAAGGCTAAATGGAAAATTTATTTCCTTTACCGATATCTATGTATGTTATAACGGGACTAATGTTTTGAAATATTGAGATTTAAATTTTATAAATATATGAAAGGTAATTTTGTTGTTGAATGAAACATTAAAAAAATTATAAAAATAATAAAATAAATTATAAAAACTTTACTAAACTAGTTATCTTATTATATATATATATATATAATTATATAAATATATATTGATGTTAAGTCCCACATCGACAAGCGATGCCAGTAAAATGTTAGTTATTAGTCTGAGTAGTCTCTCCCCTGATAAACGTGTTTTGAAAGAAAAGTCGGGACTGTCCAGCTTTCAATTTGGTATTAAAGCTGGTCTCTGGGGTCAACTGATGAGTCATCTCTCGTCCACTTGTCCCTCAATCGGTCTTGTGATGTTCTCATTCAATGCGAGGTGGGGTGTTGAGTCCCACATCAACCAAGAATACCAACAGAGTATTGATTATTAGTCTGGACAATCTCTCTCTTGATAAGCGCATTTTGAAGGAAAAATCGAGACTACCTAACTTTCAATTATTGATACATTTTATATTTATTTTGATCAATAAAAAAATTATAGAATAAATAATTAAAATATTTAAAATATTCTTAATAATTAAATAATACACAATTATATTAATATTTATGTTTCATAATTTTATTGACAAAATAAAAACTCTAAAACTAAAAAATCTAAAAAATAAAATAAATATAATGCTAAATTATTTTAAAATATAATCATAAACAATATTTAATTAATATTACTTAATATTTTATTAGCAATGTCACACAATATATGATATTGTGGTGGATAATGATATTGAAACTTCTAAAATATAAATATGTCTCGAAAATATTTTCATTCTTATAGGTCACTTATTTATCATTTTAAATATATTATCTTATTAGATACATTTATTTATATATCATTATGCTATCAAATAATTTAATATGTCATATTTTAAATGAAATGCTTGTTATTTTAACATTTTATTAACGACTTTTAATAAAATTTGAAAAGATATATTTGATCATTTTAATTTCTTTTCACCTCTTTTTTTTATTTTTTTTGCTTTTTTACCTATGAAAGATGTCCAATGATATATTTTTAAAAAATTAAAAAACTATTTAGTATTAAAAAATATTAAAATAAATATATTTTGATTTTAAATTTGACAAATACGATTAAATGTGTTATAATTTAAAGTGTGATTATAAATGTTTCAAAAATCACCAAGTGTACACGGATCCATGTTATAATGCCTGATCATATTTACTACGTAGACCAGGTAATGATAAATTGAACATATGGTTGCTATTGAATTACATATTCATTAATTAGCAAATTTTATTGACGCAGTTTCCAAAAGTTCATCCCTTAAAATGTGAGAATGTTTTGGGAACAGCAGATAGCATCCTTAGAACCAGAAAACAAACAACACAAAAACTGTAGTGCACCATCTCCAGTTTTTATGAACATCTTCTGTTGTTGATGTACTAACAGATGAGATTGATGCTCATCTATAAAATCTTATGAGTGAAAAATATTTTATAATAGAAATTCATTAAATAAAACAAGGGAGTGAAAGAAGATTCAGGAAGTGCTTGTGTTCTTTGTTGATTTTGTGTCAAATATAGCATTGTAAAACAATACCAAACTCATGAAAAATAATTTATTGCTGTTAAAATATAAGATGATGTATTTTAAATTAATGAAACTTAATATTAGTGAAACTTTTTATTAAAAAAAAAATACTATTAGAGACATAAAACAACGTTATTAGTGAGATTCCATAATAATAAATAATACCTCCCTCCCCCTTATACAAAGAAGGATGATTTAAATTACAATTATATATACATAAATAATCTCTCAACCTTTTTTGTGAAAGTTCAATTAAAAGCCAATCGTTCTCTAACAGAATAGTAAAAGTTTTATATTAATTTTTTCAAAGAATTCATTGTATTAACTAATTCTGCCTATCCAAATATATATCATTTGGTATTGGAAAAAAGAAAAGAAAAAACTCAATTAAAAATTGAACGTTCATCATAATTAATTTAATGAGTTATATCATGAATAAATGAGAAATTTCATCTCAATTTAAACGTCTATAATTTAGTCTATATATCTACACAGTTTAAATTATGTGGTTACTAAATATGAAACCTTTATATGAAGCACAATGAAATTTTCTGTATGATCGATACTATAGGTGGTTAGTACTTATAATTAATTAAGTTCAATATCAAAAGCATCAACTTTCAAAAAAAGACCATTAAATGAATATGGTGGACTCTAAAATAACTCTTTGAATCCTGACAAAATATACATAAGCAGTGATTATCGCACCAAATTAACAAAGTCCTTGCGCAATAATCATATTTGATTTGACCCAAGCAACTCATAATTGTGTAGTTGCTGAGAATGGGACAAACCCAGTAATTTAAACTTCCTGAAGGGAATAAGAAAAAAAAACTAAATTCACCGAGGCCAAAAATAAATAAATCAAATTGATTATACAAGTAAGAGAGCTCTTCATTCTCAGAAACACATTTATGCCGTACCATGGAAGAGAGTAGTAAATATATGAACAATACTATTTGATCCCATCTTTTTGTTTCCTTATTCTCACGGGCTTCTCTATAATTTTTTATAACAAATTCAGGTATTGATTGGTATATGATTATTACCATAAAATAATACAAATTTATTACCTTTATAAAATAAAATAAAAATAATTATTTCTCTAGCTTCACCAACATATTATTAACTATCTCCCATTATATATTCATATTTTTTTAAATAATTATACTAATATTTACATGAATTGTACGAGTAATTAACATAAAGTATTTTCATGAATATATATATATATATATAATAAATAAGCATAAATCTAACATGTCGAAACAAAAATAGAATAAAACCCTAATTTACATAAGACGAAGAGAGGGATGGATCTCGGGTACATCGTATCTTAGCTATAGATTAATTAAAGATAAATTATTCATCTTCCATGTAAAAGTTCAATTTCAAATTTTAGCTATAGCTGATGATCAAATTTGTAATATTAATGGAAATCAATTTTCAGAGATCTTAACCTTGTGCTGTTTTTTCAAAGACTTGTACTCATCCATGTTTCCAACAACCATATACTAAATACATGTTCATTAAAGCATAATATAAATTGTACTAAGGTTTTATATGAGCCAGTTACTCAATTAAATTATATTTATACACTTAATCCTTTAAATTATATATAAAATTCAGTATTATATCTCTCACTGCATATGAAAATAAAATCACATATAATTAACAATTAACATACACATTCTTGGTTACCCAAATAATATACTTCACAAATTTATTAAAAATAACACAAACAAATGAAGTTATATGAACTCACAGTCAACATTCGATTAACTCTGCCACGTCAATTGAAATACATGACAAAACTATGTTATTTACTAGTGAAATTGAGATTTAGAAGCAAACAAACACAAATTATAATTAATTCATAAATAATAATTATATAATATAAAGATAGAGAGATCATAAAAGCTCTCACAGAACATGTGAAGAACTGGTTGATCTAGCAAATCGGACCATGATGCTTCAATTCCCCAAGAGAAGAGAAGAAATTAAACTGACATCATCAAAATAAAGTTTGATGGAGGAGAGCTTCTTTAGCGGTAATTAAAATAGGATAATTAAGGAAGCTAATTAATATATAAGGGGGGTGAGGTGAGAGTACGTAGCTAGCTAGCTAGGGTTTCTTCTTCTTTTGGAAGGACGGAATCATCTTGATAGCTTCAAACTAAGCCCAGTAGTTTCTTCTTTCTCTTTCGTTTAGTTTTGATCTTGGAGGAGGAAGGTGGGGTTAGTGGATGGTTAAAGAAGAAGGGTATATGATGATGAAAGTGAGGGACTAATGATGAGACGAAGAGGGAAGAGGACATTATGATTGCTCTTTGGTTTCTGTTTTTATTTTATTTTTCCGAGAGAAAGATATATATGGGATTAGGGATACAATTAATTTGCCTAGCTACTATCTCTTAGAGAACGAGTTTCATATATACGCGCCTTCTCTCTCTCTCTCTCTCTCTCTTCTTTATTCATTCATTTTTATTTATTTTTTGTTTGGGTTCACTTGGAGATAATAATTGCACAAAGCAATTCACCCACTTCCTTGCTTCTTTTTATTTTCTCCATCATTAAGGCAAAAAAGTCGTAAGCTTAATTTTCTAAATTATAATATTACATAATAGCTGGACTGTGTCTTTGTGTTCACTTCCCTTCAAAGATGAACTGTTGAAATGATGTATTTCTGACCTTTTTATATATCCTAGAAAAAGAGACAACATAGATTATTAAGTCTCACATCCATAAAAGATGTTGGATTTAAATAACTCATGATCTTCCTAGACTATTAAATAGTAATTATTAGTATATTATAACACGCATGTTTACCTATATAATTTTTTTTTTAAATTAAGAATATAAGAATATAAAATCAAATAAATTTAGATTTTCCATAAGTATTATTCTTGCTTTTCCATAATGCCAAACAAAGGCATCAGGCTTGCCATGTTTTTACTTCATAATAATAATAATACCTTTGTGATCAATAAATTTAAGTTTTTGAAAGTAACTAAAAAAAATTTGAAATACAAATATAACTATTTTTTAAAAATCAAATAGTAATTGATGGACTAAAAATAAAATAGTGATATGTCTTATCACTAAACTACTAATAAATGAACAAGGATAATAAGACTATTTGAGCCTTCCATATTTTACATTTTCTTTTAAGGTTTTCTATTAATTTTAGAAATAATAGAAAAATATATATAATAATATTATAACTTTAAACAGTATCTCAAACTTTAGATTTAAATCTCCAGGTGCACCAGTGGTACGCTAATTTATGATTAGAACTAATTTGGGCGAAAACAGACGTATAAAAAAAATAAATATTAATTTTGTGAATAAGAGTATAAAGAGCAATTTTCTTTAAAAATAAAATGGTTTCATGACTACGAGTTTACTCATTATTTGTTTGAACTCTGTTATAAGATTCTTGTAACTACTACGAAACTTTATTTCTTATTCAAAACAATGTTTGTTTCTTGAAACCTATAGAAGTAGGCAAAGTAGCTATTGTCACTTTTATTAACGAAACGAAACGATGCAATCAAATATAATATATTTATTGTCTGAGATATGTCAAAAATGACTTAAAAAAATAAAAAATCAAGAAAATTTTGTCTTTGTTACACAATAATTGATGTGTGCAAAATTTCATCTTCACAGTTAGCGATTCAACTAAAGAGCGGATTTATTATTATTTCTCTAAAAAATAATATTTAGGATTTTACATATTTCTTGGAGGGAGAATATGTATTTTTGAATAGAAATATGATCACAAGGATAAATATTTGTTCTCCTAATTCTTTAAGGATTCTTTTTAAAAGAATCTCAGTATTACTAATAAAAATGTCATTATTTGCTATAAATAAATGATACTTTAGAAAATTATAATAAAATTAATTAATTAATTCTTATTATTTCATGATAACTCTTGATCAACAAAAAAATATATTATAATTTTCTTCCTAATTTTCTAAATTGAATTCGTAATATGTAAAATAAAAAAAGGTCATAACAAAATGACATAAAAAGGATACAAAATAAACCATGCTGATGCTATACAAGTTTTTCTTCTCCCTTTGACATGTTGATCACATATGTACATTTGACCTGACAGCTGCACCGATTAAGAATTAATTCCTGAGCCGAACAACATTACCGTTATATATTTAGGAAAAATGACTATTCACCTATCTTATTTTTAATTAAATTATATTTTAGTATCTTATTTGTTAAAATGGATATTATTTTATAATTTTTTTTTAAGAAATTCATTTGATGAAAATAATGGATTTGTATTATGTTAATTTTGTAAAAAATTGAGACAAACATATGTAATTTTTTTTATAAAGATAACTATATCATATTATCTTTACGATAATATAAATTTAAATTATATTTTTATTAAAGATAATAAAATTATACCATTATTATTTCAATATATTTATATATATATTAGATTCTTTATATATGCTTAATGATCACACGCATTATTTTAATTTCTTATATAAGATTATTCTTTCTCTTGTCTAAAATTACATCTTTTAATAATATAAAAAAAATTAATTTATTTGATTAAAATCAAATGATATCTAGCAAGCTAGCCCGCTAGAGCATCATTATTGTATAAGATTTGTCTCAGCAAAAGGAGAAACTTTTATATAAATCGCACAAATGGATAATGTGAAAAATTTATTTATTATTTGATTTATATTAATGCGTTTATTTATATATAAAATATTTTATTTTATTTATATACTAATAATAGAAATAATATGACACTTATACTAATTATAATGTGATATATATGTTAATTTTTTTTTTAAAATTAATTTTTAATTTTTATAGTTATTTAAAAAAATATCATATTATAATTAATTATATAATTTTATTATACTTATATTAATAATATATTCTTGAAATTATCGAAACAGAAGATATAGTATATATAATTATTTTTTAATAGAAAAACTCACATATATAGCATTGGATTCTCATCTGCTATCTACACTAACTTGGCATTAAGGATAATGTCCATCGATTCTTACACTAAATTAACTAATTTGTCTCCACTTGTGCTCATACAACTCAAAATGAAGTTTAACTGTTGTTATGGATCTAGTTGTGGATGTTTTACCCTACTCGATCTAATTTTCCAATTAATTTGTATTTGACTCTTGATAAAGTCGCAACCTTAGTGGATTAATGATTATGATCTTTTATCTCCACTTTCTTTCAAGGGTTTACTGTCGTATTGTGTATTTAAAACCAATTAACTCTGGTCCTTTAATGTCGTCTATCAAAGACATAATATTTCACCATCATCGATTAAAAAAACCCTTCTTCATGCTCTTACATGCTCATCAGTGGAGTCCTTATCTTTTGTGCGCTCTAATTTCCTGCTTTAATTTGCATCGATATTCTGGATAAGTGGGTGACAAATTTATATACGAATCAGTTTCATGTATGTCGTAGATAACATCTATATTAATTACTTTACATACATGGATTTATTACTTACATATAAAGTATCTTATTTTATATAATAATAATTAACAATTTATTCTTAAAATTATTAAAATATACTGTACATTTTACTTATACAAAAAATTTAAGAATATATGATTCAAGTAATTTTAATCGTCACAAAAATTACAATGAATAATTTATTAAACTAGTAAAATGTGCATTTTTTATAATAAAAAAATAGGAAGGTATCCCTTCTCTCAAAGTTAAGTTATTTAGAGAGTTTTTTATGTTCTCTCAAATACTTTAGTATATTCTATTTGTTTATCCGTATAAATTTAAAGTGATAAGATATTATCTTATCGTGATAAATCTTATTACAATATATACATTTATACATAAATTTTTTCAATTAACAAGTTATGCCTTGCATAAAAATGTTGGTAATATGTTTTTGAACTCTTTCTTATATAATATTATATTTTATAATTATTTTAAAATTTGTAAAATAATAATAATATTGATACATAATATAACATAAATGATGTGAATAAAAATTATCCTTAAATTTATTTGTTATTAGCATCAACAGTATTTTAAAAAAGTTTACTTTTCACGTGTGTATATATATAGCTACAAATTTACCGGGGAAAAAAATACTAAAAATAACAAAAAAAAAATGTATATTCTATTTCGCGGGTTTGGAATGAACTGACGATCAACATCCATGATTCTTTTTTTTTCTTTTTTTTTAAGAACACCTCCATTTATTTAATAACATCCGTGACTAATTAGAATCACAAATCAGGAGTTAGAATTAATATTAGGAATTATTTAAAATATGTTTCAAGTGGATGATTGGAACTGGAAAACTTTTTTAAGAAATGCCAAATTTTTAATAATTGAAGTTAATTAACAGAAAATTACAAGTGATGATGATAACCATAGTCTTAAAAATTTATGTTATTGAATATTTAGCATTAGCCAAGTACTCAGGTTCCAAGAAAATAAAAAGCTAGAAAAGTTATTTCTACTCTCTTCTTTCTTTCCCTTTTCTCTGCGTTTTTCTCATTTCCACTCCCCCATCCCATTTCCCCTAGCCCCCTTTCTCCTTACCATCGATCATCAATTTAGTATAAAATCTTCTCTAAGGATTTTTCTCTTTAGAGTTACATTTCTCTCTATAATAATTTAGTAGATATTTGTTAAATTATGGTAAACTTTTGAAGGATTACAAAAGTTCTTTTTGATATGTATCTCCATTTGTGATTTTTCAGTCTTGGGCTATTTTTAAAAATTTTCTTTATATTGTATTGGGTAATTTAGATGTTGGTGTCTTTTATTTTTTTGGTCATATTTGGTAGATGTTGACATTTTCATTGAGATTATAATTCTCTTAAAACATATGGAGATGTAAGTTCACCTTATGATATCACGGCTGCTTTTATGTATAGAATTACTCCTAAGTTGAAAAAACTATTTATATACATTAATTATTATGTATTTAATCTGGTTTAGGGTTAGTACACGAAGGTAATGCTTTTTCATCTTTGTAATTTTGTTGTAATGGAGATGAAATTGAATTTAACATTTATGATAAATAATTTAAATAAATATCATTGACAAATTATAGTAATCTTTTAATGAAATTATTTAAATATATAAATGTTAATACATATAGAAACTTAAATTAATGAACAATTATTAAAATCAAGAAAAATATTTAATTATAACTATAAATACATATACAGTTATATTGTATTTATTAAAATGTTTTATAATAAAGATTGAGATCTAAATAATTAATTTTCTCTCTCATTTTTCTAATAAATATAAATCATTGAGATAATAAAGTGTAATAAATTGTGTAAAAATTTAAAGAATAATGTTAATGACAATAATTGTAATTTAAAGAATAATGTTAATTACAACAATTGTACACTCATCACATACTTAATAATTACAAATTAAATTAACTTATATCATATATTTTCAAGAGATGTTAGATATTTGTATTTTGAATATATATAATGCAATATTTGTTTGTTTGTGTTTTTTTTTCTTTTTAAAAAAATTGAGTTCCAAGTTCTATAATATAGTACTGTTTGAGTAAAATAAAAGAATGGATCCTTAAATGTTTAGTAAGTCTAGTGATCAATAGCTAAATCTAGTATAGTTTTCAGGTGAAAACTTAGTACGTACGTACACCTAAAATTTCAAATTATTGAATTTTAAATGTTATACACGAGAAGAACTAGAATTCAAATTTTTTTCCCTAGATTTGATAATTTTTTATATGGTATTTTAAGCTAATTAAATACAAAGATAAATATCGTTATTTTTTTATTTTTTATTTAAAAAAAAAAGCAACATTCACCGACGTGTTAAAGAGAGAGACCGTGCAATAAAATTTATAAAAAGTTCAACAATAATTAAGATATCAAAACACCTGTTGGCAACTATTGATACGAGGAGTGGGTCCATTACAAAGACAAAAGAGAGAAATTTATGGTGCAATGAGAATGTTGGGTTAGAGTGAGTAAAATAATTGTGCTGTGAGAATGAGATATGGTAAGAAGGTAGGGTAAGGTAGGGCACTCATATCTCAAATAAGTCAAACCATTGGTTGACTTTTTAACTCCATGCTTGACCCTACCTTGGTATCTTGTCAGCTTCTCGAAATTTCTGTTTGATAATACGTGACCAAGTTGTCAATTGTCATTGTTATAGAAAATAAAATTAAAAAAAGTTGTCAGATCGTCATTGCACGTGATCTGGCCGCTGTGGGCTTGTGTGTATAATACTAGTAGACTACCATACCAATGACCCAAGTGTTGCGTATTAGGGTCAAAATTAAGTATCGCAAGAATTTGGACAGGCCTTTGTTTTATAACAATGGCTGCATGCTTACTTACATCCCTTCAAATCTCAAAAATACATACGTTCAATGTATATATATATAATAAAATCATAAGAGATATGTGTCGGTATATATTTGAAGCTTTTGATGAATATATATATAATTATCCTTTTCAATGATATATATATATATATATATATATATAATGGAAATATTTCATTGTAGCTTGTACAAAATATATTCTAAATACATCTTTGAGAGCTAAGTTTAACTGAATCCTAATCTAAATTATTGCAACAAATATAATTAGTTACAATAATTTTAAATCACTTAGCATAGTGTATATAATCAATAATAACTATTGTAGATGTCTTTTTAAAATTATTGAAGATAAATTTTTCTCTAGTCATTCCATACGTACCTATTGACTTGCCAATAAATGTTTTGCAAATAATTTTCTTAAGTTATTATATTTTCATTTAAATGTAACATTTATTCTCTATTTTTTCGTAATTTCTTAGACACCATTATATTTTCTTTTACTTATCTCAATATCTTTTCTTTAATATTTTTAAACACAAAATGCTAGAAGTTACAAAAAGATAATATAATTCTAATTAGTTTTAGAACATAACATTGTAGGACACTATTTATAATAGCAGTTATGCACTTCCTAGATTTTCTTATCTTGAACTATATAACATTTAGGATACTAATTAAAATTCGATTTTTTAGTTTAAAGGATAAAGAAATTTTTTATCATTGTAATTGCTATAAAAGAACCATTCAATTTTAATGTATTTTTAAAGTACCACCGATTTTTAATTGGTTGTTACATAACTAAAAATTAAGACATATAAGTACGTACAAACATGTTAAAAAAACAGTTATTTTTTTTATTAGTTTAAGTACGATTTTATTTATATAATAATTGAAATATGTGATGGTTTGTAAAATTTAAATTTTATGGTTATATTAGGTTGATAGTAATAAAAATAATAATAAGAATGATTAAGAATATTGTTTTATTTGGTTTGATAGTTAATTATGAATCGAATGTAAAGCATTTCAACAATATCAAAAATACGTTATAATGTTTTATTTTTTTCGTACATTTGTATTATTATTATTTTCTCATTTCATCTCATTTAAAAATAAAAAAACTCTTATTTTTTAATTTTGTTTCATTTATAATTTTATAAATTTTATATTAATATTTATCATTATTTATATTTTACTATTTATACAAATATAACAATATTAATATTATTTTTATTAAATTTCATTCTTATTGTCTTTCACGTTGATATTATGTTTCAAATTAAACATAATCTAATAATATTTTTATAACATTACAATAATAACTTTGTAATAACTTGGTGATAAAAAATCTATTTATGTTAATAAATATGATGTAAAATTGTACACTTTAAAAAAATATATTATATTTATGATAATATTCACGATAAAATTTCAATTTATATAAAAGTTTGTTTCTAGCAACACCACTGGGTAACTAGAGTTGTACGTACCTTCGTGTGTAAAATATTAGTTGTATTTACTTTAGTAGTGTGTAATTGAAGCTTTTTTTAGGATGTGTGTTATAATTTCGGTTTTTTTTTTTTGTTCAAAACAAAACAAACACATTATCCAGATCCACGAAAAACCCATTGCAATATCACTATGTAGTTTATACGAGATCTACATGAACATTGACTAGATTTTTGATGTCTATATTTTAAAAGCTAACATCATTCTTGTGAGGTTAAACTGCAAGATTTGTTTTAAAATTTTAATTAAATTTACAAATAAATTTTTAAATTTTTAAAACATATTATTTATTCCTAAATTTTTAAAACTTCGTACATAAATTTTTAAATTTTTAAATTTTACACATAATTTTTAACTTTATTATTAAAATATATATTTAAAAATAAAAAATTTAAAATATATATGTAAATTTTTAAAAATTTGAAGATATATATATTCAAAATTTTAAAATATAGTTAAAATTTTAACAAAGTGAAAAGTAATCTTTACTAAAAATAAAGTGGCTTGCAGTAACTTAGTCCAGCCAGAGTAATAGTTTGTGGAATTTAGTACATTTATTAAATCCTATTAAATTTCTCGATTATAATGATAAAATACAAATAGAATTTGATAATTATATTTTTTATAAATAAAATAACTCACATATACTCTAAAATCAAACCCTTACCCTTTCACTTTTATGACTTATAAGATACTTTATTCCATTGAAGTATATCACTCTAACAACTATAAAAGTTAGCTTAATTATATGGTATAATTTATTTCATATATATATATTTTTATTTTTAACTCCTTCAATCGATGTGTATATGTTTTCTAAAAAACATGTATGTTATTTTTTTCATAACATGAAAAACATATATTTTTTAAAAAAAGATTGAAAGTAAAATTAATTAAATAATTAAATTATATACATTTAAGTATTTGTATATATGATCATTTTTTTCCAATAAAATAAGTAGGGATCATTTTATTTGGTAAAAAAAATAGTGATTATTTTCTAGGTTTTTTTTTTGTCTCACTTACTTTGATAGCTAGTTTGGTACAAAAATAAATAAACATGAAAAATAGGAAGTATAGTTTACGTGGTAGATTTATTTTTAAAATAAATAACTTAATTATTTTTGAAGTTATTTTTGTGGGTAACATGCCATAATTAATAAAAATTTCTTGTAAATTTTTTTATGCTTAACATTCTTGTAGCGTTAAAGAGTATAACTAAAAGAAGGAGAGTAATGCTAGACACCCACCATTATTACCGTGTAAGGTTATAATTAATCAAAACATGCATCTCATATATATAAATATTAAATGCAACATGAATTCTAATAATATATATCTAACAATTATTTGTTACGTAAATATTGGCAAAATTATAATTATATTTAATAATGTTATATATCATTTTTCAAGAAAATGGTGAAATGTTTCAACAATTAATGGACTATGATTATCTGTTTTTATCTATTTTACATTCAGTGTTGATTTGAAACTATTGATAAAAATAAATATTTTAATCTTTAAATTAAAAATAAATTACTTAGATTTGATAAATAAAAATAAATAAATAACCATATTTCATAATTAATATACCCAATTTTATATAAAAATATGAGATTGATATTTGTACATTTTCATAACAATAATTACATTAGTTTTCTTAAAAATCAGTTGCACTAATTTATATTTAAAATATTTTTTAATTTTGTTAACAAAGAGTAAATAAGATATTTAGTTAAACTTGACGTGTGCAGAAGCCCGCCACTGATTGCACCATTTTTCTGGATCTTTTATAAACTTTTAGAATCGAATTTATGCTTCTCTTTCCTGGTAGCTACAAGAGGAAATTAATTTATTAAGATTTAGAACCAATTGGTTGAAAATTTTCCTTGATATATACTTAAATTAGTGACATGATACGAAATTATTGAACCTGTTTTAAAAAAATGAGTACGCGTGTAAGAATAGTAGTACGCATGATTGTGAAATTGTATCATGTAGTTAGTAATGGCAAAGAACGATATTTCTTTAATTATTTATCAGAACATCCTCATCTTTTCATTTCATGAATTACACTATTTTATTTTATTTTGTACATTTGAATTAATTATTTATCAGAACATCCTCGTCTTTTCATTGCATGAATTACACTATTTTATTTTATTTTGTATATTTAAATTAATATTATAAAAATTATTTGAATTGATATTTATCACATCCCGTCTTATTATTCTTAAAAAATGAGGTTTTAAATTTACGATAAAAATATTATTTTATATAAAACATATTTATTATAAGTGTGTAATTTATTTTACTTAAAAAAAATTTAAATATTATATTCGAAATAATATTAAAATAAATAAATAAAAATAAGTCATAAAGTTCAATTATTGAAATAAAAAGACTTTGATTTTCTTTAAAAGGTACACCACAAGCAAACTAAACTAAAGACAAAAAATACAATAACTTTCTTAATTTAACTTCATATTTTCTCATCATTCTCTCCAACTTTTAAAGAATTATATCCCAACTACTTCCATAAAATAAAAGTCAAAAGATCAAATATTGATTGAGTTTCTTTGGAAGATGCAGAAGGAAGAACAACCCATACAACTGAATCTACAACAAAAATAATGACAACAAAGGTGGCCTTGAAACTCGATTAAACAACATACTTCCTCACTTGAAATGTAAATGCAATCATACTAATAAATATGCATCAACGTTATCAACTGGGACAACAAAGAGTTTATCAATCCGAGTTTTATGTTTTAAAAATGAAAGACAAATGTGAACAGAAGAGTGAAGCTTATGATAAATGGCCTTGACCAAAACACAAGGGTCACAGAAAATATCTTATTTAGGCACTCAAGTGTAATTATAAAAAGTTGAATATCGAGTGATCTTGATTACAATGGAGCACAATAGTTAAGTTTAGGTGGAATAGGAGGAGTGACTTCTTTTATACTATTATTATTTGAAAAGAGTCCTATAATGCATGAATTTGGTGGTGGTGGAGTGATTGCTTTAAAAGGAAGTCCAAATTAAGACACTCTTTGCAACTAAAATGGTGATTTAGGACTAGACTCTTCTCTTGCAACATGATACTAAAATTTTCTCAACTAAGGATTGTTCTTTGGGTTAGGTGCAGGAGGTTCTAGAATACCTTAAAACAAGTGACGATCATCACTTTCTAAAGGTAGGTTAGGGTTGCTTGCTTTGAACTTTGGCACTTGTTTTTTTTTTCAAAGAAATAAGAACTATTTTTTTTATCTATTTAAAGGAATATAAAAATATTTATATTGTATGTACATGATATTTACGAGACTTATTAAAAACAATATGACAAACATACGAAGAATTTATGTCTATCATTTCACACTTAATCTCATCTTGTTAGGACTTTTAAATTGAAAATAAAACATACAAAACTAATTAAATGAAAGTTTTTTTCAGTTTATAAACACAAAGTTTTCGCGAGTGTTTTAGAAACTAAACTATCACTCTTCTTAACATTAATGATCACAGCATAAACCTTTTATTAACAATGTATCTAATCCTAAAAGGAAAAATTATTTGGAACCATTTTTCATGTTTATTTGTGGCTTCTTTTAGCAATTGGTCCAATGTTTGTATTTTTGGTGTAGAAGTTTGGGTAGATATTGGTTTACACTAATAAAAAGACTTGATAAATTGTTTGGTAATATGTTTATCTCTTGACTCTTATATATATATATAAAAGGTTTAAAACCATAGGTGGTACAAGAGAGTCTATTCTCTAAGAACGAGCTTAGTTGGGTATAATTCACTTGTACATTAGGGTGAGAATATATGAAACAATATGCATTTTATTTTAAGTTACGTTCTAATTGATTTTTTTACAATAAAATAACATATTATTTTGAATCTAAAATCAAAATTTCTTACCATATCTACTTAATTTCTTTTAAGTATAAAATACAATTTTAAATTCATATAAGGAGAGTTCATACAAGAGGCGAGTTATTTGGCTTCTCTCAAAATGAGTTTAATCGATTCTCTTATATATTAGGATGAGAATATATGAAATATTATACATTTTATTTTAAATTAAGTTTTAATTAGTTTTTTTTATGAGAAGACAACATATTACTTTAAATTTAAAATCAAAACTTTTTAACATATCGACTTAATTTCTTTTTAAGTATAAACCACAAATTCAAATTAAGAAAGAGAGAGAGTAAAATAATACCAAGTGAAATAGTGATTGAAGATTAGCATTCACTATACTCCAAAATATCAATTAATAACTACCATTTTAATTTTCTAAGTTGATATGTACAAATTATTAACTCATAGTGTAATATCCTGAAAATACACCTTATGTTAGACACACACTAGTAACTATATACCTTAACATAACATAATATTTTTTTTTCTTTTTTTGTTATGCCGTTACACCTGCACTTGCACGTATTTATACATTTGAAGGTATATAAGGTACTTATACATTTTAGTATGCTTGATAATCAAGTCAAGCATAGCAAATGAAAGCATGAAAATAACCTTTAAGTGCACGCACAATGGCATAATAAAAAAGGAAAAAATATTATGCTATACTAAGGCACATAATAGCTAGTATGCGTCTAATACCTTATTCTTCAAACTCAATGAAGCTCGGTTTTGTAGAAGAAAATAGTAACAATAGTTGGTGTCAATTGTGAGCTAAAACAATGTTGAACTACAATACAATCCCACACTTAGACGAGTCTACTAGAGCGAAGAATATGATTTTATTAAACAAAAATAATGTCTTAATTTTTTGACAACGTTGATATAATAAAGGCTCTTATCATGATTCAGACACACCCCACAATGACACGTTAAAATTTAAATATGAATTTTATTAAAAATGATTGTTTTACCGAGAAATAAAGCTAAGTTATAGTCTAACTCATAAAATATTAGAAACAATTATACTATTAATTAAGATTTTGTTAGGGATTTAATTAAAGTTAACAATGAGGATATTGAGTTGATCGTGAAAATGATAAAAATAGCATAAAAATAAAGAAAATATAAAATATGTGATTTTTGAGAAAATAATGAGAGATATTTAATTATAAAACTATCCTTACTATTAGCTTACAATTTAACTAATCATGTCATAAATTAAAATTAATTTCTCAAGTTCTAAATCAAAATTTTAATTTAAAATCATTTTTTAATCCCTAATTTTAACTTTAGAAATATAGGTACGTTTAAAACTTACTACTTTTTTACCGTATAATAGATTAAAAATTTGATTATTAAGCAACTTACACTACTAAAAAAATACATATGACCTCAGTTTTTAACAGTGATCGTAGGTCTATGGTCACGGTTATAAGAACCGAGACCTAAGTGAGAGAGACCATAGGTAACGACTTATGCCCTCAATTTTCTAATAATTGAGACCATAAGTACACATATGGCCTCGATTTTCTAATAACCGAGGCCATAGGGTATATATAAATTAAAAAAATTATAATATTAAAAATTAATATAAATTACAATAAATTTATTAAAAATAATATAAAAAATCATATTATATTAAAATTAAAAGTATAATTAAATTCGAGAGTTTATTATACACTAAAACATAATAAAAAATTATTATTACAAACTGACTTTTTACTATTAATTATAAGCATAAATATACTACAAAAACGATTATAATGATAATTCTGGATTTTTAGCTGATTGAAAAATCTCTCTTAAGTCTTTCTTAACTCCATCTTCTACAAACCACCATCAAGACTAAAGACTAAAGACTAGCATAAAGATACCAACACGAGCACCAATGCAGACCATTAAACAAGACAAGCACCAATGCCAACGTAGTGCACCAAGACTAACGCCAAAGACTAATGCCAAGATAACGCTAAAGACACCAAACAAGACTAAGAAAGACACCAAAGACTAAAGACTAGCACTAACGAAGACACCAAGACTACGCAAGAAGACATCAAGACTACAAGAACACACCAAAGACGAGTGCAACACACCAACACCAATACCAAATAAGACTAGCACCAACACTAGAAATTTCATCCTTATTTCCTACATCTTCTGCTTTCTCAGGCCTAGAAATTTCAAATGAGATAGCAGCTTCTCTTAAAACAGGAAAACCTATTAATTGAAATTCTCATCAAGTCTATGTAAGTGATTTCTCAGTCTTCATTAAGGATTTCTCATCATTTTCTGAAAAATCTTCATATCCATCAATGGTCTTCCCCCCAGATTGAGGCCTAGTGTATTGGTGAGCCTGGTACGCCTGATGCTGGTGCACCTGGTGCCTACCATGAAAAAAAACAGAAAAAAACTAAAAGAACATGTGATCATCCATAGGTCTAATAGCAGCCAATTCATCATAAAATGCTTTCATTTTATCAAAATAATCCAATACATATAGATTATCCAAAGATGATTTTATATTGTATAAGGAACAATCTTTATATATTTGTAATATATTACAAAGTACATAACAAAGATACTTATATATTCAATAATTAATTAATATAATTAAAAAAACAACGTATTAGTACATGATCAAACCAAAGTTTTTTTTTTAAATAGAACTTTACTTGACCCTAGGCATCAGCACAAGCACCTGGTACTAGCACAGGCATAACACCAGGTCAGAAGGTCCAATGCGAAGTTGAACATAGAGTCCAGCTTTTTGAATTGTTTTTATGAACCTTACTAGATCATATCTGCCTTTAAAATTGTAATAAGAAACACATAAAACAGCTTAAGCATACAAAGAAAATAATTCAGAGGGAAAAAAATTAATAAAGCACATAAGTAAAACCACTGAAGAAGAAGAATGTCCATGTCCACCATGTGCTAGCTCTACCTATAAAGAGAAGGTTAGAACATATGTCATTAAACTACTACAGTTAAAATATGAGGGAACATATGAAGCCAAGGAATCCAAAAACCAAAACTCTAGACTAAACACTCTCAGGGGAATCATCCTTCATTCCAAGTACAAATTGCTTAAGCAGCTTGCATATAGGAGCAAGAGGTTGCATTAATTCACAGGCCAAACTTGTCTAACCAGAAATTAAAAGAAATTAGACCCACACTTCTTAATTCACAGCATAAAATAAAAGAAATTAAACAAGCCATAGAACAATTCTTAATTCACAGTAGAAAATAAAAGAAATTAAACAAGCCATAGAACAAGTTACCTCAAATAGAAATTTTTTAATCCAAACAAAAACAAGCAGCAACCAAGATCCTACAAACCCACACTAATTCAAGTTAACCCTAAAATACAAAAAAAAAAGTAAAACACAAGAAAAATTGGGCAATGGAACGAACCCTAGATCTTGAAAAAAATCAAATCAAGTTAACCACGAAATCTAAGATCGAACTGGATTTTGGAAACAATACTTACTAGGATCTGGGTCGGAGCGACGATAGTAAAACAGCCGGTCGACAAGGTGCGAACAGGAGAATATGAACAGAAAAAATAGAGAGAAAAGAAAAAGAAAGGGGAAGTGAGTTGCTCTAAATGTCGAGTGAGGTGTTGGAAAATAGGAGCTATTGGGAGAGGTCATCGTCAATGCTTGAGGCACGGCGCGACGCGGAGCTGCTCGTTGAGAGGGACGAAGACGCGAGCTCGAGAGGCTAGAAATGATTTAAGAAAAAAAATTGGAAGATTACGCTCAAGGAATTGATATATATATATAGGAGCTATAGTCACAATTATTGATAAAACTGAGGTTATATATATACATTATGGTCTCGATTTAAAAAAAAAACAAAGTTAAAATTGTTGGAGATTGTTGTTATAAAGCTCCTTAATTTAAGGAGCAAAACATGGAGCAAAACATGGAGTAAAACATGGAGCAAAATATGGAACAAAACATGGAGTAAAACATGGAGCAAAACAAGGAGTAAAACATGGAGCTTAATTCAAGGAGCAATTCAAGGAACCATTAATTTAAGGAGTAATTCAAGGAGTGAATTTTCCTATAAATAGATGTGTAATTGTAATGAATTAACCATCCAAAGTGTTCATTCCAATTGAGAGAAAAGTTTAGAGAGCAAAGCTTTTGTGAGAGAAAATTGAGAGTAATTTTCTTGGGTGTAATTGGGTTGTGAGTTTTGAGTGTTGTAAACACCTTGTGTAATTTCTCCTCTTTCAAGAAAAGATCTGAAATGGTCGAGCAAGCAAGATAGAACTCCGTTATCAAATTTTTGTGTTATTTTCTATTCTTGCTTTCTCGTAAGTTTGACTTATCGGGAATTTGCGTTATTTCCCAACAACTCGGGTACGTTTTTGGTGGTGATTTTTGTCAATTTCTTGCAAGGTTACTATTCACGTGAATAGTTAATTACGTGAATAGTGAAATTTTGTTGGCGATATTTGTTCAAGTGACGAGGTGTTCTAATACACGATGGTTTTGCGTAAATAGTCGAGAAACGATCAGGAGAAAGTCGATTTGGAGTGGGAAGAATGGCCGCATAGATGAAGGAAGGGTGAAACTCGAGAAATTCGATGGCCGCAGTTCGGGTTTTGGAAAATGCGAGATAGAGGATTATCTCAGTATCAAAGAAATCTATATCAACCTCTCTCGAGGAAGAAGCCGTGAGACTGAAGGAAGAAGATTGGAATCTTAGGCATGCATGCCCTCGAGTTATTCGATTGACGTTATCCCGTAATGTTGCTTTCAACATAAAGAAAGGAAAAGACCACGGCGGGTCTTATGGCAACTCTCTCCAATATGTATGAGAAGCCATCGCCTCAAACAAAGTGCACTTGATGAGGCGCTTGTTCAATTTGCGGATGATCTTGAAAGCGCGATCGGTAGCTCAACATCTCAATCTAACTCAAACACGGTCACAACCCGGTTGAGTTCGCGGAAATTGAATGGTCGATGAAGAAGTACGAGCATTGATACTTTTGTCTTACTCTACCGAAGTCGGAATGCTACCGTCACGGTGTGAGTAGCTCGTCGGAAGCAATAAGTTGAAATTTGACGATGTTCGTGATTTGGTTCTCGATGAAGAGATCCGACGTAGAGAGACGTGAATCGTCAACCTCTTCGGTTTGCATACGAGTCAAGAGGAAGAAATTCAACCAAAGGAAATGGACGTGGTAGAACGGACTACCGAGGTAGATCAAAGGACGAGGTCCAAATCCAGGGAATCCTAATAATTCCCATGGCTAAATAAGACTATCGAGTGTTGGAATTGTGGAAGAGCAGACACTACAAAAATCGGTGCAAGGTACCGAAGGACAAACAAGTGAAGGCGGAGGCAAATGTTACTTCCACCTCGGGAGGAGATGATGCATTGATATGCTCTTTGGAGAGCAAGGAAGAATCTTGGGTGTTAGACTCTGGAGCATCGCTCCATTGCTACTTCACAAAAAGAATTCTTCGAGAAATATGTCCCTGGAAATCTTGGAAAGGTATATCTTGGTGATGATCAACCATGTGCTATTATTGGCAAAGGTGTAGTGAAGATTAAGTTAAACTGCCTTTGGGAGTCAAGGATGTCGGGCATATTCTCGGAGCCTCGAAGGAACTTAATCTCGGTGGGGCCACAGTCATGCCACTTCTACGATCTTATGGTGATGATTGGAAGATTTCAAAGTGGTGCAATGACAGCTTGCTCGAGGCAAGAAAAGTGGAACTCTTTACATGGCCGAAGCACGTTGTTTAATCACAATGACAGTAAATGAAACACCAAACCCGTGGCACCGTAGATTAGGCCACGTGAGTGAGAAGGAATGAAGATTATGCATTCAAAAGGAAAACTTCCAGTGTCTACACCGTGAGAGATGGACATGTGCGAAGATTGCATACTAGGAAAGCAAAAGAGAGTCACTTTGGGACAAGTGGCGGCACCCCAAAGAAGGAAAGGCTAGAGCTTATTCACTCGATGTTTGAGGACCAACAACCGTCTCATCCATTGGTGGAAACAATACTTAAGTGACTTTCATCGATGATCACTCTCGGAAGGTATGGGTTTACTTTCTAAAGCATAAGTCCGAGTATTTGGAAGGGCTTTCAAAAGATGGAAAGCTATGGTGGAAAATGAGATGGGTTTGAAGATCAAAAAGCTCGGATCCGATAATGGTGATGAATATGAAGACACCCGGGATTCAAAAAATTTTGCTATGAGCACGGGATCGAATGGAAAGAATCTGCCGGGCACGCCTCAACACAATGGTGTAGGCGAGCGTATGAACCGAACGTTGATTGCAAAAGAGCCGAAGCATTCGATACAGTCAGTCCACTGCAAGCGGTCAAGGGCGAAGCCAACATAGCACTTACTTTGATCAACCGAGGCCCATCTGTTCCATTGGAGCATAGAATACTGCAGAGAGGTATGGAGCGGAAAAGAGGTGAAACTATCACATCTAAAAGTTTTTGGTTATGTAGCATTTGTGCATATCGGTGATCAAGGCGGGGAATAAGCTTGATCCCAACTAAGAAATGCACATTCATCTATGGTGAGGATGAGTTTGGCTACGCATTCTGGGATGACGAAAAGAAGAAAGTTATCCAAGCGAGAGATGTGATTTTCAACGAAAGGGTGATGTATAAAGATATGCATAAAATAGATGCCAATGACTCGGAACAGAATGAGTCGGTGTTGCATGCAAATGATGTCCCGCATAGTTCCGCAGTAATCTCAATTGTAACAAGTCCTCAACCGGAGGAACTTGTGGACAGAGCAAGACACATTTCGACACATCACAACCTCTTCTTACTCACCTTGTATTGAGAAGGTCTTCTCGACCTCATGTGCACCGGAGACATGAACTATATGTTTCTAATCGATGGAGGAGCCCGAATGCTATGATGAAGCTTGTCGACTATCGAGATTCCGGTAAGTGGGAGCTTGCTATGAAAGAAGAAATGAAATCTCTCATCTCGAACCAGGACATGGGAACTATGAGTTACCTATGGGAAAGAAGGCACTTCCACAACAAATGGGTGTCTGGTGAAAGAAAGAGCATGATGGTTCCAAGAGATACAAAGCACGCCTAGTTGTTAAAGGGTTTCAAAGGGAAGGAGTTGACTACCTTGACATTTTCGCTCCCGTTGTGAAGCTCAATACTATCGACGTGTTGAGTATTGTAGCCATTGAAGATCTTCATACGGGAACAATTGGATGTGAAGATTGCATTCCTTACGTGGAGATTTAGATGAAGAGATATCGTAGTACCAACGAGAAAGGTTTCTCGAGAAAGAGGGAAGAAGAATATGGTGTGCAGACTTAAGAAGAGTTTGTATGGCCTAAAACAAGCCCCGAGACAATGGTACGAGAAAGTTTGATGACTTTACCTGAGGAAGGTTTTCGAAGTGCAATGCTGACCATTGTTGTTACTTCAAGAGATATAGGTCGATTATATCATTTTACTACTTTATGTTGATGATATATAGTTAGAAGGCCAGATATATGGATGATATTAAAAGGTTGAAGAAGCAATTGTCAAAGGAGTTTGACATGAAAGACTTAGGTCCAAAGGCCAAAGAAGATTCTTGGAATGCAAATCACATGAGAAATAAGAAGAAAAGATCCTTGCGCTTATCTCAGGTGATAGACATCAATCTTGTTTGCGAGAGATTCAACACGGGCGATGCGAAGCCAGCACACCCTTGGCAGTCCATTTTCGCCTATCCAAGGATCGGTCCCTCGTAACGAGGAAGAGAGAGAGAATTCATGGCTAAGGTTCCTTATGCCTCACCATTGGAAGTTTGATTTACGCAGTAGTCCATGCAAGACCATACATTGGCCATGCGAAATGGGAGCTTGTTAGCATTTATGTTAAATCCAAGGAAAAACTCATTGGGAAGCAGTCTAGTGGATTTTGAGGTATCATGCGAGGCACCACGAGAAAAAGTGCTTGTACTTTAGTAAAGGAGAATTAAAGTACAAGTGGTACGTAGACGCAGACTTTGGAGGTGAAGTTGATCACCGAAGAACCACCCTGCGATTATATATTCTTGTTGGAACTACGGTGGTAGTTGGATGTCACAAATACGAGTAAAATTGTCACTCTATCCATCCTTGTAGGTCGAGTATGTAGCGAATGGCAAGCTAGTAAAGAGATGATATGGCGAGGTTTGTTAACGAGCTAGATTCAAACAGAGAAGAATGTTACTGCGTAAGTGATAGTTAAAGTGCAATACACTTGGCAAAGAATTCAAAGATTTCATTCTAGAACCAAGCATATTGGACTTCGTTATCACTTCATCATATCTCTATTGGAAGATGATGTGTTAATCTTTGGAGAAGATTCAAGGGAAGCAAAAATCCAGAGATATGTTAACAAAGGTGGTGACTATTGACAAACCGAAGTTATGCTTCAACTTCGGTGGTCCGCTAGAGTAACAAAGACTAGAAAGGCTGCATTGCTCGAGGTGTGAATACAGATTAAAATCAGTCTTCGAGTGGGAGAATGTTGGAGATTGTTGTTATAAAGCTCCTTAATTTAAGGAGCAAAACATGGAGCAAAACATGGAGTAAAACATGGAGCAAAACATGGAACAAAACATGGAGTAAAACATGGAGCAAAACAAGGAGTAAAACATGGAGCTTAATTCAAGGAGCAATTCAAGGAACCATTAATTTAAGGAGTAATTCAAGGAGTGAATTTTCCTATAAATAGATGTGTAATTGTAATGAATTAACCATCCAAAGTGTTCATTCCAATTGAGAGAAAAACTTAGAGAGCAAAGCTTTTGTGAGAGAAAATTGAGAGTAATTTTCTTGGGTGTAATTGGGTTGTGAGTTTTGAGTGTTGTAAACACCTTGTGTAATTTCTCCTCTTTTAGTAAAAAGATCTACAGCAGGTCCGGAGACGTAAGCAAGATTGGCTGAACTCCGTTATCAAATTTGTGTGTTATTTTATATTCTTGCTTTCTCATAAGTTTGACTTATCGGGAATTTGCGTTATTTCCTAACAAAAATTTCGAGACCAAAAGCATATATTGTAGTAGTGTTAGTTATCATAAACCTAAAATTATGATTATTATATTTAATTCATTCATTATAAAAAGATCTAAAAATTAATAATTAAACTAAATAAGATTAAATTTGTTGATAATTTTTAACATAAACATTCAATTTTATTTATGACAAAAACCACAAGTGTTATTTAAAATAGAATATTAAGAAGTACGAAACAACATTTTAAACTAACAATAAACTTATTAACGCAATATACTAGTTGTTCACAACAATTTATACATGTATACTTTTGACATTTAAATATAAAATTAAACACATAAGAAGAATTGAAGAATTAAAACTAACATAATTCATGACATTAAATTAATTAAATAATAGTGTAGAACTTAAAAATTGCTCGCAATCACAATAAATTATTTAACTAGCCATAAAATTCAAAATTTTAATAAATAAACTAAATATTCTATTATAAATAAGAAATAATAGAAAAAATAATCTGATTTTGATGAAATATTAGAGCAAAAAATATTAATATTCAATTTATTCATCAATCTTCTTTCAAGAATCTTCAAGAATGTCACAAAAGTGAATTTTTTTTCTTAATTTTTCTCCCATTTTTCGTATATTTTAGTTACAATAGCTACTATACTCATTTAATAGAGTGTATTTTTGGTATTTATCTAAAAAAAATTAGGTTTTAGAGCTTAGATTAAATTAGGACCATTGGATTTGATGAATGGAGGCAAACATGTGTGTCTATGTGCCAATAAATACACTCAAACACATGGTGAATGCGATTAGAGTGGGACGACACGTAGCGAGATGCTAGATTGATAGGGGATAAACATTCGTGCAATACACTACGAGATACATTTGTTTAATTTCATCCACGAGTTTAAGTTAATCCACTTGGTCTAATAAATTTTTAAAAAAATCATATAAATTTTTAAAAAATAAAAAAATTAATTTTTTTAATATATTTTAATAATAAAATAATTATGAATGTAAAAAAATTATAAAACAATACTTATTATATTCAAACTCATATTTAAACTAAAATCTTATTTAATCTATAAACAAGAAATTTGAAGAAGAATTGGTGCAAATCTGGAGGTGACTTAGAGCTCGAGGGATACACGAACTAAGAAGACAATAACAGTGTTGCTTCTTTTGGAAGAGATCTAAGGAAGATAAGGTATCCAAAAAATGAACAGAGGTTGTGAGTGTAGAATGATGATACAAGAGAGTGGGCCGACTACAGCTATCATTGATCGACTTTGTTGGTTGATATTTACCTTTTGATTTTTTATTTTTTTTTAAGAGAAAAAATGTGATGTGTAGATTTTGTTTGTGTTAAAGTATTTTTAATACTAATTTTGTCTTAAAAATATATTATTAGTTTTTTTTATTTAAAAAAAATATGTTTATTATTCATTTTATTTATAAGATATGTTTATTAATTTTTTATTTATATAAAATGAAAACAAAAATTTAATTTTTTTAAAATATATACTAGTGATGGTATTTTCGTTATTTATCTTTATCTTATCAAATTAAAAAAATTACATACAGAACTAATGATGATATTATTGTCTTTTATCTTTATTCTACAACTTAAATATCCTTGTTAATCTTTTTGAAATAAATTTTAAGTTTTAAAATGTTTCTTTTTAGTACAAATAAATAATATTAAATGAATCATTTTTGTATAAATAAAAAAACTAATGTAAGTTTTACTCTTTTTTTATTATTGGAAAAAGAACAGTGTAGATAAAAATAAAAACTGTGATAGAGAAATGGGGAAAATTAGACAACAAGAGGAGAAAAATTGGGATTGGATAAAGAAATTAGAGATATGAAATTGATAGAAGATTTGAATTTGATGATACACGGGGATCAGGAAAGAAAATCAAACCTTATTCTGGTCAATCTGATGTTAGGAAGATTTTGAAATAATAAAATAAAGATAAAAGATGAAGTTGGGATTTGTGGATAAATATGATGACAAATATTCTCATTTTATAAGATTTCATATAAAATATTTATTAAAAGCTATCTATAAGAGTACTTAAAGTAAATTAATATATTATAAGTTATTTAGCTTCACAATATTTAGCAGTAAAAATTAAAATAAATCAAATAAACTAATAATGGTATAATTAAAATTATATTTTAATCTGATAATTATTCAGTAAGAAATTATAAATTTAAAATAATCATAAAATTCATCTTAAAAATTAATAAATTTTTAAAATTAAAATTGATATTTATAAAACTTTATTTTCTTTACGAAAATAATAAATTTTTAACAATTAAAAATTTATTATTTGTAAATATAATATAATATAATTGTGAATAAAAAATAAATTTATTTCCGATTTTTTAAGAGAATAACTTTTTCACAAAAGATATAATTAATTTATATTATCTTATTAAATAATTAACTAAATAAAATGCATCATAAACTTATCCTTACGCTATGTAATTTGTTGACTCGGGTCAGATAGTTAATTATTTTATTAACTGTGCACTAATAAAAAGGTACCATTAATTACAACATTACTGTTTAGAAGTAATGCAAGAAATTAGTTTGTTATTTTTCAAGAATGTTACTCCCATAAATCTCTTAACTTTCAATTTAAATAAAGACTCGAAGATAAGACTTTTAACCTAACTATACCTACCCCCACTAGTAAAGCCTATTTGGCTGCATAACTCAAAAACAATTTTTAATATTTAAAAATAAAAGAAAAATATTTTTAAAAACTATGTTCTTATTTCACCATTGTTTTTGAGTTATTTTTTTATTAGAAAACAAAGAACACCAAACAAGTGTTTTCACTATTCTTAAAGACAATGAAAATACGTGCTAAAAATGATGTTTGGATCCGAAAATAAATTAAAGGGTTATAAAAGCTTTACTATAATATTGAATTATGAGAAGAAGTCTCAAAAGCATTGGTTGGATCCAAAAATAAACAAATATGTCAAAGGGATCCAACTGCAACTTTTTTATTTTTTAAGAGACAAAATCCTTTTTTAGTTTAGTTGAAGCAAAATACAAAAAATAATAATTAATAAATTGGAAAAAAAAAACAAATTTATGACACTAATACTGAATTTCAAAAAATAGTGCTTAAAGATAATAGAAAACAGGGAAAAACAGGTAGTATCATATAAAATAATCACATACACTTTATTGTTATTATTCTTATTGAAATCACTCATTTGATCAAGTTCAATTTTTTTTTTTTAGACATTTGAAATATGTCAGATTTTAATATTTATTTTCCTCTCTAATCAAATATTTAAATTAATAATTACTTTATTAATTATGCTGTTATGCAATGATATATATGTTCCACTAGGAATGGGTACGAGACGAATGGGGACGATTTTTGATATAACCGTCCTCAAACCGAATTTTAAAACCTATAATCGAAATTGCTCGAAAATCGTTACGATTTGGGGATGGTTTTTTACTCGCGGGTAACGATTCGAGACGGTTATGAAAAAAATTTCGAAAAAAAATCAAAATATATATAATTTAATTTATTAAATATATATAATTAATTTTTTATATATAATTTAATTAATTAAATATAATTAATTTTGGGTACGAACGGGTACGGTTTTTAGTATAACTGTAATCGTTATTTCACATTCGGTTTTTACCCAAAATCGTCCACGTTCTTAAAATTTATCGGTTAAAAACCGAACCCGCGGTTTTTTTGCCCATCTCTAGATGGCAGTGAGACAATTCGGGTCAAACTTATCTGATCCGACCCGTGATAACTCGTGGCACAACATGAACTAATCTATTTTGGATCGTTGGAATTCGGGCAATATTCGTGGAGTAAATACTCAATTTGTTGACCCGTCGACGAGCTATTGGACCAAAAGCTCATCATCTAGGCAAGAGCCATTGAGTTTGTAGGACATGAAACGATTGAGTTCGTTGGGAAACAGAGTGCATGCATGCTTTTCCAACTGGTGGGTACGTAAATGGTGTCTGAATCAAAATTGGTGTTTAATGAAAGGAGTTTTTGTCCTGAGTTGAATGAAGGCAGTGAATTCATGTGTGAGATTTGATAAATATTGTGTTTCTCTGATAAATATTTCCTTATTCTTTTCTGTTCTAATTTCTATACAAGTGTTAACTATATGTATACAATGAAAACAAAAAATAAACAATAACCATAATTCATGTACATCCATGTTTTATGGCTCCACTAATAATTGTCTGCTCCATGTTTTGCTCCATCGAGCATCGCTATGCCATCACAGAAGACGCACCACAACACACACCAACACTTCCTCCTCGTTGCGCATATATGTCTCTTTATGCCCAACTTGTCAAGTGAGTTGTAAAAGTTCTTTGCATTACGTATTTTGTAGTATATCGCCCAATTGATCTTCCTCGATTTAACAAATGGAAACTTAATAATCTTTTTCTTCAAGATTCTCGTTTGATGAAGTTCCGATCCACTTCAACGTGTTTTGCGCGATCATGTTGAACCGGATTGGAGAGATGGCAATGGCTCGCTTTGTTATCACAAAATAAGTTCATTTCGTAGTTGTAGAGCAACACCAATCTCCGTTAGAGTTTTTTCAACCAAAGGAGCTCGCATATTCCTTTGACCATTCCTCAAAATTCAGTTTCAAAGACTAGATAAGGCAACTACCTCCGCTTTCGCTTCCTCCATGTAACAAGATTTCCCACAGCAGAAAGTACCTAGCAAGAGATTTCCTATCCTTCATATTCCCCTCGCCCAATCCGACCGTGATATCCAAGGACTCCCAATTGACCATTCTTTGAAAACATAAGTCCTTTCCCGTGGGAGGATTTTAAATAACGAAGTATTCGCACGACCGCATCCATACGGTCTTCACTTGGGCAAGGCATGAACCGACTCACGACACTCATAGCATAAGCAATATCAGTCGAGTACGAGATAAATATACGAGTTTACCTACTAACCGTTGATATCTCCGTTTATCCGCCGGTACTCGTCCACATATTCTCCGAGTTTATGATTTTGAACCATTGGAATATCGACCGGCTTACAATCTAGTAGTCCCGCCTCCACAAGTAGTCCGTAGTATATTTCCTTTGGGAAAGACATATGCCTTGTTTTGATCTTGTTACCTCAATACCTAAGAAGTATTTTAGCCCTCCCAAATTCTTCATTTCAAACTCATTCGACAGCTTGTTCTCGAAGCTAGAGATTTCTTTCTTTATCATCCCCTCGTAATGATCATGTCATCTACATAGACTATGCGGTCAAGTATCTTCCCTAATCGATGTTTTAGGAAAAGAGTATGATCGTAGCTTGCTTTGTTGGAACCCATATTTCTTCATTGCCGAACTCAACCTTACCAAACCACGCCGAGGTGATTGTTTTAGTCCATACAATGCTCGTTGTAATCTACATGCAGCTTTTTCCTCGATGTAACAAGATATCCCAAAGGGATATCCATGTAAATCTCTTCTTCAAGATCACCATGAAGGAAGGCATTTTTTACGTCAAGTTGGTGCAATGGCCAATCTAAATTTGCCGCAAGAGATAACAAGACTCTAACGGTTTTTAGTTTAGCCACAGTGCAGGTTTCTTGATAATCTATCCCGTGTTTCGTATATCCTTTCGCTACAAGCCTCGCCTTGTATCGATCAACTAACCCATCCGCTTTATATTTAACGGAGAAAATCCACTCGCATCCTACCATCTTCCTCCTCGAGGTAACTCGCTAACACCCATGTGTTATTCTTCCGCAATGCCTCAAATTCTCTTTATACTTCGAGCCCATTTTGGATCGTATAAGGCTTCTTCAATGCTACTTGGAATTTGACACGAGTGAGAAAGAGCTCAGGCAAATGCCCTTATAGGTTCTGATAACCTTGAGAGATACATAATTTGCTATTGGATACTTGGATTGTCGTTCTTCCTTTCCTGGGAGAGTATCGATTGGGGGTTTGCCTCGACATGTCCGAAAGGTAAAACATAACCAACAGATGTATCTATAGCATTAGTTTGTAAAGGTGTGATAGGATAGCTTACCTCGGTGAGTATTCTCAACAGTGAGGATCACCGGGTACTGTAGAGAGTGATGGGTACATCTACCACTTCATCTTCTCGAGATTCAATTACTACTTCGCCCGCCTGGAAGTTCAAGCTCGGTCTAGATATTGGCTCCTCCATATTATTGGCACGATCCGAGTACGTTGACTAGTGTCTAATATGTCAATATCAAGCCACTCGTTTCTTCACCATAACTCTCCTCCCGAAGAGTGTAATTGACGCCGATGATGGGAAAAACATTCGGATTCGAGGAAAGTGACATCCATGGTAGTATAGGTTCTTTTTAGCAATTGGATCATAAAGACGCAGAACCCTTTTTTTGTACGCCATACCCCAAGAATACACATCGGACAAAGACATGGATCCAACTTAGTTCGTTGATTTTTACGGAGGTGGACAAAAGCAACACATCCAAAATTCGGGCGGAAGCATCAAAATAGTAGGCAAAGGAAGATGATCGATAAGACCTTTAATTGAGTCCGAAATTATAAGGTTTTAAGGCATACGATTCAAGAGATACACAAATTGTAGTAACCGCATCACTCCAATATTTATTAGGCATATACGCACCGATTAGTAAGGCCCGAGCCGTTTCCAAAATATGCCGGTTCTTCCTCTCCGTCCCCATTCTCGTCATGGGCTCAGGAACACGAGGTTTCATGGAGTAATACACTACGGGTGTCTGGCATGTCCGAAATTGTTAATTAACATACTCCCTCCATTATCGACCTAAGTATCTTGATTTTTTCAAAATTGTGTCTCGAACCATGGTGTGAAACAGAAATGTAGCAAATACTTCATCTTTGTGTTTCGAGAAGCTGCAAAGCCATGTCATTCGTGGTACAATCATCAACAAAAATAACAAACCAACGATGACCCGATGACGTAATGACTGGGAAGGTCCCCAAACATCGAATGTACCAAAGCAAAAGGAGTCAAACTTTTATTCATGCTCATGTGGTACGACGCCCTATGACTTTTTGCTAGGATACAAGTATCACATTTGAAACTGAATGTGTGATATTTGAAAATAAACCTGAGAAAGAGGCTTAAATACCCGAACGATGGATGCCCAAATCTACGATGACATAGCCAAATCTGCTGCTCCTTGTTACCAACAAGAGCTTGTACGTGATTGGCTTTCCCCCGAACCGAGGTCATCCACATAATATAGTCCTCCTCTCCTAGTACCACGCCCAATGATCTCCTCGCGAGAATATCCTCAGAAGGCAAAAAGTAGAATACATCAATACTACGCTTAAGATCCGTTGACCCGACTTACGTACATTAGTCGGCTTCGACAGTAGATGGTACAAGTAAAGTATTAGATAATGATAATGAAGAAGATAAGGTCACCGTTCCAGCCCCCGTAATCGGATAAGCTGACTCCATTGGCATTGGCAACACTACTCCGTCTTGGCCGGGTTGTATCGAGAGATCTTTTCGGGTCGAATGTCACGTGATCCGTAGCTCTGTCAGAGTCCAAAATCCAATCCTCATTATCATTACGAGTAGAGATGTGAAATGCTTTACTTGAAACCCTCGGATCCCGGGATGATTCACTCGACGAGTAAGCGGATAGGCGAGGCATTATTGGTAGCCACGAGTTCGCCCAGTGGTGTCCCGTTTCTTCCTCGCCAAGATCATTCCACCATTCTCCGATACCCGCGAAGCCTGGGCAAGCTTTTCACGGCGTGTTTAGAGTTTCCGCAATGGCCACATTTCATGTCAAGAGATGGATTTCCGTGAATTTCCGTCAGAATTTCTTGCTACCCAAGCGAGGTCCTATTTTTGGTGGCACGGACACAGTGTCCTTTCGACCTCTTTAAAAGTCATAACCGGCTCCGGTGTCATATCTATACCCGTGATCATCACGGCTCGGCATTTACTTATTCCCCTACGAATGAATCCATAGGCTTGTTCTACCGTAGTGGAATGGTTTGATTCCAAGCACATCACTTCGAGTTTTGTCGAGTCCGTGCCATCAAGTCCATCAAGAAAGGTATACACTCGATCTTCAGACGATGGAGTTGTATCTTTGTATGTCATTCACATACTCTATTGATTAGGACGACGGAAATCAATTTCTCGCCACAACCTCGGGTGTCATTGTAGTATTTTTCAATAGATCCACCCGCCTCGCTTCATACGAGTAACTCGACCTGGCGAAGATCGTATACTTGAGACGATCCGTCCCATCATGTGGCGTGGTACAGCAGAGTCCCAAACTTGTTTCGCATTGGAATCGAATAAAATTTGCAATCGCGAGTGGGTCCATTGAATTGATCAACCATCCTTTCACAATGGCATTTTCGCGCCATCTCCCGAAGCGAGTGGGTCTGGTTTCAAAGAAGCCGAGGAAATTCCCCATTAATATATCCCAGCTTTGTCTTTGCCGAGATATACATCTCCACTACCCTGGGACCACAAGGCATAGTCGATCCTCCCAACTTGATACTAATGTGGCCGACGCTTCGCTAATGGAGGTCATGTGAGACTGCATTCGAGCTCTAGTTAGAACTTCCGTCATTTTCGTCGTCAAATCTTCCAATATGAAATTGGTGGTTAAATCTCTAGATTCCGCCATGAAATCTAAAATTTTTTTTTTTTTTTTTACACTTCGTTCGTACACTATATAAAGAAAAATACGTAACCCTAAAAAAAAATTTTACAAATTAGCGTAGCTTCTTCTGCGCGTTTCTAACCCTAAACTGGGCCTAAGATTCGCCAGCCTTCTTCTCGCCCAAGATTCAAGCGCAGCCTTTTCTTCTCAGCCCAAGATTCGCGTGTTCTCTTCTCGCCCAAGATTCACGCAGCCTTCTTCGCGTCCTCGCCCAACTTCTTCTTCGTTCTTTCACACAGCCTTCTTCTTCAAGGTGGTTTCACAAAGAACTCTTCCTTTACGCAACCTCTCGTGCTTCTTCTCGCCTAGATTCACGCAGCCTTCTTCTACGTTCCTCGCCCAACTTCTTTCGCTCCTCGCCATAGCTTTCTTCTTCCGCGTGGTTTCACAACAACTTTCCCTTCACGTGTTCTCCGTAGCTCCATCTCGTTCCAAGCTTGTCCGAGGTTAGAAGAACAGTATGGTTACCCACAACTGCAGATAGGCCTACCAGTTACACGTACATAGACAAACCACAAATTATATGTTGTTGTTTTTCAAGTTTCACAGAGTCAGGAAACCAATGCAGTTTGCCCACGGCTACGTAGATAGACTGCGAACAATCTGTGACTCCAACTGCAGTTCCTTCTCGTTGTGTTCTATTTTTTTTTTCCAGAAAAGAAACTGATGGTGGAAAGTGTCGAGAGATCAGAAATGGCCACTCTAGAAATCAAAATGGCCACCCCGTAAACGTATTCGTAGATCGCAACCACAATCAAGAAAATGTAAATCGCACCACAATCAAAGAAATGTAAATCGCCAAGAAAAAACCGTAAATCGCCAAGCCACAATCGCAAGAAATGTAATCAACAAAACCGTAAATCGCCAGCCCACAATCAAAATCAGAATCAGAAATCATTAGGTAATTCCATTAATCAGTAGGTAATTCCATTAATCAGCAATAACTTGCTCTGATATCATGATAAATATTGTGTTTCTCTGATAAATATTTCCTTATTCTTTTATGTTCTAATTTCTATACAAGTGTTAACTATATGTATACAATGAAAACAAAAAATAAACAATAATCATAATTCATGTACATCCATGTTTTATGGCTCCACTAATAATTGTCTGGTCCATGTTCTGCTCCACTGAGCATTGGTGTATGCCACTGTTGCAGCATGCACCACAACACACACCAACAAGATTTTTATGCAATGATGTAGTACTTGTTTCATCAGAGTTTGTGTTTGTTTGTATAGCATCTTCTATTGTTGCGATTAGTTGGGATAATAATGAAGGAGGGACGTTTGTAACCTAATGGAACTGAAAAAAGGGTGCCCAACCCGTGACTCGAAATGTATTGAATGAAATGTATTACTACACGAATTGTACCCACCCTGACCCGATCCGTCCCATTCTGCCTCAAACTGATCGGGTACCCATGAGACCTCGACCCGTTGGATAAAACTTACATTCCTACCAAAGTGTGTATTCGAATCTATTATTTAAAGAAATTAATAATTATTTTCTTAGAAAACAATAATTAATAATTATATCATGTTATATGTTCTCATGAGAATACAAATTAGGATATTATCACATACCTCACCATCACCTTTATTTTTTTTTTGTTTTAGAATAATTTTTAAAAATAATGAAGAAACATCTCATTTTTCTTCAAAATTGCTAAAAATTATTTTTGAATTATAATTTGAATATAGTTTTTTAAAGAAAATTTTAAATCATGCAGCCAAACATACCTTAATATTTCTTCAAATAAAAGAGACTGACTAAATGTTTTTTTATTTTATTTTTTAATACCCTCTTGAATTAGTGAGTTTTTATTTATAAATTATATAAATGAATGATAGATTCGTATATATGATAGACTTTCACATGCATTTATAGTCAATTATGGGGTAAAAAGATAATTTTAAAATCTTTAGATAGAATATTATTAATTAAATAGATAAAGAGCTCATGAGGCAGGAATAGAATTTAAAATTGAAAATGTTCAAACCCAAAACATTATCCAAATATCAGAACATATATAAGTTGGCTTTGTTCTGTTTGAAACGTTATACTTAGCCAAATATAGAGAATACTTTTTTATTTTATTTTTTCTTGTTATAAATTTTAGTCTGATATTATACTTAATAATTGAGATATATATATTTTTTCTAAAAAAATTGATAAATATATATATATTACCACATGCAACCGGAAATAAACATCATTCTTTAATAAATAAAAATAGCAACATGGCGACTTTTAAGTTTATAAAATGCCAAAATTGAACTAATAATTGAGATTTGAGGCAACTGTGGACCTGTGACAATATTAAGTGCTAGAATAATAAAGTGGCGTATGCTATTGTATATTTATGGATCAGTGGATGATAGCTAAGCCTATATCATACCTTCTACTCTCAGTTTCAGGCTCAGATCAATAAACTGCCTCTGGTGACAAAATTATTTCTTCTTTAAAGTTCATGTGAGGAGCATATGTAAAAAAATCTTAAATAAAATATATTTATTGTTCATTTTTATAAATTTTAAAACGATCTAAAAAGCATGTGTATTAAATTGAATCTCTTTTAAAATATAGGTAAAAAAAATATCATTTGTAAAACATGAGTAAACTTACACTTAACGTAATATTTAAGTTAATAAAATTTAATGTTAATATAATTTAAAATAAAATAAAATAATATTATTAATTAAATATATATTTTAAAAATAATAAATAATACCATATAATTTATGCTACCCGGTCTGCTCTAATCTATTTTACAAAGTCTAAACAAACAAGCTAATAAGCATTTATTAGATAACTTCTTTTGTTTTTCTTTTTTTCTTTTTTTCCTTTTTTTTTCGAAAATAAAATTTCCTCTACCTACAAAAATCTAAAAAGTAAACTGGACGTTTGCATAATTCGGAAATCAAGAAAGAATTGTTTTGCCAATTGTCTTGGAAATTAATCCCCCACTTTGTATTACATTACATCAATAAATAAACAAACCTATGTTTACCAATAACTTCTGTATTTATTGAATATATGTTTATTTTATAAAATAAGATATCAAATTAATCTATTAATTTTAATAATTTTAATAAATTATATATTTTAATTCATTAATTTTTAATTAATATTTTCGAATTTTATTAATAGACCTATTTAACCTTTTTTTTAAATCTATTATAAATAATATGTTAGGTTTGAAAGATAGATATTATAAAAATCCATTAAGTTTAAAAATAGAATATCAGACATCTCTTTCTAAACCTCTGACTTGTTATTTTTTAAACTTAATAGATATAAACGTTTAAAGTATTATTTTTTAAACTTAATAGATATAAACGTTTAAAGTATTATTTTTCAAACTTAATAGATATAAACTTTAAAGTATTATTTTTCAAAAACGTTAATAAAATTAAGTTCAAATTCATCTAATTTAGATTTTTTAAGGTATTTTTTCGTCTAATGATATAATATGGCTTGTCACCAAAATGTAACAGTATTGGTTCAGTTACCTAATAAAAGTATATTATATTGGTTCAGTTACTCAATGATTGTTGACCTCTATAAATTCAATTGAAATAACACTAACCTTTAATATTTAAATTATTCTAAAACAACTTGTTGAAGACAAGAATTTAAGAGCCTATGAATTTTATTTTTTTTAATCCTGTGAGATGCCAAGAAAATAAATTAAAAAAATAGTAATATTTCTTTTTTAAATATAAAACATTTAACACCAAACAAACCTTTGAAATCATTTAAAATTAGTTATTTATGCTCGTGCGAACTAATATACTTACTATTACAATTGGACAAAACTTTTATCAATTACTATAATTTTTTGAAAAGATATATATTAATATTAAAATTATATAAAAATATATCATTAATATCTTATTTTATAAATGAGTTTATTATTAATCATTTTTGTGAAAAAAAATGTTTAAAAAATATAAAATAAAATACACATCACAAAATAGTTAGTTTATCATTTTAATAAAATTTATTTAATAATAATTTATATTTATCTAATTTAATTAAATTTGATACAATTTTTTATGATTATTTTAAATTAAATTATAATTATTTAAAAATAACAAAATTTTAATACCTTTTTAAAATAATATAATTTTTTTATATATTTTTATAAAAAGTACGAGACAACTCGAGTCTCGAGATGACAATATATCCTATATACGCCTCACTAGTTATGAAAATGGCCACTTGGATAGGGGTTAGGTGGTTTGTCAATTTGTCATATAAAGGAAGCAACTTATAGTTGAAATTCTTACAAAAAATGTGGTACGCACGTGCTTCATTTTTATATTATTTTAAATTACTGTATCAATTCTCATATAATAAAACTTGTTTTTTATGAATTCGTATATCGGTCAAAATAAAAATAATTACAACCTTATTAAATTAAATTGTGTATAATTATAGTTCAAATATACATTATCAATAAAAATATTAGGTCACTGATATATAAAAATATATTGATCTAAATTATATTATTAAAAAACAGAAATAATTTTTTAATAAAAAAACAATCATTATTATTGACATATAATATTAACTTTTTTATATAAATATATTTTAATTTACTAATTATTAGATTAAATAATATAAATATATCTCTTTTTAAATAATAAACAGTGATCCATTTTAAAATTTTAAATTAAAATAATTATTTTTTATTAAAAATAATGAAAAATAAATAATAATAATTTTATCTATTATTCTTTTATGTATTTTATGAATATTTACTTATAGTAAATATCTATTTTTATATATATAATTATTGTAAGTTAATGGTGGATAAAAAGGTAAGAAAGACATTATAAAAATAAAAAAATAATATAATTAATTTTTTAATTATTATTTATTTTTGTTGAATAGATATGTTATTTGTATCTCATGAGTTTAATATATTTAAATCATTTAAAGTTCATAATTTAAAATTCATGAGACATATTCTATTTTATAAACGTAGAAAAATTTCATAAAAATAGCTGAGATTATATTATTTTTTATATTATAATTTGTATTATTAAATTTTAAAAATTAAAGATAAATTATATTATTTTTTATATTTTTATATTAAAATAATATATTATCTTTAATTAATTTATTTTATAAAATTAAAAAAATAAATAATATAATTTATAATTTAAATAATTAAATAACTAAATAACATAAATAATGGGTGAATCATTACGAATTATCATTCATAATCTTACGAATGTTATACATAAAATTTTCTATATGAATAAATTAATAAGTTGAGCCTGTGTCATCCTTCAATCATCTATAGATCTGCCCCTAATGTGAGAATACATTTTTCTTTAATAAAGAGAGTTTATTAAACATCATTATTAGGAAATAAAATAAAATAATATATTTAAAATTTATAATAATAAAATTTTATAAATGAGTATATATCGACAACATTACAGCGCTCTAATATATTTAATATAAAATAATAAATAAAGAAGCTAATAAGTAAGGGTGTTAAGTAGATTCAGTGTATATATCGACATCGTTTTATTTTGCTTGCAATTAAAATATGTTGTAAGGGATAATTTTGCAATAAAACTGGAGCAACTTATTTTATACCAATAATTAAAACATTTTTTTATATTAGAGAGATGATTTGACATGTTCCCAAATATACCTATATATGGAAAGTACGTACTGGGTTTATTGAACTCTATTATTATATTAAGCTTTAAACTTAGTTGATTCCCACAATTTTCAAACTCAAATCCCAATCAAATCTCGTTTATAACATATATATATATTTAATTAGTGATTAATCTTCTCTAAAGAGTCAAGAATTTCAATATGGGATACAATCTCTTACCTAAAATGAAGAAAATATATCAATCATCACTAGTCACTCCTATCTACAAATTCAGCCGAAAACAAAGAAATTGAACACTAGATAATTAATAATTATCAAAGAAAAGAAACTCATATCTTCCATACTTTAATATCACAATCCAAACCACCACTGTAAACCAAATAAGAAGTAGCACCTGATATTGAATCGATGATAATAGGCGTAGCAGTCAAGCACTTAACTGGACGTTTATGCCCTTCCAAAACTGCCAAACAAGAATAGCTCTTATCGACACCTCTTCTCCAAATCCTCACACTATAATCAGCTGAACCACTGCACAGTAAATCCATCACAACCACCAAGCACAATATCGCTTTCGTATGTCCTCTAAGGGCACCCACCAACACCATTTGACCATTTTCTTCATTTTCACCAAATTCTCTTTCCCAAACAAGAATTGATCTATCACAAGCACCAGAATACAACACCGACCCATCATCAGAGCTAAGAGCCAAGGCATTAACAGCAGACTTGTGTTTCTCCATAGTAGCCATTAAGGAATGCTCTTTATTTCCAATAAGCTTCTTCCAAACCTTGATTTTCTTATCGGCGGAACCAGTATAAACATACCCATCTTTCGATAAAGCTATGGCGTTTATAGCATCATCGTGAGCTTTACTTACTGACTCTAAACATTTGAAATCAGATGTCCGCCAGACTTTGAAAGTTCGGTCCCATGAAACAGAGTATAGCAGAGAACCATCATGAGTTATAGCTAAAGCAGAAACAGCATCGACATGATGAACCCATGTGCGCTTTTTGTGCCGTCGAACTTGTACATAGTTCTTGGCAGAGAAGAACCTTATAAATCGATCGTGGAAAGTGGGAAGAATGGCTATGCATTTGAATTTTTGTGTTTGGTTGCTTTCGTTGTTGTCAATTTTCCAAACTCTGATTTTGTGATCTTGATGGGCACTAAATATTTTGTCCCCAGAAACTACAATAGATTTGACAGCGCTGTCGGTGATTGCTACTAAATTGTCAGCGGTCGAATTGTTGATCAGAGACGGGTCTCTGTTCCATGCTCGAATTTCATTGTCGGATGAACCGCTGTAGAGAAAATCGCCAGAGAGGACTACGGAAGAGATATAGGATGAGTGTGCTTTATCAATGGTGGCTATACAGCTGTGTTGGGTTGATGAGTTTTGTTGATTGATATGCTGAAGGTATTTTGTGGAAGTGAGAGATGGAACAGAGGGAAGACTAGGTTGAGAAGATAGAGAAAAATTAGTTGATGATTCGGAGTGATCAAGAAGATGATTGGAATTGGAATGCGAATTGTCATTGTTAGACTTGCTAGGCAAACTCCAGGAAAGAATTCCCATTGTTTCTTTTCTTTTCCAGCTGCAGAGTGAATACCAATGGACTCATTTTGATAGCAGAAAAAGGCTGTAATATCTATATAAAAATAAATAAATATCGCCCGGTTCCCTTTTTAGATATTTAGTGTCGTTTAGTTCTCAAATTGAGAAAAAAAAAAGTGCATTTTTTTCTTTCTTTCTTTCTACAAGTAGTCGAACCATCAGAAAATTAAGGCTCGTTTGATTTATAATTTAAAAATTAATTTAATGTCTGACTTATATTTAAAAAAAATTAAATTTGACTCTGCATTTTTTATTAAATTTAGAAATTATTTTTAGATATTAGTTATTTATATTTGGATAAATTTTTTTAGAAAATAGAAAATAATATTTGGTCATTTTTTTAAAATATGTCTTTTTATAAATTATTTAAAACTTATATTCAAAAAATTTACCAAGTACATATTCCTTTTGTTTTCTGTTTTTTGTTTCTAAAAATAAATAAAAAATTGTCTTAAAATCGAGATCTTTAACTTTTTAATCAAATTTTTTTTAATCAATTTTTTTTATAATATTCTTAATTATGTAGTTACGTTAAGTAGAGTATTTTGATTTTTTTTAGTAATTTAGTGGTGTTGTTGCGAAGAAACGTGAGTTAAGAAAAAATGGTCAATTATTTTATTTTATTTTTCTTACTTTTTTTAAAATTTGACGAAGATATCATTATTTCAAAGATTTTCTTTAATATATATAAAAATGACTAGAAAATTGATTTTAAAATAATAATTATTTATTATATTAAAGTGTATAATTAATACTTAAATTTTAATTAAATTTACGTATAAATTCTTAAAATTTTAAAACATATAATTTGATTTTTAAATTTTTTAAATTTCATATATAGTTTCTTAAATTTTTAAAAGTTTGTGCATAAATCCTAACTTGATTATTAATATATATATATATATATATGAAATTTTAAAAGTTTGAAAATTAGATCATAAAATTTAAAAATTTGTGTAAAATTTTAAAAGTTTAAGAATTAAATCTATATTTTAAAAATTTGAAATTTTACGTATGAATTTAATTAAAATTCATTTTAATTTATTTGTTATTATACTATTTTTTTCATAACAAAATAATATAAATTACTATAAATATAAGAAAAGAATTAAATTACTCTAATTAATTAATATAAATCATAATTAACAGATATTATACGTTTGTATCTTTTTAAAAAGATAATAGAATAAGTAAATAACACATATTAAATATATATATATATATATATATATATTATTCTATTGAAGTAATAATTATAAAAAAATTATTTAAATTGGTTAGCTTAATTTTTTATTAAATTTAATAATAATTTTATTTTCTAATATTTAATTTTGATAAATATTAATCCAATGTTAATTTAATTGATAATAAAATAATGAAATCTGAATATAATTATAATGATAGATGTTAGAAAATGAGTTATTTAAGTTTTATAGAAAAAAAGGTGGTTAAAGTTAAAAAAAAATTGTAAATTTTCTTTTAATTAAAAATTACCAACATCCTATGAAAAAGTGGGATGAAAAATAAGTATTATTGGGCAGACAAGCAATTTTATTTTATAATACTTTCTAAAATATTTCTTTTTATAAATAAATCATGTGCTGTACAACAAATAAAGGGTATATATAACTTCAGTAACAGTGTCACTATATCTGTATGGCTTCAACTTGTAAGGTGGGCCGTATGATCATATGAACAAATAGACAAATATCTGTATTCTGTATGGCTTTTACTCGTGGCTTCACTGTATCTATATTAGAATTATCAGTCCAAATATTCAAATATTAGTTTTAATTGTATTTTAATACCAAGATCTTGACTGTGAAGCAAAAATATTGATGATATTTCATATTTTCACGTCCACTGTGAGAGTTTTTCATTAATAAATTTATTTTTTAAAATAATTTAAATTTTATAAAATATATTAACATTGATAATACTTTTAATAGGTTTCCGAAATTTAACTGGTCGACATATTCTGAAAAGTGTAAAGATATTTAATTTTGAGAAATTGGAAAAGAGGGTGTGTTAATGAGATAAAACCAGATGCTTCCACAAAAGTGAATGCAACTTGGTAACACTCCGATTGGTCCTTTTTGAATTTGATTTAGGGCTCTACAAATTGCTTTCTTAGTAGGACTTTCCGAAAAATATTCTTAAGTTTGGATGTATTTTTAAAAATATTTTTAAGATTTTAAAAATTTTTAAAACATTTTTCAAATATAACATAAGTCAAATTTAACATAAATAAATAGTAATATTTTATAAATAAAATAGAAGAAATAATAAAGAATTAAAAAAATCAAAAAATCAAAAAATAGTAGAATTATAAATAGAAAACATCTCAGAATATTTTTTACAAGAAATAATAATAAGTAAAAAAATTAATTAAATTAAATTTCAAAGAAATAGATAAATTTAAAGACCTATTATTTTCATCTTTTAGAAAATTATTTCCTATAAAATATATAATTTATTATGAAATAAGTAATAAAGAAATAAACATTAATATTACAGATATAAAAAAATTCATATTATACCATTAATTGACAACAAAATTATATTGAATAAATATCCAAAATTTCTCAAAATGATAAAGAAAAATTAGATACATTCATTTAAAAGAAATTCAAATATTAATATAAGCTAATTTCAAAAAATGAATAGATACACTAATAAAAATAATATTACTAATAACAGAATAATAAATAAAAAAGATGATTTATTATGAATGATTCATTATAACTTAGGATGCCAAAAGTTAAAATTAGTATATGTCATATTTTTTATTAATATTCATGATAAAAACTTAAACTATGTATTAAGTCTAACTTATTAATTTGAAATAAGAGATTTAATGAAAGAAGAAAATCATTTATTTTTCAATACATTATCTAGAATGGTATTATTTAACAAACAATCATAATAGTTTAATATATGAATAAAATAAATTTATAGAAAAAAACAAAACCTTTCAAGAACTTGGACAAATAATAAAACTATAAATATTAACAGACTTTTAAATACTAGAGAAAGAGAAATGACACTTAGATATAAAAAAAAACTCTGATAATAGGAAAAAAAAAGTAATGTTATTAAAAATAATAATATACTAATATTTATTTTTATAAACCATGAAGAAGAAACTTCTAAACAAGAAGAAATTAAAACATTAAACGACCAAATTCAAGTAATAAAGGAATTAGTTCATGATGTCATATTAGTAATAATGTTTAAAGATAAATTAAAAAAATATACAGTTAAAAATAAACAAAAACCTAATAAGTGTAGTAAAAAATAAAATAACATTAATGAAAGCTTTAAAGCTTTTAACAGAAAAAAATAATTTAATTCAAAAAGTAAATATGAAATACCTACAAAGTATAAAAGAAACACAAAATGAATTATTAAAAGAAATAAAAGAATGCGGTTATAATAAACTTCAATAAGATATACATATAGAATTTACATAATTAAGAAAAAAATATATAACATACATAGAAACAATAATATTGTAGTTCATAGATATGATTCCCTAAAAAGACTAAAAATAGAACCATCTAGAAAATCTTGATTCATAAAAATGAAAGAAGAAAAATCTAATAAAAAATATATAATTTCAATTTAATAGAATATAGAAAAGAATTAGAGAAATAATTCATAAACCCTAAAATAGGGATATAAAAATATTAGTTAGTCTTTTAACACTAATTAATGAAGAATTAAAATAACATTATAATCAAAAACATTGTACAACAAAGAAGAATATATGATAATAATGAGTGAGACAGATTCTGAATCACAAATCATGACCCTAAAAGGTCATATGATACCAATTTCATTACCAATTCCTTAATAATAAGGAATATCTAACCCTCACAGGAAAGAAAAAAAAATAGCCAAAGGTAAGGAGAGCTTGACACCACAGATAGAATAAGAAAACTACCAAAAATGGACATGGGTTGCATTAGGAAACTAGAGATAGTATCACACCAAAATTCAAACTTTATGATAATTATAAATATGATCTTTTAGATCTAGATTGCATAAGAGATAGAAAAAAAACATTAGATGAATGAGCTAGAGGTGTGAGTGTACTCATACAAACCTCTCAAACTACACAAACAAACACTTCAATCTGTAGAGTATTAGTAGCTCATAAAATGACAACAAAAGTTATAATTTGGTTTTCAAACTTAACAAACCAATAACATTTATTAATGCAATCAAATGCTCTAATCGGAAGAGAATACTTAGATATAGTAATAAATGAAATATACAAAAAATTTATTAAAAGATATAAAAGAATAACTATCATTGAATCTACTGAAAATGAAATCAATAAAATCAAATTACATTTAACAAATATGAAAATTTATAAGATGTGTTACATAGATTCTTTTATTTATGAAATGAAATATATTACTATAAATTAACGCCTTTTATGCAAACAACTTATAAGAAAATGTTTTTTTTTTCAAAAATTACCTAAAATATTACAAAAGATGTTAATTTTATATTTTAATAATTAATTAAAATTGGGACCTAAAAAAGTTTTGTTATTTTCGTATATAATAAATAGTCAAAATCATATACTTACAATTCTAAATTTTAAATATCACAAAAATTAATAAAGTATTTATTATTTATTTTGGTATCAATTTAAATATAAATTGAATGCATAAACAAACACTTAATATAAACAATAAATGTATGATTAAATAAATAACAACATGATTTACATGTGTTTATATAAAATTAAGAATAGATTGATGATTTGTATAATTTGACATAATTTATCACTTTTTAATTTTAAATTTTAGTCTAATTTTTTATTTTTCGTTACTTTTAGACCTCATTATTATAATTTAAATTGTATTATAAATTTGAAGAAAATGAAGATGTAAAATTTTAGAAACATATTATTCAAAGACTTTCAAATTTAAAGGAAGATTTCAATAAACAAATGTATAAAAAAAATGAAAGCAGAGGCACGTATACAAAGATGCAAAATTTTTAAAATATATTGTCTAACAATTTTTAAATTTAAATAAATTTTTTAATAAAGAAGTGTATAAAAAAAATAAAAATAAAAAAAGAGAAACCAAACCAGATGCATATATATATATACGGGAGTAACACTTGGGTGTGGAACAAAAAATTACAAAAAGGAAAAAAGTTGCGTAGGAGGTAAAAATAAAAGAGAGAGAAAGAGAAGGCGATGCAAGAGGCAGAAAAAAAAAAGGAGTGGTGCAGGAGGGAAGCAGAAGAACAAAACAAAACAAAAAGGAAAGGCAGCGCTGGGGCTGAAAGTAAAAAAAAAAGGAAAAAAAAACGCTGGAACAGGATTAGAATCGAGAGCAGAAGAGGTTAATTGGAAACGAAAAGAAAAACTGAAAAAAAAAACTACAAGTAGATCACAGAAAAAAAAGAGAAAGCTGGACGGAGGAACACGATGGGAGACTTTGTGATTCATTTTCTAAAATGAATTCGTTTATTTTGAATTTAATTTTTAGAATAAATTAAATTTTGTTTATTATAAAAAAGAATGTAATCTGAATTATAATTGATATTTCATGTTAATTAAATTTTTTTTTTCATATTTATTTTAAGTTTATTATTTTTAATTAACTAGTTATTAATAAAATGATTTTAATATTGTGATTTATTATTAAAAAATAAATTGTATGATATATCTGAAATATTTTAATATAAGTAAATATAGAGATCAAAAGATTTATATAAACCTGTGTAGTATTAAAATTATTGATCTTAATATTTTTTTATTTTATTAAATTGTATATTCTTGTGTAAATTGATGAATAAGAATGTTTCTAATTGACTATTAAAATATGCTTTTGGATTTTTTTGAAGATTACTAACAAATAGATATAATTAAATTCAATTAATTAGATAAGTAAAACATAGTTAAGTATTAATTGAAATCAATTTTCTATAAATTTTCTTCCCATTAATTTGACTTTTGAATAATATATTTATTTTTTTATGTATTTTTTTAAAATTAATTTTATTTTAAATTTTAATAACAATAACCTTAATGACTTATTTATGTAAAATTATAATTTTAATATTTATCGAAAATAAGATACCAATTCCTAATAACGCTATTTTTTTATTTTATTATAAAATTATGATAGTTTTATATTTATCATAGATATTAAACCAAATTAGAGATTAATTGGAAAGGGATGGTTACTAAGCTTATAAACTATTAAATTTTTTTTTACTTAATAAAATTATTGTATTACATTAAAAAATAAAAAAATGTATATAATATAATATAAATATAAGTTGTATTAGCTTTTATAAAAAATTTAATATTAAAAATTAACTTAAAATATTTATGAATTCGAACTAATTCAATATCGTTAAAAAAATAATAATTTAAATTAAATTGATCAAAATTGTATGAATTGAATTACATCAGTTAATTTTTGAACACCCCCTACTATAAATAGAAAACTACATGAAAGAAAACATCAAAGGGCTAATTGAAGGTGAGAACGCACAGTTTTTAATAATCGTCCAATTTAACTTTCAGGTCGTTTCTCTTACCTTATAAATTTGTAAAATTTATCCAATTTTTAATAACGTTTCAATTTAGTTAAATTGATATTAACAATTAATTTTATTTTAAAAATATTATATTTTATTCAAACAACTGCTCATTAAATATAAATGAATTAAAAGTAAATTAGATTAATTGCCCACACAAAATGAATTGTTTTCTTAGAAATGTTACTAGTAACTTTATTTTTATTTTTATTATTCTTCAAATGATGTGTATCTAAATTTTATTTTTTTATATATTAATTTTTATTAAAAAACATGAAAAATATATATCAATAAAATTAAATTTATACTTGTTATTTGAAGAAAGATGCAATCAAAAATAAGAGTAATTAAAAATTTTGCTAACACTGATATTATTATTATTTTACTTTTTGTACAAACTTTATGATTAATGATCTGCTTCCTAATTTGTTAGCACTGATAATAAAGGAGAAGAGGAAGAAAAAAAAAACGTACCAATAAACCGAACCCCATTCTAGTATCTTAACGTATTTGGCGGGCCTAATAAAAATAACGTAGTGAAACATATCTAAAAATTACAAAATATATATAATATTTAAAATTTATAATGATAAAAATAATATTTTAATAATATTAGATGATATTTAATTAATGATATTAAATATTAAATTTATTTAAAGAATCATAATTTAATTTGAACATGATTTAAAATAAAATAAATATTAAATATTTTTTTAATATTAAAAATATATGAAAAATTTAAAAGATATTATTTTTATAATTATAATTTTAAAAATATAATTTTTATTGTTTTTGTAAATGTTATTATTATTTTATCTTATTATTATATATTTTTTCTCTATATATCATTTGTTATTTTAACGGTGTTATTTTTAATAATTTTTATTTATCAAATAAACTCATTATTATCTAATATTATCTATCTTTTATTAATTTTTAAAATTTATTTTTAAGAAATTATCATTCTGAATTTAATATTTAATAACAATGTATAATGATTTAAAACTGCTAAAGTTACATAATTATTTATCCAAATATTCACTTATACAAAAATGATAATCGAATAATTTAGAGTTTTTAATATTAAAGAGTTAAATTATTTAACAATTTTTTTTAAAATAAATTTTATCATCTTAAAATAAAAATATTCATATTAAATTTTATAATATAAATTACACGCGTCGGTTGAAAAAGGAAGCAAAGGTTAAAAAAAGTATAAATTAAGGGCAAGGCAATAATCTAAATTGCATTCCAGACCCATTTTTTAAAATTACATACTTTATTTTATTAAAAATTACTTCTACTTTTTAAATTTTTATTCATAAATATAATTATCTTGAATCTCGAACCGATCATTATTTAATTTATAATGTATATTATATTTCATCAGTTATATTTTTTATTTTTTTAAACTATCTATATTTTTTTTATAAAAATGATATAAACTCTTTACTTAAGTTCTTAAAATATAAAATTTTGTAATTATTATATAATCTATTCATATTATTTATAAACAGTTTGTATGAAGATTATTTCTAAGTTATTTAGCTTAAAGAAATTATATAATTATTATCAAATATAATGTATTTTCCTAATTAACGTATGCATTATGTTTATTTTTTATTCTTTTTTGACATGAAAAGTCATTATCTCTATTATAAAATTATCTTTAACAGTGACTTATTTTTGTTTGCTTTTATTTTTATAATAAAAATAAGTTATTAATTTTTTTAAAATATCATTTAGATTTTTATTTTCCATTTGAGGGGTCTCACTTCTCATTATGATAATGTCATTAAGAATTTTAAGTTTAAATGAGGATCTATTAGGATGATAAGGAACTAGGAGGTCATCCCCGTTTGCAATCCTAGAATCAACATAATTTGTAAAACAAATTTGTTTTTTTTTTAATTTAAAAACATTATTTTTGTTTTTTATTTGTAAATAAGAATTATATTTTGTTTTTAAGAGAGATCATAGTCTCAACAATAATTAGTAGTCGCAAAATAAATAAATATAGAATTATGGTTTTTTAGAAAATAAAATTCCCTAGAATTATGTTCATCATAGTAGAAGATTACGTACATTTTTTGGGTTTGAATGAACAATCCAATAATATATAAATAAAAAAAATTCTGCTGCCAAATGTATACATACAAGTATAAATTGTGTCCAAAGTTTCTAACCTATGCTAATCAGGTAATGGCAATACAATAACGCCATTGGGAAGAAAATGAAAGAAATAAAAATAAATGAAAAACTAATAAATAGAGAGAGGGAAAATCAAAGATAATTACAAAACCAGTAAGATAAACCCAACGGCTAAAAGGAAACTGAGGACCCACCGGAAACCCAAGGAGTTGACCCCACCGTCAGATGTATCCTTAGCTTGATTAGACGGCGTAGATGAAGAAGGATTGTTATTAAAATCAGGATTAGCGCCGTAGAGAAACTGAATCCCCTGTATATCATCACTTTTTAGCTCCACCTTCTTTGTCCGAGACGAGATAGTTGGATACATAATTGAATCTTCCACCGAAGAATGCCCTAATCCCAACAAATGTCCAATCTCGTGCACCGCAACCGACTCCAAATCAATCGAAGATGATACAGACGATGTCGTAATATCGCCCGAGATCACCCAGTTCTCGTCTCCATCCAAATGAAACCTTCCACTTGGCGGCGAGAACGCGTGAGCTAACGTTCCCAAAACCCCATCGAATGCCTCTCCGTCGCCGTGATCGCCTACGTAAAATCCGATCTTTATGTCAGCCGTGTAGAAGGAAGTTGTCACAGTGAAAGTCAACGGCGTAACTGTTGCCCATTTTTCGAATGCGCGTGAGAACACGCTCTTTACGTTATCAGATAGCTCGTTTTCCGGTTGGAAAGCGTAGGTCAAATCTCTTTTGCTCTCAGGCCAAACCGGTTGACCTGGAAAGAAAGTGTAGTGTTGAACGGAATGGAAATGCTGGCGGGTTCCATTGGACGACGCCGGTTTACCAGAGTTCATAGTTGTAGTTCCATTGACTATATCTGGGTTTCCACACCTGGGTTTGACGATGTGATTAAGAGTCTGTTGATCGAGCTCGCCAGTAACGTTGAGATTGAAGTTTTTCTGGTAAGTTTTGAGGGCCGATTCGAGAGCGTCGTCGAAGTCGTCGGTGAAGTTTGACCTATCAGAATTGGTGAGATAGCCAAAGTTCTTGAAATAGTTCTTGAGATTGGACAAACCGTCGGTTTTCACACCGCGTTGGCAACCATGAAATTTGTTGAAGGCGTCCCAAGCTCCTGAGATGATGGTTTCATTTGGGATTAGCCATGAAGGTATTGAGGATATGTTGGGGAAGAAACGAGCTTGTACTGGAGTGGAACAGAATGAAACTGAGAGCCAGATAAAAATGGCGAAAAGATAGATTCGTAATCTCATGGTGTTTGGTTTGTAGGAAAATGATGGAATATGAAAGAAATTAGAAAAATAGAACTTAGAAGTAATGTATTATTTTGGAGAAATATTCAGTGTAGAAAGAAGGAATGAAGAGTTGATAAAGAGGGAGATTGAATCGAGGCGGATATGTTGACTTTCCTGTTTGGTTGCGATTATTGCATAAAAGGGAAAAAAAAATGATCAAGTGAAATTTGCGAGTTGAACAAGTATTGCGACGGCTGTGAGTCAAATAACATATACGTGGAGCAACATTAGAGGCTACTCTGGTTTAAATACTTTTCTGAGGCCAATGTGTCGAAACTGCTGGTTAACCGGCTTAGAATTAGGCAATGGGAACGACGAGACTAGGGTTGTAAATTTTCAAAGGCGTGACAAATCTATTTGAGAATTATTGGTTTAGAGATAAAAGATACTTATAATAAAATAAGGAATATAAGGTAATGATATGACACAATAATTCTTTTTATTACTACAATAAAATTATATAAATTATCTATTATATTTATAAAATTAAAAAGTTATTGTTGGTTAATAAAATTATTATTCTAAAAATATTATCAGATTAATTTAACACAATTTTTCTATTATGCCAATATTTAATTAAATATTGTTCATGTAGACAGCTTTAAAAAAAAGATCAATTTAATTAATCTATTATGCCAATATTTTTGTTATAACTTCTCTAATCTCTATTGATCAGAGACCAAGAGTGCATCATGGATTACGTTTGTATCTCTCTAGCTATTAAATTTAAAATTTTATTCTGTGTCATGTCTAATGGATTACGTTAAATATTGAATTAGGTGGATATGGTTAGCCTAGAGAATGGAACCTTCCTCACGCGTCAACTAAACTACATAGACCGTTACTCAAGAGAAACTTCCTGAACAGTCCAAACATATAATTTGGTGGTAACTTAATGAGCATGCTATTTTAAAGGGGATTGTTTTTCTGTGATACTGTTTGTCTCAAATCCGCGTTCAAAGTAAAAAATTCAAATGTGTCAGCTGCTTGTGAATTTGCATATTATTATAACATCAAAGTTTACCTTCTTTTTCTTTTTTTCCTATTGATCCTTTTATATATGCAGCTTTCTTTGGAAGATCACAAAGATTGAAAAAAACACAAGTAGTAGACGAGGTTGAAGTTAATTAATAAATTAATTAATGGAATCAAACAACAGTACGCATGGGACATCATGGGCAGACCAATGGGACAACAATCCAGACCCACTTTCTGTTTCTGAGAAGAAGGGTAATAATACTGGTGGTGATGGAAAGGGGGCAAAATATAAAGAGAAAATGAAAGATGGATTGGGAAAAACCAAAGAGGTTGCTTCACAAGGCGTTCACAAAGTAAAGGCAGGGACTTCTGCTGGTGTTCGTTGGATAAAAGAGAAGTACCATAAGACCTCCCGAAAACATTCTTAGAATAATACCTATCTACTTGTTATATTTACCAACTACTGGTTTCTCTTTGTTACATATTGTGAATTCTGATCGTATCATGTACTCTCTGTTATCCTTATTTCTTCATTCATTCCTTCTTTTTCTATTTTTTTTTTCATTAAATGAAATATCGTTTGTGTTTTTGTTTTTTACAAAAATATCACTTGTGTTGTTGCAAAATTTAGTGATTATATATATGGTACCATACCTGTATTAATTGATTTTCACCTTGGGATATGGGTACTTAAAAAAAAAAACCCCATCTTCCCTTCTTACTCTAATTTGATCAAATCGTGTTTCATTCTAGTGGTGTATTTATGGTTTTAATTTTTTATCAAGTCGTATCAATTCCCTTTAACTTAGTTAGCTACTTCATGCATATCAACCAAAGTTTTCCAGCTACTTTTCTGGCATCGTCGCAGGTCCTCTCTTCATCTTTTGTTTTCAAATGTGTTATCTGGTAGCTTTGTCTTGTGTCTTCGATTTGGTCACAGCTTGTGTCCAATCTTTTAATGTCATCGAACTCTTCATTGAAATGCAACAAGATATCATCTTCCCTTTTGGTGGGATAAAATAAATATCATAATGCCTGCACCTTGGTTAACGAATTTCAATTCCATTTTGTACCTGTCCTCAAATGGCTTTTCAAAACTGTACTATTCCAGGCCCATCACAAGTCAATATACTCATTGTTGTGTGCATGCTATGCAAATGAGTTGTTGCAGATAATATCTAAGCAGGACTCTTAACTTGAATAAATATTTACTATAGTACAACGGACAAAATACACTGTGATTGGTATGTTCCATAAATGGTTTTCCATACATGGAGCTCAGCCAAATTTTGCACTATATAGGCATTAAGTGGAAAATCAGTTGTGAAAAATACAAACACAAGATGGAATTAGAAGCTAACATCCAACAGGCCTTTCATAATTAGGAGGTACGGATGGACAGTTCTCGTTCATATGTGCATATGGTTCAATTGTGTTATAATGGGGCAGTTCCATCCGATACTCACCAAGGATCTGGCAGAACGGGAGCTTCCCATTTTCTGTGTTACACCAACTTGGTAAGCGGGTTATATTATTCTCGAAAATCTTGAGAGCATATGCATCACAAATCTGCAAGGATAATGGATACATAAAATTAACAGCACTGCATCAGATTCAGAGGTGGTGATTTAGAGTTTGGTTTGTCATATACTTACAGTGAATTCAGTTACTTGAATAGAGTTGGGATTTGGCCCAAGTATTCCAGCCTCCTTATACATGGATAGTACAAAGGCAATACATGTTGTAGATTTTCCATCGCTGTATATCCATTCATCTTGTTCTGGAATTGTTAGCAATTGGTCAAACGCTATACCCCGCTTTTCAGTCTCAATCAGTATATCATGTAATTCCAAATTCTGAAACAAAAAAGTGAACTTAAGGTATATAATTATTACAGAATAAACAGCTTTAAAATCCATTCCTTTTGCTTGGAAATGTTAATTTTCAACAAGGGGATGAATGAACTAAAGAAGAAGCAAAATTACCTCAGTTCCTAACCGCTTATTTAGAGCTTCATTCCACATATTAGCAGCATAAGCTGGCTGCAATCTAGTCCACATAGACATGACAGAAACAATCTGAAAAAAGAAAGCTGCAAGTTAGAGAAGTTCCCTGAAAGCTACTGAAAGTATAATGTTTACAATATGCTTGGTTACATACACATATCAAAATATTTGCTTGTATGCAACTGCTTCATGCATATATAAGAATAATTGCGCAAGCATATATGCAGGTATCTTCTTGGAGATATGCATAATCAAACAATATACCCATATTCTAATAAGAGCAAGGGCATGACTGTGTCACCAAGTGTCATAACCCGCATGAGGGACACTTTGGTAATTAGCAACATAATTATTATTGAATTATTTTGGACTTGTCTCCTCACACAGTAATGTTTCTTCTTGAAAGAAGGAAAATTACTCTTAAGAGTTTTTTATAGGGAGGTATGGTGTCAAGCTCTCCACCACCCCCGATACCCGTGGGAAAGGCGAGCTACCTGTGAGCTAAAGAATGCTCACAAGGCGGGCATTGATTGTGCCATGAAGATGCATCAATGTCTCTCTAAGAGAGGAAGTCTTAAGTACAGTATCGAAGGCTACACGAGAGGTAATGTCTATGCTGATGGTTCAATCAATATGGCATGTAAAAGTAACTTCATAGGAATACAGCACGCCATGTGAAGGTGTTGTTGCACAAGTGATGATGCATCGATGAGTAGCAGCATGCTAGTAAGACAGTGTTGCTCTAAGCAAGGCACATTGCAATTGCAACAACACTCATGATAGTGATGTTGAATGATGATATGCGTTGGTCAAGGTTTCGAAAAAGCACGAAGGATCCGTAGGCTTGATGGCATGGAAGTGGGTGACGACGTGCTAAGATGATGGTATCATGCATGAGCTTCGAATCAATGAGTCGCTCATTTAGGCAACATGTGACTTTGATTGAATGAAACTTACTTACATATAAGACACACTTGCTCGGTTGACTTGAGAATAAGTTGACATGTGTATAAGCTTGAACATAAATGTGCCAAGGAAAATTGAGCATGCGTGCACAAGGAGAGGGGTGCAAAATGAAATTGACCTTTAGGCAAGGAGTTGACCCATAGTATCAAGTTACCTATTCGAGAGTGTGTATAAAGAAACTCAACAAAAGAAATTGGAAGCTGACTAAGTCTTGATATATTATTGTACTATTTGTTATCAACATGCGTGACTTGCATAGTTGGGTGAGTAGTTATTTGGCATAACGTCTAGATGACGAGAAACTTTACAATGGAATGAACGTCTCAGTTGAGTAACCTTGATGCCAGGAAGCAATTGTGAAGTTTCATGCGTGCGAGACTCGCTAGGAGTAGTTCTCATTGGTATTTTCTCAAAGATTACCAAAATATTTGAACAAGGGTAGACTAGAAAGGTGATAGACAAGCCTTAATGTAGAGAGTGTTGGCGCCGAACGGTCGAATTTCCGCTACGTGAACTCGCGGACTGTTACACCAGGGCAACAGAAAAATTCTTGATGTCTTGCACAAAATTATTATGCAATACACATATGCGCACATACAATGTAATAGAATAAGATTATTGTGTATCTTCCTAGCACTAGTTGCTATTAAATCAACCCCAACATCAACACAGTGCAGATCCCACACCATTGCAAACTACCAGTCATGCAATTTAGTGTTTCTGCAAATGAAACTCATCTTCTGTAAAAGCAACATTTATATTTGATAATTTAGTAATTGCTCTAGTAAGGTCCATACCAAGTGAGCATCAAGAGGTGGTGGATAGTTGTCAGACACAGTATCAATCCAGCTGAATATCATGTTGTGATATCCATATGGCTTCCCAGACATGTGCCGAGCATAGTCCCATGCTGCTGTAGAGTTGAATTTGACACGCAACTCTGGGTGCAAAGGAAGCAATGCTATTTGTGGGTTAGAACTATCCTTAAGTGCTGCTTCCCACCATTCATCCCAAGGAATAACAGCTATGATTTCTTGACCCTGCAAGGAAAACCACCTGGTGTATCAAGAAAATTTAAAGAACATGATGTTTACTAAAACATCTTCGATCAAACTGGGATATACGTGCTTCAAAATATAGCTATACAAAGATGTATATTTCAATAGTTTCGTACTTTTTCATTCTCATGTCCTGATTCGCCAACCCAAAGGTTGCCCATTTCATCCTTTAAGCATACAGCAGTATGACCAGCAAATGCACCAGTTACCCACTTTTCTAAAGTCTCAAATCCTCCCCATCGCCCTCGGATCTTTGATACTGCTAAAAAGTCACCAGAATGAACATCCTCAGGATTTATAGTAACACGCCAAGGCTCAGGACGTCTTTCAAATGTAGCACCCATGTGCTTCTGTAGAAAAGCCAAATTAGCACTCTGCCCCCAGGCAGTGTTTGAAAACAGTGGCAGCACATCAACCAATGAAATAAAAGTCCCCAACATCCCTGATGGCATGAGAAATACAGATACTCCATGTTGCTTTACCTGCTTAATGGTGAGTTAATTGGTCATCTTTCAATGTGATGAGGTTGTCTAGCATTGGGATACAAATCAATTATTAAAAAAAAAACATACATATTCCATCTCTGCAGGTTCCTCCCATGAATCAAACGTCAAAGTATGTTCTCGAGCAGTGAAGTAGTAATCCCATGTAACTCGGTAAGGTGTGGCAAAAACATACAGATCCATACACGTCCAGCTGTGTGCATCAGATGTCTGCAAACAGATGCCTAAGTTAATCCCCAGAACCTTAAAAAAGAAAGTATTTCCTATAGGGGAAAATAAGATGAAATCTTCAAAAAGCAGGAATCAGGGATTAGACCGGTGCTAAGGAAAGGCGAACATGAGCTCTACCACAAGTTAAAGAACATAAAATCACAGTAATTCAGTTTATATGCATGCACACGGTTAACCAGTTACTTTCTATTATAACCTTATGTTCCTTAACTACAACGAAATTGAGCATCCAATACAATTTATGTAGATGATAAATTTAACATCCAATACAGTATATAACGATGACAAATTGAATATCCAATACAGTTCACCGATCACAACCCTAGGTGCCAAAGAAGCAGGAGAATAAAAAGGCATTCAATTAAAGCATTATTTCTCATATTAAATTGAGCCAAATATTCTAAACTCCAATGCATAAATGACTCAATTATTCAATTGGTTTTATTTTTAATCCTCATAGTAAAAAGAAAAAAAGACACATATATTCATTTTTTTACAATATTAAAAACATATGTTCATTTACGTTTTAAAAAAATGAACATATTTTTTTAAGAGGGTTAAAATAGTTAGAAGTTATTGAAAACCAAATCTCTTAAAAGCTAAGCTATTGAGAGAAGGACCAAGGTTAGTTTTATACATCTATCACTCCTCTAGAATAATTGAGATTACTATATACATCTATCAGTCTCCTACAAGTATTGGCTTTATATACCATGCAGGCAAATATTTACAATTTAATAATTGAGACTACTAGACCTTGATCAGCTCTATTAAAGTTATTGAGAAACCAATCCTCCCAACAGTTTGAACTAATACTCATGTTATTTGGGAGAAATGCCGATATTAATTTTATACATATATCAGAAATGACATCAGAAATTACATGTATGAAGTGGATTATGCCATATAATTAAATCAATATTCTATAGTCTTGAACATAAATAGTCCTAGTCTCGTAGCAATAAAGGGCCAAAAGAGCGAACCTTGAGATGGAGCACACCACCCCGCAAACCCGATTCGTTTCGATCACCAGAGATGATCTCGAGCCGAGCCTCGTTACCAAAGAAGCAAGCTCCTTTCCATTCAATTGAGACATTATAGGGTGTCACTGAACCAACATATTCAGGCAACAAATCCACAGCACTATGTAAACTGTTGAGAACCGGCCACGATAGTTGACGAGGAAGAACTGGAATCACGTCCTTGACCCTAAAGGGAACCTTTAGCGCTTGCCCAAACGATGGCCCTAAAATGCAGACTGCAAATAATAATGGCAGCCATGAGGGGTGAGAGCAAAGAAACATGGGTAGTATATGGCAAGTCCCAAACACAATTTTGGTTTCGTAGAGTCAGGAACATAAAGAACCCTAACTCTGAAAGAGAGTGGATATTGGGGATTTTGAGTATTGTCAGAGGCGATGATTCTGATACTGTACTTTGGGTTGATCGAGTTTATAATTTTCCCTTTATTATTATTATTTTTTTGGAAGTGATAATTAATTTTTTATTTTATTATTATTTCTTAGTTTATCTCCTTACATTTTTTGTTCGCTTATTTTTGATTCATAGACATTTTAATTTTCGTACCTTGAGTAAAAAAACTTGAACCAATCACAATGTCACTTATTATTACGTCCAACCACATCCTGATTATTGATTTTAACTTCATTGGATAAGTAATTACTCATATTATCCTCGTATTATTTTAAACATTACAATATAATTTCTCACTCCCTTACCATAGTTTTCTTTATTTCTATTGTTGCATACAAAAAACATGATAAAATCAATATCACCCAATATCTAAATGAAAGGATTAAATCTTGAATCATTATCCAAAAAAACACTCGAATTTACATCCTGATGTCCATGGAGGTATGATTATTGAATATGACAGTATCGATTTTAGAAAATGGTCCGGAACCAATTGATTGGGATTCTTGATTTTCATCAAAAGGTCTCACATGTAGGATGTACCAGGAAGACATAATTCTTGTTTTAGGAAAATAACAGCTTATAAAATAGTTCATAATTAAGTACAGCTGAACAAAAAATACGTCCTAAATATTATCTTGGCATGAATTAATCATCCAAAGTAGATACTTTAACTGATTGATAAGAGTAAACTCTCATCCCACCTCATGAGCACTCCAGTCTTGGCAACATGCCTGACTTATTTGATATTTAATCAAATACCATAATCGATTCCAACCACGCTATCCACTAGGATGATCTCCTTCTCAGCCATGAAAGCATCCCACTGATGTAGTTTAAATATTAAGGACAGCCTCGTAATAATTCCTGCCATTCCAAGGATACAAAACATGAAACACATTCAAAGAAGAAAATATAAACAATTGAGAAGTAGCAAATAGCAACACGAAGAAGACACCCACTAAAATTGTACCTGTATTAATCACTACAATTAGAGGAACGGAGTTTATAATATTGTCCCAATTGAGTGTAGGACATATCAAAAGTCAAAACTATAACTGTTTGTTATATACATTATCTTATAAACCTTACCATAATATTCTAGTATATGCACTAAAGCATCACAAAATATTTCGAGTACATCAATGAAAGTAGCAGGAAAACATGTGGAACTCAGATAAATCAATCCTTAAAATTCTTGCATCACCACCGCCCCCAAAGATGTAATGTGACAAGGGCAACCCAAAGCTTCAATGATAGAAGGAGGGAGATATCTGAATATTCAAATATTCAGTATCTATTATCTTATAATTTCCAAACTAGTATTTTCGGAGATAATGTGTTCTAAAAGTTACATTTCGGTGACCAAAGCAAATATTGATGTTAATTAAAGGAGAACCTTGCTTTGAGACTTCAACTAGGCAATCCTCAAAGAGACTAGTTTAAATGAAACTGTCCAGTATATATTTTTTTCTTTTAGTTTTTTTTGTCAATAAACAAAGTGTCTGTATGTGCGTGTTTGTGTATTGCATGTTTAAAATCAAATAAATACAGGAAAGTGTTTTTGTGTAACGACAACCACTTCACTCACAACAAACTTATCTTTTGGAGCATCGATCAATCTGTGAATATAGAAGCGAAGGAACAATCTTCTAACAATATATCTATTTCACATTCCATACAGGAAGCAATTTGAGTAGCAAGGAAGATACAATGCACTGTCCTCCACCACCATTGGTTGCCTGAATGGATTTAATTGAATCTACAAGGCAGATATATAATTTGATAATAACGATCATGCCTTAAAAAAGAAAATTAAATTTTTTAAGTCAAGTTAGTAATCTCAACGCACAGGAAGAGCAAGAGGGGAGCTGGTTAAGCTGCTTATGCAACGAGCTCCAAGATTACAGGCTTCTTCACAATAATCGGAAAAAACAGCCAGCACATTGATATCTTTGATAAGTTCCTGCAATGACAATTCCAACGGCTAAACAAAATCAAGAAACACAAATAACAAGTCTTTCCCAAAGAAAGCTTACAACTTTCCCAGTACTCAACAAAGGTGTTATATAGTAACAAATAAAGAGAAGCAATTTAGATAGAGGTAGAGAGAGAGATGGTGACGTATGGTAAACCTACAATGGTTGGTAACCAACTTGAATAAGCGGCAATACCAGCATTGGGAGCAATGATCAAATTAGGAAATGAATCCTGTCCAACTAATACAAGTCATGAGAAGCAGCAAAGACCAGAATCAATAAAAGAAACATGCTCCAACAATGGACCACGGTTAAAGAGGGAAGACATGATCTTAATAGTATGTCTTGAGCGCCTCAAGAAAGAGACGACACGCACCTTTGTTATATCTCCATAACGTTCATGATAAAAACCTCTTCGGAGCTGCAGCATTACTGCTGGGGACTTACTATTGTGCAAGTCACAGCTGATATTCTCATTTGAAGATTTGCAAATGCAATCCTTCCTCGAGCAATGGGGATATTTGTACAACCCAATCCTCTCACCATCCCTATTTATCTCAACAAATATAGAAAACTATTAAAAGAAAGGGAAAAAAATTAAAGGATTACATGAATTTAATCCAAAAGCTTGCAGCCAACAAGCAGCACCAAGGAAACCTTAAAAGCTAACAGGTGCCATATACAAAGGTAACTCAGATAAATTATCCTTGCAAAAATATTCATTAAAAGACATACAATTCACCTTATTTGAGGAACAGAAGGTCCTATAAGCTCCATATGCACATGGACATCAGGAAAAAGAGCATGTAATTCTCCAAAGACAGCTAGCTGCTGAAGCTCTTTCTCAGGACCTGTGAAACTCAAATTATAAAGAGAAATATCTTTCGGAAATCTAATGAATAAAATTAAAAATCCATAAACTGCAAATTTAAAGATGCACTACATTTTTCAAAACTCATATTGTTAGAGTTCGCTGAGAACCCAATATCCCAAAAGCTTAAGTTATTAAGAGATGTGTCATTAATCATTTTAAAGTAAACAGATTATTCTAACACCAAACTTTGGGAGTTGTTGCAAAATTACTATCGAGCTTTATTTTTGTTACTTTCGTACCATGAAGCTTTACAAATATAACAAAAATGCAATCAAATTTTTTTATTACTTTTGAAATATTAAATTTTACAAATGTTACAAAATTACTATTGAACTTTATTTTTGTTACTTTCGTACCTTGAAACTTTACAAATGTAACAAAAATGCCATCAAATTTTTTTTATTACTTTCGAAACATTAAACTTTACAAATGTTACAAAAATATCATCAATGTCAATCAATTAATAGGAATTAACGACACGTTACACGTACGTCAATTGTATTTTTGTAATATTTACAAAGTTTAATAGCATGAAAGTAACAAAAAAAATTCAATGGTATTTTTGTAACATTTATAAAGTTTAATAATATGTAAGTAACAAAACAAAACAAAACAAAGATTGATAGTATTTTTATAATAACTCCCAAAATTCAGTGGTAAAAAAATCTATTTACTCATCCTTTTATACATCAAACACTCACCTCAAGTGTGGGCATATACATGATCAAGGTCAAACACTTAAAATTCAACAATAGGTCCTAAAATTTGTCAAAAATAACAAATTTAAATTTGAGTCATTTATTAAAAAAAATGTAATCATAAAAATAGTCAGAATTTGTGTTCAGGGACACCATATGAATATCAATAGTGAAAGTGGATAACTTCACCACCATGTGAATAGTAAAAATGAAAAATGGATCTTTTCCTTAATTGAGCATTTGCAAAATTAAAGATTTATCTATCCAACAAAATTAATGATAGAATAGTAGATGTTGCAATTGTTTGCAAATTGCAATGCTTTTAAACATTCACTAATACTATATGCTTAAATGTGCCTTTTTTAAAATCAATCTAAATATAAAAACATCTCGATATCAATTAAAGTGCCAATAAAATTAAATAGCACAGCTTAATGCAATAAAAAATAAAAACAAAACTAAAAGAACTAAATAATATCAGCTATAATAAACTTATAAAAGTAAAATGGAGGAGTGAAATTATGTGGTATAATTAACAAAGATGAGCTGAATTGTATATGAGACAAAATTATATGAGATTTTTATTTTTTATAAAATGATACTTAGATGCAAGGAAATTCTACTTCAACTTCAACTGTGGAAGATATGTTCGTATATTTTTTTCATTATATAGTCTTTTATTATGTCTATTTTAATATCTTTTTTCAAAGAGATTATGTCCAACTTGTGGTAAGTGCTGGAATATAGGATGTTATATTTAAAACACTTTCTTTATTAGTTTAGAGCTCATTTAATAACCATTTTAATTCCTAATTTTTAGTTTCAATTTTTATTTTATAAATTTTGAAATTAAATACATCTGATAATTCCTTTTCAATTTTCATTTTCTAAATTTTGAAATTCAATTTGAAAATTTAGCTAGATTTTGAAATTCATAAAAAGTCAATTTTGAAATTCAATTTTCATTTTTCTATTTCTTAGCTTTAAAAATTAATAACCCAATCATATTCAATCATACTCAACCTTATTCAAAATGATTAAAGAGCCTAAATTTAATGAAAATTTATCAAAAATAAGTTTGAAATTGAGTTTTAGAACTTAGAAAGTTTAAAATTGAAAATTTAGAATTGGTTATCAAATAACTTCTTCTTCCTTTTTTTTCAAAAGAATTTGAAATTGAAATTCAATTCTAAAACTAAAATAGTTATCAAACATGACCTTAAGAGTCATTAGAATTTGGGTTTCAGTGTCCTATTGTGTCCACAAATATTGGTATCTCTTGTATTAAGAATGAATTTATTTAGTTTTTTGGTTCTCATCTCGCCTTTTTGATTTCTAAAGTGATATCAGTTAACAAAATTTGTTTCTAAAAATTATTTTTCCCCCTTTTGGTAAGGGTGGGGTGGGGGGCATTGGTCTCTGTAGAAAACTATATCTATATATATTACTCTATAGTACGACTTTCAGCAAAGAAGTAGAGGAAAGCATACCAAGATAGTGTATGCACAGGTGTCTACTTGTTTCAGAAGTCTGACATCCCAATCCAGCAATTTGAATGGCATGGTAAATTGTAAGAGGCTGGGATTAAGCAGTTGGAAAAGATATGTCATATTTATAATAGATTTTGAATGATACAAAAACTAATGCCAGACATTACAACTTAATTCATCAATCTTTAAAAGTCCAGACTCATAGTTGGGCAAAACATTAACATTCAGTGTTACATTAAAAAAAAAGTGAATACTCTAGGCAATACATGCAAAGAAAATACAAAATACTCAAAACCATGGATTTGAAAAACAACCAGACTATTGTTTGAAATTGACCACAAGGGAAAAGGATATCATGAGTAGGTTGTAGTACCAATTCCAAGAGCAAGAAAATTGTCAACCATGTACAGAGTTTCATGGGTACCCTCCTAACAGATACTCCCAAATTTTCCATAAATTCATATAATGCAGAAATAGAGGTATAGGATATCATTGCTATACATAGAAATATCATTGAAAATAACATTGATTATATAATACTAAGTTTGCATATCATACCCAATGAAGAAGCAAAGCAACCGGTGAATTGAATGGGATACTTCTCCACTCATAGTATTCCTTCCAATTACTTAAACATTTTGATATAGTAGATTCAGGCTCTGCATTTATTTTTTATCATGAGAACAGAAACATTATGTTCTTTTTCAATAATAAAGAGCCAGATGCAGAAAATACTACCATTACATGGGCATAGTATATCTGGAAGATCCCAGCCAATAATTAACCTGAATAGAAAATACATTTAATCACCATGAAAACAGAAACATTAATTACCAACAATGAGAAGTTTAATACTATACAGATAAATAAGGGAAAAGAATAGAAAGAAACCTTGAGCAATCAAAGGACTTAATCATTGCCCTGCATTCACATTCATACAACCACATTCCAGATTGATGGATGCCCCTTTTTCTCATGAATGAGCACCTTGTCTCCTTTCTTTCACACACCTAACACAATATGCCAACAGACAACCACAGATATACGTCCATCCAGTTTTTGACATAGTAAGCTCACATAAAAAAATACAGTATATCTTATCTTGACAAATTAGACTCGTTAACTACCTGGACAGTAGCTTCTTCAGAAAAGGTAAAGGGAAATTCATTCAAAACATCCTTCTGCTTCATATGTTGCTTCAATCTTTCACATTCTTCTTTATGTTCCCTCCTATGAGAAATCTATAAACAAGAATTAGGAAGCAAAAACAGTAATTTTAAAAAAATATAAAGAAAACAGCAGGATATTTGACACGTCCATTACTAAATATTTCAATTTCCATAGAAAAGAAATAAACATCTGTGCTGTAGATCAAATGGTATTTGGTGTGGTTTGAAATTGTGCAAAGTGTTATTCATTAAATTATTAGCCATACCACTAGGTTGCCCAAGTAATGAAATAATCATGGAAACATTTTTAATAGCTTTCCAGAATAAGTTTTACTAATTCCAGCTCACTAATGACAGTATATCCTGCTTAGTAAACAACGAACATGCAACTTAGTAACTTGTAAACAACTAAATCTGATCAACCCTCCTTAGTTTGAGGCTTTGAGCCAAATTTGCATTTTGCATATATAATTAGCTTATCTACTATACTATCATCGTCCTTAGCTTGGACTAATTCATCACACACGAGCTTTAGGCTTAGGCCAAACTCAATCCCAATATGTACCTTTTAACCTTTTTATTCCAATGAAAAACACACGCTTACCAATTTTCTACAAACTAAATAACCCCCATATTATTTGCTAAGAACTCTCCAAATTCAAAAATGTATATCAAAAGAAAGCACGTAGCAACCCCCAAAAAAATCATGGGTTATACTTATTTGGCATAAAATTCGAACTAAGAACCGCTAAGAAGCCAAAAATTCAACGGAAAAGAGGAGTTCATATGAATTTGAAGCACCTGATGAGAGACAGAGCAATATGCCACCGCTCCGCAACGAATACAGCGCCTTTTGGCAGGACCCACACACCGAGTCCGGCGTCCTTTCCACGCGCAATCCATTTTCTCCAGCCTCGCTTCCTTCGCGAAGTTTGCACCTAAGAGCTTCACTGTTCTAACGATCCGCTTACTGTACCTCTTCTTTTTTCTATTTTTCTAACCAATGTTACTCTCTCAATCGAACACTTGTTAATATTGTTTTATTTTTAGTTTCTCTTTAAAAATTACAAACAACAAATATTTAAAAATATATATCACGTCATAAAAGATAATATATAGTTTTTTAAAAAATATCACATAAAAATTAAAAAAACAAAATTATATATATGAGTGAATTCATACAATTTAAATATTAAAAAGAATATTCTTATGCTAAGAAAAAACAATTTGAAACAAGTATTCCGTAATGAGTTTTGTGTGATTTAGCTAGGTTACATTTTTAGTCATAACTTTTACAGTAAATTACTCCAATAATTAATAAAAATAAAACAAATAACATATTTAATTAATATATTTTTATTATTAAAAAATTATTTTTATATTAAACATCATTAAATTATCATTATTTAGTTTTATTTAATATTATTTTTGTTATAAGTTATTATTTAATATTTTTTTTATTAAATATTTAGTTGACTGTAACGACTCACATGTGACTTTATTTTGCTAAAATAACAATTTTTTTAGCAGGCTAAAAGTAACAAACAATTCAAAAATGCTCACAAAATTATAATGTCAACCTAAGCCCGATTCCTAATGACTCAACTCGGAAGTGGGAAGTGGGAAACATTTTTAATTATCACATGGGCCGGAGTGGAGTCTATTTCCATTTTTCAGCTTACAGCCCTGATCCACGTGAATATATTAAGTGTACTATAAATATTAAATTGTTAGAACTCTTGTATGTCACCGGGCACCGGCAGACAAATATCATCTTAATTCTGTTAGATTGCAATTATAATAGTTGGAATTCTGAAGTGATGGAGGTTGAATATATTACGTGATATAATATTATTTTAATTTTATTTAGTTATATTTAAAGAATTTTTTTTAGTAATTATTATTAGTTTTAAAAAAATTAATAATAATTAAAAAAAAACTCAATCATATCAATTTTTTCCAAAGTCTCGAGTTTCGGATGGGATTTGATTTCCCATGTATTTTCGAGCCTCGAAGAAATTAGGTCAGGCTAATTTTTGTTTAATGTCAAATGAAAAGCTCAAGTGGGACCTAAAAATTATTTGGTTGAAATTTGGTCTGGCTCTCCTCGTCTAAAACAAAATTTGAATCCTCACTTTCAAATCTTCGATAAGTAATTCGATAGTTATTTTATGTCGTAAATTTTATTTAAAAATGATATATATAAATATGTAAAATAAGATGAAATATTAATAAGATTTATATATAATTTTTTAATTTTTAAAATTTATTTTATTTTATTTTTAATAAGATAAAATGATAATAAAATTATATAAATTAAAATATATTTTTTTATTTTTAATGAATTTAAATTATACAAGTAAGAATACAATAATAAAAATATGATATATTATTATTTATATTTTAAGTTTAATAAGATAACATAATATAATATATATTTAAATATTACAATCTAAATTAGATGAAATGATATTTAAATAAAATTAAATAATATTACATTATGAATTTATTAAAAACACTAAATAAAAATAAGATAATATGTAATAATTCACTTTACATTTCTAAATATAATTATTAAATCTATATTATTCTTTAAATTTTAAATTTTACTTGTGTTTCGTACCAAATTCATATCTTACTTTATAGGAAATAATATATGAACAAATAAATTAAAAAATAATTATTATATCATTCTAAATCAAAATTGTACGAGTATGATATATATAAATTTATATACAAAATTTAAATAATATAAAATAAAAATTAAATAAAAAAATGATTGAGTCTCATATACCATAGAGTATTATTATGATAATATTTAAGCTTGTTGTGTATGTTTAAAAAATTTAAAAATATACCTCACATGATAAACAATCTAACTAGCATCAAATATCCACTGTTATGTACTACTTTAACAAATTTTTACTTGATTGAAATCTATATATTAAACTTAAAACAAAAAATTGAACGAAATATCATTAATGAAAAATATTGAAATAATTTTAAATGATTAATTCTTAAATTAAAAATAAGAAATAAATGGTTTGTAAATTTAAATTTAATTAAATATTATTAATTTTTTTAATTTGAAAAATATTTTTATTTTCATTCAAAATTTTAAACAAAATTTATAGTGAAAATATTAGGACCATCTCATAATCATAAAACAGTTATTAAAAAAAATCAAAACTTGTTTTGAAATTTTTTTTAAAATTAAAAACAATAAACATGGTTATTAGTTTTAATCAAATTATTTTAAAATTTTATTTAAATAGTTAAATTTTTTAATATTAAATTTATGATTTTCTTTTACAATACTTTAAACATTGTAATTAAATTTATTTTGTTTAAAAGTTAAGCTCGGATATCCAAAATGGAAGTATAGAATGAACTTTGAAAATAAAATCTTAATTTGACACTCAATTTTTGTGACATGATAAAATTTATCTCAATGAATTTATTTGATTAGTTTGTACCCAATTGTTTTAAATTTACTAATTATGTATCTTAATTTATTCAACTAACCCTAAAATATCTTATTAAATTAAAAAAATTATGTAATAAATTATCCAAATTAAACCAATTGAGGTATCAAATTAATTATATTTAAAGAGCATGGTATTAAAACAATAAAAATAAAAATAAATATACGGTAACAATTTATTCCAAATAAAACATTATATATTTTAAATTTAAGATAAATTTTAAATAAGATGATATTATGTTATTAGTAAATATTATGTTATTAGTAAATATATCATGTTAACGTAATTATTTTCAATAAAAAATCATACACATATGAGATATAATATTGGTCATATTTTAATTAAATTTTAAAAACTAACTTAATTTAAATAATAAATTTGTTACTCAATTATATTTTAATTAAAAATATATAAGTAATACTAACCATTATTGTAATGATTAAATATATACTTAGCTTTAAACATAAAAAAGAAGAAAATAATTAAAATCAGTTAAATAGATAACGGTTTATAGAATCTTTTTATTTTTAAAAAAGAGTAATTTACGCCTTTTATCGTGTGTTCATATGCTCTTAAAAATAATGAAAACACGTTTGAGGTATACTCTATTTAAATTTTTTTTAAATAAATTGTTTTAGAAAATCATAACTTAAAATTATTAGCCAAAATATTTCATTGTTTTTAAAAATTAATTTTTAAACATAAAAAACAATTTTTAATTTAATTTGCCAAACAAGCTCTAACTTCAACCTAAAATTATTCTAGTAAAATTTGTTGTCTTTTTTGGGCTTCAATCCAAATTGAATCATCTAAGAGGTTGGATTTTCTGTTATAAGATTCTAGCTTATGTATGCTAATTTCTTAATTCTTATCACTTTCTTAATTATCAAACTCCAATAAATGGTTCAGTTTAGCTTTTTTCTCTTTTCCCTTAAGAAAGTGCCTTTGTGATGTCTCCATAGTCTTTATGCTTTAATATTTAGATAAATTATATTATAAACAATAACTTTATGTGATAATTTAATCCATAATTATTAAATTATATGATTTAATTATTCTTTTAGTTTTATTTTTAATCCATAAAAAAATATAATTTTTACTTAATAAAAAATATATATATATAAAATATGAATATCGTGCATATAAACAGTTAAACTGCATATATAATATCGACACATTTTGTATTATTATAGCATAAATCTATATTGCATTATGGAAATATTCCATACCATGGATTTACGATCCATCTTATGACAACCCTTTGGCGTAGTTCTACACGTTTTAATGATTGAAACGATCAAACGGTACACTCCTAAAGTCAAAATTTTAGTTTGAATTCCTTGTCCAAAATAATAACAATAGTTGAAATGTAATGTTACCATAATAATATTACACTGTATGTTGTTAATGAACTTTACTGAGTATTAGTGGTCGACATAGACGGTTGAGTTTTATAAGGAGTTTATTTTTAAATTTTGGCTTATTTATTTATTTGTAACTAGTTTTAAGTTTTTAAATTCATTTTAAAAAAAGACTCAGTTATAAAAAAATTGTTTTCTTGTTTCATAATTTTTTTTATAAGTAGTAATATAAAATTAATTAATAAAATAAAAATGAATTTAGAATATAATTTTTAATAAAACAATAAACATTATGAATAAAAATAAAACTAAGAACTTAATTTTAAACTTGAAATTGAAATTGAATAAATTATTAAATAATATTAATTTTGAAAACTTAGAATAAATAGATTTAGATTCAATTATATGTTAAAAAAAATTATACTTAAAGACTTTTAGTTACAATTAAGCGCTTTTCCTTTTAAATGTATTAGTTTTAGGTAATAAATTATTGAGCAACTTTTTTTTTATTTTTAAAAAACTTTTAGCCAGAAACACTCAAAAGCTTAATTTTTAGGTATATGAACAACTTACTTAAAACTTTAATTTTAGATACATTTATTGATTATACTTAAATGTTAAAATATAAGTAGCTAAATAATTATACGGTAAATAATTGAAAATAAAAATTTTACAAAGTTAAGGCTTGGCTCTCACTAAATTTACACAACACAAAGTACACAAACAAGAGGTTGTCATCCCCGACGAATAGTTAACAGATCATCGTCATCACTCACACTATTAGCCAATGTCGTCATCCTACGTTATCGTGCGCCACTCCCATGTTCGCGTCTTAGCCCGCATGCTGTTATTGCCTGCTGCAGCGTTGCTCGCCATTGTTTATTTTCATTAAAAAAGATTGTTAGTGAATATGAATCATTAAAGGTAGTTTAATTGCAGAACACTTATTTGATTGATGCAGTGGTGTGGATTCCTAGAATAAAAAAGCGAAGGCTATGGCTTATTTTCAAAATCACGAGTACTGATAGCATATCCAGCCCATTGCACTATTTTGGGTTTTTCTTCTTCTTATTATTATTATTATCTCATAAAACCAAATATTATATTAAAAAATATATACATTTACTTTTAAAAAATTCTTTTTATTTTTCTATTAATTCTTTAAAAATTATAATATTATTATTAATAATTAAAAATAATAAATTTTAAAATTATATTTAACAAAAAATTAAAACTCTATATATTACATTTATTATATGAACTAAATATTAAACTTAATTAAAAATAAAACACAATTGAAATTACATATAAATGAATATTAATTTTCATAATTAGTAAATTCATCACATAAATGTTTACATTTTGAAGTATAATGTGAATATTTTTATTTTTTGATTTGTCGATATGAAATAAAAAATTCTAAAAATAAAGTATTTTTCTTTATCATTATCTCAACTTCTAGAGTTTACAGTTTCATTCTTTCTTTAATTTTGCTAATATATATATTTATTTATTATATGAACTAAATATTATATTTAATTAAAAATAATAATTAAAATTATATATAAGTGGATATTATTTGGATAAATATTTGTATTATGAAACACAATGTAAGTCTCTTTATTCTTTATTATTCTTTATTTATCTATATTGAGCAAATAATTTTTGAAAAAAAATATTTTTGTCTATCACTATTTCAACTTCTGACGTTTTCACTTCCATTCGTTCTTTAATTATTGTATTAACATTAAGTTTATCTTCAGTTATCATATTTTATATAATAATGCATGCATATATTATGTCATGAAATTTTAAAAAATGACATATCTAATAGACAACACATTTATTAGCTATAAATACAAATGATGATTGTGTTTGAATTTAAAAAAAAAGAATAAAATTTTATTTAAAATTTTGAATTTTATAGATAATTTAAATCTATTTAAGTTTATTTGAAGTGAAAAAAATAGAAAGTATGAAAAAATAATATAAAGAACAAGTACATAGATCTTAATAACAAGTAGAAGAACCTCAAGGATAGAAAATCTCAAAATAAGGCATATATTTTTTGTCAATATTTTAATAATCTTGAAGATTTAGGAAATTATTTACTCAATTATTTAATTGATGTTTTAATTTATATTATATTTTTTGTTCAATGTTATATTTAATAATGTTTTTCTTAATTTTGTATTATATATTATATTTTAATTTATTATATATAATAAAAAATTAAACAATATTATTAAATAAAAAAAATATAATTGCAACAAATTTTATTCAAATTATATAATTAAATGAAATATAAATTAAAACTATATTATATATTTATTATTTATTATTTAAAAAATAAGGTATGAATGATATCGTAACAAATTTATTAAGATATTATTAATCGAGTTATATTGTGTAATATTTGGTGTTTTTTTAAAGTAATTTTTGGTACAAAAGTTGCATCATTTTGGTACAACGATGATGCGTTGGAAATGGTGGTGGTGGCTGCTGCTATTGAGAATGAAACTACACTGAGGTCTTGTCAAAGAATGGAAAGGGTAGATGGAACTCTCAGTTATTTATGGTAGTTTTTCTAGTGGACACATTGATCTTGGAAAGGTTCTCGAAGAATGCTAGCTAAAAGATTCACCAAATCTTATCTCTCTATACGTTATACAGGTGATTTAGTTTACAATTAATTAATGTTCTTTCTCTGATATGCTTCCATGTTAAGTAGCTTTTACTATAATAAGTGCTTCTGCACCATGGGGATTAATTTCACTAGTATATGATATTTTGATGATATCTTAAGAGCTAAAAGCTCATTTGGATTTCACTTCTTAATATGTGAATGCTAATAAAAAATATATAATATTTTATTTTGCAGGTATCTCGTCTCAAAATGTGGATATATAAAGACTTTAACTCTGTACTCAAGGATATTACACATACTACTAAAAAATTCATTACTTTGGCTGGACGTATGGGTAGCTAATAATCCTAGTATATGACTGAATTGAATACTAAAAATAATTACTTTGATTACTCAATTGCGTACTGCAGTTAGGTGCATATTCATCCTGTGCCTATTATTATGATGTAAATTTTAAAATATTTAGTTATATAACGTATCGTTAAAAAAAAATTATTTTTTTATAAAATAAATTATGTTAATTTTTTTTTTTGTCTATATTGTTACTTTATATCAATAAAGAGATATATAAATAAAAAATGATTGGTTATTGAGTTTGGGTCTCAAAGGGCACCCACAAAGGGGAGAAAACTTAGACAAATGTGATACCACACGTATGTGTGTTGCCGTCCATCTGATCGAGTGCATGTGTGTGGTGGTATTTTATTTTTTGCAAATTTTTTTTTATTAAAATATTTTTCTACGCAAATAATGATCGTTTCTTTTTTACTCAGATAATGTCCGTTATTTTTTCTTTACTCATAAAATAGTCATTTTTTTTACTCAAAAAATGACTGTTATTTTTCTTTATTCAGAAAATAACCGTTATTTTTCTTTACTCATACATGATCGTTATTGTCATAATGGTCACACGTTTTCTCAAACTTATAAATAGAGAGTTTTAACTCTAAATTTAGACACAACAATTTACAAACATCTCTTATTAAGAAAAAGAAAAAAAATTTAAATTGTTTTGAGTTTGTTTTTCGAGCAACAAAATGTTGTAGGTGTAGCATTCTAGTCTTTATCAATACAGTGAAATTTCGAGACAGACAACAAAGATTTTGGATTGTTTTATCTTGGGGACGATAATACTGTGTTTATTTGCACAATTTTAGATAGAGTCACGAAACGTCTTAAAGAAAACGACTTAATACACGACTCAACTCAAACACTTTATTTCAAATTATTGGTAATATTATTTTAACGTATTTGTTTCAACACTTATTAACTTGACTTATAAGAATGGCATGGGAAACCACTAATCTCCTTGGCAAGTAACTTGAGATTTTCTAATTACCTCATACTTGGATGTTGTACACGAATCTAGTTATGATATTCATATGTGAAGGAAGCTGAGCTAATATCTTCAAATAATTGAGATGCCAAAACTATATTATTCATTTATACGGTCTAATTGGATTTGAGTTTTGTACTCCCAAAATCTTTAACTATTAAGAAAATTATTAATATTATTTTTATATATTTATATTTTTCGTAAGTAACCAGATATCTGTAAATTAATAATTGGGTTACTAGACTTAGAACAAAAAAACTCTAGATTTAATATCATGTTAAAAAAAATTAGTTCCAGTCATATAGTTTATATAATCTCTTTTCTCCCCTTAAACGTGTTTATTTAGCTCCCAAAGTATGTTTTTTTTTTAATGCAGAAAGCAGTTCTTGTGAAGACACTGGATTACTTTTGGAGGGATCATCTTATAATCATGAACAGGCTCAGTTCTACGGTACATCTATTATTTACTTTTGTGTTATTTAATTTGGCTTTTTAGAAGGTACATATTCACATGAAATATAGCGTACAGGTAAATGTAAAGAGTTTTGGGCACATCAATCCACTTGAGGAATACAAAATTGATGGGTGCCGATTTTTCGTATGCATAGAGTGTGAATTTTTTGTGATGAGATATTGGGGGATATTATATATCATTTAAAAAAAATCTCGTCAAGTAACAGGAAGTTATGAAATCTTTTTCATGCAATATTTGATCTGTGTTATAATATATTGGCTTTTTTTAATTATTTCATATTAATTATTATATTTTTTATTGTTTAGAGAAAAGAAAATATAAAATATAAGATCTTTGTGTTTGTTGAAATACTTAAAAACACCACTTAATGTATATTCTTTTTATTTTTATAAATAAATAAATATAACATTTGATATATGTAGGAAAATAATTTACAAAAAATTAATTCTTTTAACATTTGATAAAATTGACGAAGGTAATTAAAAATGCTATTGAAAATTTGTAACTATACCTAAAATGTTTTGGATATATTTGTTAAACCTACTTAAATGTCTATTTATAATTACAAAAATTTTAAGTGAAATTATTAAATATATCTAAAAGTATCATAAAAATACATTAATTATACTTAAAAGCAAATTTTTTGATACTATTGTTAATTATATCATAAATATATTAAATATAATTAACATCTGTATTTAAAAATAAGACTTTTAAGTACAATAGTTAGGAGTATGGTTGTATTAGTAAAAACGAGTGTATCTAAAACTTTTTAAATAATATCAATAATTATACTCGAAGAGTTTTTTCTTGCTATGTTTGGTTGATATAACTGACAAAATAGAATTAATTATAAAATATCTCTTTATTAATTTTCAAATATGATTCTTTTTTTATATTTTAAGTTAGGAACTACACTAACTATCATTTGATGTATTAAAAAAAAGAAAAAGAAATCTCGAGTCTTTTCTAAATCAAATCCTAAAAGCTAAATAGGTGGTTGTGTTTGAAAAGATGAAAGATGTTCTCAACTTATTATCTGTTTGGTAAAGGTAGATCTAAAGTGATCATAATATTTGCTAGTACATACAAAATAACAGTAAGATGGAACAAAAAAATCCCCCAAATCACATTCTACTTTGAAAAAGATGATTCTAAATCTTCTGAGAAGAAAAGAGAGTCATTTAGACAGATATCGCCATGTGTTTAGACTTTAGACTCCAAGGCTCACATAAAAAATAAAAAATAAAAAAGATGATTTAGCTTTTTCATGGAATTATTGTATAAATAATATTATAATTCTTTGATAAATGTTAATTTTTTTTAAATCATATAAATTTGATTTATTAATTTTTAGATATACTCAATCAAATAACTTCTCAAAGAATAATAATTTTTCAAGAATAAAATTAAATTTTTTTAAAAGTTAATAAATAAATTAAAACAAAAAACCAACCCTACCTTTCAAAAAAATTCATTTTTTCTATCATCTCAGTCTCTCTCTCATCTCGTTATGTTTTTCTCTCAAATTTATTTATGTAACCATGACATATTTTATCTTTGATTATGAAATTTTTTTAATTTATAAATTACAATAGAAAAAAAAATTGTATTTTTTAAATGAAGAGATATATAACTAGATTTTTTTGGCTTTAAAGAAAAATATAATTTAAACCGTAGTAGTTATACTATTTTTTTTTAATAGATTTAATTGACTGTATATCATTACCAAAAAATTACAACATTATTGGTACCCAAATTTCTCTTTCATGGAAAACTAAAAAGAAAAAGAATGTATCTTCATTGGTGAGTCATTGCAATGGTTTTTTTTTTTTAATATATCAGATAAGAATTTAGCATATTATATTTTTCTTGGTCGAATGAGAATTTAGCATATTATCTTTTTCTTTTTATCGATTGAGAATTTAGCATAATTTTTTATGTTTAGACAATTAAAATTTTCATTTTATGCCAAGTGTGAACGCAATACAGATTCCTTGCACTCTGTTGTCTTAAGAGGACACATATTAATCCAGATATTCATTTTCATAATCATGTAAACAGGTAATTAGAATGAAGAAATAGAATTTCGTAGGCCCCTTATGATTCTTGTTTGACTAAAAAGCATTGGTGTTTATTAATCATATATATATATATTCTAACAAAAAAATTTGTTTATATAATTATATTTAATAAAAAAATATTAATTATAATATATAAAAGTTATTTTTAATTTTGTTTTGACTCATGTCAAGCTCAGACCATTCTTAATAGCGTTCAACTCCAAAAATTATATATATTTTACTGACCTAAATGTACAAACCAAGGCTAAATAATTTTAACACATTAATATAATCTATCATTTCTAACCCATTCATGAATATGTCGTTTTATGTTGATTTTAAGAGAGATTATAATGTGAAAGCAAAGACATTGACTAAATGAATAGTAAGATGCCATCCAAAATAAATCTCCGTCTTAATTTTGGAAGTTTTCTTTACCATATCTCAACTTTCCGGTATCTGATTGTATATTTAGGTCTAATGAGATAATTCAAAATACACGGCCAAAATAAAAATAAATAGAGAGATCGTTCAATTTGCAACCTTAAATGCCTAAACTTATTTGAACAAATCGAATAATATTTATTTAGCAAAAAAATATTTAATATTTAATTCTTTTTATAACAAGTAATATTTGAGTCAATCTCAAACTATAATACTAATTTTATTATTTACCACCATAACTTAATTATAATAATATTTTTTTTAAATAACATTTACACTTTATATACCTATACATGTTAGTGTTTAAACTCTTGTATTTCTTAGTGTTTAAAAAGATCACATTAATTAAAAAATATATCAATATAATATCTATAAATAATATGATATTTATATTTTTTTAATATTAACATTTTAAAATTAGATAACTTATATTAGTTATATATTATATAAAAATTATATATCATCATAATTTCAATATATCAATGAATAAAGAAAAAACTAACTAGTCTCTGCACACAAAAAATATACATAAATTTTATAAAAAGAATGAATAATAAGTGATTTAAATAAAAATAAATTATAATATAAATTTATTAAAAATATAAAATATTGAGTTGAGTAAAATATTTTAATAAAATGTTAATATATTAAAAATATGTATCATATTAATTAAAAAAATACTACTATAAGTAAATGATACTAGCAACTAAGATGACAAGTTCCTCCCTACTTTTTCCCCCGTCGAAGCTAAAATAAAAAATAAATTAAAGTAAAGTAAAGTGTTGTCGGTCTAGAGCATCTCCATCATATTGCATTATTTTGGTGCAATTTTGTACTATTTTAGTGCAAAATTGTATTATTATTATTTTACCTTTAATTTACATCATTAAATATTATATTAAAAAATAAAATAATTTTTATTCTTTATTTTTTATTAATTATTTAATAATTAATATATTAAAATATTTATTATTTTATTATTAAGTAATAATAATAAATTTAAAAATTATATTTATAAGAAAATTAAAAAATCCCCTATAAAATATCATATTATTATATAAACTAAAAATTACATCTAATTAAAAAACATAATTAAAAAATACATATCGATAAATGTCAATTATTTAAATTAGTATATTCATCCTACAAATATTAAATTAATGACTAATAATTACTTTATTTGTTATTCTCAAATTTTCTCTCATATTAACTATCATCCTTATTTTTCATGTCTTATATTTTACTTGCAACAACTCTTAATAATTATCTTTTGTTGATTAGTCAACTCATCAAAAAATTTGAATGTTTTATAATTTTTTATTCTACTGTATTTCATGACAATCAAATGAAGTTGATGATTGACACATGTAGAGAGAAATGAGATCTATACTACTTGAAGAAGGGTTAGGAATTGAAAGAGTAAAAGTTATGTTATGATAATGTCATTTAAGACATCCATGAGACTTTTTTCTAATATTTCTACTTCTAGCTTAATATGTGAACAATAATTTTTTGCTAAAAATCAAGTGTTTCTTTCAAAATTGTTTCTTATAAAATATTAGATCCTTTTGTGTGCACTTATATAGATATATGGGGCCCTTTCTCAACTTTGCTTCTGATCATAAATATTTTATTTCCTTTTATTAATGATTGTACTATAGTTACTTGAATATATTTGTTGCAATCTAAGAGTGATATTATTCGTGTTATCTTTTAATTTTATAATATGACTCTAACATAATTTCATACACGAGTTTAAAGTTTTCAATTTGATAATGGTTATGAGTTTATGAATAAATCTTTTACTAACTTTTTCCAAACTCATGACAACCTCCACCACACAATGTGTGCATATATGCCACAACAAAATAGTGTTACCAAATATAAGAGACGTCACCTTCTTGAGATGACACGTGTTTTCTACTTCACTATGTGAGTTCCTAAAAGCTTTTGGGTAGATGTTGTAATTACCGTTACATTTTTTATCAACATAATGCATGCTCGTATTATGAACTATTAGACACCATTATACACTCTCTCTCTTTTCACACTAAACCTTCTACACTTAATATATTTCCTAATTAGTTATGTTTTTTATGCCTATGTTCATACACTCCATAGGGAAAAGTTTGATCCATGTGACTTTAAGTGCATCTTTATTGGGTATTGTAACACACAGAAAAGATATAAATATTTTCATCCATCTACAAGTAAATACTATATGATTATGGATGTTTGGTTTTGTGAGCATGGGTCTTATTTTTGTAAAGACATCTCTCTAACTCCTCTTGAAGAGGAGATTAGTAGTAAAGAAGAAGAAAAGTTATGGTTCGAAGAAAAAAATATGCAAATTTATGGTGGGGGGAGGATTCTTCTCCTTTAGCATGTGATGACTTGATCAAGTCTTCTCATTCTTTAGAAGAACATGAACCTCAAAAACTAACTAACTTATTGAGGCCTTTACATATGCCCTCACCTTATGACTTCAATGCTCTTCTTAATGATACTACCATACCTTCATATGATTCTTCTGAATATGATTCCAAGGTACATGTTTCTTTTTTACCTCTTATTTTTGATATATCTACTTTTGATATACCTTTTTATTCTACAATGTGAGTATCTGCTATCTTGGGACCACTAACAAGTGTCTAAAGTAGGAGGTATCCTTTTCGAGCTCATAAAATACTTGATAAGTTGGGTTTCTTTAAGTCTTCATCTAATATTATTTATCTAATTTCTAATTATATTTCTTATCATCGGTTATCAAAACATCATTTAGCTTTTGTTCTTGATATTTCTTCTGTGTCTATTCTTAATCATTTTCATGAAGTTGAAGACCTAATTATAGAATGGTCATGGTAAAAGAAATGAATACTTATAAGTGAATGTTTACTATTAAGTTTAAAAAATTCTATGCTTAGGAACAATAATATAGAGGTTAATTGTTATGTCATACTAAATAGGCAACGAGGACTTATATAAAGGGAAAAATGCGAATCCATAGAATTTTTTCACCAACTCTATTTTAATATGAATTAAGCAAATAACATAATACAAGTACAAAACAACATATTTAATTCAACACACAACTAAAACAACCAGTAGATACAAAAACAACAATCTTTGGTAAACATACTAATAACGATGTGCCTCACAAGTTCATATTAAGGCTAACAGCAAGCATAAACATAGAAAATATCACACAACATACGAATCATACATATTGGAAAAGTTATAAAGGATTTTCAATCATTTCAAGATCTTATATGTGACAACATATTTGGTAAATGATTATTGTACTCTCATAGTATGTAATTATACATAATATAACAAACCAATTAAAAAAGTCTCATACTTGGTACACAAGCAGGGTAACGAGATATTGATTTCTTAAAAACTCATACCAAACTCACATGAAAATAAGTTAATTTAATACAGTAGAAGAGTCTTAGATTCTCCCTTACAAGCAACAAAACAATAAAAAGATGCTACAGTAATATAATAATATGAAAAAGGCGATTTATTTTAACAGTTAGAATTATTGATCACATGCTACACAAATAGGAAGGAAAGCATGCTAAACAAAAAACAATCAACTTTTCAAAACCAGTACCACTCAATATGATGTAATCAGTAATCGTGGATTAGTGGTGAAATAGAATATGAAGAAATAATTAGGAAAAATACGCTCAACCACGAACCATCAACTACCAATGTTGAAAACACATTCAACCACATACTACAAACCACCAATGTAGGAAACACATTCAATTATGTATCATGAACTGATTTGGAAACACCAACAAAACAACCCAATCCAATCTCACAGTGTTGTTGTGACTACACCAATAAAATAGTCTTAAGTACTTACAACTTAAGAACGCTATTTTACTCTCACCAATAAACACTGTCTTAAGTACTCATTACTCAAAAGTAAGGTTTTGCTCACATAGTTATGTATCATTATTATTTAACAAACATTCAAGGTAATAAGGACATAGAAATAGAAAATGAGATGTCATTTTGACAGAGCTCCTCTACGATTTTCCAGGATAAGAAACAAGAAGAGAGAGGGTACTTATAGAAATCATCCAAGTACATGGGGTACCTCACTTTAGGGTTCATCGATCGCCTGATGAGGGGTTCGAAGAGTCCCTCATCGTGGAAAACTAAAAATATATTTTTTGATTCAAAAAATCATTTAGTAATTTTCATAAATACCCGTACAAGTAACAAAAACACGAGTGATAACGAGATGCCAACAAAGACACATATGAAAATAGGACTTACATAAGTTCAACCTAGCAACATACTAAGAAAACCAACCATATGGTGTATGTAACCATGCTCACATACAAAGTGTACCGAGCTAAGTGTGTGTGTGTATTACTGATTGTCACTAACCAACCTTACATAGAGAAAGATAAATACGCTAGTAAAATAAACAAACTTCGTGTTTGTACACAGAAAGCTAATAGAGACACAAAGGACAATATGAGTTACAAATTTCATTCAAATAGGACATGGGAAAGAAATAAAGCCATACTAGAGGCTAAAGGATTTACTCAAACTTATGGGATTAACCATGAAGAGACATTTACTCTAGTAGTCAAGATTAGTATTGTTCGAGTTTTGCATTCTATTATGATGAATCTAAACTAGTCATTACTTCAATTCAATGTAAAGAATGTATTTCTCTATGGAGATCTATTAGAGGAAGTATATATGGATTCTCTCCTCGGGTTCCCAACTAAAGATGTGAATGTGTTTAGATTGAAGAAATCTTTGTACATTGAAATAGTTACCTAGGACATGGTTTGGCATGTTAAGTAAGTCAATGAAGGAATATGATTTTAAACAAGTTGAGGAAGATCAAACTTCTGTTATAAAATAAATGGTGATAATATTACCTTATTTTTAGTTTATGTTGATGATATGATTGTTACAGGTAGTGATGCTGGTGAGATAGAAAGATTACACAATTATTTAGCCAAAGAATTTGAAATAAAGGATCTAGAAAATTTGAATTACTTCTTAGGTATTGAAGTTTTGTAAATCTAAGCAAGGACTCTTTCTCCCTCAATAAAAATATGTACTAAATTCATATTTTACCTAAATAATTTGAATGAGTTTTTGTAAACATCGTGATGGGCTTTTTATAGTGGTTTAATATAAGGTTTCATATAAATTAAATTTGGGATACTAAAGATAGGAAATCCAAGATATTTGGAGTAGAACTATTGGATTGATTTTATCTTCATCTCAATCGATAGATCCATTTAGAAGATATTATCTTATCTTCATTATTTTCAAAATCTAGATATAAAAAATTCAAGATATTTGGACTATAGTCATTGGATGAATTTTATCATCATCTAAACCGTTGAATTCGTTTAGAAAATCTGATCTTATATTCACTATTTTCAAAATCTAAAGATAGAAAATACAAGATATTTGGAGTAGAACCATCGAATAAATTTTATCATCATCTCAACCATTGAATCCATATTTTTCTCTATAAAATAGCATACTTTACTCTAAAATAAACACATCTATTTAACTATTTATTTTTCAACCATTTCTCTTAAGGTATTTATCTTAAAAAAATGACTCATATAGAAATGGATCATACACTTCATAGTCTATCACATCATAATCTTCTTGTTTATTTCATTTTCTCTTGATATAGAAGAGAAAATTAGTGTTACTTCAACTGAACGACCTATTGATGTGAAAAAAGAAAAATGATGAACAAATAATGACAATTATTGATCAAAAAAGAATAGTTCAGATAGAAAACAAATTTAGCAACTTCAAATACGAAAGATTATCGTACCTAAATTTAAATAAGAGGATAAAATTTTATTCACTCCAACATAAAAAGTTAATATGTTAAGAGGAGTATCATATCTCAATTACATGCCAATTTGCTACTCATATTTTTCAGACTTGTTTGTACAACTAACAATTTTCTTTAAATAATAAAACATTATCATCTTAGAATCCAACTATACCCTAGTACCAAGAATCAATCATTTAATAGCATCGAGAGTCCAAATGAGTTTATAAATATATCACATGCATAGTAAAAAAAGCCAAATAACCCATATCAACTTAATCAAACATTGAGAGTCTAAATGAGTTTATAACTATATTAAACAATTCTATCATGATTCAACAAAAAACCACTATTTGTTCAAACTTGGACCATATGTGCCACAACACATGCCAACTTTTACCTTAAGGATTCATCTTGTGTACGATATACAATGTAAATTGGGATATAGTTCTAATAGCACTTATTAAGCTTACGATTCGACACAAAAGATTAACCTATTTAGAAGTGCACTCATCTTAATTATATACCAATTTGATACTCATATATTTTTCATGTGTAATTTGTTAGTATACTTGATAGATTTGAATTTCATAAATAATCCGACTTTATATGAGTTCATTCAAAATAAACAAATAAGAATTATACAAAAAAAATCTTAATAAGAAGACATGAGTCAACAATAAGGAAAATGATCTTAAAGTTAAGACGAATTATCTCAATATAATTATGATATTTTTAATCAATATTTTAATAATATTAAAGAATTTTAAAATAATCTTTTTATTATTAAATCATTGATTTATTTTATATTATATTTTTAACTCTATATTATATTTAATATTTTTTTATTAATTTTATATTATATACTTTACTTTAATTTATTATCTGTGATAAATTTAATTGTAACAAATTTAGTAAAAAATACAATTAAAGTAAAATATAAATTGAAACAATATTTTTATATTTTTTCTTTAATAAAAAAAATATTGCATAAATACGTACCTCAAGATGAACAATGTCTATCAAATTTAATATAAAATTTATCATGCTATATTTAACACAATATGTTGTGAATCTTTGGTGGAAATTTTAACAAAAAATTACACCATTTTGATACAGGGGTGTTAGCATAGTTAAATTCCATTAATAATTTTTCTAAAAGAAAATTTTCAGTTATTTTGTTTAATAAGTTATTTAAAAGTTATATTATTTAGTCTATTTATATAAAATTATATAACTCATTTTTTAATATATGAAATTAAATAATATTAATATTTTTAATACTTTGTAATATGTATGAAATATTTTAAATCGATACAATATCAACAGAAATATTTTTTATTTGTTCACACCGTGAAGTGTTAACGTATCCAGCTATAAGCTATTCATTAGCACTGTCGAAGTGAGAAGTGACATTTAACAAGTGGATTTTTGTTTGCAGTATATAATTGTTGATTAAAATATAATAATTAATTTTAATTAACTAACAAATCAATAGGTAAACCGAAAATCAAAATACCATTTTTCCTTTTAACAATGGGTAAACAACAGTAAACCAAAATTAAAAATATAGCAGGTGGATGCGTAGTACATCACTTGAGATTGAGATAGAGATAATCTCATATCCCATCAAATCGATTATAGGAATTGCCAAATACATCAATCACTTGCCAATCTTGGAAAGAACACCATTTGATTCCCCCAGATTTTCATCTTTCAATTGTCCCAAGTTTTTTTCTTTTCCCTTTTGGTGATAAATTCCATATCACAAAGGATATAGAAAAAAAGAAGGACGATACTGGGTCCCACTCCAGATTTCTTTGGGACTCTCAAATCTCTCCCTCAAATTCTTGTGCTTTGATTCATACGTCATACCAGTTCATTGAATAATATTTTTTAACAAGTGAAACTTATTAAATAAATTTAGTATTATTAGGGATGAAGAATAAATTAATCATTTTTTAATAAAAAATATTATTTAATTTTGTAAGATATAAAATATAATTTTATTATTAAAATTTATTGTTAAAAGTTTCTAAATATTTTTTTTATAAAAAACTAAATAATATTTTTTATAATTTAAAAGACTAAATATTATTTTTCATAAAATTAAAAAAAATCATTATGATATTTTTTCTATTATTATTAGAATCGATTTTATCATTATTAAAATAATATTTTTATTTTAAAAAAATTAAAAAATTAAAAAAATAAAATATTTAATTATTTTAATATTAATATCTTTTATTCTAAAAATATCAATATATCTTTTACTTATAAACACAATTTAATTATAATAATACATAATTTATAATAAAAATAAAAATAACATGTTTTAAAATTTATAATTATAAAATAACAATTTATACATATTTTTATAAGTTTACAATTTTAACAAAAAAATTTAATTTATAAATTTAAATTTAAAATCATTCAAATTAACTATGATAATTTAAATTACACCATGTTAAGTATTTTTTAGATATTATTTTATTATTATAAATTTTAAAGATATTATTTTATGTATATTTTATTTTTATTATTTTTCGTACATTTTAATATGTATATTTATTTATATATTAATATATTATTTTACTTTAGTTAGTTACAAATTTTAGTTAAATAAAAGTAAGCATATATATACTCTATTCATTTGAATTTGTGTTTCTTTAGTTATATTTGGTATAAAATTTTATGAATTTGCATTATTATTTAATTAATTTTTTTCTTTTCATTTTACCCGATTATAATTAAAAATAACTTTTAGCTATGCCATTATCCCACTAATGAGTAAGATTGTAAAGATAGTAAATTTAGAGATTATTACGAATCTTATATGCTTTAAGACATTTGCTATGACCTTCACAAAATTGATTGAAGAAATTATTCATATTTTAATAGTAGGTAAAAAAAACTAAGAGTTATTTACGTGAAAACAATAGTGTTATGATATTTGTGGAAAGTTTGCAAAGAACATATTAAGGTATGAAAATACTTAATGCTCTGATTTATTTTTAAAAAGTAATAATGGATAAATATATCTTAAAATCTGAAAATATTTATATTTTATTTGCCATTATCCTAATACACCCCATCCTTTAGCATAAAGTGAAAAAAAAGTTAATACATAAGTATAGAACTGATAATCACAATTAATCATACATTTTCAAACCTTACTATCACGGTTGTCATATAATTGAAATGCCGTATCTTTTAAATATTCATACAGATGTAAACTGTGAGAATGAATACCATGAACTCTTTGTTAGTGAATATTATCCCATTAACATAATCTATGAGTTCTTTATGCAAAAGTTAGTTAATTCTTTAAAAGTGAGTCCTTAACATTTTTTTTCTTTTAAATAATTACATTATTTACATATTTTATTTATGATTTGAACAATAAACTTTTTATATATTCAAATGAGCTATATGATTACAGAGAGTTTTTTACGTGCATGACTTAAAAGGAAGATAACTAAATATTTTCTTTTTAAAATTTAAATTAATATCATTTTACAACGCAATAAATATGTTATAAATTTCATATTTATTATTCAAATTTTAAATTTATTCAAACTAATATAAATTGTTAAAATATTTTAAAAAAATAGTTAATTAAATAATTATTCATTAAATCACATCCACTTATATAATAGATTTTTTTCTTTAATTAAGAGTGTCCTCCATAAAACTTAAGTCAATAAGAGTTTCCTTCCTAAAACTTAAGTCAATAATAATGTGAAGTTTAGAGGGATCTAAACTATCGGTGTGTGATTATAAAAAAATATCATGTTTAGTTGTGATTATTTGTTATGTGAGAGAATATTTATTTCATATCATCCTTTTTTATTGCGTATAAATGTGAATATATATAGTGAAAAGAGTTTACGTGAAACATATCTCTTAAGATGTAATCATACATATATGATTACTCATTATTTATTTAGATTAGTCAATATAGTATTTTATTGACTTGAATTACTATTTACTTATCACATAAGATGTATTAAATTAGAAGTAATATTTTTGAGAAAAATAATTAAAACGTGATCTTAAAATTATATTTATTGTTATTATTTTATCATAATCTTGTAATTACTTAATTATTTTATTTAATTTAAATAATATATACATGGAATTGCTATTCTTGTTGTATAAATATTATTTTTTATAGTAAATTATATATTTTTTAAACTATTTATTTTTAAAAATAATAAAATTATTATTGCAATAGTAATTATTGCCATAACAAATGAGTAGTTTAAATAGAATAGATTGACAATAAGAAATAACTGATGGTGGGAAGCTTTATAAGTCCTTTATATTAGTAAATTAGTTTCATTTATCTTTTAGATTTTAAGAAGTGCTTTCTTGTTATTTATATTTGAGAAAAATGATAAATAAAATATAAATAATATTATTTTAACTATTTATTTATTGTAATATTTTTTATTATTAGATGATTAAAATATAATAAAATACAAACTGTGAATAAAAGTAAAAAAAATTTAATATAAAATTATTGAATAAAAAATTAACAATAATAATATTCTCATGTAAAGTTATTTAAGCACATATTTTTATTTAAAAAATTAATAAATATTAAAATAAAAATAATGATAATAATTAAATATTAAAATATATTTTATAAAATGAATTTTGTAGTAATTATTATTTTATTATTGTTAAATAACTAAATTTTTATCTTTTTTAATTATTTTATATTAAAAATTATTAAAATAAAAAACTTACCGACAATTTTCTGAAAAATTAATATTGCTCATTTTCTTATTGGGGCCTTAAACTCCTAAAAGAAAATAACATAGCACGACGCTACGACTTTTCTTTCCCGAAAAAAGAGTAGCGAAGCACGAGAAAGCACGTGTGGCTTGTGAGGAAGGCAATGGGTGTTAATAGTTTAATATACTTTATGATCACGAGGATAATAAAGCAAGATATGCTAATCTGAATATTTTAATAAAAAAATTTTAATTATTTTTAAAATATATAATAACATAATATTTAAAATTAATTAAATTTATGATTAATATAATTTTTTAAAATAAACATTTAATAAAAATAATATAATTGATACAAAATATATTTAATTAACAATTAATAATATCCCTAATTCGGAGCATAGGACTACATAGTAAAAAATATTATCGCCGTTATAGGTACCGTGTGTGCCTGTGTCTTATATTTGAAAACTCGCTATTTTTCGTATCATTAATTAGGGTATTAATTTGTGTCCCAAATCGGTAAAAATTTAGTTTAATATAAATTTAACTTTAATTAATATCGAATATAAATTAAATATAAATTAACTAGTTTAAATTGATATAAACTAACCTTAATTGTTTTTTTATTAATAAAATAATATATTTAATAATTAAAATTTATTAATTTAAATAAAATTATATGAAGCACCAAAAATAAAAAAAATAATATTACAATAACTAATCATTGATACAAATGATAAATTAATACTGAATTAATAACTCAACTTATCCACGTAACAAAGTTTACTTATGTTATAATAAATAGTTAATTACAAAATAAAAATACTAATAAATATAAACTAAAAAAACTAATTCTTAAAATAAGAAGTCGATTTAAATAAATTCAACAAATATAAACTCCATCAAACTCATCTCATACAAAAGTTAAAGGTTATCATGTCTTCATGAAAATTTATAATTCAAATAAAAAACTCCAAATTTCAATAAATTTTTCACCGATCATTAAATAAAGAAATATATGAATAATATTAAACTTTTTAGTATTAATTACAAACATGAAAAAAAACTTAGTATTACCAACAACAGAGTAATGAAGAAATACTACAGCAGCACCAAAGAACACAACAGAGAACCAAAGACTAATACAAATATTAGTACCAAAGACGGTGCCATCAAGAATACTTAGACGGTAACAAGACAAAGACAAAGACCAACAACACAGCACAACACCAACACCAACATAGCATAACACCAGCACAACACCAACAGCGCCAACACTAATAGCGTAGCACCAACATCGCGTAGCACTAGAACCAGCAACAAGGAGATTTAAATCAATTTAACAACAATCAAAAGAGGAATAAGTAAAAGAAAAGAACGTAGCTATACATGAAAAAGATGACAAATTTTAAAGTCAATAGTACTTCTAAAAAAGTAATCATGCAGGCTTTGATTTGGAACATATTCATAAACAAGAAAGCTTTCAAGGCATGTAATGGTGCATCCCAACAATTCTACCAGGACACTGATATTTTGATCAACACTTTTTCAATAACAAGTCAAGCTTGCCAGAAAAGGGAGACAGATGCATAAATACACATGTAAACAGAGACAAAGAAGAGTACCTGTGTGATGCTATAAAAAATTCTCCACCAATTAATACTATATAAATAAGTATGTAAGCTTCCGCCTATAACAATACTCCTAAAATATACATAGTCAGCTGAAATGGAATGAAAAGAAGACAAAAAAACATTAGCTAGTACATTACTTAGATCCAAAAGCATAAATTGTTGTCATTTATTCTTTCAAACTAGTCATAAGTGTAGGTAAGAAAAAACCCTTGGTTGATTTTTCAAAGTTACTTTCTTTCCCAAAATATGGATAAATTATGCTAAAAGAGAATGTCTAGGCTAACTATTTTCAGCTAGATGCAGCCAAAGATCACAAAAATTGATTATCCGTTGCAAGTGTTCTCATGCAAGTTTTCATTTTTCTTTCTTTAGAAACTAAAAGAAACCATAAAAAAGAAAATTAGTTGAATATTTAGCGATGTAAAAAGCGAAGAAACATACCGACATTGCAAGAGGTAGGAGAGTCCTTTTGCAAATCCTTGAGCTTCTTCAAGATACGTTTTGACGTCATGATTATGCAGATAAAATCCTAAATCTCACCTAACAAATTACAAATCAACTTCAGATCATGAACTTAAAACACTAACTCAAATGTTATCACACAAAATATTAACTGATCTCTTTAAATAATCACATCAACAGATAGATCAAGACAAAAACAAGAGAACTAAAAACTACCTTAAACAATAAACTTCAAAGATTTAATAAATTAAGAGCAAAAAAAGTTTCAAATTTTAGAATTTTCCAAAAAGGGGATAAAGGAAGATGGGTCTAGTGATAGGAACAACAATTATAAGGTCAAAAACCCCTTTCAAATTCTAGAATTTTCTCTCCTTTTATACATGTATCAACATCAACACCGGGCACCATGAACTAGCACACCAAAGACTAAAGGCGCCAGAGCACACCAACACCAAATAAGAAGATACCAACACCAAATAAGTAAGACCAACATCAAAGATAGAGCACGAGCGTCAACACAACGCACCAACACTTATGCGACGCAAAGACTAACGTGGTGCTCCAACACCAAAGGTAACGCACCAAAGACCAAAGACTAGTGTAGCACCAAGAACTGGCGTCCAAATGACCAATAACCAACGACCGACGAACAATGACCTAGTGGCCAACGAACAACGACCCATCGAACTAGTGAGCTGGGAAGAGGAGGAAGAGTCACAAGAGGGGAAGAGGAAGAATCAGATCTAAAAAAATGAAATTTCAGATCTGGGAGAAAAAGGAAGAAAGAAAGAAAAAAGAGATAGGGCGTGGGTGTGGGAGAAGGAAAGAAAAAGAGAGAAAACATGAAAAAAAAATTAATATAACAATTGGTCACAGTTATTAATAAAAATCGAGACCATAAACATATCTTATAATCTCATTTTTTTATTAAACCGTGACCAAAATCGTATGGCCTCGATTTTTATAAAAATCGAGACTATAGATGTGAGAACATATGTATGTTTTTTAATAGTGGTTTTTATTTTGTTATATGATTTCTAATGGTAGGAATCAATTATATGTTTTGAATTATTCTTAATCATTTATCAGGTTAATAAGTTTGTAAAGAGTGAGATATTATTTTATGTAGGCTCTTGTAAGGTTCTATAGTACCTCTGGTTGTTTAATTTATTAAAAAATCAAGTCTCCCATTTTTTACATATTTGATTTCTAGAATACATTATAGTTACTATAAATAATTATAAACATATTTACAAATTTATATTTATTTAACCCCCGTAAGATAGTAGGCGATTCGAGACTCGTGTAAGTAATATTCTACATCCGCTTTTGTTTTTTAACATATATTCAACTTCCTTTTATAGCCGGACTTTTAAGGAAACACGGTTGCACCGCATGTGAAATTCTAAACAATGACATTTATCTTTTTAATAATAATTTTTTTTATAAAATAAATATTTTATGTTTATATTAATTATACTTTAATGTGAATAAATTTTTTATTAATAGAATATTATTAAATCAATAATAATTTGTATTTATAATAAAATCCCTATTTAAAATCCCAACTGTTTCTGTAAGGCTAGCTAAAGTTTCTCTCGTACTTTTTTATTGTACAAACGCACCCAAGTTTTTTAATTATATTGGTTAAAATAATTTAATTAATTTATTATTTTTAAAATTTTAATTTAATTATTATCAAGTTTATTAATAAAAATAATTTTTAAATTTGATATCTCTATAACAATTGAAATAACAAAAATAAAAAATAATTATTTATTATTATGATGTCACATTTTTAAAATAAAAAACTAAATTCTTGAATATAATAATAATTGAATTAAAATAATCTTTTTTTTCATAATTAAAAGCACAAGTAATAAGTTTGTTACACGTTATTAAAGATTTTAATTGTATAATTTTTACATAATAATATATTTTGTTATAAAATGATATCATATTATATATAATATAAAATATATGGTTATTTAAAAATTTAATGATAATGTATGTTTTAGATATTTTATTTAATATTATTTAATATGTTTAAAATTTTAATTTTAAAATTATTTGTTTTGAAATGTTTTCATCTTAATTTAAAAATATAAAAAATTTATAGAAATAAATTTTTATAATGAAATTATTTTAATGGTTAAAAAAATTATATAAGAAAATTAAATGTTATATTATATATTTAAAAAATAATTATAATTTAATTATATTTAATATTATGCAATAAATATAACTTATAAATTTTATTAGTCCAGGTACGATTTGGACGGTGCCCATATATTGGGATCATGGGATGGAGGTATCGTATTTGTCCTTAAAAAAGAGGGTGGAAATTTTTATCTTTTCAGTACAATTCAACGAGAATAAATTGGTGGTTGAAAAACATTTATTTTAATATATAAAAGATTAAGATTTTAATTTTAATTTTAAATATATAAATAATATAATATTTTAAAAAATAGCTTTAAAGGGAAGTCAAAGTAGTATAATTTCAGTCAAAATTGTATAGTTTTAATAGTATGACATAATTTTATTTTATATTGAAAATTTTACTTGGATTGTATTTTTTACATAATATAAATTTATAAATATATTATAAAATTTTAAAATTTGTTTTATTCTTACCACTTCTTCAACTTTTTTTATCTATGATTATTAAAAATTAAAAATTATCAAATTATTATGTTTATATAGTTTATACAATCAAATTTTTTCTTTCTTTCTATTTTTACTATAAAATGCAAAATTTGTTTCATTTATACGTCAATTTTTTTTGTTTATGTCAGTTAAATTTTTTTTTAAAATTTATAAAATTACTGTTCATCGTATCTCTGGTTCTTGAACAAATAAATATCCATGGCAATTTCTAACTGATATTTTCTTTGCTCATCCCCTTCAACTTTATTGAAATCGACGTAACTCATTTCCAACGACTGTATAAGAGTGAGCTAGTGATGATAATCAGGTCAGAGCTTGGGGCTAAGCTTGGACAACGATGCTTTTTCTACTACAAATTTTGCTTCTTCTGTTTTTTGTAAATTGCAAATTGATAGAGATAGATCCATATGGGATTGTGTCGATGATGATGAGAGCACAAAGAAGAAGCTTTGTCTTCTTCTCAAAGACACTCCTTTAAAAACATTTCACTATCTATTGTCATCCTTTTAGCTAGAAGATTATGTCTTTAGAAATCTGCTAAAAAAATGAGTCTTGCCAGTTTCAACAAGGTTGAAGGGGATGAACAGAGTAAAGGTATGATATTGTCAATTTGTCATTGAGGGTTAGCTGTTCAAGATTCGGATAGGAATGCAACAAATAATGATTTTTATAATTTTTAACTACCCATGGACGTAAAAGGCTACCGATACACCGAATAAAACAATTTTATAATTCGATAATATAAACTATACAAATAAAATAATTTAATAAATATATTTATACATTTATCCTATAAATTAATATTATTATCATAATAATTTATTAATAATAATTATTTAATAACAATAACATTAATATATAATTAATATTAAAAATAAAATAAATAAATAAAAATATTAATATAATAATTTTATATTATCACGTAAAAATACATAAAATATCTATTTTATTCTTAACACTAGTCATATTTTAATCTCATTATTATTTGTTAAAATTATTATTGATAAAATATCATTATAAATATGATTAATTAATATTTTATATAATTTTATAATAATAATAATAATTTTTATTATTTTATCAATGTTATTATCCTTTTATTTTTAACCCTTTTTATATATATATATATATAATATTTTTTAAAAAAATTAAATGTAAAATAACGTGAATGTCATCTAAAAATTAGCAGGAGTAGTACATTGGTTTACTGTGGAATCTGAATTCATAGCAGTATGTTAAAAATAATTTTATCATTAAAATGTTACAATATAAAAATAAATAAATAATTTTTAATATATTTATTTTATTAATTTATATTCATTATTGTCTATGTTAAAAATATCTATAAAATTAATATTTTAATAAGAATTTAAAAAATAAAAAAAATAAAAGATTAAATTAATATAAAAATATTAAAATGTATTTTTTAACCTAACAAGGAGAGTTGTACAATCACCTATTCTATATGTTTTTATATTTAAAATAAATTCATATATTATATTTTTATTAATAACTAAAGAAAAACGTTTCTTTATATAATTAATTAAGTGAAATTTAAAATAATTTAATGTGCAATAATTACGTACTTTATAAATAAAATTATTGCTCGTTTAATTAAAATATATTTTAGTTTACTAAAGATAATAAATTGATGAGATTCTTTAAAAAATTAATAAGAAGAAGCAATTTCTAAGTCAATTTTAGATTATAAACATGTAAGTTTCAGTTTATGGTTTTACCAAACTAGTACAGTAGGTAGTATTTAGGGGTGTTCATAAACCGGATCACTCTGGATTAAACTGTAAAATCGGATCGGATCGGATCGGATTAAACTGAACGATTTAACTAATCAAACAGTCTAGTTTAGTTTGTACTAATTTTAAACCGTTCGAATTGGATCAGACCGGTTTAATTATATATTAAAATTTTCACATTATTTTTCATTAAATTATAAAAAAATCAGACCAAATCGGACCAAACCGTTTTATATATTAAACGATCTGGTGCAGTTTTTATTTCTTAAAACCGTTTCAAACTGTCCGGTCCGATCCGGTACGAATAATATGAATGATCTGATTTGGTTAAATTTTTTATAGGAAAAATCAGACCAAATCGGACCATGAACACCTCTAGTAGTATTTATAAATGTGTTTATTAAAAGACCAAAACGATAGAGTTCTCTCATGAGTCTTTATATGAATGAATGTAATTTTTTTTAAACAAAAATATCATGAAAAATATCGTCAATGAACAAATTAGTTTTTATTAGAACATTTTTCTTAAAAAAATTGTGATAACTTTGGTGTATATACTATATCCATATGAAACCAATATTTTTCATTGATGCACATCATATATTTATATATTGGATTTGTTTCGATGAAAATGATTCAAATAAATAGTATTGAAAAATTGTAATATCTTTAAATAAAATTATTCAAACATCTAAATATTAATAAATATATAAACTTAAATTAATTAGTGATTTTTAAAATTAAAAAAATATTTAATTATAATTAAAAATACATATATCGTTAGATTGTACTTATTTAAAAGTCGAAATCATTTTATACAATTATTTACATTGAAAACGATCATACACACATATATATCTTTAATCGAGGCGATAAATATACTTCTAAAGTCGGACAAAGAAAGAAATATGTGGTTTTAAATCATTAAATAAATATTTTAAAAACAAACAAGAAAAATAAACATAAATATTATGTCACAATATTTTAGTTTTGAAAATATTAGTCTAATGATAAAAATAATAAAAGGATAAAAGATATATTAGTTCACATAATTTACATGTAGATATACAATTAACAATCATAAAAAATTAATGAGAAATGTAAATCTAGATTATTGCTTATTTATTATACGTATACATAATGTATTTGATTTGATCATAATTTATTATTAATTAAATTACTTAATAACTTCGATCGGATCGTTAACTAATATAATTAAATTATGTATATTATCTAAGGAATTAACTAACTTCGTATCTTTGATCGGGGTATAAATTTAAACTCATATTTAATGTGTCTAAATTATATCTAGATCAATGTAACTAAAACTTAATTTTCATATTTTAAATCTATTATAAAATATATATTATCAATAGATTCCTTAATAATAAACTTTGTAAAAATATTAAAATAAAAAATAATCTATATTTAATAATAATTAAATATATTTATCTAAATAATTTAAACAAACATATCAACAAAAATTAAATCTAATTACCACAATTAGCTTGAAGAAATATAAAGGGATGTGTCTTATTTCCACATATGAGATCTTCATCTTTACGATATTCTTAAATTATAACAATCTTTTTGTATCCTATATAAAATATCTCCTTTTCATTATTTCTTATTTATGATCGCCTAATATAATTTATGTACAAAAAAAACTAAACATAAAACTAAGAAATAAAATTGTTGTATATCTAGTGTGTGTTCGTAAGGAAAACTACGGTTGTACCCTAAAAATTAAACATGTATTTAAAATTGTGCTTGATAATATTATCTAATTTTAATTATATATTTTTTTATATTTTAATATATGTTATAATTATTTTAAAAAATAAAAAAATAATTAAACTTTTTAGATGATTCAAAAATATATGTGCAAAATTAGTTTCAAATTTAAGTAATAATATTTTTAATGTATTGAATTATATCTTTAATTTATTTTTTAAAAAAATAAATAATATTTTTGAGTAATATTGATGCAAAAAGGAACGCAAATGCACCATTAATATAACAATATTTAAAACATTAGAAATAATGAAAAAAATTTAAACTAAATAAAATTACTCTTTGTCAAGAAATACTTGTAATTCTGCCATATAACAAACATTAAAAAAAATTATCATCCAATCAAATAATCTAATAGTTTTCTAATAATAGTATTAACTTAAATATATTCATATATGTTATTAATAAGATTATTTAAACTTACAAACTAAAGAAAAAAAATATTTGATTTTTTTTAGATTTTTTTACAAATAAAAAAACTTAAGTATATATAGGTTAAAAGTTTATCATTATCATTCATTCATAAAATTAAAATTTTAATAATTTATAAAAAAGCTTTAAATAAAATTTTAATTTTGGTAAAAGAAAACTAAAAATATTATATTTTTACTATAATAATAAAAACGACTTAATAAAAAAAAACAGAAAGAGTATGAATCACCTTAAATTAAATTCAGAATGTTAAATATTAGAGGAGATGGATCGTGTGTGGTCAATTACTAATAGAAGAGAGCCATCATGATTAAAAAGCGGTTTCCTATTTTGATCACTTGATTGTCATCGATTTGGAAGATCGCACCAAAGTTGATTTCAGAATCTCAGCCTTATGGATTTTATAATAAAAAAAAAAGTAGAGATATGAGATTTGGTAGAGAGAGAAAGATTTGATTTGCGAAAGAGATTGGTACTACACAATGAAGAAAAAGTGGATCAGGGTCACACACAAAATGAGAAAAGGACAGATAGACCAAAATTATTTTTTCACCGTATAAAGGAGAGATTGGTCACCCCAAGTCTCATATTTTGTTGTTTCCTATTTTTCAAGGGAAATTCAAAGAGAAGTATAATTTACTAAACTACTAGTACCCGGTGCTTTAAGATTTTCTTTCTTTCTGTCTTTTTGAGAGATTGAAGAATGGCAAGAAACGGTGTCGCTTCACGGTGGAGAAGGGCCGAGAAACTAGACGGTTGGGATCTTTCTCTCTCCGATTCAGACGAAGTTCATGTTCTTGCCGTTGATGATAGCCTTGTTGATAGGAAAGTTATTGAGCGTTTGCTCAGGATTACCTCTTGCAGAGGTTTGTGGAGCTGAGAAATCTTTTACATTTCTGAGAAATTGCGTTGATTTGTCTGTTTCTTATGATTCTGATTCGAGTTTTGCCGGAATGTGCAGTTACGGCTGTGGATAGTGGAATGAGAGCTCTGCAATTTCTTGGTTTGGATGAAGAGAAGAAGAAATCCTCTGTCGCCTTCAATGTAAGTTTAGTATTAGAAATCGATTGAGCTGGGAATTATTTCTTAGAGAATTTTCAGTGGCTTTGATCTTTTATTGTTCTGCTCCTTGGGTGATGCATTGAATTTTAGCTGTCTGTTATTTTAGGGGCTTAAGGTAGATCTGATTATAACGGATTACTGTATGCCTGGAATGACTGGATATGAGCTGCTAAAGAAGATTAAGGTAGCAATTTTCACCCTTTTTCTCCCTATTTTAACTTTACTTCCCAATGGAAGACGTAGTCGAAAGTCAAATGTATAAAAAGGTAAAATAGAAGAAATTCGCAAAATCCTGACTCGCTTTCTTGTTATTTTGAGCAGGAGTCGTCTACTTTCAAAGAGATACCTGTTGTGATTATGTCATCTGAGAACGTATTGGCTCGCATCGACAGGTATTACTTCAATTTTTTTTTCACTTTTTATATTGAAATTTCTTTATTTATTTTTTAATACAATTCAAATTTTCGTCATAGATGTTTGGAAGAAGGTGCAGAAGATTTCTTAGTGAAGCCGGTGAAATTGGCCGATGTGAAGAGATTGAGGAGTTGCCTGACTAAGGAGGCGAAGATGAGAAACAACGTAAGTGGAAACAAGAGAAAGATACCGGAACCGTCCGATCAAAGCCCAACTCAATCTCCACCTTCACCTCCATCATGTATATCCTCACCTTCATCGCCATCTCCATCACCATTGAGATCGCCTTTATCATCATCATTATCGGCGTCATCTTCTCCCATGTCGGTATCATCCTCTCCCATATCAGCATCATCTTTTCCCTCTCCCATATTGATAGATTCTTCAACCAGACGGCTGAATACAACCAACACCGATGAGATCAGCTCATCATAGAACCAACCCCCCACTATCCCAGCAATTACTTTTTTTTTTTCTGACCTTTTACTTTTTGTGGGTCAAAATGTCATTAACCCGTTAAAGCGTATCATAAACGGTTTTTGGCGCATCACAGTTTTATTATTTTTGTTTTAGTGTTTATTTATTTTATTTTTGTTGATACTTATGGGACTTTAATATAAAACTCATTAATACTACTAATTAACTGGGTCCATTATTGATGGATGGTTGATGTGTCCAAACAGATCATTTTCGTTTCAAAATATAAGTCAACCACTAAATAAACTGTTGGTTGGGTGTGTTGTGGAATGTGATTTTAAATGAATTAAATGTTAAAACACTTTTGAATAGGCTGGCTTATAGATTAATCGATTACTAACATTTGGTGGGGGCGGAAGAATAGTAGAAGATATGAAAGTGATTTGGTTGAGCTGTAGAGAGCGATGTGCTGGGTGGAATCGATTTGTTGGTGTGGATATGCAAAGATATTGTCTGGTAGAGGGAATATTTAGGAATTGGATGTAGATTGGACATATAGGAAAAGCTACCTTTCGGAGGACTGGAGGGGTTGAACCGCAGAGTTTGTCTAGATGTCTCTTTGTGGGATTAAATGACAACTTTCACATATTCTTGTTATATATATATATATATATATATATATATATTGTTATTAATTTTTAAATGTTTTATTTTATTACCTTAATTTAAATCTTTATATTATTAAAATATTTTATTTTAATATTATAATTAAGTATCGATATTTTTAATTACGTTAGATAAGGTTATTCGAAGAATTAAAAAATAATAATAATTTAATGATTAAAAATATAAACAATTAAATTATAATATTAAAATAAAATATTTTAATAATATAAGTCATTAAAAATTATTGAAAATTATATAATAATAATTATAACATTTTAAAATTATTATTTATTTTGTATAACTTTATTTAAAATAAAAAGTTTATATCATTAATTTTTTTATCTTGCCAAAAATATAACCCTAACTTTTTTTTCTTATTTTTCTTAAATGTCTTTAACAAATTTATCCTCTGATTAAAAAAAGTTACTATTAAATGTACTAAAGCGTTAGTTATGTTACATCTAAGGTACTAATCTTGAAATATTGCATCCCTATACATGTTTCATTCTTCATTTTATAAATATTATATTCATTTTAATTCTTAAATTATACTCCAATTGGTATAAAAATTAATTCAGTTAAATCTAATAAAAATTAAAATTTTATTACTTATTTTCTTACATATGATTTGTAATAGGTATAATAAATGTTCGCTCAACTCAACTTTTGTTTATTTATTATTTTAAGTTACAAAATAATAAAAATAAAAATAAACCAATCATCTTTTGTCGATAAAATTAATTTTAGGAAAAGAAGAATTTTTTGAAATCTTGTTTTTAAATTAATGTTCAAGATATCAATTAACAAGTTTTGGACGAAAATAAAGTATTATTGGATTTTATTTATATATTATTTTTGAAATTTTTATAAAGACATTTAAAATGATACATAAAATTATTAAAGTTAAAAAATAAAACAATTTTATCCTGATGTTATAGCTACGTATAAGTCAGAATAAATAACAAAATTTTAATTCCTTCGTATTTAACAAAAAAAAATAAAAATTGATATTTAGATTAATTAGATTGTAATTTTAATATTTAGGGACTAAAATTGATGTAAAATTAGTATAAAAACTAAAAAATGAACGGAGAATAATAATATAGAGACTAAAATGAATTTAATATTTGTGTAAAAGATAAAAATGATTGGAAAATAATAATATAAAGATTAAAATAAATTTAATGTTTGCATGGAGATAAAAAGAAATAACGGATAATAATAAAAGAATCAAAATAGATCTAATATTTGCATAAATAGTTAAATGGATGAAGATATACTGCGTACACGGTTTGATGCTTTTAATCTCTATTTGTGATTATGCGACCTCTCCCCTTCTGTCAACGGAAGAGAAGTAAAGACCCTCGTGAGTTGCGACCACTTGATTTTATATTTCATTCACTTTTTTTTCACGTTTTGCTTTTCCTTCGATAGCTTAAGTATATATCATTACAATGGACCCCTACGAGAGGAGACGAAGGCACATTTATGGAAGCTCTTGGAATTTAAATTTTAGGGTGGAAATTTAATGGTACCCTTATCTACTAGGCATAACGTGCTATTTAATACTTTTTATTGCTTGTATTGAAAGAATGATGCTAGTGTTTGAACTCATGACTTTTCTCTTGCATCCTAGGACAAAACTATTAGGCTACATACTACTAATGCGGGCTTTTTAGTATTTAGTTAATAAATTTTGTTTTTAACTTAATTTGTTAGTAAAAAATGTGACATACAGATGGCAAAGAGCCACATCTTATTCAGTGATTATCAGATCCAATTTATTATTCAAAAGATTCATTTTGATCCATACATTAGATTAGGTATTGATACGTAAATCAATAAATATTGATGATTCGATTTAAATTATTTTTATTTTTTAAAAAAATTAAAATATTATTTAATGTATTACGTTATATATTTTATATTAATAAATTAAAAAAATAAAATAATATTATATATAGTAGAAAAACACTTTCTTACTTATATTTAGAAAATATTTTATTTATTTTAAATAAATTTGGATCAATTCACTCATCGATAAGATTTGACCCGATCCAAAAATTAATCCACTTAATTCATTTTGATTCAATCTAGAATAAATTATAGTAAATAATTATCTGTAGAATTTCTATTCGATAAATCTTTTTGTCATAACTAGTCTTCGATAATTATATTTAATAAATTTAAATATCACATGTAATATCACAATGTCTTGTATGAATTAGTGTGTGCTATCAATAAATTTTTGGGGCATAATATGGGCAAGTGGTCAATGAATCATAAATATGGGCTTAACTTACATCATGAGTTTAAATGCTAATAACGTGGTTATCTTGGCCCAATTGAATGGAAAACTTATATCCTTGCGTTGCACCATTTGTTTCTTCTTTGTCCAATGGCATCCTTGTCCAATCTTACCACTCAAAAAAGACGAATAGATTACTCAAGGTAGCATGTTTCTAAGGCAGAACGACATTCAGACGAAAATCGCTATACGGGAGCGTTTTTTGTCTTCTATTTTACCATTACACCCTCGATATTTTTTGTGATACATTCCAAATCTTTAATTAGATATTGGCCATTTTCTATCACCCATCTCTCAACAAAGTCTTCGCCGATGATAAATCATCACCCAAATGTTGACAACACTATAATATAACTGCAAATGCAATCTTTTGAGAGAATGTTCTGAATATATTAATTCAAAGTAAACAATCGGTTAATATCTAAGTCTTATAAGAAGATAAAAGAAAAAAGAAAAAATCCACATTTTACATCCCTTAAAAACATGGTAACTAATTAAAAAAATAATCAAATAAAAAACTATATTAACTAATACTTAATAAATAGGATTTATCAACAAATTAATGAATGAAGACGTAATTGACTAGAAATAATAAATCCTAACAATCTAACATTCCTTCCCTTAAACTGTATGCAAAAAGAAATCAGTTTATATTTAAAACTTCACACATTCCCAACTAGTTATGAAGTTTCAAGAACATCTCCAACTTGAGTGGCTTCCTCGTTATATAAACTACTTGTTTCTGAGTATTGCAATGACTTAGTTCCATAACTTCACTTTTCACCAAATCACAAAAAAAAAGGAAAATGGATGTCAATATACTTGCAAAATAGGATTTTTGCAGAGTTTTATAGTAAAACTATTATCACACAGAATTATAGTGCATTTATCCTACACATGACTAAACATCTCTAAATTCATCCTTAACCATACACATTGGTAGGCACACGAAATAGCAATAATGTACTCAGCTTTATTAGTGAAAAGAATAGCTATAGGTTGTTTCTTGGATGATCACGACACTGCTCCAGAATCAAGCAAGAATACATACCCCAAAGTACTCTTTTAATAATCTAAATCTCCAATATAATCACTATTTATGTAGATTATAAGTTCCTTACAACCTCACTTAATGTAAAAGATTCCAAAACCAATCATTCCTTTCAAGTATTTGAGTATTCTCTTTGCTACCAACCAATGTTGCTTTATAGGACTTGCCATAAACCTATTGAAAAGGCTCACTCCATACATCAAATTAGTTTTGGTTGTAGTGAGGTACGTAAGATTTCCAACCACATGTTTGAACAAAGTTGCATCGACTGTAGCTCTTTTCTCATATTTTGAAAATTTTAAATTAGAAACTATAGGATTCTTCATCAAATTGCCTTTGTTTATGCCAAATCTCTCTAAAACTTTACAAGCATACTTTCTTTGACATACATAAATTCCACTTGGATTTTATAGCACCTCAACCCTAAGAAAATACCTCATTCTTCCTAAGTTAGAAATGTCAAACTCTAACATCATCAACTTCTTAAGCTTATCACATATGCTTTTATCATTACCGGTAAATATTAATTATCAATATATAGACTAAAAATTAAGAGCTTACCTCCCTTCGTCGACTTTGTAAACAAGGTATGTTCATAATAGCAACTTTCGAAGCCTTCTATAACAAAGTAGGCCTTAATCTTGCTGTACCAAGCTTATGGAGCTTGTTTGAGGCAAACCTTTCTTAAATTATACACCTCGTGTTCTTCACCTCTATTCTCATATCCATCAGGTTTTTGCACAAAAACATCCTTATTAAGTTGACTTGTATGAATGCACTTTTCACGTCAAGCTGAAGGATATCTAAACTTTGCTGAGCTACTAGGAAAATTATCATTTGAATGGTATCTAGTCTTGCAACTGGAGCATAGACTTTAGTGTAATCAACCCTATATTGTTGTGCATACCTCTTGGCTATAAGCCTAGCTTTGCATTTATCTATCTCTACCATTTTTTTGAGTTTTTTTTTTAAAAACCCATTTAACTCGAATAGTCTTCACCCCACTTAGTAAAGTAGTCAACTTTCAAGCTTTGTTCCTTTCAATCGACTCAATATTTGCATCCATTGCATCTATTCATTTTTTTCTTTTGGCAGCCTCTTCGAAAGTGATTGGATCAGCCTTAACCTCAATCAATATCATCATAGTATTCTGATTCTCCTCTTCTAATAGACCCTTTTTAGTCTCATAATCTTGCATCAAGAATGGAGCTTTTCTTACCCTCCCTTTATCGAGACTGAATGAATTTTCCTCATGTGACTAGCTTTAAGGTGAACCAGTGCCATTATTGAGCTAGCTCTATTCGAATTAGCATTTCCTTTTCCATCTCCATTAACTTTTGTTCCAATTTCATTCGCATTTTCACCTCCATATTCTTTAACTTCACTAGCACCCCACTCCAAAGCATCCAGACTCATTTCTTCTTTAGTTCTACCCCAATTCCAACTCTCGTTCTCCTTAAAGACGACGTCTTTGCTAACAATTATCTTCTTAAAAATTGGATTAAAATATATGTAAGCCTTTGATTCATCGCTTACTCCCAACAAAACACACTTAAAGCTTTTATCATCTAGCTTGCTTCTCTTCTGATCTAGTACATGTACATGAGCTATGCACCCAAAAATCATAAAATAATCCACCATAGGCTTAACACCATTCCATTCTTCCTCTGGAGTTCTATCTTGTACTGCTATAATAGGACATCTTTTTAGAATATGCACACTTTATTTCATAGCTTCAAGCCAAAATGCGTTGGGAACTAGTTTCTCAAAGAGCATACAACACACCATATTTATCACAGTTCTATTCTTCTTCCCAATAACTCCATTTTTATTAGGGGTATAAGCTACAGTTAAATGCCTGCTTATGCCATTTACCTTACAAAACTCTCTAAATTCATTTGAGGTGAACTCACCACCCCTATCAGTCCTCTAACATCTAATATGAGCATTTATTTCTTTTTCAACACAAGCATTTTAACTTCTAAACATAGCAAATGCCTTTAATTTTCATGCATGAAGTAGATCCAAGTCTTCCGATTAAAATCATCAATAAAACTCAATAAATACCTCTTATTGTTGTTGGATGCAGGCTTTATTGGGCCACATATGTGCAAGAGATGTAGTTTGTGTGAAGGTATCCATAGGCTCTTCTTTGAAATAGAATTCACTTGTGTTTACCAATCATACAATTTATGCATAGCTTTGTTAGAGTCTTAAGGGATGACAACTCATTAACCATTTTCTTATATAGAAGTGTCTTCAAGACTTTAAAGCTCAAGTGATCAAATCTGCAATGCCATAGATGAGTCTCATTCTCTAAAATAGTTTGGAAGCATATAGGAACCTTAGGTAACATAGAAACTAGTAAAACAAATATCATGTTTGCACCTATTTTTGTTTGTGTGATTAGGCCCTTCCTAGGGAGATGAATTCTAGATTTTCCATTCTAAATTAAGATGGCCATACTCTTTTCTTGTAACTACCTTACGCTCACCAAGTTATTCTTAAGCTCAAGAATATATTAAACTTCTATGATTACTTGACTATAGCTATTACCTTGTAGACGAACATTTTTTATTCGCATAACTATCATTCTCAAATTGTTTTCTAACTTCACAATCTAACTAAAATTCTAACCCAAATCCAAGAACCACTCCTTGTTCTCACTTATATGATTACTAAATCCTAAATCAAGAAACCACACATCTTCCCTCTTGGCATGATTGAGTTCCACAAATGATATCAGCAAAAACTCTTTTTCTTCTTCTAGCTCGGTATAATTGGCTCCATTTTCCTAAATAAGGCACGTATATTGAAAGTACCCTACCTTATGACAATTGAAACATTCAACAATGGCTTTATTGAAAGGTTGTCTTCCTCTTCCTCTTTCTACTCTAGCTTCATGTGTAACCTTCAAAGCTTGTTCCTTCTCCACATGAATATTCATCCTTTGTTCATGAATAAGTAAGTTACTTTTCAGCTCGTCAATGGTCAATGTATCCAATTTTTTGGATTCTTTGATGGAACAAACCACATAGTCATATTTTGAAGTCATAGACCTCAAAATTTTCTTGTTGATGACGATTTCACTCATCATTTCACCATGAGTCTTCATTTTTTTTGGCTATAATGAGAGTAAAAGTAAAATATGTATCTATACCTTTTCCTTCCTTCATGTGGAAAATTTCAAAGTCCCTTTGAAGAGCTTGTAGTTGTGCCTACTTAACTCTAGTTAACCCTTGATATTTCAGCTTCATCAAATCCCAAATATGTTTTGCATTGTCCTTGTTTAGGATTGTCTCCATAATGTTACGATCAATTGCTTGAAAAGGGTAATTATTTACCTTCAAGTCTTTCATCCTTTAGTCCTCTATTGCCTTGCATTGTGCCACTGTAAACTCAGCCCCTTCTGATGCCACAGGCATCCCATTCTCTACAAGAATCAAGTATTCTTTTGATAGAATAAAATTCTCCATTAACATCAACTAATGGTCATAATGATATTTAAATTTGGTAATTGCATGTTGCACGAACCAAGCCCTTATGATCGAGCTATGATACCAAATATTCTTTGAATACCTTACTTTTTAGAAAATTGTTGTTTCTTTTAACACACTCACAACCAAGCCCTTATGATGGAGCTATAATACCAAATATTAAGAACACTATAATAGAAATACAAATACAATCTTTTGAGAGAATGATCTTATCATATTAATTCAAGATAAATAGTCTGTTAATATAAACACCTTACAAGAAGATAAAATCAAGTAGAAAACAACCCACGTTTTAAGTTGGTAACTAATTGAAAAGAAACAATCAAATCAAAAACTATATCAACTAGTCTATAATAAATATGGCTTATTAACAAACTAATGAATGAGCCTTAACAAACTATTAAATCCAAACAATCCAACAATTAACACCAACATCAACTTCCATGTCCATCCTTCCTCTAACCAAAAATCTAGATCTTTTAGTAATTTGGGAGTTCATTGTTTGAAAATTTTCACTACTAATATTGATAATTTCACCATCATTTCCATCAAGATTAGTCATCAATCTTGAACTAATATGCCACATTTTCTCATCAGTGTTGATATCGCTTGGGTTTGGAAAAGGTTTTAAAAAATTGAGATCTACTAACAATTTTGGACATTAGACTTCATTCGATGTAATCCAATGCACCCCTTTTAGGTATTTTAGCTTTACGATTTTTTCTTTATTGTGTTTTTTATAAATTTTATTTGCAAATTTTTAATTTTTCTTCTTCTTAATGTTTTGGCGATGAAACAAAAAAATAGAGTTATATAGAGAGAAAATGGAGAGTCACGGTGGTTAGAAGTAGAGTTATTGTCTTCAAAAAAACAACTTGCTAAAAATATTGATGTAATGTGCTAATGTTAAATGTTTTGATGCTACGCTGGTTATTCATGATTGAAAAGTAAACTTTGACAAATTTCTCCGGTACATATTTTATTTTTTATGTTATAATTATCATATAGTATATTATATCAATTTTTTTATGTAACATGTTATATTTATCATAATTTTGACTATCCATTAAATGCAACATATCATATGTAATATATTACATTCATATATATTTTTATATATAATATGTTACATTTGTTTCTATCTTTATATATAACATATTTTATCTATTTATATTATTGTATCTACTATTTTACATGCATCTCCAATGATATCGCAAATGTTGATTGTCGTAGAACCAATGAAATCAACGAAGTTTCAGTGAAGTCACCGTAGAGATCTATTGATGTTGCCAATAAAATTCTAAAAAGAGAAGAATTTTTTGATTTTTTTATTAAATAATTTAGTATAAATTATAAGTTTCGTGATGAATTATTACTAGTTAAAGAAAATTGATTAATTTATTAAACATAAAATTATTTAATAAAAAATTAAAGAAATACTAGAAGAATTTTTATTCGTTGAAACCATTTTAGATGTGAAAAATGTGAATTGTGATTTAAAACGTAAAATTTTCACTAATGACAATAAAATCTCGCCAACTCTACTATAAAAAGTTTGGCGATATAACGAAAAAAAAAAGTTTTCAAGAAATTATAAGTTTTTGTGTTATATAAGCAAAGTTTGACTTGTTTCTTTTGTTAGAGTCTCAATTCAATCCAGAAACGTTCATAAAATCATATGAACTCATAATTTAAATGCAGCGGAAACAAAATTGGATTGAAAACATACCTCCTGCCATTGATCAATTTTCAGCACTTACACGGGAATTCCAATGGATTTTCTTTTGATGCTTTCACTGGTTTCTCACACTTATTCTCTGCGTATTGATGGTGTAATCTGAATTGTTATGCAGTTAATAGTGAGAGGACCCGAGACTTTATTAAGGTTCTTCCATCAAGAACCTTGTTCGGTTTCGGAACCGACGTACGGTTCCGACGAAACCGAATCGTCACCACGGTTCACTAACGTTGCACCACTTTGATTTACATTCTCCCACTTGGTGCAAACGTTAAGCGAAATTCTCTTGAGTAACAAAACACATGAATCATAGCGATAGGTCCTCTAAGAGCGAGTATTATCTTCCATGTATTACAATGTATTTAGTTTCTCAAGTACTATACTTTATGTGGTAACTAAACTTAATGAATAAATCCTATATTTATTCTTGGTCCAATAAAAGATATATATTTTCTCAAATAAATTAAGGTGCACATGAATATGAGAAAATATCACAATATATAAGAGTTTCATTAATAAATTGTATATATACATTTACAAAGTGGAACCAATTCCCATTTTCTCTACATGATCCTTGAATTTCATTGGTGGCATGCCTTTAGTCAAAGGATCGGGAATCATCAACTCAGTGCTTACGTGCTCAATGACCACTTTCTTTTCCTTAACACGTTCTCTTATGGCCAAGTACTTAATGTCGATGTGCTTACTACGACTACCACTTTTGTTGTTCTTAGCCATAAATACAGCAGCTGAGTTGTCACAGTATAATCTTAATGGCCTAGAAATAGAGTCAACTACTCTAAGCCCGGAAATGAAACTCTTTAACCATACACCATGCGATGTGGCCTCAAAACATGATACGAACTCGGCCTCCATGGTGGAAGTAGCAGTCAAGGACTGTTTCGCACTCCTCCAAGACACAGCTCCACCGGCAAGCATGAAAATGTAACCAGATGTTGATTTTCGTGAATCAATACAGCCAACAAAGTCCGTGACGGAGTAGCCAATTACTTCCAATTCATCGGTTCGTCTATACATGAGCATATAATCCTTGGTTCCTTGTAGGTACCTCATCACTTTCTTTGCAGCTTTCCAATGGTCAACACCTGGATTACTCTGATATCTCCCTAGCATCCCAACAACAAATGCAATGTCAGGTCTGGTGCAGACCTGAGCATACATCAGGCTTCCAACAACTGAAGCATATGGAATGGTTTTCATTTGTTCTCTTTCAAAATCATTCTTTGGGCATTGGTCCAAATTGAACTTATCACCCTTCACAATGGGAGCAACACTTGGTGAACAATCCTTCATGAAATCTCTCTAAAACTTTGTTGATATAGGTTTCTTGAGATAAACCCAAGACACCTCGAAGTCTATCTCTATGGATCTTAATGCCAATGACATAAGATGCCTCACCCATATCCTTCATATCAAAATTTTTAGAGAGGAATTGTTTTACCTCGTGTAGCAAACCCCTATCATTGGCTGCAAGCAAAATATCATCCACATATAGCACCAAAAACAAATCTTACTCCCACTAACTTTCTGGTATATACATTGATCCATAACGTTCTCTTCAAAACCAAATGAAGTGATGACGTTATGGAATTTCAAATACCATTGACGGGAAGCTTGCTTTAATCCATATATGGATTTATTAAGCTTACAAACCAAATGCTCACCATCACTAGAGAAGAATCTTTCAGGTTGTTTCATATAAACCTCTTCCTCTAAGTTACCATTAAGGAAAGTCATTTTCACATCCATTTGTTGCAAATCCAAATCAAAATGGGCAACCAATGCCATGACCACACGAAGTGAATCTTTCTTAGATACAGGAGAAAATGTCTCCGTGTAGTCGATTCCTTCCTTTGGCAACGAGTCTTGCCTTATGTCTCTCAATGTTGCCTTTTGAGTCTTTCTTTGTTTTGAAGACCCATTTACATCCAATGGCTTTCACACCATCAGGCAACTTGACGAGATCCCAGACTCGGTTAGACGCCATAGAATCCATCTCTTCTTTCATGGCATTGTACCATAAGTTCGAAACCTCAGAACTCATGGCCTGTGAAAACGTCTCAGGATCATTTTCGGCTCCAACATTATAGTCACATTCTTGTAGATACACAACATAATCATTAGGAATCGCTGATTTCCTTACTCTAGTAGATCTTCTTAATGTTGCATCAACATTCTCCTGAGGAGCAAGATCATGTTGTTCAACTGGTTGTTCAACAGTTGTAGGCATCTGTTGAACTTCAACATCTACTGGATCAGGATCAACAGCTTGTGGTACTTCTAAGACTGGTTCTTCAACATGCATTTGTACTCGAGGCATGTTGTTAACAATAACGATCAGTCCATTACTTGAAGTGGCATATTGAGCATCTGAATGATCTTTCTCAGAACCAATGCTCTGGGATCGATCGCTCCCACTAATCAAGTAATTCTCAAGAAATTTTGCATTTCTTGATTCCACAAACCTAGTGTTGTGAGATGGACAGTAAAATCTATAACCTTTAGACCGTTCGGCATATCCAATGAAATACCCACTAATGGTCCTTGGGTCCAGCTTTTTCTCTTGTGGATTATAAATCCTGACTTCAGACGGGCATCCCCAAACGCCAAGATATGTTGCAAAGTCGGTTTCCAAGCATTCCATAATTCAAATGGTGTGTTTGAGACAGCCTTGGTTGGAACTCGGTTTAATATATACACAGCTGTCTTTAAAGCTTCAATCCACAAGGATTTAGGAAGATTGGAGTTGCTAAGCATACTCCGCACCATGTCCAAAAGTGTTCGGTTTCTTCTTCTTTCGCTATACCATTACAGTCTGGTGAACCAGGCATAGTATATTGGGCAACTATCCCATGTTCTTGAAGAAACTTAGCAAACGGACCAGGCGCTTGTCCATTCTCAGTGTATCTACCATAATATTCACCACCTCTATCTGATCTCACAATCTTTATTTGCTTTCCACATTGTTTCTCTACTTCAACCTTAAAGCTTTTGAAGGCATCCAATGCTTCGCTCTTATTATGAAGCATATAGAGATACATATATCGAGAAAAATCATCAATAAAGGTGATAAAATATTTCTGACCTTGAATGTCCATGTCTGGACAACATATATCCGTATGTATGATTTCTAATATGTTTGAACTCCTATTGGCACCTTTCTTTGACTTGTTAGTCTGCTTTCCCTTAATGCAGTCCACACATGTCTCAAAATCAGTAAAATCTAGAGTACTAAGTACCCCATCTTTCACTAATCTTTTAATTCTTTCTATGGAGATATGTCCTAATCTCCTATGCCATAACGTAGAAGAGTCATCGTCAATAATACACCTTTTAGTGCCAGCTTGAACATGCATAGCGTTATGAGTGGCATTATTTCGTAAATTAATGCAGTAAAGACCATCAGACAAAATACCATTCCCAACACAATCAGATTTATTAAATAAATTGAAAGATGTTTCTGAAAAGTGAAAGGAATAACCATAAGGTACAAGTCTTGAAATTGAAATCAAGTTTCTAGAGAAACTTGGAACATAAAAGGTCTTTTCTAATTTTAAAATAAAACCACTACTTAAAATCAAACTACATGTCCCTACAGCCTCCACATGTGAGCCCATCTTGTTACAGATAAGATGTATTGCTTCACTTCCCACTGCTTCCTTAGATTTTGCATACCCTGTAAGAGTTTGCAACATGGATTGTAGATCCGAGAATCAATCCACCAGGTGTTAATATTAACATTAACCATATTAGATTCATAACAAACAAACGAGGTTGGATTACCTTTATTCTCAAGCCATTTACGGAATCTCGATACAATCCTTCTTCACGTGTCCCTTCTTTTTACAAAAGAAACACTTGGATTCTTTCTTAATATCACTTGAGGTGGAATTATCCCTTTTCCTTTATGCTTGTATTGAGATTTTCCTTTAAGCACGTTGTAGCCAACATTGCACTTTCACCAAATTCCATAACAAGCCTCCCTTCCTCTTGAACACACATGGTCATTAGTTCATTGATTGACCATTTATCTTTATGTGTATTGTACGAGATTTTGAATGGCCCATACTGATGTGGGAGAGTGTTAAGAATATAGTGCACCAGGAAGGATTCCGACATTTCAACCTCGAGATGCTTAAGTTGAGCCGCAATGTCCCTCATTTGCATAATGTGCTCGCGCACACCTTTCACTTGGTGAGTCTTACGAAGAGAACTTCATAATAAGGGTGCTTGCTAAAGCCTTATCCGAAGTGACGAATTGATCATCAATGGCTTTTAGCAAGTCTTGAACATTGGTATCTTTGATCAACGGAACCACGAATACCAGCAGAGATTTTAGTCTTAATGAACATCATACTAAGGCGATTAGATCGTTCCCATTGTTCATAAAGCATGATATTCTCTGGAGTACTGGTTTGAGTAATTTTAGGTGGTTCGTCTTTCCTAATAGCATAATCAATATCCATCCACCCTAATTGAAGGAGAATTCTTTCCTTCCATATTTTATAGTTATCCCCTTTCAGATCGGGAATATCACAGCGGATATCAGAAAAATTTACAGGTTGAGAAGCTGCAATTAAAGATTATATGCTTATTAAAATTTGAGGCCTAAACTATAGTCATTCTTTACCAATGTAAATCATGAATAATATGAATCTAGTGACATAAAACTTGCCTGTGGGCTAAAGTTTTAATTCAATTAAATTCATCCTAATTTTATAATAAAACTATCAAATTATGTTCTTTTTCCTAATTCCTGTGGGTAAATTAGAAAATATAATTTGATATTATATCCTAATTAATCACACAAAAATATAATAAAAATTCCTGTGGGATAAGATTTATTATATCACATATGATTAATTATAATTAATATTTATTTTCTAAACGTGATCCTAAATAAACTTTATTATAGTTTTAATTAAATTAAAGATGTTGTGGCTACTCCCTAATTAATCAAACTATATGAATCACTTAAATATTAATTAAATTCTTATGCTCAATTATTGCATAAAACCATAAGCAATATTAATTTAATATCAAATGTGCAAATATTATTTATCTTAAATTGCATATATGACAATAAATTATACAAGCAAAATTAAATAATATAAGCACTAATTAAATCTATAAGAGCTATTAAAAAAATTAATTTAATTATACATAAATTATTTAACTAAATTTTATATGTATAATTAATTGCAAAATTTATACATATAAATATACAAAACAAATAATTTAAGCATAATGTATTTAAATAAAATTTTAATGTGTCCAAAAATTATTTAAATAAATATAACATGTATAATAAATATTATACATATGATAAACATAAATTAAAATTATATTCGGAATTTATTTGTATTTTTTTTTTTTTTTATTTAAAAATCAAACTCGGAATATATATAAATATAAGTTTGATACAAAATAAGCGAAATATATGTTGCAGCCCACTGGATGAGACTAATCAAAATTACACGTAGGATCCGTGTTCGAGTCCCCCAGACAGCATTTGTTTTGATTTTTTTTTTTTTTTTTTTAAATAAAACTTCATCTTCAACCTCTAGCCGGGTCGATCCGACCCGTTTTTACACTAACGGATACCCGGCCGTATCTTTCTATTCCGGCGACGGAATCCAACGTTCTTTTTATCAAAATTCTCAGAATTCAATTTCCAAGTGATTCATGATCTTAATTTTAAGTAAAAACTTTATTTTAAACAAAATGTTAATTAATGAAGAAAATAAATACCCACGGCAAATTGAATTTATTTTCTTCATTGTTTTTCTAGTTTAATTTTACAGAATCATTCAAAAATCAATATTGAAACACTTTATAATTTCCATATGCATCAAAAACAATCGATATAAAAAACCCAAAATTTCAGTTCTCGTGAAGCATAGCAAAACAGAGTTGTTTTCAAATGGCTCTGATACCAAATGTTAGAGTCTCAATTCAATCCAGAAACGTTCATAAAATCATATGAACTCATAATTTAAATGCAGCGGAAACAAAATTGGATTGAAAACATACCTCCTGCCATTGATCAATTTTCAGCACTTACACGGGAATTCCAATGGATTTTCTTTTGATGCTTTCACTGGTTTCTCACACTTATTCTCTGCGTATTGATGGTGTAATCTGAATTGTTATGCAGTTAATAGTGAGAGGACCCGAGACTTTATTAAGGTTCTTCCATCAAGAACCTTGTTCGGTTCGAATCGACGACGGCCCGACGAAACCGAATCGTCACCACGGTTCACTAACGTTGCACCACTTTGATTTACATTCTCCCACTTGGTGCAAACGTTAATCGAAATTCTCTTGAGTAACAAAACACATGAATCATAGCGATAGGTCCTCTAAGAGCGAGTATTATCTTCCATGTATTACAATGTATTTAGTTTCTGAAGTACTATACTTTATGTGGTAACTAAACTTAATGAATAAATCCTATATTTATTCTTGGTCCAATAAAAGATATATATTTTCTCAAATAAATTAAGGTGCACATGAATATGAGAAAATATCACAATATATAAGAGTTTCATTAATAAATTGTATATATACATTTACAAAGTGGAACCAATTCCCATTTTCTCTACATGATCCTTGAATTTCATTGGTGGCATGCCTTTAGTCAAAGGATCAGCAATCATCAACTCAGTGCTTACGTGCTCAATGACCACTTTCTTTTCCTTAACACGTTCTCTTATGGCCAAGTATTTAATGTCGATGTGCTTACTACGACTACCACTTTTGTTGTTCTTAGCCATAAATACAGCAGCTGAGTTGTCACAGTATAATCTTAATGGCCTAGAAATAGAGTCAACTACTCTAAGCCCGGAAATGAAACTCTTTAACCATACACCATGCGATGTGGCCTCAAAACATGATACGAACTCGGCCTCCATGGTGGAAGTAGCAGTCAAGGACTGTTTCGCACTCCTCCAAGACACAGCTCCACCGGCAAGCATGAAAATGTAACCAGATGTTGATTTTCGTGAATCAATACAGCCAGCAAAGTCGCATCGGAGTAGCCAACTACTTTCAGTTCATCAGTTCGTCTATACATGAGCATATAATCCTTGGTTCCTTGTAGGTACCTCATCACTTTCTTTGCAGCTTTCCAATGGTCAACGCCTGGATTACTCTGATATCTCCCTAGCATCCCAACAACAAATGCAATGTCAGGTCTGGTGCACACCTGAGCATACATCAGGCTTCCAACAGTTGAAGCATATGGAATGGTTTTCATTTGTTCTCTTTCAAAATCATTCTTTGGGCATTGGTCCAAATTGAACTTATCACTCTTCACAATGGGAGCAACACTTGGTGAACAATCCTTCATCCGAAATCTCTAAAACTTTGTTGATATAGGTTTCCTGAGATAAACCCAAGACACCTCGAAGTCTATCTCTATGGATCTTAATGCCAATGACATAAGATGCCTCACCCATATCCTTCATATCAAAATTTTTAGAGAGGAATTGTTTTACCTCATGTAGCAAACCCCTATCATTGGCTGCAAGCAAAATATCATCCACATATAGCACCAAGAAACAAATCTTACTCCCACTAACTTTCTGGTATATACATTGATCCATAACGTTCTCTTCAAAACCAAATGAAGTGATGACGTTATGGAATTTCAAATACCATTGACGGGAAGCTTGCTTTAATCCATATATGGATTTATTAAGCTTACAAACCAAATGCTCACCATCACTAGAGAAGAATCCTTCAAGTTGTTTCATATAAACCTCTTCCTCTAGGTTACCATTAAGGAAAGTCGTTTTCACATCCATTTGTTGCAAATCCAAATCAAAATGGGCAACCAATGCCATGACCACACGAAGTGAATCTTTCTTAGATACAGGAGAAAATGTCTCCGTGTAGTCGATTCCTTCCTTTTGAGTGAATCCTTTGGCAACGAGTCTTGCCTTATGTCTCTCAATGTTGCCTTTTGAGTCTTTCTTTGTTTTGAAGACCCATTTACATCCAATGGCTTTCACACCATCAGGCAACTTGACGAGATCCCAGACTCGGTTAGACACCATAGAATCCATCTCTTCTTTCATGGCATTGTACCATAAGTTCGAAACCTCAGAACTCATGGCCTGTGAAAATGTCTCAGGATCATTTTCGGCTCCAACATTATAGTCACATTCTTGTAGATACACAACATAATCATTAGGAATCGCTGATTTCCTTACTCTAGTAGATCTTCTTAATGTTGCATCAACATTCTCCTGAGGAGCAAGATCATGTTGTTCAACTGGTTGTTCAACAGTTGTAGGCATCTGTTGAACTTCAACATCTACTGGATCAGGATCAACAGCTTGTGGTACTTCTAAGACTGGTTCTTCAACATGCATTTGTACTCGAGGCATGTTGTTAACAATAACGATCAGTCCATTACTTGAAGTGGCATATTGAGCATCTGAATGATCTTTCTCAGAACCAATGCTCTGGGATCGATCGCTCCCACTAATCAAGTAATTCTCAAGAAATTTTGCATTTCTTGATTCCACAAACCTAGTGTTGTGAGATGGACAGTAAAATCTATAACCTTTAGACCGTTCGGCATATCCAATGAAATACCCACTAATGGTCCTTAGGTCCAACTTTTTCTCTTGTGGATTATAAATCCTCACTTCAGACGGGCATCCCCAAACGCGCATATGTTGCAAACTCGGTTTCCAACCTTTCCATAATTCAAATGGTGTCTTTGAGACAGCCTTGGTTGGAACTCGGTTTAATATATACACAAATTGCCTTTAAAGCTTCAATCCACAAGGATTTAGGAAGATTGGAGTTGCTAAGCATACTCCGCACCATGTCCAAAAGTGTTCGGTTTCTTCTTTCGCTATACCATTACGTCCGGTGAACCAGGCATAGTGTATCGGGCAACTATCCCACGTTCTTGAAGAAACTTAGCAAACGGACCAGTGCGTCATTCCATTCTCGGTGTATCTACCATAATATTCACCACCTCTATCCGATCTCACAATCTTTATTTGCTTTCCACATTGTTTCTCTACTTCAACCTTAAAGTTTTTGAAGGCATCCAATGCTTCGCTCTTATTATGAAGCATATAGAGATACATATATCGAGGAAAATCATCAATAAAGGTGATAAAATATTTCGACCTTGAATGTCCATGCCTGGACAACATATATCCGTATGTATGATTTCTAATATGTTTGAACTCCTATTGGCACCTTTCTTTGACTTGTTAGTCCGCTTTCCCTTAATGCGGTCCACACATGTCTCAAAATCAGTAAAATCTAGAGTACTAAGTACCCCATCTTTCACTAATCTTTTAATTCTTTCTATGGAGATATGTCCTAATCTCCTATGCCATAACGTAGAAGAGTCATCGTCAATAATACACCTTTTAGTGCCAGCTTGAACATGCGTAAGCGTTATGAGTGGCATTATTTCGTAAATTAATGCAGTAAAGACCATCAGACAAAATACCATTCCCAACACAATCAGATTTATTAAATAAATTGAAAGATGTTTCTGAAAAGTGAAAGGAATAACCATAAGGTACAAGTCTTGAAATTGAAATCAAGTTTCTAGAGAAACTTGGAACATAAAAGGTCTTTTCTAATTTTAAAATAAAACCACTACTTAAAATCAAACTACATGTCCCTACAGCCTCCACATGTGAGCCCATCTTGTTACTGGATAAGATGTATTGCTCACTTCCCACTGGCTTCCTTAGATTTTGCATACCCTGTAAGGAGTTTGCAACATGGATTGTAGATCCAGAATCAATCCACCAGGTGTTAATATTAACATTAACCATATTAGATTCATAACAAACAAACGAGGTTGGATTACCTTTATTCTCAAGCCATTTCTGGAATCTGATACAATCCTTCTTCATGTGTCCCTTCTTTTTACAAAAGAAACACTTGGATTCTTTCTTAATATCAGCTTGAGGTGGAATTATCCCTTTTCCTTTATGCTTGTATTGAGATTTTCCTTTCTGGTACGTTGTAGCCAACATTGCACTTTCACCAAATTCCATAACAAGCCTCCCTTCCTCTTGAACACACATGGTCATTAGTTCATTGATTGACCATTTATCTTTATGTGTATTGTACGAGATTTTGAATGGGACCGAATGATGTGGGAGAGTGTTAAGAATATAGTGCACCAGAAAGGATTCTGACATTTCAACCTCGAGATGCTTAAGTTGAGCCGCAATGTCCCTCATTTGCATAATGTGCTCGCGCACACCTTTCACACTGGTGAGTCTTAAAGAAGAGAACTTCATAATAAGGGTGCTTGCTAAAGCCTTATCTGAAGTGACGAATTGATCATCAATGGCCTTTAGCAAGTCTTGAACATTGGTATGCTGATCAACGGAACCACGAATACCAGTAGAGATTTTAGTCTTAATAAACATCATACTAAGACGATTAGATCGTTCCCATTGTTCATAAAGCATGATATTCTCTGGAGTACTGGTTTGAGTAATTTTAGGTGGTTCGTTTTTCCTAATAGCATAATCAATATCCATCCACCCTAATTGAAGGAGAATTCTTTCCTTCCATATTTTATAGTTATCCCCTTTCAGATCGGGAATATCACAGCGGATATCAGAGAAATTTACAGGTTGAGAAGCTGCAATTAAAGATTATATGCTTATTAAAATTTGAGGCCTAAACTATAGTCATTCTTTACCAATGTAAATCATGAATAATATGAATCTAGTGACATAAAACTTACCTGTGGGCTAAAGTTTTAATTCAATTAAATTCATCCTAACTTTACGATAAAACTATCAAATTATGTTCCTTTTCCTAATCCCTGTGGGTAAATTAGAAAATATAATTTGATATTATATCCTAATTAATCACACAAAAAATATAATAAAAATTCATGTGGGATAATATCTATTATATCACATATGATTAATTACAATTAATATTTATTTTCTAAATGTGATCCTAAATAAACTTTATTATAGTTTTAATTAATTAAAGATGCTGTGGCTACTCCCTAATTAATTAAACTATATGAATCACTTAAATATTAATTAAATCCTTATACTCAATTATTGCATAAAACCATAAGCAATATTAATTTAATTTCAAATGTGCAAATATTATTTATCTTAAATTGCATATATGACAATAAATTATACAAGCAAAATTAAATAATATAAGCACTAATTAAATCTATAAGAGCTATTAAAAAAATTAATTTAATTATACATAAATTATTTAACTAAATTTTATATGTATAATTAATTGCAAAATTTATACATATAAATATACAAAACAAATAATTTAAGCATAATGTATTTAAATAAAATTTTAATGTGTCCAAAAATTATTTAAATAAATATAACATGTATAATAAATATTATACATATGATAAACATAAATTAAAATTATATTCGGAATTTATTTGTATTTTTTTTTTTTTTTTATTTAAAAATCAAACTCGGAATATATATAAATATAAGTTTGATACAAAATAAGCGAAATATATGTTGCAGCCCACTGGATGAGACTAATCAAAATTACACGTAGGATCCGTGTTCGAGTCCCCCAGACAGCATTTGTTTTGATTTTTTTTTTTTTTTAAATAAAACTTCATCTTCAACCTCTAGGTCGATCCTAATTCGCTTTTACACTAACGGATAGTCGCCCGTCTCTTTCTATTCCCGCGACGGAATGCAACGTTCTTTTTATCAAAATTCTCAGAATTCAATTTCCAAGTGATTCATGATCTTAATTTTAAGTAAAAACTTTATTTTAAACAAAATGTTAATTAATGAAGAAAATAAATACCCACAAGAAATTGAATTTATTTTCTTCATTGTTTTTCTAGTTTAATTTTACGTAATCATTCAAAAATCAATATTGAAACACTTTATAATTTCCATATGCATCAAAAACAATCGATATAAAAACCCAAAATTTCGGTTCGTGGAAGCATAGCAAAACAGAGTTGTTTTCAAATGGCTCTGATACCAAATGTTAGAGTCTCAATTCAATCCAGAAACGTTCATAAAACCATATGAACTCATAATTTAAATGCAGCGGAAACAAAATTGGATTGAAAACATACCTCCTGCCATTGATCAATTTTCAGCACTTACACGGGAATTCCAATGGATTTTCTTTTGATGCTTTCACTGGTTTCTCACACTTATTCTCTGCGTATTGATGGTGTAATCTGAATTGTTATGCAGTTAATAGTGAGAGGACCCGAGACTTTATTAAGGTTCTTCCATCAAGAACCTTGTTCGGTTTCGGAACCGACATACGGTTCCGACGAAACCGAATCGTCACCACGGTTCACTAACGTTGCACCACTTTGATTTACATTTGTTACATTTGTTCGGTTTCTATTTTTATATATAATATGTTACATTTGTTTCTATCTTTATATATAACATATTTTATCTATTTATATTATTGTATCTACTATTTTACATGCATCTCCAATGATATCGCAAATGTTGATTGTCGTAGAACCAATGAAATCAACGAAGTTTCAGTGAAGTCACCGTAGAGATCTATTGATGTTGCCAATAGTGACCCAGAAATGTGGTAGAACGATTTATCTCATTTTATTAAAGTTTTAAAAGGAGGAGAATCTTTTGATTTTTTTATTAAATAATTTGGTATAAATTATAAATTTCATGATGAATTATTACTAGTTAAAGAAAATTGATTAATTTATTAAACATAAAATTATTTAATAAAAAATTAAAGAAAGACTAGAAGGATTTTTATTAGTTGAAACCATTTTAGATGTGAAAAATGTGAATTGTGATTTAAAACGTAAAATTTTCACTAATGAATAAAATCTCACCAACTCTACTATAAAAAGTTTGGCGATATAACGAAAAAAAAAAAGTTTTCAAGAAATTATAAGTTTTTGTGTTATATAAGCAAAGTTTGACTTGTTTCTTTCTTCCCTGAAATAGATTTTCACGAATTTTGAGAAGTTTATTTTATATAATTATGAAATTTCACTACAACTAGGTATATATGTTTGGATAGGCCGAGCAAGTTCAAAATTTTGGGTTTTGTCGTGCTATGGCTAGACTATAGCTAATATTATTTTCAGTAGGACTGGGCGAGTTTTTATAATTAAATAAAAGTTTAAAACTATTTTAAAATTATTTGGGTTGTTTTGACCTAACTATTTCAAGCTTGATGAAACTTTTAATTAATTTAATGTTTCAAATGAAATCATAGAAATATAACTGTTTTAAAAAATAAATATTAATATAATTTTCTCTAATATATTATTTAAAATATTAATATCAATTTTTATTTTTTAAGTATTTTGTAAGGAGTACAAGAATTGAGGAAGTAGTCCAACTCACCCAAAAGCAACTATCTGAGATGGAATATATATGATTTCTGACTAATGCTATGTTCTTCTAGCAAGGCAGTGTAACATTATTTATTTTGGGTTGATTGTTGTTTTTTGTGGCTGTGTAATGGCCATTCTCTTCTATCACCTGGAGTTATTATGTAAAACTATTATGTTTTAATAATTATTATCAGTAAAACGTTTTTAGTTATAAAGAAGGGGGTAATGGTAAATTCATAATACCTAGTACCAACACGGCTAACATTCCAGAATTCAACATGGCTAACATTCCCGAGTTCAACACATTGGGCCCGGTCATGGTTTGGCCCACTCACACGGAGATGCCTCAGAGCTAACCATTTGTCTAAGAGGTTCACATCTGGTGGCCTTAGATATGTTTGACATTGACCCACATGATTTTAAGTTTTGAATCATATACCTCGTTATCTAGACATTGATCCTTTACATTTGACATAATCACAACTATTGGTAGATTTAGGTTTTGTATCTAGGTAGGACACCGTATATACAATAAAAAAACAGTATTATATACCTCTTGGTTTATTAATTATTTTTAAGTATAAAAAGATATTATATGTATTTTATTTTAATGAAAATACGTGTAAAGTATTAAATTTTTAGTAAGTTATTAAATGATAAAACTTTAAAATTTTAAATAAATTAAAACACAATTATATATTATACATATAATTTGTGTATAGCTTTATAAATATTACACTAAAAATTTTATTTGATAAGAATTAAAAAGAAATAAACGTGTCTCTCCTCACTTATTTATAGATACATCTCTGCTGCCAACTGGATGCCCTGATGAGTTGAAACCTCTGATTCCTGAGGAGTTATTAAGAAAGGCCTTTTGGATTATTGGACAATATCTCAACAGGAAACAAAGGAATATTGGAGGTTGAGTTAGGTGATTGTTAGTAACGTCTATAAACTATTGATTTCTTCGTTAATATCTAATATTTATTTAATAATTATTCTAGGAATGTATGTTAACTGAGTTTGTGATGCTACAATATTAAACTTGTGTTTTTTTTTTAATTACAGTAATCTATACTTTGCAAGGGTTATAAAGCCTAATTTAATTATTTAAAGAATTTTTAATTACAAAATATTATTTCTATAAAAAAGAGCATCACGTATAGAATTCTCATTTTTTTTATAATTTCAAATTAAACCATTTATAATTTGATTTAAAAAAAATTAATTTTCATTTATCTTGGTTGAGTGGATTAATAACTCAAATTTAGCATCATTGTAAGGTTCAAGGTGAAAGAGAAATGTTAATTTTCAATCCCCATTGGAAGGTACCATTAAGAGGTGTGAAAGAAATTGTACGTTGACATTTGACTAATGACTAGTTTCAATCCAAAGTTGAATTTGCAACTTTCCGAAACAAAACAAAATTTGCAAATAATTTTGGCAGCAAACAGAATAAACGCTGGCTTCAAGATGACGAGCCGCCTTACAAAAAAGTAAAACATTATTTTTTTTTATATCACAAGTTTGAGATAATTTCCATATCTCAAACTTGAGATGAGAGAATAAACGTTGGTTTGTTTGTATTCCAAAAATTTGCATATAAATATAATAATCTCGTATCATAAAATGTTTGTCGATGATAACTTGCCACATCTTCAATTAGCATGATTAAACTTTAGATTGTTTAACATTAATCTAAATAAAATTGGTGGTCAAGGTCAAATATGAAGGTATAGCTTCAACATCACCCATTGTCGACATACCGACGTTTCTACTCATTTCCACTAGAAATATAACTCAATTAAGAAACGTATTCATTAAAAGAAGGAAGGAAGAAAGAAAGAAAGAAAGGTATATTCAAACCCCCAATGAAAAAAGAATAAAGAAAAAAAGAATAAAGAAAGGTATAAACCAAATGGCCAATGGATGACTAAAGTAGTTGACAATAATACTGACGTGGGCATGTTGTCAGTTTTCCCGTGAACTCTAAACCCTTCCCAATCCCAATCCCAATCCCAATCCCCTCACTATTTTCAGCTGAAACTTTTTTTTTTCTTTTTCTTTGAATCATACATTGCTTTGCTTCTAATATGTTCTTTCTCATCTTTGCTTTGAATCCTTGTCAATTAGGAAATCAATTCAATAATGGTTCCATAATTAAAAACAAAAGCGTATCATTTCAAAGTTCATTGAGTGATAAAACCAAAAAAATATATATTATAAATAATAAAAACATTAAGAAACAAGGAATTTCAAGCAAAACATTTCATAAATGTAGATCGGAAGTTCGGAATCCAAAATGGCTATCAATACAGTCCCACGTACATAACAATGAAATGGATAACAAAACTGGTTCCAATAAACTGGAAAACCCAACAATAGAAATTTAACAATTCAATAAGCATTACGCAGTTAATGAAGATAACCAAGAAACAAATTAAGAATAGTGTTATTTTTTTCTTTTCAAAAGATCAATCATTCTCCTTCAAGTATATCTGTACACAGCTATGAAAATAATGTGGTACAAAATGTATGAAACTATGAAATAATCATCTTAATAAGTAACCGGAATCCTCGATCAACGTGGACAATGAAGAAGAAAAGGAAGATGAAGTAGAAGATAATGAATCATAATCAAGTGGAACATCCTTATCCCTATTTTGATGGTAGAGATCGTACGGCTGCCAAAGACTATCAACAGGACAAGGCTTTCTAGCGTCAAGTCTCACCCATGGTTTGCCTTTCCCACTCCAATGTAACAAATTGACAGGACCTGGATGCAGAGACCTACAACTTCCTCTCACATTATCACCACCCAATCCATGTTGGTTCCAACTATGATCAATGGCTTCAATATTCCCAGCAAACACCAACAAAAATGGAGGAAGAGAACCCAATTCGTAAATTCTTCTCTCTCTTTGTATTTGCATCCAATTTTCAATCTTTAATCTGTAATTCCCTGCTCTCCACCTAACCAAGTCCATGACCATTACTCCTGTGTTGAAATAACATGGCTTTCTTGAACCAAATACCCGAATCAAAAGTGGGTCGGACCAGAATCCATCAGTAAAGTACTTGGTGAAATTTGCGTGACAGTACTCTGGAGCTCCGATTACTCTTGAGCCAGATAGCGTAATGCTCCAAAGCTTGTGAATATCGTCAACAACCACCACGTCTGAGTCCAGGTATATGACTCTGTTTACACAGGGATCGATAATGTCAGCAATGTAGTTTCTTGCGTAATTTAATGGATTTTCAAGAGCTATACGAATTGATGAAGATATGAGATTGATAACTCTGTCTTCCCTAAAAATGTAGATTTTGAAACTTAGTGAAGGGAAAGTGGATCGGATGAGTTTTGCTAAAACTCGAGGACTTGCCGGGTCAAACTCAGCCGTAATGAAATGGAAGAAAACGTTTCTCGGGCAAGAGGCGTGCTTCAAAACAGAGTGTACGGCAGCCAATGAGCCTCTAAGATACTCTGAATCTAAAGTTATAGCGATGTGAATCAATGAACGGTCACAAGACGACGCCGTTTCTCGTTTAAAAGCCACCGGACACTCTGCGCCGTTACGGTACTCTGGCGCTTCACGGTATCGGTATATCCCCTCCCATCGTTCAAAACCATTGACGCCGATTTTTCCTTTCGTCGGAAACGATCGACCCCCTTGACAAAACGTCGAGGAAATTATAAATACACTGATAACAACCGAAACGGCTGCGTATAATCTCAGAAAAATCATCGCTTTCTTTCTTTAAGAAGAAGAAGAAGAGAAAAGAAAATGGTTTCTTTCCGGTTTTTGCTCTATGGGTTATTGAAAGTGAAATATATAACAAACAATCATCAATGGGTAAAAACAATAGACCTTAGATTAGCATGGTAATGAAAGGAAATAGAAAAAAGGATGGTTTTAGAGATTGAACGATTGATTTACTCCAAGAAAGGTCAACAGAATGTAATAGCGTGTGGAGAAAACAGAGTTCAAAGAGAAGGTTGTTTTAAATCTCTTTATTCTTCTTCTTCTTCTTGGTGGGTTTCACAGGGCTTCTCCTTCCTTGTCAAAAAATGAATAATGAAACAGAATGAACATAAAGGAAGGAGAAGATGTTGCGAACAGTGTTGGCCGAAATTAAAACAGTATAACAATGGCTATGGCTATTTATACGCGCACACATAAGTATATTGGATAGCTTTACAGTTTTTCTTTCTATTTCAACTATTATATTTTTTTCTTCCCTAAAACTCTGTTTCTACTTTTTATTTTTACTGAATAATTAATATGCATTACCCAACCATGTATAACAAATACTGCAAACAAACCAGTACTGAAAAGAGAAGAGCTGCCGGTTTTTATTGAGCGAAACTGCTCGTAAGGGTCCAGTTTAGAGAGAGAATTGGTTACACTTTTTTTGTTTTTGTTTTTTTTTTTACTTAGAATTTTAATTGGAGTTTGAATGGTTCGAGAATATACAACTGTATTACGTAATTTACTGAATATTACGGTATTCAAAAAATATTTTATAAAATAGAGCCTGAAGTTGTTCCCTTTCTCTATCTCTGTTTTCTATTTTTTGCTCAATAATAAATTAAAAAAAATCTATAAGGCACTGTCTCTGCTTATATCTATTGACAATTAATTTACTATTTAAAAAAAACCAAATTTGAGGATTGTTAAAGCTGTATTCAAATCAATAAATAAAAGTTACATACTTTTAAAAGTGATAATTTTAAATTTTTAAATATAATGTGATAAAATTATTAATTTAAGTAAAATAAAATTATTAAAAATTATAAAAATATTTTATTTAAAATTTATAATAAAAAAATAAAATATCAATAATATTAAATGAATATAAATGATTATAATCTAATTTAGATACCTAAAATTAAATCAAAATATCTTTAAAATAAAATAATGTATTTAATTTTTTTAATAATTAAAATGTAAAGATTTTTTATTTTATAATTAAAAGTTTTAAAAATGATTATTTTATTGTATTTTCAAAATTGCTAACTTTAATGTTTTATTACATTATGAAAAAATATTTTATATTTTATTTTCTATTGATAAAAAATTCTTCAAGTGTAATGAACGATAATATCGTTTTATCACTTATATTATTTGGTAAAAGAGGTTAAACTTTTGGTTAATGGGAGACTTGACCGAGACTATCTTTTGTAAGTCAAATAAAAAACTCTAGCCAAAACCTCGTGCAGATGTCACTAATCTAATTATCAATTGAAATATCCAAAAATCAAGTATTATATTTTTTTAATAGACATGGAATATATTTTTCAATATATATATATATACTATATAAAATTTGATTCTTGAAAAATATATTATATAATTAAATAAAAAATATTATTTTAAATTATTTGCTGGATAAAAAAACAATTGAATATACTTATTGAAATATGAAAAGGAAAAAGGAGGAATGAGAAAGCTGAAGAATGCATTAATGGAGCAGTTGGTTATGGTGCTAGCGTTAGAGGTGTAGAAATTATGACGGTGTAAAAATCTACCATACAATATTTACATTTACTTCGACCTAAAAAATATTTATTTACATTTACACGTATGTATCTATAATACAATGATTTTAAATAAAATAACCCTCTTGTTTACTCGTTTAAAAGTAATTGGATTATTTTAATCCTCTAATTTTTATAAAATTTAATTATTAAATTAACTTTATTTATTATATCATAAAAATATTTATACATTTTATTTTTAAATGTAAAAAATATATATCACATCTTATGTAGTTATCATTAATAAACTTGTCAAAGTTCTTCCTATCCCACTAACAACCCCATCAAAATATCTATTATATTATATATATTAAATATAAATAAAACATGTTATATATAATAAATTATTAAAATTATAAAAAATATAACATATTATATATAAATATATATATATATATATTAAATATGTAATATTTAATAAATCATGTACGATAATTAAAAGAATTTTAATGAGTTGTTAACGATTATCGTTACACTTCTATAAGTTATAACTGTCTAAGATGTAAAAAAATTTAATAAAATTTATTAAATTATATTTTATAGTATTTATTATTTATAAACACGAAGGTTTAAATTTTAAGATAACTTTTTATTAACTTAAAAAATTGGTTAATATATATAGTTAATATTCTCTGTTCCCACCCAAGCGTAATGGAATGAGTTAGGTGAAAGACAACACAGCAACAACAACTCGTAACCACTAAGCCAATATATGAGTTAGAGATCTTTAATAACAAGGTAAAATAAGTGCCAGGTCACAAATATAGTGGGTAACCCCAGCAAAGCATCATGGGGTGAGATAATCAGAGCCCAAATAGAAGATTTTGAGATAATAAAGGAAAGTGTCGTCTTTGGAAAAAGTGAATATTCGAAGCCTCCGTTGGAGAAATGCCAGCTGTGAGTCCAAAGTTGCCAGCAGTGATGTGATTTGTCATAGGGCTGTTAACGGTTGGGATTAGATCTCTTATTGACGAGCTTAGATCTCTTATCGGCTCCTCGTCCCATGTGATCACGTGCTTCCAAGCCAGAACACTCCCAAAGTGCCAAACTGGCACCATTCTACTCCTCTTGCGTTTTCTCTTCATCTTAGGAACATGACAAGTTGCCAACTCTCTCCCTAGAGAGATGCGCTGCTTTTTCTTGATATAGGAACTCTTTACGCTCTCTTGTAATAGAAATTTAAATGTTATTATTGTAACAAATATATGAAAAATTATGTAAAAATAATATGAATGATATATTGATATAAAGTGTTTAAATTGAGTTGTGGATTATGTTAGTCATGTTTCGCGATTCTGTTTAAACTTATGCAAACAAACACAGTTTCATTATCTACAGGATAAAACAACCTAATTTTTTTTTCTATCTCGAAGTTTTACTGCATTGATAAAGTCCAAAATACTACACCTCTTAAATATTTATGTTGCTCATAAATCTGATAAAATAATTCTAAATTTTTATTTTCTTTGGTTTTGTTATAAAGAATCGTAGAAATGTTTTTTGAGTTATTAAGTTATGTTCTAAACTGAGAACTATTATCCCTATTTATAATTGAAAAAATATGTATAATAGTCATATAATTATGAAAATAACGATCATAAAAATAATGGTCGTATAATTATGAAAATAACAATTATAAAAGTAACAGTCATATAATTATGAAAATAACGACTATATAATTATGAAAATAAAAGTTACATAATTTATGAAATAACAATCATAAAATAAGAATAAAAAATATTTAAATTCATTTCTAACAGTTATACCATAAACATATTTACATAAGTTATAATTTGTTAAAAATTATTTTTATTAGAAGTTTACATAATTTCTAAATAACATATTAGTTAAAAAGTGGATGAGGTTCAATCTTGATATCTGTTTTTTTCCTAAAATGTTAATAAAAAATACATATATTATTTTGTTAAATCAATAATCAAAATTATTAAAAAGTGTTAGATAGATTCAATTTATGATAGTTTGATAGATTCAGTTTGACATTTAGAATTATTTATTTATAAAAAAAATTAAATTATTTTAATTTTCTATTAATATTAAAATAATAAATGAGGTTTAATTTTAAATAAAAATTTATTTAAAAAAGATTATATATTAATTTTTGAATTATAATTGTACACTGATTTTTAATATAAAAATTCTTAAAATTAAGTAAATTATTGAGACTTTAAAAGAAAAAATAATTTAATTTTTTTATTAGTTATAGGAAGTATATATAACTACGTTTTAAAAACTTAACTGATAGGGTTAACGTTAGTTTTTCTTTCATTTTTTAAATTGGAATAACTTGTTTTGATTTATAAAATATAAAGCTCAAATGGACTCATTTTTATAATTTATCGATTATTATATCTAATCTTTAATATAAATTCTAATGTAAATTGAACATTACTATGTTTTATATATCACCTATATATATATATGTGTGCCTGTTTGTCATTGTAAATATTATCTAAGTTTTCTCTCTATTTAGATTGAGAAATGCAATTTTTTAATATTAAATGAAATGTATGGATTGCTTCTCAATTTTGATTAGGGGGCAAAATTTCATATAAACCAAACAAGCTGATAAATTGAACTCCAATGGAACAGACGTTAGCAGTTTTACACACAGTTATATTCCCATATGCAACAATTTCCAAGTTAATCTATTTTTATTTTTAAATAAACATATAAAAACAAAAGTTATGATTAATATTTTACTTTTTTAAATATTTTATAAATTTGATGAATAATTAATAGATATATAAAAGTATAATTCATTATTCTTATAATAAGTTTTTAAAAAATTAGCATATCATACATTTAATAACTAGTAATTATAATTATTGAATTATAATTATTTAACATGTATGTTATATAAAAAACGCTTATCAAGAAGTGATAAATATATAATAATGTTGTTATCTCTATCCCAATTACTTTAATTTTTTAAAATATTAGTATAACAATAACCATTTATGCGAAGTCTTTTATGTTTATTTTATTAATTAGCAATTATGAAATGAGACACTCGATATACATTACGGTAATATTATGCATATTAACTTGGGATGTGTTTGTTTAAGCCTTTATAATTTTGGTTAAAGAGTTGAGATTATATAACATACTCTTTATTCATGAGTTACATCACATCACATAAATTAATTGAAATTTCACAAGATTGAACCATCGGGACATACATCAATTTTGTGCTATGCATTATTGTGTGATTTATTTTTATTTAATTTATTCTCTACGATATACTTTGTGTCATCAAATTTTAAAAGTAAAATTTTTGAAAAATATTAATTATTCCTTTTGTTCAACTAGTTATTTGAAATGATGTATACCATTATCCTTTTTTCATTTTATCTAGGTTTAAAGTGGTTGAAATAGTATTTTATTAATAAGAAATTAATAAATTATAACCATTTTTTTTATATTAATTGAATAGAATATGCGGAATTATATATTATTTTTTAAAACTTTAGTACAATAAATCATATTTCTAATTTAGTTTTAATTTAGTTCAATTTTACAAAAATTAAAATTAAAAGAACAAAGATAAAAATTAAAATTTCACGTATCCTAGTTTTGATGGTTATATTTATTGAAAAATATATTTTGTTATAATTATATTACTCAATATTACTTAATATTACTTAAGTATTAATCTCATGATTTTTTTCTATTAATCATATTAACTTGATTTCACAATTTTGACGGTAGAAGCAGACTTACTAGTATCTTAATTATAACGTACACTACTTTGTATTTATTACATTATTTTTAAAACTAATACTATACAATTTGTATTCTAAATTGATAAGTATTTCTTTCACTTTTTTGTGGTGTTGTTTTCCAATTGAGTAAGCTATTTTTAAATGTTGATGTACAAGATTGACCCCTTCTCGTGACAATATTTTATTATTTTTCTTTTAAAATAATTCAATTGGAATTTTATATTCGCATTAAATGTAAAAGTACGTAATATCTAAAAATATATATATACGCATATTTTAATCGTGTAGCATTTTAAATGGTTGTATGATGTAGCTTGCTAACAACTGATACAGTTGATTGCCTTTTTCCTTGGTTCGGTAGTTAACTAAAATTTCAATTATCAGATGTTAATTATATTCCAGAAGTTCATGTGCTATTTTGAGTACGCCGAAAGTTTTTGACAATTCCTTGCCGCCGTAACGGGTTCCTACAATTATATTCTTCTTCGGTTCTTCCATCTCTTGCCCTCAAATTATCTTTGTTTTTGTTTACTAATTTTTCTCCTTTTTATATATACCTCGATAATTTTTAGAATGTTATAATTATTGAATAAATTTAAATAATTATAATTTAATTTATATAACTTTTAAAATAAAATAATGTATAAGAATTTTTTTAATTAAAAAAATATATAAAGATATTATCTTTTTAATAAAAAAATTAAAATATTATTTTTTAATATACTTGTTTTAATTAACAGATAAACATCTCTATCCACTTGAGATAAGCCTTAAATTATTCCACTCAACTATACACCTGTACCCTTAAATAAATTAAAAAAAAAAAAAAACAACAACTATACAGCTGTAAAAGTATAAATATATATGGCTAGCGCTTAACCCATTTTTGGGAGGGTTACAGCAAGGTTAAAGTTATTATGTTATAAAGAAAAAAAATATCGGTCTGAGTACTTGAAATTAAATTTAATAATATGGGTTTAGTCTTAATAAGAAATATTTTTTTAGTTATTTAATTTTGAAAAAAATAATCAAAAATATTATTTTTTATAATTTTTTCTATCTTTTAAATAATTACAAAGTATTAATTAATACGAGTTTTTTTACAAAATATTTATTATATTATTTGATAATTGTTATTATTTTATTTTATTTTAAAGAAAAATATGTATATAATTAATCTTTTGTTAGGATGTGACTGATACTTCAAGTAGCATATTCAATGAATAAGTTCTTTCTCCAACAAAGGCTTACGGTGATTATTGCTAGAAATCCTGCCTACAAGCACCTTCTTTTCCAATATTTTGATTGACAAACTTTTTTTATGAAAGTCTTGGATTTATACAATCCTGCTTCTTATTTTAAAATATGAGTATAAAATATTAAAAAAATCAATAATTTCATAATATCAATTGGAAAGTAGCTATCCTTTTATGGAATTTTAAATGGAAAAAATGTATACCTTCAACAACGATATTACATACGTGGACTGTCGATATGATTAATGAATTTAATTTTCTATACTTTAATATTTTAATAAAATTTATAAAAAAAATGCAAATAGAATAATTCCTTTAAATCCCATTATCTACTAGACAATTTAATAATATAATAACATGATGTAATTTATTTTTAATTATTTAGAAAAAAAAATATTTTTATGGGAAGATTTAAAAATAAAATTAATTAAATAATTAAGTTATTTATATATCAAATTATATTTTAATTTTATAATTTTTAGAATGTATCTATTAGTTTAATAATTTTAGGTTAAACTAATAATTTTAAAATAATATCAATTTTTTTAAACATGTCGATTATATATTCATTAATTCAATGAAAAAATATGGTATTTTTAGTAAGCCATTTAATGACACAATCTTAAAAATAAACAAATCAACCTTAATACTTAATGGACTCCAATCAACTAACTAATATAGTATTGAATAATCCAAAAGTATGCATCACTCTTTATAATATATAATAAAAGCATACTTTATAATATATTATATATCAAAGTTTACAAGACTACAAGGTACGTTTCCTAGAAAAATCCTAATCGTCATCTCCTCTCTGTTTATCTTCATATTTTTTAAATTTTACCTGCTTTTCTACGAAAATTGGCCCTCTTTTCAAATAAGTTTTTTTTTTTAATTTTAATTGAATAAAATAAACTATGATTTGAATATTTTTTATATAATTTAAATATATGGTGTCATATATATCTGCACGTAAACATTATTTCGAATAACTATTGTCATGTTTTTTGTTGTTATTTATGTACTTTTTTGTTTGAATCTACCCTTATATTAAGATATACTCTTTTATTTATTAAACATGATAATATTTAAACTTATGAAGTTAATTAAATTGATTAAAGATATTTATGTAACTTTTGAATCAATATAAACAAATAAAAAAATCATTAAGTGAGATGAATATTCGTGCTATATTATATATTTCCATTGTTACTAATTATGCAATTGAATCTCTTTATATCTTAAATTTCAACGAATAAATTTTTTTTATTTTATTAAAAAAATATTTTCCCAAATATACTTCTTTCTCGCACATGCCACCGATAAAAGAAAATAATTATTTCTTCATTATTAAGAATATTTATTTTCAAGTATTTTTATACCTTAATTATTCTTATAATATTATTGTAATTTTATTACAATAAAAATATATTTTTTATGTTATATAAAAATATATATATTATATTTTTAAATAATATAAGTTTCCTACAATATACAAAAAAAATAAAAAAAATCTGCTTATACTTTGAAGATAATGTTAAAATATCAAACTATATTTTACTTGTAAATGAGATACATTATACAACTAAACCTATTTATTTTGTTCGAATTATTACAGGTGAATGAAACTAAAATCTCATACGAGACACGAAAATATAAGACATTGATATTAGGATAACTTTATTTAAAAATTATTTATCGTCAATAAATAAATCAATGTATAATATCTCAATTTAAAGGGAGATTTTTAAATGAATGAGTTCAATATTCAGTGAACAATTAGAGCAAACAGATACAGATTCACACCAAACTTGTAGGCATCGAAAAATACTAAAATAAGATAAAAAAAAAACATAAGCAGATTCAATCAATCAAAATGCAGACATATTTATTTAATATCAATAGACAAGATAGAACATAAAATATAGAAAACTTCAATAGATAATAAGGTAGAAAAGATTATCGACAAAATAATATACATATAGAAACGAGAAAGTTGTAGGCACAAGAATATTAAAAAACAATAAGCATACAACAATAACATAGAAAAATAGTAAGCATGTGATATTAGATAAGTGGGAAGAAAGAGAAACATAAAAATTTTCGATCACAATTTAATTTTGAATATGTTGCACATATTTGAGTGAAACATTAACCGTATTAACTCAATAGTAAAACATACAAATATAACAATATAATGAATTAAACTTATATAAAATCTCTACTGGTAAAATTCATTGAGTTGTTTATAAAAATTATTACACAATAAATAATTTACTAAAATAAAATAAATAAATTTAATTCAATATATAAGTATATGTATTACTCATTAGAAGACAATGCAATCGATAAAATAAAAATGATTTTATGTTTTACTTACAAAAATATCACCATTGATTACATTAACAATAATAAGAATATTGATATGTGATGAAACATATTTATCTTAAATCTTTATATAAAAATGTAAAAGAAATATTAAAAATTTAGATCGAATCTAACATCACAAAAATACAACATAATATATAAGATTTTCTCCTATTTAGCACTTACATTAGCCAATCGAGTCTCTCCTTTTTTTCCTCTCCAAAATAGAGTAATAATTAATGTTATTTTAAAAAAATTATACAAATAACCAGACATCTTCATCAAAATTTACTAACGCTGACTTAAGATTGGTTATCCATTTGTGATTTATCGTCATTTAGCAAGACTTCTTATTATCTTATTCTTTTTCAATATATCATTTTTTTTAATTTGAACGATTTGTTCAAATTTTATTAATTATCTCCATTTTACTTTTTAAATTTCAATTCTCTCATATTTTTTTAGTTAAAGTCATCTCCTTTAAGCTTTAGCATATTAATTGTCTCTTTTTTTTATGAAATATCAATTATATTCATTTTTCGGTAATAATTTTTTTTTTAAGAACCATTGGAGTTATCTCCTTAAGCATATATATTAATTATCTTCTTTTTAAAATATTAATTATAGCCAATTTTCAGTATTAAAAGATATGACTTTTAATATATATGTGTATACATCTTATCTCATATCCTGTAACTATATATAAGAACAATGTAACTATTAAAATTTAGACTATTTTGTTTAATTTTTCGGTTTAATTATAAATATTTTTATTTTTTAAAAGATAGGTAAAAAAAATCATGTATTTTAGTTTCTGTAGGACTTATTGTATAGAAAAATAAAAAATAAATAAAACTCTTATGATATTATCTCATATTTTAAAAGCTTTTTTTCTTTCTTTATTTTTCTTTTTTACATTTTTTTAAATATGTAATTATCATAAACCATATCATTAGGACAATTTATACTATAGACCTTTTAAGTAGAAAATACATTTTGCTTCACTTTTAAACAATTGAAATAATTACCTCAATAAGCGTACATAAAATGTTGAATTGTTAAGAAAGTAAAAGGAGATAATATTTTATTTATATGTATGATTTTTATTCCTTCGAGATCTATCAACTTCTAGAGTGTGTTAGTTGCTATATAAATATTTTTTTCGTTTTTTTATTATCCTTATCTTATTTTTATTTTTATTGTTACGTAGAGCTTGAATAGTAATATTATCGTGGAAACTATCTCTATTTTTAAGAAATTATAAAAAAATTGAAAATTTTATAATAATAAAAATAACACTCAAATAATATTAAACATATTCGATTAAACAATATTAAATATTAAATAATATATTTTTTGTAATTATTGTTGTGTCTTTGTTGGCATACTCGAGTGTAAAACACGAAATCTACTCCGTGTAAATTTAGTTACTATAATTGTAACAAAATTACATAATTGAAACACTTTATATACTTTATATGTTTGCATGTTACCATTGTAAGATTGGGAACATGTTGTTTGTATGTTAGGTTGTGTTTAGATTTTAATTTATTTTGTGTTGGTTTGTGAGTATTTATATAAAACTATTTGGTGAATTTTTCAAACAAAAATAGATTTTAGTGCTTGTCAAGATTCTCATTGTTGTGGTTGATAAGGTGTCAGCGATCTTTTGCGATCATTATCTTTGTCATAATGATTGTTATCCTCGTGACATGGTCGGTATTGACGAATTATCTAATATCACTAGGATTTTTTATAAATACCAATTATTTAGATTTTTCATAATTAATCAGAAAATATAGGGAGACTCATGCAGTTTTAAAACTTAAAATTTTCAATTTAAAATTATTTTTTAAATTATGTATGATCAATATTTTTAATAAATCAATTATTGGTAATTCACAGAGTGTCTTGTAAAAATCATTTTCGGATTGGATTATTTAAAATTTGAATTGACAAACAAGGCGTAGCTTGCATCATTACTCCAAAAATAAGTGTTTTGTCGATTTTTAACCATCAAGGTAATCTAGGAAGTAAAAGAAAAAACGGTAACATATCCCATGTCAACGTAGATAACAACCTACGTTGGTAATTTTTAACTGCCACGATAGATAGGTCTACCTTGTCGGTTTCTAAATAAACCAACGAGAAAATGACACATACGTTGTCTTTTTATTTTTTGTAAAAAAGCTAACAACAATTTTTTCTAAAATTGGAAAACCAAAAATAAGACATATCTAGTTAGTTGTTTCTAAAATACTGACAGGAATGGGTATGGAGACGGACAGGGACGATTATATCAAAAATCGTCCCCGAATCGAATTATAAAACTTATAATTGAAATCGTCTGAAAATTGTTACGGTTCAGGAACGGTTTTTTACTCGGGGGTAATGGTTTGGGCGGTTATGAAAAAAACCTAAAAAATATATATTTTAATTTATTAAATATATATAATTAATTTTCAATTTATAATTTAATATATAAATTAATTAATTAAATATAATTAATTTTGGGTATGGATGGGTACGGTTTTTAGTATAACCGTAACCGAATCGTACCTGTTGTTTCATGTTCGGTTTTTACCCGAAATTGTCCCTGTCTCCAAAATTTACTGGTTAAAAATCAAACCATCAATTCGAATAATTATGAATAACCGAACCCGTGATTTTTTTGTCCATCCTTATTTGTTTTTTTGGTAAAAAATGGAACATAATGTAACTTTTAACTAACAAAATGTGGCTATTATTTATAATTTTGCATATATTATTCTAGCATATTAACTCACAACATAAGGCATGCCTTATTAGTATTAGTTTACAATATAGACAACATAACCCTGCAATATTAATTAGAAAAATAAATCATTTATATATTAAAATTACTTATGAAAAATATGCAATATTAATTACCAATATAAATATACAATATCAAATGTATACACTTGTTATACTTCTCCTATATAAGTGTTTCACAAAAATAAAATTCAAGATTGTTTCAAATGTCAAAATATAAACAACTTAAACTTATTACGTATGAAAGTGAATCTACAAGTGTATTACATAATTGGGACACAAGTTAATATGAAATATATTGTGCTCATTTCTAACGGATTTTGTGGGAATCGTCTTCTTTCAAACTACACAACCAAGAAAACAAAACAAACATAAAATCATATTTAATTAACTAATAACTATGTTATGCTTTATAATTAATTAAATTTGAAAGCTTAATTAAGCATGTCTTTGAAAGCTTCAATATTTTTTTTAAGATAAAAGTTCAAAATTTTTAAATTAATTGATTGAATATTTAATACTATTTTAAATTACATAAGAATTATAAAATATTTTAATATTAAAATATTAATTTAATGTTTAAAAATATTCATAATTTTATAAATTTTATAATAATATTATGTATAATTAACAAAACAATTTCTTTTTGAAATGCATATATTAATAAATCCGGATTTAATATACCCACGTAGGAATTGGCACGGGGATAAATGAGGACGATTTTCATTCCAAGTGTCCCCAAAACCAAACATCTTAATGTCTCCCCCAAAAACTCACGAAAATTGCGACCGGGCGGGACGGTTATTAACGATCGGGTATCAATCGGCGAGACGGGACAGTTAAGATAAAATAACCGTTCGAATAACCGGTATTTATCTTCTCCGAATTTATAGAATTATTGTTTTCCCAAAAAAAAAAAAAATTTGCTTGTGATTCTAAACAATTATCATCTTTTCTCTCATCAGAATACGATTTTTTTTTTAACGAAAGCGTCATAACTAATTTATAAGTTACTAAATTCTTGAAGTAAATTTCAAATATATCCTACTAAATATTCAAATTTTATATCTTTCATCATTATATATATACTTGGAAGTTCAAGAACTGTATGTCAAGAATCATCGATTCTCATTTACAATTAATGAAAAGATTATCATTACGTAACTAAACTTCAATTTGTTAAACAACGGCACTAGATGGTTGAAGATTTGAAGGATTCATGGTATGAAGAGACAAAGTAGTTGTGGACTCCTTACTTTTGATACGAAAAAAACAAACAGGAGAAGATAACTAATTACATTGAGAATATATAGTGGCCGGCGGTAGAAACGATAACAATGGATGGTTTGAGTCTTTGATTTGAAGGGTTTCAGCTTGATGAAAGAAACGATGTTGTTGTCGGCTGGGAGTTTATTTATTATAGAGATTAGGGTTTGTATTTCATTTTGAACTGTGAAAATCGTAAATGGAATATATTGTTCGAACGAAAATCTAGTAGATATTTTAAATTGAGTTGGTATAAATTAAGAATTAAGTAAAATATAATATTAGATTTATCACCAGTGGTAAGTTGCCAAGTGGTTGTATGTTGTTCACTATGGTAGGTATTAAAAATAGGATGCGTCGTCGTAGAGGCTAGATAGATCATTTGTTCAATTTGATTTCTTAGCAAATTTATTATGTAATAAACAACAGAGCAAAAATAAAATCACAATGAACAATTCAATGAATCAAACCTTAGCCGTTGTGGAAATCGGGTTGACAATTTTGGCCATTATCTAGAACACGTATACACAAATTATTTTTAATTAAAATTAATTATTAATTTTGTTTTGTTTATAAATAAATAATTTGATTAAAAATAATTTAAATATTTTATAATATAAAAAAATTGAAAATTTGAATATAAAAACATGAATAATCATGCATAATACAAACATATAACATTATTTTCACCTCTAATTGAAATACCATATAGCATGCACACAATTATTAGTGGGAAAAAAATCAATTAAGTTTTATCTGCGACGTTATTAAGCTTTGAACCTGTTAACTACTCAATAAAAAATGAAAGGTGGATGAGGCCATCAACTTTTGTGTTTATAAACCAAAAATATGTTTAAAATATATCTCAAGCTGTCACATAAATTATTCATATCAAATTATTTATTTCTTTTAATCTTTTAAATTTTAAATGATGTTATTTAGTCTCTTAGTTTTATAAAATAACTTATTAAAAATAAATTATATTATTTTAATGATTTTTTATTAAAATATTATTATTATTCTGTGAAACGATTAAACGTAATTAAAATATGAGTTTTTAACAATAATAAAAATAAAATTTAATATGAAATAGTGTAAGAAAGAAAATAATAAAATTGAAACAAAAAGTTATATATATATATATTAATTTTTTAAAAATTTAAAAATTAATAAAATATTAAAATAATAAAAATTAACATATATTGAAAAATAAATATTTTATGAATTTTTTTATATTAATTGTGACTTTACCATTATTAAATACTCGTATTTTAATTATATTTAATTACTTCACAGAAAAATAAAATATTATTAAAATAATATAAATTATTTTTAATTAGTAATTTTTACAAAACTAAATGAGTATATGACATTAATTTTTATATAAAAAACTGAAAGCTAACCAATGGTTATTAAATTAAAAAAAATTGTATTTATTATAACAATATGATAGTTAATTATAAGTTAAAATTTTTTTTTTAATATTTTAATTAATAATTAATTATCAAATCAATTATAATTATAAAATAAAATATATTCTTAAATAATTAAACCGTGAAAGTTGATTACTCCGACATGTCATTAGCCAAAACCATTTATGTTGCTAAAAGTATGGCTCTTTCAAGTTTCTAACAGTTTATACATGAAAACTAGTGTATGGCACAAAAGAAAAAAAACCTATTTATAATATAACTTATAGTATTATCATAACTAATATATTAGTTAATTATAAGCTAAAAAATAAATTTTATAATTTTAATTAATAATTATCTATTATATTGATTATTATTATATCATAAGTTATGATGTCAAAAATTAGTCATTACAAAATCACCTTTAGGGACCAAATATGAAATCTAATAACAATCACATTATTTAAGATTATTATAATTTTTTTATCGATTATATTTATTAGCCTGTGATGTTCTTGGGTGGAATGTTCCTGTGTCTATGGTGTGGATATGTTCGTTGGGAAACATAGAGTTCCTCCAAAGTTCTGTCATTTGATGGTGTTTGCATGGTGCATTGACAGTTAAACAACACCTGTAAGAATGGATGTGTTGTATTGTAGATAATATGCCATCCCCTTGTATACACAGCATGTTGAAATTGTGTTGTCTTTATTGGTGAAGTATTATAGAGTTAGCTTTATTTTAACTTCTTTATATACTTTTTTTTCATTTCATTATTACATTCATGGTTCTTAATTCCCAAGAATTGTTTTCATGCCTTTTTTTGTGGGAGCATTCTAAAAATGATGGGTCTACTTTTTGGCCACAATTTGCATGAGATTCAAGAAGATTTGGATTTATCATAATAATTTAATTTTTTTAACAACAGGTGTTTGATCTTAGAGGGATGATTTTTATGATCCAATGTGATCATCTCTTTTTCAACCCAATTTTTGGTTAACATTTACGGTGTCTAACTAGCTTTATATTAATGGCTTTAAATAATTTTGTTTGTATTTGTGATTTTTTTGGAACTTATGCCCTTTCATGTATTACTATTTACTCAAGTTTTTTTATTGTTATTAAGTAAAATTCAACATCTTATCGTTGGATAAAAAAAAGTTATATTTTTTTATGTGCAAACTTGATCTCTAAATTTAAATTAATCAATCAAAATATTAAAAGTAATAATATTGAAGTTTAATCACATAACATATAGTCCAATTTTTTTCATTCACAAGTTGTACATAAATTATTTTATAATATCAAATTTGTTTTTTGTATATTTAGAAAATTTATATACATAGGTTGTCAATGGAGTAGGGAATTTTATCTTAGATTTAGAACTTGTACTTTATTTTAAATTAAAATTCTTGTAAGGAAAAATGGGAAAATACACATAGAAAAATAAGTGATATTTTAAATGTTATTATTTTAAAAAAATAGTGTTTTGTATTTTTGTTATAAAGTAATAATATAAGAAATAAGTCAATGATAAAATATTTTATGATAAAAATAAAAAGAAAACTTTAAGCCAATAAATAATACTTATATGATAAAGAAAAAAAATAAAAAATATGTAATAATAACTTTATAATTTTTTATATTAAACGGTTTTAATAAAATCTTATTAGAAATTTGTTTGAAATAATAAGAATAAAATTTTAAATAATTAATTTTTATAAAAGTAAAATTATTTATATTTTAAAAAATAAAAATATAACTTAAAATGAAATAAAATATAATAAATATTACACATTAGATAGGAATAGTTTGTATTAACCTAGTTAACTTTATAAAAAAAATTATATACTTATTAATATGATGTACATATTTTTAAACAACATGACAGAAATAAAATCCCATCATTATCCATCTAACATTCTTTATTACTCATTTTTTATTCTATTATGATAATCCTTACCTCAAACCTAATAATTTTTTTCATCAACCAAATTAACAACCCTAAATAAATTAACTATTACACCGACCAGAATGCCTATGGTGGTTTCTGCATATCTACAGAAATAGACGGTCAGGATCTTTCAGAACTTAACCTGCACGTGTGGTTAAATGTCAGGTAATTTTGCAGCTTTGGTAGAATATGCAGAATAAATTAAGATATTGTTTGCGTCGTTTGGTGAATGATTATTTAAAGTTGGCAAAGTTAAGTTTGGACTTTGTCTTGCATTTGTATGGGATACTCTGACAGCGGCACACAACAAAATGGTGTTGAGCAGTGGTGTTTGTCCACTTGTGACTTTTCATTATGCCAAGTGGAAATAAAATAATCGAAGATGTTATATTGGTGTATGACAGGTAATATAGATGGATATTTATAATGAAATAATGTGATGTTTTACGTTAATGCAATAAAAAATAAATTCAATAATATTTTTTTTAAAATAAATTTGTTTAATAAACTTTTAAAACAATAATTAATGAAGTATATCATGTTAATTACTTTAACATAAATATATAATTTCCTTATATTGGTGTATATAAAATTACTTTACTTTATATGTTAGGAATTAGGAGAAATTATATATAGATGAGTATTGAGAGTGTGTTGATCCGTATCAATCAATGAAGTTAAAGATAAATATAATAATTTTTTTTAAATAAAATTACCTAATATTTTTTTACAATAACGATTAATAAAATTATCAAGTAGCATCCATCATATTATTTATTTTTGAAATATTGTATAATTTACCATGAATGATAAAACATATATTAAATTATAATTAATATGAATATAAATTTATGTTTAATTAATAATTTTATTTTAATCTTACTTCTACCTCTAATGATAATTCTTCAAGAGCACCCGTGAAAACAGAGGATTTTGATGCGTTGTGTATTCAATTTTCACAGGGAAGATAAGGTGTTAACCGTTGAATTTAAAAATGGACAAGTCCTTTGAAAACCTTCCACATGTAAACAATTGAAGGAAAATTCACAAGAACGAGACAGTCTTCGCTGGACTTTTTCTTAGGGGACTGTTTGGGTAGGACCAGTGTCGACTAATAAATAGAAACAGATTATGTTTGTTTAAACGATCGAACCAACGAGAATTTAAAGACGCGGGGGGAATCAACAAGAATTATCACGTGTTTGTTTTTCTTTCTCTTTTTTTTTTTTTTTTTTCTTTTTCCAATAGAAGTTACTAGAAATGGATTATGTTTGTTTAATAAAAGTTAGTATTTTACTCTAGCTAGTTTGATGGGTATATGAACGAGATTTTCAAAGCCACCATTAGTATAATACGAGTGAATCAAATGAATCATAAACTCCCAATAAATATTATTTACCATTAGACTAGTAAATGATGAACATTATCACATGCTCATTTTGGACTTGGTATTCAATTTCTATCCATATTTTATTTCAAATAATTTATTAACTTTTAGGTTCTAACATACATATAAATACTAAGTATTTTTTCCTTTTACTTTCTATAAATCTTAAAATTAATTTATTAAAAATAATTACACTTGAATTTATTTTAATTTTATAAATTATATATATTGATAACTTTATTTTAAATTTATGTACTTTAAATTAATTTTATTGATTTAATTATTCTTGTATTATTTATTTGAATAATTAAAAAATAAAAAAACATCCTATACTCATGAATAATACTCGATCTTTAAAAATTTTAATATGTTTTAATGACCTCTATCTTGTTAGAATCCTATCTTTTTTTTCTGATTAATGAATTTAATATTTAATATATAATATATTAAAACATTCCTCATCCAATCTCATATAAAAATAAAAAATAAAAATTTGAGTACGCGACTGCTTCTTACCTTTTTTCCATCAAAATTCAACCAGCTCCATTAAGATAAAATCTGAGTTCAATCAACGATTGGACAATAAACATCCACCTTAACTCAACTCAGTCCAATTAATTTTGTTATTTTTAATTTAATATTTTTTTTTGGGAGAAATTTATTGTCATGGCTAAATTCAAAATCACGCAATCTTTACCTACATCGATTGAGATAGATGAGATCATGAATTCGGGACAAATGCATTGTTCCAAAGAATAGTATTCATATGCTGCGAAGAGAGATTTATCTGAGATGATGAAATATAAACTATTTTATAAAATTATTAAAAAAATATTAATAAAACTCATAACAATAAAAATATTATCCTAATAATATTTAACAAAATTTAATTAAAAGACATTCAATATTAAACAAATCTATACTTCAAATTGAACAATGTTTAAAATAAAATTATGTATCATATCTTTTTTAATAAAAAAAATATGAAATAAACATGAAAACTTTTATAATAGTATTATTTTATTGTTTTCCAGCTATTTTTTTATTAACAAAATATAAATAATTTTGTATGACGAAATATAAATATAAACCTAGTTAAACATCAGAAAAAGAATATATCTGAAAACAAGCCAGAGAGGGAGAGGAAAAAATAAGTGTTTTGCAAAATAATAATATAGTAATAATAAACAATTTTAAACGGCCAGAGGAAATGATCCAACAGATAGATTTCACTGTATGAGAACTTCCAGATACAGTCAACCACAAAAAGAACCCAACATAAATACAAGAATTTTCGGTATTGACAACCAAACGCACCCAACCCTCCTGGGTTCCATCATGAATTTGCAACTATTTAGCTGAATATATTTCTTCAGCAACACTGACTAGTGCATAATTGTGGAACAACACTGACAAGTGCATAAATTGTGCAGCAACACGAATCGTGACTCGTGACATTAGGGGAAAAATTATGCCGTTACTCCTTTCATCCATCACAAATTCAAATTGAATGCTCGCCTAAAGAGCACAATGCTATAAACTTAATAGAGCCACTTCAATCTCGCTTAGAATCAATCAACTGAACAAAAAAGAACGCGAACATGAGAACAATTAGCCAGGATGAGACAACCATCCTGACTTAAATCATTCATTTATTGATTTCTTGTCCTTTCACCACAGCCGATTTCAAGGATTATTGTAAATTTAGGAAAATAAATGGCAATGCAACAAGGGAGTTACTAAACGCCGTTTCCCACTTGAGTTTTTTTCAAGGGAATAACATCTCTAAGTTCTTTCCTGTCTGCTCGAAAAGCCTGCAATTTGAAAATCATAGAATATCCATTAGGTGGAAGATAAAGATTAACATTGCAAGTGCAAGAAGGAAATCAAAGTTAAGAGCTAAATAGCTTAACAGCTAGACTTTGGATGAATTACAATGCGGTAAAATTTGCTACCTGAACCCCAAAACCTTTCACATACACATTCGTGAAGAGCTCAGAGGATCTGGCATTGCACTTTCCTGAAAACACAAAAAATTGACAGTTTGAGAACCAGTATTAGGAACAATGTCCAATACTTTATTTATATTTCTTGCTAACATAAAGTTATATGAATAACGTGACTTAAAATATCTAGAATCGTCATATAATCAAATGAAAAAGTAGCATTGCGAATAAAGTTATATGTTTTGGAGTGCAGTACCAACAGGCACTACACATACGGGCTATACCAACATCCTATCCCATGAGGACAAATTGAACAGTCAATTCCAAGAAAGGGCAGAATGAAGCAGCCGCCAAATGGATTTTGATCAAAACTAAGATTTCAATGAATAATGTGACAATGAACATTATTGTGAATCAAAGACCAAGTAATTTTCTAATAAAAAAAAATAATTACTTTCAGCTCCTTCTCATTAGCAAGCGAATGAGACAACATCAACTTTCTAATTTTTTCAATGGGATCACACTCCTGTAGAACAGAACATACCAGAAGGAAAAAATAAATTCATGACAACCTCTCCATAAATATTTCAAGTACGCTTGTCAAGTACCAATCAACCTGTCTAACACCAAAGATCTCTGTCACGTGTATGGCAGGTGCTTCCTGGATCAGACATGGAGTTACCGTGGTACCTGTATGATTTCAAGAATCTGAACACGCGCCAAGAAGATAGTGTTGGTTTTCTCTCCTGAAATCTCAATAACTAACCGAGAATTTGGCCAGAGTGTAGTCCAACAACTTCCATCACTCACCCATGTTCTTTCAGCCCTTCAACCTCTCAAGTACACGTTATGTTTTGCGCTTTGATAGATAGAGCACTTAAACGTGTTTATATATATATATATATATATATATATATATATATGGTTGGTCCCTAAGCTTCCTCTCAATTAATTTCAAAATCAATTTCAGAAACTGTCTCTACACCACCGTGATTAAGAAAGGTTTAAAAGCATCTAACCGAAATATCATTAAAAAATACCATTAAAATTTCTGTGTGAGTGTGGTAAAGGGTGATCAATAGCTGAAGATAAGTTTTCAATTCCTTTTGCTTCCATTATGTTTACATTCAGCTCGAATGCGCTCCACGCATTACGAAATTTCATGAATGTTTTTTAGATCGAAATTATGATCTAACATTTGGTATCAAAACATTTTGAAAATACCTCTATTTTGCTCAGTTTCACCATATACACTGCAAAATTGGGTTTTTTTTTTACTTGGTATTGATGCGTATAGAGATCATCAATTATTTCAGTATTGATATTCGAATGAGTCTATGCTTTAAAATGTTCGAATAATTCCAATTCGCTGTTCGCATTTCATTAGAGTTTTAGAATTCATGTTTTTTGTTAATTGTCGTTTTTTATTCAAACTAAGACTATGAATCATTGGGAAATCTAATTTTGAAAATTTTGATAAAAAGAATGCAGTTTTTCGTCGTCAGAATTGCAACAAATGGTCAAGCCTCCATTCGGGTCGAATTCGGGTCGCATGACCCGACTAGAGGTTAAAGACATCGTTTGGTGGGCGAAAAAAATTAAAATAAAATTCAGAATTTAATTTTCATTTTTTTGGCTAATTTTGACGCTGAATTAAAAATATAATTTTAATGTGATTAATTTATTTAACTTAAGTTTGTTATGTGTTGAATATTTGTTATTTATTATGCATGTGACATTTGATTAAATAATTTTTGACACATTAAAATTTATTTATGATTAATTTTTAAATTCATTATACTCAAATTATTTGTTTTGGTATTTGTATGTATAAATTTTGTGATTTATTATGCATATGAAATTTGGTTAAATAATTTATCCATAATAGAATTAATTCTTAATGGCTCTTTATGAATTTAATTTGTACTTATATTATTTATTTTATTTGTATAATTTATTGTCATTTCTTTATACATGTAATATTAAGTTAGATAATATTTGTACATTTAGAATTAAATTATATTATTTATGATTTTATGCAATAATTAAGCTTAAGGATTTAATTAATGTTTAAGTGATCTATATAGTTTAATTAAGTAGAAAGTAGCCACAACATCTTTAATTAATTAAAACTATGTAATAAGATTTATTTAAGATCACATTTAGAAAATAAATATTAATGGTAATTAATCATATGTAATATAATCAATCTTATCTCACAAGAATTTTTATAATATTTTGTATGATTAATTAGAATAGAATATCAAATTATATTTTCTAATTTATCCACAGGTATTAAGAAAAAAAATATAATTTGATAGTTTTATCGTGAAATTAAGATGAATCTAATTGAACTAAAACTTTAGTCCACAGGCAAGTTTTATGTCACTAGATTCATATTTTTCCATGATTTTACATTGGTAGAATATGTCATATTTTTATGCTAGCTTCAAATTTAGTAACATGAGCATGAAAATTTAATTTATTGTAGCAATTCAACCTGCTAATTACTCTAATATGAGATGTGATGTTCCCTAGCTCAAAGGGAACAACTACAAGATCTAAAAGAAAAGAGTTTTCCTTCACTTGGGATGGCTGGACATAGATTCCGCCATTAGGAAGGAGAAGCCCTGTGTAGTAATTGAAACCAGCTCTTTAGATGCAGTTGTTCTTTATGAAAATGGGAGCGATCTAATCGTCTCTCTATTATGTTCAAAAAGACGAAAATATCTACTGGTATTAAGGGTTCCGTCGAACAGTATGACAAGGTCCAAGATTTATTAAAGGCTATTAATGAGCAATTCGCCACTTCAAACAAGGCAATAATAAGCACCCTCATCATACACTTTTCGTCCTTAAGGCTCATCTACATTAAGGGTGTACGTGATCATATCATGCGCATAAGAGATATTATGACCCAATTGAAAACATTGGAGGTTGAGATGTCAGAAGCCTTTTTGGTTCACTACAACCTTTGTACCTTACCTCAACAATATGGCCCATTTAAGATATCCTATAATACACATAAGGACAAATGGTCGATCAATAAGTTATTGACCATGTGTGTTCATGAAGAGGGCAGGTTGCTTAAAGAGGAAAGGAAAATGTGAACTCTACCCCTGGGAAGAACAACAAGAAGGATCGAGCCAGGGACAAGGGAAAGGAAAAAATCCCTCCTCAAAGGACATTAAAAAGGAAATTGTGTGTTTTTTTTACAAGAAGAAAGGGCACGTTAAGATACAATGCTCCAAGTTCATAAAGTGGCTTGATAAGAAAGATACTCAACTTCCATTTGTTTGTTATGAATCCAATATGACTAATGTTAATCATAGCACATGGTAAATTGATTATAGTTTTACAATCCATGTTAAAAATTCATTACAGGATTTGCGAGACCTGCGAAAACCAATGGGAAGTGAGCGTAGCATCTATTCAGGAAATAAGATACCCTCGCATGTGGAGGTCATTGGCACGTGCAGATTGATTTAAAGTAGTGGTTTCATTTTAAATTTGAAAAAGATATTTTATATTCCCAGTTTTTCTAAGAATTTGATTTCAGTATCAAATGGTAATTCCTTTAACTTTTCAGACTTTGGGTTTAATTTATTTTATAAATTTGATATTATTAGATATAGTACTTTGTCTAATAGTCTTTTTCTCCTTAATTTGCAAAATGATAACCATACAACTATGCACGTTCATGAAAATATTGGTACTAAACGATATGTTGTGAACGAAAAGTCTTTTATGTTATGACATCAGAGATTTGGACATATCTCCATCAACAGAATTAAAAAGTTGGTAAATGATGGGGTACTTAGTACTCTAAGTTTTAGTGACTTTGAGACTTGTTAGTCTGCTTTGTATAGACTGCATTAAGGGCAAGCAGACTAACAAGAAGAAAGAAAGATGCCAAGAAGAGCTCTGAGTTATTGGAAATCATACACAGACATTTGAAGTTCAGATATGGATGCATACTGTGATAAATACTTCGTCTCTTTCATAGATGATTACTCACAATATATGTATCTCTACTTGCTTAACAGTAAAAATGAAGCACTAGATGCTTTTAAGGTATTTAAAGCTGAAGTAGAGAAACAATGCGACAAACAAATTAAGATCGTGAGATCCGATAAAGGTGGAGAGTACTATGGTAGATATATTGAGAATGGACAAACGAGTAGTCCATTTGCGAGGTTTTTCAAGAGAATGAGATTACTGCCCAATACAGTTTGCCTGGCTTTCTGGACCATGATGGAGTAACTGAAAGGAGAAACTGAACATTATTGGACATGGTACGAAACATGCTTGCTAGCACCAAACTTTCTGAGTCCTTGTGAATTGAAGCTCTTAAGACGGTTACGTACATATTGAACTGAGTTCCAACCAAGGTTGTCTCAAAGACACTTTTTGAGTTATTCAAGGGTTGGAAACCAAGTTTACGACATGTATGCGTTTGGGGTTGTTCTTCTGAAGTAAGAGTCTACAATCCACAAGAAAAAAGGCTAGACCCAATGACCATAAGTGAGTATTTCGCTGGATATACCGAAAAGTCTAAGGGATATAAGTTTATTGTCCATCTAATAGCACTGGGTTTGTGGAATCAAGAAATGCAAAATTTCTTAAGAATGACTTGATTAGTGGGAACAATCGATCCCAGGGCATTGTTCATGAGAAAAATCATTCAGATGCTCAGTGTACCACTTCAAGTAATGGACTGATCGTTGTTATTAACAACGCACCTCGAGTACAAACGCGTGTTGAAGAACCAATCCTGGAAGTGCCATAAGCTGTTGATCCTGATTCGGTAGATGCTGAAGTTCAATAGATGCTGAAGTTCAATAGATGCTTGAAGTTGTTGAACAACCAGCTTAACAAAATGATCCTACTCCTCAAGAGAATGTTGATGCAACATTAAGAAGATCTACTAGAGTAAAAAAAATCGACGATTCCTAATGACAATGTTGTGTATTTACAAGAGTTTGACTACAATATTGGAGCCAAAAATGATCCTGAGACGTTTTCACAGACCATGAGTTCTGAGGTTTCAAACTTATGGTACAATGCCATGAAAGAAGAGATAGATTCTATGGTGTCTAGCCGAGTCTAGGATCTCGTCAAGTTGCCTAATGGTGTAAAAGCCTTTGGATGTAAATGGGTCTTCAAGACAAAGAAAGACTCACAAGACAATATTGAGAGACATAAGACAAGACTCGTTGCCAAAGGATTCACTCAAAGGGAGAGAATTGACTACACAGAGACATTCTCTCTTGTATCTGAGAAAGATTTACTTCATGTGATCATAGTATTGGTTGCCCATTTTGATTTGGATTTGCATCAAATGGATGTAAAAACAATTTTCCTTAATGGTGACCTAGAGAAAAAGGTTTATAAAAACAACCAGAAAGATTCTCCTCTAATGATGGTGAACACTTACTGTGTAAGCTTAATAAATTCATATATGGATTAAAACAAGCTTCACGTCAATGGTATTTGAAATTCCATGACATCATCACTTCATTTGGTTTTGAAGAGAACGTCATGGATCAATGTATATACCAAAAGGTCAGTGGGAGCAAGATTTGTTTTTTGGTGCTATATATGGATGATATTTTTCTTACAACTAATGATAAGGGTTTGCTATATGAAGTGAAAAAATTTCTCTCGAAAAACTTTGATATGAAAGATATGGATGAGGTATCTTATGTCATTGACATTAAGATCCATAGGGATACATCTTGAGATATTTTGAATTTGTCTCAAGAAACCTATATCAATAAAGTTTTAGAAAGATTTTGTATGAAGGATTATTCACCAAGTGTAGCATCCATTGTAAAGGGTACAGTTCAACCTAATCCAATGCCCTAAAAATGAGCTCGAGCGGGAATAGATGAAAACCATTCCATATGTTTCAACCATTGGAAGCTTGATGTATGCTTAGGTATGCACCAGACCTGATATTGCATTTATTATTGGGATGCTAGGGAGATATCAGAGTAATCCAAGTGTTGACCACTAGAGAGCTGCAAAAAAGGTGATAAGGTACTCCAATAAGGACTTCGCTAGTTGTGTTGATTCACGCAAAACAACATCTGGTTACATTTTCATACTTGTCGATGGAGTCGTGTCGCGAAGAAGACCTTGACTGCTACTTCCACTATGGAGGCCAAGTTCGTGTCATGCTTTGAGGCTACATCACATGGTGTATGATTGAAGAGTTTTATTTCCCGACTTAGAGTAATTGACTATATTTTTAAGTCATTGAGATTGTACTGTGATAACTCAGTTGCTGTGTTTATGACTAAGAATAACAAGAGCAGTAGTCGTAATAAGCACATAGATATCAAATACTTGGTTATAAGAGAACGTGTAAAGAAAAAGAAAGCGATGATTGAGCACGTTAGCACTGAGTTGATAATTGTTGATCCTTTGACTAAAGGCATGCTACCAAAGAATTTCAAGGATCATGTAGTAAGAATGGGACTTAGTTCCATGATATAAATGTTCATTGTACGTACATTTGATATTTTAATGAAACTCTTATTCAATTGATGTTTTCTCATTGAATTTATGCGCATATTTTTATTCATGTATTTTGAGAAAATATATTTAAGTTATGAACCTTGAATAAACATAGGGTTTATTCATTAAGTGGTATGGGCTTGAGATGCATAATGCATCGTAATACATGGAAGATAATACTCATTAGAGGACCTATCGTCATAATTTGTGTGTTTTGTTTCTCATAAGGTTGAATGATGGAATATATGGACCAAGTGGGAGAATGTTGGTTTTCTTCTCCTGAAATCTCGGTAACTAACCGAGAAGTTGGCCAGAATGTGATCCAACAACTTCCATCGCTCACCCACGTTCTTTAACCCCTCAGCCCCTCAAGTGCACATTATGCTTTGCTTTTTAATAGACAAAGCACTTAAACGTGTTTATATATATACGGTTAATCCCTAAGCCTCTTCTCAATTAATTTCATAATCAATTTCAAAAACTTCGATCTCTGCACCATCGTGATTAAGAGAGAAAGGTTTAGAAGCATTAAATTGAAATACCATTAAAATTCTCATGTGAGTGTGGTGAAATGTGATCAATGACTGGATGTAAGTTTTCAATTCCTTTTGCTTCCACTTTGTTTACATTCATATTCATATAGTTTCATGAATGTTTTTTGGATCGAAATTATGATCTAAGATAGGTCAGACAACTATTTCTATATAAAATTTTATAACTCCTTAAGTATTTTGAGAAAATTTAATTTAAAGGAATTAAATTTGCAAATAACCACACCAAGTGCTTCCGACCCCTAAACCTACATATAAAAATAAATGCAAATAATAATTTATCCGAAAATAGAACGAAAGTCAGCACTATTAGCATCCAACAACAGATATAGCCTAACATATGAATTTCACGAGATCAACCCCAGTCACCATGCCTGTGTGAACTTTAAATACTAACATAATGGAATAAAAGGCCCATCTAAGCACAAGCATTAATAAAGAATCCAGCCGAACAATAGGCCTTAAAAAGCTAAAAATGAAAACATGGACCATCTTTTTCTTTTCTGGACAAAAAAAATTGACACCACTCAAAAATTTAGACACAAACCCATAAGGAGTCCTCTACTGTATGGAAGCAAACTAAAGTCCCCAAAGGCAACTGCAGCACTTTACTCCCAGATGATTTCCAGAATTATCTCACACTAGAAAATATTGCCTACAAACTTTATTATAAATTTGGAGCATTTACTTTCTCCAGCAAGCTTCCAACTTTATAGGACTAATTGGAATATTGTGACAATTCATATTACTTTAAAATGAGCATGATATTTTTGCAGAAGAAAGTTAAGAAGTCTGGATATTCAAACAACATAAAAGCAATCATATTCTCCACTTTTTGTCCCAAAAAAATCACATTCTCCAAGTTAAAGTCCATGCAACTCTAGTCCCTAGAGGGATTATCTACTAAGTTATACACCACAATATCTTAATCCTTAAGTCGTGAAGCAAGGTATTGCATCAAGAATGCCAATGCAATAAATTGCTTAATTATTGTCCTGACGTCATCTGCAGATCAGCTTCTACTGAAGAAGTTTGGAGAGTTTAAACACTCAGGTCATTCTACCTTTGAAATTTTGACATGCTCTTCAAATTGTGAAGTAAATAAAGTGCTCTGCTCATGACGTTACAAAAGTGAAGAGCATGAAATACATTTTGAGCACCTTTGCTTCGATATGTTATTTACTTCTTCCTTTTCAAATATACTATCAAACTTTGGTTGTGAATATTAGGCAGACTAATAGCTAACCCAAACTAGTTCTTACCCCTAAAACTCTAAATGTTAAACCAGACCTTAATCATTCAGTTAAAAGGAACTTCATAAGATGGCATATATTACATTTTGTAATTCAAGGTATCGAAAATAGAATTGTTTTATGTTAGTACCAAATAAGCTACTATGTATAGAGATTTTTAGTATGAAGTTACGCTCCAACCTTTTAATTTCCATATAGTAAAATCTTGAAGCCAACACTCAGCAACAAACTCACTTTTTTTCCAGAATTTAACTCTCAAATGTAAAATTAAGAGAAATAAGCATGGCAACAGTGCAAATTAACTCACAATAGGTCCATTCTTCAAAGCATGCTCTTCGGCAAATTTGCATACTGTTTAAGAGCAAAGGCATCCATACCATCAACCTGTAACAAAACAGAAAATGTGTCATAGATCATTACAAGAAATAGTCAAAAATTATTTCTGACAAAAATAAAAGAAGTCAAAAATTCAAATGTTTCCAGCGATAATTTCCTTTCCTTGCAGTTCATGTCAAAGAAAACAAGTTCAGTATATATATTTCCTTCTATATGTCAAATTTGAGATGAGTCACAAATGATATGATGGAGTTTCATTGGTAAATACAGTCAAGTCAAACCAAAGTAACTATATCAAATGAGAAAATATTGTGATATACAATAGTGCTCTAAGAAATTGGAAACCCCTAATCATAAGTAGTAACAAACACCATTTTTGGCACATCACTGAAACAGCCATTCTCAAATCAAGTTTGCATATCCATAAGTAGTTTGAATTATAAATTGAAAAGTAAAACACACACAAGGATTAATCGTTACCTTCAAACTAGAAGCATAATCCACACGCTTGTAATAGGCCGGACTTTTTGCCGCCCTCCACTCAGCATTCCATCTGTAGAAACATACCCAGATAAAGTTCAAACTTCAAACCTTATAACAAATAAAGAACAAAAACAATGCACAAGTTTCCCGTTACATTCCCATAACATCTACATCTCCTTACAGTGATTGTTCTCGCAGACCAAAATAGCAGGAAGATCCCAAAACGCAGCCATGTTAAGCGCTTCAAACAATTGTCCCTGATTGGCAGCACCATCACCATATAAATAAAGTCACCGTATCATCCTTAGAATACTTCTGAACAGAAGCCAACCCACAACCCAATGGAACCTGAGCTCCAACGATTCCATGACCACCATAGAACCCAGACTTCTTCCTATAGAAGTGCATCGAACCACTCTTACCTGTAGAACAGCAACCTTGACGGCTCGTGAGCTCTGAAAAGACCTCCAAGAGATTGCCACCACTGCCCAAAAAGGTACAATGGTCATGGTAAGCAGTGATGATACAGTCCTTAGTAGTAATTGCAGCTTCGATGCCCACAACAACAGCTTCTTGACCGTCGTATAGATGGCAAAGTCCTCGAATCAGGGGCGATCTCCATACGACGCATGAGTGCTATGTCGCAGAGGAAGGTGTGGTCTCGACGGAGCGTGAGGGCGGTTCGCAGTTACGGCGGATAGACGTGGTGTAGAATAAAGCGGCTGTGAGGGGCTTGGGATGATGAGGTTGCTAGGTGTGATAGAGCCATCTCGACCGTCGGATCTTTTTCGGATGCGACAGTTTAATTTTGTCAAGGTGAGAAAAGGAGGGGTTTGGCAGAGGGAAACTGGGAAAGAAGCAAAATTTTGAAAGTAATTGAAAATTTTAATAATTTATTACTCTAATTTCTAAATATAAAAACATTCCCTGGTATTAGAAACCAATAATAGGTTGAAATGACTTTCTATTATTGCTTTTTTATTTTAAATTCAACAGATCACTCGCAATTTAAAAAATATTTTCAATATGCTTCTCTATATTATACATTACTATATATCAACTTGAATATAATAAAATAAAATTATTTATTTAAATTATAATAAATGATAATGCATATATATATATATATATATATATACAAGAATTAAGAATCTACTTTTAAGGAGAAAAAAAACTCTAAACTTAAAATTATTCCATATACTTAAGATTATTTCATCAATTAGTTGCATACAATTAATATATAGTTAATAACTCACATTAACATTTCCTCTCGAGTTGTCGTATAGATATCGATCATGTCAAACTTGCTTATTGAGTCATATAATACTTTCTTGGAAACTCTTTTGGTAAGTATATCTGCAAGTTGTTCTTTAGTGAGAACAAAAGGAAAGCTAATAAGTTTGGCATCTAGTTTTTCTTTTATAAAGTGACGATCAACCTCTACATGCTTAGTACGACCATATTGTATTGGATTTTGTGATATATCAATGGCTGTCTGATTGTCGCAATACAAATGCATAGTATTTTTGAGTTCGAAACCCAAATCAAATAACAAAGTTTTTATCCACAGCAATTCACAAACCCCATGAGCCATACCTCTATACTCAACCTTATCACTAGATCGCACCACCACTTTCTTCTTACTTTTCCATGTAACCAAATTACCTCCCACAAAGGTGAAATAACCCGATGTTGACTTTCTATCTGTAATACTTCCTACCCAATCTGCATATGTGAAGCTACAAACTTTAAGAGGATTGTTGTGTTTAGAGAACATTACTTCTCTTCCTGGAGCCGACTTCAAATACCTTAAAATTCTCAAAACAACATTTGTGTGGTTCTCACTCAGATTATGCATGAACTGACTCACCACACTTACTACATATGCAACATCTGGTCTAATATGAGCCAAGTAAATCAAACACCCAACCAATCTCTGATAGCGAGCTCGATTAGTTGGTACCTGATTTGGATACTCTACTAAACAATGGTTTTGCTCAATAGGAGTGTCAATAGGTTTGCAATCCAACATACATGTCTCTATTAGCAGATCAAGAATATACTTCCTCTAACACAGATATATTCCTTCTCTCACCCTAACTACCTCAATTCCTAAGAAGCACTTTAGTTCACTTAAGTCCTTCATCTCGAATTCAGAGGCTAGTTATCTTTGTAATTTATCCATCTCAATAGTATCATCACCAGTAATTACCATATCATCAACACAAATGATTAAGGTTGTTACCTTCCCTCGTTGATGTTTGAGAAATAGAGAGTGGTATAAATTACTCTATTTGTAACCAACCTTCTGCATGAACTGTAAAAACCTTCCTAACCAGGCTAGAAGGGATTGCTTGAGACTATGCAAATACTTCCTCAATTTGCATACAAAATTACTAGGAGAATCAGCTACATACCCAGGTGGAAGACTCATGTACACCTCTTTGGCTAATTCTCCATAAAGAAACGTATTCTTGACATCAAACTGTCGAAGTGGCCAGTTTAAGTTAGCAGCAAGCGAGAGCAGAACCCGAATAGTATTCATTTTGGCAACATGAGCAAAAGTCTAATCATAATCTATACCATACGTCTGAGTAGACCCTTTTGCTACAAGATGAGCTTTATACTGATTTACAAATCCATCGCCATTATGTTTTATAGTAAACACCCATCGATAACCAACTACCTTTTTTCCTTGTGGTGGAGGCACAAGTTGCCAAGTATCGTTCTTCTATAACGCCTTCATCTCTTCAGTCATTGCCTTTCTCCACATTGGATCTCCCAACGCATCCTCCATTTTGTTAGATACTGATACAACAGATATTTGATTCACAAATGATTTATATAACTTAGATAATCTTTTAGTGGACATGTAGTTGGCTACTGGATATTTTGATTTTGCATAAATATTTGGTTCATACCTTTTGGCTGGTTGACCCCGAGTAGACCTATTTGGTAACACATACTGTCCAATATTAGACTCAATGCTATTAGTATCAGTGGGTGTACATACCTCAGATGAGTGACCTTCAATACCAGTGAGTTGTTGATCAAGAGTAGGAGTGATGCCTAAGGGAACAATTGTGTCTTCATTTTCATTTGTTGTGAGCGAATCTGGTGCTTGGATACTTGGAGCATTTGCTTTTTTGATGACTGGATTCAATGGATTAGGAATTTCAACTAGACCTATCGAAACATCAGTTGGTGATTCTTCTAATTCCTCCCCCTTACCATGATACAGTTCTTTGAAATATGTATTCTCCTCGTGGCGAGCAATATCGGGTGAGAAAAAATAACTCATGTCCTCAAAGAAGGTAACATTCATAGTGACATAATACTTTTTAGTCGATGGATGGAAGAACTTGTACTCTTTTTGATAACCTTCATAACCAACACACACATATTTAATTGCCCGAGCATCTAATTTAGACCTTTGATTTTTAGGAACATGTACAAAAGCAATACAACCAAATACACGGGTAGGAAGATTATGGAAGGATGACAAGGAGACATAAGATGCGAGAATCTAAAATGGAATTTGTCCATTAAGGACACTAGACGGGAGACAATTGATGAGATGGGCGGAAGCTTGTACAACATCACCCCAAAGATATTTTGGCATATAGGCACTAAATATGAGTGTACGAGCCATATCAAGTAAATGACGATTTTTCTTTCAAACACCCTATTTTGTTTTGGTGTTTATGGGTAAGTAGTTTGGTGAATAATCCCATGTGTTTTAAAAAATTCTTAAAAAACATGATTAACATATTTTCACCCATTGTCAGAATGGAGGATCTGAATGATGCTATTGTATTGTGTTTGAACAAGGGTATGAAAAGTTTGAAAATTTGAAAAAACTTCATTTTTTGTTCTAATAAAAGCAATCCACGACAACCTTGTACAATCATCGATAAACAAAACAAAATATCTCACACCCAATACAGTGTGCTCTTTAGATGGTCTCCAAACATCAAAATGAATTAATTCAAAAATAATAGTACTTTTATTAGAAATACTAGGAGAATAAGTAATACGATTGCTCTTGGCCAAAACACATGTCTCACAATGTAAAACAGACTCACTAACACCAATAAATAAAGTGGGCATGAATTTTTTCATAAGACTAAAAGACGGATGCCCTAAGCGGCGATGCCATAACCAAATTGCATTTAGCTTGTTAGAACTAGAAGTCAATGCAGTGCGTGTCTGTGCTCCTGGTTTCTCCCCTACGTAGTTCTGATCCAAACGGAACAATCTGCTCCTCAGATACCCTCGACCAATTATTTCCCTGGTAATAAGATCCTAAAAAATCACATACATAAGATAAAAGGTTACATAACATTTAGACTCAATATTCAAACGTGGGACATATATTAAGTGATGAGATAAGTTAGGTACATATAAAACATTATGCAGCTGTAAAGTTAAAGTGATATGAACTAACCCCTTTCCTAAGACAGGAAATGCCTCATCGTTAGCATTCATAACATAAGACACTAGTAGGGAGGATAACTCATTAAAATAAGATTTATCATAAATTATATGATCAGATGCACCATAATCAATAATCCAAGTATTAGACCCAATAGAGTGAGAAACATTTAAGGTCATACCAATCTTACCACGACCAGCTATTGAAGCTGTAAAGATACCTCGACATTCCATATGATGATCCTGTCCAGTTACTTCATAGTATTCTAGTTTTTGGACAATTTGCACTACAATTGCTATTGCTCTAGGACGATAATTTTGTCGTTTTGATTTCAAGTGTGGGTTCAGTTATGGATTCAATTTCCAACAAGTCTCACGAAGATTCCCCCCTTCATTGCAATAAGAGCATTGAGAATGAGGGTGATTGGTAAAGCTTGGTGATGGTCCTTGCTGATGAAGTGAAATTGAATTTTGCTATTGGAGGAAAGATGCTTTTGATTTGGCTTGAACGACTAGGCTTTATACCTCAACTTGTGCCTGATGAAGACTTTCCTGCTGAGATTCGTCTTTACGGATGTATGTAAAGGCTGTAGTCAAGCTCGAAGAGTCTAAATTCGAAGTAATTCGCCCTTAGCACTATTATGTTTTGTATCAAACCCTCTCAAAAATACATGTACTTGCTCAAACTCCTTCTCTTTCTGGTACCATAGAAGGTATTCTTGATTTTTAATTGTGCACGGACGTTTCTGATCAATTTCAGCTCATACATTCTGCAGCTTGGTAAAAAACATAGATATTGGTTGCCCATTTTGCTGCATACCAGCAGCTTTGCACATTAGTTCATGAACTTGAATAAAGTTAGACTCATTTGTATAAAGATCACTTAAGGTATTCCATATGGCCTCAGTGGTTTCACATTCCTCCATCATCTGTAATACATCATCAATTATAGCTCTAAATATAATTGACACTACAAAACCATCATCATCTTCACACTTAGTATAGGCTTCTACATCATCTTGACTAGGAACCTTGATTGATCCAATTACATGTCCCATCTTGTGCATCCCACTAAGATAAACAAACATCACTTTTTTCTATGTTCAAAAATTGGTACCATTGAGTTTAGTACCACCGAAAGAACTACTTTCTGAACTCCCAATAGAGACTTAAAATTTTGGAACTTCATTAGTTTTAAAAACATGATGTTGTCTTGAATCTTCCATTGAAATAGATAATAATATTGTGTAGCAGAATAAAAAGTTTTTTTCTTTCTAATTGGACTAAAATTTGTTGAGTGGGCAAATGACTTGTTTGATTAGTGAGTGGGCTAGGGTTGGAAAGGAAGCTTAGGAAACGGGCTTAGGAAGAATGTTAAATGGGTTAGGGTTTGTGTGATATATGATATACTAAGAGTCTGATTACTCAATCTGAAATCTAATATTACTCACAGCCAACAGCAACTGTTAGGAAGCTGAAGATGTAGGGCAGCGGACAAGTGGAGCTAGTGTGGACGGTAGTGCTGGTGTAGATGGTTGGACAGGTGGTTGGTGCGGGAGGCACTGGACGACGTAGACTGGATTGCTCACGACATGGACTAGACGACGGGCAAAGATCAACTAGACGGACGGATCTACAACGGACGCAGGCGGCGACGCAGACTGGACAACACGAAGAGATTGACGGCATTGCGTGAAGAGACTGAAAACGACACTACTGTTGACGGCGTTGTGCGAAAACTGGATGGTAGGTGGAGCTAGTGTGGATGACGACAGAGCTGGTGCAGACGATTGGATGAGCGGTTGGTGAGGACTAGATGGCTGAACGGACTGAGCCGTGAGACGGGTAAAATATTATTTTTTCTTTCCTGCTTTGATACCAACTTGAGTATAATGAAATAGAATTATTTACTTAAATTATAATGAATGAAAATGCACACATATATATACAGGAATTAGGAATATATTTTTAAGAAGAAAAAAAACTTTACATCTAAAATTATTCCATACATCTAAATTATTTCATTAATTAGTTGCATATAACTAATATACAGTTAATAATTCACGTTAACATACCATCCTTATTTTAGTTTTATTTACCAAAAGAAATTCCTATTTTTGTTTGGTGGATACTTATATTTTTCTCTCCTACTCCCTCCAACATTGTCTAACAACAAGACCTTTTTACTCCGACAATGACAAACTTATAATATTGCAAAAACGTGAAAGAAGAATTATGACAAACAATCACGAGTGTACTCTTAACAATCTATGAGTATGACCTCTATTATTTCTATATCTTTCTTTGCATCTTTTTAATCACAATTGGAATACACAACGAGCCAATCATTTTCTCGAAAACAAAAGCATAAGCTTGTTGTTACTATTCTTGTTTTTTTTTGTTTTTAATCTCATTTTTATTTCTCTATTAAAATTTTACTTAAAATAAAAATATATTTTTCTCGTAAAATTATAACTTATAGATATTAAATTCCTCGATAACTTATAATTAAATTACATATATTATTAATTATTATAAAAATAATAATTAATGTAAATTAGATATATGTTATTTAGTAATTCTATTTGAAGGAATACACCTATTTAGTTATTAATTAAGTAAAGTTTAGAATCTAAGTTAAGTAAATGATTAAATGTTCAAAATAAAAATTGGGATATTTAATCTTTGTTTATTATACTCGAGAATGTTAGAACTTTAATGGATATTTATTTGCAGTGATACTTTGGTTGATATACTAGTACTAAAGTATATATTCATTTGAGTTGCTTGTTTACTATATATATTATTGAGAGAAAAATCCAAATTTTTTTTAAAATTAAATTCTATAAATAAAAATGTGCTTGTAATTTTAATGAATTAAAGTTTGTAATAGACCAACATGAATACATGATGTAGAAGAATGTAAAATAACACGTGAATAGCGTCGGTTTGTTACGTCAACTGACACTACGTCTTATTTTTTAAATTAAAAAATACATACAGTTTATAATTAAAATTTTTTAGGTCATTAATTATTATTTTATTTGACTCTTTAAAATTTAAGTTAGATATAAATATATATATATATAGTATAATTTTTTCTTTTTTTTAGATAATTAGTTTTTAACGTTATATAATTTTATTTATTTGTTTGGATATTTAAATTTATATACGTACGTACAATATATCTTTATTTAATTTTGTATATTTGTTTTAAATATTATTGTAAATTTTTTTTTCTATAGTATGTATGCATAGTTTAAATAAAATAATAATGGAAAAAAAAATTAATTGCATAGATAGCGTCGGTTGACGGGACAAACCGACGCTAACCACGTAATATTATCGTTTAGCTCATTTCTTTTCTATAGAAACTCAAAATCTTCATTTCTCTTCTCCATTTATCCCAAAATCTAGCTAACATTCACCATCTTTCTCAATTTTCGGCCACCTCCGACCACCATTTTGCAACACCATTTTGTGGGTTATATTCCTATTCTTATTATCTTTTAGATCTGCTCTTTTTTTTAGCGAAATACTCAAATTTTTATACCCATTTTTTCACTTATCCTCACTTACAAAACACCATTTTCTTCTTCATTTCCTTCATATAGTCACTTCATAACATTCTTACATTCTTGTAAGTATTTATGTTAATTTTGCAGCTTATTATTCAGTTTGTTTTATTTTTTGTATAAATTTTTTATTTATATATGTTTTTTATTTTACTTGTTATTATATGTTTGACTTATTTTCTGTGAAAATAATTAATATCTGAAATGTCGTGGGTTTGAGGGATTATATATATTTACCGTGCATGGATAAATTTATTTATATGTAAATAATTATATTTTATTAAGTAAAAGTAATACATTTGTAAAATGATTATAATGATAACTGTTTTGTATTATGTATGTTTTGATATATATTTTAATAATTAGAAAATTTATATATAATAATACTTGAAATATATTCATTGGATACATAATTAATTAATATGTTTAATTAATGTCATTAATAGAAAATTGACAAATCTTGGATGTCAAAATGTAGAATTGAATAAGACTATATTTCTAGAGTTGAAAGTTTCATGGAATTTGCTTGTAGAAATAGTAATACTGAAACTAGTATGATTCGATGCCCATGTATTAAATGTAAAAATGAGTGATTTCATGAATTTGACGAGGTTAAGTATCACCTTATCCGTAATGGTATTCTTTTGAGCTATAAATGTTGGTATTATCATGAAGAAAATACTGATAATACTCAAGGGAAAAAGATAAATAAGAATGTGAGTGGATTACATACATCTTATCATAATATACAAACAAAAAATATGTTTCATGGTGTTGAAGATGAATTACGTGAGGATGATCCCAAAACCTTTAAAAAACTTATAGAAGATGCCGAAAACTGTTGTATCCAAAATGCAAAAAATACACTAAAATGTCGGGATTGGTTCATTTGTACAATGTGAAGGCAAAACATGTTTTTTTTACATGGGATTCATAGAATTACTAAATCTACTAGTCAATATGTTTTCTGAGGGTATTGAATTACCATCTTCAATGCATGAAGCAAAGAAATCTCTTAGTCGATTTGGCATGGAATATCATAAGATTCACGCTTGTTCAAATGATTACATTCTTTATAGAAAAGAATACGAGACATTATATGATTGTTCGATGTGAAAGGATCAAGATGGAAGCATGGTACAAATGAGGCAACACATAAGAAAGGCATCCCTGCAAAGGTTCTTTGGTACTTTCCTCTGATTCCTCACTTTCAAAGGTTGTTCAATAGTAAAGATATATCAAAGATGTTAATTTGGCATTCCGATAATCGATCTAATGATGGGGTGCTACATCATCCTTGTGATTCTCCAAATTGGAAAATAGTAGATAATTTATCTCCTCATTTTTTATCTAATCCGCACAATCTTTGTCTTGCCATTGTTGCCGATGGAATTAATCCATATAGTTCCTTTATTTGAGTTATTTTTGTAAATAAATGAAATTACATTCTTATTTTGATTTTAAATACATGCAGTTCTTTGGTTGGAACAAGACGGGCTACGACCAGCAAATTTTTGATGATTTACGAGAGGAATGTACAGAACACATGGTTCAAATTATATCATCACAAGAAGAATCCTAAGAAAATTATGATGATCTTAAATAGTATATGACAACATAACGGTAATTTTTTTAATAATTTAATTTCTCTATTCCTGTGTCTGAAGTCCCTTGTTTGATGGATGATTAAATGCTAATGTATTTAGGGGAATGCGTTGTTTTATGGACCTATTTTTGCCCAAACTACATCTCATCTCTCTTGCCTACTTTTCTTATGACAACAATTAGCACTTTCTTAATCATTTGTCTATAAATATGAAGTTATCTAAAATCTCTGCTCGTATTTTTAATACTATAATGAGCTCTTAATATGAAATCAGGTGTAACTCTGATTTGTTTCTTGGTTTGTATGAGTTTTGGTGCCCATGAACGTGTTCCATACGTTTAAGGGCACCAAAACTCACACAAGCTAAGTGAGAAATCGAAGCTACACTTGATTTCATATTTAGAGCTCATTATAGCATTAAAAATACTAGCAGAGATTCCAGATAACTTCATATTTATAAACAAATGATTAATAAAGTGCTAATATAAGTTCGTCGAAGGGTTATATCACTTGGATGTCGTTGTGGTAATCTCTTTTTTATGGTAATATTTATAATGATTTAATTTCTCCATTCGTATGTCTCTAAAGTTTAGACTGCTTGTTTGATGGATGTTTACGTACTCATATATGTAGGGGAATGACTTGTTATATGAATAAGCTATTTTTGTCTAGTTTTCTTATCATAATTCTGGTGATTCTAAGCCAACCAAGCTTGTTCGCACAATCCAATTACACTTTGATGATATTATTTTATTTGTAATTTAAGTTAACTATATGTATTGTATATACATTATTTGTTTTTGTAATAAATTTAATTATCAAGTAATTAATTATATTTAATTTTTTATGCTATATATATTGAATACGAAAAATGAGAATAAAAATAAAAAAATCATAAAATGTACATGTAAAGTTGGTTCATCACAATGAACCGACTTTACATTTTAAGTCACTCAATTTAAAGTCGATTTAGTGAACCGACTTTAAATTTATTTAAAGTCAACTTTTAATCAACTTTAATGACTATTTTTATAATAATGGTCTAAAATTTCTCAAATGTCAAGTATGACATCTTTTAAAAAATTAATTTCTAAATTTACACAAAATTAGATGAACTATGAATTGCTCCTAGTGATTAGGGTGAAATTTTACAAGTTAAACATTTTTTTAATTAAATTATAACATATGCTAAATTTGATTAGAATAATTTAAGATAAAATTTGATAATTAAATTACAATAAATCAAATATGTATTTAATTTAATTTTACTCACATGGGATGACAACTTATCAAATTTAATTAGATTATATTTAATTCAATTATAATAATTATAGTAATTAATCAATTAAAATTTAACCAATTAAATAATTTAAATAAATATATGTTGATTTTGAATCTTATCGGACTATCTATTCACCAAATTTTAAAATTAAATTTTGATTAATAAAATTTAAAAAAAATTATTAATAATATTTACAAAATCAAATATAAATAACTAATATAAAATAATCACATCCTATAACTTTAATAATGAATATAAAACAAATCCCAACTAATATAAAATAATATTGAATTTGATATGACATGTAACAACTTTTACAGCTATGAACCAGTGTATTTTTCCTGCTAGGGTGGCTAATGTTGAAAAAAAAAAATTTATCGATAAAGATTATTCGATAAAGAAAATAATTTATAAAACAGAATAGAGAATTATATTGACATCCCATCAATTACCCAAATTCAAATTTTTTATAATTTTATATATTTATTTATAAAAATATAATATTATAATTAAAATATTTTTATTATTATTTAACAATTATAAAATAAAATCTAATTATATCTATAATTTATAGAAAACATTCAATATTATAAAATATACTTTAAAATTTATTTCATTTTTAACCTAGATTTTATTAATTTATAATTTATATTATTCATTAATAAAAAATATTTAATCCTTATAAATTTTTTAAAACTCTGTTAGAGAACTTCTCAACCTACTTGAAAAATTTAGTGTGAAAATGAGACATCAAATGTACGCTTACATCCAACTGACAACATTATTAAGATATTTTTAACTTATTATTCTATTTTATATATTTTATACCAAAAATTATATTAAATTATATTTTTTTCTATTCACAACGATAAATATTAGGATAAAAAATATTTTTTTTATAAAATAAATATTTTTTATTAATTATTCTATTCAATTAATTAAATAATAATTAATTATTATTATTATATTTTTAAAAATTAAAATATAATAAATAAAATATTATATTAAATTAAAAAATACAATTAAAAATTTATTCGATTATTATTAAATCATTATTTTAATTTATATTATATTTTTAATTTTATGTTATATTAGTAATTTTTTAATTATTTTATATTATATATTTAATTTTAATTTATTACATATAATAAAAAAATAAAATAATATTATTTTAAAATTTTAAAATTATTATTTTAATTTATATTAACAATTTTTTAATAATTTTTCTAAAATTTTAAAAAATAACGTCATATTAAATTTAATTCATACTATTTATCACATTAAATATTATATAAAATTTAGTATAAATTTATTTTAATTTTATATTAATATTACATCAAAATTTAAAAATTTAAAATATGGTACAAAATCGGTGATAAGTTTCTAATTACTTTACATGTGATGTGACTTGAAAGTACACTGAAGCATTGGAAGTTTTATATTGCAATCAAATTAATTATTATTGTTAAAATACACTATCTAAATTATATCATAAAATAAGAAAAAAGTTTAATTAATTACGTCATAAAATACCAAAAAAGTTTGATTTTTTTTAAATATTTATACATATTTTATATTTTATTAACCTAAAATATTATATTATATATATATACACGTGAGAGAGACTATTTAATCAATTATCTTAAATTAAGGCACGAGTCAATTCAAATATATAAACGTTATTGGTCCTATAAATAAATGATTCCATGAATATTCTAATAATCATCGTCTCCAACGCTATAACCAATATAATATGATGACAACATATCATTTAAGATAAATCTCAAAGTCTCAACTATCAAATTAAGATGTGCGACATTGCTCGTTAATATAATACGTAGGTTGCTAGTTGTAATAAAAAAAAACTTCCTTGCAGTAGTTTTTTATTATTCTCTAACCTCAAACATAAAAATACTATAAAAAGAATACAATAATACGTAACTCAAGAATATATATATATACTCAAGAATATATATATAATATGAATTCAAATAATATTATTTATATTATCATAATTATATATATAATGTGTCTTCAAATAATATTATTTATAAAAAAAATTATTTATATTATCATAATTAACCTATAGTTAATTATAAATTTTAAAAATAATTTAGCATATATAATTACATCCATATAGAAACTAATTTATCATTTACGATCATGGATATTTATGATATATAGTAATATTATTAGTTTGTAACTCAAAAATGCAAATGTACACGTTATTACGAATAATATTTATATTATTTTGTATTATTCATAAAAATAATCATTTTTTTATTTTTAAAAATAGTTATCTCATGTTGTATGTTTTTAAAACCGTCTATTTTTTATCGATTTAAATTCGATCCGATTCGAATCAAATTTGAAGATTCTTAATCTAAATCTAAAAATATCAAAAAATTTGAATTTGATATATTAAAATTTATTTATAAATTATTGTCATTTATAAAAGACGATATACACAATAATTAAATTTTAAATTGATGTATTTGTAAAAAAAAATTATTTATAATCACAACTAATAAAATCAAATGAATAAGAAGTATGTCTGTATTAGAAGTGTCCAAAAATCAGACCGAATCAGATTAAACTGGATCAGACCGAACAGTTTTATAAATGAGACGATCTAGTCTAATTTGTATTAATTAAAACCGTTTTTCAAACAGTCTGGTTTAATTATATTAACTTTTTATCTTCAAACAAAATAAAAGCTAGGAAGTGAGATCGAAGAGATTGTAATATTATTAGAAAAAAAGAATTGTCGAAGGAAATTTAAAATGAATCAAAAATCATTAAAATATATATTTGATGATTCAAAGATGACATAAAAATGTTAATGTTTCAAGAGCCGAAAGAAACAAAATACCATAAATTACTTCTATTAAAAACGTTTTTGCGGGTTGTAAAAAATTTCCAATAAATAAATAAATAATTAAATCAAATTTATATCTTTTTTAAAATGTGATTATTACTAAGATGTTATAGAAATAAAAAAAAATCAAAAATGAAATTTTATTAAAATTGTGATTCCTTACCTTTATGTCTTTTATACTTTTAGGTGGTATTTGGTTCATAGGATTAGAATGAAATGAAAGGTAAAAAAAATAGTTTTGTTTGATTTGTTCACTAGAATCAAAGAATAAATCAGTATTATAATATTTAGTTTACAACTGAAATGAAATACAAACACTATATATTATCTTAATATTTTTATATTCAGTAAAGTTTAAATAAAATTATTTAATTATTATTTTTCGTCAGACAAAATAAATTATTAAAATCATTATTGTTCTAAATAATTATTGAAAAATAAAATATATTATTAAAATCATTATTTTTCTAAATATGGTTTAGGGTTTAAGGTTTTGAGGTTTTAGATTTGTGAGTTAGGGATTTAGGGTTTTGAGATGTAAGGTTTAGGATTATATTTGTGGGTTAAAATTATTATTTTTCAAAATAGGGTTTTGGGATTTAGGATTTAGGATTTAGGGTTTAGGATTATATTTGTGCGTTAAGGTTAAGGTTAAAATTATTATTTTTCTAAATAGGGTTTAAGGTTATATTTGTGGGTTAAAATTTATGATTAAAATTATTATTTTTCTAAATAGGGTTTAGGGTTTATGATTTAGAATTTTATGTTCTGAGTTTAGGATTATATTTAAAGTTGTAGTAAAATTGGAGGAAACAAATTTGAGATGTGGAGAAATTATGATTTTTTTTTTAATAATTATAATTTTTTTTAAGAATCGATTTTATTTTATTATCACTTTTTAACTTAATTAAATATAAAATTGAAAGAATTAAATTTTAATTTCATTCTAAACAGACTAAACCATCTACTTAATATTTTGTTGTTGATAATACAAGGAAATGAGCCTCATTCTAAGACTCAGAAACTTAATTTTTAGACTTTCGTCCTAAATGTTTCTTAGTTATATAATATTATTTGTAAAAAAATATTACTATTAAAAATTAAAATAATAATTATCTTTTCAATTTTAAATTAACTGTTTTAATTTGTATTTTTTATTGTGACAGAATCACATGACTTGTACGTACGGAAAAACTAAATATAAAAAGTGGGAATTTCAAGAGACTAATTTTAGAGATATCGAATATGAACTAAGGAAAAAGAAAATACCACGCGTTAAACTATTTTTTTTTATGTAACCATACAATTAATTATGAATAATGTTACAGTTATAAATATTTTTGTTATTATTATAAAAAATATATAATATTTACTATTAATTATATTTTAACATCATTATTATTAAATAAAAATTAATTAGAGTATTATTATTTTTAAAAAAATAATTTAAGTTGTGAAAATATGACAAGTTTTAATTATATCACAATTAAATTTTTTATCACAATAATAATACAATGTATTAATTTTATTAAACAATAATAACACTTAAATATCATTCATTATTAATAATTTTTATAATACAAAAATAATTATAATAATGTAACTATTTTTAATTATAACTACTTATAAAGTGAATCCTAAAAATATAGTTTTATTATAAAATATACTTACAAGTGAATAGAGAAAATGAAAATATTATTAGATCTTTTTAAATAAAAATATTGTTTAATATTTTAATTTTTTTAAAAAGTGTTTATTAACTATTTTATTTATTTTTACTTATAAAAACGAGCTTATTAATCATTTTATTTATAAAAATATATTTATTAATTTTTTTACTTATAAAAAATAAACAATAAATATTGATGAGGATATTTTCGTCATTTAATTCCTTTATATGATTGAAATATTCTTAATAATTTTTATTTATTTATAAATAAATTTAATATTATAAAATTTATATTTTTGAGACTATTTTTATAATTAAAGAGATTAAATATCATTTTTTTTAAATTAAAAACTAAATGATATCTTTTATATAAATAAATGAACTAATGTGACATTTTATTTTAAAAAATATTAATGACTTTTATATTATACTTATTATTCGGACTTTAAAAGATATATATATATATATATATATATATATATATATATATATATATATATTACCCGCTAACAATAGGAAATTCTTAGAAAATTAGAAAATATTTTTTTAGTTTTATATAAAATAATATACATGCAATATGCGTAAGAATATATATATATATCTTTAGTCCCTGCTAACAATAGGGAATTCTTAGAAAATTGGAAAATATTTTTTTAGTTTTATATAAAATAATATACATGCAATATGTGTAAGAAATAAAAATAATTTTTTATTTGTGAGAACTTATACTATATAATTAGGAGTAAAATTCAAATATTAGTGATTTTAAGTATTTGACTGTTGAGTTACTCATCTTATTTAATTTTTTCATTAATTATAAATTATTAATTATTTTAAAATTTTAAATAATAATATTTTGTAAATGTTTTAAATTATTATTATTTTATGAGTAAAATGCTTGATTTAGGGCATCTCTAACCCTAAATTTTATTTTACACTAATTTTATATTAAAAATTACATTAAAATTTTATTCATCCTTAATCATGATACTAAAATTACATTAAATTTTTTTATAAAATAATTTTTTTTTTGATTTTTTAGCGATTATTATATTCAACCACTTAAACATATATTAGTATTAATTAATTAATAATAATTAATTAAAAAATTAATAATTCATTAAATAAAATATTATACTTATTATGTGAATTAAAAATACATATAGATATATATTATTTAAAGTTTTGAATTTCATTTTAAATCTAAATTTATGTGAATTTATTTGAAATGAACAAGTAGAAATTATGGGAAAAAAATCTCAATAATAAGGATATAGATTTGAACAAAAATAAATATCTCAAAGTAAAGACTTAATATATTAAAATATTATAAATATTTTTAGTCAATATTTTAATAATATTGGTAAGAATGATTTACTAGATAAATAAATTATTATTTTATTTTATTTTATATTTTTAAGTATATGTGTATTAATATATTTTTTAATTATTTTGTATCATGTATTTTATTTTAATTTATTATATACAATAAAAAATTTAACATCTATTAAATTTGCTTAAATTATTATTTTATTATATATTAAATTTTTAACTTGCATTATATTATTATTTTAATTATTTTATATTATATATATAATACAAAAATTAATAATATTTTTAAAATTAAAAAAATATTACAATATTAACGGTATTTACAACGATAAGTAATATTTAATATGATGAATAACATCTTAATAAATTTGATACGATAAAATCCAACGTACTAAATTGAACTTGAATAAAATTTACACCAAATATAAATGTTCAAAGTGGGGTTGGAGTAACGTCTAACACCTTCCATCCAATTAAACCTAAAAAAAATATCTGAGAATTCAAAACGATAAGCACAACCTTTGGCAGCTCGGACAATGTAACTAAACTTGCTGTAAAATTTGTCCCGCCATGAACACCCTCTCAGTACTCCATCCACACGCATATAGCTCGACGCTCCTCTCCACCACTTGCCGCTTTTTCAATACCTCGCCTCATCCCAAACTCGATACACTCACTCTTTCCCGAACCCTGGGATTTTGTGACCTCAAATCACTTCCTACGCGGTCCCTCAATTCTCTGCGATTCCGAGTTTCGTTCAAATCCCCGAGCTCGTCGTTCCCTGTGGAATCCCAAGTCTTCGACGCCGACGATGACGAAGATTATGACGATGTTGACGATGACGATGGGGATGATGTTGCCGCTGATGAGTACGACGACATTTCCGGCAAGCTATCTGACAAAATCGAGCAAAGCGATGACGACATCGAAATTCCAATGGCTGCTGCTGAGGCTTCGAATAGGGCAGAGGAATTCAAGTGGCAGAGAGTTCAAAAGCTGCGCAACGAAGTTAGAGAGTTTGGAGAGGAAATCATTGATGTCGATGAGCTTGCTTCTATTTACGATTTTCGAATTGATAAATTTCAGGTAAGATTTCAATTCGTGCAATTTGTGTTTCATGCAAGAATTACTAATAGACTAATGCTTGTGTTTTGTTTTCAACTTATAATTCTATTCCTCTCTGAAGCGTTTGGCAATACAAGCATTTCTGAGAAGTTCATCAGTGGTGGTATCGGCACCTACGAGCAGTGGCAAGACTTTGATAGCTGAAGCTGCTGCTGTTGCTATCGTAGCTAGGGGAAGAAGATTATTTTACACAACTCCGCTCAAGGCATTATCCAATCAGAAGTTTCGCGAATTTCGGTATTTAAATCTTATTATTCATCAACTTTGAATACCTGCGTGATTCTTCTGAATTCATAGACTATAATGTCATATCATTGTGTTTTGGGAGTCCCAAAACACCATCTCTGGAATTTTAGAATAAGCCAAGTCGGTAATTATTATAATATTTAGTGGTATACTTATCGGTCAAATAACAATTCTTAGTAATATAGTTGTTGATTAAGTAAGAATTCGTAGTCAAGTATTATACTTGGAGGTCAAGTAATGATTCTCGTTTAAATAATATATTTGTTAATCAAGTAGATCACTTATATATAAATAATATAGTTGTTGATCAAGTAAGGATTCTTAATCAAGTATTATAGATCAAGTAATGATTCTCGTTCAAATAATATACTTGTTAGTTAAGTACATCACTTATATATATATCGACATTCTATCTAATTTTAGTGTTCATCATCATAAATTGAGAAGCTACAATATTGAAGTCACATTTGTTAATCAGGTCATCCTTTAGTCATCTTTGTTCTCTGTTTTGATCATTTACTATTGGTATGCAATTTGAGTCTTTTCCTCGCTAGATTTATTGTCGTATTTTGCTTTGTATTGCTACCTATATTGAGAGAGATTTTTGTGTATTTGGGGTTTTATTTAGAGTGATTTTTGAATATTAGTATTTGTATTTTTTATTTGATTATTAATGGATTTTTCTCGGTATACTGTCGCCAGTAGAGTAGGTTTTTCACATAGAAAGGTTGAACTGCTTCAATTTTTGTATGCTATTTATTTTCTTTATTGTCTATTATTTTGACATAATCCATTATTATTGTTTTGTACAATCTAAATTGATTCTTGGCTCTCGCTTTCGCATTTTTCAATTTGTAATAAACTTGTATAAAAACTTCAGGTTCACCTGTTATTGTTTGGGGCTAATCAAGTTTACTCATTTGGATATTTTTTGAACTTTTTATTTGATTTATTTTCAAGGTTTGGGATTATACTTTTATTGATTTAATTTGAGTTTTTGGTCATGGGCGTCAAAGTATGAAATTGAAAAATTCAACGGTAGGAATGATTTTAATCTTTGGCGTTTGATGGCATTTGAAGATACGAGCTCTATTAGTTAAAAATGGGTTTGTTAAGGCGCTTGAAGCCAAGAATAAATTACGGAAAAAATTAATTGATGAAGAAAAATATGCATTGATAGAAAATGCTCTCAATTCAATTCAATTGTCTTTATTTGATGAAGTTTTACGCGAGGTTGGTTATATTTGAAGCAGCACTTGTACACATTTAGAATATCAGAAGGTACTTTTTTGCACGATTATCTTGATAAATTTACTAAAATTAATCGTGATTTGAGAAACGTTGGTGTTAAAATTGATGGTAAGGGTCAGGCATTGGTTCTTTTATGTTCTTTACCTCTTTTTTTTTTTAACATTTTGTTGATACCATGTTATATGAGAGAAACACTATTTCTTTGAATGATGTTAGAACAACTTTGAATTCTAGGGAGTTAAATAAGGTGTTTGCAAGTAACAATGATAGTATCAGTGGTTTGTTTGTTAAAGGTAGAACTCAAGAAAAAAGGCTCAAGCAATGATAGAGGTAAATCTAGATCCAAGAAAAAGAATAAATGTAACTATTATTGTCAAAAAGGGCATTGGAAATCAAATTATTTTAAACTTAAAGATAAGACAACTCCCATATCTTCTGCTTCTAATGATGTTGTTAATGTTGTAGACAGTTTTAGTTTTGTTGATGATGTTCTGTTAGTATTTATTGGTTTTTCTAGAGACGTTTAAATTCTTGATTTGGTTGCACTTACGATGTGTGCTCTAGTAGGGATTAGTTTTCTACTTATCAATCTATGGATAGGGGTGTTGTCTTGATGAGAAATAATTTGTCCTGTAAGGTTATTGGTATTGGTACAATTTGAATTAAGATATATGACGGTATTGTTAGAACTTTGGAAGATGTTCGTCATGTGCCAAGTTTGAAAAAAAATTTAACATCTTTGAGTATTTGACTCACAAGGTCATCGGTATTTAACTGAAGGTGGAGTATCAAGAATTTGGAAGAATTCTCTTGTTGTTATAAAATGACAATTATTTCATGGCCTTTATAAGCTTCAGGGTAATATATTTGTTAATGGTGCTTCAATTTCGTCCTCATCTTATTAAGTCTCAGATATTGCTCGTTTTGGTCTTATGAGTGAGGCATGCATGTTTACCTTGAAAATGCAGGGTTTGTTTGGTGGTTAAAAATTCAAGCGTTTTAAGACTGACAATAATTTGGTATTTTGGAGGAGCCAATTTGTCGAGTTTTCTCAAAGAAGTGGCATAGTGAGACATCGTACGATATATAGTAGACCACATCAACATAGAGTTGCAGAACATTTGAGTATGATTCTTTTGGAAAGAGCGTGTTGCATGCTTTTTCAAGATGTTTTGGGTAGATTCTTTTGGGCTAAAGCTTATAATGCTTGTTATTTGGTAAATTGGTTTTCCTCGAGTGCATTTGTATTGAATATTTTATTTGAGAAAAAAGAGTATGTTTTGACAGTTAAAGACAGCGGTGTCAATGAGCAGGTGGAACTTGGTAGTGAATCTTCTAGTAAAATGCAAGTGAGCACTTTTATTCAGCCTTTAATGGGCAAGTTAAATTATTTTGCTAATTATTTGGCAGAGGAGCAATTGGAGCAGTCATACTGTATTGTTTTTAATAAAAGACAATTATGGGACCCTTATTGGCTTCGTGTTGGTTCATTTGTTTATTTGTTTCTTTTTAGTTATGATATTTCATATGCTAGTGTCATTAGAAATTTATTGTGTTATGGTTTGTACTTGTTTTGACATTTCATACGCGATTTGTGTTGTCATTTGTTTTTTGGGCAACTTTTGCAAAAGTTTTTTGGAAGTTGTGAAATGGAATTTGATTAGTACTTTGAATTTTAGCTTGGTTTTTAGTTGGAGTTCTAACTAGCTATAGTGTTATTGATTTCGTGGACTTTGTTTATGTTGGAAATTTTATTAGAAGTTTTTGATAAATTTTATCTTCACCTCTTATTGTGCAATTAGTTGGGAGATGATTTTACGGTCTACATTTGGTTTTATAAAGGTAACGTATATAGCAACAGTAGAAGCAATAAATGAAATTGTTTTCTTTAAATGTTTGGTTTGCAATCTGGGTTTACACCATAATGTTTTTATTGTATTTTGTAATAGCCATAGTTTGATACATTTGACTTATAAAATGTATTTTAAGACCAAGCATTTTGTTGTTAGATATTGCTTCGTTGGTGACATTATGTCTTAGCCTTTTTAAGGATTTTAGCAATTGTATTGATCAAGTATATTATTGTTGACAAGTCTAAGCATTATTTGAACTTGGTTGATGCTCATAGCCAGTAATTGCTCTTTGGGGCTTTGGGGCAATGTCCATTTGTTATTTCGAGGAGTTTTCTATTTAAATAAATTGGTTATGTTTTGTGCTAAGGTGGAGATTTTTTATTTAGTTGTCACAAAACACTACCTCTCCACTTTTGGATTAAGTTAAGTTAGTAATTATTATAATATTAAGTAATATACTTTTTGGTCAAGTAAAAATCTTTATATAAGTAATATAATTGTTGGTCAAATAAAGATTCTTAATCAAGTATTACACTTGTTGGTCAAGTAGTGACTCTTGTTCAAGTAATATATTTGTTAGTTAAGTAAATCATTTATATATATTGGTCTTCTTTTCGACTTTAATGTTCATCACCATAAATTGAAAAGTCACAATATTGAAGTCACATTCGTTAATCAAACTATCATTTAGTCATATTTGACCTCCCTTTTCATCATCTATTATTGGTATGGAATTTAGGTCTTTTTTTCGTAATATTTGTTGTTGTATTCTTACTTTATATTGGTACCTTTGTTGAGAGAGATTTTGGTGTATTTGAGGTTTGATTTTGAGTAACTTTTGAATATTGGTATTTGTATTTTTATTTGATTATTAGTAGATTTTTTTCGATGTGTCGTCATCAGTGGAGTAGGCTTTTCACATTGAAAGGTCGAACTAAAATCTATGTGCTATTTATTTTCTTATTGTCTATTATTTTGTCGTAATCCATTATTGTTGTTTTGTGCAATCTAAATTGGTTCCTAGCTTCCCCTTTTGATTCCGCATTAGCCAATTTATGACACATTGTGCTTTGATAGTACTCTGATTGCGTTTCTTTTGTTTAGTAACATAAGTATAACTTAAAGCAGCAATAGCCAGTATTTTGAATTGATATTACAGAACCGTTGCTCATGGTTATGCCATTTCAGGGAAGCATTTGGTGACAGTACTGTTGGTCTGCTCACTGGAGATTCAGCTATAAACAAAGAAGCACAGGTTTTAATAATGACTACGGAGATCTTGCGCAACATGCTGTATCAGAGGTACATTATGCTTTATAAAGTAAAGCCGTAGGTTAGTTAAATTTGCTTCAATATTGAAGTTTTCCTTTTTTTAGGTTGGCTAAGTATATCTGGTTCAGATTTGAAGTTTCAGTTTGATTTTACTATTGAAACTAAGGAGTTTAATTTACTGTACTTCTTCCTGCAGTGTGGGAATGGCTTCTTCTAGCGATGGACTTTTTCATGTTGATGTAATTGTTCTGGATGAGGTTCATTATTTAAGTGACATATCTCGTGGCACTGTGTGGGAAGAGATAGTAAGTAAACTTGTTTCTTACTCATGTTTTCATTTTTTACATCCATACCCAAATTGATGGATTTAAAGAGAGTAGATTTTGAATAGCACTGTCATGTAATCTAGTTCTAATGTTTCAGGTTATTTATTCCCCAAAAGAAGTACAACTCATATGTCTTTCAGCAACGGTTGCCAACCCAGATGAATTGGCTGGCTGGATTAGTCAGGTACTTTTCACTTCTCCAATAAAGTAATATTCTGACCCAAAAAAGATGATAAAGTAATCTAGCAGTTTTGAAACCAGATTGGGTATTCTGGAACTGCTTGATCTTGCTTAGCTTTGTTTTATTTACTTTTGGTCTTGCTAGATTCATGGTAAAACTGAGTTGGTAACATCATCAAAGCGACCAGTACCATTGACTTGGCATTTCTCTACAAAAGGTTCTCTATTGCCTCTTCTAGATGAGACAGGCTCACGTATGAATAGGTATTTTCTTAAATTCTTGTTTAACTTTTGTTGAAACATTAACTTTGTCATTCGAAATGTTCAAGTTTGGTTTTATTTGTTTTCACCTGGGCCTGGCTTAGATTTTGGTAACAAGGGATCTTTTTCTATACTTCTTAGAAGACAGTATAGTAAAATAATCTTTTATAGCTTAAGCTTGCTGGTCCTTGTTGATTCACGATGCTCAACTTCTTCTTGTTCCATTCGGTCATTTTCTCCACAAGGACAGTGGTGGAAGCCTATAGTTTTATGGCCAGACTTCATCACAGTTGTCACTGTCTAACCTTCATGATAAAGATATAGAGGTTAACCTGGAATTGGAGCCACCAAAAATGATAAATTCTGTACTAGATATCATTTGTAGTTTCAAATGTAATTATACTTGCGTATGTTAGGTGGCTTCGTCTTTTTGTTTTTCTAATTCAGTTAATTGTTCTACACTTTATATCTCTGTTCCTAAAATATTGACAGCTTTTGGTGATATTAATGTTATCTTAACATGTAATAGGAAGTTGTCACTCAATTATCTACAACTTAATGCTAGAGGAGTTAGATCTTACAAAGATGATCGTAGAAGGAATTCAAGGAAACATGTGAATGAGTTGACTTATGAAGAGGAAAGTACCATGCCTAGACAGCCTCTTTCAAAGAATGACATTAATGCAATACGTCGTTCACAAGTATGTCTTTTTGCATGAGTTCCCTAAGAACGAAAACACATTCCAACTTATCAATTTTGATTTGTCAATGCACATCACATGTTTTCAGACTAGTGTTGTTCCAGACCTACCATATCTGCATACATTGGAAAATTGTTTTAATTTTGATTGATCTCATTTTATTTTTAGGTTCCTCAAGTCACTGATACATTATGGCACCTCAAGGACAGGGATATGCTGCCAGCAATTTGGTTTATTTTTAGCAGGAAAGGATGTGATGCAGCTGTCCAGTATCTTGAAAACTGCAAGCTTTTAGACGAGTGTGAGGTGAGTGAGGTTGAGTTAGCATTGAAGAGATTCCGCATCCAATATCCTGATGCTGTGAGGGAGCCTGCTGTGAAGGGATTACTGCAAGGTGTTGCTGCACATCATGCGGGATGTTTACCTTTATGGAAATCATTTGTAGAAGAGCTGTTCCAGCAGGGACTTGTCAAGGTGGTCTTCGCTACAGAAACACTTGCTGCTGGGATCAATATGCCTGCCAGGACTGCTGTTATAACGTCCCTCAGCAAAAGAAATGATAGTGGTCGCATCCACTTAAGCTCAAATGAACTCCTTCAAATGGCTGGACGTGCTGGACGTAGAGGTATTGATAAAAAAGGACACGTAGTGATTGTCCAAACTCCTTATGAAGGTGCAGAAGAGTGTTGCAAGATTCTATTTGCTGGACTTGAACCTCTTACATCACAGTTTACAGCTTCATATGGAATGGTACTAAATCTGCTTGCCGGTACAAAAGTTACACGCAGATCAAAAGCAGAAGATACAAAAGCCTTACAAACAGGGCGAACTTTGGAAGAAGCTAGGAAACTAGTCGAACAAAGTTTTGGAAATTATGTAGGCAGCAATGTTATGCTTGCTTCAAGAGAAGAGCTTACTAAAATTAAAAAAGAGATTGAGATGCTGACTCTAGAAGTTAGTGATGATGCCATAGATAGAAAGAGTCGGAAACTTTTATCGGAGGAGTCATACAAAGAGATTGCAGAACTACAGGAAGAATTAAGGGCACAGAAACGCTTACGGACAGAACTTCGGAGGAGGATGGAATCTCAAAAAATTGCCTCACTGAAGCCTATGTTAGAAAAGTTTGAAAATGGAGAATTACCTTTTTTGTGTCTGCAATATAAAGATAGTGAAGGAGTTCTACACTCAGTCCCTGCTGTATACTTGGGGAAGGTTGACTCACTCAATGGTTCAAAACTTAAGCAGATGATTTCTACTGATGATAATTTTGCACTAAATGTAGTTGGATCAGAGTCAAATTCTGGTGACCATGAGGTTACCTTAGATTTTGAACCATCGTATTATTTAGCCCTTGGCTCAGATAATTCTTGGTATCTATTTACAGAGAAGTGGATTAAGACTGCTTATAAGATAGGCCTGCCAAATGTTGCCTTAGCTGAGGGGGATGCTTTGCCCCGGGATAACATGGCAATGCTTCTTGATAAAGAGGAAATGAAATGGGAGAAACTTTCTGGTTCGGAACTTGGTGGTTTATGGTGCATGGAAGGATCCTTGGAAACATGGTCTTGGAGTTTGAATGTGCCAGTATTGAACAGTCTTTCAGAAGATGACGAGTTTCTACATACATCAGAAGCATACAATGAAGCTGTTGAATCTTACAAAGACCAAAGAAATAAAGTCTCACGTTTGAAGAAAAAGATATCACGTACACAGGGCTTTAAAGAATATAAAAAGATAATTGAGAATGCCAAATTTAGTGCGGAAAAGATCAAAGGTCTGAAGGCTAGATCGAGGCGTTTGGTTAATAGAATAGAGCAGATTGAACCATCTGGTTGGAAGGAGTTCTTGCAGATCAGCAATGTCATACACGAGACTAGAGCGTTAGATATTAATACACATCTTATATTTCCACTTGGTGAAACTGCCGCTGCAATTAGAGGAGAAAATGAACTGTGGCTAGCAATGGTTCTTCGAAACAAGATCTTACTGGATTTAAAACCTGCACAACTTGCAGCTGTAATTGCAAGCTTAGTATCTGAAGGTATTAAGGTTCGTCCATGGAAGAACAACTGCTATATATACGAACCTTCGTCAATGGTGATCGATGTTGTTAACTTCTTGGATGAGCAAAGGAACTATCTGTTACAAATTCAAGAGAAATATGGAGTACAAATTTCTTGCTGTTTGGATAGTCAGTTTTCAGGTATGGTGGAAGCCTGGGCCTCTGGACTGACTTGGAAGGAAATGATGATGGATTGTGCGATGGATGAGGGTGATCTTGCACGTCTTTTGCGAAGAACTAGTGATCTCTTGGCCCAAGTACCAAAATTGCCTGATATTGATCCTTTGCTGCAAAATAACGCCAGGACTGCTTCCGATGTCATGGACCGTCCGCCAATAAGCGAACTGACTGGATAATTAATTATTTTGAACATATTGAAAATTGAAAATTGAAAATTTGATTGTTTATGGTTAAAATGGAAAAAAGAAATGGATGGTTATTTGTAAATTGTCATGGACTGTCTGCTAATAGGTTTAGAATCACGTTAAATAACGTTTTTTAAAAAAAGTACGATTATTCTTCATTATTCAATGAAAGCTTAATGCATTGTACAGTGTACTATCTACAAATTCTGTCACATGAATGACACCCTAATATTTTAAAATTAGTTAGGATTCTCACCGCTTGTTTATAATTTTTTAAATTACATATTAGTTAATCCAAATATTTAATGAAATATTTCGAACTTCACAAACTTTAGTAAGTCTGATATTCCCACAAAACTTTTGTAAGTCTCAAAATGTGAGTTTATATTATTTTTTGGTTATATTATATTTATATCACTAATTTTTTTTTCGTCCCATTTCAATTTCTTGTGAGTGGATTTCTACTGTTTTTAATACAATGGACTAAACTTTAATAACACATAAAAATTTAAAACTAAGAACTTTTCGATCTTAAAATGTTAACCTAATATATAAAAACACATAATTCTTACAAATTTTATCATAATATTATTTTTAATTAATATTACCAAACACATTAACTCCCACTATAATACTAATTTGGGTTTCTATCTTCCACGCTGATCTCTTGTTAGTTGTTTTTCTTTATGAGTTCAAGTGACTAATTTTATTCTTTAATAATAAAAAAAGACCAGATTGATCACCACAAATTTCCATATCTGGGATAAAATTGGGGCCACTAAGCGAAATAATTTAGTAAAACCAGTTTTGACAAATCTATTACAGATGACTTGCACTCAATTAGAAAATGTCATTAGGTAAGGTGCAAAGAGTCTAGCTCGTGCTCGTTGAAAAAACTGACATGATCATGATCATATAGATGAAATGAATGAACTAGTATGTAAAGATTACAATGTACCTCTATTTACACGATCGTGGCTTCAAAGTGCCACGAAATGATGTATACAACTTTCTAGCCATGTCTTCTTCGCCGACTATTTATTTGATTGGGGAGACAAATATAATAATACAAGAAAAGCTAGTTCCACTTCTTTCTTTTTTAGAAGCTCGCAGCGCTTTTCATTTAACAGCGCCCAATGTAAATATGGCTATGGCCTGCAAAATGCTACTGAAGCACAAAAAACAAGAAAGAAATTAGATTTTGGATTATTTTTAAACATATAAAAATAAGAAATAATAAATAAAAATATAATAAATTCAACAACCATTTATTGAGTGCTATATTTTCCTCAAATCATTCCGGGACAGAGGTATGTCCTAGTAGTAACTCATGAATTTTGTTAACTCATTCAACGTATCCCACTTATTTTTTAGTGGGTTAGGATGATAATGAGATGATACATAACATAATCTCATTTATGACCTAAATAAGACATAAAATTATAAAAACAATAAAAAATATATGATAATTTATAATAACTATGAATCCATTAGGAACCACATTAAATAGAATGAAATGAGATGGGATACGATGAAATTTAAATAGAATAAAAGAACTTCAACCAATGAATCTATTAGGAATGTTTGTTATTAAATATGTAACAGACATACGACCTAATAAGTGCAGGTACTCCACTAAGGTAAAGCGAGGATATAAGGTTGGCTCAACAAATGGCCTGTGCCCAACGAACTTGGTAAAACATATAAACTCAGTCGACAAAAATACCTCGTTATCAAACTACGAGATCTTGGATGTCAAGACCTGGTAAAACTATGATATCTCGACATAATCGAGATATTCCCTCTCCACAGGCGACCTGAATATAAACGACCTCCCCTAGTTTGTAAATGCTTGTAACGATCTGATTTCTGTTGTAAACTAGTTTGTGCATATACATATAACCATGTATTCAAGTCGCTTAATACGCACCCCGTTATGTACATAAAGATATATATATACCCCTTAAATGAGGAAAAGAAGAGATAATTCAGTGGATACTATTTCTTACTTCTTACTAGAATTCACTAAAATCAGATACCTAAATTCTCTCCAAACAAGGAACATTAAATGAGACATAGGATAGAATGAAACAACCCATTTGATATCTTTATTTGTGGCGTTTGGTCACAGAATGAAAATAAAACGGAAAGAAAACAATTTGTTTGATTTGATCACTAGAATCAGAAAGAATCATTATTATATTATTTGGTTTACAATTAGAATGAAATAGAAAATACTGTATATTACCTTAATACCCCTATATTCAGTAAAATTTAAATAATATTATTTAATTATTATTTTTTCATCAAACAAAATACATTATTGAAATCATTATTTTCTAAATAATTATTACTTAAAAATAAAATATATTACTAATTATTATTTTTCTAAATAGTGTCTAGGGTTTTGAAATTTGGGATTTGAGATTTAGGGGTTTAGGATTTAGGGTTTAAGATATAGGGTATAGGTTATAAGATTTAGAATTTAGGGTCAAAATTATTATTTTTCTAAATAGGATTTAAGGTTAGGGTATAATTTTTAGGATATAATGTATAGAGTATAGGGTATAATGTTTAAGGTTTAGGGTTATATTTGTGGGTTAAAGTTTAGGATTTAAATTATTATTTTTCTAAATACGGTTTAAGATTTTAAGATTTAGGATTTAAGATTTAGAATTTAAGGTTATATTTGTGGGTTAAGGTTTAGGGTTAAAATTATTATTTTTTTAAATAAAGTTTAAGTATATTTGTGGGTTAAGGCTTAGAGTTAAAATTATTATTTTTCTACGTAACGTTAAGGGTTCTAGGATTTAAGATTTAAGATTTAGGATTATATTTGAAGTCGGAGGAAAACTAGAAAAAAAAATTGAGATGGGAAAAAGATTCTAATTCTTTTGCTTTTAGGAATCGATTTCATTTCATTCACTTTTCAACCCAACTAAATATAAAATTAAAAAAAATCAATTCTAATTCCATTTCATTCTAGTCAGCCAAACATGGGGTCAGTGACTACACCAAACATTAGGAGGTGAAAGTAGATCAGAAACCATGCTCTGCTGCATAGGATAAATAGCTTTGTTGTTGAGCTAAGTGTGAAATTCAAAGCATCCAATTCAAAATATTCTTTTTTCAATGATAAATTCAGAATTTTGCAAAGAAAAAAATGAAGTAAAAATTCAAAATTTTGAAAAAAATAAAAAAAAATCAATTTCTTCAAGAAAAAAAAAACTAAAAAGAAAAAAAAACTTACTAATTTATATTTGGAAAAAAAATATACATCTAAACTTTGTGTTTTTAAAAATATATTTTTCCCATTTTTTGTTTTTTAAAATTCCAATTTTTTAGACTTCAACATTTTAAAAAATATTACCATTTTATCATTTTTGTATTTTTTAAAATCCAATTTTTAGAAGTCCGTTTTTTTAATTACTTTTTGGGGTTTTTCTTTTCAAATTTCAGAGTCTACCCTTTGAGAAAGGACAGATGGAAACTTTTAAAGAATTAAATTTAGATGACTCTTGGTATACGTCTTAAAAGATAGAGAATTAAAGTGTACATATTACTGAATATATGCTTCTAGCATTACAACCCAAATTGCTTCGTATTACCGGAAGTGAGGAAATATGGTAATGGGGGCAACAGTGCTAAGCCAGATTCAAATAAAAGATCAGTACATACCATATTTACTCCATGTCGCAGAACGATTTATCAGGTGCCAGAAAGCAAACGGTGAAATCGCTGTACTCTACTTGAACTTCTAGAAGATATACACTGGCCCGGACATGGGTTGTTTTGATGGAAAGTCTTCCTTTGCCTTCTGGTCCGAACCAAGAAATCTTCCGTATCTAAGACGTAGGAAACCTAAAACACAAGGAAACCAAACATATGAACAAAAGCAGATCTGGATACAAACCAAATCGTCAACAAATTAAGAGTATTCTTCATTCAAATGCAATAACACCAAAAATTAAGAGAATAGTCTATAAGAAATTTCGTGAGAGAGAAAATCAAATCATGCACCTTGGATGAACTGCAAGCTATCTTGCACTCCAGTCCATTAATGATTTGAAGTCCTTCCATGGCCTGGCAAGTGGCAGTAAAATCATCACTAGTGGGGTACTTGTGCCTATTCCTACACACATATGCAGGCAAGATCAGCCACAGCCACACAACTGAAAAAATATCAATCCATTTTAACTAATTGACAAACCTCTTCAGGAAGATACCAGACTTCTCTTTTTTGTCGGGGAGGACTGAAAGGAAGTCATTGTGCAGATAAGCTGAAAAATTAGGGTCCAAAGAAACAGCAGTAACTTCAGGTTTATCATGTCCATAGTCCATAAGCTGAATGGACAAACCGGCTGGCGAGGATGACTGCAAGAATCAGATTTTGAAGAACAAATTTAGATTTCAGTGTAAAAGCAAATAAAAGGTTAAGGTCTCTAATGTTTTCTAATTCATGAAAAGATGCTTTAGTTTCAATCTTTTAAGCTACACACAAATCGCTCCAATTCTTTAAAAGTTTCAATCAACTCATATAGTCTTTTCTTAATACAAAATAAAAAATTTGTTCTTTTTTTTCTCAAAATCTATTTTTGTTTAATTAATTTTTTTCTTTAAATTTATGGTTTTTTTAAATACTTTTGGTGCTTTTTCAGAATTCCAAATTTATTCATTAAAACAAAGGGTCATTCGGTATTTATTGAAACTCTTATAGAATTAGAGGATTATAAGTGACTAGCGTATACCTATAAATGAATTACAGGACATGTAGAGACCTTAACCCACAAATAAAAATCCATGCAAGAATGATACTAAAACATAATGGAAGACTTACACATTCAATGCGATATATATTCTCATCATGGAGAAGAACACGTGCATTTTCATGATAAACCATATCTACAAATCTTCCAGCTTTTCTTGATTTTTCATAAGCATATAACTGGAGAAGCTTGTTATCCATCTCATCAGTTGAAACTGTTTGGAGCTGGAAAGATCATGCAAAGAAGAATAAAATATGGTTAAAAAACAAGGAATAAACAATAAAATTTCCAAAAAAAGGGAAGAAAATAAATTTTATAGACCAATCACCTGCTTAACCAGTTTATAGATCAACTTGTCCAATGTGAACAGAACATATGACTGAGTTCCAATGATAGCTCGGCAGTCATCCTCAAATTTAGTGTTGTCAGAAGAACCATCAAGTAGATTGTAAAGTGCATTCATGAATCTGTAAAGAAGATAAACACTTCCAATTAATATACATTGCTGATTCAAACTTGATATTCTAACTCTCTATTTCTATATCAAGTTGAAGTAGTCTACAATTCAGACTTTTGTGTGTGTGTGTGTGTGTGTGCGGGGGGGTTCAAACCCAAAGATCACCTGGCATAGGCATCAATAGGACTTGTATCATTTGATGTTTTCCATTTCCTTTCAGCAGATGACGAATTGATCTTTGCTGAGTGTATCCTTTCATATAAGGTCTGCCATATTAAGGAACATATATGTAACATGTATAACTAATTCTTATACATATAATTTTAATGGAAGCTGTATAAATATAATGCACTAACCTGGTGAAGCCTAAAAAGCACATAGAAAGAATCATTTCCATAAAAAATACGAGAATCCCTTTCTTTGTCGTGTAAGTTTGCAGGAACATGCTTTGCAAGAGGCTTCACAGTAAGTAGAAAACGTTCTGAAAGAGGTAATGACGTTCCATCACCATCAGCATCACGAGCATCTGCCATCCCTTCAGCCTCACCTTCGCTCTCAGCCTTAGTATCATGCTCCTCATTGTCTCGATCCTCAGGCTCTTCACGAGAACAATCCTCAACATCAGCAGATTCACTTCCAGAAACATCACCATTCTCAGAAGCATTTTCACTATCCTCTGATGACCTCTGAGCACTTTCCTCACCTTCATCGTCAGCATCAGCATCATTTTCCACCCCTGCTTCGCCACAACCTATTCCTTCTTTCCCATGTCCAGTTGGATATTGCCTACCAGCAGCACACACCATTGCTTGCACAGCCCCTAAACCAGCTTGCCCATAGTTTGCAAAATTGTCCTCCTCAAAATCTCCATTTGGAGATAATTCACCCTCTTCTCTTTCAACCTTTAAGTGTCCAATAGATTCTTCATGATGATGAATTCTGCTGGCTTCTGTGAATCCCCCATTCGAAGATATGGCAGGCCTTGTAGAGTCCCCACCCTGAAGTGTCAATCCAAAAATTGAGATTTCTCATAAGATACATGTCATATTACCATGAGAACCAAAAATAAAACTTTAATCACAACCATCTTGTTCTTAAAACTTTCCAAGATAGGAATAGAATTTAGAAACAATGAAATAGCTCTATGAACCTAAATTCAATTAAGACGGAAAAAAGAAGTAATCAAAAAGATCCTACAGATTTCAAACGTCGATCTGTAAACAAATAGATTTCTATCCAAATGATATTTGGGGAATTTAGAACTTTATTTTCCACACTTTGCAATTGAAATACATCTCAATGCTCAGTATGACAAAGCTCAAATTCAATATGTAATAGAAAGTGATTAACCAAGAAGGGCCGTTTCCAGAATGCATAACTAGCCTCCAAATCTAAAATCCAAAAACTTTCAAGTGGTTAAATGATTGTAAGTTAGGTAGAGTCGTTTTACTAAATCAAATTATATTCCAGTTAAAGGAAGTGTTACTCTCAAGTTAGGTTCAACATATCTATCAAAAACACATGGAGGCAGCACAAACTGTTGGCATGTTTAAAGGAATACACATACACTGTTAGCATACCTTTAAAGAAGGTAACTCATGCCCACCCTCAACTGTGCCATTACTAGGTCTGGAAAGAGTGGCACCATGTCCTTGCAAAACAAAGAATTTCAAAAGTCCAAATATCGAAGTAAAAAAAGAGAAGAGAATTTCATATGAATTAACTAGCTTTAATATGATATACTGAGAGAGGGTGAGAGAAAAGGAGCATGAGTAGTTTAGTTGATCTCAGTGGTTAAAACTTTATAGCATTAAACAAACCTGATATCTCTTCTAAATTGGTTTTACCATTAATTTGCAGTGCATTTGAATTGATTAACCGTTCAATAGAATTTTCTTGCTTGCTGACACCAGATAAGTCATCAGCTATAGACATATGGGTCTGCACTTTTCCAGGTGGAAGCACACTGCAGGTATCATCCTTTTGTGTGTGATCCACATCATGGGAACTTTCTTCCTTAACACAATTATCTCGATTTACTGACCAAGCCCTGCAAGAACTTGATCGTTCAGGAGGAATACTTTCTTCTCCAGTCTTCGTTAGGTTTGACTGTTTGGAATTCATGACAACAACACCAGCACCAGGACTGACATCGCTTTCTCCAGCACTAGTAGTAGTGCTTTTGCCAGCATTAACCTTTGCCTTGACAAAATTTTCAGTGTTTTCTGCACCCTGAGGTCGAGAGGGAACACCAAACATGGGCTCCAGAAAAGTTATCCATACCTTCATCACTTTATCCAACTGTTCAGTTGTACAAACTTCTCCACATGAATATTTAATTAGCTGATAGAGATCTTCATGGACGTCTGGATCAGGGTACTCAAATTCCAGATTTGGAATGATGGGTCTTCTATTTCCAGCAGCTATTGCGAGGAGGACATTGTCTTCTTTCCGCTTCTTCTCACTTATTTCTTTTATCTCCATCAATAATGCTGAAAAGATAAATAACAAATAGAATATGAAACATGGGAATCCAAATCGTGTGGAATCAGATGAGTCAAATTTGTTTTAGTATATTTTTTCTGTATCTATAATGTGCATGTCCCTCTTAAATATATATGTTAAAGTCATGTATTTCATTGATTCTAAGTTGTGCTCAGGATGAAATCACCAAAAAGTTTGAATACACAATACTTTAGGGAGCCTTATGCAAACCAGGCTGTAGAATTTCAGTTTTTATTTTTCTTTTAGTAACTTAACTAACCTTTTGTGCTCAAGCTCTTTGTGTCCTGTTGCTTGAAATAAAAGCTACGATGATCAAGTGATTTGTGATAGTTCTTTGCATATATATCAGCCCAAACTTTATTGAAATCAGAGCGACACCTTGCCCACTCTTCTTGTTTTTGTTTCATGCGGATTAATATAACTGGCAAAGCAAGGGGAGCATTCTTCCTTAACACATCCATCACATCAAGCCCATGGTCTCCATATAAGCGTTCAATGCATCTCAAATTCAGAGCTGAAGTAGCAGATGAGGGGTACAATATCATGAATTGAGGTAAAAATTCCCTAGAGAAGACCATATGTTGTAGAAATAATCTCAGAATTCTAAAGCTGCAAAAAATATATTACCTGTGAAGTGTTCTTCAACACGAATTGGGCTGTCTATTTTAGTTGTATTGTTATTAATCTTCTCTAATAGTTCTTCTACACGCTTAGTTGTCACATTAACAGATTCCAACAACATGTCCAGCTCAAACCTGGAAAAATTGACAAGAAAATATTACCGACTGTAAAAGTAGCTTCCAAAACACCAAAATCCTTCAGATTTTCTTTTTCTTTTTTAGATAGGAAACTATTCAAGAACTCAAATTGAGAACAAGACAATACAGAAAATGATATCCTCGTATTTCTCTAAGAAGGGCAACATATATTTGATAATCCCTATCTTACTGGATAGGCTCACGAGCATCAAATTATAAGGCAACAAATATGAATGTAACAACTCAAATGTCAGACACTTTCCAAACCTGTCATCTTCACAACGGAAGAGACTTTCCTCATACTGGTTTTTCCGCATGTGTTTGAAAGAATAGTCCTCACTCCCTGAAGTGACAGATACCCAGTGATCATTTAATACTTGATCGCCAATTTCAGTTCGTTGGCTCACAGAAGACACAGGATACTACCTCAAACAAAAACCATAGTTGGAATAAGAATTATCATCTAAATATCTTTAAGGAAAACTAATAAAAAAATTGCAAGTGAAGCACATACATTCTTCGGCAGAAGACGGTAGCTAGGAGTGCATTGCTCGCAGTTAGAAAGGTCAAGTTCACTTATGGGTTTTCCATTGTACTTGTCTTTGCTGGAAAATAAAGACATCTTGTGATCTCCAGCATCTTTATTTCCACAGGCAACACCTTTCTCCATTCTATCCCTTTCTCTATTTTCGTGATCTCTATCTTTAATTCCATCGTATCTGTCACGATCACAATCTCTCTCTCTATCCTCCGGCTTCTCTGGTCTTGGTAAATGTCCTTCATTCCACAAGGACTCTGATGAAATCAAAAATAAAAAAAGAGTTCACCCAAATAATAAGGAAAAGAAAAGCTTAAATGATAGAAATTTTAAATTGCTTCTAAAAATATATAGTCCTTGCATAACTGAGAAAGCGTTCCTTGTGCTCCAGCCACAGAATTCTAAAAAGAAGCATATAGCCTTGTAGGAAAGAAAAAAAAAAGGAACAAATCATCTACGTACTTTTACTCATGACCCCAGCAAGGAACCCATCTGCAGGACAGGACTTGATTAGATACTAGTCTTAGACCGTACCCCAGATCAAGAAAAAAAATCTTAGACTCAGTTAATTACCATTCTTCTCACAGCGTGACAGAAATTGATTGAAGCCAGCAATCAGTTCCGGATGTTTTCCAAGTAAATCACCCACCTGAACAATGTGAACCACCAGAAATTAGAAATCATATTCAAGTAAATTTCATTAGACCAATAAGTAGAACTTTAGTTCAGTCAAATGCCAAATATTTTTCTTTTAAGAGTCAAATAGTATTGACAACAGAGATGCTTGATTCAGTAGGATGAAAATCAAGAACATAAACAATGTCACACTTGCCAAACAAGCAGACAACAAAAGTATTTATTCTAAGGTGAGAAGATGAACAAACTATTATAAAATCACATAGATATGCAAGGATACACGCCCTTACATTTATACAAATGTTATAAATCATGTAGCTGCAGACATCAGTATAAAGATTTAGGTAGATCATTTTTTATCCCATCTCTGGATATAGATATACTACTGTGGACAACATACAAATGCTCCATTAAAAACCACCATATCAATGGCATCCACAAACGCCTTAAATCCAGATCTCGTCTAAAAGGAGTGTTGTATAGCAAACTTCAAAGCAAAACACATAATTAATAGTATTCTTTTACTTTTGTTTTCTGTGGAGAACTGATGACACTCAGATGCAGTAAAAATTAAATATTTCTTAAATTCATTGACGAAAATAATTTAAAAAAATCATTTCCATATTGTATGAATAACCTACTCATGCCATACCAAAGTTTGTAATTCTGATCGTGTTATAATTTCCTTGCTATAGATATGCAGGCACTTCAAAAATTCCTGGTAAACGTCAGCATTTCTTAACTTCTCCTTCACTTTCTCACAAAAACCAAACTCCTGGCTGTAAATACCTGCTATGAATGAAAAAAACAGCTCTTAACAATTTGATTTTAAAAAGTTTCAAAGAAAAAGAGAGATACAATCAAAATCTAAAACCATGAACCAGTTTTCAAAAGGCCATGTGTTTAACTGCTTGATAAATATTTAAAAAATAATAATTGCAAGGAGCATTGAGAAGCAAGAAAATATGGAAAACCATGTTTTTTTCATAATGTAGACAGAAGCCTAATAAAATGAGAATACAAATCTGATTTAAAATGATGAACGGAAGGAAATATATAACAGATACACTGACATAAAATAAAAGGCTATAGACGTGCAACAGTTATGACAGCAGAAATACAAGGGGCTCTCTTTGTCCCCCAAAAGCCAGCTTCCAAAAAGGAAGAGAATTAATTATCTTATTGCTCACAGGAACCAAAATCTTTTTCCAAGATAATAAAATTTAAAAAAGTATGATTAGGTGCTCACTTTTTGCAGAGTTTTTTTCACCACAAGAGGATGAAATGGGATGCATTCCAATGCTCTCATCTCCATCTCCACCTTTTTGAGATTGATCAGCAGCTGAGTCTTCAGCCCTGCGTGCAGACTTTCTATTTTGGGGATAAAAAGGCATGTTGAAGTCCCTGTTTCCATCATGCTCAAAATCTCTATCATCTCGGTCCTGTTCTTTCCTTTCTACGTCTTCTTTCTTCTCTTTTTCCTTTTCACCGTGCCTCCTTTGGTCTCTGTCTGATCTCATCAGAGCTCTATCATAATCTGTATCTGGGCGGTCAACGCTGAGGTCACGATCAGCATGTGAAGCTGCAGCCCTCTCTTGCTGTCCATGTTACAAAAACTATTAGCTCAATAACCAAAATATCAGATACAGAGCCAGGCTAAAGAGTGGGAGAACATAAGAACCTTGTCAACATGTGTTTGCCGCATTGTGGGCATGGCAGAGCTCCGATCACGGAGCATAGAATTCCTGCCAGATGCAAAATAAGCAGAGGCAGTGCCTGAAGCGTCTGGTAGAAAATGAGCAAACTCAACAAGTAGGTCTGCATGATCTCGGAAGAGTGAAGCAACCTGCAAAATATCCAAGATGTCCAGTCCAAATCATATAAACAGGATCACCACATCAATAATTTCATACGTCATAGCATGTTTAGGAGGGGAAAAGAAATCCAAGAAAACGCACCTCCTGGTAGACCTCACCAATGGACTTGTTTTCCTTCCTATACATGTTTAGAATGTCTAAGAAGGATTTATAAACACGATCATCTCCTTGAAACCTTGTCTGCATGTAAAAAATTCCCTTAGATTACGACACTACAAAGAAAATCTGCCAGCTTAAGCTAATATATCAAAATGATATCCACACCTTAATTTTGTTTACAAAATTAATAGCCTCCTCAAATTCAACAGGCTTCTTTTGCGGTGGCTGATCATCCTCTGGTGGTAGGGTAATCTCATATCCCTTTGGCAAGAAGGTATTAAAACCCAATATAAGATCCCGATGTCCTTTGAATAAGTCCTTCACCCTCTCTATCACACCCGCAGTGTCAATCCTACCATCAATGTAATGTAATACCAAATAAAAATCAAGTAACAAGCTCTGGTAAGTAAATCATAACTTCTTGCCCCCAATCCAACTATTGAATACTAAATTGGGGTGTTTTTGTTTTTTGGTTGTTTTTTTTTTTTGTGTGTGGGTTGCAGGTTGGATCAAACCTTTGGGCTTTAAAGTCTTTCATCACTTCCAGAAAATCTTCATATTTCTCCCTGTTATCTTGAAATATGTCCTTCACGGCCTTTAGATATGCTAGGGCGTCATTTGTAGTAAGTTTCTGGGTGCTGCCTCCTCCCATCATCTGGGCTTGCCCAGAGCTTCATTTAAAAACGAAAAGAAAAACAAAGAAAGAATCAAAATAAAAAATTAGAAACTGAAAAATTAATTCACGAATTGCAATTGATAATTTGGTGTCGCGGCCAACACCCATCCTATATTTCTGATAGTACAAATAGACTATTATCCAAAATCTGGTCTTTTATATGGAAGCAAACCAAAAAGATAAAACTTATGGAGATTCACTAACATGCTAAAAATATTGTGCAAAAGAAAGCTAGAGATTAAGAAATTACAGGGGAAAAAAATCAAAATTTCAAGAAACATGCACAAAAACAAGACTACATGTACAAAAATCAAATGCGAAAAAATAAATACAACGCAAAATATTTTACTTACGATTCTCCTCGAGAAGAGACCATAGGTCGCTTGAGTTGAGAGTTCGTGTAAGCGTCGTCTCTAGACCTTTTCATCTTCGAAAGAAAGTCCTCCTTTAAAAACAAATCATTCTCCTACCTCCGATTGGGAGCAAAACGAAATCCAAAATCCTACAGAACAAACTCCACATTCAAAACAAAAGAAACAAGCTAAAGTCAGATCTAAATTCCCACTCAAGAATTAAAACGCACAAAGAAAAAATGATAATTTTGAAATACGAAGCCAGAATTCCAATTCAAAACCTTTGTAGAGATCACATCCGAAGAACAAAATCTTGACCACACAAATGAAAGTAATTTACATTACTCGATTATAAAGAGAGTCATCAACAAACTGAGGTAAATATTAGAATCAATATTGAAGCGAAAATTACAAAGAGATCGTTGAGTCTTCGAATGGCCAAGTAGAGCTCCTTTAGCCACCACCTCAGAACACAAAAAACTTAAACATAAAAATTATGTGATTCCCTAACAAACTTGGATAGAGGGAAAACGATAATTAAGAAGTATAAAAATAACAATTTTTTTTATTTTCTTATTATTTTCTCAAAAATACAAACGAGAAGCGGAAGATGAAATACAATGCTGAAGAAGAAGAGAGTTAAAAAAATATGATGTATGGGGATTTTTTTATTTTATTTTATTTTTAAAAAAGAACATACACACCCTCCTCTAACAGAAAGACTTGGCGGTGTTGAGCAGTCATTTTGACGTTCCTTAGCAGGTCACTTTATGGATGCGTCACCGGTTTTTGGCTGTAGCCGGTTAAAATGTACATATTCTTTTTCTTTCCCCCCAGGAAAATGCGTATTGATTCAGAATTAGGGCAAGGAAAGGGCTAGCATTTCCCCTTTGGAGCGTACTCGGAATTAGGGCAAGGAAAGGGCTATATCCCTTATTCGATAATAAGGAATGGTTAAATGACATTTAACAAGTAAGCAGGTGATGTAAGGGTATTTAAGTAAACTGTTACAATTTATGGTTTATAATCCGGGAAATTCATGTTGGATTTGTGAAATTTTAGTTTTGTTATTACTTTTTCATTTTGTTATGGATTTATGCATTTGTATTAGTTGACTATGGTTTCGAACAACGGTGTTAATTTTAAATTTTGAGATATTAATATTCGAATAATTTGATAGGAGTTTTGCTTAGATGGTTAATAAATTAAAATAATTTCTCAGGTTAGTTATTAGAAAGTATATTAAACGATTAAAGTAACATAATTTTTCAAGTTTTCTCTTTTTCATGGAAAGAGTTTTTTTTATATATAAGTTTGTTTTGTTTATATTTTTTCATAATAGTTATTTTGAATATAAATATATATTTGTTTAGTTTATTCACCCATATCTTCCTCTAAAATGATTTCACATTTATTTCATATTTATATCTATAATTTTGTATTTTATTATCAATCTAAATTTATATTTAGATTTATAATATCAAAAATCACGAAGATTATAATATAATATCAATTTTTATTTTTTTTAAGAACGATCAATACATCAATTAAAATAATAAAATAATAAATTTAAAAAAATACATTATAATAAAGTGAAGTTAAAAGTTTAAGTTTTACTCTATATGTTTAAGAAAGTTTTCATTTTTGGTGTAAAAATTTTAATTATTGATATATTTAAATTAATAATTTTTTAATATATATTGTGCTTTTAATCTTTAATAAAATTTTATTCATAAAAATATAAATTTCTTTCTATAATATCCTTTTAATTTTATAAGTTTTTTTTATAAATAATATTACATCTAGACTACTTATCAAACTCCGAACCTTAAATTTAGGTACTCTCAATTAGATTTCAATATGCGTTTCAACAAAATAGATAAACTCTTTTTAATTTTATAAATAGTTAGTTAATATAAACAAAACTCCATTATGCATATATATATATATTAAATTATGAAAACTAATATTATAAAAAATTTACTAATAAAATTAAATAAGATTTAATTGAATATAACTCGATATTGAACAGATATAAATGATTATAATTTAATTTAAACGATATTTAATTTGACACAATTCAAATTAATATATCTAAAACTTATGACAATAAAATAATAATTCAATAATATTAAATGTGATTCAATTATATGTTGAACAGTTTTATATGATTATAGTTCAAAAACGATATTTAATTTAACTACATTCAAATTAATACTTTAAACCCTATAACAACAAAATAAAGACTTTGAAAGTATTAAATGAAATTTAATGAAATGTCATTCGATATTAAATTATCGATTATATTTTAATTTAAATGATATTGATAACATTTAATTTAAAATAATATGTCATATTTTTAATAGTAAAAATAAACGAGTTAATTATAAAAATTGTTATTTTTATGATTACAAATATTAAGAGTATTATTTTTACTATTTTTATTTTTTTTTCATAAATTAAGTCAAAAATTTTAATATTATGTTAGTAAAAAAAGAATATTTTTTTTAAAATAACATTACAAAACTCAAATATTTTGAATATCCTACTCCTTATTTTTTGTTTATATGTCTCACAATAAAATTTTAATGTCAATAAGACACATATTTCTGGAAAAAAAAATCACAATTTTAATATTACCGATTAGTTTAATTATTTTTCATTTTTACAATAGATATCCACTACACGATTCCAATAAATACATATTCGGATACGTCAAATAATCGACCGCATGAGTAAGACATTTGAAATAGGGATTTTCGCTCCGAGACATGTCATTATTGCTAACTGTAAATGCAATATCAACTTTGACAATATGCGTGGTGTTAACAAAAATAAGCTGTAATAATTTTAAATATATTTAATTAAGAATTATATGCTATAAACTAATAATAATTTTTTTTACAATTTAACTAAGTTTTTTATTTTTAATATTTATTTAAAAATATATTTAATTGTAAAAAATTAATTTTTAACATAATTTTTACTCTATTATATTATTTAAAACATTATCAATAATTTTTATTTTTTAATTAATTTAATATATATTACTAAATAAAATAAAAGAAATAAAAATAAGAATAAATAAAATTATATCTAATCGTTTCAAAAGTATTATGTATTTTATTATTAAAAATATATATTTTTATATAATTATATATATATATATATAAATTAATATTAATATATATTTCAATTTTACAAAATTTTATTATATATAGTAATAATCATCTCATCTCATATTTTATATTATTTAAAAAATTTATCATATATTATTAATATAATTTTATTTATCTATAATTAAAATACATCTATTACTATCATTATTAGCACGTGAAGAAATAATATGGAGAAAAATTAGACCTGTCTTATCTAAAGTCCACTCTTACAATCTCACCCCCACGCTGCCTTACCATATAGCGAAGTAATTTTATTTCCTTGCAACGACAAGATGGTTGAGAAACGGTGCATTGAGTGGATCAAAATATAAATAAAATTTTCTATATCTATAAAAGAGAGTTGCTTTCAGTTATATTTATTTAAAAATATTATATTTGTTAATGTTTTGTTTTATTTTTATTTTTATAAATATATAATAAAACAAGGTGACTTTATACTACAAGAGAAGGAAAAAAATACAAATTGACCCATTGAAAATAAAGCAATAATGACAATGTTACAATTCATCGTCCTATTGACACAAATAATGCACAAAGTAAAGTGAAGAGACATATTTTATAATATTATAAAAGAATATGATCAATAGTTATACAGTATCATAATTTTGTATAATTTTTTATTTTAAGATTGAAATTAAAATAATAAATATTTTTAATATATTTTTTATAAATCTCAATTATTGAGATACTAAGGGATAAAAAATTGAAAAAAAAATTAGGATAACTAATAAAAGGTAAGGAAAGAAGCTAAAAATACACGTGAAGATAATGTTTGCAGAAACGGAGGACAAATTTCTTACTAAAACGTGTGAAAAAGATATTAATTATTTTATATATTAATACTTTAATCTTTAGTTATTTTTAGTTTTTATATTTTTTTAACTAATAAATATTAAAATATACAAAAATAAATATCATAATAATTATTTTTATCGTTTTATTATGTATTTATTTTACATTATTATTCAAATCTTTTGTCATTCTTGTATTTGTTTTTTATTTTTCTTGTACATTAATAAATACCCAATTATTTATAAAAAATATATATTTCTTATTAATAGTTATTTTAATAGTTTTATTGTATATTAATTTTACATTATTATCTTTGAATAATTGTATTGATCACATTAAATATAATTATTTATGTGATTCATGTTTATTTATTTAATAAGTAAATTGGATCTTATCAACTCATTTATAAGAAGATTATATTTATGTAAAATTAATCATTTTTATATCGAGATAATATAATATCATATATCAATTGAAAATTATTCAACTAATATACACTATTTTTAATAAAAAAAATGCTCATAAAAATACTTATTAAGTTTGACTAGCTCGTGTCTATCGTGTTCCTCTCAATTAACTTCTTCAATAATAATAAAAATATTAATTATTCATACTTTTATCTACATTATTATGATATATTTCTTTTATTTATTAAATAAAATTATATAATTTTTATCAATATTATGTCAAATTACACTCATATTTATATCATATTTAATAAATTAGCATACATACTACTCCTAGAATAGATATTATTATATATTTATTATTTAATAAAGTAATTAATTAATTAATTTAATTTTTTTAAGAATATCATGTAACTTTTTGTATAAAATTTTAACACCAATAACAATCATATAATAAAAACAACTTAAAAGAACATTTATATTTTCCTTGTATTTTAATTCTTTAGTGTAATAATAATTATTCCTTAACAATCAATATTATTATATATTTATCAAAATTGAATCACCAATTTAAACATTTATATGTGTCTAAAACTAATATTTTTTTATACATATGAGTCCAAAATTAATATTTTTTATAAAAAAGCATTGATACAAATTTTTATTAAAAAATTCATCAATATTGATAGTATTTTTTCAATTAGTTTATAAAAATTTAAATTTGATATTTTAATCCCTATCTTATTCTACTTTCTAGAGATTTTGATTTAAATAGTATCAATTTTTTTTAATTTAGAACAATTTAACCTAAAACTTACTATTTTAAATCAAATTATTTAATAAATAGACCAAAATCACATTATTTTACGATTCAATAAAATGGGATAAAAATAAGATCCTACAACTTCTCTAACAGTTATTGCCACTAATTTTATTAAAGCTTTGACACTTAATGGTGATTTAACTAAAGTTCTTACATTCTCCAATGACCTCATTGAAACTCGGTCTTCTTTATCAACGACTTTACTCGAGCTTCGAACACCCAACTCAAGGTGATGTAAAATGTAATATCAAAAAAATACAAATAGATATAATATATTACATACAATAATAAATATAAATACAACATGTTACATGTAAATATATAAGTGAATATAACTCATTAAATATTAATTCTTATTGATTTTAATACTTATCCAAAGACTGCTAAACTGATGCACCTTGTTTCTTTTATCATTAACTTATTTTCTTAGGTGGGTATGATGGTGTAATAAAATGATAGTAAAATTTTTGGTAAATAATTGCTTGAATAAGTAAAAATAATACAATAATTGTCAAATGTAAGGATAAAGATATATCTAATATATTATATACAAAAATATTGATATATATAACATATCAATAGTGTTTCGACAATTTTTGTCGATGATCCTAATGGATGTACACGTAATATATTACATACAAAAATAAAAATAAATGTAACAAATTACTACAATATGTAAATAGATGTAATATTTACATTTTAAAACTAAAGTGAATATAACATATATATATATATATATATATATATAATTTTGCTACATTCATTGGATTTCTATAAATACGAATTACATAAATACATATATATATATATATATATATATATATGTATGTAACTTTTTATTGCCTTTGATTTGTTGATAGAAAAAAAACTGATTATTTGTCATATAAGAGACAAATTTACACTATAATCTTCTCTTGAAAAAACAAGAAATAACTCTACACAAAAGAGCTCTCTGTTTGTATTATTTTCTTCATGTTTTCATTACAATTGTATAGTTATATATAAGGAAATTTTACTCCTTCAATTACTCTTTAAATTAAGTATTCCTTGATTTACTCATTGAATTAAGGATTCTTTGTTTTACTCTTTGAATTAAGGATTCCTTGTTTTACTCTTTGAATTAAGGATTCCTTGTTTTACTCTTTGAATTAAGGATTCCTTGTTTTACTCTTTGAATTAAGGATTCCTTGTTTTACTCTTTGAATTAAGGATTCCTTGTTTTATTCCTTGAATTAAGCTACTTGTTTTATTCTTTTAATTAAGCTACTTGTTTTATTCTTTTAATTAAGCTCCTTATTTTATTCCTTAAATTAAGTTCATTGTTTTATTCCTTAATTAAGGACTGATATCCAATACTCCCACTCAAGCTGGATCCAAAAGGTTTATGGATCCAAGCTTGGACAAAAGTCGTTGAAACTGATGAGAAGTCAAGGGCTTAGTGAAGATGTCAATCAATTGGTCGAAACTTCTTGTATAATGTGTCTGAATCACTTATGATTGAACTTGTTCACGAACATAATGACAATCAATTTCAATATGTTTCGTCATATCGTGAAACACTGGATTTGATATTATATGCATGGTTGCCTGATTGTCACAAAATAAGGACATAGGAAGAGTTGTTGGAACACCTAAATCACACAGAAAACCTTTAAGCCATATCAATTCACATGCAGTTAAAGCCATTGCAAGATACTCAGCTTCGACATTTGATCTGGCAATGATAGTTTGCTTCTCACTCTTCCATGTGAAAAAGTTTCCATCGACACATGTATAGTAGCCAGTAGTGGACTTGCGATTGATTGCATTTCCTACCCAATCAGCATCACAATACCTCATGATTTGTGTGTTGTCATTCTTCTTCGTGATGATACCATGACTCACTGATCCTTTTAAGTAGCGTAAGATCCTTTTAACAATGGTCAAATGCTCAAGTTTCGGGGAGTGCATGAATTGGCTCACAATACTTACAGAATATATGATGTTAAGTTTGGTAATTGTTAAGTAAATCAACTTACCAACCAGTCGTTGATAATAACTTATATCCGTGAGTGGCGTGCCCTTCAAGCTAGGTTTAAGCTTGTTGTCAAGAGGGGTAATTGTTGGTTTAGCATCGCTCATGTTAGCTTCCTTGAGTAAATCTAGGACATATTTCCTTTGGTTAAGAAAGAGTCCCTTGTGCGAGGTTGCCATTTCTATACGAAGAAAGTACTTCAATATCCAAAGGTCTTTAATTGCAAACCTTTATCTGAGGGACTGTTTGAGGTTGAAAATCTCGCCAGCATTATCACTTGTAATTATCAGATCATCTACATAAATTAGCACAACTAATTTGTCCATAGCTCCTGTGCGAACAAATAGTGAGGAATCAACATTGTTGCTTTTGAAACCAACACTAGTGAGAACTGAGCTTAGCTTGGCATACCATGCTCATGGTGACTGTTTCAGACCATAAATGGATTTGTACAATTTGCACACTAAATCCAGTTCATTACTTTGAGGATGCCCGGGTAGTAATTTCATATAGACTTCTTCTTTGAGATCACCATGCAAGAATGCATTCTTCACATCCATTTGATACATGGACCACCCCTTGTTTATAGCCACGGATAGTAGCACTCTTACTGTGTTCATTTTTGCAACAAGTGCAAATGATTCTTTGTAATCCACCTCGAATGTTTGAGTGAATCCCCGAGCCACCAATCTTGCTTTATATCTCTCAATTGATCCATCTGACTTGAATTTGAGCTTATAGATCCATTTGCAACTCACGACTTTCTTGCCTTTTGAAAGTTTGGTGATGCTCCATGTGTTGTGTTGATTTAGGGCTTTAAGTTCTTCTTGCATGGCTTCCTTCCACACCTCTTGGTTGTTGGCCTCATGAAAGTTTTGAGGCTCATTGTAACTTGATATAGTGCCGAGGAATGCGGCATGGGCTGGTGTCACTCTTTTATATGACATATAATTTGAGATGGGATGTGTGGGTTTGTAGGTGACAAAGTCTTGAAGTCTTGTGGGAGGTTGCCTAACACGTATTGGATTACGTTGTGGAGTAGGAGGAGTTATCTCACACTCGTTCACATCTTGTACCATATTGTGAGGATCATCTTGATTATCATTATCTTCATGCAGTGTACCATTAAGACGAGACCCTTCATTGTTACTTTCAGTGAGAGATGCATCAATGTTGACATGCCTGGGATCTTGTTGTTGTGAAGCCTCAAGTTCGATTCTTGGTAATGGAAACACATCCAAGATGCCATCCCTTTGACTTGTGATTTCATGTGACTTGCTAAAAAAAGGGTTAGTTTCATAAAATCGAACATCTTTAGACAAAATTAATCTCCTAAGTTGGGGATCATAACACTTATATCCCTTTTGTGTAGATGAATAACCAATAAAAATACATTTAACAACTCTAGGATCCAATTTATCTCGATGATGAGATTGAATATGTACAAAACAGATGCAGTTAAAGACTCTAAGGTGTGAAAGGTTAATTTTCCTTCCTTTCATGGCCTCTAGGGGAGATTTGAAATCTAAGACTCGGTTGGGTAATCTATTGATGATGTAAGCAACTGTCATAACCCCTTAGGACCAGAATCTCTTTGGCACATTCATTTGTAGCATTAATGTTCTAGTTTTTTCAAGTAAGTCCCAGTTTTTGCGTTCAGCTATACCATTTTGTTGAGGTGTGCCAACACGACTTGTTTGATGCATAATGCCATGAATGCTCAAATATTGTTTCATGATATAAGACATGTATTCGGTGTCATTGTCAGACCTTAAGGTTTGAATTTTAGAGGAGAAGTGATTTTTAACAAGGTTATGAAAGTCCTTAAATACTTCCATAACTTCATTCTTAGACTTTAAAAGATATAACCATGTGACTCGAGAGAAATCATCAACAAAAGTCACAAAATACTTATAACCATCAAAAGATTCATTAGTTGGTCCCCATATATCTGAATGAACTAGTTCAAAACACTTACTAGCCCTAGACAAGGAAGAATTAAAAGGCAATCTAGTGGCCTTAGACAAGTGGCAAGTTTCACATGCAATTGCATCATTTCCTAAGTTTGGAAATAAAGTTGACAAAATTGGTGGAAAAGGGTGAGCTAAACGTTGATGCCACAATTGATTATCTTGGGTAGGGTTAAACTTGGCTTGAAACCCTCTGGGATTGCTCTTGGATATGTAATAGAGACCATCTAAGTAAAACCCTTCACCAATCGTCTTTTTGGTGGCACAATCCTGAAAAATGACACTATGAGGAAAAAAAATGGCTAAACAAACAAGGTATTTGTGATTTTTCCTACAAACCAAAAATCATGCAACATATTTATTTTAAGAGCAGTTTTAAAGGTTTTTATGATACCTTGCATGTCCTCTTGTGGTATGCGTTTTGTATCTACCAAGAATCTCGCAAACTTACCTAGCAATGCTGTCGAGTTTCCTTCTTCTATGTTATCCACACAGTCAATTCTAGCTTCTTGTCTTGCTTTGAAGATACAACATAAACTCATTCATGAGTTCAGTTGGATTCACTATAAATTTCTTGAATGGATCAAACCCATTAGAGGTAGAAACAAAAGCATAATTTGCACGGTATGCAATACGATTCACTTTCTGTAAACCATTATCCTTTATAAAATCAGGTTTTAATTCTGGACGTAGAATCCAACATGTGTCCTTAACATGGCCCGTATAGTTGAAATGTTGACACTTCAAGTTTAGATGCCTCCCTTTGTACTTCTTCTTGTTGGTTAGATAGGCTCTTGCCTCATGTGCACTAGTTATTGTACCCTTGTTCATGACTTTCCTCCTTACTTCTTCACGTTGAATTGTCGCACATACACTGGTGAAGGAAGAAAGTTTAGTATTCATGAGTATGTGACATCGTATATCTTCATATGTTAAATCGAGATTGGATAGAAGTTGAAATATCTTATCTTCTTCCGCTCTCTTTCGTAGCAGAGCTACATCGGTTGTATGAGGATGATATATTTCCAACTTATTCCACATGTTTTTCATGCTTCCTAAGAGTTGTACAAAAGGTTTGTCATCTTGTTGCAGATCTGAGATGTCCTTCTTTAATTGAAAAACTCGTGCAACATTGTTTTGACTACCATACATTTCCTTGACCGTCTCCCATAATTAGTATGCGGATTCAGAGTAACTAAATATTTCAACTAATTTACGTTCCATGAAATTTAGGAGCCATGATATAATCAGTTGATCCTTACTAAGCTAGGATTCATAGGTTAGTGAGGAAACATCAGGTACTTCGATGCTTCCATTTATGAACCCCAACTTGGACATTCTACCTAAAGCAAGAGACATTGCTCTTGACCAAGACAAGTAATTAAACTCATTTAACAAGAGTGAGCTTAATCTTTGATTTGGATTGACATCCAGCTCATGTATATTCATGAAAGAAAGCACCGATGAACTTTCACTTTCTAATCCTACCGGCTTGTTTTCAATCATTTCAAAGATTGAAGATGCTAAGATAATAATAAAGCAGAAGCAAGTTAATTTTCTTGCTATACCATGTTGAAAAAACAAAAAATAACTTTACATAAAAGAGTTCTCTAGTTTGTATTTTTTTCCTTCATATTTTCATTACAATTGTATAGTTATATATAAGAAAATTTTAATCATTTAATTACTCTTTAAATTAAATATTCTTTAATTTACTCATTAAATTAAAGATTACTTGTTTTACTCATTAAATTAAAGATTACTTGTTTTACTCTTTCAATTACGAATTTTTTATTTTATTCCTTGAATTAAATTATTTATTTTATTTTTTGAATTAAATTTCTTATTTTATTTCTTGATTAAGGATTAATATCCGATTAGATGTATTCGTATTTATTTTAACTACTTATAATCAATTAGATATTTAATTAGTTTAAAAATGCATTATAATTGATAGAGTTGAAAAAGTCAGCGTATTGTATTTCATTAAATTAGTTATTAAATATTTATTTTAATGAATATCTTGGAATACTGTAGAACTTAATAGAAATATCCTCCATTGGAAAGATGATGATAGCAATCTCTGCGTCGCAAAGAACCAGAGGTTTACAGAAGCATTATCTTTTCATTTGAACACTATCCATGGAGTAAAAAGATACCTTGCTGTTAGAGATATGCAAAGACATTTGCGAAGGATATGAGGGGTGATATAGACATATTTGCAAATAAATGCATCGTTACTGTAGTTGAAATTGTAGGCAAAACAGAGCTTACCATCGAGTATGGACTCAAACCCCAAGAACTCCAATACATTCACCGACATCGAAGTCGCTCAAAGAGTGCGTGAAGAAGGATGAAAGATAAAATAGATCTGGATTTTATATACGAGAGAAAAAGAAGAAACTGAAGAAATAAATAAATGGAGATGAGGGTTAAGTGGTATGGTCAAAATGAAGCCGTTAAGTGATATTAGACAAAATGATCAAAAGCCACAATATCACTCTATAATAGATTATTAATTCTACTTCTAATTGAAAATGTTGCTGGGTATGAGACTAGAGATCAAAAGTGGAGAAGGCATGTTGTGTGCTGGGTCATTTGGCTAAATGATGTTTTGGTTCCAAAAAAGCCCAAGATGATTTAATGGCATATTTTTGGGCTCGGATTTCACGAAAATATTTAATATAATATGGTGAGCGGGTCATACTGGTATTTTTATATTAGGTGTCTCTGATACTTAGTGGTATTATTTTAGAAAAATAAATAAATTAAAAATAAAATATATTATTTTAATGATTTTTCAAAATAATATTTTAACATTAAGATATTAAAGTAATTAAATAATATAAATGATTTAATTTAAAGATATTTACGATACCTTTATCTTAATATATTTATTAGATTGCACTGACAAAATTATGCATGCATTTACTATCAGTTTAATGGAATCTTAGAAAGGAAAAAAAAATGAACATTAATGGAATTGTTGCACTTGCTCCTTTGATTTCATTATGGGCAAGGGTTCAAAAGTTCCAATCTCGTATTTTTTTTTCCCTGCTAAGACGATTAAAGCACAGTAAATGGTTAGATCTATTGACTAATTTACACAAACATCAATAATATAATGAAATCTTCATGCTTAGCAAAAAAAAAAGCACAAACATGAAGAATATAAATAACATTAATTAGAAGGTTTGGCTTCGTTCGAGAGTCAAGACTCTCTTCATGCTTATTTCCTTCCGTGTTATTTTCCAATTTATAAGGTGAAATTTTGTTACTAATTTAATTAGTTTTAGGGTGATTAATCTTATTTAAATCAGTATAACATCCTCATCTCGGGTGTGGATGAGATGTTTTTGATTATTTTGATTACGAGGTTAGTTTTTTATTTTGTATGATTTTTATCTTTTATATAATAGAACAACTTAAAATTATTGTATTTTTAATAACTAAGTGAAGATAAAAAATAATTTTAATATTTTAATCCTTTCTAGTATTTGTTTTATCACAAAAACAAATCAAAAGAAACTTTCATGCAATTTTCTTGCAATCTTTTATTTGATTTTGCTTGTTTCTATTATCTAATTCTGATCCATCAATCACTTATACTAGTTTTTATGTCCCAAAATTTATGAAATTTTATAATTTGTGAAGATGTCATTTACTAGTAGATGATATAGTGAAAGATCTCGTAGATTTAAACTTAATGTTAGATCTTGAAGACTTTAAGTAATCAAAATAGAGTTCTTTTAAATACATATACTTTATATCTTTTCGAGAGGTACTTCTTTGGACTCAATTTTTTTCTTTTTTTACTCTTTATATTTCTTCGATTTGTTTCCCCTTTTGATTCTTCTTTTGAATCTTTCATTTTTCATTCTCTAATCTTGTTTGTCTTGTGGTATAAGCTTGTTGTTTCTTGCATTATCTATTGAAAAGGGTGCAATTTTCAATAATTTTTAATTTTATGTGTTCTATATTGTTGAAAAAAATAAATTTTATAAAACAAATGTAATATTATTCTTACATTATTTTCACGTATATATTTCTTTTGTGTTTAGAATTTGATTGATTTCTTTGGAATGGATTTGTTTATTGAATTTAATCAATTTTGGTCTTTGCTTTCTTAAGTTTGTGGAAAATAAACTCAAATAAAAAAAACGGACAGATTTTAAGACATTATTGAATGAGGAATTGAAGGGGCAATTCCAGATCATTTTGAGCAAATAAAGAGTCTACTTCGTGTGTTTTTAAGTCTAGTTTTTAATGGTGAAGGTTTCAGGTCATTTGGTATTACCTACAATAAGTTATGGAAGTTTTAACAAGAAAGGATCAGAATTTACTGTTCTGTTTAAAGCTGTTTTTTTTAATACGAATTTTAAGAGTCTTATTTATGTCTATAAATAGAGTTGTATTCTGTTGTAAGAAGGTAGAAGAGAGAAATAAAAAGAGTGTTTGATTAGTAAGAAAGAAAAAAATTGTTTTTTTCTCTCTTCCCTCCACCAAAATAGTTATAAAATATCAACAAATTAGTATCGAAATTAGATGGCGAATGTGATGGGACAAATGCCGCTACCACGACTAACGAAGGCGAACTACGAGAACTGGAGCATTCAAATGAAAGCTCTTCTCGGATCACAAGATGCGTGGGAGGTGGTCGAAGAAGGTTTCAAAGAACCAACAAATATCACGGGATATACGGCGGCTCAAAACAAGGCGTTGAAAGAGGAGCGATCGAAGGATAAGGCGGCACTATACATGTTGTTCCGAGCCGTTGACGAGTCGGGCTTTGAGAAGATTGCCAAGGCAACTACTTCAAAAGCAGCGTGGGACATTTTAGAAAAAGTGTTCAAAGGAGCCGACCGAGTAAAGCAAGTAAGACTCCAAACTCTACGCGGCGAATTGGAGAGTATGAAGATGAAGATGTCAGAAGGTGTATCCGATTACATCTCGCGTGTGCAAACAGTGGTGAATCAACTAAAACGAAATGGAGAAATTCTAACTGATGCAAGAGTGGTGGAGAAAATTTTGCGGTCATTAACCGAGAATTTTGAGAATGTCGTTTGTGCAATTGAGGAGTCGAAAAATCTGGAGGAGATGACCCTTGATGATCTCGCTGGTTCTCTTGAGGTGCATGAACAGCGGAAGAAGAAGAAGAAGAACGAGTCGCTTGAGGAAGCACTACAAGCCAAGGTATCTATCAAAGATGAAAAGGTACTCTATACTTAAAACTTTCGTGGTAGAGGGCGCGGCCGTGGAGGTCGCAGTAATGGTCGCGGTGGTGGAGGTCGCGGTCAAGATGCACACTATGAGGAGAAGGGGCAGTCAAGCCAACAAAATTGACGAGGTAGAGGACGTGGTCATAGGAGAGGCGGCCGGTCAAATCATTCAAATGTTGAGTGCTACAACTGTGGCAAGCATGGGCACTACGCAAAAGAGTGCAAATCAAATATCAAATGCTATAATTGTGGCAAGCATGGACACTATGCAAAGGAGTGCTATTCTGAGAAAAGGTAGAAGAAAACGCGAATCTAGTCGCGGAAGAGGAGACAAGAGAAGATGGTGTTCTCATGATGGCCTACAAAAATACCATTCTCGACAGCGACACGGTGTGGTATCTCGATACCGGCGCTAGTAATCATATGTGCGGGCACAAACACCTCTTTGTGGAGATGCAAGAGATAGAGGATGGACACGTGTCATTTGGAGATGTGTCAAAGATTCAAGTGAAAGGTCAAGGTACAATATCATATTTGCAAAAGAATGGTTTAAAGGGATTAATTAAGAATGTTTATTATGTACCTGATCTCAAGAGCAACATCCTGAGCATGGGACAACTCATGGAGAAAGGATACTCGGTGTTTATAAAAAATCGAGTATTACAACTGAAAGACAAGAAAGAGCGAGTAATAGCACGAGTTGAGATGGCGAAGAATCGAATGTACAAAATCAACCTGTGTTATGTGCGAGAAATGTGTTTGTGAGTTAATGTAGAAGACAAGGCGTTCCTGTGGCATTTGCGATATGGTCATTTGCACTATGGTGGTTTACAAAAAATGTCGAAGAAAGGAATGGTACATGGGTTACCCGAGATTGACTACATCGAGAAGTTTTGCGAGGAGTGTGTACTCGAGAAGCACTCGAGACACTCATTTCAGAAGAAGGCAGAATACCGAACAACAGATCATCTCGCATTAATACATACCGACATTTGTGGGCCAATCACTCCTGAGTCATTCAGCGGTAAAAAATATTTCATTACTTTTATCGATGACTATTCCAGAGAAAGACTTGGGTTTATTTCTGAAAGAAAAATCAAGCATTCGAAGTGTTTAAAAAGTTCAAAGTAATGGTAGAGAAGGCAACCGGCAAGTTTATTAGAGCTCACATTACGATCGAGTGGCGAATACAACTCGACAGAATTTGCGAGATCTGTGAGAACATGGAATAAGAAGGTTCCTAACCGCACCGTACTCTCCTCAACAAAATGGTGTGGCGAGAGAGAAAGAATCGGACCATTTTCGACATGGTTCGATCAATGCTAAAAGTAAGAAGTTGCCAAAAGAATTTTGGGCGGAAGGCGTGCAACGCGCAATTTATGTGCAAAATCGATGTCCACACGCGAGTTTAGAAGATAAAACTCCACAAGAAAATTGGAGTGGTAGAAAGCGACAATCTCACACTTGAATATTCGGTAGTGTGGCTTATGCACACGCATCGGATCAGCGAAGAACAAAGCTAGAAGATAAGAGCAAGAAATTTGTGTTCATTGGTTATGACGAAGACTAAAGGTTTCAAGCTTCTCGATCCAATAAACAAGAAGGTAATAATAAGCCGAGATGTTAAGGTGAATGAAGCAAGCGAGTGGGACTGGAAAAACTCTTACGAGGTGTTAGTAGAAAGGAGAATCATCAACCACATCAACAACAAACCTCGAGATCGAGATAGCAAGAAGCCTCAAACAAGCGATAATGAGGAAGAGCCAAGACAACCAAAAATGCGAAGCATGCAAGATTTGTACGACTCAACAAGTGAGGTACATTTACTTTGTCTTTTGGCGGATGCCGAAATAATTACATTTGAAGAAGCTGCACGGAATGAGAAGTGTGACGGCGTGGATGAAGAAATAAAAGCAATTGAGCGAAACCGAACTTGGGAGTTGGTTGAATTGCCAAAAGGATGTCAGCCCATAGGAGTAAAATGGGTATACAAAAAGAAGATGAATGCTCAAGGCGAGATAGAGCGGTACAAGGCAAGGCTAGTTGCAAAGGGCTATCGACAAAAGGCGGGGATAGACTATGATGAAGTCTTTGCCCCAGTTACAAGAATGGAGACGATTCGCCTTCTCATTGCTCAAGCAGCTCAAGCAGCTCAATTCAAATGGATGTCAAGTCAGCTTTTTTGAATGGTGTGCTAGAAGAAGAGGTGTATGTAGAGCAACCACCCGGGTACACAAAAATTGGGGAAGAAAAGAAGGTGCTGAAATTGAAGAAGGCACTTTATGGACTAAAGCAAGCACCTCGAGCTTGGAATACCCGCATCGACACTTACTTCAAAAAGAACGGGTTTACTCAATGCCCATATGAACATGCTTTGTACGTGAAGAAAGAAGAAGGTAACTTGTTGTTTGTAGCTCTTTATGTTGATGATCTTATATTCATAGGGAATAATGAGGAGATGATAAAAGATTTTAAAGAGGCTATGACTCGGGAATTCGAAATGATAGATTTGGGTTTGATGAAATATTTCCTTGGTCTGGAGGTTAGACAAGAAAATACTAGGATTTTTGTATCACAAGAAACATATGCAAAAGAAATTCTAAAAAGAAACAAAATGGAGTGAAAGGCAACCCGGTATTGACACCAATGGAACTGGCTAAACTTTCTAAGTTTGACGGTGGAGAACGAGTAGATGCGACCAAATACCGAAGTTTGGTGGGAAGTCTGCGTTATCTCACATGCACGAGACCAGACATATCTTACAGTGTTGGAGTGGTAAGTCGGTTCATGGAAGAACCAGTCTATACACATTGGAAAGCGTTGAAGAGAATTCTGCGATATATCCGAAGTACGTAATCACTCGGGTTATTTTTCTCGAGAACGAGAAGAGTATAAAGCGGTGGGGATACTCGATAGTGGTAGTGCGGAGACATAGATGATCGAAAGAGTACATCGGGATACATATTCTTTATGGGAGACACGGCGTTCACGTGGATGTCGAAAAAACAACCCATCGTGACACTCTCGACACGCGAAGCGAATACGTGGCAAAGATCATGGTGTGTGCGACATGCGGTTTGGCTAAGGAAACTTTTAAGCGAGTTGAATCTCGGACAAGAAGAAGCAACCGAGATCCGAGTTGATAGCGGTCAAGAATTGAACTCGCAAAGAATCCAAAGACATCACGAAAGGAGCAAGCATATCGATGTTAAATTTCATTTCATTCGAGAACAACCGGAAGGGAGTGTGAAGTTGAATCATGTAGCGAGTCATGATCAAGTAGCCGACATGTTCACAAAGCCGTTACCCACAGTTTTGCTGGATAAATGCAAGATGGCAGTAGGCATGAAGGATGGAAGAAATTTGAGTTTAAGGGAGGAATTTGTGGAAAATAAACTCAAATAAAAAAACGGACAGATTTTAAGACAGTATTGAATGAGGAATTGAAGGGGCAATTCCAGATCATTTTGAGCAAATGAAGAGTCTACTTCGTGTGTTTTTAAGTCTAGTTTTTAATGGTGAAGGTTTCAGGTCATTTGGTATTACCTACAATAAGTTATGGAAGTTTTAGCAAGGAAGAGTCATAATTTACTAAAAACGGACAGATTTTAAGACAGTATTGAATGAGGAATTGAAGGGGCAATTCCAGATCATTTTGAGCAAATGAAGAGTCTACTTCGTGTGTTTTTAAGTCTAGTTTTTAATGGTGAAGGTTTCAGGTCATTTGGTATTACCTACAATAAGTTATGGAAGTTTTAGCAAGGAAGGGTCAATTTACTTGCTCATTGAAAGCTGTTTTTTTTTAATACGAATTTTAAGAGTCTTGTTTAGGTCTATAAATAGAGTTGTATTCTGTTGTAAGAAGGTAGAAGAGAGAAATAAAAAGAGTGTTTGATTAGTAAGAAAGAAAAAAATTGTTTTTGTCTCTCTTCCCTCCACCAAAATAGTTATAAAATATCAACAAAGTTAGGGTCTATATTGAATTTTGTCTCTATTCTTATAATCGTACATATGGAATAAGATCATGTTCTATGTCTTAAGGTGGAGGATTTCATTAATCAATTGCAAATATGGATGGTTTTTTCTGTCATTGCTTGATTGTTCTCAAGCAACTTACATATTTCATATATATGCTATGAGTCTGTAGAAAATTGCATAAATCCAAACACTGTATGTTAGGTGGATGTATGATTAGTGGTTCTTGTGGAAGTAATACTAAATTTTGAGAATGATCATGGTCAGATACGAGGATGAGAATAGTTGGTAAGAAGTTGAGGAATGATATTGAGAATAGGTGGTAGGAAGTTGAGCAAAAGTCTCGAGGACATTACTTTCCTCAAGAGCTTGCAGTATATGCCTATCGAAAGCATAGAGCATGACGAGAAAGAGGCTTCCTAACGCTTTGGGAAGACTATAGATTAATGCATTTTTTTCATTTTGTTTAGATTTTTGTTTGTTGATAGATTGTACTTAGTGTTTGGAGAATTATAATTTATTTGTTTGTAAATAATTTCTAAGATCATATTTTAACTTTGTTGTTAGCTTGCACTGGTGTCTGTTTGTGAATGAGTCTTTTGGATCGATACTCTTAAAACAGAAAAATATAGTAGCTAGTATATACTCCCTTCGATTAATTGTGCTACTTTTAATAGGGATTAAGCAATCAATTTTACCTCTGTTGGCATCCGTAGATATTAATGAGATCTTGTATTGTTTTTCTTTTACTTTTAATCAATTAACTTCTCTCATTTGACAAAAAAATAAATATATTTTTAACCATAAAAGGATTTCACTAATTTTAATGTTACTTGTTTCTTCAAACATTCATTAATCTTAACATAATTATACTTCAAACATTAAGAGTAACATTAGATTACAAAAAAAAAATAAAAAAATAAGAGCTACGTTTTTTTAAACAACAACTAGTATTAGGGGTGTCCATGGTCCGATCCGGTCCGATTTTTCCTAAAAAAAATTTAACCGGACCGGACCGGACCGTTTGAAACGGTTTTATTTCCGGTTTGGTTCGATTTTTTTATAATTTAATGAAGAATAATGTAAATTTTTTAATATATTATTAAACCGGTCCGGTCTGGTTTGAACGATTTAAAATTAATACAAACCGGACTGGACCGTTTGATTAGTAAAACCGTTCGATTTGGTCCAGTCCGGTTCGGTTTTACGGTTTGGTCCGGTTTATGGACACCCCTAACTAGTATAATTAGTAATTTAGAGCAAAAGAAAACTTGTATATTTATTTAGTTATGTGGGTGTATTGTTTGTAATTGTAGTATATATAAAAAATAGTAAATAATTCGATCAATTTATTTAAATTAGTAAATTTGATTTGATCTATCAAATTTAGATATGATTTATTTGATAAATTTTAGAATAAAAATGAATTCGGATTAAAAAGTATAATCCGTTCAAATTCAAATTGATAGATAGTATAATCGGTTCAAATTCAAATTAACAGATTTTATAATCCGATATATTCGATCTAGACCGAATTATTATTAAATTATAAATAAATACATATTTTATTTTACGATGTATAATATTTAAATATTATACATACCATAATTGTATTATATTATTATTTTAATTTAAAAATAAATATAAATGTTTGTAATAATTTAATAATTATACGAACATACTTTTTATTTGTTTTAAATTTTTAATTGTAACTATAAATAATAAATTTTACTACAAATATATTAATTTAAATTTAAATATTATGTATATTATGTTTTATATATAACAATAATTTATAAATAAATTTGAATAACAATCGAATTCATATTGATTACATAATCAAATTTGATTCGAAAATTTATAAATGTAATTTGAATCAAATTGATGAAAAATAGATAATTTAGATCTATTGTTCACTTTTAATATATATTAGGTAATTGATATATATATGTATAGACCGATGAGTTAATAGAAGTAATGGTTTTGGGCTTTAATTAACAGCCAATTAGGTCTTTCCTTCACAAGGATAATAAGCCGGCTGATGAGTTAATAGAAGTCATGGTTTTGGTCTTTAGGTAACAGCCCATTACGTCTTTCCTTCAAGAGGATAATAAGCCATATATATATCTGCTTATAACAGCATGAACGGAAGTGTGAAAAAGCGAAAATATGTGGAGTAGCGTCAAAAGGCGTTCAGTCTTTTGGGTTCCCTTCTCTTTGCCATGAACTGAGTAGTGGCAGACAAAGAAGGCGAAAGATGAGAGGCGTGGTTTTTGCTTTGAGGAACTTTGGTATTCGGCTTCTTGAAAAGAAGCATTAGACCGAGAGAGTGCAATTAAAGAGTGTGTTTCATCTTCTTCCTCGATTTGTATCATTAGATTTAGGGGTTTTCTTTATTCTGCAATATGGGTACAATGAGTGAGTGAAGAGGATTGTAATCCCTATAAACATTCTTGATTATAGTGCATTGCTTCAGCCTTTTCCGTGAATGTAGGGTACCGAACCACGTTAAATCCTTGTGCTCTATCTTTTTCTTTCTCTACAATTTTCTATTTATCTTATATTATTATCAATAATTAGAGAGATGATTTGTATTCATTGGTATGAGAATAACTAATTAGGGTTCTTTCTTGTCACGATCAATAAGGGGTTTTGGGTATAATCACAAAATATTTCCAAGAACTGCATTTCTTTCCAACAAGCAATTTATAGCATCATGAAGAAATTACACTTAAACGTAAGCTCATAACCATGTAAAATGTAATTGGATATTGTTACAACCATAAGGGAACCAACTTAGTTGCTGTGGTCCATTTCTATCATTCGCACGTTAATATTACACTAATTTCGTATGCACGAATAGTGCATAATTTATCCGTTATGAATAGATGTATTTAATTTGATTAGCAATTAGATTAAATGCATGGTAATAGTGTCAATTTATTATACATATTTTAAATTTTTAGGTCATGTTCGAGTTTATTTATTATGTAATCTGAGTGGATAAAATATGTAATAACAGTGTCATTTTACTTGAGTATTAATATCGAGTTCATACCTATATTTTCTTTAATAACATAAAATAAGTATATTTTTTATAATGGTGTTATCGTGGAAGATTTTTTCTTTAAAAAAAATAGTGCATAATTCCTCTGGCACACGTCAAAGCAAGAATAACTTTGGTACAAAAATATCAAACATACAACTAATAATGGGGTTTGATACAAATCTATTCCACATCCATATTAAATATTTAAGGCTTTTCACAAAACAGATGTGAGCATAATAGATAACTCCTCACATAGATCAGGACAACATCAAGCAGGTGTTAAGACAGGGAGAAAGTTAAAGAAGCAAAATAAATGCGTACTGGATGCTAGGAAATATATACTAATTAAAAGCTAAACTAGACAAATAATTTATATAAAAGTTACCATTGTAAATAATTTTATGGGTGACAATTTATGAAACATGTATATATGTACAAATTGAATACAAAAAACAAGTCATGATATGATACAAATAGAAGTACTTGATTTTGTTTTTATGATTAGACACGTGGCACCAAATAAGATGCATAAACATGAATATTTTAATTAGTATTTTTTGAGAAAAAATATTAATATATAAGTAATTTAAAATTTATATTTATCAGTTAGTATTTTTAAAAATAAAAATTTTGGTTTAATAATAACAAAAATAACTTTGTTATTATATATTTATGATTAAAATATATTTTTTATGTAAATCAAAGTGGTGCAACGTATCGAATAGTGGTGACCTATTCGGTTCGTCAATAAATGACGTCGGTTTGAACCGAACAAAGGTTCTTGATGGAAGAACCTTAATAAAGTCTCGGGTCCTCTCACTATTAACTACATAACAATTGGATACACGCATCAATCTGAGAGAATAAGTGTGAGAAACCCGGTGAAAGCATCGAGCAGAGAAAATCCATTGGAATTCGCGTGTAAGTCTTTGAAATTTGATCAATGGCGGAGGTATGTTTTTCAATCCAATTTTGTTTCCGCTGCATTTAAATTATGAGTTCATATGGTTTTATGAACGCGTTTGGATTGAATTGAGACTCTAACATTTGGTATGGTCGTTTTGAAAACAACTTCTGTTTTGCTCTGTTGTTTCACGAGAACTAAAATTTTGGGTTTTTCATATTGATTGTTTTTGATACATATGGAAATTATAAAGTATTTCAATATTGATTTTTGAATGATTCTGTAAAATTAAACTTGAAAAACAATGAAAAAAATAAATCCAATTGGACGTCCATGTTTATTTTCTTCATTAATTAAATTTTTGTTTAAAATGAAGTTTTTACTTAAAATTAAGATCATAAATCACTTTCGGAAATTGAATTAAAAATTTTGATAAAAAGACCAATGGATTCGTCGAATAGAAAGATCTGTTAGGGTATCGGTTAGGATAAAGCGGGTCAGATTGACCCGGCTAGAGGTTGAAGATGAAGTTTATTAAAAAAAAAATCAAAATCAAAACACACACGGCTGGGGGACTCGAACATAGGTCCTGCGTGAAATTTTGAATAGTCTCATCCAGTGGGCTACAACATATATTTCACTTATTTTGTATCAAACTTATATTTATATATATTCAGAGTTTGTTTTTTAAACAAAACAAAAAAATACTTTATCTGGGAATTGAAACCAGACTTCAATGGTGGGAATAAGCGAGACTTTCCACTAGGCTGTAACTACTTTTACATTATAACTAGTAACTGACTTAATTTTAAACATGTATTTGTATTTTGATTTTAATAAAATACAAAAGAAAAAAATACAAATAAATTCCGAATATAATTTTAATTTGTGTTTATCATATGTATAATATTTATTATACATGTTATATTTATTTAAATAATTTTTGAGCACATTAAAATTTTATTTAAATACATTATACTTAAATTATTTGTTTTGTGTATTTATATGTATACATTTTGCAATTAATTATACATATAAAATTTAGTTAAATAATTTATGCATAATTAAATTAATTTTTTAATGACTCTTATGGATTTAATTAGTGCTTATATTATTTAATTTTGCTTGTATAATTTATTGTCATATATGCAATTTAAGATAAATAATATTTGCACATTTGATATTAAATTAATATTGCTTATGGTTTTATGCAATAATTGAGCATAAAAATTTAATTAATATTTAAGTGATTCATATAGTTTGATTAATTAGGGAGTAGCCACAACATCTTTAATTAATTAAAACTATAATAAAGTTTATTTAGGATCATATTTAGAAAATAAATATTAATTGTAATTAATCATATGTGATATAATAAATCTTATCCCACAGGAATTTTTATTATATTTTTGTGTGATTAATTAGGATATAATATCAAATTATATTTTCTAATTTACTCACAAGGATTAGGAAAAGGAACATAATTTGATAGTTTTATCGTAAAGTTAGGATGAATTTAATTGAATTAAAACTTTATTGCCACAAGTTTTATGTCACTTAGATTCATATTATTCATGATTTACATTGGTAAAGAATGACTATAGTTTAGGCCTCAAATTTTAATTAGCATATAATCTTTAATTGCAAACCAACACTCGTAAATTTTTTGATATTCGTTGTGATATTCCGTCCGAAAGGGGATAACTATAAAATATGGAAGGAAAAATTCTCCTTCAATTAGGATGGATGGATATTGATTATGCTATTAGGAAAAGCGAACCACCTAAAATTACTCAAACCAGTACTCAGCTAGAATATCATGCTTTATGCTTAACAATGGGAACGATCTAATCGCCTTAGTATGATGTTCATTAAGACTAAAATCTCTGTGGTATTCGTGGTTCCGTTGATCGACATACCAATGTTCAGACTTGCTAAAGGCCATTGATGATCAATTCGTCACTTCGGATAAGGCTTTAGCAAGCACCACTTATTATGAAGTTCTCTTCTTTAAGACTCACGGTGTGAAAGGTGTATGCGAGCACATTATGCAAATGAGGGACATTGCGGCTCGACTTAAGCATCTCGAGGTTGGGAGATGTCGGAATCCTTCTGGTGCACTATATCCTTAACACTCTCCCACATCAAGACGGGCCATTCAAAATCTCGTACAATACACATAAAGATAAATGGTCAATCAATGAACTAATGACCATGTGTGTTCAGAAGGAAGGGAGGCTTGTTATGGAATTTGGTGAAAGTGCAATGTTGGCTACAACGTGCGGAAAGGAAAATCTCAATACAAGCATAAAGGAAAAGGGATAATTCCACCGATATTAAGAAAGAATCCAAGTGTTTCTTTTGTAAAAAGAAGGGACATATGAAGAAGGATTGTATCGGATTCCGAGAAATGGCTTGAGAATAAGGTAATCCAACCTCGTTTGTTTGTTATGAATCTAATATGGTTAATGTTAATATTAACACTGGTGGATTGATTGGATCTACAATCCATGTTGCAAACTCCTTACGGGTATGCAAAATCTAAGGAAGCCGGTGGGAAGTGAAGCAATACATCTTATCCGTAACAAGATGGGCTCACATGGAGGCTGTAGTGACATGTAGTTTGATTTTAAGTAGTGTTTTTATTTTAAAATTAGAAAAGACCTTTTATGTTCCAAGTTTCTCTAGAATCTTGATTTCAATTTCAAGAGTTGTACCTTATGGTTATTCCTTTCACTTTTCAGAAACATCTTTCAATTTATTTAATAAATCTGATTGTGTTGGGAATGGTATTTTGTCTGATGGTCTTTCTTGCATTAATTTACGAAATAATGCTACTTCATAACGCTATGCATGTTCAAGCTGGCACTAAAAGGTGTATTATTGACGATGACTCTTCTATGTTATGGCATAGGAGATTAGGACATATCTCCATAGAAAGAATTAAAAGATTACTGAAAGATGGGGTACTTAGTACTCTACAGATTTTCTTGATTTTGAGACATGTGTGGACTACATTAAGTGGACTAACAAGTCAAAGAAAGGTGCTAATAGGAGTTCAAATATATTAGAAATCATACATACGGATATATGTTGTCCAGAACGTGGACATTCAAGAGTCGAAATATTTTATCACCTTTATTGATGATTTTTCTCGATATATGTATCTCTATATGCTTCATAATAAGAGCGAAGCATTGGATGCCTTCAAAATCTTTAAGGTTGAAGTAGAGAAACAATGTGGAAAGCAAATAAAGATCGTGAGATCAGATAGAGGTGGTGAATATTATGGTAGATACATTGAGAATGGGCAAGCGCCTTTGGTCCGTTTGCTAAGTTTCTTCAAGAATACGGGATAGTTGCCCAATACTTATGCCTGGTTCATGCACTGAGAATGGTGTAGCGAAAGAAGAAACTCAACACTATTGGACATGGTGCGGAGTATGCTTAGCAACTCAAATCTTCATAAATCCTTATGGATTGAAGCTTTAAAGACGTCTGTGTATATATTAAACCGAGTTCCAACAAAGGTTGTCTCAAAGACACCATTTGAATTATGGAAAGATTGGAAACCGAGTTTGCAACATATGCGTATTTGTGCAAACCGAGGATTTATAATCCACAAGAGAAGAAGCTAGACCCAAGGACCATTAGTGGGTATTTCATTTGATATACCGAATGGTTTAAGGGTTACATATTTTATTGTCCATCTTACAACACTAGGTTTATGGAATTAAGAAATACAAAGTTTCTTGAATATGACCTGAGTAGTGGGAGCGATCTATCCCAGGGCATTGGTTACGAGAAAGATCATTCGGATGCTCAATATGCCACTTCAAGTAATGGATCGATCGTTATTGTTAACAACATGCCGCCGAGTACAAATGCATGTTGAAGAACCCGATCTTAGAAGTACTACAAGCTGACGATCTGATCCGGTAGATGTTGAAGTTCAACGGATGCCTACAAGCGTTGAACAACCAGGTTAGACAACATGATCCGCTTCCTGGAGAATGTTGATGCAACATTAAGAAGATCTATTAGAGTAAAGAAATCAGTGATACCTAATGATTATGTTGTGTATCTACAAGAATGTGACTATAATGTTGGAGTCGAAAATGATCTGAGGCGTTTTCCAGGCCATGAGTTCGAGGGTTTGAACTTATGGTACAATGCCATGAAAGAAGAGATGGATTCTATGGCGTCTAGCCGAGTGGGATCTCGTCAAGTTGCTTGATGGTGTGAAAGCCATTGGATGTAAATGGGTCTTCAAAACAAAGAAAGACTCACAAGGCAACATTGAGAGACATAAGGCAAGACTTCGTTGCCAAAGGATTCACTCAAAAGGAAGGAATCGACTACACGGAGACATTTTCTCGTATCTAAGAAAGATTCACTTGGTGTGGTCATGGCATTGGTTGCCCATTTTGATTTGGATTTGCAACAAATGGATGTGAAAACGGCTTTCCTTAATGGTAACCTGAGAAAGAGGTTTATATGAAACAACCCGAAGGATTCTTCTCTAAATGATGGTGAGTATTTGGTTTGTAAGCTTAATAAATCCATATATGGATTAAAGCAAGCTTCCCGTCAATGGTATTTGAAATTCCATAACGTCATCACTTCATTTGGTTTTGAAGAGAATGTCATGGATCAATGTATATACCGGAAAGTTAGTGGGAGTAAGATTTGTTTCTTGGGTGCTATATGTGGATGATATTTTGCTTGCAACCAATGATAGGGTTTGCTTACACGAGGTAAAAACAATTCCTCTCTAAAAATTTTGATATGAAGGATATGGGTGAGGCATCTTATGTCATTGGCATTAAGATCCGTAGAGATATACTTCGAGGTGTCTTGGTTTATCTCGGAAACCTATATCAATAAAGTTTTAGAGAGATTTGAGATGAAGGATTGTTCACCGATGTTTCTCCATTCTGAAGGGTGATAAGTTCAATTTGGACCAATGCCCAAAGAATGATTTTGAAAGAGAACAAATGAAAACCATTCCATTATGCTTCAGGTTGTTAGGCTTTGATATGCTCAGTGCTGCACACGGATTGCATTTGTTTGTTGGGATGCTAGGGAGATATCGAGAGTAATCCGGTGTTGACCATTAGAAAGGCACGCAAAGAAAGTGATGAGGTACCTACAAGGAACCAAGGATTATATGCTCATGTATGGACGAGCGATGAATTGGAAGTAATTGGCTCTCCGTCGCAGGACTTTCTTGGATGTATTGATTCACGAAAATCAACATCGGTTACATTTTCATGCTTGCCGGATTGGGTGTCTTGGAGGAGTGCGAAGCATCCTTGACTACTTCCCTTATGGAAGTAGAGTTCGTATCATGTTTTGAGGCCACATCGCATGGCGTATGGTTAAAAAGTTTCATTTCTGGGCTTAGAGTAGTTGACTCTATTTCTAGGCCATTAAGATTATACTGTGACAACTCAGCTGCTGTATTTATGGCTAAGAACAACAAAAGTGGTAGTCGTAGTAAGCACATCGACATTAAGTACTTGGTCATAAGAGAACGTGTTAAGGAAAAGAAAGTGGTCATTGAGCACGTAAGCACTGAGTTAATGATTGCTGATCCTTTGACTAAAGGCATGCCACCAATGAAATTCAAGGATCATGTAGAGAAAATGAGAATTGGTTCCACTTTGTAAATGTATATATACAATTAATTAATGAAACTCTTATATATTGTGATATTTTCTCATATTCATATGCACCTTAATTTATTTGAGAAAATTTATATTGGACCAAGAATAAATATAGGATTTATTCATTAAGTTTAGTTACCACATAAAGTATAGTACTTGAGAAACTAAATACATTGTAATACATGGAAGATAATACTCGCTCTTAGAGGACCTATCGCTATGATTCATGTGTTTTGTTACTGAAAATTTCGCTTAACGCGTTTGCACCAAATGGGAGAATGTAAATCAAGTGGTGCAACGTTAGTGAACCGTGGCGACGGTTCGGTTTAAATCAGACGCTCTGCCTAGGTTAATGAATAAGGTTCTTGATGGAAGAACCTTAATAAAGTCTCGGGTCTCTCACTATTAAGCGCATAACAATTGAGATACACCATCAATGCCGAGAGAATAAGTGTGAGAAACCGCTGAAAGCATCGGAAACGAGAAAATCCATTGGAATTCCCGTGTAAGTGCTGAAATTTGATCAATGATAAGAGGTATGTTTTCAATCCAATTTTGTTTCCGCTGCATTTAAATTATGAGTTCATATGATTTTATGAACGTTTCTGGATTGAATTGAGACTCTAACATTTTATTGATTTTTATAAGTCAATGATCCAATGCAACATTTGTGGAGCATGAAATATGATCCTTTAAAATACATGGATTTAGTAGGATCTCAAGTTGACGTAACATGACATCAATTTCATAAAGTAGCTTATGAAGAAAGAAAAATTAAGGCAGTGTTAGAGAAATAAAACTGATGGCGTTATGCAGTGTTAGATGATTAAAATTAAGGCAGCAAAATTTTATGAGCTTAAAAAAAAAACTTTTTGGGCTTTTTTATAAAATTGGGCTTTTATGGTTTGTTACTTAAAATAAAGTAGCTAAGTGGTTTTAAAAAATCATAAAACCCTATTTTTTAACAAATGTTATGACCCGTGATTTTAAGTTTTTTATAAAAAAATATGTATATTTTATTAATAATTTTTTAGATTCATAAGAATATTTTTTATTAATTTTTAGAATTTAAACTATACTAATTCATAAAATTTTATGAATCATTTCATATATCATTAAAAAAATTAGAATTACAGTTTCTAATAATATTTATAGTTTATGATTTTGAGTTTTTTATAAAAAGTTATACTCATTTTATTAATAATTGTTCAAATTTGGTATAATTTTTTGACTCATTTTTGAAATATAAAATATATGATCTCACAAAATATAATGAATCAATCATTTCACGTATCATTAGAAAGTTTTAAAAGTTTAATTTATAAAAACATTTACGGTTTAAGATTTTAAATTTTCTATAGAATGTTATTTTCCGTCCAACTTAACTTAAAAAGTTAAAAAGTTAAAAATTATTAATTATTTATCGAACAAGCAATATCTAATTTTCAATTTATATTTTTCAAAATTGAGTTTAAAAATTTGTTATCAAATAATTTTTATTTTTTTTCTAAAATATTTTAAAATTAAAAATTTAATTCTAAAACTCAAGAATTAGAAATTAAAAATTAAAATTATTATAAATTTAACATTGCCTAAATATTTAAATAAATTAAATACGTTCAATAAAAAAAATTATATGAGTTATAAATTTCAACTCACATATAAATTAATTGAAATTATTTTAAAATTAAATAAGTTAAATCGAGTTATAATTAACTTAATATAAACAAATTTTGAAGGAGTTGAAGCAGCTAACTTATTTATACTCCTAATTATCTGAGATTAAAGTTGTTGAAGTAAAAAAAAATACATTTAGAGGTCAAAAAATGATGAAAAAAAACTACCCAAATACTGACTAATGCCATTCTTTAAAAACTGTTTTTGTATAAATTACAAACAAAAGGCCGGAATCTAAAAGGTATTGGTAAGTAATAACAACAGAACCAACCCAAAATCAGCCAAACCGTTTTATGTCAAAACATATATAAAGAGATGAAATCACATGAATTATAACTTAAAACACCATCTATCTATCCCCTATAAATTAGGGCTATCATATATAGTTTGCCATCATGCTCCTCAACATTTTGACGTTTACTCTTTTAGTCCTGTCATTCTCTTTATGCTTTCTTATTTTATTAATCACTTGATTTTTTTAACATAAATCACGGGAAGCCTCTTTATTTTGCTTTTTTTTTTTGTTGTTGTTGTCCATGATGAATAAAAACCAACTTGGTCTCTTTATCTCACACTTTCAGTTAACAAGCTTACTTATTTGTGTGATGTTACTATTATTATTAGAGAAAAGTAGGCAGTCTAGTTGCATGATAGGTAGACAAGTAGAATATATTCACTTCTTTAGGTTAATCAATTATCCATTGTCTTGATAGATGTGGTGTTCTATATTAATAATTTATTTTTTTATATATAAATATAAATAATAATAAAAATTCTCCTTTCATAATAATATGGTACTATTAATTCAAATCATTCGTACTGACTAAATAAATAATTCCTCATCTAGCATTGATATTTCACGAGGATGCAGTGATTTTCTCTGATTCTCTGTGGATAAGTCAATATTCGTTTTGAGAAAGCAGGTCTCCTTCTCAAAGTTGCATTAGAGTATATAGCATAATAAGCAAATTAAAGAGATACTTTCAATTTCAACCATAATTCAACACAGTTTAGATTATACCTTTTACTATAAGTTTTTCATGTTTAGTTAAAAAGAGTAATGGTAAAAAGTTTAGGAATATTTATGTTTAATTTTATATAAATTTAAAATGAAATATAAAATAAATTATTCGAAAACTTATTTTTCCCACACTAATATATTATAATGCTATATTTTATGTATATAGAAAACCATTTATTTTATATATAATTTTCTAAATTTTCTTTTGATTTTACTGTCTAATCAAAGTTATAATAATTATTTCTATTAGACTTGAGTCTTTAGTGACCAATACCATTACTATTATATTCTTATTATGAGAATCAGGTTCCATACCGCGCGTGGTAATTGTGTAACTATTTTGATATCTATTTTTACATATAATATTTTTAAATGGTATTGTTTTAGCACTTGAGTTCCTTTATTAATATTCTTTAAAATTTTAATCAAATAAAGAGTGTAATTTTAATATTTAAAATTATTTTCTTAAAATTCTAATCCATTTTTTAATAAAAATAATGTCAAATGTCAAAACCATACGTTTTAACTTGATTAAATTTAAATTAATTTACCATTTTTGATAAAAAAAAATAATTAAAAATGTTAGATATTAAAATAACACGTTTTGATAAAATGAGTAAGAATAAATACTTAGAACAACAATATAATTACAGTACCAAACATGCTTTAGATTTACTCTCTCTAATATAATAACCCATTAGATTTAGTTCGATGAATATACTGCCATAGAGCACCGTCACGTAACTTCCGGCTATTAGAGATCGCACTTTGACAAATGGTATTCGTCTCGATGAGACTTTTATTTCAGCATGTGGTAAAAATTGAGAATTTTTTTAAGTGAATGATTTATATAAATATGTTTATTTATATTATAATAAATATCAACCTTTAAATATTATATATATTTAACAGAATATAAATTTTTGGTGTAATAATATTTAATTTAATGTAAAACATTCAACAAAACATTACAATCCATATAATCTTATAATGGAATATCTAGTAATAAAAAAATACTTTTAGTTCAAAAAGAGATCACAAATGTTAAACACATAACTTTTCTGCACAAAATCATAATTCTTTATCTTCTACAACTCTTAGTTCTCTCTCAAATAGTCTCTTTTTATCTCTTTAGTTTTACACACTAATAAACACATTTGTTTATTTTTAGACTACTCTTTAGTGCTTCAACACATCTAAAGTGTGTTTTTTTAATAATGTTTCTAAATAAAAATAGCCTTTTACCATATAAAAAAAAGTGTTCAGTTTTATAATTTATTTTATTTTTATGATTTTACTCGTATTAAAATTAGAAATCAAATTTTACTTAAAAATTCTTTAATTATTCATTACTCGATTGATCGAATAATATTATAAATTATTTTTAATTTTATGTAATACTTTTAGTTCAATTTATTCTCAAGTATTTTCATAAATTTACTTCACAATATCACAATTTATACATAAATTTAATAATATATTATTAAAATAGTGCAAACAATCAAATATACCTTACTCATGTAATAGTGTTTCCATTATCACATATTCCCGCGCGTGGGCATCTTAATTAGATTTGATCAGTAATATAACTAGTACCACGAATATTGTATGTTGAATAGTAGCGTTTATATTCCTTTAAATTATAAGATTTTTTGAAATAATTTTTTCCCTCAGGCTTCAATAAATTTTCCCGTATCAAATTACGAAAAAAAAAAGATATCCTCAAAAATTTTATATTCTTCATAAATATCTTAATCTTCTAAAAATATCAAAAATAATTTTCAACTAACGAAAATTAAAAGTAACAATTAGTTAATCATTTTTGTAATATATTTAAAGCTAAATGATATTTAAGTTAAAATTTTATTTTCTCTTATATTTCAATAATAAATAATCAATAATATTAAACTAATAAAATAAATAAAAATAAAGTTTATTGTATTCTAATAATATAAAGCAAAAAAATTAGAAAAAAAATAAATACACATAAAATTAAAAAATATACACACATGTTTATCAATTAAAAAAATAAAATTGAAATACATAATACAATGAAATCACTATTATTTTTATTTATCACAAATCACATGTAGTAAACTGATTATTTATATTCTTTAATTATCTATAAATGACTAGGACTAATTTTGATTAAATTTAAGGACTTATAACTTAACATGTAATTTTAAAATAAGATAATATTTTCAATTTTAAAATTTATTGTGAAATCAATAAGAAAATTAAAAAATAAAATTATAAAAATAAAATAACGAAGACTGAATTTTAAGAAACTAACATTTATGGATTAATTGACTTAAAATAAATTATAATAAATTTAGTTTTAATAAACTATCCAAACAACGAAGAAATAGCTTACACTATTTTTTGAATATGGTAAGTAATTTTTTAATTATATTAACTATACTAAAAATTGAAATATTTGCTTGCGCAGAAAGAAAAACATAAAAATTTAACAAAAATTAATTATTGTGGAAAATTTAAAGGTACTTAGAAATGCACGAGTCTATTATAATATAAAAAGTCAAATTTAACCAAGATGATTATAATTTAATATAGTCAAAAAAAAAAATTATATAAATTAAAATTTAAAATAATAAATGAAAGTGATAATTCAATATACAAAATTTAAAGTAATAATTCAATGGACGTAGATTACCAGGTTTTCGAATCTACCGATATCTAGTTAAACAATTATCTTATTATAAAATTGATTTTTAGAGTGAAGAGTGATAATAAAAATCAATTTATGTAATCTCATAAAAATGTATAAAGTAACCACAATTTAAATGAATATATTAAAGATTTTTCTTTATTTTAAATTACATTAAATAAATATCCTAACAATATATAATATTAAACATTGTATATGAAAAAAAATATAATTCAATTATCAACTAAAATAAAATCATAAGTATTGATAAACAAATGAAAGAAAATTATTCTACCAAAGTCTTTATCCTTAATACTATTACAAGAAATTTAGGTAGATATGTGAAATTAAGATCAAAATAGAACAATATAATTCATCACAAAGAAGTTACACAATAAGTTCTTTATCTTCTTCTCATTTTTCTCTAACACTTATTTTTTTTCTCTTACTTCAAACTCATATCAAACCTAGTATTTATAGTTGTTGTTTCCATCATTTTAGTTTTTGTCTAATATATAAAAATATCTTAATTAAATTTAATATAAAAAATTAAAAAAAACTTAAATAAGATATGATAGATGATGATATCATTCGATCATATTGATTTTTTTAATTGATATGAAACATTATGTAATCTTACTTTTAATTCTTTTATGTATTTTGTTTTGTTTAAAATTTCCATAACAATAAAATAATATTAATTAAACATAACATAATAAACTAATAAATACTGATATATAAATACATTAATAAAATTGAATTAAGGGATAACAAGGTATTAAATATTGCTTAATATTAATTAAACATAAAAAACCAAAATTAAATAAAATGGAAGTTATTTCTTTCCGTTCTTCTCAATTTATTAGTCTATATTAACTTAAACTTGCAAGTACTTATTGTCCCACGTAGAACAAACATTAAAATTGATACAATGATAGACTAAATTTGAGTTAAGAGGTAGTGAAAATGTATATATTTTAACTATTAACTTTGAGTTAATTTTTGAATGGTAAGTCTATATTCTCAACCTATATGTAGTTTTATTATTGCGTTAATTTGAATAATACTAATTATTTTTGGTAGAAACACTAAAGTTGTCTAAAGTGATATATGCAGACACATTGATTGAAAGGGAGAACATAAAAAGTAAGGAGAATTATTTGATTATATTTTTTTAATTTTAATTTTAATTTTATTTATCATTTAATATTTCTTATGCCAGTTACACCTAACTAAATAAATATTTATTAATATTTTTTAAGAACTATTTATTAATATTAATAATAAGAATGTAATTCATACAAAATTTGAATTTTTATATTATTACATACCAAGAGGAGGAGGAAAAGGCTTGATTGTTGTGGAATAAATGCCTACTAGAAGTATTGCAATTATATATGTTTACTTGTATATTATTGTTTAAATAATTATTGTTATATTAAAAAAATATGATCCAAATATATTGTTCAATTAGGAAAAAGGAGTACTGTATTTGTACGTTTCTAAAAAATAATGCGTCCGTGCTCGATCATGTCGCGTGTCTACCCCTTAACATGTATTCCACGTTCTCAGGAGGTATTCTATGTTGTCAGGTTTTGGATAAGCGGTTCAATAATTACATTGTTTTATGAGTCAAATAGTTGGCCCTTCTTTGGACTTTGTAACATGCATATAGATGATAACCAAACTCATATATATAATTAATTTTTTCTCATCAAATTTGCAGTGGTGGGTGTCTGAGTTTTTATGTAATATTTGTGACACGTATTATATATATATAATTATTTTTTTCTTATCAAATTTATTTGCACGTGGTGGGTGTCTGAGTTTTTATGCAATATTTGTGACACGTATTACAAAATCAATAGATAGACTATAAGAGCAAAAAAAAAAAAAAAATTTAAAGATAGAGAATTAACATGTTACGTGTATATGTTTCTTTAGTTAAAAATTTTAAAAGTTAGTGTTTGAATTATATATACTGTATACATAATCAATAATATAATTATTTTTAAAAAATAAAGATTCAAATAATTAAACTATTTGAATATGACTTACAACTTTCAAAGAAAATTTTATTAAGTTAAAGATAGAGAATAGTTATCGATTGATTTATAAAGTGTGTATCTGCATAGGCGTTATTAAAAAAATTAATTATGTTATTACGAAACAAATATCTTTCTTCGAACCCCTTACAATTATTCCATAAAAAACATTCCTTATTGTATTCATGCTTCTTTTTTTAATGTCTATTATATACATATTTAAAAAGAAAAAGAAAAATGAATTTCACTATTTAACCGATCCAAAACGTCCGGACTTTTATATTATTCATGAAAAAAATAAAGAAAAAAAAGTGTCAGTTGTGACGGTATTTTGTGAATTTTATGTTTGAATGGGATTGGTACTTAATAGATTTAAATAATAATAAATAAATAAATAAAATTAAATATATTTATTTATAATAATTATGAAATTATTAGAAATAATTTTAAATAAAATAAGAATATTTTAAATTATAAATTAATTAAAAATATTAAATAAGATATAAGATAAAATTAACATAATATTTTATTATTTCTAAAAAAAATTATTATTAGTTGATCATCTTAAGACACGGCTATACAAGATCTAGACTTATTTGGTAGTTCTCATGATCTCATCAAATTGATCAGTAATAAAATACAATTGCTCTCGGCGATATAAAATTACTATTTTAATTATCTCCGACGTAGTATGCGAAATACAAATTATGGCACATATATATATATATATATAAAGAAAAAGCTAGTTACTGCATACCGTTATAATTGATAAGTGTTACGTAACTAACTTATATAGTTTCTACTGTTAATTGTATTCCATGTGTTGGTGGTGCTACTGATCATTCATGAACAGACCATGTTATTCTATTATATATTTGCTTCTCACTATTGGATCTTTTTAATTAATTTCCTAATTCATACAATATAATTAATGGAGTTGTCCTTTCATTATATAAGCACTTTAATTGGCATACGTTAGTTAAAGTTTATGTAAAAAAATTGGATTTATTATTTTAATTTTTGTTCCAGTTCACTATTTGTTTTTAATTTACTATTTAATATATTTTTTTTTATGTAAAAAATTTCAATTCATTATTATTGAAATATTTTTTTTATAAGTTTTAATTGTATGGAAGTAATAAAAAAATTTGATTATATTTTTGTATTATTTATAAAATTTAATGATATAAAAATAATAAATTAAAATTTAATAACATTTTTATGACAACCTTTAAAATCTTGATGTAAAAAAATCTATTTACTCTATCTTAATTCATAAATCATAAATAAAATAGTAATTATTTATTTAAAAAAATATTATTTTGTAAATATTATAAATATATATATCAACATATTATAAAGGAAAAAAAATAAAGAAATAAAATTTTAAAATTACTAAATAAACAATCTTATTACGAAAAAAAATGAATAAATTATAAACTACGTCTCTGATAAATTTCGAAGGTGATTAGGAAACTTTTTTTTATATGAATATTAGGTGTATAAGTATGTGGTAGGATCGACCCAAATAATTTGGCGGAACTCATCATAAGAGTCTTATATATTATTTAATAATTTTTATTTAAATTTAAAATTTAAAATATAATATTATACAGAAATACAAACATATTAATACTAATGACCATTCATATTATTATAATTATTATTTTATTTTAAAAATATTATTAAAATAAATATTATTTAGTACTTTTACAAAAAAATATTGTTAAATTATTTAGTCATAAAAATTAATAAATTTAAAATGATTATTAAAATTTATTTTCAAGACACCATAAAAGATTTTTTTTTTCATAATTCAAGTACTTAAAAAATTAAAAATTTATGTCAAATTATAAATTTTTTAAAATAATGTTAAGAATTTAAAATCAATCTAATAAATCTAAATTATCAAAATAAATAAAGTATTTATTAAGGAGTGTATTTATATGTATGAAATGCTTATTCCATATGATATAAATAATTAATTTTTTAATAAATAATAAATTTATATGTATATAAAAATTTATTTTATACAACATGAGTTCATTATAATTATATAATAATAAAAAAATACAATTAAGATTACCGTGAAAAAAATAATTGAATGATCATAAACTAAGTATTATTATTATAACTATAAAAATAATAATTATATAATTAATATCATAAATATAAAATTAATTAAGATACAAAAATATAACATAACTAATTTTACTTCATATTATGAGTTAGCATTAATAGGTTGGTTGATAAACTAATGTATTTAAATTTTAATAATAGTTAGTGATACATTTTATTTGATAATATAATAATCATATTGAAATATATCTTAAGATTATCATTTTATATTTTAATAAAAAATAATAAACCAAAAAAATAATTTATTTTCGTTATTATATTTTAATTTAAAAAAAAAAACTCATTCAATAAGACCTTCCTTTGATTGGAGTCCTAAGTGACCGCTTATATAACATAACACTCTAACCGATTAATAGATATTGATAATTTTAAAAATATATTATTAATATTTATATAAAATAATTTTTTTATATATAAATAAAAATACCTGTATAAATAATGAATACCATATATTTATATTTTAACTCATAAATTCTCTCTCTGGTCGGTGAACCGCTTCAAAGTCCTAACAAATCCACTAACTCTACCACCACTTCCTCCAAAACATTTTAAACCCGGATGGTCTCATCCCCTTTTCAATATTAAAAAAATTATTAATATAAGTTAATTTTATACTTAAATTCATCACATGTATTATGATTATTTTAAAATTAAAAAATAATTTATTTGTAGTTTAATTATATGATATAGATTTTATTTTTAATTATTTTCATAAAAAAATATATGATTATTTTTTAAAAATATATGATTATTTTTTAAAAATATATGATTATTTTTTAAAAATATAAATTAATATATATATATATTTTAAATAAATATATGTTATTTTTACTTATAAAATTAAAAATAAAAATATATTAAATAATTAAATTATTAATATATATTGAAAGAAGTATTTTTTGATAACATCTTAACTGATATATGCACAAAAACAATGTCATGGCATATATCTATATATATATAAACCGCTACTCCAACTCAATCGCCAGAAGGATTTCCCAACCTCTTCTCTGTGGCGCCAACTACCTATGCCCAAACTCTGATTCCTTCTTTATTTATTCTGAAAAAAAACCCACAATCATCTTCCTCATCACTGTCTTCACAATGCCACTATCCAAGCGCAACTCGCTGAGTTTCTCACCCCAATCGTCCGCTTCAACTCAGGACCTCAAGCACCGAGTCAATATCTGTCTCAACAAGCTATCCGACCGCGACACCTTAGCTCTCGCCTCCTCCGAACTCCAGTCCGTTGCCAAAACCCTCACTCACGATTCCTTCTCTCCTTTCCTTAACTGTATACACAACATCGACTCTTCTACTAAACCTCCCGTTCGCAAACAATGCGTTAACCTCCTTACTCTCCTCTCCAACTCTCACGGCGATGCATTATCTCCTTTTGTCTCCAAGATGATCTCCACCGTTATTCGCCGTCTTCGAGACCCTGACTCCACCGTCCGATCCGCTTGCATTGACGCCATCACCGCCATGTCGTCTCAGATTACCAAACCATCGTTTTCGGTTTCCTTTTTGAAGCCTTTGATGGAGACGCTTACAATCGAGCAAGACCTCAACTCGCAGATCGGCTCGGCGTTGTGTTTGGCTGCTGCTATTGAAGCGGCTCCTGACCCTGAGGTAGCTCAGCTGAAGAAGAGCTTGCCGAGGCTGGGGAAGTTGGCCAAGAGTGAGGGGTTTAAGGCTAAGGCGGCCTTGTTGATTTTGATTGGTAGCATTGTTGGAGTCGGTGGTGCGTCGATTCGCAGTGTGTTGGATTGGTTGGTGCCGAGCATGGTTGAGTTTTTGAGCTGTGAGGATTGGGCAGTGAGGAAAGCGGCTGCTGAAGCTTTGGGAAGGGTGACTATGACGGAGAGGGATTTGGGGAAATTATATAAGGATCCGTGTTTGATTGCCCTTGAAAGTAGGAGATTTGATAAGGTATTGGTGATCTCTTTGTTTTGCTTCTGTTTTTTATTTTATTCCAGAGCGTCATTTGGATAATGTTTGTTGGCTGAAAAATGATTGGAAGCCGAAAATTTCTTTTATTTACAATGCTACAAGTAAATTTGTTTAATCTATTTTTCTTCTGATTTCGTTTAATGATATTATTCAATTTTGACAGGTCAAGATTGTCCGGGAGACTATGAATCATACTTTGAAGTTATGGAAAGAGTTTGCAGCTGATGCCTCCGAGGTGATCTCTTGTCCAAGTCCATTCAGATCTTCTTCATTAGGTAAAGCTTTTTTCTTTCTTTTTCCCCCTAGTTGGATAATTTCATTAGTCCTATACTCGCATCTAATTTTGTGAAGGATACTACTAGAATCAGCCACTTACCGTAGAGTTAGTTCATTAATCTAATATTTTTTATCAAATGGTAACTTAGAGCTAGAGGCATAACGAGGACCATAGAATAGAAATGAATTGTGAATCATTATTGTCATCTGCGAATTGATAAGGGTTGCACCTTTGATTGAATTAAGAAATTGACTTTGTTGTGTTTCAACTTTACTTAATTTTGTTGGTGTGCATTAAGCTACAATTCTTAAAATTCATATGCAAGAACTTTGAAGCTGCCCGATGTTTTCTAATATAGTTACTTGATTTTCTCCATTGGGACAGATTATAGTAGTAAAAGTTCCCATGAAACTGGGTTTAAGACTCCTGAGCCAATGAAAACAGTGCCCACGAACAGCTCCCCTCCATCTGTTGGCTCATTGGTGACCACCGCCAAAAATAGAAGTTCATTGAAAAGTAGCGACATAGATTCAAGCAAATCCACATTTTGCCAGTTGGACCCTAACAAGAAACCATGTGATTGGAAGATTGAAATTGCTTTACCGAGTTCTGCTTCTTCAAATGTGACTCCTGAGGATAAATTTGAAAAGAATGATTATGATGTTTCAAAATCAAGCAAGATGGAGCAAAGTGCCAATTGCCTGATGGAGACAAAACATGTCCTCTTTAGCAAAAGTCGTGAAGATGAAGTGAACAAATTCAGTGCCCTCAGAGCAAGGTCTTGTGTGGCTTCTTTTAAGGAAAATGAGAAGGATGCTATAGTCAGCAATGCCCCTGAGAAAGAAGCTTTCGAAGACGAGAAGGGTGTAGAGGATATATCTTTGATCCGTGAACAACTCCTTCAGATTGAAAAGCAACAATCCAATCTGTTAGACCTTCTTCAGGTATGTATAATTCTACTATATCCACTGTCGTTGTCAGACACGTTTTCTATTGGCTGTTATTGTTAATGAAAGTAAAGCATTCTCAGTTCATCCTAGGCATACTTTAAGTTTCATTCTAATAAATGAATGGTGATGAAGCTTGTATGTCGACTCAATCTCCCTGTTGTAATGAATTCCAGAGGTTTATGGGAAACTCCCAGACCGGTTTGAACTCTCTGGAGACACGTGTACGTGGAGTAGAGATCGCACTGGATGAAATATCATATGATTTGGCATTATCCAGTGGGAGGATTCCAAACAATGATATAGCAGAAAACACATGTTGCAAGTTGCCTGGTGCAGAATTCCTGAGTTCCAAGTTCTGGCGCAGAACAGAAGGCCAATATTCAACTCCAAGGTTTTCTGCTTCTGGTGTGGAACCCTTCTTCAATGCTCCACATCGCCAACCTGATAAGGATGCTGGTGCTGAATTATACCAGTCAGATAATCACAGATTCCAGCCCCAAAATGGAGGCCATTCATACAGAACGCCGGGAAATGTAAAGAAAGATACTGACCGGTTGAAAGTTTGCAGTGCGATTGGGCAGTATAGGGCTTCAACAGTTCGCCTAAGTACCAAGTAAATTGGGCATCTTCTGTGTGTGTTTTTTTTTATTAAAAAAACCGGTTATTCTGTTCAAATCAGTTGCAATTTTGCAAATTTTTCTAAACCTTAAGAAATTACTATTGGAAATGTGGAACCAACTATTAAATTAAGCTTTCCTAATGAAATCCCAACACCTTTTCATTCTCATTTTCAATTTTGAAATAATTTTTTTTCTTCTCTTGTCTCAATTTGTCATATTTTATAGTATATTGGTTTTAAATTGATAATGTGACTGTTTTCTTCTCATCACCAGGTCATCTGTATAGTTTGAGCTGTGTGTTGAGAATCTTTGAATGATCTGTTTCCAAGGAGACAAGAGCAGTTAAACATCTACGGACCTGATGGAAATTAGCTTTTGATTGAACGAACGCTGATATGGAGGCGCTCTTGTGGCACCACTGGTTTTAATACCAAAGCTTCTAATACATCAAACATGATGTCCTAAAGATGCTTACTTATGATAAGATGATAACTTAGGTCAGTTTCCAATGTCTTATGGCTCATTAGTTATTAGGGCAAGTTTTCACTGGGTGTGTTATTTGTTGATTCACAACCATCCTCTGGAGAAGGATGATCTGTACAGAATATTTCCACAAATGGAACTTTCCATATCCTCGTTTTGTTTGTATTCACTTTCTCTGCGCGAGAAAATGAGATCCTTCCCGGAAATATATAAAATTATGTCCACCCGAGAAAGGGGACATATTTTGATATTTTTTTAAAAGAATTTTTTTATTAATTTATTGAAATTGCATTACATTAAAAAATTTAATTACAATAAGCAAATTAAAAGATTGAATTAATATAAGCAAATAAATGAGAAATGACGAACATACTAATGCACAAGCATCAATAATTACATTTTTTTACTGATTTTTATTTGTTTGTATGAATTGTTCTTAATTATACTTTCATGTTTTCAACCAATGGTCTTTGAATTTTAAGGTAGTAGCAACTTCAATAAGAAATCTAATAAATTTAGAATGAAAAAATTAATCAAAAATATACCAAAAGACGCACCAAAACAAGTTTATGGTTGAAATAAATATACCCTAATTAAAATTTAGGCAGGAATATATCATAAGACAATGATATTTAACTTAATAAAAAATGAAACTATAAAATAAATTTACCCAGATAGAGAGCAAAGATTTTAATCAAACAAATACTTTTATTTCTAATAATTTATGTTTGAATAATAATTAATATGATAGTTATATTTTAATTAAGTTAATGGGGTATGGTTTTTTATATGATTTTTAAATTATAGCAATAAATTATTATAAATATAATTTTATTTTAATACGGTAGGCAAGTTTAACAAATCAGCAATCACATGTGATTTTATTTCCTTATATCATCAAACAACAGCCAGCAGGTGTGCGATGTTTGCCAAAACTATAGCTAGTATTGATGTGAAAGTCTTAACATTATTATATAATTTTAAAAAGTTCCTACCTGTTTACTAATCAACCCACCAACAAATTCCAGGAAATAAAGGGTAATGATATTGATAATTTTTTTATTAATATAATAAAAATATATATTTTATTATTATATTAATTATATATTAATGTTATTATTATTAAATAAAATTATAATTAATAAATTATTTTTACTATAATAATATACATTGTATTAATATTATACCCTAAATAAACTGGTTTCTATTTTTTCGATGAACAATAATTTTACACCTTTCTTGTTCATGGAACTAATGATTGAATTTATAGCGAGATATAAATACGATATTTATTTAACAAATATAAATATATCAATTATTGCATTATGAATGCAAGATAAGCAACCCACTCTGTTCCTTAAAAGGAGGTAATGTCCATCTTAATATATTAAAATTTTGATTGGAAGTTAGCGTGCATTTCAAATTGCATCGTAACAATTAAAATGTAAATAATTAAACAAAAGTGAATTGATATTTACATAGCAAAAACATTAATAGTAAAGTAATTTAAAATTTATGTTAACAATTTAATGATTAAGTGTTTTAAAATTAAAAACTTTGTTTTAATAATATATAGTAAAAATAGTTCTGGTAATAAGATTGCTTATAAAAAAAAAATTAATACCTTCACTGATTTAATTGTAACTTACTATTAATATTTTTGAAATCAATTTACCATTAATATATAGGTTATCATTCATTGCTCAACCCATTTGCAATTTCTTACTAAAAAGTAAAGAAAGTAGATTGTACATATCAAACATAATTCGCATTATAACTTCCGAAGTGTAGTTTTCTCTCATCATAGTGAGGCCCAGAGATATTGGATCTTTGGGAGAACGATTGAACGAAGAAGCTACTCTTTGAGTAAGCAATGCACCCGTTTCAATACATAAATACAATGTTCACTTTTTATGTAATAAATACTCACATTTTTATTTATATATATTAATCTTTTCATTCTAAAATAGGTAAGAAAGGTAAGACTTAGTGGGAGAGTTACGTTTGAGACATCCACCACAATCATAATGGAGATGTTACCCTCCAACCATTTCATTTAAAAAAATGGTGGCTTGATTTTGTCACCAGAGACACAGTCAAAAATTAATATGCAAAGGTAGATTTGAAATTTTGAAGGATCCACTCATATCTTCTTCAAGAGCCCATTTTGCCATTTCACATGTGCTGTAATATTAATACTTCTTGGAATCCATATATATAGCACGAATGTCCTTAAATAAGTTTAGGAAAAGTACTACCTCCTCTAGAAATTAATTGAACTGCTTCCCATGTGATAGATGATGGAATAGTTAGTAATACCCAAAGCTTTAGCCATTCCTCTTATCACTAACGACGCTGCTCTGGCTTCCATTGTTTCTGCTGAACTAACTTGTAGTGTTTTTGTCCATATTCCCACAACTTTATTAAACTAGTCCCTTGCTATAATATCAATTACCCCATTATCAACTTTGTCAGGCACCATCAAAATTAAATTAAATTTGAAAAATCCATGTAGTGGTTTTTCATCATCTTAAAAATTCATTTGTTATAGGAAAGACTTTAAATTTCTTTTTAAAAACATAATGCTCGTATTGAAATAAGGAGGTTTATTAACAAATACATTTTCGTCCCTCATTCTCTAAATACCATCATCAACACAGATGTCCTTGACAGAATGGTAATTCTCTCTCTACCAAACAAGAAATTCTGACAATTCTTCATATTTCATTGAACTTTTGTCTGTGTAATATTCTGATTCCGTATCTAGTGATTCCATCTTATTAGGGGATTAAGTATATATATGGAATTCCCAACTCATCCCTGCAAGTTTTGATCTTATCCATGCTCTTAGAATGACGTAGTTTTGATGCAACTAACGAAGAAATCAATATTTGAAGAAATAATAAGAAGAGAAAATCAATATTTTTGAGTATATTTTTTTAATTTGTATCGGAAATTTACATTGTTTATATAGACAAATATCAATTACTATTTTACCAACCACCATGATTGAATTGCATGGTTTACAGCAGCTTGGTAGGCGCCGTGTATATTGGAAAAAAAATGTTTAGCGTCGGTGCAGTGTTTATTGAATTGTGTTGCAGTGTTTGTTGAATTGTGTTGTAGTGTTTGTTGAATTCAACACTCCCTCTCAAGTTGGTGCATAAATGTCTTTCATGCCCAACTTGACTGAAACTTCTGTGAATACTCGATATGAGACTGCTTTAGTGAGGATGTCAGCCAATTGATCTTCTGAATTAATTTTTGGCAATTCTAATGAATTTTCTTCTAACTTTTCCTTAATAAAGAACCGATCAACTTCAACATGTTTTGTACGATCGTGTTGAACTGGATTATGAGCAATATCACATGCTGCTTTATTGTCACAAAATAACTTAATTGATTCTTTAGAAGGATATCCTAAATCTTTCAAGAGAGATTGTAACCATAAGACCTCACAAAGCCCAAGTGCCATGCCTCTGTATTCAGCCTCTGCGCTTGAACGGGCAACAACATGTTGTTTCTTACTTCTCCATGTTACAAGGTTTCCCCCTACAAAAGTGAAGTAGCCTGATGTAGATCGCCTATCATTTATTGATCCAGCCCAATCAGCATCAGTATATACTTCTATTCTTTGGAACTCTGAGTTTTTAGTAAACAATACTCCTTTTCCAGGAGCAGACTTTAAATACCTCAAAATACGAATAACTGCATTCATATGTTGTTCTCTAGGATTATGCATAAATTGGCTGACAATACTTAAAGCATAGGCAAGATCTGGTCTTGTGTGTGCCAAATACATCAACCTTCCAACAAGCCTTTGGTATCTTTCTTTATTTGTTGGAACTTGATCAACCTTGATACATAACTTTAATCTTTCCTCTATTGGTGTATTAGCTGGTTGACATGCCGACATACCAGTTTCTTTTAATAAATCTAAGGCATACTTTCTTTGAGATAAGAAGATTCCTTCTTTTGATCGAGAAACTTCAATATCAAGAAAATATTTTAAGGAACCAAGGTCTTTCATTTCAAATTCCTTGGACAAATAACTTTGGAGAGCTTTTCTTTCTTCAAGATCATTTCCTGTTACTATCATATCATCAAGATATACAATAAGTGCAGTGATCTTACCATACCCTTTTTTCAGAAATAAAGTATGGTCTGAATTGCTTTGTTTGTAGCCAAATGCCTTCATTGATTTTGTGAACCTACCAAACCATGCTCTTGGGGATTGTTTCAATCCATACAGTGATTTTTTTAATTTACACACCTTTTCATCATGGATTTTGGATTTCTTGATTCCTGGTGGTAAATCCATGTAGACTTCTTCAATTAAATCTCCATGTAGAAAGGCATTTTTTACATCAAACTGATATAATGACCAATCTAAATTTGCAGCTAGAGATACCAAGACTCGAACAGTGTTAATTTTGGCTACAGGCGTAAATGTTTCTGTATAGTTGATCTCATATGTCTGAGTATATCCTTTTGCCACCAATCTTGCTTTATAGCGTTCAATCATACCATCTGCTTGATACTTTACTGAAAAAATCCATCGACATCCAACAATTTTCTTTGTTGGTGGACGATCGACAAGTTCCCAAGTTCTATTTATTTCTAAGGATCTTAGTTCTTCATTCATAGCATATTTCCATTTTGGGTCAGCTAAAGCTTCATGCACACTATTAGGAATAGATACAACAGATAATTGATTCACAAATGATATGTTTGATTTTGACAAACGATGTTTAGACATATAGTTACTCATGGGATATTTGACTTTACTAGAAATCTCAGGTTCATACATGGCTTTAGGAATACCTCTATTAGGACGTGATGGAAGTATTTTTCTGGCTGGTTCAATAGTTGGAACCTTCTCTGCAAACGATTGGTTAGGTATATCAGCAACTTGTGGAGAAGGAAACTCGTACTCACTTTGTGGTAGTAAGGAACTTGCTTGATGATCTTGAAGTTGATGAGGACTTGATTCCATTTCCCTTTAGTCTTTTCTATATTGAGAGTTATTACCATCTGAATTCAAGTTATTTGTATTTTCCTCACATATAATTTGTCTTTCTTCATAAGGAAACAATTTATATGTAAGGGTCTGAATTTCAGCATGGTTGTACTCCCCCTGAAATTTAGGTGTAGATGAGAAATACATTGTATCTTCATGAAAAATAACATCCATGGTGGTAATCATTTGTTTTGTAAGAGGATGATAACATCGATACCCTTTTTGTTGTATGACATATCCCATAAAAACACAACGTATTGCTCGTGGATCCAACTTGCTACGTTGTTGTTTATGTAGGTGTACAAATGCCACACAACCAAATACATGAGGTGGTAAATTGGGAACACTTGGTGCAACAATTGCTTCAGTGATGGCTTGTAGTGGTGTTTGGAAGTTAATGGGACTAGAAGGTACCCGATTGATCAAATATGCAGCAGAAGTAATTGCTTCTCCCCAATAAGATAATGACATATTAGCTTCGATCAATAAGGCACGGACAACTTCCAACAAGTGTCGATTTTTTCTTTCTGCAACTCCGTTTTGTTGAGGTGTATCAACACAAGTAGTTTGATGAATAATCCCTTCTGTTTTAAGATATTCTTGAAACTCAGAACTTTTATATTCTCCTTCATTATCACTTCGTAGAACTTGAATCTGTGTTTTATATTGAGTACAAACCATTTTATGAAATTTTCTAAATAATACGTTTACCTCAGTTTTAGATTTCATTAAACAGACCCAAGTCATTCTACTAAAATTATCAATAAATGTAACAAACCAACGTGATCCTCCCAAAGTAGAGACTTTGGAAGGACCCCATACATCAGAATGTATAACCATAAACGGAAATGAACTTTTATTTAAGGTTACAGGAAATGAGGAACGATGACTTTTTGCTAGTTCACAAACATCACATTTTAAAGTAGAAATATCGAAGCTTAAAAATAAACTTGGAAATAATTTCTTTAAATATCCAAAAAAAGCATGACCCAATCTCCTATGCCATAGCCATATATTTGATTCATCCTTTTTAGATCCAGTTGCTACCAATGCATGATTTGTTGAATCTAAGTCCAAATAATACAGGTTTCCTTGCCTAACACCACGACCAATCGTTTGCTTTGTTTGAATGTCCTTGAACACACAAAAGTCAGGCCAAAAAATAACAAAACAAGATAAAACAGTGGTTATTTGAGAAATAGATATAAGGTTATACTCTAAAGAGGGAACAACTAGTACTGAGTCTAAATTCAAAGTACTAGTGAGAGACAAAGATCTTTCCCCAATGACTGGGGTTGTGTTACCAATGGCAGTGCAAACAATTTTGTGTGAGGATGATTTTGAGATTTGTCTAAAATCGAATGTCATGTGATCAGTTGCACCTGAATCAATTATACATGTATTATTAAAAACAGGAGAAAAAGCTTTAAGTATCTTACCAACATTTACTGAGGAGTTTGCAACATGATCTTTTGTTGTTTCAGCAATGGTGGCAGTAGACATCTGTCGTGGATTTTTCTTCCGAGAGTCACGATTGTGATCCCACCAGTCAGGATATCCCACAAGTTCAAAACATCGTTCTTTAGTATGACCCTTTTGATGACAATGGGTACATTTAAATGATGATTTATCAGTCACCCTTCGTTCTTGCTGATTAGAAAAAGAACGATTTTTAGATATCATGGCGGAAGCGTCAACGTCTCTAAATTTTTCCTTCAATGAGATTCGACGTACTACCTCCCGTCGAATAAAGGAATAACAACCTTCTAAATCTAGGATAATTTCTTTTCACAAAATTTCTCCACGAACCTGCTCAAATTCATCATCTAATCCAGCAAGAAAAATATGTATCCTTAGTCTTTCAACAGACTCTTGATAGGATATTAGATCATTAGGGTCTTTCATGACCACCTTATCACGATGGTCTAGCTCTTGGAAAATTTCAGTCAACTCTCCATAATACTCTGAAAGTGATTTTCCATTTTGTTTGGAAGTAAATGCTTTTTGGTTTAAGACAAATACCTGTAATTCGTCACTTCCATCATAGAATGCTTTTGCCAAAGCACCCCAAATTTCAAGAGCAGTAGGTATGCGTAAATATCGCTTCATGATTTCTGGACTCATTGACATAAGGATCCATCTCTTCACTTTTTGATTTTCTGCATACCACCTGTTATAATTGTTCGATGTTTTTTCTGGTTGCAAATTTTTATCATGAATATAAGAGAGTTTTTCTCTCTCTACAATATGCATTTTCATTATTTGAGACCAAACATCATAATTAGTCTCAGTAAGAACAATTCCAGCATTAAACACACCTTCAGACTGAACCGATTGTACAACAACTGGATTTGATTGCTCCATAGGTAATGAAATTATACCCTCTGTCATGTTATTATGGTAACCAAACTAGAAAATGGTGTAATAATTGTAAGATTAAATTATTATTTTTTCCCTTTGCTGTTTTTTTAATATATATTTATACTAAATTGGATAAAAAACCATAAAATTGGTTCAAAATTGGTTTAAAAACTTGAAAAAATGAACCAAACCGGTTTTAGGAATCCAGAACCGGGAAAAAAACCGGGTTCAGACCTTTAAAATGGACCAAACCGGCCAAAAATAAAAAAAACTATGACAACCGAGAAAAACCGGACCAACCTGAGCCGAACCAAGGTGCGGGCCGGCTACGCCCTCGAGCTGGACCGAGCCGCGCTGAGCCGAGCCGAATGACACGTCAGCATCTTCAACCTCCAGACGGCGCGTGGGGTGCGTGGAAAATGGGTCCTTTACTTCTGGCGGCACGTGGAGGCGCGTGGATGGCTTTTCTTCTACTCTATTTTTACCAAAATGTTCAAAATTGTATTTAGAGTAATCTGGTAAAATTAGGTGGGAGAAATAATGCTTTAAAAATGATGTTTTTAATTAATATTTGTAGGGGTGTTTGAATGAGAATTTTTTGTTTATGAGAAGAAATATTTTAAGAGAAAGAAATCTCTGTTTTAGAGAACAAGAGTTTCAAATTTGTATAAAGCAACGACTTGACTCTGATACCATGAAGAAATCAATATTTGAAGAAATAATCATAAGAGAAAATCAATGTTTTCTGAGTATATTTTCTTAATTTGTATCGGAAATTTACATTGTTTATATAGACAAATATCAATTACTATTTCACCAATCACCATGATTGAATTGCATGATTTACAACTGCTTGGTAGGCGTCGTGTATATTGGAAAAAAAATATTTGATATCAGTGTAGTGTTTGTTGAATTCAACAGCTAAGACATCTTCTTCATCCATCAAAAATCGTAATTGAAGCGCATCCCTCTCTCTCCTTCCAATCACATGAGATCGGCTTTTGGTTTTCTTTCATTATTGTATTTTCCGACTTCAACCCTGTGATTATCTTTGCAGTAAAAAGAAAACCCAAAACAAACAGCAGATGAACTAATAAAAAAAATTAATTATTAAATCAACGGGAAATAAAAGAAGTGAATGTGATTATAAAGATATTTTACTTATATAAAGGTGATATTTAAGTCATATATTTATATTTTATAATAATTTATTTATAATGTTACGAAAAAATAATTATTTTTTCATGTTTTAATTTATTTATTTTTTAATTATTTTGATTATAATTTATTTAAATTATAAGATTTTATATATATATATTTTTTGTGGTTATTTTTTTATAATAATATAACTAAAATGTTAAAATATAGAATTTAAGTATTATTTTGTTATAATCTTAGAATTTTTTTTTCAACCCAAACAATTCAAAGTGGGTTTTTTTGGTATGTTATTGTTAAAAATTTATTAAATTGATATTAAATAATTTTTTTTATATTATAGATATTAAACTGGAAACTTTTTAAAATATAATTAATTTGTAAAATTAAACAAAACCTAAGAAAATAAGTTGCTATGCCAAAAATAATTTAATTTTTTTTTCAAGGAAGTGTCAAGCCATTTCATTAAATCCAAAAAGGGCTAAAGTTTGTTGAGTAGAGCTCAAGCCCATAACTAGCTGCATGATTTCAGTAGTCATTTTGATTTCAACGCACAATTTTGGGCTCAACCTACAGTATTCCAATAATAACATGCTATCCGATGTTAAAGAAAATTCTATTTACAATTTAAGCATTGTTCAGAATAATGTATCGTATTTATAATAAATTTTATAAAGATTATTGATTTCTTTATTCATTAGATTAACTTTTTGATCATACAATTTATTATGACTTTTATAGGCTTTAGTTTTAATTGATTGAGTTAAAAATTTGGATCTTACCACTTGAGAAAAAAATTAAATGAGCTTTGAAAAATAAAAAAAGATAAATAATTTAAATAAAATAAAATATGTTAAAACATAAAGTAATAGAATTTATAAGATAAAAAGACTTACAATTAAAATGAGTATGTTAATAATAATATCTCACATTAATTAATTAAAATACTAAGGTAAATTTGTAAAGATTGTATGTCTTTAGATTAAAATATCCATGATTTTTATAGATTTTTATATGAGCATAAAACTAAATACATACTCTAAATATTAAATCATTTAAAATAATTAAAAATATAATAAAAATAAATATTTATAATCCACCAAATACATCACACACTTCTCCTTTTGAAGCTAAAAACAATTACTAACCATTTTGTCTACTTCTACCAAAACTACTACCATTATAACCCTACACTCAAATCATATAACTATTTAATCATTATATATTTTATTTATTTTAAAATAAAAAATTTAGACACCCAAATATTGAAGATTAAAAAAAAATCAAAAGAATTATATCTTCAATTTTTGTAATTTTTTTATAAATTAATACATATTCGATAAACTAGAGTTGTATATATAAGAAATGTTAGTTACATGTGACGAACACACAAGCAATAATTGGCACATGTAATCAAATATTTCTTATATGTACTATCCTTATTCATTAATCATTTATTATGAGTTTATAGTCTCTATGATATTTGTCACACATTGTTTAGAAACTTTTCTTTGAAGGTGTTTATAAGATGTTAAGTTGAGACTTAGGATTAGATTCCAAAAGGGTAAACAATTTTGTAGAAGGGAGAAGAAATTTGCAATTATTGGTCTACTTCACGCACCCGTCGTTGCTATCTTCGGTTCCCTCCATTCTCAATTGTCATTTTATTATCGTTATTTCTTCGATAGCTTCAATTTTTTATTTATAAATAGAGACAATGGTTTAAATCATTTTGACAATATACACAATTCTTTTTAAAATTTCTCTCAACATAACTCTCTATTAGAAAATAAATTCTTCGCTTTTGTTTTTTATTCTTTGATTTCAAGTAACATAAATTAACATGTATAATATTTCAATCTTTGTAATTCATTGGACTTTTGAGACATAGAAAATTTTATAGGTTGTATTATTATAGGAATGATGAGAATGTAGATTATTTATATGTATTGAAAAAAATAAAAAAATATCTTAAAAGAAATTAATTTTTTACTCAATCCAAACAAATTTTAATAACTTCTTTATAACAATTAAAAAAAGAAAGTAAATGTCCGACCGACCCATTTTATGCTCCTAACATTTTGTGCCCCATACTATTTATAATAAAATAAATAATATCTTGGCCCGTTTATGATCCAATTCACCAGCCTTGATCCGATACAAATGATCCCCAAAGAGTCAAATTGCCATCCCAACCCAATACCAAATGAACGAAATGTGTTTACATCAAACTGAAAATAAATTATTAACCATTAGACTAAGAAAACAGTATCATCAAAGTGAAAGTTGAATACCTTGTCCAGGGCTCTTCTTCAACAAAATGATTATCGAGACTACTTTAAAGTTTAAACTTCGTTCAAAAAAGAAGAACAGAGATTACTTTAAACCCTCAAAGTTCTAGCACTAAAATAACAACCGTAACTATCAAGTTACTTATGCTTTACATTTTAACATTTCCCTTTCCTTGCTATTGATATTTGCTAGTTCTCATCTGACTTCTGAATTTATTTACTTGCAATTATTAGATCGTGTATCCGTAATGTGAGCACTTTATTCTTGAAAATGTATACTGAACTCCATTTGTATTTAATGATAAACATTTGGAATCTAACCAAAGCTAATCAAAGTTTCATTTGTTTAGGAAAAAAAAATCACTTTTTATTCTTTTAAGTTAAAATAAAAAATAAAAGAGGAAGAAAACAGGGTGGATAGAGTAACGGAAAGAGTGGGTCAAAGTAGAGATGTTAATAGTTGGGAATTATCCTCCCACCTCATCTATTATCCGATCCCCTTTTTTTTATATAATTTTTTAAAATAAATTATATATTTATAAAATAGTTGGGAATTACTATGTTGGTTATAAAATTTATTAGATTTATTATTTTTTATCCTTTAATTTTTTTTAATATTATATTTTTTATCTTTTTAAATTAATCACGTTTTCTACAAATTTAAATGGTAAATTATATTTTAGCAATCATAATTCACATATTAAAAAAACATATTTTTTTTATTTAATCTATTAATTTTTGAAATTTAATATGTTTAACCCATTATTTTTAAATTTAAATTAAAAAAAATGAACATAATATTACATAAAATGATAAATATCTAAATTATTAAATTTGATAAATTTTAAGAACTAAACGTTGTCACTCAACTATATTTTAATAATAAAAATATAATATTATGATATATTAGACAAAAATATTATAATAATTATTAAACTAATAAAAATATATATTTAATTATAACTATAATTTATACTATATATTTAAATTTATTAGATTTAATTATTAACAAATAAATGTATTTAAGATTTTATAACTAATTAAAATATTAAAGATTCAATTAATTTTATATTTCTTATAAACATGGCATCCTAAATCCTGTAAAATACTTGAATCTTCAGTACAGAATCACTAAATTGTCTGTTATAATATTTAAAGAGTTTGGTATCGTATAGATACTTATATTTTATTATTATCATTTTTTACTCATATTTTATAAGCGTTTTAATTTAATACTATATTTTGTAAATAGTTATAAAATTTATAAAAATAAACAATATATACTATTTTTTGCGCTCCTTGTGTGATTGTTAAATAAGGGATTATTTTATTATTTTATACTAGAAGTAAGCAGTGGATTAAAACTGTTTCCTCAATCCGAATCCGATCTATTTTGAAAGGAGTTGAAGATTTTCAATATAAATCCAATATAATAATATAATCAATCCGAACAAATCTAATTTGAATAGATCGGATTTTTTCGAATAAAGATATATTGATATTGAAATTTATTTATAAATTATTATGATATGTAAACCACGAAATATACAAATTTAAATTTTAAATTTATATTTTTATAATAAATATTGTTATTTATAATCATAACTTAAAAAATCAAAATAATAAAAAATATGTATGTATAATTATTAAATTATTATAAATATTTATATTAATATTTTAAGTTAAAAGAATAATATAATATAATTATGGTATGCATAATATTTAAATATAATATAATATAAAATATTATATATTTATAATTTAATAATAATTCGATCTAGATTGGATGCAACAAATTATAAAATTTATCGATCTAAATACGAACAGATTGTATAATTTTTAATTCGAAGTTGATCCGATTATGAAATTTATCAATTCAATTCAAATATGAGAGATGAAATTGATTTTTTTAATTACGAGAATTGATCAAATTATTTACTCACCCTTATTTTATATTTCATAACGATAAATTATTAATTAAAAAAAATCGAAGGCCTTTAAACGAAGAAGCTTTTGATCATAATAACAATGGGCACAAATACGAGCAGAGATATAATTGTTCTCGAACCGAATCATAAAATCTGTACCCGAAACTACCTAAAATTTTTTACGATTTAGGGACGTTTTTTACCCACATGTAACGATTTAGAACGGTTATTAAAATATATAAAAAATAATTTTTTCAAATTTTTTTAAAAAATTCTATATACTTATTAAAAAAATCAATAAATTATAATTATTAATTAATATATAATTTAATTTAATAAATATATAAATTAATTTTGAGTATAAACGATTACGATTATAGTATAATTTTATTTAAATCATATCCGTTGATTTATGTTTGGTTTTTACTAAAAACTGTACTTATTTTTAAAATTTATCATATAAAATCAAACTGGCGAAAATTGAAACCACAAGTTTTTTTTCCTTCATTTTAACCTAAAAACACTTTTGTAAAGAATATCTAAATAAAACACAACTTTATCAGAAAAAATAAATAATCAAATATCAAAAACTTACTAAAATCGGATGGTAATAAAAACTAATAACCACTCTTACGTTAAATACTTGATGCATAAAAAACCCAATTGAACCCACAGGGAATTTAGCACAAATCTGACTGCTGAATCCCTTGAATTCCGAAATTTCAGTGAGCGTGCAAAATCAAAACCCTGGGATTCTAAAATGTAAGCGATTGATTTTAAACGATTAATTGAGAGATGGCAGAGATCGATTAAGCCGAGAGATGTAAAGCATGCATGTCTCAGTCTCTAGGTTTAATATTTTATCTAAAATTTATTAATTTTTAATTTATATATAAATTATCTTTTTTATTTATTTTTAATAAAATTTAAAAATAATTTATTAAAAATATTATATTTAAAATAACTTTAATTTCATAAATTAAATATATTATTAACTTTATTTTAAATTAATACATTTCATTTATTTTGTTTTTACATTTATGGATATTTTAGTCTGTGTAGATATATTTTGCTGATTTTAGTTTAATTTGCTTTATATTTTTTTAACTTTTTAAGATATTTTTATCTTCAAATGTGTATAAAATTTATTTTAATTTAACTTAAATTTTTTGTCAAAAATATAATGGAAAAAATAAAATTGGTAAGAAATTACTAAAAATTTTAAAATGTAACAATAAAATAACCAAAATATATTAATCTTAAAAAATATGATTAATGTATCCAATTTTTCATATTATTCGTCTCAAAATAATTACATTTTATTTTTATTAATATTTGAGAATTTAGAAATCATTATTCTCTTTTTACGATAAATTTAATATATTTTTATTTTATTAATTTAATTATTTTTATAATTTTATTGTGAATCATTGAAATATAATTTAAACAAAAAATTTATACATAAGTAAGGTTTAAAATTTAAAATTTAAACATGTTGAAATGTTTCTAATAATATTTAATATACTAATATATGTATAACTTAATACCATTTAAAAAATTTATGGCTACAACACGCTGGAATGATATTGATGAAATTACCTCTTATTTAACAATCACATTAAGAGCACAATAGAAAAATTCTAAATAAAACGCGTGTATTGTTTATTTATGTAATTTTTTAAACCACTTACACAACATAAGTATTAAATTAAAAACTTCTCAAAACATAAGTATAAAACAGATATCAATTAGAAAACATGATTAATTATATGATATCAAAGCCATATTTAAATAGAGTAAGAATACCAATTGGCTGATTCTATTGGATCAAAGAGGGATAGAAGGTTCAAATCTTGTATCCCAAATTCTCTCTCTTTAATAAAAAAAAAATTATTATATTTTTATGTATAATTTTATTTATTATTCATTAAGATTCATCAATTATTAATTAAAAGGAAAACAATTTATATAAAAGAAAGTTTAGTTTAGTTTTTTATTTTTAAAAAAAAAATCAAGGGTTTTTAAAATGCTTTAAAATTCATAACCCTCTTATTTCCGCCATATGTTCGGAGGAACGTACACCAGCTCATTGGACAACGCAGGGACGACCATTTTGTTTCATGATTCTTATACCAAGCATAAGAGAGGAGATGCCAATAAACATGTCGACCATGCAAATTTTAGGCTTTTTTTTTTAATTCTAATATATGATTGATTTATATTAATATTTACAAACTAATTTAAATTTAATATATTTAATAATTGATAATAAAAAATTTGATAACTAAATTTTATATTCATAAAAAATTATTAAATAAATGAATTAAATATAATAAACAATAAATATATTCTATCGTATTTTAAAAAATTAAGTTAATTTTAAAAAGTTAATATGTTTTTATAATATAATTAAGAAAAATAACAAATGTTAAACACATTAATTTGTTGGTGAGGGAAAGAAATCATAAAATTTAAATTAAATTATAATTAAGAAAATAGATAAATTAAAACAATAAAAAATAACGATATATAAGCTTAAGATGATGGACAAAACAAATTAAATAATTTAAATATAAACTAGATTTATTGATTTAATTTTTTTAAAATAAAACTCAATATAATCATGATAAATTTTTAATGATAATCAATTAATTAGTTTTTTTTTGTTAAAAGTTAAAATTTATTAATTAGTGAACTATATATATATTAAAATTTTCAATTAATTAATAATTTTTCTTGTTCAGATTTTAGATTGAAAATTGATAAACTTAAGGTATATATTTTCTTTAATTGTAAATAAAGATTTGACTTATTCTTAATTTATAATTAAATTTATTTTTTAATTATTTAAATTAATATAAATTAAATAATACTATTATTCATCATGTACAATTAAGTACAGATGATGTATCTTATGTTTAATTTTAAAATATTTTATTTAATCGTAAATCAAGACTTGATACATAATTAATTTATGATTAAATATTTAAAGTTTATAAACAAAAAATAAATTATAACTTTTATTTATTTAAAATACAAATTTTTTTCTTCCAATCATTGAAAGATATACTAAAAATTCATATACAAATTTAACCAATTATAATTAATTAACAAAATTCAATTCAATATTATAAAAAATATATATATATATATATAACAATAAAATTAATCATTATTGATAAAAACGATTTCAGATTCTTTAAATGAATTGTAAATACATTCTTCGTATTTTTTGATCATCTTTATAATTAAAGAATGTTCTCCCTGTACCTATACAAGATCGTGGAATGACTAATCTAAATACTAATATCAAATGATGAAAAATATAATCTAAAAACTCTCAAAACTTTGTATTTATAAGGAAATATGAAAATAATGAGCTTTGAGACAGTTTATTGTTTGTCCGTCGTGAACCACGTTAATCCACAATACAACTTGGGACTCTAAAGCTTCATCAAAGGTTTCCTCCAACAAGTCGCAACCTAACAATTCTTTGTGACGATATAAAGCAAACTGTGTAATATTAAATTTAAGCCATGGAAAATGCCTTATAATCTAAGCTTTACATGTATTGTTATTTTAATCTTCTAAGATGCAAATAAATACTTTAGGTATGATTTTGATAAATTTATTAAAATAAAATTAAAAAAATTGAAAAATAACGAAAAATATACGTCATTTTAAACATATAAATTTACATAAATAATAATAAATCATATACCTTTAAATTTATTTAACATTTAAAAATATAAATAAATTATAAAATATTAATATTTTTTTAAACATATATCAATAATATATCTTAATCACTATTAATTTTATGTTCATATTCTAATTATCATGACAGACATGTGTGTGTAAATTTTATATTTATAATATGTTACATATTAGTGTAAAAATTTATTATCTATGTATAAAAATTTTATCCATTTAATTTCTCTTTGCAACTTATACATTAAAAAATTATTTAATATGCTACAACAGGACATTAAATAAGGTAGTTTAAGGTTTTTTTTCCAAACACTACTGTGACAAACATTTGGTATATAACTAAAGCCATTGATGAGTTGCACCTGGTCACCCACGCCTTTCCTCTTTTAATTAACAAATCAATTAATATTTTATGGACGACAGCCAAGGAAACCAACAAGGCATTACTTTATAATTTTGATGAGAAGTAAATTTAAATTGATTTAAATATTTTTAATTCGCTTCAAATTTTTTGAATAAAATAAAATCAGATTAATATTAAAATTTATTTATAAATTATTAATATATATAACACAACATACATAATATTTAAATTTTAAATTTATATATTTATAAAAAAAATTATTATTTATAATCATAACTAATAAAATTAAAATCAAACCATAAAATTTCTTAATTTAAATGAATTGATTTAATTATTTACTTACCTGATTTTATTGATCTTAAAGAATAACGTACCATTCCACTTCATCACACTATTGTTTTGTTTGATATATATATAAAAATTGAACTGATCATCGAATAAATCCATTAATTTTTTAGAATGGATTATTAAGATTTAGTAGTTTTTTTATGATAGTTTAATTTAATATTTTTTAGAAAATAACAGCATAGGTTTAAATGATTAATTTTATGTTTTTTTTAATTTTATTTTATAAAAATGATTTAACAAATACTTATATAAAAACTTTCATTTTCAAAAAATTAAAAAGTTAATTTTTTAAAAAACCAAAATTTGACCCTGTAGAATAAATACACGTTTTAAAGCTAATGAATTAAGCTATTACAAAAAAGCTAATCGATATAAGTGCTCTAATTACAACAGTGAGTGAATTTGTCTATCATTTATCTCTAAAATATAATACTATAATACTTTATTTATTTTGTTTTTATAAATTAAAATATTAATTACTTTTTATTAAAATTAGTATAATTTAATTAATTTATTATTATTTTTTATATAATTTAATTATTTTTTACTAATTTTAATATTTTTAAGTTTTTTTTTAAATAATAAAATTTGAATAAGTTGAATCTTTGTAAGAAAGAGTTAGTAGATATTTGAAGAAAAAAATATAAAAAATAAAATAATTTAAATCGTTAAAATTATCTTAAAATTAAAATTCATCTTTATCAATAGATATTTAAAAGAAAAGTATGAAAAATAAAATCATTAAAATTAAAATTAAAATTCATGATTTAAAGTAAAATCATAAATATATTGATAAAAAAAATTAATTTTTTTATTTCTACTCAATCTTCCGGTACTTATCTTAAACGACAAAATTAAGAGTAAAATGTATGAAGTTGCCTACACTTAACGTTGAAACCCTCCAAAATTCCTAGCGACCAATTCCGAATTACTTGCGCCAAAAGCGAATGACTAACAAAAGATAAAGCATCATGTAAAAAAAAGGATAAAAGTAAAGTAGTACTCAGTGCAAGATCCAACCAAGAAGCTTGTTTCTCTCTCACGGTTACTTGATATTCGTTCCATTCTATTCCTTTCTTTTCTTTTTATATTTATTTATTTATTTATAATAATATAAATAACACCACATACTTTATGTAAATCTATATATTTTTATTACTAAAAAAATAATTAATTATTTTATTTTAAATAATATTCAAATTAAATTATAATTATTTAAACTTATTTAATATTAAATTTATCAATTCAATCTTATTAATATATTATTGAGGTATACTTTTATTTTTATAAATTTTAAGATTCTGTTTTATATAGATATTAGGTGTAGAAGTCCTTCAGATTATGAGTTTGGTGTTGTTTAGTTTTTCAAATTCTGAAAGTATTTTCTAATCCCTCTTATTTGAGAAAATAAATTAATTAAATATAAATAATATTATTTTAATAATTTATTAATTAAAATATTAATTTTTTATTAATAATTGATTAAAATACGATAAAACATAAATCATTAACAAAAATAAAAATGAACATTATTATAAAAATATTTACTTTTTTTAATAATAATAGTATTCAACATATAATTATTTAAATAAATAATTTCATTTTTATTTTTAAAAATAAAATAAAATAAAAATAATGAATAATCAAATATTAAAATGAATATTTTATGAAAAATTTCACATTAACTCTTATTTTAGTATTATTAATTGTATTATAATCACCTGACTTAAAAAATAATATTTTATTAAAAAATCATTAAAATAATATTTGTTCTTAATTGATCATTTTTCTTGAGAGAAAAATACATACGAGATTCTTTACTTAATGCAAAAATAATATTTATATTGTGTACTAAATTTTTATAACATTTTATTCTTATTGTTATGAAAAGTTGATCATACAAATATAAATATATATTTTTATTTAATTTTTTAACTATATTAAATAAAAAATATTATAATTTAAATTAATTATAATTAAAAGAATTAAAAAAATTATAAAAATAATTATTTATATTTATACAGTCATTTTTTCATAACAATAATATTAAACTTTTATGAAATATAAATATATAATCTAAATGTTAAGTATAAGAACTTTACTATAAATTTCTTTTACTTAAAAGTAATAGAGTAGAAAATATTTTTTTAAGTATAAGTAACTGGACGACACTTTTTCTCTATTTTATATAATTTATTTATTCTTTTGAAATTTATCTTCTTCTTTTTTAAGAGTTATATTTTCAAAATAATAAGTACTATTATTGACTAAAATATTTGTTTAGAAAAAATTTACTTATAAAAATAAAAACTTTGATATAATAATAATAATTATTGGTTTAAAAACAAGATTAACCTTCCATTGGTTTCAATAATGAGAATGTTAAGGAAGAACAAAATGCATATAATTTAAGTACACATTTTTTATGTTATAAATAGAATTATTTCTATAATTTTAAAATTAATTTTTACCCACGACACAATATAAGAGTTACAAGAAAGTATTATTAAATTATTTTCTTTTATAAATAAATCACTTTAATCATTTTTTTAAGTGACTCACCCAAAATTATTTTACTTTTAAAAAAGTCAAATTTATTTTAATTATATTATTATATTCAAATAAAGAAAAATACCCATATAAAAAGAAACATTATTAAAAATCAACTAATTTTTTTTTATTTTTTGCTAATTTTTTTAAACATTATTTTTAACACAACAATCTCATACTCATAAATATGTCACATTATATGTAAGTTTTAAAAAAATAAATCAAAGAGCTTTATTATGGGTACAGAGTGAATCAAATCCGTACAGTTTAATCAATCTGTAATCTGATCTGATACCTATGTTTTATAAATTTTATAATTAGTAATTGATCTATAGTCATCCATCCAATCAAATCCATTATTGATGCAAATAAGTTCGTATCAATTCATATAATTCGTTAAATGTTATTTTTCATGATAATTAATTTTTTAAATGAAAAATTATGAAAATTATAAATCTATGGATCAATATATTTACTTTTGTTTAAATTTATGATGTCAATGTGTATTATATATCAAATGAAAATAAACAACAAAAGATTATCAAAAGAAGATGATTATAGGATTAAATTATGGATAGTTAAAAGTTAAATAAGAATAGATATTTTGAGAGAATTTAAATAACTCATCTAATTTAATTATTTTGTTTTGAATTATCATATAATAATTAATAGTAAAATTTATACAAAAACTATAAAAATAAATATTTTAATATATATAAATAGGATCAAATTTATAAATATTAATCTATAATGTATTACAAATTTTAAAATTCTTTGTCCAATCTAATCGAAAATCGGATTGAAACAATTCATAATACTTATTATATGAGTATTTTTCTTTAATTTGAAAACAATAATATCAATTAAAATATATTTATTTATTTTACAAAGTAAAATGACTAAAAGTAGTCTATTTGTAAAAGAAAATAATCAGTAATACACTTCATCCAATTTTAAGTAAAAAATTATGTTAAAATTTATATAAAAAATCTTATAATATTATTATAATTCATGTATAATTAATTATAATTTTAAAATAAATTATATTATTCAAACAAATAATTATTTATATGACATACTCAATTTGTATACTATTAACATTTATATTCCAATAATTTCACGCGCTTTAATGAGCGTAGCATCAAACCTAGAGTCCATCTACGACTCTTGATAATCAACACCAGTCTCCAGAACCACCAGAAGCAAAACCAGTCTCCCGTCTCCACCTCCAAAATACACCGACTGTCCATTCTGACGCCTAAAGAAAACCTGTCTTATATTCCTCTCCTCTAGACACTGACGTGAATTTGTCAGATCTACATTGTCTCCCATTCTCATTGCCCAATCTTACCATCCTAGATCTTTGTTCTTTATCATCATCTGCTTTCTTTTGTTTTTTACTTGGAAAAGTTATTACCCAACGCGTCTTTTCTTCATTGTGGCTTCAATTCAGACAAGAACACCATGGATTTCGACAAATACCGCAAGCGGAAGCGCCTTGTTCGAACGTACTCGCGAGCTAAATACTTCTTCTCTTTCAGATCTCTAGTCTTATGCTTCTCCTTCCTCGTTTTCCTCTTATTCTTATCATCCCACCATATTCCGATTAACCAATTAACGATTCGACCCATAATTAGTTCTTCCAATACCCTCACCCTCTTATCCTCTTCTGCTAGCAATTCAATTCTTGGTTCTTTGATAAGCAGCAAAAAGCAGTTTTCTTCACTTTTGAGAGTGGAAGATCGAATCTTGTTTCCCGACCATGTGTTATTCATGGTGACCAACAGAGTTCAACATGGCGAACTGTTGGACTGTGTTTACTATAACTTCTCGAACGATTCCAGTGATTTTCTTGATAACAAGAAAAACCCACAAGTTGGTTTTGATGTTAGACCTGTGTTGTCCGTAGACAGCTACGATGAGTTTCGATCCATTGTGAGGTGTCCACTTCCGGTGAATTTTTCCAGCACAGTTGATTTGCAGAGGAGGGACTATGCTGCTCTTGATAATGATTTGTCCTCTCGGGTTAATCAGACAGTGTACTCTTGGGACAAGGTGGTTTATGAGGCGATTCTGGATGGAGACACTGTGGTTGTGTTTGTTAAGGGGTTGAATCTTAGACCACATAGGATATCGAATCCAAACCAATTAACATGTCGCTTTGGGTCAGATAATTGGATGAAAGATGAAGGGTTTATCCTCACAACTAAAGCTATAAGTGCTGCTCAAGAGGTTGTGAGGTGTCTCTTACCTTGGAGCATCAGAAACAATCCAGACAAGGTTATTGGAATTCGAGTAACAGTTAGTCATCCCATTGGCAATCCTAGACACCCAATTCAAGAGACTATTCCTTCCGTAGCTAAAATTCACACTTACAATACCAGTGAGCAGAAAAGCAATAAGGGGGTGAAGAAAAAATACGAGCTTTGTGTATGTACCATGGTGTGGAACCAAGCATCTGCATTGAAGGAGTGGATTATATACCATGCTTGGCTAGGAGTTGAACGCTGGTTCATCTATGACAATAATAGTGATGATGAGATTGACAAGATCATTGATGAGCTTAACCTGCAGAACTATAACATTAGTAGACAAACCTGGCCATGGATTAAAACTCAGGAAGCAGGTTTTTCACACTGCATTTTGAGAGCAAGAGAGGAATGTAATTGGGTGGGATTCTTTGATGTTGATGAGTTCTTCTACTTGCCCCATGCTTTTCGCCACTACTTAGGCCCTGGGATTCCAGGACTAAATGGACTCCGAGACCTGGCTGCTAATTTCTCATCCTCCCAAACTATTGCAGAGTTAAGAACAGATTGTCACAGCTTTGGGCCATCGGGGTTGACCGTACCCCCAAAACAAGGAGTAACTGCAGGCTATACTTGCAGGTTGCAGAATCCGGAGCGGCATAAATCTATTGTGCGCCCGGATTTGTTGGATTCTACGCTTCTTAATGTGGTGCACCACTTTAGCCTTAAGGAGGGATTCGACTACTTCACTGTGCCTGAAAGTATTGCTTTGATAAACCACTACAAATATCAGGTGTGGGAGACCTTCCAGGCCAAATTCTACAGGAGGGTTGCTACTTATGTTGTTGACTGGCAGGAGGACCAAAACCAAGGATCAAAGGATAGAGCACCAGGGTTAGGAACCGAGGCCATTGAACCACCCAATTGGCGGCTACAGTTCTGTGAGGTATGGGACACTGGCCTTAGGGACTTTGTTTTGGCATATTTTGCCGATCCTGCAACTCGATCATTGCCTTGGGAGAAGTCCATTTTCTGATAAATTTACAGCAGAGTGCTTCCAGCTCGGTCTTTATGTAAAACAATAGTCATATAAGCAGCCATTCTTTTCATTTTACAGTTTTCCCTCATTTTTTTATCTGGATTTTTCTCTGTTCCTTTTTTCCTCTATACATGAATATAGGATTCTTACACAGTTGTAAATTTGTGATAACATGAATGAAATTCTATATTTTGTTCCTATGCTCAAAAAATTCGTTTACTTTTTCCTTGTTTGCTATGTGATAGACTGATGTTAGATATATCACAAATTGTTGCGTTCGGATAGTTTTAATGCACTTTAACGGAATGGAGTGTGTAACAGAATATCAGACATCTTAATACTATGGCTTTTGTAGTAGTAATCACTCAAATATGTTATTTGTGTTATTAATCAGTTTCATTTGATTCTTTAGAATATAATTAGTTTTTTTATTTTTATATTAAAATATTACTTTTTTTCTGTTAAATGATTAAAATGTAATTAAAACATGAGTTTTTACAACGTGACAATTAATATATAAAAAATCACATAATATTCATTTTAATATTTATTATTTTTCATTATTTGATTCTAATATTCTTTTATTTTTTTATTTTTTTTAAACATTAAAATATATATTTAAATAATTTTTTGAAACATTATTATTGTTAATTTTTTATTAAATATTTTTATATTAAATTTAACATTTATTCTTATTAAATATTTGTGTTTTAATCACTTCATAGAAAAAAAAATATTTTAATAAAAATAATGTATTTATCACTCATTTTTTTAAAACAATTGAACTAAATAACAATAATTCTAATTTAAATAATGAAACGCTACCAATAAATTAATATAAAAAACTTGTACAGTCCACACTTACCATGAAATTTAACCACAAAATGAACTTAATAAGTAGATACTACTTTGTGAGATAATAAGAAAATTTTCTCCCTTTTTATCTCATAATGATCCATTCTTATATGGTAGAAGGCTGATTATAGCATTACTTAGGGGTGTCCATAAATCGGTCCGGATCGGACCAAATTGAAAAACCGGACTAAATTGGATCGAATTAAACGGTTTTACAAATCAAACAATCTGGTTCGATTTGTATTAATTAAAACCATTTTTAAACGGTCCAATCTGATTTGTATTAATTTTAAACCGATCGAACCAGATCAGACTGATTTAATAATATATTAAATTTTTTATATTATTTCTCATTAAAGGTGTCTAAAAAACGAACCAAATTGGAAAAAAAGATAAGATTGAACAGTTTTATAAATCAAACTGTCTGGTCCGATTTGTATTAATTAAAACTGTTTCAAACGGTCCGAGTAATATAAATGGTCGATATGGTTAATTTTTTTCCCCATAACCGGACCGAATCAGTGGATACCCCTAACATTACCAACCGAATATGATTCTATATGAGAGAAAAATGTCAAGTTAACAAAGGACCCAAATAGTGTTCTATAAAAATGTGAAAAATACCTTGTTCTCCCTTTGTTGGTAAGCCATTCCAACATATAATTGTGTTGCTATTGAATTTGTAATTAGCTGCTTTAACTTGCCAGCATAAACTAAGCCGAAGCTTTCAATTTGTTGACAATACTCCAATATAATAACAAAATTTGTCATTTATTACATCAAAACATAGTTCTTGCTAGAGTAGTAATTTTACTAAACAGTTAACTACCTATCATTTTATGGGTGTATGGGTGTATGGGTGTAAGCCTTACAAGGCATTACTAGCTTTTATGTAAGCCTTACATTTAATATTTTCTTGTTATATTAGTTTAGTTTACTTACTCACTAAGTCTTCTAATTGTCTATAGATACCCTCTATAATTGTTAATCATTGTACAATTGATTGATAAATAAAACTCAGTTACAAATTCTCTCCAAGGAACACTTTAGGTTTGTTAGTTTGTTGCTAAACATTGTATCAGACTTCAAACGATCCTAGGATCAGTTTTGGCTGCTTTCTCTTCTTAATTTCTTGATTTATCAATTTCTTGATTTCTTCTTGAATATTCAATAATGACGGAAAGGCACAATCTCTCTCACCGAAATGTGATTAACACACTTATTTTAAACAATCAAAATCAATTTCATGATACTGGTTCAACATATGCTGCAATCAATTTTTCATCTTCGAATGATCTTTTGGTTCAAAATATTTCTACACATCCTCCAATAAATGCATATATATCGATCAAGTTAGATCACAACAATTATCTTGTCTGGAAAGAGCAAATGAAGAGTTTGATATTGCTTATGAATTAGAAGGATTTATCGATAAATCGTTACCAACACCTTCTTGATTTCTTGATCCAGGAAGCACAACTATTAATCATCGTTTCATGAAATAGAATCACCTGAACAATTTAGTTAAAAGTTGGATCTACGCATTTGTTACTAGCGACATGAACTCCATTGTTTCTAGGAAAGGCATAACTTATGAGCAATGGCTCTCACTTGCAAAAACATTCTCATCAAGCACTTAGTCTTGCATTCTTGATCTATGAAGCCAACTACAAACCTTGCACAAAAAAGATAATTCTGTAACTGATTACATCTTTAAGATTTGCACAATCTCTCATCATCTGGCATCTGTTGGTGAACCAATTTCTGATCGAGATCTTGTGATGTACGCTTTGGCTAGTTTAAGCTACAATCCTAATTACAATCTTGTTGTCACTTCTATCAACCTGATGCATGACAGCCTAATTTCAATTCATTTAATAGTTAGCTTCAGACTTATGAGAATGATTCTTCAACAGTTTAGCCTTGATAAAAATCGAGTGTTTCATGCTCATGTAGCTTCAATTAATCGATCTTTTCTTTCACAAAAGGAAGAAACAAATTTAAGGAAAAATCTAGATGAATATTGGAATTTACATAGTAGGATCTTAATCCTCGATCCTCTATTGTTGGTAACAATTCTTCATAAGGATCATCTTTTTACAATTCTTCCTCAAACACTGGTCCACCTAAAAGAAATAATGATAAAAGGAATGTTTGTCAAATATGTGAGAGAATAGGTCATCAAACTGCTCTATGTTTTGTTCTTCGTGTTCTTCTTAACAAGATTCACAAATGTGACAAACTTCCATCAACATCACCTTCTGCTCGTGCTGCTCACACTACTAGTATAATTTGGATTTCCATCTATGCATAACAATTCTTGACTACTCGACACAAGAGCAAATCATCACTTGGAATTTGATCCTTCACATGTCCCTAATGCTACGCTATATTCTGGCAATAAAAGTGCTTCTATAGTTAATGGTAACACTTTACTTATACATTGAGTGCATTGGATTCATCTTTGTCTCCCTTTAGCTCAAATGGCTTCACTTGGTAACTAGCACTCCTGGCTTGGCCATCCTCATCTCCAATTGTTTCTTCTCCTCCTACAACAAATATGTTTTGTGAACATTATCAAGCTTCTAAATCTCATAAAGTGCCTTTCCCGACTAGAACTAAGGCAAGTGCATCCATGTTTACTCTTTTATTTCTTGATTTGTGGTGTTCTCTTATTGCATCTTGTAATGATGAATAATATTTTCTTCCTATTGTGGATGATTTTAGCCACTTTATTTGGTTAGTTTCTCTTAAAACTAAATCTCAAACTTTACCAATTTTTAAGAATTTTCTCACTGTGGTTCGAGTTTAGTTTCAATGCTCAATAAAGAGTATTCAAAAAAATTTTGGTAGTGAGTTTGTTGCTCTTAAATCTCTTGTTTTTGAGTCAGGTATTGTTCATCGATTTTCACATTCACATACATCAAAACAAAATGGCCTTGTGAAGAATCGCCATCGTCGCCATCAGCGTGTCATTGAAAATGGTTTGACTATGTTGCATCAAGCATCCATGCCTCTCATTTATTAGCCTTAAACCATGAGCACTGTTGTTTATTTTATGAATAGGCTACCATCTAAAGCCTTAAACGACTTGTCTTCTTATGAATTGGTTTATAACAAACTTCCTAACTATGAGATGTTAAAACCTTTAGCACATAATGCTTTCCTTGCCTTAAAACATATTGCCACAATAAATTGGAACCTCGATCTCAGGTTTGTGCTTTCATTGGATATGCCCCTAATCATAGTGGTTATTTGTGTTTAGAGAACACTTTTTGTCGTGTTTATGTTAGTTTAATGAATCCATCTTTCTTTTTTCTCAATTATTATCTTCTTCTACACCATCTTTTTCATCCTCTATTTCCACTTTAATTATTCTTTCCACTATTCCTCTTGTTACACCAACTGTCTCTCCTTCCCCTCCTTTAGAGTATTTTGTTGATTCACATAAAGTTCCTTTTATTGCTTCTTTAGCTCCTATCTTTTCTCCATTTGTGCCTTCCATTGATTCTTCTCCTTCATCACTTGTCAATTGTCATCCTATGGTTACCAAGACCAAAGCAAGCATTAAAAAGCCTAAAGTATATCATGTGAATCTTAGCATTTTGCCAACTCCCAAATCGTGAAAATATGCCCTTAAGATTCTTGAATGATAGGCTTTTATGCAGAACAAATATATTGCCTTGTTTGCCAATGGCACTTAGGAGTTGGTTCTCTTACCTACCAATTAAAAAGCAATTGGGTGTAAATGGGTCTTTAGGATGAAACTATTCAATTCATGACTTCTGGATAATTATAAAAGCATGATTATTGCTCTTAGTTATCTTCAAGAAGTAGGAGCGGATTTCTATGAAATCTTCAATCCAGTCATCAAACCTGCTACCATTTGAGTTGTTCTCAGTTTGGCTCTTCATTTTGATTGGGAATTGAGACAGATGGATGTCAACAATTCCTTCTTAAATGGTGATTTAGAAGAGGTTGTTTATATGAAGCAACCACCTGGTTTTGAGAAGGGAAGTGAACTGGTTTGCAAGATTAAAAAGGCCTTCTATGGGCTTAAACAATCTCCTCGGACATGGTATCACAAATTGAGCAATTTTTTGTTATCTTGTGGTTTCTTTCGATCCAAATTAGATGTTAGTCTCTTCATCAAGATCAAACAATCTACTATTCTTCTGGTGCTTGTGTATGTTGTTGATATTATCATCACTGATAACTCTACTTCCAACATTTTCTCACTGATTTCTTAACTAAATAACAGTTTTTCCCTTAAAGATTTAGTAAGGCTTAACTTCTTTCTTGGCATTGAAGTTGCATACACTAAATCAAGTCTTCATCTGAGCCAACAAAAATATGCTTGTGATTTGATTGCTAAGTGCGATCTTCAAGACATCAAACATGTTGATACATCCATGGTATCTAGTAAGCTTTTGAGTAAGATTGATGGTGTTGCACTTGATGATCCTAGTGAGTATTGAAGTGTGGTTGGTGCCTTACAATACCTTACTCTTACCAAGCTAGAAATTTCATTTTTTATCAATCGTTTATGTCAATTTATGGCTCAACCATCTGACTGTCATTGGCTTGTAGTTAAACATCTTCTTCAATATATCAATGATACTCTAAGCCATGGCTTACTCATATTCTTACATTGGATCTTGTCATTTTTTGTGATGCAAATTGGAGAGGCTGTTTCAATGATCGAAAGATAACCAGTGCATGTTGTGTTTTCTTTGATGACAATTTAGTTTTTTGGAAATGTTCGAAGCAAAAGGTAATGTCACATAGTTAAACTAAGTCTTAATATATAAATCTTCCTCTCGTAGCTACAAAAGTGCTATGGCTTCTATCCCTCTTCTCAGAACTGCAAGTGGCATTGCCCTCCATACCTTTGCTTTTATGTAACAATTTAAGCGCCAAGTTGCTTGCCCAAAATCTCATTTTTCATGCTTGTTGTAAACACATTGAATTGGATCACCATTTTCTTCGTGATCATGTTGTCAATAGTGGTTTGCATATCAACCATGTCTCCTCCAAAAATCAACTTATAGATCTTTTAACGAAGCCTCTTGATACAATGTCGTTTTAGATTTTATTGTCCAAATTGATGGTGTTGCCATGCCCATCAATTTGAGGTGGGATGTTAGAGTTGTAGTGTTACTAAACTGTTAACTACCTATCATTTTATGTGTGTACAAGGCATTACTAGCTTTTATTTAAGCATTACATCTAATATTTTATTGTTACATTAGTTTACTTTACTTGCTCGCTAAGTCTTTTAATTGTCTATATATACTTTTGTAATTATTACTCATTGTATAATTAATTGATCAATAGAAATCAATTACAAATTCTCTCCGAGGAACACTTTTGGTTTGTCAATCTATTGCTCAGTAGTTCTAAGTACAGGATAATGATTACAACATTTTTAAATTGCCTAAAAAATGAATATAATTGCACAGTAGTAATAATAACAATTTTTTTATTGAATTTCATTCTTATTCTTCTTATTATTATCATGGTTTGAAAAAACATTTTAGGTTAGCCTCAAGACTCGTCTCAGGGCTTTTTATCCTACTAGGTAAAGGCTAAAATATATGTACGCCTATTGTTATTAAAGCTTATGCCTTTTTTCATGCACTATGTCTATTTCATACCAGAAAAAGAAATTTAGTGGGCTTAAATGCAAAGGCAAAAAATATAAGGGTTACTTTAAAAAATATAGACAATATGGGAAAAAAAACTAGGGCTTTTACGATTGAGCTTCTATAGAAACCCCTTTCTTCATCTTCCTTTACTTGGGTTCCTTACTTTTTCCTTATGAAACAACCTCTTGCTCTTCTAGCAATCAATATACAAAAAAACACAAGTAGGTATGTGTTCTTTTTTTTTTATATATATATTTTTTATTTTTTCTTGATATTTCTTATTTCTTTTTTAGTCCCTTCTTTTTTCTTTGTTTTTTCTTCTTTATTGTTTTTTTTTATTTGCTGTGGGTTGGTGCCAAATTTTTTTCTATGAACTGTTTTGTTAATTTTTTATATTAATTATATTAAGTTTTTGAATTATTATGTTGTAATCGCATGCCTTTTTATCTTTATTATGCATGAGTTTTATAACTAATGAGTTGACTTTTTCTTATTGCTTTTATATTTGACATAGAATCTAATGCAAGAAAAGCTTTAAGTTTGCTTATTTTACTGATTTACTTTCATAATAATTTTGTTTGATTTTATAGCTGATTTTTCTTTCAGTTTATGATTTTTTTTATATTGAAATAGGTGCTGATTTCTGTTAACTATTTTAGAACTTGAAAATGCCAAAAGCTGCAAAAAGAGGTGGACTTGCAATTCCTCGGGTTGGAGGTGGAGATGATGTTTATTTTACCATGTTTTAGTTTTAGATGTATGAGTGGGTGTTGGATTGCTATATTATAAACAATGTGAGGTTATTAAGATTATTATGATATTATTTTGTAATAATTTATTTTTTTATTGTTTATTAAAAATATTATTTTTGTTTTATTTTAATGGAAATACGCATTGAGGTTAGAAGTCTTTTAAAACATTGATTATTATTTTCAATATACAAACCAACATAACTGTAGAAATTTCTCAAAAGTTGTTATGCTAAAATTAAGATTCAATATATCAATAAACAGAGAGAGTCCATAAAAAGATGATTTACATGTAAATTTAAGTGATGTTCATGTTTGACAGGATAAAACAGTCCAAACGGAAGTCAGACAAAGGGAAAAAAGCTCAGACAGACTACAAAGTTTAGCCTAATTTTATACTGTTACTCATGCTACTGAAAGCCAAGTTGCCAACATTAGGAATATAACAACTTGAAATGTATTTTAGTAAAATTAATATATTACCTTGCCTAATGCTAAAAATGATGTAACACGTATCTTATAGGTGAACTGCGTTATCAATTACTTTCAAACTTGATTTAGCTCAGATAATGAGAGGTTGTCCAAATATTTTGACAGAGTAGAATCCAGCTTCTCTCCAATCAATGATATCCATGCCTGTAACCATCTGAATGTTTACTGAAACAGCTAGCTTAATGAAAAAAAAAAGATACAAAAACTATGCCCAAGTGCCTAACACAAAATTGATTGCTAAAGTAATCAATTGACAACGAGTAACAATTACTTTTCATTCCAAACGAGTAGCATGCTCCTAGGTCCATTGATTGGTATCAGTTATCATGCTTCCAACACTAACAATAGCTAACAATTATTTTGTGACCCCCAATACAGGCAGTCATAGGTGCAGCAATCACAAAACTCAACTCTCTTCAGCTAAAATCACGAGTATAGATTGTAAAGCTAAAGCTAAGAAGAATCACAAGTATAGATTGTAAATTCAATAAGGAAGCACCTGGTCAGCAGTTGTGAAGCCCCTTATCATGTCACCACCAACTATTGCAATTCCTTTATTCCCAAGAGGTTGGAGAATAACTGCCTGGCACAGTCACAACCATGTCAACATTCTAAAAAAAAGAAAAAAAGCATAAAATGATGCAGTCACATCTTGCAGAAAATTTAAGTCGGAATAGTGTATCATTTGAAACATAATTTTCCGTGTCTCGCGAATGTATTCAAATTAGTATCATCCGTAAGGGTGGGTTGTCTGGATAATAGCTGCGTTTGGATGCAACATGGAAGAGCTGTTTTATCAGCATGTCAAAGCAACTCATGGGTCAATATAGTAGATTGTGATTCTACATTTCTATTTAAGACTTGTATAATTAGCATAGTGTAGGGTAAGAATAGAAGAATGAGGAAGGTGGAATAATTAAAAAGTTTTCCATAAAAAGTAAGAAACATAAAGGGTAAGAGTCTGAAGCATACATTTTCAATAAAAGACGGTAACACTAACACCTTAGATTTTGTGTACCTGCGTATTTGAAGGCAAAAATGGCAGTTCCGACTTTCCAGGATAAAGTGATAGGTTTGCCATATAGCTCTCTGCAAAAACAGGGTGGTTGTGACATCCAATATCAGGAGAAACTTGTTTAAATTATGGTTAAGGATAAAACACCAAAATTAAAAATAAAAAAAAAACATCTCCCGACTTCTACATAGGCACTCACGTGCTGCAGATTTCATTAGACCTTGACAAAGTGACCCTTGCATCAATTTATTGGCATCCACAGAAACTGCCTCTCCATGAATGCTGGATGATTCAGCTGCAAAACCAATTTGGAGGATACAACCACCATCATAAACAATTATGAGCGACCGGCAGCATGTGACATCTAAGAGAGACTCCCATATCCTAAGAATAAGCACCAAGAAGAAACTATCAACCATCAATAAGTAACAAAGATAGGAAGCCATGGCCGACTAAATGCTACAAAAAGCTATTCTCTGTTAAAACACTCAAACAGATTGCTTTCTCATTAGAACAGATTTCCAAACAATGTTGTACATCTCCCACAATATACAACGTCATGCCACTGTCCAAAAACATAAATTAGGAATTTGGGACAAGTAGCTGTCTATAATACTAATGAAATTAAAATAACCGCTCCAAAATAGCAGATAGACCAAACTAAAGCAAATAACAAAGTAAAAGGGTATGGTATTTTGTGATATACTTATTAAATAAAATGTATATATTTGGACTTATATTATTAAATTAGTACACTAATAGTCCCCCTATTTAACAAAAGATATAGCAATGATCCAATTTTAAAAATAAAAAATAAAAAAACCTAATTTATGGAAGGATAATTTTGTTTTTATGAAAATATTTATTATTTTATGCATTCTCTTATTTGTTTTTATTCGTTTCAATACAAAAACATCTCATACCACCCTAGCAGTTACTCTCAACCTCTACCATTCTCTACATCCTATCCTTGATATTATTTTATTCCTTTATCAATCAAATAATTTTCACTATTTACTACATAATAATCCAAAGTTGTATTCTTTTACTGAATTTATAGTTAGACATTATCAACGAATTTAATATATCCATATTTATTCCTGATCGTTATTACCACCAACTTATCCCATCTAATCTCATTGACCTTTTCATCCTTTCCGACCACCTTATATTTAATCAAACCTAAGGTAAAAGTGGTTTTAATCAAATATAAGATTGTAGAAAAAAATGAAGTCAAGAAGATTAATGGAATGAGTTTATGGTATTTGCAGTTATCTCTACTTATTGGTAGAGATAATGCTTTAAATGAGTTGGTGGTTGCTTAACTTTAGTTTTGATAAAATTTATATTTTTTTATTGTTCTGCAGTAGACAATAAAGGGTGGTTGGTGAATGAAAGAATAAAGTGATATCAAGGTTAGGACATAGAGGATGGTAGAAGTAGACATGATGTTAGGGTGGATGGGGATCGTTCGTAATAAAATGGATTAAAAAAATATAAGAGAAAACAAAAAATAATAAATATTTTTATAAAAATAAAATCTTCCTTTCATAAATAAGTTTTTTTTTTTTTCAAATGGACCATTGTGATATTTTTTTGTTAAATAGGAGAACATTAATGTCCTAGTTTAATAACATGGATTCTAATGTACGTGTCATTTAATAAGGATACTACTGAACCGAACCAAAAGTAAAATGCTATTGCTCAACATCTAACTGAGTAATCTAATCGATCATTTCATCTAATATAAAACACTCTTAAACAAGCTCCAAATCAGATAAACAGCATTACCACTGTAGCTCCGAAATTACATCAGTAGGGAGTCGAGGGTCTATTCTCTGGCATTCGATCCCTTCAGGATTTATCTATAATTAAATGTTAAAACAAACACAATTAAATAGAAATATCTAATACGGTATGATAGAATAAGAATATCTGAGGCCCTCACCTTAGAAATAGATTTCGGTCTGATAGAGAGCCATACAAGACCCGTTAGAATATTGGTCACGGCCAATCCAAGTGTTAATAGATCAGCTCTGGACTGTGAACTAAACACATTTCCGAAAACATCTATTGATTTTTTTTTCAAAGAACATAAAATTTGGAATTCAAAATGAGCATAGAGGGAGAGGTGGTTTACCTGCTGGCATCAACCACTGGAGCTATGCCTGAAACAGTGCGATTGAAGAGAACGGCCAAGAGAGAAATGCCTCCCGTATATATCGGTAAGCTCCGAACGACGCCGTCGTTGTTCGAGACCCATTCAGCTACCCAATTCTTCTTTGGCTTAGGGCCTGTGTATTCTCCTTCCGAGTTAACGGAGGCCGAAGCCCTAATGAAGCGCGGGAAAGTAGGGTAAGGACGACGTCGCAGAGGGCAATTGGGCGTCCATGGGATGGGACTTCCGAAAAAGCTTCCCGCTTCCATTGAAATCTTTAATTAGAAAATATTCTATTTCAAGGAAGGTGATAATTTTGATATTTTCTTATTAGAGTTTAGAGATGAAGTACCAAAATAATATAATTTTTTTGAATAAAAATATTAATTTTGATATTTTATCGCTCAGTGTAGTTTCATATTGTTTAATTAAAAAGTTGTAGAGGTCAATTATTAGAAGAGAAAAATGCTCGTGGAGTCCACTAATTTTTGAATTTTAATTATAAAATATTTTATATATATATTTGAGTAAATTCAATTTGATTTTAGATCTCTGCTTTTTATCGTGAAGATTGTAGGCTAAAATATTTCTATAGATGTTATTACTTTGGATGAGTTCCTACGACTCTAATTTGTTCACGATCATAGGAATTGAAAATGATAATACAAGTGGAGATTGGTATTCCTTTTGATTGTTATTGTGAAATATAAAGAACAATAAAATCATAATTTTATAACTGTAAATCAGAGGTACGAAGAAGAACAAGGTGTAAATTTAGGGATTTTTTTATTTTAGGAGTTAAAATAACCATTTTGCCCATATTAAAAATGTTCAATTCTTTTCGTTTGATATAAATATGATATTTTTTAAAAAAATTTACTTTTTATATATAAAATTATAATATTTTATCTAATAATTAAAAAAATTATATACTTTTAAGATAATTAATTTACTTATGATATAATATATATATATATATTCAATAACATAAATTTCATATTTTTAAGAGAGTTCTTTATGCCATTTTTACGTTACAATCTTATAATTAATGTGTATTAAAAATATGATCATTCGATTAATCAAATCAATTTAATTTGATTTGTTAATTTTTAGATATTTTCAATCTGACCATCAAATCAAATGAAAAATTTTTCAATACGTTAAGTTCGGATCAGATTGATAGATTTTACTATGTATCATATGATTTGATCGAAAATACTTAAATATATATTTATATTTTATATATTAGTCATATTCTCATTGATCATTTCTATATTAGTCGTATTTTAGCTCAAATAAATTTATGTGAATTTTAAATTTTTTTATTTAAAAATATCAAAAATAGAGTTAATTAAGTTTATTGGTCGAATTGATCGGATTCAACCGATCCAATCCGAATAGATTACAGATCGGATTCTATTGGATTTGAAAACTGATCTGATCAATTACAGATTAGAATATTTCAATCCAATCAGATGGTTGGATCAGATTAAATGAATATAAAATCAACGATTTCGATCCGATGCACACTCTTACTTATAATCCTTTATTTTTATTATGTTATATTTTTTTTTATTTTAAATTATTTTTATATTTTATGACCTGTAATTATTATTTACTCAAAAATAATTTGTGCATCTTTTTATTTGTTTTCAAATTACTTTCAAAAACAATATATTTTTATTTTTATTTTCTTTACTTTAAAAATTATTTCACACAATTACCTTTTGTCTTTCTTTGTCGAAGGAGACAAGATTTTTTATAATTCTTTTTGTTTCTTTAACTGTTAGTTAGTATTTTAATTAGTAAATTTTATTCGGCGACTAAAATGTCCTAACGTAACGTTTTTATTTTTATTGTCTCTATATCCACATGTTATTACTGTTCATTTTAACGTAAAAATAACTAAATAATTAACAGATAGACGGATAGCGTAATATGTTTAAAAAATAATAAAATTTTAAAATACTATTTAAAAGATAATAAGATAAAATACACTAGTACCTAAAGTTAATATACCAATCCAACACCTTATTTTTTTTTAAAAAACTAATTTTTAATTTTAATATAATTAAAACTACACACTTTCAATGCTAAAAAGAAATGATTAACCTTTATTTAAAATTAAGAAAGAAAGAAAAAAAAAACACTTTTCTTAACTTAAGAGACTTTTAAGTTCGTTTATGTGAATGCAGTTTACTACTCAAGTGTTTTTATATCAATTTACTTGTTCACTTGATAATAAAGTTTTTTAATAGCCCGTTTAAAGATCCTTCAGTGTTTCTCTGTAATAAGTATAATGCTAACATTTATAAATTATTAAGTTGTTGCAAAATTGATTCATTATTGACCTTAAATTAGCTAACTAAATTATAAGTTAGAAATATTTATTTAGACATATATAATATTTGAATTTCTTTTAGCATAAAAGGATTTTATAATATATCAAGTAAAATTAAAAATAAAATCATATTTATATAAAATATAGTAAGTTTGTTCCCATTTTATAGAAAAATCAGAGCAGAATTAACCTACAAAACCTAGAATAGAAAAATCCCTACAACTCTGATCTATTTTGGTGATTTAAAAAAAATGTTTAAATTGAGGCTACATCCATGTTTTTTGAATTTTTAAAACTAAGTTAACTTTTTTTAGAATAAGACTTTATATAAATTTTCATATAAGATTATATATACATTTTTTTTATAAAATTTATGCGACAAAAAGTGCCCTTTTAAGTTATAAAAGGGAGGGGGGAAATTTCACTTTTAGTTAAACTTTTAAATAATTTCCAACGTATTTATCTTTGAAAAATTACTTAACTATTACTTTTGCTAATATCACTTATTGTGAGAGAATGAGGAAAGAAAAACATGACGAGGTGAGTGATGTGATATAGTTGTCTTAAAAAGAATAATTTATTTTATTTATTATTTTTTATAAGTTAATAATTTTATTTTAAAAAAATTAACAATATAACAATAAATGAACAATTTTTATCTTGATTTTATTTATCATACTGTTGTTGAATTATTAATTTCATATATCATCTTTAATAATCAATATTAATGAATCGGTAAAAAAATTAAAATTTTATTAATTATCTTTATAATATTATTTTTTTAATAATAAAAATGATTAAATAACTTTATCAAACTTACAATTATTATGAGTACATTTATCTTTTTGAAAAATAGGATTAATTATCTTTCATATATTATTTTTTTAATTAATTATCTTTATAATATTATGAGTACATTTATTTTTTAAAAAAATAGGATTAATTGTATTTTATTTACATGTATCACGTTTTTGTCTCTAACTGTTAAAAAGTTGGAATCCATGTCCTAGATATTAAGTAAATATAGAAATTAGGTGACAAAATTATTATACTTAAACAATTGTTAAAAATGTTACAGTACTTTACCAAACTTACGGGGAAAAAATGTTACACTAGACCAAAAATATCACTAAAAATTTTAGTTTCTTATAGTTAGCTAACGTTGAGGACACATTGTAATTTTTGAATTTAACAGTAGAAAGAACGAAGCTCCAGCGTCCATGAAACAACGAATAAGTATATCAAAAAGGCATAAACCCACCATGATGAGCACGAGCAGAGGTACAAAGAAAGATTAGAGACAAAGAAGATGTTTATATCAACATCCGCTACCAATTGTGACAGCTAAATCTTTTCCAATGCCACATCGAATTTGCCAAGTTAACGGTAGATAACGCACTTTCTTTCTCCACCATCCCTTTTTCTTTAATCCTCTTTCTCTCTCCCTCTCTCTCCCTCTCTCATTTTAAGAATTTTTTCTTACGTCCAATACATTTATTATTTGATGAGCCCAATACTTTCCATTAATTTGCGGGCAAAATATAGCGTTTTATGAGATTAAAAATTCTTATTTTAAATATTTTTGAATTAAAAATATTTATTTTTTATAATAATACTTAACTTATAAATAAAATAATTAGAGTCTTCATTTTTAAAAAATATGAAATTTTATATATTTAATCGAATAATTATAAGATTAATATGTGTATATATAATCTCATAATTATTTCATTAAATATATTAAGTCAATTAATTTTTTAATCATTTATATATTAGTTATTATCAATTATGTTATTATAAAAAGTAAGTATTTTTAATCATATACTTATTAAAATAAATATTTTTAGTCTATCAAAGTATTAAAAGTGAGAATTTATAATCTCATAATTTTTATATTATAATATGTAATTTTAATAAATAATATAAAATATAAATATTTATCTGAAAAATTACAGAATTAAAATACTTACTTATACATTATAACAGAACTATTGTGATGTTTTTTTTCAAAAATTACAAGAAGTAAACACAAACACATAATAACAAAACTACTATAATCTATTTTTAAAAATGATGACATTCTTAATACCCAATATAATAATTATACAAATATAACACGTAAATTAAATAATTTCATTATTTATATATCCTTGCATCCTATATATATTTATCAGCATAAAAAAAGTCCTTAAGACAAGAAAAAAATTGTTATCATATCGTATCCTGATTAATTACTCAAAGTCATATTTCTCACTAATATATAATTTTTTCCTATATAACTGTATATTATTGAATTGAGATTATTGCACTATTATAATACATACATATGACATCGGTTTTTAATCGTAATCGTAGGTTTATGACCACGGTTATAAGAACCGAGATTTAAGTGAGAGAGATCATAGATTGTTACATATGGTCTCGGTTTTTTAACTGAGACCATAGACATGTAATCAAAATGATATCTATTGTCTCAGTTACACTTCAACTGTGATTATATACATCACAATTAACCTTATTTTTTAATATAAATTAAAATAAATTAAGAAAATTAAGAATTATTATATTAAACTTAAGAATATTACATTAATTAAAAGTTTAATAAATACAATAAACATAATAGAACCTTAATATAACTAAATAATTAAAGTGTTCCAAAAATATAAAAATATACATGAAAAAAATTTACTAATATAACTAATTAAATTGTATACAATCTAAATCAATCTGAAAATATTTTACATGTCCCATTATAATGTTTTTCTTCAAAATCTTCTTCCGCAAATAGGACTTATCAGGCCTAAATGCATCCAAATAGGTTGTGTAGCGATCCAAAATTGTGCAAATTGCTTTAACATACTCCTCAGACAAGGGCTTTACATTCTGCAAAAAATTTTGAAACATCAAACTAAAAGAATGAAAGATGCATAAGAAAAGAAAGTTCTATATGCATACAAAATAGGAATACTTCGCCACTCATTCCAATAATGTCATCTAAATCCATCTTCAAATTCATGATCATGTCACAAAATTCTTTGACTATTGTGGATGCACAAAAAACATTTGTTACAATATCATTCCAATTTTGTCATTAGTAGTTTTTGATAATACAGATTTTGCATGATGGATAAGTGTCTCAAGAAGACTATCCCAACTAACAGCCATCAAATCCTTGAAAACAGCTTTCAAATAAGGGTCCTCAATGATAAGCAAATGGCTTACATTTTCACCATAAAATCGTCTACTTATCAAACCCATTGAAGTAGAAGACTTGCATTCTATTAATTACAAAGTGAGTTAAAATTTGAACTTCGAATGTATAATCCAATTAACTTATTGAAGGATAAGAAAGCCATCTTAGGAAATAAAATTCCCCAATTAACCCATCATAACAACTATTAGAGTATATCAACATTATAGTCAAAATATCTACTCAAAAGTAAACGTCTTATAGAATAAGCGTAATAGCTTCCCATAGACTCTTCAATTTTCAAAATGAAATTGCAATGAAACAAAATAACCAAATACCAAAAAATATTTATCCAATCTACAGCAAAAAGTTACCAATTTTACCATTAACTTAGAAGAGAAAATGGGTAGGATCTATATATTACTGAGTAGCCTTTATAAATATGAATGACACTTCCTAATCTAAGAAAAATTCTCCGTTGCAAGACTTGCATAACCTAAAACCTGCTATTATAAAAGAATCCAAATGCCTTAGATCACAAAAAAGACCAAACAGATTTAGATTAAGGAACAATACTACTACTTAGATTGACTTGTTTCAAACTCGCTTTTTAAAGAAGAATTCTAAGCTTACGCTAGTGCTAAGGCTGGTGTTGGTATTAATGCGCCTGGTGCTTAGTGCCTAGTGCCTGGTGCTTGGTGCCTGATGCCTGGTGCACTGGTGCGCCTAGTGCTTACCATGAAAAAAAACAATAAAAAAAACTAGAATAACATATGTGCATGAATAACAATCAACCTTTAACATGTCACTTGCTATTAGCATTAATGATTAATTATGCTAACTCAAAATGGAACCAAACAAATGACTGTGTTTTGTTTTTTGTTTGAAACCCCACATCTACATATACAAACAACATAAATAATTTTCACAAAATGGATAAAAAGTTCAACTTTTGAAAACAACTTCATCATTTATAAAATATTGATATAACCCATAAGAGGATAATATCAAAAACCTATCTATTGGGCATAATATATGGTGGTGAAGAAATGAGAAGCAATTGATGTATGGTGAGGTTCCGATGTAGTAAATAATGAACATCTTCAAGAGTGCATCATTTCATTTAGGTTGTAGAGATACCAGATATAAATTACAAATAGTTTTTGATGTAAAAGATAGAAAATTATTTGGATATACTTATGATCTCAGTTTTTTAAAGATCGAGAGTATATGATATGTTTATGGTCTCGATTTTTTTAAAAATAAAGGTTAAATTTTTGAGACTATATATATATTTTGTAATAGTGTGTGAAATAAATATCATAATAAGTTGTTACGTGAATATAACTAAAAAAAAAAGGGGAAGGACATCTAAAGTTTTTAAGAAAAAGGCAAATGAGAAAATAATACTTTTAAGTAACTTAGACTTAGATTCCTGTTTAAATTAAGGATAAGATATATAGAGCATATCTGGTGCGCTATGTTATTTGGTCTTTAATAGACTAGCAATAGCATGGAGCAATTTTATTGGAAGGAATTTGGTATTTGAATCCGTTTGCCTAAATCTCATTCCAGTTTTGTTTATTTTATTTCCAGCTCTTTTGCAAGAAAAAACGAATATACGCGATACGGTCACGGTCACACTTCACGCAAATCCATAAATAATAAGATATTTTTATAGAAAAAAATAAATTTTAAATTTTTGCTAGGTTAAAGAAAATGAAATCGTGTTTTTAAAATTTATATTTTTAAGAAACTTCGATTCTTAAATTATTAATGGATAAATTTTAATATATGTTTTTTTAATTGTTTACAAAGTCATGTAAAAAACATATCTCTAATTTATGTGTTTGAAACAATTTAATTCCTAAATCTTAGGATATGAGTACGTGTACTGAGTTTTAACCAAAACAGAGCATGCAGATTAGCACTTAATGGGTGCACCTTAGACCATCTAAATGCATGGTCTCTCAAGTATATTATTGTGTTTGCGTTGGCTCGTGCTTTTATCAAAAGTTAATTTTAAAGGGAAAGCACTTTCAAAATTAGAATATTATATTTGCATATATATCAGTAAGCATGAAATGTATTTTTTGAGTGCGTTAAAAAAATATACAATATAAGTGCATATATTTCCATCAAAATAAAAACTAATATATTATAAATACTAATTTATTAACTCCTTTGAAACAAAAGCTGCTGATGTGGAGTTGTAAACCGTCTGCTTATTCTTCTGGTGCATTTTTCGAATAAAAGCAGCAGCTCTGTCATCAACATCTTCGTTAATATTGTCACGAAGCTGCACATAATTAGTAGATTTAGAGGGGCTAATATTATCCTTTTGTGGTTCCAGCAAGTATGAAAATGGCTTCGACTCAATTTCTGGTTCCTGCAACCTTTGGCTGCTTCTAGGATGATTTTCGTCTTGGTCATTATAATTAGAATCCAATACTTCTTTTCTTGTAGATGCCATTTTAGCCTCGGTTATACTTGGCTTGCTTGGTTTCTCAGGATGATGATCGGCTACAAGTCTAGTTCTTGATGATGATGATGACGATGATCCCAAACTTACAAAAGATAAAGATGATAACTTTATGATATTTGCAACCACCATCATGGTTTGTTCGCATATTGATGATTTATTCTTCTGCCCAGCTTTGTTCTTTGTCATGATGGTTCTTTACTACTTTCGAGATATATATATATATATAGAAAGAGAGAAAGAGAGAGAGCTGTATGAGTTTTAGACTGGATAGGCTACATGGAGAGTTTTAATTAGCTATATATAGGAGCCAAATTTATTCTGTGGGGCATATATCTGATTGTTGATGATTATGAGGACCTTATTCTTGCTTAAAAGCCACCGTCAACTTTTCAATCAATATGCCATTAATCCGTGTTGAAAGAGTAGTGTCATAATAAATGGATTAATATACAGTTGAAGTTGTGATAAATATCATTTTTGGTGTTGATAGTCATAGAAAACATGACAATAATTTCAGAATATCAATGATTCCTTAAATCAATATTCCATTTTTTTTTATACTGCGTTTGTTTTTAATAGATAAGACAAATAAAATTATATATAATAACTATTAACTCAATAATGATTTTAAATAAAATAGAATGTAATCAAATTTAAATACAATGATATAATTTTAATTAATCTGTCCTTTTATCAGAAACAACTGGTTTTAAACGCATATAGCTTTCATCCTGAAAAAAAAAACGCATATAGCTTAGCATGTACGCTAAGTTATTGAAATTATGAAACTAGCTATTTTCAAGCCGTGGATAAGATTATTCTCTTTTCTTATTATTATTTTTTCCTTCCCAATTTGAATCTTACTTTTAATTAGCTTTAAACAACAGAAATTTTCTTTCTATGGAACGTGATTTCCATGAAATTGGTACTGAATTCTGGTCAGAATCTTTGAAGGGTGTTGGTGTGAGGTGTCCCCTCTTCTGAAAATTAAAAGTAAGGCGTCAGCTGATAACCCAAGCACTCAACGTCACACTTAATTCTTTTGAGGAAAAAAAAAACAGAGAAGTGAAGAAAACCTGATGAAGAAAAGACGGTTCAAAATAATTTATTAATTATAATTATAAAAATAATATTTTTATATTTTTATTATTAAAATATTAAACAATAGAGTATAATGTACCATTTGTTTAAAAAATTATTCAATTAAATATTATTTTATTTTATTTAATATTAAATTTTATTTAATTAAAAATAATTAAAATATTATTTTTATTATTAAATATATTATTTTATAAGAAAAAATAATAATTCAAATTAAGTTAATCTTTTACATATTACATGAAACAATATTAATTTATTATTTTTATAAAAAATCATCTAAATTTATTTTGTGAAAGTAATGTAATTATGTTGACTTCGTAAAAAAATAAAACATGATAAATATATTATTTTTATAAAGATTACATAATTATTTTATTTTTTTTCTTTTGAGAATTGTTCCTTTAACGACTAATCTATTATTTCCAAACCCAACGAGAAGGAATCCACACACAAGAAAAAAAATCAATTTGCTATTATCTCATATCTAATTGTCTACGTTTATGGATTAATTGAAAGCCAATTTACTACACTTTTTTTTTACCATTGGGTGATTATATAATATAATTATTTATATAGTGTTTTTTAAATATTTATGTACAAAAAAAAATCATATTATAGGAAAAATAATATTTACATAGCAGAATAAAAACTAAAAAAATTATTTGTGAAAAAAAGTTATATGATGTAACTAAACTAAAAAAATTATTTATTGATTTTAGATATACATCAATCATTCAAAAATAAGAGAGATGAGATACTAATATATAAAAAATATAAGTTAATTGTATGTTTAATTTTTTTCACAAGTGGAGTTATATTTTTAATTTTATTAAATTTTAACGTAAATAAATATATATTTATTTTAATATTGTAATGTAAATAAACTTATTTTATATAATTTTTTTATCTATTAAAATAATTTTATTATAAAATTTATTTTATATTTTTTATATTTTAAAATAAAATAAATTATTTTAAATTATATTATAATTATTATATATATTATTTGATAATAATTTGTATAATATAATTGGATGAAATTGTTAATAAATTTTATATTTAAGATATTATTTAACTTATTTTATGTAATTTTTTACCTATCAAAATAATTTTATTATAAAATTTATTTAAATTAATATTTGATTTAGTTTATATTTTTCTTATATTTTAAATTTTAAAATAAAATATTTTTAATTTAAGATAAAAATTAAAATATATAATTTTAAAATTAAAATTTCAAACATTTCAAATAATATCTCAATTATAGTTTAAATTCATATAAATTATTAATATTAAATTTTTATATACTAGTATAAGTTTTATTCTATAAAATATACCTTAATTTACAGCTAAATTTATCATAATACAAAATTATATATTTAGTATTTTTAATATTTTGTCACATACTTCTTCTTACTAGCATTGAAAAGAAAAATGTTCCGCGAAATATCCCATTTAATTAACTTATTAAAATAATAGAGAAGAAACTCTGAGATTAAGCATAGAAGATCAAGAAGCCCACAAAAATGGCTTCGGTTATGAAATTGTTACTCTTTTTCATAGCGCTCGCTCTGCTTTCTGCTCCTTGCCTTCTAGCCTCGTAAGTACTAATTCCCTTCTGGGATTCCCAACACGCCAGTATATATATGGATATATGTGTAAAATCAACTTATTGAATTATCATATAAAATTTTAATAGATTGAATTGAATCAAGTGTTTATTATTATTATTATTATTATTTTTTAATCAAGATTTTGGTGATTTGGAATTTAACGCAGAAACGAAGAGAGCAATGGAATTGGGCGTAGGGTTTTGCTCAGTTTCAGAGAAACCCCTCGGGGTAGTAATCTTACCTTCGAATGCTCTCTCTCTGGCCCCTGCGTTCCCTGTCAATACTCTGAAAAGGTAATCACTCTTCTTAATTTATTTCAATGATGCTGAGGTGCAAATTGTTCCGGTGCTGTTATTTTCTGTTTCTTTAAACGAATGATCACGAGTTCCAGATTCCCCGTAGTATCATTTTTTCTGTTAATTCTGTTCATATGAGATGCAGATCCATTGTTTTGTTGATATATAACTGGTAATTCTGGGGTTTTTGGGGGGCTTTATTGACAACTTTACTATTTTTCACTCTTTCCTTGTTGATTGAACCTTGGATTGCAATTTTTTTGCACTAGATCCCTAAATTCTTCTGAAATTTTCCAAAGCTCTCAAATCAAGTAAAAGTGATAATAAGATTGAATATCACAGTTCAATATCTATAAAAATAGGAATTAGATAAACATGAAAAAATTGGAGTCCGTAAAAGAAAAGCAGACACAAGAAACGTTATGTAGTATAAACAACAAGAAATAGTTAAACCGTAGGGAAAGAAAAATTGTATGAGATTTATTTTATCATTAGGGATGGAGAAATTAAACCATTGAAATTCATAGAGAGATGCCAAATTTTTATCACTCTATTAGAGACTTTATTGGATTTTTTTATGAGATTAGAACAAAAGTAAAAAGTATATGGGGATTGTTAAATAAGTATATATTATCACAAAATGAAATAAATAAGTATGATGATAGACTTGACTTGAGGGATACTGTTAAGTATTTTTGTAAAATAGGAAGACGCGTTTGTAAATATTAGAGGGGGGCACGTGCCCCCACTGATCATGGCTCTGTCGTTGCGTTTAATTAATTTTCTATGTTGTCTAATTTTTACTTTTATCATTGTAAATATTGCATTAGAACATAATGTATCTTTTAATTCTTGTTTCACTTGCCATATATTTCTTATCCTCACATTGGAGATTGCTTTTGTTTTTGTGTTTTTTTTTTTTTGGAATGGGGGATTCAGAGTGATGAAAAATATCATTGCACTGAGACTGGTTATCGTATCCCTTTAAAATGTGTGGAAATCAAAGATATGAAGATTGCTAATGAAGAAGTTTCTCAAAGCGAGCGGTCTAATTTGGAGATCTCTCCAAAGAATGCTAGATTACTGGCTGATTCATCCACGAAAGAGAGGAAATCTGAGGTATATATTACATATAGAAGCTGTATAGCTGCTGTTAATGAAGAGAAGCTGTCTGTAATTGGTTTTGAGGTATGGTCTTGTCTATCAATAACCCTTAATAAATGTATAAAATTATAGTAGACTCTTCTTCGAATAACTGAAAGTTTTTGACAGAATTGGTTTCCTAACAATTTTTAACATAGTATCAAAGCTGGAAGTCCTATGTTCAAACTCAATAATTTCCGATTGTGGAATTGTAAAGTTTGGCTTGCATGTGCATATAGTTCTTGTGGAAAGATTGGTTTCCTACTAATTTTTAACGACTCTCTTTCTAACATGAGAATCATCGTTTTGTATGCTCATATCACCTATAAGGAATAGGGTTCCTCGACTGAACTTTGAATAAAAGACTTATATCTCCACTTCTTTGATAGTATTTTTAACTATTTTCATTTTTAGTCTTCTGATGACTGCTTAGTACTACAAAGTATACAATAACATGAACAGTGTAAAACAAGACTCATGATCTTTCTTTTCTTCTCTCTCTTTTTTGGTGTGTGTTTGTGTCTGTTATCTAATAAGCATGTGGTCTTGAGATTTTTCCATTAGATGTATGGAGATTTTATGTTCCTAACTCCATTGAAATGAAAAATTTAATTTATTTTTTTGCTTAGAAATATCTAAACTGTTCTTTACAGGGGATTGTGTTCCTGTTGCTTCTCATCAGTGGCTCAGTTGTATACTTCAGAAGAAGGAAAACTGCTGCCATGTCTGGATTTACGAGGATTCAGACAAGCTCGAGGTATTAACCTAAAAGCCTGTTCTTAGAGCTTCCCATGTAACCCAAAGCTTATTGAGCTGTTGAAAATAGCATAGGACACTAAGGTCATTAAAAGATTTTTTTTTCTTCTTCTTCTGATATGTAAAAGGTTATGCTCATCGTAAAATGAAAAAAAAATGATTATGATAGCTGACAATCGAGTCATTGTCATTTTGCAGGGTGTAAAAACTTTTTGTTTATGGTTCCTCCAGCAAGATGTTTGCTTTCTTTTCTTCCTTTCTGAAAGATGCTGCTTCATATCAGTATTTTAGGAGACATTTGGTAATTTATACTAGAAAAATGGTATACAGCTCAAGGTAGAAAATCCCAACATAAATGTCCAAATACTATTATTGGCTTTTTGTTTGTGTAGCTCATCGGTAGGAAGCTCTCCAACAGTGTTGGTGTACCACTGCATGCTCTCATATAAATTTAGATTATAGCATTAATCTTTAGACAAACACGTTCTTATTTCACGAATTTCACCCTAATCTCAGGTGTAATGTTACAACTGTCAAGCTGATATTTACATGTAAAATGGTAAACTAGGACAATAGTACTAAAATGGTAATTCAATAGACTTCAGGACATTTCTTTGGCTCAATGTATAATCAAATTTTTGCTCTCATTTCCACTTCTTTTAGTATAAAAAAAATTAAAAAATTATCAACTTCATAAACTTAACATTCATTCAAAGTTTATTTAAGATGGATTTGAAACATTATTTGATTAATAAAAAAACTCGCAATTCGTAGATCATGGAGCACACTGCATGAATTTTTGGTAACATGATATTTGTTATTTTACTCACAAATAAAACATATTAGTTATATTTATTAAAAAATTATGCATTTTAATTACTGTATGTTTTTACATGATAATAATTTCTTACCAATTAAGGGTTTTTTTTTAATATTTTTTGTTGAAAAAATTTAAGTTCGATAGAATTAAACGGCACTGACATGAGATTGATGTATGAAAATGTCTTCAAAAGTGATTAAAATTAACTTAAAATATTTATAAATACATTAGATAATTAAAATGTATCAAATGAAAAAAAACGTATATATTTAATTTATAAAAGTATAAAGGCAGTCAGTTGTATAATTTTTGTTTGCTTATACATAATTATTACCTTTAGTGTGTTTCATCAATATTTAATAAATACATGTAAAAAAGTGCATACTTATATAAAAATTAGCCCACATTTTCAAGTTTCTCCACCAATTTAAAACATATTCATAACACATACAATAATAATGAAAGTTTATAAAATATAGACTTAATTAACCTAGAGGAGGTGAATATGTTATTTTTAATTTTTATCAATTTATAATTTATTAACCTAAACAAAGCGACTAGGCATGCAATCGTGTGTAAAAAAAGTACGAAAATAAAAGAGTAACACACGATATTTTTAGGTGGAAACAACCTAGGTCACAACCATGCCCTAAGAGGAAAACCACCGGACCACCTAACTTTCCACTATGAAAATCAAATGTTTAAGTACAACTCGGTCTTATGCTATCCTACCTAGGATACTGTCCCAATGTACTTTACTTACGAGCCCCTGCTCTGTTTTCACAGTTTCTAAAATTAGCGTAAGCGGTTTCCAGACTAACGTTCCAATAAGCTCCTTGTCAATCAGATCGTTCAGAAATCAACTGCAAAAAGATTAGCACAAAAAAACACAAGTACCCGTGTGTGTTCTAGAACGGATTTAATAATGAATAATCATAACTAGATGCTTTAAAACAAATGTTATTTAAACCAAATCAACTAGAATATTCTAGAGCAAAAAGATTACGTATAATTTCAATAAAAATAACTTCTTTAAAATTTAATAATTAAATCAAATAATTGTGATCGTTCATAAAATTATTTAATCTAAATACTTAAAAATCAAATAAAAAAATCAAATTAATTAATATAAATCAAAAATATATATATATTAATTACCTTTTCTCCTTATTGATTAAGCCACGTGACGAATAGCCATTGTCATTTAAGTAAAAATCCTTTTTTAATGCTTTATTATGTTTTTCTCTTATTTGATCTAAAGGAATAATATATGAAGCACTCTTAACTCCATTGTAAGGCTAATTTTCTTTGCTTCTCTATTTGTAGCAGTTTCGGTAGCCTCACTTTTTTCTACAGTAGTTTGCTTTTTTTTTTTCTCATAGTAAACATCAACCCTAATGTATCTATATTTATAGATAATAGTAATACCTAATAGTATTAGGGTTAAATGCATTTTGGGTTTAATTTTTTCAAAGCCCATTCAAAGTCTTAATAAAAAAATATTTTTAAATCACATCTTAAAAATATTAAGACATATAAAAAAAATATTTAAGCACCAAAAATAATTTTAGATTTATGAACATGTACTATTAAATGTATAAATGAAATCCTATGTGTCGCAGTTATAAAAGATATACTTGAAATACGATTATCTGAAACTCGAGTATTTTTTGGGCTTTTCTTGATAGACTTGATAGCAGACCTACAAACTAGTTTACAAGTAAATATTTTATCAACGAAAATAGCCAACACTCATAGTCCTTACATACTTCCCTTTTGGTATTTTTCGTGTGGCAAAACCTTTTACTTACTACAGGACACTTATAAAAATAAGATATAAGTACAATGATATCCGAGACTCTATAGTTAAACTATCTTATGGTCCGGTGAATCCATCTTCGCTGCAACTTGATCAGCTTGTAAGTAATTGAAATGACATTGACAAAGCATAGGACAACTTGACATGAAAGCCTCATTGTACATTAGTTCAGTTTACATAAAAATAAGCGAAGTGTAAAGAATAATCATGTAATGTGCATTCATACCAATCAAGCTTAATTAAGTATGTTCTCACCCTATATGCATAACAAAATAAAATCATGGAAGTAAAACATATTATTCTATTCCCCTTTTTGACATACGAGAAGGATAAAGTATTAGACAAAGTAATGAAGCCAAACTCCTCCTAAAGATATAGCAATGTAAAATTAGAGTAATACATAAATGAAATATGCTTTAAACTCCCCCTAAGTTCTATGACTTTCTAACTTAGAAACGAATTAAAAAAGTAATAAATAAAAATAAATAAAAGTCTGATTTGATGATTTTTTTTTTGTAATTTTCATAAATAGTCACATAAGTTATTAAATTCATTTAATTCCAAACAAGCACACAACCAATTGAGAACTCATAATTTTTTAACTCCAATTTTGATTATTTATCATATAAATAAATAAGTAGAATAGAAAAGGTACACACGCACACTTCACACATATAATGACATATTGACATTTACTTAAAGTAGTATATATGTTTAAACTCCACAAATATGTCAATTAATTCATTTATGACCTATCAAGAAAGACTCAGAAGAAAAAATTATCACCTATAATGTAAAACTATAATCGAGTCTTTAATCTTACAAAATAAAGTATATTTACTAAAGAGGACTTTTTTTGTATTTATTATTATTATTATTATTTTTTATACATATGAGGTAAATGGTATATATATATATATATTAACCTCTATTGGCTCTTTCTTTTTGTGCATTCAATGTACAAGATTTATAAGTAATCGTTTTTTGCATAATTTTTCGTTTTTTTTGCACGAGTCATAAACCTAGCACGATGACTTTCACACTAGTTGTGAGGTAGTCCTCTCCGCTCATTGTGGTAGCTTCACACATCACAGTAGGTAACCATCTCAATACTAGGTGCCTCCATACGATACATTTTTAGCAAGTAAGAAATATAACTCAACACAATTTTACAGTCAAAATTAGTTGAAATCCTAAAATCTTTCAGGAAAATTCATAAACTTCAAGAATAACATATATATGTGTTCGTGAGTGTGTGAATAAGTTCATGTCAACATTGATCATCACATGTATAAGAATGTGTGTGTGTGCATAAGTAAAAATTGTATAATAATTTATACAATAAAGGTCAAAATAAGTTGAGTCACTAAAAATGAGATTATGTATATGTAAGTATTAAATAAGTCAAATACCGTGTTGACCAGACAAGGATGCTATTTTATTATTATTATTAATTTTTTTTGTAATAAAATTTGAAATTCAATTTAAGGGAGAAATTCCCAAGACACTTCTGAGATACTCAAATCTTTGAGTGTCTATGGCTTTAGTGAATATATCAGCTAGTTGTCTCTCAGTAGGTACAAACTCAAGTGTTACTATTTTCTCTTCAACTAATTCTCGAATAAAGTGATGCCTAATGTCAATGTGCTTAGTTCTAGAATGTTGAACTGGGTTCTTAGAAATACATATAGCACTAGAGTTATCACAATATAAGGGCATCATACCTTGTGGTTGACTGTAATCCTTGAGCATGTTTTTCATCCAAAGCATTTGTGTGCAAGAGCTTCTTACAACAATGTATTCCGCTTCAGTTGTGGAGAGTGAGATAGAGTTTTGCTTTTTACTGTGCCAGGATACTAAGTTATTTCCAATGTAGAAACAACCACCTAAAGTGCTCTTCCTATCATCCTAGTTGCCTGCCCAGTCGACATCTGTAAAACCACTTACTTCACAAGTAATATCAGTAGTAAAATATAAACCATAATTACTTGTTCCTGAGATATACCTGATGATTCTCTTTACATTCTCTAAGTGTGAATCCTTAGGGTCAGCTTGATAACGAGCACACACACTAATACTAAAACATATGTCAGGCCTACTTGTAGTGAGGTAAAGTAAACTACCTACCATACTCCTATAAAGGGTTTGATCAACACTTTTACCTTGAGTATCCTTTGTAATTTTTGTGCTGGTACCTAAAGGAATCCGTAATGGCTTGCTAGTTTCAAGACCAAACCTTTTAACAAGGTTACATGCATACTTGGTTTGAGAAATACATATATTATCACAAGATTGTTTGATTTGCAAACCAAGGAAGAATGTCATTTCACCTACCATGGATATTTCAAATTCATTTATCATAACATGCACAAAATCATCCACTAGTGTACTAGATGTGGATCCAAAAACTATGTCATCCACGTAAATTTGAGTAATAAAGATCTCATCACTACTCCTTTTAATGAATAGAGTCTTATCAACTCCTCCTCGAATAAATTCCTTGTTCAAAAGATAGTTGGTAAGTCTCTCATACCATGCTCGTGGAGCTTGTTTCAAACCATAAAGAGCTTTTTTGAGTTTGCAAACATGATTTGAAAATTTCGGATCAACAAATCCTTTTGGTTGTTCAATGTATACCTCCTTATTCAGAAATCCATTCAAAAAGGCAGACTTAACATCTATTTGATATAATTTAAACTTCATGTGACAGGAAATGGCAAGTAAAATTCTAATTGATTGTAGTCTAGCTACAGGTGCAAATGTTTCATAAAAGTCAACTCCTTCTACTTGCGTGTAGCCTTGAGCTACCAACTTAGCCTTATTTCTAACAACAATGTCATGCTCATCAAATTTATTTTTGAACACCCATTTTGTTCCAATAACATTTTTGTTTTTAGGCTTAGGTACTAATACCTACACATGATTTCTTTCAAATTGAGCTAACTCATCCTGCATGACATTTATCCAAAATTCATCCCTAAGGACTTCATTCACATTTTTTTGGTTTAAATTGAGAAATATAGCATAAATGGGTTACCTTACTTATTTGTCTTCTTCTTGTTACCATGCTTGCATTAGGATCTCCAATTATATTCTTAATAGGATGATTTTTTGAAGTTCGAGTTGGATTTATCATTGATGAGGTTGATGCTTCTTCCTTCTTTTATTCACTTTCCTTCAACTCTTCTTCTTTTATTTCAATTGTGTCACTGGTCATTATTAATTGAGGTGTTGTGAAATTTTTTTTCATTTCTAACTTCTTCACTTGTAATCTGCTTACCTCTATCATCTATAACGACATTTATGGATTCCATAACTACATTAGTTCTACAATTGAAGACTTTGTAGGCTCTACTATTTATGGAATAACCAAGAAATATACCTTCATCACTTCTTGAATCAAACTTACCCAACTATTCTCGATCCCAAAGTATATAGCATTTACTTCCAAAAATATGCATGAATTTTAGATTTGGTTTTTTACCTCTCCATATCTCATAGGGAGTTTGGTTTGTACCTGGGTATAGATAGACACGATTTATAATGTGACATGTAGTGTTTATAGCTTCAGCCCAAAACCTTTTGGAAACTTCCTTGGCATGCAGCATTACTCTTACCATCTTTTGAAGTATCCTATTTTTTCTTTCAACTACTCCATTTTGTTGAGGTGTGATAGGAGCAAAGAATTCATGAAAGATACCATGTTCTTTGCAAAAGTCAACATACTTGGTATTTTCAAACTCTTTTCCATGGTCTGTTCTTAGTCTCTTGATGGTTACTATTTTATCACCTACTTAAACCTGCACTCTTGTACAATATGAGATGAAAAACTCAAAAACATCTGACTTGTCTCTAAGAAAGTCTACCCACGTGTAGCGAGAAAAGTCATCTACTACAACTATGATATATTTCTTACCTCCAATACTTTTTGTTCTCATAGGACCCATTAGGTCAATATGTATCAATTCTAATACTCTATTTGTATTTATACTCTTGATCTTCTTATGAGCAATCCTAGTTTGTTTACCCAATTGACATGGTCCACATACAAGTGTTTGAATTTTTGAAAGAATAGGTAAACCACGCACAGTCTCAGTTTTACTTAATCTAACTAGATCTTTAAAATTCATATGACCTAGCTTTTCGTGTCATAAGGTAGTTGAGTCATTGCTAGCTAGGTTACATGTTACTGTGGGTGATGTATCAATACAATAACAATTGTCATGTGATCTGATTCCTTTAATCATACATTCACCCTTTTGATCTGTTACAATACAGTGATTGTTTGTAAATTGTACATTAAAATCGCTGTCACATATTTGACTTATGCTAATCAAGTTTGCTTTAAGTCCTTCCACATATAAAACTTCATCAAGTTTGGGGATACCCTCTATTTGAAAAGTGCCTTTTTCCAATAATTTTAGATGTTTTACCATCACTAAAGGTAACTGTCCCTTCATTGTATTCCTTAAAGGTTTTAAAGAAAGAACGATTCCTCGTCATGTGTCTCGAGCATCCACTATCAAAATACCAAGCGGTATTTGATTTAGCTTTAAACGCTATATGGGCCATAAAGTAGTGCAACTCAATTTCTTAACTCATCCTCTTTTAATTTTGGACATTTGAGTTACTGGTTTCTTATGTTCCTCTTTTTATGTAGTTCTTGTAGTAAAAATTTTACGTTTTGAATTTTTTTTAGGTTTCTTAGAAACATTTGTACTTGTGATAGAATCATTAGCATAAAGAAATCTACACTTAGGTCTAATATGTCCTTTCCTACCATAATGATAACAGATGGGAACAAACTGAATTTTCTTAGAATGATAAGGTGCAGAATCTACCTTCCCTTCCTGAGCAGTAGTGGATTTTACAAATTGAGTTTTGGATGATGAAGGTGTTGATTGTTCATCTATGTATCCAAAACCTCTCTTATCTCCATGTGGCTTTCCATAGTCTAGGACTTTGGTTAATTTTTCAGCACCAATGGTCAAATTCCTCATCCTTTCTTTAGCAATACTAAGTTCTTGCCTAATATTTTTGTTTTCCTCAGTGGTTTCTGCAAGTCTCATATTCAAGGCATTAATACGATCAGAAAATTCCTTTTTATCTTTCTATAGGCTAAAGGAATTTGTTTTGTGAACATTGATGATATCATTAAGTTTAGTTACTTCCACAAGCAATTTATCTCTCTCTTCCCTCGCACCCAAACAATCCATGAATAGTTTCTCATAATTCGATACATTAAACTTAGACAGTAAGAGAGAAGAGTTTATTTCCTCATTTTCTTCATCCGAGCTAAGGTGAGAGTCATTGTGGTGTGCTTTGGCAGTTGCAGTGAAGGCACAATAATTAGTGTCATCATCCTCTGAGTTGCTAGCATTGTCCTGCTCACTTTCTGTGTCACTGAGTGTAGCATTAAAGGCTTTTTCAAATTTCTTTTTATTGTTAGCACAATCTGCATCAATATGACCAAATCCCCTACAAGTAAAGCATTGAGGACTAATGGGCTTACTTTTCTTACCATCAAGCCTAAAATACTTAATTTCCCTTGACTTTTGGTCATTCAAATGATTGGATTGTCCCTTGTTGGAATGATTATTCTGTTGACCCTTCTTCTTCATAAACTTCTTAAATTTTCATTCTAACAAGACTAGTGACTCATCATTCATATCATCATACTATCAGAGATGTTCTTTTTGAAGCTTTTGAATGCCACATCCTTATTTTTCTTGTGTGGATCAAAAGAAAGCTCATAGGTTTGGATTGACCCGACAAGTTCATCAATTTTTAGTGTGTCTATATTCTTGCTTTCCTCTATTGCTGTAACTTTCATCTTGTAGTCTGTTGTTAAAGAGCTTAGGAGTTTGCGTACTTGTATAGATTGTGAAATTTTCTCACCAAGGTTAGAACAAACATTAGTGATATCACAGAAGCGAGCATAGAACTGACCAAAAGTTTCTGTGTTGCTCATTTTAATGGAATCAAATTGAGATGTTAGTAATCTCAATTTTGTTTGTTTCACTTGGGAGGTTCCCTCATGAGCAAGAGCAAGTGCATTCCATGCATCTTTAGCAGTCTCATAGTTGGAGATACGACGGAACTTATCCATTGATACTGCAACAAATATTGAGCTTAGACCTTTTTGGTTTGCCCCACTAAGGGTGCGTTCTTCACTAGTCCAGTCTCTTCTTGGTTTTATGATTGTTACACCATCTTTCATTACCGAAGGTGGTTCCCAACCATCAAGAATAGCATCCCAGACTTTTTCATCTTGTTTGAGAAATGCTTGCATACGAGCCTTCCAGTAAGGATAATTAAACCCATCAAAGAGTGGGGATCTAACAGATGATCCACCTTCTTTCATTTGGTCCATAAGTAAGTGTGTGTCCCCCTAAGGATCAATCTCACTAAGTGTGTCTAGTGTCGACTTTGATACCAATTGAAAGTTTATAAAATACGGATCTAATTAACCTAGATGGGGTGAATATGTTATTTTTAATTTTTACCAATTTATAATTTATTAACCTAAACAAAGCGGCTAGGCATGTAATCGTGTGTAAAAATAAGTGCATAAATAAAAGAGTAACACACGATATTTTTAGGTGGAAACAACTTAGGCTAAAACCATGACCTAAGAGAAAAGCCATCGGTCCATTAGATCACCTAACTTTCCACTATGAAAATCAAATGTTCAAGTACAAACATGGTCTTATGCTACCCTACTTAGGATACTGCCCCAATGTACTTTACTTACGAGCCCCTGCTCTGTTTTCACAGTTTCTAAAATTAGCGTAAGTGATTTCTAGACTAACGTTCCAATAAACTCCCCGTCAATCAAATCGTTCACAAATCAACTACAAAAAAATTAACACAAAAAAACACAAGTACCCGTGTGTGTTCTAGAATAGAACAAAAAGATTACGCATAATTTGAGTAAAAATAACTTCTTTAAAATTTAATAATTAAATCAAATAATCGTAATCGTTCATAAAATTATTTAATCTAAATACCTAAAAATTAAATAAAAAAAATTAAATTAATTAATATAAATCAAATATATATATATATATATATTAATTACCTTTTTTCTTTATTGATTAAGCCGAGTTGATGACGAATAGCCACTATCATTCAAGTAAAAATCCTTTTTGGTTATTCTATTATGTTTTTCTCTTATATGATCTAAAGGAATAATATATCGAGACAAAGTAGACGAAGAATGGAACTAACCCGCTTAGCTTAAAGAAATCTCCGATTGGACAGAATACGAACGATTGAACTCGACCTAGGGTAGGAAAACATGCAAAGACAAAGACGAAAACACTCTTAACTCCGTTATAAGGCTAATTTTCTTTGCTTCTCTGTTATTAGCGATTTCGACAACCTTATTTTTTTCTGCAATAATTTGCTTTTTTTTCTCACAGTAAACATCAACCCTAATATATCTATATTTATAGATAATAATAATACCTAATAATATTAGGATTATATGCATTTTAAGTTTGATTTTTTCAAAACCCCATTCAAAGTCTTAATAAAAAAATATTAAGACATAAAAAAATTATTTAAACACCAAAAATAATTTTAGATTTATGAATATGTATATAAATAAAATCCTATATGTAACAGTTATAAAAAATATATTTAAAATACGATTATCTAAAACTCAAATATTTTTTGAACTTTTTTTGATAGACTTAATAACAGAACTACAAACTAATTTACAAGTAAATATTTTTACAACAAAAATAACCAACACTTATAATCCTTACAAATATAACAGACTCGACCAAAGAAAATGATACAATAGAAATGACGAAGTTTACTCTTCCATCCGTTCAACTTCCCAAATGTTACCAGACTACCGGTTTTTATTTTCAAAAAAGCAATTAAATATGTTCAAACAGCAATTCTTATCTGGAAACGCCCTAATTTTTTTTGCAAGAACTAATTGACGGAGGTGTTAATCATTACTATAAAGTATATTTCTTACCAATAAGACACAACATAAAGACGTGCAATAAATGCAGTAATATATCAAGCCTTTCTCAACTATCCTCAACTTTTCAGCAAGTCCAGAATATATGCTCAAAAGATGTTCCTATCTAGGAAACGCAAAATTCACAGAACAAAATTTAGCACGTTCTCGTCGCTTCCCCTAAAAAAATATACGAGACAACATGCCATTGGTGAACCCTACCAATTCTAAGTTTCTAGAACAAATCAACAAAGCATAGCAGGACAAAAACTCAAAACAAAAGAATGACATTGATGATTAACCCTCATCTTAAAAAACGGAACTCCACTTTAAAAGATAAATCTACAAATAATATGGCAGAAAACAAGGATACAAACAGCGGGAAGATGTTTATAAAAATTACAAAAAATAATCAGGAGTCTTGCGTGTGCTGTCTGGCTCAATTTGCCGAGGGGCTGGATCAAATTGCAGAAAATTCTGGTCCATATTCTCCCCAATCTCCAGTATGGCAGCCATATTCCCACACCGATAACAATAGTTAGGGGCACTAAAAACAGTTACCACATTCTTGTCCTAGAAACACGTTTAAATTGAAGTTAGTAAAAAAAACATTAGAGAACTAAAAACGATGGAATTTCTGCAGTTTATTTTGGTTCACACCTGACACCAATTGAATCCTTCCATCACAAGCTGATGAGCTCTCGAAATCAGAGTTAGCCCATTGGTATGGTTAAATTGCTGAGCTATATCTTGCCCAAATGTATAACCAGCACCTCGTGGAGATATTCCCCACCCACAACGATCATCTGGATCAGACCACAATAAGTCACACATTGGTCCTTCATGGGGAACCTGTTCATGTACAATTGTCAAAACTCTAAGGATATCAAGACAGGTGAAACACTATGTGAAGTATTTTTCATATCATTAAAAAAAAGATTTTTAAAGCTCCAAGAATTTTATTTGTGCATAAACAAAAAAAAAAGATTTTTAAAGCTCAGCCATCTACCGACAATGCCAGATAAAAATAGCAAACCTCCTGAATTCGATCCAAAGCTCGGATGTTATCCAACGTATCCAGAGAAGGTGAAAGGCCACCATGCAAACAGAATATCTATGATAAAATAAGAAGTTAGAAGCTGCAAAATCAACCAAATTAAACATTCTTAAAGTCAGTGTTTTGTCTGCAACTCATACCTGGCTCTCAATAAGGGCTGTGAGAGGTAGGTAATCAAACAAATCAGTGAAATATTTCCAAACGTTGGCATTTCCATATTTTCGCAAGCATTCATCATAAAAGCCATACCTGAAAAGCAGAGAACAAATAGAGTATGTTGGCAGCATGGCAAAATAAACTATTAAATGCATTAGTATTAAAGACTTCTAGATCAAAGAATCAGAAGCAATAAAATGGGACAGCTCTGGCGTTCACAACCAATCTCTTTGTGCAGTGACTACTGACTCAGAAGATAGACATTTACTGAACCGTTAGGATTTAGGAAGGATTATAAGAGAGAGAGGGGGAGGGTAGGTCTTACACTTGAGTAATTTGTCGGCTTTCATGATTTCCTCTGAGAATTGTAATTCTATCCCTATATCTTACTTTCAATGCCACCAGAAGTGTGACAGTCTCAACTGAATAGTACCCACGATCTGCATTTGCAGCAAAATTGTTCAGAAATAATAAGTAAACCTTCAACAAGATGAAGCCTAAATTGTATTAGAGAAACCCAGGAAAAAAGAAAAGCTTATCCTTAAATTATGACTGGCTCACTCCAATCACAATAGATTATCTGGATCTCAAAGTTTAATGTCAGAAGACCAAGCAAAGCATACCTTAATGCAGAGATAATGTGTAGGACAACATGGTTATATAATGAGTTATTCAATTATACAACCTAAATTCCACAGGATAACATAAATTTTTGCCATGTGTGTACTTCTATGCAATAATTGTTAGAAAAAATTTCGTTTATTCTTAAAAATTGTCCTTGAGAAAGGCTTCATTTCTTCTATTTCAAGTTTAAGATGAAAAAAGCCACTCCAATCAAGTAAAACGAATGTCAAATAAGAATGACAATTATAATTTCCAAATGCTTAAAGAATTGATCGCAGTTTTGCCCCAGTCAATAATTTCACAAAATCAATTTAAAACAAAATACAAAAATAACAGAAGAATGACCGATCATGAGATGATTGAAAAGAGATACCAACATGGATATCATATCTTCATCAATCAGAATATAGCAAAAGTATCTGCTTTTGATTACGCCACGCCTTCCACAAAAATTCGAAGGGAAACAACAGCGTTAATTAAGATCAAACATAATAAAAAATATTTGAGGAAAAAAATAACGAAACCCTCACCTACATAATCACCCATAAAGAGGTAATTGGTGTCCGGAGCATTCCCTCCTATCCGAAACAGCTCAATGAGATCGTAAAACTGACCATGAATATCACCACAAACCGTGACGGGACATTTCACTGGCTGTACGTTCCATTCCTCCACCAGAATCGCCCGCGCTTGTTCACAGAGCGTCTTCACCTCTGCTTCCGGCAAAGGCTTGCAATCCATCAGATGCTCAATCTGACGGTCCAGATCCGCTTGAGACGGCATCGTTATATTCTACAACTTTCCTTCAGATTCACAACGCTCAGATCGTCAATCGCTAAATATCAGGTCAACTGCCAATATGCGGATACTCAACGCCTACGACAAAACTCGACCGGAAAACTGATCGGCGTAATGGTTAGGGTTAGAGAATGAAACGAATCGTTTCAGAGATGGGTATGGTTTCGACCTCTCGATCATTTACTCGCCCTAAATTATTTTTTCTAACAAATTTGATCCCAAAAAAGAAAAAAACTGAAAGGCGAAAATTAATTAGAAATTGTATTTATCCGAACTAATAAAAGAAAAGGGAAATGAAACGAAGAAAGGAGGGATCGTCAAGAAGAGGAAAGCTTGTGTGAGGTGTGGAGGGTAGAGAAAAGAAATGAAATGAACATGAAATGCAAATGCAAATGCAAATGATATTGAAATTACCATTTAAGCTTATGTCAATAGGATATTAGGTTATTGTGGGGAACGAAAAGTTTTCTCTCTCCGGTGGCTCCGCCTAGTCAAAACTATGACACGTGTTGACAAGATGCTGCTTTTGAAGGTTCAATTAAAATATTTTCTTCAGAAAAAAATAATAATAAATTCAAACCTTTTGTCTTAGTTTCTCGTATGATTTTTTTTTTGTATGGAAACAAAGACAGGTGGTTTATTTTTAAAAATATTAGAGGATCATTGTTTTGGAACTTTCAATCGCCTATTAAGTCAAATGACATAAAAAAAACATTCTAATAAAATCAATGTAGTATATTTAAGTTTTGTTTGTTGCTAATTAGTAAAAAAAATTATTTTTTTAAACTAAGTAGTTAAACATATTTATCATGTAGAAATTTATGGATGGGTGATTTTTTTTGAAAAGTTGGTTTATAATTTTTCTTATAGCATATATAAGATATTGAATAATATAAGTATAATATTTTTTTATTTAATATCAAATTTTAATTTTAATATCATTTTTTTAAAAATGATAAATTTGTATAAATATAAATTATTGTATTTTTTTATTTATATAATTTTGATAATTTTTATCTAACAATGATATACTTCAATAATAAATTTAAAATAACTTAAATAATTAAGTAGTATATTTAAAATAATTTAGATAATAATTAAATAATATATATAAAATAATTTATATAATTTAATAGTATATTAAACTAGTACAAATAATTAAAAAAATTATTTCATTAAAATAAAATATTAGTTAGAAGAAAATTAAATAAATAATATAAAATAATAATTAATATTATCATAGCTGGTTTACTTAAATAAAATCATGTTTTTTTCCTTTTCTTTTAATGGAGTAGGCGGATGAAGCACGGTTGGTCAATGGTGTCGTACTGAAAAGGAGCGAAATAAAAACATTAAGGCAAAAGAAAAAAATATAAAAATAATTTATAATTATAAAATAAAAAATAGTTATATTTACTTTATATATTTTTATTGTTAGAAAATAATCTATTTAATTTTAAATATATTTAATTAAATTCTTTTTTAATATTATTAAAATATTATTTTTATTATTATAGATTTTACATTTTTTATTTTAAAATAAAAAACAACTGCCATTTTTAATATTTTTTTCTCACTGAACTTTTTATTCTACATAAAATTTAAACATACTATCTTCATTTTTATTACAAAATTGCTTATTTCATTTCAACGACTAAGCCACCTGCCATTTTTAATGAATTCATTTGGTCAAAGAATAAATAATCGACTTTTTGAACGTAGACTGGACAAATATACGTGGGATCGAAAAAAATAAACCTGAAAAACCAACTTATCAAATATCAAGCAAAGTTGATTCCATAAAATATTATTATAATTAATAATACACTTAAATATATATTAAAAAATAAATTATATTATTTTATATATTTTTTATAAATTATAAGATAAAAAATTACTTTTTTACATTTTCAAATTTTCATATAAATTCGCTTATCTTATCTTTCTTACCTATTTTTTTTTACTTTTAATTTTTATCATATTTAAAAATAGTTTTTATATAATATCCAAAATATTTATAGTTAAAAACTCAAATTTAACTTAATTCAATAAAAATTTCATTGATTTAATAATTATCTAAACTTATAAGTAAAATTGTTGTTTTAACTATTAATCAATGTGAGATTAAAGAAATTTAACAACTCTTTCGCACGATCAAATATGATCTCACAAAGTTATGGTGAGATTGTTAAGTATAAAACCCAAATCAACAATTAAACCAAAACTTGTTATAATATCCTGTTAGAAACTCACTTATAATTTTACCCAATAATATCTCCTTAAATTAAAGATTATTTAAACTTATAAACAATATTATTATCAAACTCTTTATCGATGTGAGACCGAAAAAAACTTAAGAATTATAATAATTGTGTTAATTATCTATAAAATATTTTTTTTGATGGGATTAATTATCTATTTTATATAAATGATTTTTAATCAAATATTAATGAGAGATTTAAATATATATTATATATTAAGTCTTTTTTCATTTTATTTATTTGCAAATAACGGGTGTTCAATAAGACTTTACGTAAAACTAATTAATGTAAGTTAACATGTATTATTTATAAAAATCAAAAAGCAAAAATTATTCATAATTTTTTAAATTAAAAATTTGTAAATTTCAATTGCAAGTTCATATAAATAAATTTATATTAAAATAATAAATGAAAAAAAGAGTGATAAAATATATTTTTTTGATGGGATTAATTATCTATTTTATATAAATGATTTTTAATCAAATATTACTGAGAGATTTAAATGTATATTATATATTAAGTCTTTTTTCATTTTATTTATTTGCAAATAACGGGTGTTCAATAAGACTTTACGTGAAACTAATTAATGTAAGTTAACATGTATTATTTATAAAAATCAAAAAGCAAAAATTATTCATAATTTTTTAAATTAAAAATTTGTAAATTTCAATTGCAAGTCCATATAAATAAATTTATATTAAAATAATAAATGAAAAAAAGAGTGATAGAAGACAATATATATTTGAAAGATACATCATTTTTTGATATTTCTGATTTAATTTTTGATGAATTAAAGAATATATTTATTATTTTAAAAATAATATTTTTAATTCATTAGAAGAAGTAATTTTTTAAAAATATTACATATAAGATAAAAAATAAAGAATAGATAAGGAGTTAAGGGATGCTTTTTTCTAAGACTTTAATTTGTAAAAAATGAATAAAATAGAAAAAATAACAAAAAATTATTGATATTTTTGCTTTAACTGAAATATTTGTTAAAAATAAAATGATACTTATTATAATTTAAATATATAATTATAAAAATAATATTTTTTATATCAAGTTTATATATTTTTATTATTAAATAAAAAAATTATAATTTAAATTTTTTATATTAAATAGATATTGTTCAAATTAAATTATTTCAATTAATTAGATTCATTTAATATTAAATTTTAATCTTTAATTAATTAATTCTTATTTCATAATATAATAATATAATAAAATTATAAAATTATTATTTTTACGATGGAGATATTATTATAATTTAATTTTTTATTATATAATAATTATTAATTTATGATAATTTTATATATTTAAAAGTGTAATTTATATTTCATAATATAATGAAATTATGAAATAATTATTTTTCGGATGGAGATATTGTTATAATTTGATTTGTTATTATATAATAATTATTAAATTATAATAATTTTATACATTTAAAAGTGTAATTTATAATATGAATATAATAGATAATTTATATATTTTTATTGAAAAATAAAAAAACATAATGTAACAATATCTTCTCCATATTTTTATTGTTATTTTATATAATTTTTCTTCTTATTCTTTTGCTCGAATATAAACTAATTTTTCATTTTTATTATTATTTATAAAAAATAACAAATCAATCATATTATACCAATTTGATTAAAAAAATCCACAATTATACATTAAATTAGAAATATAACTTTGTTATGTCCACTTTACTTGTTTAGGAATCTTAGACATAATTTATATGGTACAAATTATATATATATATATATATATATATATATATATATATATATATAAAGGAACAAAGTATGCTACTATCTAAGTTTATGCAATAGTTTAACTTAAAAACTCAAGCTTAACTCTGAATCCAAAAATTAGTTTTTGAGTTAGAGGGTTACTCAAGCTTATAAGCAGTATCACTGTCTTACTCTTGGTCGATATGAGACTTAACATCCCCCTTCCACATCGGTTAGAGTCTGAATTTATGACACAAGGATCGATGAGGGGTGAAAAAACCAAGAGCATAGCTTTGATACCAACTTAGAAACTCATGTTTAACTCTGAACCAAAAAAACTAACTTTTGAGTTAGAAAGTTGTCCAGACTTATAAGCAACTTTTGAGCATAACTTTGACCGATGTGGGACTTAACAGTTTATACTTTTTTCATAAAAAAAAGAGAGAATTATTCATTTAAATGAAAACAAAATATATCATTCCTTAAGTAGAAATGAGGCGACCAACGACTCAAAAAAATATGCCCTATCCATGTTAGTAGTATGGGGAGTTAAAGCTACCAATTCAAACTATCCAAAACAATATTGATGTCCAATAAATATTAAAAATTAGATAAGAAAGATACACCAACTTCTACAATAAAGAAAACAAGTCAAACGTAAAAGGAAACTTAAACAAAAAAGAAAAAAAATTAAGAACATAGAACAAACCCAAGCTCACCCTAGCATTACAATATCCACACAAAAAAAACAAACAATAACTAACACACAAAAATATAATAAAACCAGATAACAACACAAACAAACATAATCTATACTATTAAATGCCTGACCATCTTCAATTGGTACACAAGACACATAAAAAATGTCATTCAACTTACTATGCAAACACTTACCATCACCAAAATCAACCAACTTACCAATATTACACCAAAATCTTTCTCCTTTTTGGACACCTTAGAATTGCCTATTTTAGCTTGAATTACACCTCTATCACCAACCATGAAACCACCACCAACCAAAATTCTTCTTGGATCAAAATTCTCATTATTAGAAACATTCCCATGACTCAAACCAAAGATTAAGAAACATATCGCCATTAACATGAATAGAAGTACAAATACTAAGAACATCTTGCAACCATTCTCCAAATTAGTATGCCATCCACCAAACCCCACATTCAAGCCACTAGCAGCTCTAACACCTTCGTATCATGTGCGATCAATCCATAATGATAACAAAAACATGACAGACACTCATATCTAAAGTCAATCCAAACAACCTTATGTCTAAAGCCATTACTAGCTATTACTAATTGGCAAAGGAATCTTCACACCAAGTATAAGAGGCTTGCTTAGAACAAGCTCAATTTTAACCCTCATAGATTTTGTAAAATTGTTTTCTAAAGAGAAAATATCAATTTCAAGAATGATATATGCTCTTTTAATAATTCTTGTAACTATTGGTACCTACCTCCAATTTGAGGATAACTTGTGCAATTGTAACCAAAATAGTAATGAAACAAAGCTCATTTATGATGGCTGGACATTAAGCTCCAATCTCTTGGCTATCAATAGAGAAATGTTGAAAATCTAAGGTACCTTACTCAAAATCATCTTGATGTCTTCAACCTTCTCAAAATAAAATAAAAAAATTGAGTAATGAAGTGCTTTTAGTTCGATACCACCTTTTTTTTTCATGCATGGTAGAAAACTCTAAGCAGCACATCTGAATTAACATATCAACCAGTCAACTTGTGAACCACAACCACCAAGTCACAAGAATCTTGTTCCTTAACAAGAAATTCCTTAATTTCAAGAATGAAATCAATATTATCCATACTAGAAATTACCTCTTCCACGATATACCAAAGCATAGTCACAAAAAGACATAAGAAAATCTCGCAAGATCAAAGTAACCAACTAAAAGCTCACGAAATCACACGATGCACACATTATAGGAAAAAAGTCTAGTGAAAGTAAAAACCTTGTAGAAAGACAAAAAGTAACTAGGTAGCTATCACTACTACAATACACATATTTAGTCTCGGTTTTTAACCGTGAGCATAGGTCTATAACCACAGTTATAAGAATTGAGGCCTAAGTGAGAGAGACTATAGACTGTTACCATGTGGTATGTCTATAGCCTTTGTTTTTAAATAATTGAGGCCATAAGATATGTCTAGGGTATATTTATGTCCTCGGTTTTTTATAAAACCAAGACCATAGACATACCATTTAACCTCATTTTTTCAATATAAATTAAAATAAATTGATAAATTAAAAAAACTAAAAGTCGTTATATTAAAATTAAGAGTGAAATTACATTTAAGAGTTTTTATATACATTAAAACATAATAAAGTCTTACTATAATTAGCTAATTAAAATATTTCAAAATATGAAATACATGCAAAAAACTTGAATATATTAGGATTGTCCAGTAGAAAAATAGGTTACGTAACTTCCTGGCGTTCATGTTGGTGTTGGTCCTGGCGTGTTGGGTACTGGTCTTGGTGCTAATATTAGCGTTGGCATAGTGGTACTGGTGTTGGCATGCTATTGTTGATGTGTTGGTGTTGGTGTTGGCATTAGTGCATACAACTTGCTGCTTCCACATCCACAACATTTGACTACCGATTATCGAGGCATATTTCATGGCTTATTGTGAGTTTGTGATACTATTGAAAATCCATTAAAATAATTATATGCATGCAACTACCTAATAGAGTATGCATATCAAATTAGGACCGCCAAAAACTTGTTGTCTCTTTTGGAGAACATAAAAACGTGCAAGTATACACGGTCACAAGTAATAAGATTTGTAAGTAAAGATCGTTCCCACGGAAATTTGTTACTACAGTTTGTCGAGTACTAAAATTATTTCTCTCTGATTTTATTCAAAACAATCGTTGATTTAGAAAAAAAAGTAATAAGAAAATAAAAGAAATCTAGGATTGTAATTTTTCACCAAACTAATCCACTCAAATCATATTATTTTCTTTTGATTTATATTTTTTTAGTACATTTAATTTGTCAACCGAAAACTTCTATTTTTATTCATACATCTCTTCCGAGCTCTGTATAAACACACCTCGTTAAATTAATTCACTATATCTCTATGAGAATTAAATTTAATAAGATTCATTAAGTTCTAAGTTTTCAAATGGCCACACATACAATTAGGGTATATTCCCATCCTTCATCATACATGTCATTCTATTTACGAGCAATATACACACAAATGCCTCTTCCAAGTTTATTTATGTGCCATAGATCATTTTGATAAGATTCGTAAATAATCAAAAAACATTAAGCACAAAATAGAACGAACAAATCGAACGTCTTATAAATCTATCAAAAATAATTAAAACCAAAGCTTCATAAATTTAGATCAAATGCAACCCTAGAAAAATTAAATTACTTCATAAATTAAAAATAAAAATTACAACAGATACAGAAAAATTAGAAGAAGAAGAAAGGAAATTAAAACATTTTGTATCATTAATATTTGGCACACATAGAACACAACAAAAGTCAAAAATGGCTTCTGCGTGTTCTATTGTCCAGAACCGAACAACACAAAAATTATAACCTTTTTAAAACTTTCCAACACTCAAAAAAAAAACTTTTTAAAACTATCATCTTATCTCCTATTTATAGCTAAAAAAATACATCTAAAATATTACATTTTTTTATTTTATTTTTTTTATAAACGCGAGTAGACAGATAAGTGTGGGGAAAATAATAAATTAAAACGCGTGGGGGACAAAATGTATCGAAAATGGAATCGAAAACGCAGCTAATGTTAGTGGGCGAGCCGTCTGTTTCTGTTTTTCTTTTCAATAAACTATGCCACGTGTCGCGATCTGATTCGCTGAAACAAATAGTGGGACACGTGGCAGCACCTCATTTGTTGAAGGGAATGGACGCACGCAGAAATTGTCGCACGGGATTGGGGCGTGCGAAACATGGGGCAACGGTTGGAACGCGTGCGAGATTCTGTGCTTTTGCGTTCACCGAAATGTGCCATGCGTCCGTTGATGATTCATTCAAGGGGAAAGTGGGACACGTGGAAGACTTTAATTGGCTGGAGGGAACGATTGCACGTGGTTCAACCGCACACGAACTCAACCTTTGGCAGACGCGTAACCGACATGTGGGTCCCACCCTGCACGCTGGCCTGCGCGGCAGGTGGGCCCCACTGGCACGCCGAGCCGCGTAATCCGTGAAATCCATGTTTACGCTCTTTTATCGCGCTTGCAATCCACGCGCCTCATCGTATCTGTTGGTTGTCTGATCGAACGGTCGGTGTCGCCCAGAATTAATGTTGCGCGTGACTTCCTTTTCCTGCACAGAATATAAATTTCCTTAATTACCTATTTTAAACTTTACTTAATTACAATATAGCCCTTTTTCTAATTTAAATTAAATTTTAAATTTTTAATAATTGAAATTAAGCCCGATTTTAATTTAAATTATATTTTCAACTTTTATTAATTCCAATTAAGCACTCTTTTATTTGAAATTATATTTTTAGACACAAATTTGCAATTAAGTACGTTTTCGATACAATTTACTTAATTTTCTTAAAATATATAAAAAATAGTAAATACTAATTTATTAAACTAAAATTAACTAAAAATAGAAAGAACATAGCAATTATAATTAATAAAATAGGTAAAAATAACTATATAAAATACAGTTATCAGACTAGTAGGTGAAACATGCTACCATGATAAAATAATGCTTTATGTCCACATTCATATTTAATAACAAAGGATTACTCTAAAAAACATGATTAAGAAAGGAATCTAGCTTCAGATTTACACACAACATAAATGAAAGTATTAGAGCACATATTTTAACCTCAAACTAAAATTTTAACAAAGGATTTAGAAATCACAACCTAATAATCTGGTCTAAAATCATGACCACATTGACTCACATAATGAGCTTTATTGTTAACAATCCTTACAAGCAACTCGCATGCACATAAGGTCTCTAGTTATCGTAAAAGAACATCATTTTTGCATAAGAAAAAAAGGATCTTTAACAGGTATATTACATAAGGAAAGATTTAAATTACCGTTACCACTTAACAAGGATAGAGACCAGTGTTTAATTGGAAAAAATTCAAGAGAAACAACCACAACCAAGAAACCAAAAAAACTCAAACTTAGCTATAACATAATATAGTAATGTGCCAACTTTATTTTCATTAAAAATGTCAAGCCACTTTCTTATTAGTCGTGACTTATATATAAAACACTTTATCACCCATTCAGTTATTCTAAACTATTTGATATAGCAAAGAAACGCTACTCAATAATGTTAAAAACACACTTGGCAACTTTTTCTAATGTGGTATATAATATCTTATATTTACCATGGTAAGAATTTAGTTCCCTAAAGATCTCATGTTGCTCAGTCTATTCCATATTGGCACTTAAGTATGTAGCAGGTATGTTTGCCTAGTATGATAACAGCTAGAAAAATAAAGGTGTGCTTCCAGTTGCCAGCTAAACTACAACAAACATACTCATAAAGATTAAAAAATATTGATGTTGAAAATGTTTCTTATACCTACACCAAATGCATGATTTGATCTTGAATAAGTGACACAAGAGGAGGTATAACCAATGTTATGCCTAGACAAACAAGAGTAGGGAGCTGCAAGATAACAAAATCTACAATTTTGCAAAATCCATGTTTAAAAGTTTTATTTTATAGTAAAAAGAAAACCAACCAAGAAAATATCCTGAAAAGGAAATCAATTGATTAGAAACTTTTGAATAATATAATTTTTGCTTATGTGAAACCAGATCAAGAAATAAGCATGTGTAAATCATCATAATTTTAAGCAAATTCAAGATGACATAACAAAATGAATATAAAAGGTTTTAGGGACCAAAAAATTATGTTTTATCTGATATGTCAAGCTTTTACCACCTATAGTTGGCATTAAAACGAAAACATCATAACCACTCATTATAGCATTAATAATCTCTCTTTGGTTAGGACGAAATAAGTGGTTTCTAAATACTTTTTTGTTATTGGCCTAGAAGTGGTGGTAATGGACATGAAACAAGATGAAAATTTCACAAAGTGATACTAATAAAAATATTTACAATGATTGAAGCACACACCTCAAGTCATGACTATCAGATAATAGCATTTATAGGAAAAGAAACACATAAGTTATTATGTACAATATTACTTAACTAGGATAGGTTGCCAGTTGCCAATAACCACCATGTCCAAACAAGCAGATGGAATTATCTGGTGATGTGTAGAAAAATCATAAAGATAACATACATGACATGGTTTGCTAACTCCAATATTAACAAATGGTACCAAGTAAAAGTGAAAACCCAAATTAAGGAGATAACAAAAACATGAGAGTAGACATAACTGGTTGTAAGTATAACATTTGAAAAACAAGAATCTTGTTTAAATCACAAGTATAACATCATGAAATGCATAACCCCTAATAGAAATTAGGGTAAGAAATATAAAGACATACATGAATGCATAACCTCTAATTCAATAATTTTTGTGCATAGACCTAATTTCACTAATAATCAACATATTCATGAAATGATATGGTAAAAAAAGGTATCACACATACCTGGAATTGGGTCGTCACCAACAATGAAAACAAACAACTTATCGACAATGTGCGAGTTGGGGAAGAGGAAAAGAAAAAAACAGAGAAAAAAGGAAGAAGAGAAGAGAAAGGAAGCTTCTGGGTCGAGCGAGCTATTGGGGAAAAGGAAAAGAAAAGAAAAAAAAAGAAAAAAAAGACGTAAGGGAGTTGTTAGGGGAGAGAGGGAAAATCACAAAGGACATAAGGGAGTTGGCTCAGGGAGAGAGGAGAAATGCGAGGGAGATGAGGGAAAAGGAAAAGAAAGAGGTAAAAGAAAAAAAAAAGAGAAAAGAAAATAAAGAAATAAAGAAAAGTGAAAAGGGAAAAGGGAAAAAAATAGAGGAAAAAAGAAAAAAAAATTGATATTTTTTTTTTGTATTTGGTGTAAAAAAGAGAAAATTAATAGGATATTTATAGCCTATTTTTAAATAAATAATGTCAAAATCATATGATCTCAATTTTAAAAAATAAGATTCTAAATTTTTGAAATCATATATATGTATTATATTAATGTATAAAAATTAGGAAAAAGATGAAAGAGAAATCATGAAGTAAAGGAGCAGATTATAACCCAAAAAAACCTCTGAATTGAAGGCGAGTTTCTATGGTTTGTGAGGGAAAAGTCGTTCACAACAAAATGAATTTGATATACCTTAAACTCTGAAAGCAATTTCCATCTTCACGTTTACTGCTAGAGTTTATACTTACTCGTAAATTATTTTATTTATTTTAATTTTTTTAGCTAGTTTTAAGATATACTTGACATAAAAATAAAATATTAAAATTTTTAAGTTTTTAAATTAATTGTAAAATTAATTTTTTTAACAATAATAAGTTTTTGAATTAAATAGAAATTTATTATTGTAAATTTTTTTGACTAAAACATAAAATGAATATGATAAGTATTTTTAAGAAAACTTTAAGTTTTAAAATTGTGCTTATATGAGCCTAATTTTTTCTATAAGTTCTAAAAAAATAAAGATTGGATATGTAATAGAAGTTTTTTTATATGAAATGTTTAGTAGAAAAAAAACTATAAATTTTAAAATAAAATAGAAATAGAAAGATATATATTTATTTTAAAATAAAAAGAATATTCATATTTTTATATATAATTAATGTGTGAGTGTATATCTAAAAATAAATTGAATTGATTAAAAAAAATTAACAACGTTATAAGTTATAACTAGAGGAGATATTTGTTTTTAGATAGCAAATAAGAAAAAAAGAAATATAATTTTCACAACTTGAGATATGATAGGATGTAATTAACTAAAATAATTGTGTACATTTTTATTTTTCAATCTATAAGTTTTTTATTTTTTTATTTGAGTAATGTTACACATCTACTTTTGAAAAAATTGGATTCTAAAAATTTAAAATTATATTAATAATAAATATCATTTAAACTAATAACTCACATGTTTCAATCTATCAAATTTGTGAACAACTTATCTAAAAAAGAAAAAAAAATATAAAACCCCAAGAATTCCAATATAAATTAGCAGATGTTTCATCTCACACGTCACCACTCCCCATGCATAATACCATCCTATCAGTCGGGACAAAATTTGTTAAGCGGCTGACATACTATCAACTAGAAAGGCACAACTTTGAAGGTAACCACTTTTTTGGCTTTTTTTTTCTTTCCTTTTTTTGGTAATTGCTCCATTTTGAACTCAATTTTACTTTAGACTAGTCTTTTTTCTGATTTAAAAAAAAAACGGTACATCGAAATGGGATATTATTTTTGAAAGAGCCTATATTTTATTGTACTAATTTGTAGTTTATATTTTACAAGTTTTTTACAAAATAATATATCAGAAGTACTGATTTATTGTAATATCTCATTCTTTAAACTTATATAATATCAAGTTCCGTTTAAAAATTAAAATTGAAAAATAAACATCAGAGTTCCGTTTAAAAATTAAAATATTAAATATATTTATAAACTTTTAGTATCATAATTTTTAAATTTAATACACTTTTAATATAATATATTCAAGTTAATAGATTTAAATATTTAATTTATATAATTTATTCACACAGAAAAAATGAAGAAGAGAAAAAGTAACTATATTATAAAAAGCTTTTATTTGAATTAATTTTCACTTTGAAGAGATTGAGAACAGTAGGTTTCTTCTTACTTTTCCTTTTGGTATATATTGATTTGTTTGCCACGAGCTAAAAGAATCTATACTAACTAAACTCCAAGCTTCAGTTGACCAAAGACCAAACAGTTGTGCACCTTCACCAAAGAATCAATTGAAAATAGAAAAAAAATTTAAATCAAGACACACCCAAAGATGCAATAAGCATCTTTATTTTACAGAAGAAAACATCTTTTTTGTAGTGGTGGCATTCACTTTACTTAGTCTTCTTTAATTAAATTAAAGAATGTTGAACAGACCAACTACACTTTTTTAATTCACTGATACAAAAAAACTACTATAACCATGCACATATACTATATGTTATAAAACTTTTAATTTACATGGTGCAAATAGAAGATATATATCAATTTTAGAAATAATTAGAAAAATGTAACTAGCTATAATGCTAATTAATTAAATAGGAGTTTCCAAGATATATAGTTCAAACTTTTCTCTGCGCATGATCGTTTGAATTGAGCCTAAGTAAGCTCAAGAATAATTTGATAGGCTCGATTCTAAATCATAAAAACAAGATATGAATGACATGATCTTTTGCCATGTTCATATATATGTAGAGTTCTTCTGCATAAGCATCTCAAACTTCAATTATTAAGCTTTGGCGGTCTTCCAGAGTTCCCAGCTCTCCTGTTGAAAAGAACCAAGATATTCAGATTCAGAAAAAAAAAATGACAAGCAAAATAATAATAATAAATAAAAGGAAAAGGAAAAGGAAAAGGAAAGATAATATGTAAAGGTTAGAGGATAGCATTTGAATTAATTAGAGGAGCAAAGTACGAGACTAAATTTTGATTAACTCTAAGCAAACATAAATGGTTTTGGAATAAAGTGGAGACAATAACTTTATCTCTCTTTTTTTCGGAAGTGGGTAGTAGTAAACTAGTAATTGAGATTAAAACATACTTATTAAATACTATTATCCCGATAATATAGAATCTTTAACCTTATCACGACAACAAATCAATGTAACAGTTGAAATTGAACACTTTCATGGATTTTTTTTCTTTTTCTTATTTTTCATTTTTGGTGTTTACTTAATTTTCTAACTTCTTAAAATTTTACTAATCACCTATCTTATTGAAATAACTTACAATCAAATAATATATTTATATATTATAATTAAATCTTCATGTTCAATGAATTTTAATATTATGATGCTAATCTATAATATAATGACATATATTCAAAATACCTATTGAAATGATGTGAACTCGAGTCTTATTTAATATAAATTATTTAGGTATGTTAGATTGATTTTAAGAGCAAATTTATATACATATTTATATAATTATCTTTATAAAATTATTTTATTATAAAATAATAGAAGAACTCTAAATTCACGATATAGTTTGAATTATATTTATTTCATAATAAAAATTTCTTATATATTTATTTTATAATAAAGATTTCTTAAATTATTTAGGCACCCGTCTAACCACATCATGTGTAAGTTGATTACACAAGTGTGTAATGTTTTTTTTTAAATTCATCTCAAAATATGTCTAATTTAAACTACATTATGAATTTTTATAAAACTAATTATTATATTATTAGTTGATTAATACATAAAATAAGACATAGCAAATTCTTCATTCAGTTAGGAAGATTTGTATGGTTGAAGAGGCTTATAAACTTAAAACAACTGTGTTGTGCTTGATAGGTTACCGACATTAAAAACTTAAAGCGTGACAATCCCTTACCCATAAAAGGATTTGTTGTGAAGTGGTTGAATTTGTATGATCTCTTTAACTTCCCCCTTTTCTAATAGAATTATATAAATTGATAATTATCTCAAGTGATATGTATTCGATTAATCAATGACATGAGTATGATTAGTTGTGCGAGTGTGTAAACGTTAATATAAAAAAAATTAAAAAAAAATTGTCACATCTTGCTTGCATACATGATTAAAAATTTAGGCATGCACCAAAAAACTATTCGTGTGTAAGACAGAGGAAAAAAAGATAATTGTGCATGAAATTTCTAAGTACATATATGATGAATGATTGAACATATATTACTAATTTAAGAAACAATCGATCAATTAAACTGACAACAACTGAAAGGAAATATATATAGAAAAAGTGTATTAAATAAAACACAACTCAAAATACAAACCAAGAGACAAAGGTGATCTATTACTAACTTTCTCTGTCTCTCTCCCTCTCGATATATATATATGCATGAAACTATATATGGAACTAGTAAATACCTGTTATGAATAGGATCAGGTCCATTAGGAACTCTTCTTTTGTTCACGTGAAAGAGATCTAATTGTGGACGATTAACAAGCAGATTCTCTCTTCCGGTTACTTTGCCTTTGACATCCCCTGAAAATTCTGCTTTTATAGTTGCTCTGCTCTTTGTAGATGATTCTGCTTCACTCTCTAAAGTTCCAACTAGTAAAATCAAGATAAAACCCAACATAGCAAGAGTTCGAACGAAGAGCTTTAAATAGCTACAAGTAACAATATTGCTGCTATTGAAATTACCCATATGTTATTAATTTCCCTCTCTCTCTCTCTCTCTTAGCTAGCCTAAATTAATATTCCAAACACCACTAGAGAGATGATGCACCTAGCTATATCATCATCTTTCAATAAGAATTGGTGTGATGAACATTTTAGTGCTCTTTTAATCTATATATTGAGGAAATTAAAGAAAGAGATACAATATATTGTTTTAACTTCAGCGAGTTAAAGAGAATGTGGTTATGGTTTTCTTTATAGGAAGGAAGAGGGATTCTCTGTTGCACTTTCTCGAAGGTTGAGAGAGAGAGAGAGAGAGAGAGCTTAGCTGGTTTCGAACGTGACAAGGAGGGAACAACTTTTCTTTATATCTGAGAAGGGATGCGGATACGACACTCTTGCTTTTGCTTTGATTTGTGTATTTTCATGCACCTACGTACTAAAAGACCATCCTCTACGTACAACAGTGGAGATATGATACGAGCAATAAAAATGATCGGATTTCTCAACAATATTTAAGATCTCAATCAGTTATTTTATTTTAAAACTAATTGAGTTAGCTATTCCAATTTTAGATAGGGTGCATTCTATTTTAATTTTAATGTATAATTAATTTTGGGAAGTAAATTGAGGAAAATATTTTAAATGACTAAGTATACAAAAATTAAATAATCATATTATAATAACATTTATTTATTTTTATTTTTTATAATATAATACAAAAGTATTAAATGACACATTTTACTAATAAAATTATAAAAACCATTGCTAACACAAATTAAAGGAGCTTCCCTACTTGTATTATTTTTATTGGAGTGGGACGAATCAAGAATCATATACCAGTTTCCAAGGATGTGAAAAGCCCAGCATGAGAACCTTCACCTTTTCAAGGCTGCGCATTAAAGTAGAGAAGGGAGGAAAAAAAAAATACTAGAGATGATCTTACGGTGATTATGATAGAGGCAGATATTTTGTGTAAAATTGATTTAGTTAAGCTAGCCGTCTGGATACCTTAATAATTTCTTTCTCTACTGATATTTATCAACTAATAGTTATTATTTTTTAATTTTATCTTTATTCAAAGTTTTATTTAATATTGTTGAATGATTTGGATCATTATTTTAATTAAATATAAAAGTCGAAATTTAAAATTATGTAAAAATAAATGGAGAAAAAATTAACAAAGAATCCACTCTCTTAGGCCTCTATGATCATTATTTATATATTTCATGTTTTTATATGATATGGATGAGTTGATGAAATTGGTTCACTTATTATTATTTTTTTATAACTTCATTCACTTATTTTTTATATCGTAATTACTTCCTGTTTAATTTAATTAGAATGAATTATAATTTAATTTTAAAAGTTACCCTTCAAACCAAATCACTTTTAAGGAACTTGAGATGGAGCACATCTTTATTTATTATGTCGTGGGAAAAATTATCTATTGATTTTAATTAAGTTTATATGGTGATACAGAATCAAAATACGAGAGAAATAATAACTAGAGGTAGGAAGGAGATAGGAATTGATTAAATGTATAGTTTACGTGACAATTTTTCTCCTTTTTATATCTCTCAATATTAATTCTTACTCCTTATTTTAAATGGTTTGCACAATTATATCATTTTTAATTAATTAACTAACCAATTAATAATTTGTGTATGTTGTGTAAATATTTTATTGATAGTGAAACTTAACCCCACACTGCCTATTTAAGTGCGACTAAAAGAATTTGTTTTAATATATATATATATATTTGAATATAGTGGGTTACATTACCTGATATGGATAGAGGCATTTAGAGTTTTCTTTTGTTCATATGTGGTAAGTAATTTAAAATAAAATAAAAAACAAAGATATACCATGTACATATTCATACAAAATATTTATACATGTATCATTAATTGTTTTTAAATACAACTCACGTATATAAGAATTGAATCTCTAATCTTAAATTTGCGTGTCTTACATTGAAATTTTAATATCAATGTGCTACAAATTAAACGCGAGCAATACATTGATGATGAAAGAAAATTTGGAATAATATAATATATTTACTGCATGCAGTACTCATATATGTCATGGTTTTCTTGAAATGTTGATTTTCCTAAACTATTCAGGACTTCCTTCTATTGGGGGGAAGAAAAAGAAAGAACTATACTTACTTAAACTTCACGTGGCATGCATGAAAATAAAAGGTAGACGTACAATTATATAGTGTCAAGCGTATCTATAAAATATTTTTTTAGTATGAAGGATATGACAGCAAATCGACAAATTAACAAGAAAAAAAAAGAAGAGAACGGTGTCTTCTTATTTAATTAAATCCAACGAAATTAACCTCCATATTCATATATATATATATATACACTTTTCCCACATTCTCAGTTTTCAATTTTATCAGTATTCATGATATACTAGTATACAGAATATAGCCACTCCGGCCTGAACTTGAAAAAACAAATATATGTATGTTAGTTATATTGGATTATATAATATAAAGAAGTAGTTTCCCTTAGCGCCGCCTTTAATTAGGAGAATCCTATTCTTATAATGTGTATAGTAGACAAATAATAATAAATAAATAAAACAGTAGTATATAATAGATAATTAAATAATTATATAAATTTGAGGTTTTAACCATCTTTTTTTCATTTTAAGTCAAAAATTTAAACCATATATCATCTCCATTAAAAGAATTTTTAATGCATAATTACAGCAGTTACACCACGAGCATCATTAATGGTCCACAAAATTTATGCCAACAAGAGTTGAACCACTCTTAGTTGGAAAAAAAGTAAAGAGGACTAGGACTACTGCTAAGAAATATATATCTTTTTCTGTCTGTACTTTGATATCTATCTGGGGGAATAAACAGAGTAAATAGACTCATGATATTAAATATAGAGAAGCTGGTTCTTTGCACAATACTCTCTCTCTCTCTCTCTCTCTCTTATTTATTAGGTAGAATATATATCAACATTATTTGCACTACTACTCTTATATGTGACATTTATAAGGCCATACCGCCAAAGCATTTCGCACAAATTAGTCTTTATCCATTCTATTTTGATCTCCCATTCCAACAGTAGAAAACAATAAATTAAATTATTTTTGTAATTAAGAATCAATTAATGAACTTCATGACTGTATTAGCTTCTTCTTCAAGGTACAAAAAAAGTTGGGTAATATTATAACAATTGCTTGAGCCTTTGTAGCTAGCTAAGGTTTTTAAGTATAATGTTTTAAGTATATATATATATATATATGAGAGATAGAATAAAACATCTTAAGTGTCTGTTGGAGTTGGACTAAAATAATCCAATATATGAAATTGAATTTAGCTTCAAATATGAGAGAGATCAGAAACTCGTGTCAACTGGACCTGAAATTGCAAAGATTTTGTATTGATCTAATGATCCAGATTCTGTATTCTGTCGATGGATAAATATTTGGATAATTTGGATCAAAATTTTGCCGTTATTTTGGAAGTTTTTAGTTACCAATTATCATAGAAATTGATTTATTTCAAATTTTTTTATAAATACTTGATTTATCACAGCTAGGATATTAATAAAAATTTAACTTAATGTAAATAATTTTATAAAATATGATCAGGTCAATTCTATCGGGGTAAAAAAATAAAACAAATTCGTAGGATGAAGGAAGTATATGGTGCTATATTATTCTTGTTGAGTAAAATTTAGAATACATAACTCTAAATTTACTAATATTAGGTCAAACAAGTAAACAAACTACTTGTATTATACTAACTATAATACATTTTAAAGACAACTCACAAATTGAAGAGAAATACAAACACTCAAAGAGAAAGCTCTCAACTCACACTCAAACTAAGAATACAAAGATTTATTTATTTTTGATGGAATGATTAAACCAAATGCAAGGTAGGCTATTTATAATCTTCACCATGCAATTTACACTACACAAATATAAAACTAAGAAATAATCCTAGTCACATAAATCTTATCTACACACTTCTCTTTTCTACAACCTCCAACCACTTCATTTATTTCTACAATCTTCAACCACTTCATTTATTTCTACAACCTTCAACCACTTCATTTATTTCTCTACATCCTCTAACCACATCATTTATTTCTCTACCTCTTCAACCACTTCATTTATTTCTTTACATCTTTAATTATTATGTTGGTGTTGATTTTCAACACTCCCCCTCGACACCAACTCTCACTATTTTTACTATGTCAAGCTGACGACGAAACATTTCGAATTTACCAACGCTTAAGCTTTTTGTGAACAAGTCTGCAATTTGATCATCTGTCTTGATTTGACTCATTTCAATTTCTTTTTGCAGAACCTTTTCTCTGATAAAGTGATAATGTACTTCAACATGCTTAGTTCTTGCATGAAAGACCAAATTCTCTACCAAACGAATTGCCGATTGATTGTCACAGTACAACTGTACTGCATAATCTACTGGTTGATGTAGATTATTCATTAGCTGTATCAACCATGTACACTCTTGAGCTGCCATTGCCACTGCTCGATACTCAGCTTCAGTGGTTGATAATGATACCGTTGGTTGTCTCTTGCTACACCAAGAAATTGTTCCAGAACCCAGCTTAAACACATACCCAGTTGTTGATCTCCTGGTGTCATGATCTCCTGCATAGTTGCATCACAGTAACCAACTAACTTGTTATCTCCACCTTTCTTGTACAAAAGACCATAGTCAATTGTACTCTTCACATATCTCAATATTCGTCAAACTGCTTCCAAATGTGGCTTCTTTGGATTTTGCATGTACCGACTCATTACACTAACTACATAAGAAATGTCAGGCCGAGTTAAGGTTAAGTAGATCAGACTGCCTACCAATTTTCGATACATTGTCGCATCTTCCAAATCTTTTCCTTCATGTGCACACATATTGGCATTTGGCTCCATCAGCATCGAAATTGGTTTGCATTCAAGCATTCCGAACCGTTTTATCAAATCTTTAGAATATTTTTGTTAACAAAGAAATATTCCTTCTTGTGTGCGATCAACCTCTAAACCAAGGAAGTGCTTGAGCTGGCCAAGTTCTTTCATCTGGAAATGGACGGACAAATTCTTCTTTGTCCGAAGAATTTCTGCCTTATTATCACCAGTTATGATTAAGTCATCCACATACACTAGCATAATAGCTAGCTTTCCTTCATTGGCTTTAACAAACAAGCTAGAATCTACAAGTGTTATTGAATAACCACTTTGTGTTAGAAATTCAGCAATCTTACCATACCATGCCCTGGGTGCTTGTTTTAATCCGTAGAGTGCTTTCCGCAGCTTACACACATATTCAGGATGATCTTGGCTCTGAAAACCCATTGGTTGGATCATGTAGATCTCCCGATCCAGCTCTCCATGAAGAAAATAATTCTTCACATCCATCTGCCACAACTTTCAATCTTTGTTTGCTGCAAGTGCAAGTAGGACTCGAACAGTTGTAAGTTTCACCACTGGACTAAACGTTTCATCATAGTCTAGTCCATACTGTTGAGAGAAACCACGAGCTACCAATCGTGCCTTGTACCTCTCGATTGACCCATCTGGTCTGCGCTTTATCTTGTAAACCCATTTGTAGGATATGAGTTTCACATCTCTTGGCTTTTGCACCAGATCCCAAGTTTGATTTTACTGAAGTGCATCGATCTCTTCTCTCATAGCTATTATCCACTCAGATCTTTGCGATGCTTCTTCAAACGTCTCAGGTTCTATTGCTTCTTCAATTATGGCTGCATTGGCATATTTGGGATTTGGCCTTCGTGTTCTTGTTGACCTACGGAGTTGAGATTATGGAGTTGATTCTTCTATTTCACTAGGCCCACCTTCTTCATTTAGTTGTTGATATATGCCAGTTTGCTAAGAATTCTGAGCTACTCTTTGTTCGGCACCATCATCGTTTGGATCTCTGGATTCATCTAAACTTGGTTGGAATTGAATAGTATGCTCCCCTATCTTTTGTTGCAGCTTATCTCCAAATTCTCTTGAGTCTGGCAATGCTTCCTTCTCTGAGGACCACCAAGAAGATGCTTCATCGAACACCACATCTCGTGAAGTGTAGCATCTTCCACTCATTGGATCACAACATTTCCACCCTTTTCTCTGACTGTCGTATCCCACAAAGATACATCTAATAACTTTCTTGTCAAATTTGCTCCGTAAATGATCAGGAACAAATACATAACATACACAACCAAATACTCGAAAGTAGCTAACTGTAGGTTTCATATTCCACAGTTTCTCAAAGGGTGAAACAAATTCTAACCTTGGTTGGGAAAGTCTGTTGATCACAAAGGCTACAGTCCTCATCGATTTAGCCCAAAACCTCCCAGGTACATTCTTTTCATGTAGCATACTTTGACAAATTTTTGAAAGATGTCGGTTCTTTCTCTCTGCTACACCATTTTGTTATGGCGTGTTGGCACAAGTGTAATGATGACGTATTCGACATTCCCTTAGGTATTGAGAGAACTCGCTTGAGTTATATTCTCTGCCGTTGTTAGTGCGCAAGCAACAAATCTTCTTTCCAACTTCTCCTTCAGTTGACTCTCTAAACTCTTTAAACTTTAAGAATACGTCAGATTTTTCTTTCATAAAGAAAACCCACACATACCTTGAGAAGTCGTCAATGAATGTCACCATATATCATATACTGCCAATTGATGGTTGCTTAACAGGACCGAATACATCAGAGTGAACTAACTCCAATGGTTCTTTTGCTTTAAACTTCGATTTCTCATATGGCAATTGGTGAGCTTTACCATATTGGCATCCTGCACAAACCGTGTCTGTTCGCACGGCTAGTTGAGGAAGTCCTTTAAGCATCGACTTCTTCACCATCACACTTAGCTTGGAATAGCTAACATAACCTAACCGCATATGCCATAGATCTGCTGTCTCATTTCTTCTTGTCTTGTCTATATATGCAGATTCTGCTGACATTACGTAGACTGATTCCAATCGCTGCCCCTTCATTATCGGTGTTTCTGAGATTTTGAGATCACGATACACCTTCACATCTTGGGGACCGAACAAGACATAATGGCCTGATGATGTTAACTGAGCCACAGATAGCAAATTTTTCTTCATTCTTGGGACATGATAAACATCTTGAAGTGGTATTTGGTTAGTACTATATCGAGGCGTAACTATCGTCCTACCGATGTGGGCTATCGGTAACCTTGAGTTATCAGCTGTCACCACTACACGACCTCCCTTGTACTCAAACATGCTTTCCAGCTTCTGTTTATCACCTGTCATATGATTTGAGCAGCCCGAATCTACGATCTAGTCATTCTTGTAGTCAATTTGTTTTGATGTTGTCACCGTAAGAGCCAATTCTTCTTCCTCTGTAGCGAATAATGCTTCGACATCCCAACCATCTTCGCTATGCTCCTTAGAACTAGAAGTAGCTGTATTGCTTTCAACATGCTTTTTCTTATTCCAACAATCTTTTGCCATGTGACCCATCTTTCCGCAGTTGTAACATTCACCGTCAAATTTTCTATTGTTATTGCGATTCTTCCAAGCTCCCCCTGAACGAAAGCCTCCCTTTTCTTGAGGAATTTTTCCTTTGTCGCCATCATTTTTATATCCATTTCCATTGTACCGCTTGAAAGTGCCTTTGCTTTTGCTAGTGAAGAGCGCTTCTTCTTCACCCTTCAGTGAGACTCCTCCCATTTGCTTAGCCATAGCTTCTTGACCGGCCAATAAATTCTCAAACTCAACAAGAGATGGTTGTGTCGGCCATCCTTGTATAGCGGTAACAAACCCTCTATATTCGGGTCTCAAACCATGAATAATTATTCTCTTTATCCTCATTTCCTCAATAGGAGCTTTTGGATCTAACTCTGAAATTTTGCGGCATAACGACTTTACCTTGTGAAAGTATTGGGAAATCGTCATGTCGCGTTGCGCCATCGATAGTAACTCATTCTTCAGAAGTTGCAATCTTGTATCATTCTTCTTTGAAAAGAGTGTAACAAGAGTGTCACATGCTTCCTTTGGTGTTTTTGCATCCCGAATGTGCTCCAACATTTCTTCTTCAACTGTGGTCTTCAAAGCAAACATCGCTTTGCTTGCTTTAATTTTCCACTTCCGCAAGATGCCGTTTGCATCTTCCATTGTTGGTTGTGTAACTTCATCACCACCAACAACCTCCCACAAGTCTTGACCTTGTAGGTAAGACTCCATACATGTTGCCCATGTGTTATAGTTTTTGTTGTTGAGCTTCTTGATTCCTCAAACTACTTGAAGATCACCCATCGTGTCGGCAAGACTTCGACTATACCGAACAAGCTTGAATAATAAACTTGTAGAGTACCAAACTCCTCACGACTCAAGATAACTCCACTAAGAACGATCCCTGACCGTCCCGCTCTGATACCAATTGTTGAGTAAAATTTAGAATACACAACTCTAAATTTACACAACTCTAAATTTACTAATATTAGATCAAACAAGTAAACAAATTACTTGTATTATACTCACTATAACACCTTTCAAAGACAACTCACAAATTGAAGAGAAATACAAACACTCAAACTAAAAATACAAAGATTTATTTGTTTTTGATGAAATGATTAAACCAAATGCAAGGTAGGCTATTTATAGTCCTCACCATGCAATCTACACCACACAAATATAAAACTAAGAAATAATCCTAGCCACACAAATCTTATCTACACACTTCTCTTTTCTACAACCTCCAACCACTTCATTTATTTCTACAACCTCCAACCACTTCATTTATTTCTCTACATCCTTCAACCACATCATTTATTTCTCTACATCCTTCAACCACATCATTTATTTCTCTACTTCTTCAACCACTTCATTTATTTCTCTACATCTTTAATTATTATGTTGGTGTTAATTTTCAACAATTCCTTATACATCATCTGTCCAATATGCACTGTGACAAAGTCACTATACAATTATGAAAACTCAAATCAATTTTAAATTAAGAAAAAAAATCAATTTTACATGTTAAAAAAATCCTAACAATTTATAAATAAAACATTAAAATGAACCAAACTAACCAAGTCTAATAGAATAATCATTTTACCTTCACAAGCGCTATTTTTTTAAGTCTTCATTTTTACCTTCACAAGTTGTCCGGAACAAATTGACTGGTATATAACATATCCTCTAAATATATTTGATTTTTAAGATAAAATTAACCTGGCATGAGCTCAGAGTCACATCTCACATCCCAGGCCTATTGTTTTGTTTGATTACTATTATTATTTTAAGAAAAGCATTTGGGATTTTTAGATGAAATCCAAACCCAATATTTGTCAAAATATATTCGAGTATCAGAGTTAATTAAGAACTTTGAACATATTTTGAGGTGGGGATTCGAAATATGAAATATATGTTTTTACCATTTTGAGCTAATTAAATGATATTTGAATTGTTATAAATTAGCACATGTGGAAACAAATTTTGGGTCTAATTTGATTAGATAATATATAATAATAGGTAACATCAAAATAATAAATAATGAGAAAATAAATTACAAATGATGATTTAAGTAGTTCAATTTTTTAATTTGAAAAGTCTACTTTATTAAGGATGATACACCGAAAAAAATCTACTAATAATCAAATGGAGATACAAATATTAATCTTTAGAGAGTTTCACAAAATATATACCAAGAAAATCCAAATACACCCACAAAATAACTCCCTCTAATTTACTAGTAATAAATATATAACAAGATAAATTAAACAAATTTGTTATTTAATCAAATATTATATATAAATAACAACATCTTATGACATATAACTTGAACAAATAGCAACTATGCTACTTCTAATCTGTTTGGCAACTTCTACCCAACTGGTGGTAAAGCAAGTGAGATCTTAAGGAATCAGATGAACAATAACACAATGTTCTTCTTCTATTCAGCAGGTTTTGTTCTCTGTTTTTTTTCTTCCTTTTCAACGACTTTTGTAACTCACAACAAAAAACACATATAACCTTATATATATATATATAATAATAAAAAGGGGTTGAGGGTTTTGTTTGGACCTCAATGTTTTGGGCCATAAAATTTCAATAAATCTCCACTTTGGCTTAACACATAAACATGTTCTTCGTATGAAATTCCTTAGATTACCAAATAATCATCGTCCAAACCCTCGAATGATGATCATTTTTCTACAAATACCAATCAAGTCTAAGCAATGCCTGAACTTTTTAAATGGAACTGGTTTGGTTAACATATTAGTTGAATTTTTTATAGTGGCTATCTTATTGAAAACAATAGCACCTTGAGAGATAATGTCTCGAATGAAGTGTTATCTGACATCAATGTGTTTGGTTCTTTCATAATACATAGTATTATTGGTCAAGTGTATTGCACTTTGACCATCACAAAATACAACAGAAATATCTTACAGTAAACCTAAATCACAAATCAATGCTCTAAACCAAGTGGTTTATTTCACTACTTCTACTACTGCCATATATTCTGTCTCTGTCATAGACAAATCAACCGTAGGCTGTAAAGTAGTCTTCCAATTAATGACATAATGAGAAAGAGTGAATACATAACCTGTCAGATATTTTCTTCTATCCAAATCAATAGCATAATTGGAGTCCATATAACCAATAACACTGCAACTGGTATTAGAACATCCATCATATACCAAACCAAAATTAGATATGCCTCTCAAATACCGAAGTATCCATTTCACTAATTACCAATGACCCTTGTCAGGATTACTCATATATCTACTAACAACACTAATTGTATGTGAAATATCTAGATGAGTACAAACCATAACGTACATAAAAATACCAACGACACTAGCATAAGGAACTTGAGACATATATTGCTCTTCTTCTTTTGATTGTGGTGACAAATCCAAAGAAAGCCTGAAATGTGCAACTAACGGCATATTCACAGATTTAGACTCTTTCATACCGAAATGTTCAAGAACTTTTTCAATATAACTTTTCTGAGTTAAATAAAGTTGTCATGCTTATCTATCCTTGTAAATTTCCATGCCCAAAATTTATTTCGCTGCACCCAAATCATTCATCTCGAACTCACCGCTAAGTTAGGACTTTAATTTCTAAATCTCAAACTTATTCTTGGAAGCAATAAGCATGTTATCAACATAAAGCAACAAATAGACAGATGAACCATCATGAAATCTTTTATGATAAACACAATTATCATAATCACTCTTAGAGTAACCATGATCAATCATAAAAGAATTAAACCGCTTATACCACTGCATAGGGGATTGCTTCAACCCATATAAAGACTTTTTCAATAAACAAACATGATCTTCTTTACCTGGAACAACAAACCTCTCTGGTTGATGCATATATATTTATTCCTCAAGCTCACCATGTAAGGAGGCTATCTTGACATCAAGTTGTTCTAATTTCATGTCAAACAATGCAACCATAGCAAGCAACACATGAATATAACTATGTTTCACAACAGGTGAAAATACTTCATTGAAGTCAATACCCTTCTTTTAACAATAATCCTTTGCAACAACACGTGCCTTGAACCTAGCTACTTCAACCTCAAGTATACCTTCCTTTTTCTTGAAGACCCATTTGTTTACAATAATCTTCTAGCCCTTAGACAGTTTCACCAATTTCCAAGTATAATTCTTATAAAGTGATTCAATCTCTTCATTCATAGCAACCAGCCATTGAACGAACTCATCACAAGTGACAACTTCATGATAACTAGAAGGTTCATGCACCTCAATAGATTCTGCCACAGATAATGCAAAAGAATTTAAGTTTGCATCTGCGTACCTCTGAGGGCGTCAGATCTCTCTTATTCCTTTATCCTTAGTGATACTATATGGTTGCTTATGTTGCTCTTCTGCTACATCATGAGTAGAATCATCTATCTCATCCACAAATGAGTGATCTGAAGTGCCTTCTTGTACTTGACTAGGAGCTCTACTCTTAAACGCCATCTACTTACTAACACCATGATCTTTACCTACAACAATAGACTCTTTTTTCTTTTCCAACATGGAAAACTCATCAAACTTAACATCTCTAATAATAAAATTTTTTGGTGACTTGGGTTCAACACACCATAATCTATAACCCTTCACCCGATAAGTATACCCCAAAAATATGCATTTCAATGCCTGATAAGCAAAACTGGCATCACCGATCCTACCAATACTTTGATTTTATATTTATAAAACTCTCGCAAGTACACGAATCATTTCATAGAAAATGATAAGTATACTCCCAAGGTCGATCTAAGGAAGAAATATATGTGGTTTTAATTTATTATTTAAACTTTTAAAAACTAAATTAAATCCTAAACATTTTGTCACGATATTTTGGGTTTTTGTGTTTTCCTAATCTAATAACATAAAAATAAACATAGATACGGATTCAATAAACATTTATGCAAATTTTTTTGGGAGATTCTCAGCATGTTGTGACACACTGCATACGTTTCTCGGCGCAACTAGGCAGTTATGTGTGATATATTGCCTCCAGTATTTTTCTTCGAGTTTTTAAGTTATATTTTAAGCAAAAATAACTAAAAAAATAATAAAAATACCCGTTATTTCGAAAAAAAATTATATAAAAAATATAATAAAATCAGATAAATATAAATATTTTTAATCAATTAAAGTACAAAAAATCATAGTAATTTTAGTGCTTTTTAAACACTCATCACAACCCCCAACCAATTCCTTGCTAGTCCCTTAGCAAGAGAAGCGATAACATCTAAAAATTAAACTATCTTAAATCACTTCCGTAGATTGACACGGTTGCATTTAGCTTATACAACAAGCCTTTAAACCCTTAGGTTTCCTTAGTGGATGAGTTTAAGTCTCGTGACGGTTTTCAGTAATGATAATGACAAACATTGAACTAAATGTAAAAAATAAAAAAATAATAAAAATAACAACTTAAAAACTAAAATTACAACAAAATCAAAAATTAACTTAAAAATAAAATAAAAGAAAACAACATGAAACATAACACAAAAATGTCTCATACTTTTTAATCTTCTTTAAGATCATAATTAAAATCTAAAGCATAAGTTATTTTAATCTTCTTAAGCAATCATGATTTATTATAATAATTAGTCAAAAATTATTTTTATATTTCATATAAAAATGTATCAATTTAATTTCGCCCAAATTTATTGTCAAGAATCCGAATTCGCTTCGACTATATTTCTCACAAGTTAATATTCTCAAACACTGAATCTTATAGGTTCAAACACTCATACTAGTTTATATGCGAAAGAGTTGTTGTATAGAAATGAATTAATATGTTCCCATATGTATAAAGAATAAAGGCTCAAAATGTTATTTTTAACGTTGATCTTATGAAATGAATCAAATGTATAAATTATAAAAATATCATATATAAAATTTATTTTCATGCATAAATCAAACTCATTAAGCAAAAATTTCAAGATATATGTCTTTTACAAATAAAGAAAGTACAATGACTTTTTAGGGAATTACTTCCTATATCTTTCTTTTGTAATTAGTTTTTACTCACAACTTTATAGGTAATGTGGGTCATAATATGTAGATTATACTAGATTTTCTTTATCTCTCTATTTTTTTCTGAAAAGATTTTTCAATATATATATTTTTTAGAGTGAACCCATGTACAAATTGTACATTTTTGTATGATTTTGGTGAGTGGTTAATTTTGTAGTTTTTTTTTGTTTGATTTTGATTTAGGTGATCTCAGACATGTCTTTCTTTTTTTATAACAATCATGCATGAATTTCGATAAAAACATATACTATCAATTTCGATAAAAGCATATACTATCAATTTCTACTTAAATCATTTAATTTAAACAAAAAATATATATAAGACACTATTAAGATGAGAAAAAAATTCATACATTCAATGTTAATACCTATAAAGATCATCTAAAAATTTGAAGAAATAAGAAATGTGTTTGGAGTAGAAAAAAATATGTTTCACTCTGAATAAAGGAAATTAGGCTTAAATTATATCTCACAAAGGTAATCTCTACTAAAAAAATTCATAAACACCGATTTTGGGCTTAACATAATTTCCACATTTTATCAATAAATATTAGTTATGACAAAAACTAACTAATTATAAAAAAAATAATCCATGATATGTTTTCAAAAATTAATATAACAGTACAAAAGACTTAACTATTTACTTAAATTTGATTTAAAGAAATGATAAAATTTTATGAGAAATTTTTTAAAACTAGTTCTAAAATTCTAAAAATTACTAAACCACACAAATAAAAATAAAATCAAACACAATAAAAATGAAAATGAAAATGTGAATTTTATTTTTATTTTTTAAATTGTTAAATTTTTTAAAATTAAACATGGTAACTTTTCATCACCCCTAACTTAGAACTTACATTATTCTCAATGTAATAATTGTAAATTAAAGATAAAGAGAAAAGAGAAAAAAATTACCTATTTGCAAGTAGTAATGGAGAAATACAGGTATATCCATCATGTTCATTAAAGTTTATACAGACAGTTCACTATAAACTTCTAACATCTCAACAAATATTTTTAGTTTTAATAGCATAAAATTATTCACATGTAATTAAACAAAAGAAATCAAATAAATAAAAGAAATATAAGAAAATTGCCTAAAATGATGGGTTATCCCCTATCTAACGCTTAGTTTAATGTCTTAGTAAGACATAACTTGAAAGATTTCATTAAGTAAACTCAATGTTCTCACATCATCGAGTCCATCAAACCTATAGATAATACAAGGTTATTTACCTATACTTTTTCAATCATGTCCTATTGATTTTCAAAAAAAATTGTACTTAACACTAGGAATATGCTTATGAGTTTTAGACAACTCACGTCTAGGTGCAAGTCAAATAATTAAGGCATCAAAACACATTTGTACCTAGAACTAACAAAACAACTACCTCCTTAGATTGTAATTAAAACTTTAAAATTTTGGAGATAATTCCAGAATGCTTTTTTATTTATAATTTTTTAGTACAATTTTTAAGTTAAACAACATAATCAATATTAATCAAGAGTGTTCCAGGAAAGAATAGTGAGATAAAAGCTCTTTTAAAACTATTCTCCTAGATAGAGTAATGTTTCTAGGAAAAATTAGTGGCATAAAAGCATTCAAAAACAAGTCTCCTAGACATAACTCCCTTAAATCTTTACTTTTCATGCTATCGTGTCAATTAAGTTAGTAAAATTAAGTTAAATAAATATTTAAGTTAATTAAGTTAATAAAAAATTAAGTTAATTAAGTTAATGAAAATTTAATTAATTAATTTAGTAAATTAAATTAATGAAAATATAAGTTAATTAAGTTAATAAATTAAAATTTAGTTAAATAATTAAGTTTTTTTAAATAATAAATAAAAATTAAAAATTAAAAAAATTAAAAATTAAAAAATTAAAAATTAAAAAATTAAAAATTAAAAAAATTAAAAATTAAAATAAAATAAAAATAAATAAAAATTGAAAATAAAAATAAAAATAAAAATAAAAAAATTAATTTTATTTATATATTTTTATTTTTTATTTATTTTAAATTTTTTTCGTAAATTTTTTTCTTAATTTTATAAAAATAATAAATTAAAATTAAGACTTAAAAAAAATAAAAGAAAATAAAAGAAAATTCAAAGAAAATAAAGTTAGAGAAATTAAAATTAAAAATTAAATGAAAATTAAAACTTAAAAAAGATTTCTTTTTTTATTATACATTTTTTAAAAGAAAATAATTAAATAAAATAAATTTAAATAAATTTTTTATTTATATTTTTTAAAATTTTATTTTATATATTTTTATTTAAATATTTAAATAATTAAATAATTAAATAAAATAAATTTTAATTTTTTTTGTAATTTGTTTTTATTTTCTTTTGAAAATAAAACAATTAAAAATATGTTATTTAAATTTTTTATTATTTTATTTTAAATTTTTGAAATTTGTTTTTTTTATTATTTTATTTATATTTATTTATTTATTTTTAATTTTTTTAAGAAATTAAATATTATTTAATTTTTTTATATGAATTTGAAATTTCAAATTTGAATTAATTTTACTAACGAGAAGTAACAATTTTTTTTTTACTCAAAATAAAAAAATCAAAGTTATTTACAAGAATTTTTTTTTAAATTTGATAAATAATTTAAAAATGTTATTTTTTCCTACAACGACGCTTAAAACTTGATTAGTAAAACCAAAATCGTCGATCCTGTCAATACTTTAGTTTTATATTTATAAAACTCTTGTAAATACTATAATCATTTTATAGAAATTGATAAGTATACTCTTAAGATTAATAATTAATTCGATTAATTAAATTAATTCATTTTTCAGAGAGATTGAAAGTGAACTATTTAAATGTTACATTTGGTGAGGTTAGACAATTTAAACTTTATTCAAGATGTTCAAATTAAATTCTTATTAAACCTAAGAATTTAATTATCGAAATCATAATTTTCAAGTTTTAAAACCATTATTGAAATATGTTATCAATATATTCTCAGATAATAATTCTTATAAAAACTTTTGAAATAGAGTTTTACTCTAACTACCGGACAATTGTATCAACAAATAAAAGAGTGCTACTTTAAATCAGTCTGGATAACTAAATCTTAAAATATAATTTTTCAGATTTAAGTTTGTAATGAAAAATAATATATTTCTCTCCAATATTCTTAATATAAAATCTTAAATAAAAATAAAATCAATTCATTTTATATAGAGATTTTTAATTATTTAATATTTCACAAGCATACAACGTCATTATTACACCATGTTTACAAACAGCCAACAATGTTAAATTTAATCACAGACAAATTAAATATAACATATAAGAATAAAACATAAAAAATAACTATTAAAAAAATAAAATCCTTACAATACTTTGATGCTAATTCTTTTCCTGAAAAATCTCAAGCGGGTTTGCATTTTCATTTATTGAATGAAAAACTAGAAATTTACAAAAACATAGTTAGTTCTAATAAAAGAACATTAAAACTAAAAACTAAAAAAAACTAAGAAATATAAAGAAAGAAATAAAAAAGATGTTTTTGAGGTGTATTTTGTAATGGAGGAGATGAGGGTATTTATTGGTGAGAAGAAGGGGAAAAAATTGGAAAAAATGAGAAAAAATGCATAATAGGTAGACGTTGATGTCATTGTTGACGTAGATAGGACAAGTGCTGACATAAGCACTCTGGTGCGCATAAATTTGGCGCGATGGGGCTTGGATGGGTGTAGACGCACGCGCAAGTTCAGGGAAATGCGCACGAGTTCGGTGTTGTTCGGGCAATGCGCACAGATACGGGCACAAACTTTGATGTTTGTTCGAGCAATGCTTGGCATGTTGTGGCGCACTCATCAATGGTAATTTTAGTGTTTTTTAAACACTCATCAATGCCTTAGGCTCAAGTTTACCATTATTAACATGAGTATAAGTAAGATAACCAAAAACTTTCAAATCAGAATAATTAGCAGGAGTACCAAAGAATACCTCAAACGAAGTCTTCAACTCAATTGCATTTGATAGAGACCGATTCACCAAATAGTAGGCATGGGTACAAGCTTAAGCCTAAAAAAATTTATTGAAGTTAGCTTGAAGGAGCATACAACGAGCTCTTTCTAAGAGAGTCATATTCATATGTTTTGCTACTCTATTTTGTTGTGGTGTATGACGCATAGTGCGGTGTCTCACTCTACCATTTCTTTCACAGAATTCATTAAACTCACTTTCACAAAATTTCAAACCATTGTCAGTTCTCAAATGTTTGATTTTTTTACCTATTTGATTTTCTATACAAGTGCTAAATTTTACAAATTTTGAGAACACATTATTCTTGTTTTTTAGAAAATACACTAAAATATGACGAAAGAAGTCATCAATAAAAGTTAACATATACCAGGTACCACCCTTAGACACAACACGAGAAGGACCCCAAAGATCAAAATGAATATAATCGATAGTACCTTTCGTTTTATGGATGATTGTACTGAACTTGACCCTACGATGCTTTCCATAAACACAATGTTCACAGAAATCAAGCTTCCTAATTTTCTGACCACAAAGCAAATCGAGTTTGCTCAAAATATACATCCTTGTCTCACTCATATGTCCTAGCCACAATTGCCATAATCGAGTAGTATCTGAATCTTGATATGATGATGACGAAACTGAAACACTACCAATAATAGTGCTACCCTGAAGCATATAGAGGCTACTCGACAATTGTCTTTTAATAACAACGAGTGCACCTTTACTAACTCTTAAAACTCCACCTTCAGCTACATACTTGTAGCATTGTGAATCAAGAGTACCCAAAGATATCAGGTTCTTTTTCAAATCTGGAACATGATAAACATCTTTCAAAGTCCTAACAATATCATCGTGCATCTTAATTAAGAAAATACCAATACCAACAACCTTGCAGGACATATTGGTTCACATCAAGACAACACCCCTATCAGTAAACTGATAAGAAGAAAACTAGTCTCTACTAGGGCACATATGGTAAGTGCAACCCGAATCAAGAATCAAACATCTCTAGGAGAACCAATAGATACTGATAAAACATTTTCACCATCAGAACCAGAACTATCTGCTTCACCAACAACATCATTAGTAACAAAAGACGTTGTGATAGATTTTTCTTTACCTTTGAGTTTCAGACAATTTACTTTCCATTGTCCTTCTTGGTGACAATAGTTGCATTTATATTTTCTTTTTATAGATTTGGATCTAGACTTGTCTCTATTATTTATTGTGTTTTTTTCTTGATTTCTACCTCTTAAAAATAAACCACTACTATTATCATTGTTGCTAGCATGGTATCAACGAAATAGTGTCTTGCCCATATAACATGATATCAACAAAATGTTCAAATGAATGAGGTAAAGAATATAATAAAACTAAAGCCTGATTCTCATCATCAATTTTAACACTACCATTTTTTAAATTATGAATAATTTTAGTAAATTCATCAAGGTGATCGTGTAAATGTGTACCTTCTGACATTCTGAAGGTATATAAACGCTACTTCAAATATAACCAACTTGTCAAACACTTGGTTATATACAAATTCTCCAATTTAAGTCATAACCCAATAGGAGATTCCTCATCACCAACCTCGCATAGTATTTCATCTGACAAGGATAACTGAATTGAACTGAGAGCATTTCCCATCAATGCATCTTTTTTTTCATTAGTCAATTTTTTTGACAATTTATCCTTGCCTTCAAGTATCTTAACGAGCCTTTCTTTAACTAATATGACCTACATCTTTATTCATCTAAGACTGAAATCATTCCTACCATTAAATTTCTCAATTTCGTAATTTGCCGCCATGACAAAAAACCTAATATTAAGTAAACAGAAGCACAACCCAGTAAATATGAAACCAATCAGATAACCAAAAGCTCAAAACAAATCTAAAAGAACAAATTTGATAAGTTCCAATAAATAAAAGAATAACCCAATATTCTGATACTAATTTGTTATAAATTAGCACTTGTAAAAACGAAATTTGGGTCCAATTTGGTTGCACAATATATAATAATAGGTAACAACAAAATAATAAGAAAATAAATGACATACAATGATTTAAGTGGTTCAACTTTTCAATGTGAAAAACCTACTCCATTGACGATGACACATCAAAGAAAATACACTAATAATAAAATAGAGATATAAACATTAATCTTCATAAAAATTTATAAAATATATACCAAGAAAACTCAAATACACTCATAAAATAATTTTTTCTAATTTACTGATAATATATAACAAAAAAAATTTAAATAAAATTATTATTTAATCAAATATTACTATATAAATAATAACAACTTACCGCAGATACCTTGAATAAATAGCAGTTATGCTACTTATAGTCTCTTCGATAATTTCTATTTAACTGATGGTAAAACAAGTGAGATCTGTGAGATCTGAAGGAGTCAAGACGAATAATAGCTCCCTTCTCTTCTTCTATCCAGCAGGTTCTGCTCTCTCTTTTTTTTTTTCCCCCTTTTCAGCGGTTGCTGTAACTCACAGTACACATATAAGCTTATATATATATATATAATAAAAAGAGTCCCATGGTTTTGTTTGTGTCTCGATGTTTTGGAACATAAAATTTTAACATGAATATATCACTTGAAACGAGAAGATTGTGATTTTAATTATCAAATTACTAGACGAACTACAAAGATACCTAATTCAAAGATATTTTTGAATTATATATCTCGGATAACTTTAGGTTACTAATTTTTTAAAATTCATTTCATCAGTTAATTAGCTCATCTAAAAATATCCGAATTCTTTAATTCAACCACAACATGAACATCGAGTGGAGTTGGCATGAGTTTGCTGTCTCTTTCAAATTGCTAGTACGTTATTCCATGCATTTTCCTTTAAATTCGAAGAAACGCAAGATGATTGTCAAATTAATGTTTTCTTAAATGCGATCTCATGATTTATCAAAGATCAGAATAATGCTTAATATGCTCTTAGCATTAAAATAATAATAATAATAATAATAATAATAATAATAATAAAGGAAAACTAAAAGGATATTCGAACAATGCTTAATTAATATGTAGTTTAATCAGAAGGGTCTCCAACAGATGATTTTATGCCTTTAAGAACCAATAGTTTTAGAGGCATAAAAGCAAATGCTTTATATACAATTATCATGGTGCTTGAACCTCACTAAAGAACCGGATCTAGTGCGAGAGTGGGGACATTTTGCAGACACTTTTCTTGTACAAGCTAGCTTCTTTTGTTTGCATTTAACTCCTCTCAAATATATCATTGAAATATAAAGGGTGGAAGGCAAATTTATTGTTATTATTATTATATAAAATATAAAATATATTATTTAGTCTATTAAGTTAGACAATATTTTATTCATTCATTTTTGTCTTAAAAAATATGTCAAAAAAGACATTTGATAATTTTAAAATTATTTTATGTAAAAAATTATCAAAAATACCCCTATTATTTTACTATTTATAATGTAAAACTAACTAATTAGTTTCTTTAAAAAAATTTATCAATAAAATCTATATTAATACTACTAAAAGTCAGTTAATTTTTTATAAATAATAAGATTAATAAATATATTTTTTATAATTAAAATGGCTATTTAATATTTTTTTAATTTAAAAGATTAAATAATATTTTTACTCAAAAAAAATAAATAAATAAGCCACACATCATTTATCACAAATATAAATACGTCGGACTTTCGGTAATAAATATTCAATCTATTTAATAAGGGTCAAAAATAAATTGGAAAATTACCTCAAATACAACTATTTTTTTTTAAATATAACCGTTTCATAAAGTGTTTTGAAACGTTTATGATTCTAGTAGCAAATCACAAATATTTCATTTGAAGGAGTCCTGAAAGATATATTGCTTTTTCGCAATGGTTAACAAGAATTTCAGAATGCCTTTTGGGAATGGTTTTTAACTGCTTTTTGATAGGTAATTTAATAACAATTATTTCAATAAGCAAACAATAAAGCATACAAATATAACTTTCAATAAATGTTACATTAGACATGGTTTTTTTTATACAAATTACATATCTATTTTTATAATAAATATTAATTTTTATCATGTACGTGACACAAGACGAGGTGCCTCTACTCGAACATCCCGAAGAAAATGTGTATTGAGCTTGGGATCCTCCACAATTTCGAGGAGTTGTTAGGAGCTTGTGATCCTGTTTAATTTTATTTTAGACATATATGTTAGATTAAATATTAGTTAGATTTATACTATAATTTATTAATTTTTAAAATATACTTTATTTTATCTTATTTAATTTTTAATAATATAAGTTAATAATAAAATAATATTAATTGACATATTTTATTTATCTTTAATGTACTTAAATAAGATAAATAATAATATAAAAAAATATGATATATAATGTAAGTTTAATAAAAAAAATAATATAATATATATTTAAAATTATGATCATTAAGATTATAATATAGATAATATGAGATGATATTTAAATAAAATGAGAAAATATTATATTATAAATCTATTAGAAACACTAAATGAGATATGAGATGAAATCGATAAATATTTTATATCTCTACTTGAATTCCACTAAATAATTTCAAATAAGTAGAAGTATAATTAGAAAGAAAATTTACACAAGCTAGATTAGTTTGAGCCAACTTGAAGTAACTTAGTTCAAATTAATCTAATCTTAATTTAATTTAAATTTAACTCGAGTCAACAAAGATAAGTCCTAACCTAATCAAATACAAACAAATTGGTCCGAACTAATCCAAATTACTAATTACATATTTTTTTAGTTAATTGAACATTTTTTATAAATTAAAAAATACGTTTAATATCAAAACTCATTAGCTTAAACATCATTACATGAAATATCAAAAATAAGAAAAATATTATTATATTAATTTATCTTTTGAATAAAAGATAAATTAACATTGAATGAACAACTTACGTGCACAACAAAGTCTACGAAGATAATACAAATTTTCATACACACTTGTTATGTTATAATAACTAGTCAATTACAAAATAAGAATACTAATAAACATAAACTAAATAAAATTAATTCTTAAAACAAGAAACTTATTTATAATAAATTTGACAAAATTAAACGCCAATAAACTCCTCTTATGCAAAAGTTAGATATAGTCGTGTTTTCATAAAAATTTACAATTTGAATAAAGAGTTTTAAGTTTTAATAAAAAAATTTCCTAACTACTAAATAAATAAATATATAAGTAAAATAAAGTAAAAAAGTTTTCCAATTATTAAACAAAAATTCCACTATCAAACTTTCATATTTTTAATTTTAGATTAAATATAATACATATTTATAACCTTAAAAGAATATTTTTATGGTTATTATTTTAGATTAAATATAATACATATTTATAACCTTAAAAGAATGTTTCATGGTTATTATTATTTACTAATAGTCATTTAAATAATGAGTACTCATGATATAAGTTTTGTAAGTTTTGTGTACACTTATATTTATCACAAATTAACTATGTATTTATTAATAATATTCTCAACTTATTTTCTTATCATAAAATCATAATGTATTGAGAACATATGTACTTGTATATAACAAGAATTTAGAATTTAGAATGATAGCAAAAAAGAAAAAAGAAGAATTTGCAAGTCATTGTTAGAATGATAGCAAAAGAAAAAGTATTTGCAAGTGTGGTTATTTGAGAGAGAAGAAAGTTCTTCGAAGTCTTTTGCTATAAGTCATGCGTTTACTGCACATCCTTTAAAATGCAAAAATGTAAAGAACATCATCACATCACTGTTCCATTGACGTTTCATTCAATGTTCTTCAACAACACATACAATTAAAGAAAGGAATAATAAAAAGCTGAAATGTGATTAGAACCGCTAGTCATTTTTGCTTTGGTACGAAGAAAAAGATCAGAAAATTTGCAGAGAAGAAATGGCAAGCAATTCTGACTTGGTTTATTCGACGACTCCAGGAGGTTTCAGGCTTCGATGGGACGTATTTTTGAGCTTTAGAGGTGAAGACACTCGCCATAGTTTCACCAAGAACCTTTACGATTCACTTGTCAGAAATGGTGTCCGAGTCTTTCGGGATGACGATGCCTTGGATCGTGGAGACGAGATCGCTCCGAGTTTACTCGAAGCCATCGATGACTCAGCGGCTTCCATTATTATCATTTCGCCTACGTTCGCCAACTCGCACTGGTGTTTGGAGGAACTCGCTAAGATTTGTGACTGTAGGAAGTTGATCCTCCCAGTGTTCCACCAAGTTGACCCTTCCGATGTGAGGGGACAGAGAGGTCCCTTTGAAGACCATTTCAGATCTCATGAAAGGTCTAGAATTACTGATGATGTTTTGCGGTGGAGGAGTGCTATGAAGAAAGTCGGTGGAATTGCTGGTTGGGTTTACAAGAATAGGTACCCCAGTTTCGTTCTGCTTCTGCTTCTGCTTCATACATATATATATTTTTTGGTTGGAAATATTTCTCATGTGTACATATAAAGCCTTAATGTAGACCGCACATGAAGATTGGTAAAAAAAAAATGGGTTTTATTAATTGATCATTGTTTACGTTTGATAACTAACGATCCAGTTAATTGCGACGAGATTCGAGACCGCCCAAAAAAAAAAAGGCTCCCTTATTTTCTGGGATGCTAATTATTATTTTTATAATAATTAGCATGTTGTTCATGAACTTCATATATATTATACTAAGCAAAAACAAAGTTGGTAAAGAACTTTTTGAAATTTGGAATACAGTATGAGCTAAATCGGTGACTTTGAGGGCACCCCACTTGTTAATTTCTTGGTATATTGTTTATTGTTTATCTTTGTTGACTTCCATAAACAGAGATTTGCAAATAATAGTAAATTAATATGTGTAACTCATACATCTTCTCAGTACTATCATTGTCATTCATCTTTGCTATTTTAGAATCCTAAGGACTAAACAAATAACAAATTAAGATTTAAATTTCTTAATTAAACTGATATATGGTGGCCATGCATGATATATTGTAGCTTCCATACTCTTAGACCACATAGATTAAATTGAGGGAAGAACCTGAACCTGAGTTGCTACTGACTAAGGGACAAAAATGTTATATTCACAGATTTGAACCCCTCTCTATTTTAGATTTTCTTCTGCAAGTATATGTCTCGGCAATGTACACAGTATCTCATTATTTATTTATTTATTTATTAACATCGATATCTTTGGTATAGTTCTAACCTGCTTTCTCTTCATATCCTTATAATTTGTAGCTTAAATTGTGTGACATATGGCTATCATGTTTATTGGCAGTGATGAAGCTCATATAATTCAATCGTTAGTCAACAGGGTTTTGAAAGAAATAAGAAATACTCCACTGGCTGTGGCTGAAATCACTGTTGGACTGGATTCTCGTGTTGAAAAGCTGATGAAAATGCTAGATGTTAAGTCCAATGGTGTTCGAGTTCTTGGACTTTATGGTTTAGGCGGTGTTGGCAAGACAACACTTGCTAAGGCTCTATACAATAAACTTGTTGGCTATTTTGAGCACTACAGTTTTATATCAAGCGTGAGAGAAATTTCAGCTCAAGATAATGGACTAATTGCTCTTCAAAACAAATCTATTAGGGATCTTTCCCATGGTCAGATTCCTCCTGTTATGGAGTTTAGTGCTGGTCTTACCACAATTAAAACGATTGTAAATGAGAAGCGGGTCCTTGTCATTTTGGATGATGTTGATAATGTAAGCCAATTGAATGCTACGATTGCCAAAAGACAATGGTTCTATCATGGAAGCCGAGTCATAATTACCACAAGAGATAGAGAAGTCTTGCCTGATCATCTCGTGACTGATTTCTTTGAGGTTAGAGAATTAAGTTCTCATGAGGCACTCCAGCTTTTTAGTTTGCATGCATTAAGAAGGGAGAGACCAACACATGAATTATATGAGCGGTCCGAGAAAATTGTGTCCAAGACTGGAGGATTGCCTTTGGCTCTGGAAGTGTTTGGTACTTACCTGTTTGATAAAAGGACAGTTGCAGAATGGGATGATGCTCTTAAAAAGTTGGGGCAAATTCGTCCCGGTCATCTACATGATGTGCTAAAAATAAGTTATGATGGGTTAGATGATCAAGAGAAGTGTATATTCCTTGATATTGCATGTTTGTTTGCTCAAATGAAGCTGCAGAGAGAAGATGCTGTTGACATATTCGAAGGATGTGGTTTTGCAGCTGAGATAGCAATCACAGACCTCACAGCAAAATCCCTCATTAAGATAACATCAGACATGACATTATGGATGCATGATCAAATTAGAGACATGGGAAGACAAATTGTTAGCTCTGAGAATCTTGTGAATCCTGCCATGCGAACTAGACTATGGGATCGTAACGATATCTTGCGAGTCTTGAATGATAAGAAGGTAATTAAGTTTGTAATTTGGGAACATATACCTTGAGAAGTAAGATGATTGTCATGTAATACAGTTGGACAGAACCTAACATCTAGTCTAGATAAAACATGTGGTTTCTTATGGTTAGTGTAAGACTCTTAATGCATTTGCTAATATAAAACTATAATTTGACCATTTTTGTTTTGTTTGTGTCCTAATTAATTATTGTATTTTTGTATGTTGCTGATCTTGTATAATAGTTATATGCCCTTTAACTTCGGTCCTTTCAAGCATTCTAAATATTTTCAACGTGATTGAAAATAACAGGGTGAAAAAGCTATACAAGGAATGGTCCTGGACTATGAAAATAAAAGGCTAGTGGAAGATCCAAGAGGTGACATGATTTCTTGGAGAAACTTTAAAAGAAATCCCAACTTCACCTCAGCCTTATTGTTCATCCAACAGATGTACAAAGAATATGTTCATAAACAAGGAGAGAAAGCGAAGGAAATTGTCATATCCACTAAACCCTTTGAAATGATGACTAAACTTAGATTGCTTCAAGTTAACAATGTCAATTTGCAAGGGAAGCTGAAATTTCTCCCTGATGAACTCAAGTGGCTACAGTGGAAAGGTTGTCCACTGAACACTCTTTCTTCTGATTTCTGTCCACAGAAACTTGCTATACTTGATCTCTCAGAAAGCAAAGTCAAACACTTATGGGGTTCTAAGACTAACAAGGTGAGCTAAATTTCTGGTTCTCTTAAGCATATTATCTTACAATAAAATTCCTTAGCTAGGGACACTTGGTCCTTTAGCTCTAACTTTTATTTGAAGGGTATTTTAGTCTTATATTTTTTGTAGACTAATTCTAACCTATATGAGATACCGTGGAATAAGGTAATCTTTTTCTAAAATTATTTTGTCTGGATATGTTGAAGTTGCATGTATTATTTTTTGAATAGTGAAAAGCTGGAATGGTCCCTTCCTTTAGGGCAAAGGTGCTCTTTAGTACCATATATTTAGAAAATGTATTTTTAAGCCCCGTTTGTCAAAATCAGTTATTTAAGTTCCTTGTTTTTTTTTTTTGTGAAAAATGTACTAGATAATGATAAAGGTAATTTTGTATTAAATTTTATGTTAAATATAACGAAATAACACATGTTTCATATATATGTTTATATTTTTAGATAGTTAATACGTAAAAAAAAAATATTTAATTAAAAAAATTACTCAAATTTTTTAAGAATTATTTTCTTTCAAACTTAATTTTTTTAATATAACTTAAATAAAATTTTCATTGTCTAATATCTAAAGTTACATATTAGATAATTAAAAATTTATACAAGTTTGATCAAAATAATTTTTTAAAATATTTGTGTTAATTTTTAATTAAAAATTACATTATTAGATATTATCTATCGAAAAATACAAATATGCATGTATCACATGTGTAATTTCATTTTATTTAACGAAAAATTTGACAAAAATTTAACTTTGTAATTGTTTGACACATTTTTCACAAACAAATAGATTTTAAAACATATATTTTTAAACAATGATATTAAACAACCCTGAGGTCTAAACAAAGGGACTTACACTATACTTTGTTTTTATTTTAATTGCGATTACTATGACTATCTAGGAAGAAAATATAGAATCATCATGGAACAATAATTTCATATCCATCTCAATCCATCCATATCCTCCAATTGAAAAAGAATTTGATGTTATTGCCCACACAAAAATATTTTAGCTCTTTAATTGGTGGCATTCTTGTTATAAATTGGTACTTGTGAAAGTGAAGATCGGATCTAATTTTGGTTGCATAAATATATAATTATGGACAACAACAAAATATTAAGCAATGAGAAAATTAAATGACACACGTTGATTTAAGTGGTTCAACTTTTCAATGTTAAAAGTCTACTCCATTGATGACGGCACACCGAGTAAAAATCTACTAATAATCAAATGAAAATACAAACATCAATAATCCGAGAGCTTCACAAAATATACAAAAATTCAAAATGCATCTAGAAAATACCCTCATCTAATTTATTGGTAATATATAACAATATAAATTAACAAACTTGATATTAAATCAAATGTTATCGTATTGTTTCTTCTCTGTCCCAACTTTACCTAACAAAGCAAAAGAAGAATGGTGATTTAGGCCGGAAAAAATGATGACGGTTGGTGAAGAAGAAGAGCTGCTGAAAAATCAAATATGTATATTCCCTCTGCTCTGCTCTCTGTTTTCAGCTTCAATACAAACAATAGAGGCGGCTGTGAGTCTCTTGTTTCTGCAGAGAAAACAATATATATAATAGGAAGGGTTTACATAATATATGGAATTTGGACTAATTTCATTTTTGGGCCACTTAATTTAACAATTCTTGTCATTTGAACCAACCAGCTATATATTTGGCATGCTTTTCATGTGTGCAATGATATCACTTTTTGCCTCTTTGGACCTAACTGCCCTAGCTATGAAAGGTAAGGGTCTAAAATGTCCCAATTTAAAGCTAAGGAATAAACTGTCCCAGTTTAACGCTAAGGGAAAAAGGTCCTTAGATTTGACTTGAGGACTTGCAGTGCACTTTCCATATATTTATGTGATGAGTTCTTATAGCTACAATATTTATATCACTACAATCTGCATGGTTGTCTTTTCATCATCACTTCATTTCTTATAAGACGTTATGTTTTCTTACAGATGGCTGAGAACTTGACAATTCTGAATCTCCAAAACTGCCATTCACTAGCAGCGCTTCCCGACTTATCTGGGAATCAGAAGTTGAAGAAGCTGATACTGGAGTACTGCACTGGACTGTCTGATATTCATGAATCTGTTGGGAACATGAATTCATTGATTCACTTGAACCTAAGAGGTTGTTCAAATCTCATTAATCTTCCAAGTGATGTTTCGGGTCTGAAAAGATTGGAGAATCTCATCCTTTCTTATTGCTCAAAACTAAAAGAACTACCAGAGAACATAGGCAGCATGAAATCTTTGAAAAATCTTTTAGTTGATAACACTGCAATAGCAAGCCTTCCTGAGTCTATCTTCCGCCTTACATTACTTGAACAGCTAAGCTTAAGCAATTGCATACGTTTAAAACAACTACCAGAGTGCTCTGGAAAGCTTTATTCTCTTAAATCTCTCTCCCTTAATGGATCTGCATTGGAGAAGTTGCCAGATTCAATTGGATCACTGGAAAACCTTGAGAGACTAGATGTGATACACTCTACATCATTGACCGTACTTCCTGAGTCCATTGGCAATATAAAAGCATTGAAAGAACTCTTTGTTTTTAACATTTCAATCAAAGAATTGCCTGATTCTATTTGTTCATTGCCAAATTTAATGGAACTATGGATTGGAGGGAAACAATCCCCAAGCAAATTGCCTAATTGTATTGGAGGATTATATTCTTTAACTGTCCTTCAGATAGATGGGACATCCATTACAGAACTGCCTCATCAAATTGGAGCCTTGAAACTTCTGGAAAAGCTTTCCATTAGGAAGTGTACATCTCTTAAGTCATTGCCTGAATCAATTGGAAGCCTGACGAGTCTAACTACCTTGGTAATAGTTAAAGCTATCATCAAGGAGCTTCCGGAATCCTTAGGGTTACTGGAGAATCTTGTAATGCTTCAATTGAATGAGTGTCGAGAGTTATGCAAGCTTCCAGATTCAATAGGTAAATTGAAGTCCTTGAACAGATTGCTTATTAGGGAAACTTCTGTTGCTGAACTACCTGAAAGCTTTGGGAAGCTCTCAAACTTGATGTTTTTAGAGATGACAAAGAAGCCTCCTGCTGAACCTTCTATCAGCAATGTGCTTAAAGCAAAGGAACCTAAACATGTTGCACTCCCAACTTCTTTCTCAAATCTATCTTTGTTAAATGAATTCTATGCTCGTTATTGTAACATTTCTGGTAAAATTTCAGATGACTTTGAGAAGTTATCATCATTGGAGATTTTGGATTTAGGCTACAATAACCTTTGTAACCTTCCCTCCAGCTTGAGGGGATTGTCTATTCTCAAAAAGCTTTTGTTGCCCCACTGTAAACATCTCAAATCAGTCCCACTACTTCCCTCAAGTTTGCAAGAACTAAATGTTACAAGTTGCATTTCATTGGAAAGTATATCTGATATGTCAAATTTAGAGTACTTGGATCAGCTGGACCTTACCAATTGTGACAAGTTGGTGGACATTCCTGGCCTTGAATGCTTAAAGTCTTTGAGAAGGTTATACATGAGTGGTTGCAGAGCCTGCTCTTTAGTAGTCAAGAAAAGGTTAGCCAAGGTACTTCTCTTTGTCTAGCAAAAAGAGATACATTGGTTCTCTTATTTTCAATTTCTATCATTTTTTTATTACTGTTGTGCTAATTGGACTTAATAAGTGTCCTAATTTTGAAAACAAAGCGACTCAAGATGTCCCACTAATATACTTGTTCAGTCCCACATGGCTTTTTCACCCTATTTAACATCCAGATATTATTGTAATGTGTTGCAGGCATCTCTTAGGCATATAAGGAATTTAAGTATACCTGGAAGCAAGATACCAGATTGGTTTACTTCAGAGATAATTACATTCTCAGATCGCAAAAACCGTGCCATTAAGGGTGTAATTATAGGTGTAGTTGTCTCTCTCAACCATCAAATCCCAGATGCCTGTAGAGATCAGTTTCCTGCAATAGTAGACATTCAAGCTCAGATCCTCAAACTAGATTATCCTATTTTCACCACAGCTTTGCCATTATTTGGAGTACCAAATACAGATGAAGATCAATTTCACTTGTGTCGATATCCAGTTGACAATCCATTGGTTTCTCAATTGAAGTTTGGCTATAAGATAGAGGTAAAGAGGAGAGACCCACCTTGTATGAAGGGAGTTGAGCTGAAAAAGTATGGAATTTATTTAGTTTATGAAGGTGATGATGATTATGAAGGAGATGAAAAATCATTAAGTGATAGTCAACAATCCCTTTCAGAGAAGCTGGCAAAGTACTTCAACACCTTTGAAGAGAAAAAAGATTACCCTGCTGATTGTGAAGCTGATAGAAAAGAGCATGAGATTGAAGAAATACAAGGGCCACATTTCATTTGGCAGCTTGCTTTGGCTTCTTTGCTTCTCATCTTTTTTCTTTTGCTGGTGGTGTATCTTTGGTAATTACTGCCTTCTTGTTAAAAAATATAGTTACTATCCTTTTAAAATCAAATGAATAACTCAAAATTAATAGTGGATTTCTGAAATGTAAAATAGGTCGTATTAAACAGTGTGGATGTGTAGTGATTACAATAACTCCCTGAAATGTAAAATAGGTTGTATTAAATATTAATTGCTATTTTTCTCTTTTTTTTACACCTTTTATTTCAATTAAGTTATTTTGAACAATAAAACTGTTTTGAACATGTCCATAGGAAATTCCTTGGTTGAAAAATGAAAAAAAATTAGCGGTTGAAAATTTTCTTCTTCTCACTCTTTAATTTGACAGCTAAGAGATCTCTACCCCAACTACCTGGAATATCATATATATAAAAGAAGATTGAGGGTTTAATTATATGAATTTGGGTCATATTTAACAAATTTTCACCTTGATTCAAAATAAAAAACAAGTTTTTTAAATATGAAATTCTTTGAATTATCAAATAACCGTCGTCCAAAGCCCCGAAGGGTGATCATCTTCTGCAAATAACAATCAAGTCCAAACAATACTTGAACTTATTAAATGAAACTAGTTTGGTTAACATATCAGCTGGATTATCTTTAGTGACTATCTTATTGACAACAATAACATCTTGAAAGACAATTTCATGAACAAAGTGATACCTGACATCAATGTGTTTGGTTCTTTCATGATACATAGTATTCTTAGTCAAGTGTATTGCACTCTCATTATCACAAAATACAACAAAAGCATCTTGTTGTAAACCTAAATCACAAACCAAACCTCTAAGCCAAATGACTTTTTTCACTGCTTCTACTGCTGCCATAAATTCTGACTCTATCGTAGACAAATCAATTGTAGACTGTAAAGTAGCCTTCCAACTAATGGCACAATGAGAAAGAGTGAAGACATAACCTATCAGAGATCTTCTTCTATCCAAATCACCAACATAATCAGAGTCCACATAACAAATAACACTACAACTGGTATTAGAAGTTCCATCATATACCAAACCAAAATTAGATGTGCCTCTCAAATACCGAAGTATCCATTTCACTGCTTGCCAATGACCCTTGTCAGGATTACCCATATATATGCTAACAAAACTAACTGCATGTGAAATGTCTGGACGAGTATAAACCATAGCGTACATCAAACTACCAATGACACTAGCATATGAAACCTGCGACATGTACCGCTCTTCTTCTTCTGGCTGTGGTGACAAATATAAAAAAAGCCTGAAATGTGCAGCTAACGGCGTACTCACAAATTTAGACTCTTTCGTACCAAAGCGTTCAAGAACTTTTCAATATAACTTTTCAGAGTCAAATAAAGCTTACCTGCTTATCTATCCCCGTAAATTTCCATGCTCAAAATTATCTTCGTTGTACCCAAATCTTTCATCTCAAACTCACCACTAAGTTGAGACTTTAATTTCTGAATCTCAAACTTATTCTTAGAAGCAATAAGCATGTCATTAACATAAAGCAACAAATAGATAGATAAATCATCATAGAATCTTTTATGATAAACACAACTAACATAATCACTCCTAGAGTAACTATGATCAATCATAAAAGAATCAAACCATTTATACCACTGTCTAAGGGAATGCTTCAACCCATATAAAGATTTTTTCAATAAATAAACATGATCTTCCTTACCTGGAACAACAAATCCCTCTAATTGATGCAAATATATTTGTTCCTCAAGCTCACCATGTAAGAAGGTTGTCTTGACATCAAGTTGTTCTAATTCCATGTTAAACAATGCAACCATAGCAAGCAACACACAAATAGAGCTATGTTTCACAACATGTGAAAATACTTCATTGAAGTCAATACCTTTCTTCTCACAATAACTCTTTTCAACAACATGTGCCTTGAACCTAACTGCTTCAACTTGAGGTACACCTTCCTTTTCTTGAAGACCCATTTGTTTCCAATAATCTTCTGATCTTTAGGTGGTTTCACCAATTCCCAAGTATGATTCTTATGAAGTGATTCAATGTCTTCATTCATAGCAACCAACCCCTAAACAGAATCATCACAAGTGATAGCTTCATGATAACTAGAAGGTTCATGCACCTCAATAGACTCTTCCACAAACAATGCAAAAGAAACTAAGTCTATATCTGTGTATCTCTAAGGGCCTCAAATCTCTCTTATTCCTTTACCCTTAGTGATACTATATGGTTGCTCATGTTGCTCTTCTACTACATCATGAGCAGAATCATCTATCTCATCCAGAAATGATTGATTTGAAATGCCCTCTTGCACTTGACTAGGATCTCTACTTTCAAGCTCCACCTGCTCACTAACACCGTGGTCTTTATCTGCAACATTGAACTATTTTTTCTTTTCCAACATGGAAAACTCATCAAACTTAACATCGATACTAATAAAAAATTTAGGTAACTTGGGTTCAACACACCATAGTCTATAACACTTCACCCCAGAAGGATATCCCAAAAATATGCATTTCAATGCCCTAGGCTCAAGTTTACCATCATTAACATGAACATAAGCAGGACAACCAAAAACTTTCAAATCAGAATAATTACCAGGAGTACCAAAGAATACCTTAAATGGAGCCTTCAATTCAATTGCAGTTGATGGAAACCAATTTACCAAATAACAGACATGGTTACAAGCTTCAGCCCAAAAGGATTTATCCAAATCAGCTTGAAAGAGCATACAACGAGCTCTTTCTAAGAAAGTTCTATTCATACGTTCTACTACTCCATTTTGTTGTGGTGTATGATGCACAGTACGCTATCTCACTATGCTATTTCTTTCCCATAACTCATTAAACTAATTGTCACAAAATTCTAAACCATTATCAGCTCTTAAATGCTTGATTTTCTTGCCTGTTTGATTTTCTATACAAGCCTTGAATTTTACAAATTTTGAGAACGCATCATTCTTGTTCTTCAAAAAATACACCTAAACATGACGAGAGAAGTCATCAATAAAAGTCAACATATATCGGGCACCACTCTTAGACACAACACGAGAAGGACCCCAAAGATCTAAATGAATATAATCAACAATACATTTTGTCTTATGGATGGTTGTATTGAACTTGACCCTACAATGCTTTCCATAGACACAATACTCATAGAAATCAAACTTCCCAGTTTTCTGACCACTAAGCAAATCCCGTTTGCTCAAAATAGACATCCTTGCTCACTCATATGCCCTAGTCGTATATGCCATAATCGAGTAGTATCTGAATCTTGATCTAACGAGGACGAAATTGATACACTGTCAATAACAGTGCTACCTTGAAGCATATAGAGGGCACACAACAATTGCCCTTTAATAACAATGAGAACACCCTTACAAACTCTTAAAACTCCACATTCAGCTACATACTTGTAGCCTTGTGAATCAAGAGTACCCAAAGATATCAAATTCTTTTTCAAATCTGGAACATGAAGAACATATTTCAAAGTCTTAACAATACCATCATGCATCTTAATTCGAACAATACCATCATGCATCTTAATTCGAACAATACCATCATGCATCTTAATTCGAACAATACCAATACCAATAATCTTGCAGGACATATCATTTCCCATCAAGAAAACACTCTCATCATTAGACTGATAAAAAGCAAACCAGTCTCTACTGGGGCGCATATGGTAAGTACAACCCGAATCAAGAATCCAATCATCTTCAGTAGAACCAATAGATATTGATAGAATACTTTCACCATTGGAACCAGAACTATTTGCAACACCAGCAACATCATTAGTTCTAGAAGACCTTGTGGCATATTTTCCTTTACCTTTGAGTTTTTGACAATTTACTTTCCAATGCACTTCCTGACGGCAATAGTTGCATTTATATTTTCTTTTTCTAGATTTGGATCTAAGCTTGCCTCTATTATTGCTTATGTTTTTTTCTTGATTTCTACCTCTAATAAATAAACCACTACTATTATCATTATTGCTTGTAGACACATTTTTCTTCAACTCTATGGAATTCAAAGTTGTTTTGACATCCTTCAAAGAAATAGTGTCTTATCCATATAGCATGGTATCAACAAAATGTCCAAATGAATGAGGTAAAGAACATAATAGAATTAAGGCCCGATCCTCATCATCAATCTTAACACCACCATTTTTTAGATCACAAATAATTTTAGTAAATTTATTAAGGTGATCATATAAATGTGTATCTTTTGACATTCTGAATGTATACAAACACTGTTTTAAATATAACCGACTTGTCAAAGACTTGGTCATAAACAAATTCTCTAATTTAAGTCATAACCCAACAGGAGATTCCTCATCACCAACCTCGCATAATACCTCATCAGACAAATATAACTAAGTTGAACTGAGAGCATTTTCCATCAATACATTTTTTTCTTCATCGGTCAATTTTTTTGACAATTTATCTTTGCCTTCAAATACCTTAACGAGCCCTTTTTTAACTAATACGACCTGCATCTTCATACGCCGTAGACTGAAATCATTCCTACCATTGAATTTCTCAATTTTGTATTTTGTTGTCATGACATAAACAGAAGCACAACCCAAAAAATGAAACTAATCAGATAACCAGAAGCTCAAAATAAATCTAAAAGAGCAAACTTGATCAGTTCCAATAAATAACAAAATAACCTAATGTTTTGATATCAATTTGTTATAAATTAATACTTGTGGAAGCGAATTTCGGGTCTAATTTTGATTGCACAAATATATAATAATGGGTAATAGCGAAATAATAAGCAGTGAAAAAATAAATAACACACAATAATTTAAATGGTTCAACTTTTCAATGTGAAAAGTATACTCCACTGACGACGACACACCAAGGAAAAATCTACTAATACTCAAATAGAGATACAAACACCAATATTTAGATAACTTCACAAAATATACCAAAACCCAAAATACATCCAGAAAATATCGCCCTCTAATTTACTGATAATATATAACAAGATAAATTAACAAACTTACTATTAAATAAAATATTATCACACAAATGAGCTTACTGTATATAGTATTTTTTATAATCTACTCTACAAAATTTGAGAAGAAAAATAGGAGATTCCTTGGTTAAAAAATGCAAAAAAAAATCAACAATTGAAAATTTTCTCTTCTTCTCGCTCTTTAATTTTACAGTTTAGAATTCTCTCTATTTTCACACTTGCGTCAACACTGAATACCCCAATAGGAATATCACACACACACACATATATATATATAAAGGATAAAAGTTTAATTATAAGAGTTTGTGTCTAATATTATTTTGTGTGATATTTAACAATGACAATGAAAGATTTCTTTTTCTTCCTTCACATTTTATTTTGCGTTGTTATCAAATAGAGAACTAACTTTTAATCTACTATATTAAATGGAAAAAAATCAAAAATACCCCCGAGGTTTTCAATATCTTTAAAAATACTCTTAACGTTTAAAATAAAAACTACAATACCCCTAAGGTTTAAGATATCTTCAAAAATACCCTTATTATTTAACAGAAGCATTAAAAAACCGTGAAAAATCACATCAATATCTGAAAAAGTCTTTTCTTCCCCTACCTATATAACTTTTTGAATATTACCGTTAAAAATATTATCGCAAATATCCTTGAAGTTTTGTTTTTCTTCAAAAACACCCCTGATATTATAATTAATTTAACTTCATCGAAAATACCCCTCATATTATAATTAATTTAACTTTATCAAAAATACCCCTGATATTATAATTAATTTAAATTTATCAAAAATATTTCTACTATAATATTTAATTTAACTTCGTCGAAAATACCACTGATATAATAATTAATTTAAATTCATCAAAAATACCCTTACTACAATATCTCTACTCAATAACCTGCTATAAATAATCATCAATAATAAGCTATAAATATTGACCAAAAAATACCTTTAACCTGCTCAATAACAGTTCAATACATATCATACATCCACATTTACAGTTTATATTACAAATCATACATCCACATCCACATTCTCATTTTCATAACATATTAACCTACTCAATAATAGTTAATATTCACATCCAAAGTCATATTTCATATTAACCTGCTCAATAACAATTCACATACACATTCACAATCTAAATTCTTACAAAATGTAAGGGGAGGAGACACCATAAATGAGTTTAAATACACAAAAAACTACAAAATTCATATCATGTCCCCCAAAACCTGGTGTATACATAAACTTTGAGTTACAAAAGATTTCCTTCCAAATCATATTCATTGTTCCATTTACTTACATATTTTAAAATAAAAATTATAAAACAAATCAAAGCCCCATTTCAGAAGGCTCACTTTGACTTGTTGATTCTCCCATTTTTTGCTTCTTGTTGATTGCATCACCACTATCTATCACTTGATTCATGAACAGTAAATAAATTTATGGTATAAGAAGTAATGCATAATGAATGTTTTATACAATACATTACCTGAATTTGATTAGTTCTTTTGTTTTGCTTTTTCTTGACCACCTTCTTTGAAGTTGTTTCCTACAAACAATTTAAAGTTTAATATAATTAACCAAATATATTTAATAAATGAATAGTTATAATTTTACCTGAGTTTCATTAGTTGAATTCTTTAACTTCTCCCTACATGTCCTCTGATTATGACCAAATTGATTGCAATATCCACATTTCAATCCTTGCGACCTCTTATGTTTCTCTGGTTCAGTAGCTTCCCTATATCTCTCAGTTGATGGTCTTCCTTTCTTTGGTTTATAAATTGGTGGAAGTATTTGTTGCTCACCAGGGATTATAACCCACTCCTTTTTAGATGGAATAGGGTGAATCAAAGAGAAATATGTCTTCAAAAACGAAGCCTTTGTAAAATATGGATGTACATAATCCGCAATCTTATACCTTCTATCCATAATACAAGCAAAACCATGCTTACAAGGTAAACCACTCAATTGCCACCCATAACAACTACATGTCCACTTATTTAAATTAACCAACATGTTGCAACCATCCAATACTTCAAATATTTCATCCCCAGCATACAAGACCTTTAAAACTCTTCCTTCTTCTTGTCTTTGAAGAATGTATTTCATTACATTTGGTGGAAAAGGAGTAGTCCACTTCAAAGCCTCTTTATTCCTCTTCACTATTAGCCGCATCAATTTTCTTCTAACCTCTTCAAATAAATTCACAATAGGTCTAGACCTCACTCTTTTTAACCAATTGTTAAAACTTTCAGTCATGTTATTGGTCACATGCTCAACCTTTACATCATCATCAAAAGCATGTCTACTCCAATGTGAAGCTGGGATCTTACTTAAATATTCATGTGCTTCAGGCTCTTCTTTCTTAATTTCATTCATCACATCATTAAATTCAGTTGTTCTAGTTGCTTTAGATGCTGCCCAAAACAAAAATCTCATTTTCATGCTTGGATGCTTACATTTCAAGTTGGCATAAATATGCCTAGCACAAAATCTGACATGGGAAGTTGGGAAAAACTTATTAATTGCTGCAACGAGACCTTTTTGTCTATCAGACATGAAGCACATCTTTCTTTTTTCAAACTCCCCAATATGTTGGTCTAATAAAGCCATGAACCACATCCAAGTTTCACTATTTTCAGATTCAACCCAAGTAAGGACAATTGGAAACAAACCTCCATTAGTATCCAATCCAACAGCAACCATTAAGACACCTTTATATGGACCCTTTAAAAAACATCCATCCAAACCAAGGAAAGGCCTGCATCCACTTAAATACCCTTGTTTTGAGGTAGATAAGCTAATGAAACATCTCCTAAAACAAGGGCTGGCATTTGGTATTGGAATATGAGTATCAACAATTGCTATTGATCCAGGGTTGGTTCTTAAAATTGAATGACACTATTGCCTTATTTTTGAAAAAACTACCAATATGGTCACCCAATTCTCCATCACAAGCAATTTTTCTTGCCCTATACAATGTCAAGTCAAGTACAGATATACCTCATCTTCTTTTACACTCAGTAGACAATATAAGGATACTTACATTAGGATTTCCCATAACTAAGTCCTTTAATTGAGAAGCTAACCAAGAGGATGTAGGAGATCTTTGTTTTTCAACTTTTTGACAACTATGTCTCCCCTTAGTGTTTGTTGGCTCAAGTGTCTTAACCATAAATGTTTTCTTATCAGTTCCAACAGAAGCGTGTATCCTCCAACCACAATCAGGGGCTTTACACCTTGCAGTTACTCAGGTTTTGTCAACTTTAACCTTCTCACACTGGAACCCAACTTGAACAATGTATTTTTGTAAGATAGCTTTAAATTCTTTATCATCCTTAAATGTATCTCCGATGTTGAAGTCAATGCTACCATCACTTCTTATCTTAAATTCCCTATTTTCATATTGACAACTAACTTTTTTAGCACTTTTTCCTCCACAATCTTCTGAGTCAGTATCACTGATATGATGGAAATTTTCATCACCTAAGTCTTGAAGACTATCATCAGTATCATAAATTCCATCATCCTCTTCATCATTTCTTGTAATGTCATCATGCCAATCAGGATCTTCCTCATCACTGCTCCAAAAAAACTTCTCATCTCCATCGTAATGTTCATCTTCAACTTTAACAACTATTCCTGCTTTATATTTTTTCAATCTTTCACAATTCCTTGAAGGTTCACCCTTGTTTTGGCTATTACTAGTTGGGAATGGCTCAAATGAGTCAAGGTGAAGTTCATCAATGTCAAAGTGAGGTGGTTCATTTGTTGGTTCAAAAGATGGTTCATTTGTTGGTTCAAAAGGTGGTTCATTTGTTGGTTCAAAAGGTGGTTCATTTTGTGATTTGTTTGGTAATATAGCTCGTGTTTTCTTGAAATTCTGATATTCTAACATGGGAGGTGAGAAAACCACTTCCAAAGGATTAAATTCTACAAACAAGTCTAGCCTTTGCTTTTTATTATCCCTATAATCGCTCATCAATTCATGTAATTCATTATCGACTATCAACTTTATTTGCTTCAATCCTAAAGTCTTCTTTTTTAAGCGTCAATCCCTCATTCATAATGGCCCTTTTAGCATCATGGAAGCAACAAATGACACTATATTCATCAGCAGGTATATGACCAACCCATCAAACTTCACCAAATAGATGAACATACACACTAGCCCATTCACTCATTTTTATCTCCCTATATAACAAACAAAAGTATTTTTTATAAGCATTATTATGTTAAATCATAATTGTTGAAAACATCTTCATCACAATCTAATTTTTTTTAATATATCGTCTCAAAAACAAAGCACACAAAATATAAACCCTAAACAATACTATGGTCAAAATATGTAATATTATCACAAATATCCCTGAGTTTTTTGCTATTCTTCAAAAATACCCCTAAGGTTTTGCTATTCTTCAAAAATACCCATGGGTTTTTCAAAATCATACAAATGATCAGCTACTTCAGAAGAAAAAAAAACATTACAACTAGAATATCATAACAAACTGTTATACAATGAGTTCTGAAATACATATTATATATCATCAATACAAGCAGGATATTGTTAAAGAATGGGTTCTAAAATACAAATTAAAAAAAGATTAAATACAAAATCAAATATGTGAAACGATATTCTGCTCCAATATATGCAAGTGTGCGTAAAAAACAAATTTTTATCCAAACGAACCAAATACAGAATATATATGAAATAATATGAAATTAATCAGCTTATACCTGTTATATTGTAACGATGGGTCGCGTTAGGGCAGCAGGTGATACATTCAATTTTCGCATGAAGATGAGTCGCGTATTTACGATAAGGGTAAGGGAGTTGCGATAACGGCGAGGGAGTTGGTGGGTGAAATGATGGGTTCGTGAAGGTGGTTCACAGGGGTATTTACGATAACGACGAGGGAGTTGGTGGCTGGAAGGATATCCGTGAGGTTTAGGGGCTGGAATGAGTCGTCCGATGGGGGAATGGGTGACTGGAACAAGCGACCAGGGAGGCTGAAAGTGTGGCGGTGAGGCTGGGAGAAGAAGAAACGAGTTTTCGTGAAGAAGAGAAAGGTTTTTGCGTGAAGAAGAAGAGTGATATATGTATAGGGGTGAGATTATCATTTTGCCCCTAAAGTTAAACCGAGATATAACGTTGATAACGTTTAAGGACAATTTTGATATTAAATAAAACTCAGGGGTAATTTTGAAAAAACACAAAACCCTATGAGTATTTATGATAATAATCCATATTAAACACCAATAATGTTCCATAAAAATATGGATATTATTAATTCAATTTGACCAAAATATTGATAATATTATATTTTTATAAATTTATGAAAACTGTGGAAACTATATTATTTTTTAGCTAGAAGTATATAATTTTACACATTATTAAATTAAATAATAATTAAATTAATTATTTTATTTAAATATTATATTTATGAACTAAATAAGACATAAGATAAGATGTTCATATAACTTTATATTATGAGAAATTATCCTATTTTGTTAAAAAGACAAAAAAAAAATACAATTTATCGTAACTTCATGTATTATGATTGAGGTTAATGAAAAAATATATAAATAAAAAATTATTTTATAAACAATATGTTACATCATCAAAAATAGAAAATAACATAGACGAAGTGATGTGTAAAATATGATTGTATATATTACAATTTTTAATTTTGTCGTTAAAAATGTAGCATAGTTTAATCAATTTTAATTAATTATCATCCAAGTAACTTTGAAAATTTAAGAAAATAGATGAAATTTCTTAAAAATTGACTTACATATAATGTAACTATGCAAATAAACAAGTCATATATATATTTAATTTAATAAAAAATTTAAAAATATATAATGGTACCTATATTGCTATATAAAATATTAATATTTTCAAAATTTTCATCACGGTTTAGAAAAATTACATGATTTATAAAAACATATATTTCTATGGATATTTTCTTTTAATAACAATATCTATAATATTTAAAATATTTTAACCAAAAAAAGATATTTAAACAATACTTTAATGATAATGATAATGATATTTTAGTAACATTAGTTAGATTATTCATAATTTTCATATATATATATATTAAAAATACTAATAATAAACTCTTAAATTCTTAAAATAAATGTTGAACTCTTTACCCTATTTTTGTCGCATATTTTCCATTTTGATTTCTTTCACATTTGTCCATATAATGTCAGTGATCAAAATATTGAACTTCGATTCCTATAAACACACCAACGTGCGATATTTTAAAAAAAATTTATAAAACCTCATTTTCATGTTATTATTTCATTTTACGTAAATATAGATGCATATATCAAGAGAATAATAATTTCTTTCCCGATTTCAACACAGAAATAATAGTTAAATAATTTTAGTGACAAAAAAACAAAATTATAATAGTGGTCCAACAATGATGGCCCTGTGAGGCTGTTAATTTTTGCATCGCAATAAAAAAAATATGCTCTAAGTTCGATCATATAGTACTTTCGTGACAAACATTGTTAACTAGTTTTGATCAAACAAATATAAATGGTACAAAAAATATAAGAGTGACCAAAGCTATGATATCACAAGCTTATTTACAAATATATCTAAAGCTAAAGGTTAAAAAAAATTGTACAAGTCTTCTGCCATATTATTTCTTTTTTTGTCTGGGACTTCAAGCTGGCTCTCCGAGCTACATCCCATGGTCTCTGAGCTGCACGAACACCTAGCTGTGCAGCAAAATATGACTCGTACCTAGGTGAGTCAAAAGCAAAGCCAATGTTTTTTAATACTTCTTGCGGGAGTTGAGTAATCGCATAACTCCTTGCTTCATTTGGCGTAAAGCGGTTTCCTACCTCCAAAAATTAATTTCTTGTTAAACCTTTAGGCTCGTGCATATGGATTTCTTGAATAATCTGATAATCATAGGGGAAGAACCATCTTTGTACCCTACATGCATATGAATACAAATAACAGATGAAATCAGTCAACCAACTAAGGAAAATGAAAAGGGAAAAAAACAAAAAAAAGGATTGGAATAAATAGTACTACATTTGATATACTTTTGAGAAACAATATTATGCTAAATCAGTTAAAAGCATATTTCCATCACAACCATATGAGATGAAACAAGCAACCTTCACTTATTAAAATCGGCCTAAGTGACAATGTGATCCAATTCCGTTATCTTTTCTTTTTTTAATATATTAGGGTGGGAAGTGTTGGAATATTATGGATCAAAACTCTCAAAACTCAATATCACTCAAGAACAAATTTTCAGAAACACTTAAAAACTCTCAAACTTTTGTTTTTGATTTCTTTAACTTGATTATTACATTGCTACTGAGAAGTATTTATAGAAATAACTAATAAATCTAAGTTATACAACATAAACCTACCAAAATAATCTAAACCATACACTTATCTCCTTACCTAACCCATTTATTTTCTTCTTCCTACCAACCATAAATTGTATTCTTATCAATCCATATCATCACCATAGAAGCTTCCATGATCTGGACTTCAAATGGACTAGAATATTTCAAGGAGTTTTTTGATTTCTTTCGGCTTGTAGACAAGTTTACAAACCAATACTCCCCCTTAAACTTGTTTTATGATGCCAAGCAAATTTCTTAATTTGACAAAATCTTCTACTTGAGCGGTTTAGTGAAGATGTAGGCAATTTAATCTTGTGATTTTACATACTCAAGTTGTACATCCTTTCTTGTGATGCACTCCTTGATGTAATGATATCGAGTATTTATGTGTTTGCTTCGATCACGAAAAACAAGATTTTTGGCTAAGACAATGGTTGACTTGTTATTGACACAAATTTTGGTTGGCTCTTCTTGTGTCATACTTAGCTCCTTTAACAAGTTTCTCATCCAAATTGCATTGCAAACACATGAGTTAGTTGCTACATATTCTACTTCACAACTAGACAAGGTGACAATTAGTTGCTTTTTCGAAATCCATGTAAAAGTAGTATCTCTTATGAAAAACATAAATCTGAAAGTGCTTTTTCAATCGTCTATATCTCTACCAAATCGTTATCACTATATCCAACAAGCTTGTAATCATTAGAAGCCGAATAGAACAAGCTAAAATTAATTGCACTTTTTAGATAACGTATGATTCTTTTTGTAACTTTGAAATGGGTGATTGTCGGTTTCTCCATATAGCGGTTAATCAATCCAACGATATACAGGATCTCAGGCCTTGTGTATATGAGATAACACATACTTCCAACTAAATTTTTGAAAAATGTTGGATCCATATTTTCACCATCTCCATGCTTGGATAGTTTGATTCCACATTCCATTGGTGTGTTGATTGGCTTGCAATCGTTCATCTTGAACTTCTTTAGTATCTCCCTTGCATATCTTTCTTGAGAGATGAAGATGCCTTCTTCCTTTTGGTTCACTTCAATTCCAAGGTAGTATGTCATTAACTCGATATTTTTCATTTTGAACTCTCGGGTCATTACCTTCTTAAAATCTTCAAATAGCTTTGGATTACTTCTGGTAAAGATGAGATAATCTACGTATAGACAAACGATTAGAATATCAGCATATTTAATCTTGACGTAGAGTGAATGTTCATAGGGACACTTGGTGAAGTTGATCTCTAGAAAGTACTTGTTGATGTGGTTATTCCATACTCTTGGTGCTTGCTTTAACCCATAAAGAGCTTTCTTCAACTTCAACACCTTGTCTTTGTGACTTTTTGCTTCATAGCCTGATGGTTGCTTAATGTAGACTTCTTCTTCAAGGACTCCGTTTAGAAAAGTAGATTTTACATCCATTTGATGTATCTTTCACTTATTTTGATCTTCCAAATAAATGATTAATCTTATAGTTTCTAATCGAGTAATAGGAGCAAATACCTAATCATAGTTAATTCCAGCCTTTTGACTATATCCTTTTGCTACTAGCCTCGCCTTGTGCCTTTCAATCTCTCCCTTAGCATTAATTTTTGTCTTGTACTCCCATTTGACATCTATTACCTTATGCTCTTTGGAAAGTGAAACAAGTTCCTATGTGCCATTCTTCTCAATTATATTGATTTCTTTGTCCATCGTATGTCTCCACTTCTTCTCTTGTACAGTTTCTTGAAAGCTCATTGGTTCACAATTAACAAAGAGACAGAATAAGGTAAGATTATCTTGTCGTTCTGTTACCTCATAAAGATCTTAGAGATTTCATGTACATGTCACGACTCTTTCACTTCTACTCGAAGATGATGAAGGTGACGGGTCTTCATGAGTGGTTGGCATTTGTGAAGTAGTTGGAGTCGTTGGCTCTTGTTGAATTTCTATACATTGTTCCCTCATTGTCTGCTCATCTTCTTTAAACTGAGGAAATAAATTGAAGGTATTTGCATGAGAGTTAAAATCTCATTCTCCTTCTTCGTCGAATACCACATCTCGACTAATCATAATCTTCTTATTGTGTGGATTGTACAACTTATAGCCCTTGGAATTAGAATCATAGTCGATAAAGATAAAACTCTCACTTTTATCATCAAGCTTTGTTCTTCTCTCATCTAGTACATGAATATAGGCTATACTTCCAAAGACTCTTAGGTGGGAAATACCAGGCTTTCTTCCACTCCATGCCTCTTATGGTGTCTTTCCCCATACACTTCTTATTGAAGATTGGTTTGACAAGTAAATTGCACATGCTACTACTTCTGCCTAAAACTCTTTAGGTAGTTTCTTGCTTTTGAGCATGCTTCGTGCCATGTTGAGGATTTTTCGATTATTTCTTTCAACTACATCATTCTATTGGGGGGATCTTGGTACTGTTAAAGATCTATGAATTCCATTTACTTCACAAAACTCTTGAAACTCCTTGGATGTAAATTCTCCACCTCAGTCTGATCTCATGGCTTTGATTTTTCTACTACTTTCTCTTTCCACTGTAGCTTTGAACCTTTTGAATACTTCAAAAATTTCTGATTTCTGTTTCAAGAATATACCCAAGTTTTTCTTGAAAAATCATCAATAAAAAGAAAAAAATAGTTACTGTTACCGAGAGAGCTAGGCCTGATCGGTCTACACACATCAATATGGATTAGCTCGAGTGGCTTCTTAGCTCTTGAGTTTGACTCCTTTGGAAATCTTTTTCGGAATTACTTCCCAAGTAGGCACCCTTCACAAAGTTGATCAAGATGGTTAATACAAGGTAGTCCCTTCACCATCTCCTTCTTAGATAGAAACTCCAATCCTCCAAAATTAAGATGCCCGAATCAAAGATGACATAGTCACGATGCATCTTTGTAGCAGGCTTTCAGACACTTTGCAATGTCATTTTATATGTTGATCAAGAACATTTTATTTTTTGACATCGACACGTTAGCAATGAGGTTATTCTTATAATCTTTTATAGAAAGATTACAATCCATCATAACCTTTTTCTAACAATTGTCCTAAACTCAAGATGTTACTTTTCATATTTGGGACATAGTAAATATTGGAAATAAATTGATGTCGCCTATTTTTCAAGCAGATAAGAATGTTACCTCTTCCTTTCACTACTACGTTAGAATCATCTACAAATGAGAAATTTCCACTTATTGACTCATCTAGTTCCACGAACATGTGTTTCCTTCCACACATATGGTTGCTTATACTGTAGTCAAGATACCATGCATTTTGTTGACTACCATCACCCTCCTTCTGACAATTATAGCATTAAACTTGAGATTTTCCATACCTTGAGTTCATATTACCTCTTCCACGACTTCGTGTTGAGCTTTCCGCTCTTTCGAAGTTGTTAGAATTGTTGTTGTAATTCCAACCTCGTCCATGACCGTGGCTTCCACCTCGTCCACGACCTCTACCTCTGCTTCGACCACGTTGGTTTCTGTCATTTCCTTGGCTTTCATGCTTATCCTTGAATTGCATCTTAAAGAGTTGCTTAGTGATCCCTTACTTTTTCTTATGATTTTCTTCATATGCTTGTAATGACCCATTGAGTTCATCAACGGTCATTTCTTCCAAATCTTTTGTTTCCTCAATCGTCACGACGATGTGTTCAAATTTGGAATATAATAAGTGAAGTATCTTTTCCATTATTCTGACATCTTCCAACATCTCACCATTTCTTTTCAATTGATTAGAAACAACTGCGACTCTCTAGAAATAGTCGGAAATAGATTCGAAAGCTTTCATATGTAGAGATTCAAACTCACCTCTTAGTGTTTGGAGACAAACCTTCTTCACTTTCTCAGCTCCTTTGAAAGAAATTTGAAGCTTATTCCACGTTGCTTTGGAAGATGTTGCATCTAAAATCTTCTCAAACTCATCATCATTTAAGGCTTGATAGATAACAAAGAGGGTTTTCTTGTCTCTCTTTCTCAAATCCTTTAAAGATTCTTTTTTCACTTGTGTTAGAGTAGCTTCATCGTCTGGCTTACTTAAGTCTTTCTCTACAACTTCTCATACATCATGTGCACCCAAAAGATCCTTCATCTTGATACTCCAATTATCATAGTTGTCGTTGTTGAGTGTCGGGACTTGAAACGATGTCATGCCTCCATTTGACATAACTCTCAATACAGTGAGAATTTTCAAATTCTGATCGCACAGATAGATTCAGAACGTCAAAAAACCTAGGAAGAAACTCTGGGAAAAAAATCTGAAATTTTCTAGTCAACTTTTTTGGTCAAATGGCTTGACGGCTCGGTCAAACGACTTTGCGGCTCGGTTAACAGGCTTCATGGCTTGGTCAAATCGGCTGGACTCAGTTCCAACTCGATTGACTCGGTGAGTTAACTCACTTTTTGGCAGAACCTTCCAGAGGAACGTGATGGCGCGTCCGAATTCCGATCGGGATGATTCTCATGGTGTCGGATTTGTCTCGTCGAGACATTTGATTTGATATACAATAGTGTATATTTATATTTCCAACTATAGCTCTGATACCATTTTGTTGGAATATTATGGATCAAAACTCAAGAACATTCAAGAACAATTTTCTATAAACACTTAAAAACTCTCAAACTTTTGTTTATGATTTTTTTAACTTGATTATTACATTGCTACTAAGAAGTATTTATAGAAAAAAACTAATAAATCTAAGCCATATAACATAAACTTAACAAAACAATCTAAACCATACACATATCTCCTTACCTAACCCATTTATTTTATTCTTCCCACCAACCATGAGTTGTATTCTTATCAATCCAGATCATCACCATAGAAACTTCCATAAACTAGACTTAAAATGGGCTAGAATATTTCAAAGAGTTTTTTGATTTCTTTGGACTTGTAAACAAGTTTACAAACCAACAGGGAGATCTAATTCCATGCTTAATCCAATAGCATACATAAACCATGCACCTATCAGATTTGAGCATTCACTGGTAAACTTTTATACGCTTTTTATCTATAATATTAGAGTGACCAACCAATTCAATTTTGCATAACTCAAACATTACCATTTTGGACTAACTTTTGTTGGGATGATCAATGGTAAACTGACTTATAGTTGGTATCGAAGATGATTTCTTTAACACGACATACAATAAAGAACTCAACGTAAAGCAGTTATGGATGAATTAAGATTAATGATGAAACTATAAACTAACTATAAGTTGTCCCACTTTGTTTACCCAGGTAAACAAAGACACCAAAAAAGGGTTTTTTTATCAAAATTTCCAAAATTTGATTTCTGAGTGATTTATTGTCTTATTTTGAATCAAAAACGTCAAAATAAAAAGAAATTAATTCAAAAGTTACAATGAACGTAAACGAGAAATAATTTTCTTTATGGTTTTTCACGTTTTAATTCATAGAATCATTGGAATACCAATATTGAAATAATTTATAATTTTCATATGCATCAAAATCGAGAAAAATAAAAAACCTAATTTTTCAATCCCTCGATAAAGCATAGCAAAATAAGGGTGTTTTTAAAATTGCTCTGATACCAAATGAAAGATCATAATTCGATTCAAAAACATTCATGGAAGCATATAAACACAAAAAAAACAAAAAAAAATTGAAAACATATCTTCTATCATTTATCAAACATCACTACACTTATAAGGGAATTTAATGGAGTTTCGTTTTGATGTTTCTAAATATTTTTCTGTTAACACGATGATGCATAGAATAATTCATTGAAGATTAATTGAATTCTCTAATAACAAATTTAGGGATTAAATTGAAATATATAAACATGTATCAAGTGTTCTGTCCATCAAAGAACAAAAGAACATGCGATTAAGAAGTTGAAGAACGTGTGTGATTGAGTGATGGAAGTTATGCATTAACTTCTTATTACCTTATGAGTTACTTACCGAAAAAATAAGAAAAAATAACATTTATTCTAGATATAAATACGTCGTACTTTCCGAATTTATTCATTTTTATTTTGAATTTTTTGTAACTTTTCACTTAGTCTAACAATAAAAATAAAATCGTGCTGTTTAAAGTAACAAAATTTAACCACGAAGACAGGTTCTTCACAAATATTTCAATTGAAGGAGTTCCGAAGATATATTGCTTTTTCGCAATGGTTAACAAGAATTTCAGAATGCTTTTTGGGATGGTTTTTAACCGTTTTTTGATAGGTAATTAAAATAACAATTATTTCAATAAGCAAACAATAAAGCATACCAATATAACTTTCAATAAATGTTCTATTAGACATGATTTTTTAAATAAATTATACATCTATTTTTTAATAAATATCAATTTTTATTATATAGGTGACACAAGATAACTCAAACATGCTTAAGAAAATGCGCATTGAGATTAAATATTAATAAAATTTATGATATAATTTATTAATTTTTAAAATATATATTTTTTATTTTTAATAAGATAAGATAGTAAAAAATGATACTAATTGATATATCTTATTTGTTCTTAATAGACTTAAATGAAATAAATAATAATATAAAAATAATAAAATATATGACATATATAATGTAAGTTTAATGAGAAAAATGATATATATATATATATATGTGTGTGCGTGTGTGTGTTTAAAATTAGGTCTATTAAGACTACAATATAAATAAAATAACATAATATTATATCATAAATTCATTAGAGACAATAAATAAGATATGAGATGAGATAGATACTTTACATCTCTACGTTCCAATAGGTAATTTCAAGTAAGTAGAAATATAATTAAGGAGACAATTTGCATAAACTAGTTAGTTTGAACAACTTGAAAAAACTCAATCTAAATTAATCTAATTTTAATTCAATTTAAATTTAACTAAAGTCAATAAAGGTACGACTTAACCCAATCAACTACAAACTGGTACAAATTAATCCAAATTATTAATTACATATTTTTTTAATTAATTGAACAATTTTATAAATTGAAAAATATGTTTAATATTAAAATTCATTAGCTTAAACATTACATGAAACATCAAAAATGAGATAAATAATATTATATCAACTTATCTTTTGAATAAAAGATAAATTAACATTGAATAAACAACTTACGTACATAACAAAATCCACGAAGATAATACAACTTCTCACACACACATGTTATGTTACAATAACTAGTTAATTAAAAAAATAAGAACACTAATAAACATAAGCTAAATAAAGTTAATTCTTAAAATGAGAAGTATATTTCTATCAAATTTGACAAAGATAAATGCCAACAAATCTCTTTCATGCAAAAATTAGAAGTAATTATGTTTTAATGAAAACTCACGATTTGAATAAAGAGCTCCAAATCTTAATAGAATTTTTCCTAATTACTAAACAAATAAATATATAAGTAAGATCAAGGAAAGAATTTTCTTTAATTACTAAACAAAGAGTCCAGCATACCATATTTTAAACTCTTCATATTTTTAATTTTAGATTAAATATAGTACACATTTAGAACTTTGAAAGAATGTCTCTGTAGTTATCATTGTTGATGGATAATACATTTAAATAATGAGAAATCATAATATGAGTTTTGTTTATAGTTATATATATCACAAATTTATCATGTATCTATCAATAATATTCTCAAGTTATTTTCTATATGTATCAGAAAATCATAATATATTGACAATATTAGATCCATATGTATAACAAAAATTTAGATACATATAACATGTAATAAAAATTTATATTTATATCTCCACATTTTTAGTTAGCACCTTCGTTCTTAAGTACGACATGTTATTAGACTTTTAAGTATTAGAGTGGAAAAAAATATAAAGAAAAAAAATATGTTTATTCAATTTTAAGTTTTTAATCTAATATATAAATTGTAATATTTAAATATCTTTTATTTTTTAATTTTATTTTGGACTAACGGGTTAGCTCAAACTTAACTCGAATCTTGTTTGATTTTTTTTTGAGTTATTTAAAATGGACCGAATTGAGTTTAAATTTAATTCGATTCAAATTTTACTATTCAAATTTAATTTGATCAAGCAAACTAAGATATAAATTACCATCCCTAAATACAATCAAGTTCTATGAAATATGCTCAAGTTTTGATGAAAAATAAGTATTACTTGAATAAAAATTTGTTCCATTAAATATACAAATAGTCTCCATTAAAATTTTTAACTCAAAAATAACACCCTCATCTTTAAAATAGTTTCTATTATATATTTTTATCTTTTAAAATTTTAGAGGTGTTAAAATATATTTTTTACATTGCTAAACTTTTTTCATTTAATTTGTATTATTTTAAAAAACATCCATATATTTTTATAACTCATATGAGTTAAATTTAATAATAATAATAATATGAGTTATACTAATTATTAAATGAGTTACATTGCTAAATTTTAGTATATATAACTCATATTATTATTATTAAATGATAGTATACTAATGAAAATTATTTTAATTATCATTTAAAAATTCTTACATCATATTTATTATAAAAAACAAAAATAATAATATTATTAAAAAATATGATATATTATTTTATTTTAAACATAATTTAAATTAAATTTAAATATTTAAAATTATTAAATATTTAATAATATTTAATTAAATTTATATTATTTTTATTATTATAAATTTTAAATATGTTATTTTTATAATTTATTGAAATTAATTTCATTTGAGTACGAAAAGAAAAGGAAAAAAAAAAGAAGGGTTATTTCATATTTCAAGTTTTTGCAAGGCATTGGCAGCAAAAGAAAAAGTATTTGAAAGTGTGGTTATTAGAGAAAGAGAAAACACTTAGAAGTCTTTTGTTACAAGTCAACCGTTTACTGCACGTCCTTTGAAATGCAATGTAAAAAGCTGACATCCTCTAGTCATTTTTGCTGAAACGTGATTAGAACCTCTAGTCATTTTTGCTTTGGTACGAAGAAAAAGATCAGAAAATTTGCAGAGAAGAAATGGCAAGCAATTCTGACTTGGTTTATTCGACGACTCCAGGAGGTTTCAGGCTTCGATGGGACGTATTTTTGAGCTTTAGAGGTGAAGACACTCGCCATAGTTTCACCAAGAACCTTTACGATTCACTTGTCAGAAATGGTGTCCGAGTCTTTCGGGATGACGATGCCTTGGATCGTGGAGACGAGATCGCTCCGAGTTTACTAGAAGCCATCGATGACTCAGCGGCTTCCATTATTATCATTTCGCCTACGTTCGCCAACTCGCACTGGTGTTTGGAGGAACTCGCTAAGATTTGTGACTGTAGGAAGTTGATCCTCCCAGTGTTCCACCAAGTTGACCCTTCCGATGTGAGGGGACAGAGAGGTCCCTTTGAAGACCATTTCAGATCTCATGAAAGGTCTAGAATTATTGATGATGTTTTGCGGTGGAGGAGTGCTATGAAGAAAGTCGGTGGAATTGCTGGTTGGGTTTACAAGAATAGGTACCCCAGTTTCGTTCTGCTTCTGCTTCATACATATATATATTTTTTGTTTGGAAATATTTCTCATATGTGTATATAAAGCCTTAATGTAGACCGCACATGAAGATTGGTAAAAAAAAAAAAGGGTTTTGTTAATTGATCATTGTTTACGTTTGATAACTAACGATCCAGTTAATTGCGACGAGATTCGAGACCGCCCAAAAAAAAAAAAGGCTCCCTTCTTTTCTGGGATGCTAATTATTATTTTTTTATAATAATTAGCATGTTGTTCATGAACTTCATATGTATTATACTAAGTAAAAACAAAGTTGGTAAAGAACTTTTTGAAATTTGGAATGCAGTATAAACTAAATCGGTGACTTTGAGGGCACCCCACTTGTTAATTTCTTGGTATTGTTTATTGTTTATCTTTGTTGACTTCCATAAACAGAGATTTGCAAATAATAGTAAATTAATATGTGTAACTCATACATCTTCTCAGTACTATCATTGTCATTCATCTTTGCTATTTTAGAATCCTAAGGACTAAACAAATAACAAATTAAGATTTAAATTTCTTAATTAAACTGATCTATGGTGGCCATGCGTGATATATTGTAGCTTCCATACTCTTAGACCACATGAATTAAATTGAGGGAAGAACCTGAACCTGAGTTACTACTGACTAAGGGACAAAAATGTTATATTCACAGATTTGAACCCCTCTCTATTTTAGATTTTCTTCTGCAAGTATATGTCTCGGCAATGTACACAGTATCTCATTATTTATTTATTTATTTATTAACATCAATATCTTTGGTATAGTTCTAACCTGCTTTCTCTTCATATCCTTATAATTTGTAACTTAAATTGTGTGACATATGGCTATCATGTTTATTGGCAGTGATGAAGCTCATATAATTCAATCGTTAGTCAACAGGGTTTTGAAAGAAATAAGAAATACTCCACTGGCTGTGGCTGAAATCACTGTTGGACTGGATTCTCGTGTTGAAAAGCTGATGAAAATGCTAGATGTTAAGTCCAATGGTGTTCGAGTTCTTGGACTTTATGGTTTAGGTGGTGTTGGCAAGACAACACTTGCTAAGGCTCTATACAATAAACTTGTTGGCTATTTTGAGCACTACAGTTTTATATCAAGCGTGAGAGAAATTTCAGCTCAAGATAATGGACTAATTGCTCTTCAAAACAAATCTATTAGGGATCTTTCCCATGGTCAGATTCCTCCTGTTATGGAGTTTAGTGCTGGTCTTACCACGATTAAAACGATTGTAAATGAGCGGCGGGTCCTTGTCATTTTGGATGATGTTGATAATGTAAGCCAATTGAATGCTACGATTGCCAAAAGACAATGGTTCTATCATGGAAGCCGAGTCATAATAACCACAAGAGATAGAGAAGTCTTGCCTGATCATCTCGTGACTGATTTCTTTGAGGTTAATGAATTAAATTCTCATGAGGCACTCCAGCTTTTTAGTTTCCATGCATTAAGAAGGGAGAGACCAACACATGAATTATGTGAGCGGTCCGATAAAATTGTGTCCAAGACTGGAGGATTGCCTTTGGCTCTAGAAGTGTTTGGTACTTACCTGTTTGATAAAAGGACAGTTGCAGAATGGGACGATGCTCTTAAAAAGTTGGGGCAAATTCGTCCTGGTCATCTACATGATGTGCTAAAAATAAGTTATGATGGGCTAGATGATCAAGAGAAGTGTATATTCCTTGATATTGCATGTTTGTTTGCTCAAATGAAGCTGCAGAGAGAAGATGCTGTTGACATATTCGAAGGATGTGGTTTTGCAGCTGAGATAGCAATCACAGACCTCACAGCAAAATCCCTCATTAAGATAACATCAGACATGACATTATGGATGCATGATCAAATTAGAGACATGGGAAGACAAATTGTTAGCTCTGAGAATCTTGTGAATCCTGCCATGCGAACTAGACTATGGGATCGTAACGATATCTTGCGAGTCTTGAATGATAAGAAGGTAATTAAGTTTGTAATTTGGGAACATATACCTTGAGAAGTAAGATGATTGTCATGTAATACAGTTGGACAGAACCTAACATCTAATCTAGATAAAACATGTGGTTTCTTATGGTTAGTGTAAGACTCTTAATGCATTTGCTAATATAAAATTATAATTTGACCATTTTTGTTTCGTTTGTGTCCTAATTAATTATTGTATTTTTGTATGTTGCTGATCTTGTATAATAGTTATATGCCCTTTAACTTGGGTCCTTTCAAGCATTCTAAATATTTTCAACGTGATTGAAAAATAACAGGGTGAAAAAGCTATACAAGGAATGGTCCTGGACTTTGAAAATAAAAGGCTAGTGGAAGATCCAAGAGGTGACATGATTTCTTGGAGAAACTTTAAAAGAAATCCCAACTTCACCTCAGCCTTATTGTTCATCCAACAGATGTACAAAGAATATGTTCATAAACAAGGAGAGAAAGCGAAGGAAATTGTCATATCCACTAAACCCTTTGAAATGATGACTAAACTTAGATTTCTTCAAGTTAACAATGTCAATTTGCAAGGGAAGCTGAAATTTCTCCCTGATGAACTCAAGTGGCTACAGTGGAAAGGTTGTCCACTGAACACTCTTTCTTCTGATTTCTGTCCACAGCAACTTGCTATCCTTGATCTCTCAGAAAGCAAAGTCAAACACTTATGGGGTTCTAAGACTAACAAGGTGAGCTAAATTTCTAGTTCTCTCAAGCATATTATCTTACAATAAAATTCCTTAGCTAGGGACACTTGGGTCCTCTAGATCTAACTTTTATTTGAGGTGTATTTTAGTCTTATATTGTTTGTAGACTAATTCTTACAATTATGAAACCTATATGAGATACCGAGGAATAAGCTAATCTTTTTGAAAATTATGTTGTCCGGATATGTTGAAGTTGCATATATATTATTTGAAGAGTGAAGTGCCGGAATGGTCATTTTCTTTATGGCAAAGGTACTTTAGTACCATAGTTTAAAAAATTTGATTTTAAGTGTCATTTATGTGTTTATATTTTTTAATTGGTAATATGTAAAAAAAATCAATATTTAATTAAAAAAATTACTCAATTTTTTTAAGAATTATTTTCTTTCAAACTTTACTTTTTTAATATAACTTAAAACAAAAATTTATGGTTTAATATACAAAGTTACACATTAGACAATTAAAAATTTATATAAGTTTGATCAAAAGAATTTTTTAAAATATTTGTGTTATTTTTTTAATTAAAAATTGCATCACTAGATATATATATATGTGTCGAAAAATAAAGTATGCATGTGTTGCATTTGCAATTTCATTATATTTTAATGTTCTTATTGTATTTCACATTTTTGACAAACAATTGCATTTGAAAACACATTTTCTAAACAATGATACTAAACCATCCCGAGGCCTAAACAAAGGAACTTGCACGATACTTTGCATTTATTTTAATTGCATCTACTATGATTATCTAGGTAGAAAATATAGAATGGGCATGGAACAATAATTCCATATCAATCTCAATCCATCTATACCCTCCAATTAATACATATTGACATTGCATTCGTAAAAATGGAAAAGAAAATGAATTTGATGTTATTGCCCACACAAAAATCACTTGAACTCTTTAATTGGGGGGCAATGTCATTTGAACCACCACCAACACAAAAATACTTTTTCTCTTTAATTGGGGGCATTCTTGTCATTTGATCAACCAGTTATATTTTTGGCATGCTTTTCATGTGCGCAATGATATCACTCTTTGGACCTAACTGCCCTAGCTATGAAAGGTAAGGGTCTAAAATGTCCCAATTTAAAGCTAAGGAATAAACTGTCCCAGTTTAACGCTAAGGGAAAAAGGTCCTTAGATTTGACTTGAGGACTTGCAGTGCACTTCCATATATTTATGTGATGAGTTCTTATAGCTACAATATTTATATCACTACAATCTGCATGGTTGTCTTTTCATCATCACTTCATTTCTTATAAGACGTTATGTTTTCTTACAGATGGCTGAGAACTTGACAATTCTGAATCTCCAAAACTGCCATTCACTAGCAGCGCTTCCCGACTTATCTGGGAATCAGAAGTTGAAGAAGCTGATACTGGAGTACTGCACTGGACTGTCTGATATTCATGAATCTGTTGGGAACATGAATTCATTGATTCACTTGAACCTAAGAGGTTGTTCAAATCTCATTAATCTTCCAAGTGATGTTTCGGGTCTGAAAAGATTGGAGAATCTCATCCTTTCTTATTGCTCAAAACTAAAAGAACTACCAGATAACATAGGCAGCATGAAATCTTTGAAAAATCTTTTAGTTGATAACACTGCAATAGCAAGCCTTCCTGAGTCTATCTTCCGCCTTACATTACTTGAACAGCTAAGCTTAAGCAATTGCATACGTTTAAAACAACTACCAGAGTGCTCTGGAAAGCTTTATTCTCTTAAATCTCTCTCCCTTAATGGATCTGCATTGGAGAAGTTGCCAGATTCAATTGGATCACTGGAAAACCTTGAGAGACTAGATGTGATACACTCTACATCATTGACCGTACTTCCTGAGTCCATTGGCAATATAAAAGCATTGAAAGAACTCTTTGTTTTTAACATTTCAATCAAAGAATTGCCTGATTCTATTTGTTCATTGCCAAATTTAATGGAACTATGGATTGGAGGGAAACAATCCCCAAGCAAATTGCCTAATTGTATTGGAGGATTATATTCTTTAACTGTCCTTCAGATAGATGGGACATCCATTACAGAACTGCCTCATCAAATTGGAGCCTTGAAACTTCTGGAAAAGCTTTCCATTAGGAAGTGTACATCTCTTAAGTCATTGCCTGAATCAATTGGAAGCCTGACGAGTCTAACTACCTTGGTAATAGTTAAAGCTATCATCAAGGAGCTTCCGGAATCCTTAGGGTTACTGGAGAATCTTGTAATGCTTCAATTGAATGAGTGTCGAGAGTTATGCAAGCTTCCAGATTCAATAGGTAAATTGAAGTCCTTGCACAGATTGCTTATTAGGGAAACTTCTGTTGCTGAACTACCTGAAAGCTTTGGGAAGCTCTCAAACTTGATGTTTTTAGAGATGACAAAGAAGCCTCCTGCTGAACCTTCTATCAGCAATGTGCTTAAAGCAAAGGAACCTAAACGTGTTGCACTCCCAACTTCTTTCTCAAATCTATCTTTGTTAAATGAATTCTATGCTCGTTATTGTAACATTTCTGGTAAAATTTCAGATGACTTTGAGAAGTTATCATCATTGGAGATTTTGGATTTAGGCTACAATAACCTTTGTAACCTTCCCTCCAGCTTGAGGGGATTGTCTATTCTCAAAAAGCTTTTGTTGCCCCACTGTAAACATCTCAAATCAGTCCCACTACTTCCCTCAAGTTTGCAAGAACTAAATGTTACAAGTTGCATTTCATTGGAAAGTATATCTGATATGTCAAATTTAGAGTACTTGGATCAGCTGGACCTTACCAATTGTGACAAGTTGGTGGACATTCCTGGCCTTGAATGCTTAAAGTCTTTGAGAAGGTTATACATGAGTGGTTGCAGAGCCTGCTCTTTAGTAGTCAAGAAAAGGTTAGCCAAGGTACTTCTCTTTGTCTAGCAAAAAGAGATACATTGGTCCTCTTATTTTCAATTTCTATCATTTTTTTATTACTGTTGTGCTAATTGGACTTAATAAGTGTCCTAATTTTGAAAACAAAGCGACTCAAGATGTCCCACTAATATACTTGTTCAGTCCCACATGGCTTTTTCACCCTATTTAACATCCAGATATTATTGTAATGTGTTGCAGGCATCTCTTAGGCATATAAGGAATTTAAGTATACCTGGAAGCAAGATACCAGATTGGTTTACTTCAGAGATAATTACATTCTCAGATCGCAAAAACCGTGCCATTAAGGGTGTAATTATAGGTGTAGTTGTCTCTCTCAACCATCAAATCCCAGATGCCTGTAGAGATCAGTTTCCTGCAATAGTAGACATTCAAGCACAGATCCTCAAACTAGATTATCCTATTTTCACCACAGCTTTGCTATTATTTGGAGTACCAAATACAGATGAAGATCAATTTCACTTGTGTCGATATTCAGTTTACAATCCATTGGTTTCTCAATTGAAAGTTGGGTATAAGATAGAGGTAAAGAGGAGAGACCCACCTTATATGAAGGGAGTTGAGCTGAAAAAGTATGGAATTTATTTAGTTTATGAAGGTGATGATGATTATGAAGGAGATGAAAAATCATTAAGTGATAGTCAACAATCCCTTTCAGAGAAGCTGGCAAAGTACTTCAACACCTTTGAAGAGAAAGAAGACTACCCTGCTGATTGTGAAGCTGATAGAAAAGAGCATGAGATTGAAGAAATACAAGGGCCAACATTTCATTTGGCAGCTCGCTTTGGCTTCTTTGCTTCTCATCTTTTTTCTTTTGCTGGTGGTGTATCTTTGGTAATTACTGCCTTTTTGTTAAAAAAATATAGTTACTATCCTTTTAAAACCAAATGAATAACTCAAAATTAGTAGTGGATTTCTGAATTTTTTTACTTTGATGGGGAAGAGTTATAAGAGTTATAAACAGTTTGGATGTGTAGTGGTTGCAACAACTCCCTGAAATGTAAAATAGGTCGTAATAAATTTTGATTGCATATTTATCCTCTCATTTTTTACATGTTTTATTTCAATTAAGTTATTTTGAACATGGCAATAGACACCATAATTGAAGATGATGATTGCACTGTTATTTTATTAAAGACAATGAAGGAATTCTTTATTTCCTCATGTTTTATTTTGCTTGTTACCAAATGGAGAAATAACTTTTAATACCCTATTGAAAACACCAATAGTGTTCCAATCATGGATAAAAATATCAACATTAGTCATTCAATTTGACCAAAATGTTGATGATACTATATTTCTATAAATTTATGAAAACTGTGGAAACTATATTATTTTTTAGAAGTATAAAACTTTACAATTTACTAAACTTAAACAATAATGAGTTAATTAAATTGATTATTTTATTTAAATATTATATTTATGACCTACACATACGATGTTCATAATAACTTTAGTATATTATGAGAAATTATCCCATTTTGTTAGACAAAAAAATACAATTTATGGTAACTGCATGCATTATGGATTGAGGTTAATGAAAAAAAATATTAAGTAGAAAATAATTTATAAACATGATGTTACATCATCAAAAATAGAGTAAAATATGACTGCATATATCACAATTTTTAATTTTGTTGTTAAAAATGTAGAGCATAGTTTAGTGAATTTTTAATTAATTATCATCCAAGTAAATTTGAAAATTTAAGAAAATAGATCAAATTTCATAAAGATCGACTTACATATATATTTTTTAATTTAATAAAAAAGTTAAAAATATATAATGGTACCTATATTGTTATAAAACATATTAATATTTTCAAATTTTCCATCATGGTTCAAAAAATTACACAATTTATAAAAGCTTATATTTTTATGGATATTTCTCAACATTTTAAAAGAAATTTATAAAACCTCATTTTCATATCATTACTTCATTTTACGCAAATATGGATGCATATATCAAGAGAATAATACTTTCTTCTCCACTCCAACAAAAGAAAATGGGACTTAGAATACTTAATTTCAGGACATGGTTTATAATAATTAAAGAATTTTAGCGACAAAAAAACAAAATTATAATATAAGTTAAATAGTGATGGCTTTATGATCAAGGCTGGAAATTTTTGCACCGCGATGAAAAAAATATGCTTTAAGGTGGCGTTTAATTCACAGAATAGAATCGGAATGAAAATGAAATCAAAGAATAAATAAATATTACAATGTTTGGTTTGTCACTGAAATAGAATGAAAAAAACTGTAAATTAATTTAATACCCTTATATTTAATAAAAATTAAATAATATCATTTAATTATTATTTTTTTGTCAAATGAAATATATTATTGAAATCATTATTTTTCTAAATAATTTTTACTTAAAAAAATATTATTAAAATTATTATTTTTGAAAATAGATTTAGGGTTTTGAGATTTGAAATTTAAGATTTAAGAATTTAAAGTTTAGGGTTTAAGGTTATATTTGTGGGTTAAGGTTTAAGGTTAAAATTATTATTTTTTTAAATAGAGTTTAGGGTTTTAGGATTTAGGATTTAGGGTTTTGGGTTAAAAGATTTGGGGTTTAAGCTTTAGGGATTTAGGATTTAAAGTTTTAAGGTTTAGGGTTTTAGAGTTTAGGGTTTAAGGTTTTGGGATTTAGGATTTTAAGATTTTAAGATTTAGGACTTAGAGTTTAAAGTTTTAAGATTTAGGATTTAAGATTTAGGGTTTTAGGTTAAGGGATTTGGGGTTTAAAGTTTAAAGATTTAGGGTTTAAGGTTTTAAGATTTAGGGTTTTAGAGTTTAGGGTTTAAGATTTTGGGATTTAAGATTTTAAGATTTAAGACTTAGAGTTTAAAGTTTTAAGATTTAAGATTTAGGATTTAAGATTTGAGTTTAAAATTATATCTAAAATTAGGATAAAATTAGAAAAAAAAATTGAGATAGAATGAAATTATGAAGAGAAGAAAGAATTGTGATTTCATCTCCTTTAAGATTCGATTTCATTTATGATTTATTTTTAAACCCAACTAAACACACAAATGGAAAAAATCAATTCTGATTCTTTTCTTTTCCCTACGACCAAACATAACATAAGTTCAATTAGATCATATAGTACTTTCGTGAAAAACATTGTTAACTAGTTTTGATCAAACAAATATCGTATATTGGAAATGGTACAAAAAATATAAGAGGGACCAAAGCTATGATATCACAAGCTAATTTACAAATTTATCTAAAGCTAAAGGTTCAAAAAATTTGTATAAGTCTTCTGCCATATTATTTCTTTTTTGTCCGGGACTTCAAGCTGGCTCTCCGAGCTACATCCCATGGTCTCTGAGCTGCACGAACACCTAGCTGTGCAGCAAAATATGACTCGTACCCAGGTGAGTCAAAAGCAAAGCCAGTGTGCTTTGATACTTCTCGCGGGAGTTGAGTAATCGCATAGCTCCTTGCCTCATCTGGCGTAAGGCGGTTTCCTACCTCCAGCAATTCTGTTCTTGTTAAACCTTCAGGCTCGTGCATGTGGATTTCCTGAATAATCTGATAATCATAGGGGAAGAACCATCTTTGTACCCTACATGTATATGAATACAAATAACAGATGAAATCAGTCAGCCAACCAAGGAAAATGAAAAGGGAAAAAAAAAAAGGGACTGGAATAAACAGCACTACATTTGAAATGCTTATGAGAAACAATATTATGCTAAATCAGCTAAAAGCAGATTTCCATCACAACCATCTGAGATGAAACAAGCAACCTTCACTTATTAAAATGGGCTTCAGTGACAATGCGATCCAATTCCGTTCTCTCTCTTTTTTTTTAATATATTGGGGTGGGGAAATCCAATTCCATGCTTAATCCAATAGCATACATAAACCAAGCACCTACCAGATTTGAGCATTCACTGAAACGAGTATCACTAAATATATACAGGACAAACAAAAACTTTTATAAGCTTTTATTGATAATATTAGAGTGACCAGCCAGTTCAATTTCGCATAACTCCAACATTACCCTTTTGGACTAACTTTTGTTGGGATGATCAATAGTAAACTGACTTATGGCTGGTATCGAAGATGATTTCTTTAACACAGCATACAATAAAGAACTCAACGTAAAGCAGTTATGGATGAATTAAGATTAAAGATGAAACTATAAACTAACTATAAGTTGCCCTATTTGCTTACCCCAGGTAAACAAAGTCGCCAAAAAGTGCAGCAATGGGAACAAGAAGAAGTGTCACATAGAAGTAGACTGTGCTCATCAGGACATAAATGACAAAATATACATTTTCCTGCAAATATTATAAAAGGAGCCATAATAATTAGAATAGTATGACAGGGTTATCAAAAACAAAACAAAATATTTACTAAAAGGGAGAATTAGAAAACCCACCTGTCGGTCATATGGTGTCATAATGCCAGAATATAAGAAAATGAACAAAAACCATGCTAGTATGCTTCCTCCAACACTAATAAAATGCCACCTTGTAATCGAATTACAAGTCATGAGAAGACGCAGGTTAACAGTCACTACAACACTGGTGAAGGCCATTGTACTGACATCCCATAGACCAAATATCTTGCCATCTATATTACGAGCACCAAAACTGGAGTGGCTCACAAAGTAATAGCATACTATAGATTGGTAGACTGAAGAGAGAGCCCATATGGTTACAACCCTCCATTTAAAAAAGACGTCCTTTATTCCCTCCCCATATATCTCAGGATACTTCTTGGAAATGGATGCACTAACATCCTGTCAATGAACAAAATTAAGGCATTTGTACAAATATATAAACTCATTAAGTGGACAACTGTAATTATGTGATGACATAGTCATCATAGAATATTGTCAAAAAGTGTGGAAAGAGTGCAGCACATAGCACTACCAATGGTTGGAAAGAGTGCAGTACCTTGTCAAAAAGCCCAACAATGATTACAGGCAAGGCTGTAAATACGACGTTATACAATGATTGAAACCAGTCATCATAGAATCTTTGACCAGAAAATCCAGTTTGAAAGGTAAACCAAAATTGAGTCAAAGTGAATGTAAGATTCTTGTAAAAGAAATATGTAATGACCTGCACAGTATGCAATCAAGAGTTGTCAAAGACGTCCAATCAACATCTCTTTAACATTAATATATATATATAACATTACCTTGCATAATCTAAGATAGGACCAACGCCCATGGACAAGAAGTAAATCTGTAAGAAATCGGAACTGGGCAATTGCAAAATCACTAGCCATGACTGCCTGCATTCCTTCCTGTCCGCTTATTCCAACACCAACATGGGCAGCTTGAATCATGCTCACATCATTGGCACCATCACCAATGCTTAGGGTTATTTTGTTTGCACCTTTCCTGACCAGACTGGTAACCTGCAAGCAGTAAAAGGGTCTGTATGCATCAATATAATATCAATAACTGAAAGATGCAGTCCACTCTACAACGACTGTAATTGCCACTTGTAAATACTAATTTGGTAAAGGTACCGAATTTTGATCAAATCAACTTAGTTAAACTGATGTGAATTGGGAAGAAGAATAGAGTAGAGAGAAAAAGAAAGGGAAGAACAGATAGAAATAGTCAAATAGGGTTGGGGTTGGAAAGACTTCAGGATCAGGAGAAAACCAATCATATAAAAAATTTGGTAATCCAAGTCTGAGAAAGAGAGTAAACTAATATGTCCTATAAAAATGGGACTAATCTAAACAAGATAACAGTGCTTAAAACTAAAGGATAAAACTAAAACAAAATCTACGGGATAATAACAATCCCAATATAGGTAGGTCATAATTTAAATAACACTATTTTTATTCCCATCATATAATTTGTATCTTCTTTCTTCTCTCAAGATATTCAACTTCAGAAAGCCTCCGTAAGCTGACAGAAGGTTTAATTGAAACATAGCATTCAGTTCACAAAAACCGAGTTTTTAAAACTTTGCTTAAATAATACTCTATCCATTTTGGTTTACAACATTAATAAAGCATAACTCATTTCACTATAGACATTGGAAAAAAAAATCATTTAATATGGGCCAGATCTACAAAGCTAAAATATACTGTGTTCAGAAAAATGTTTTAGGAATTAGTAGTCTCAAAACAAGTAACGTGATGAACCTTGTTTTCAGTGCTGTATTCTACCCATTATAACTCAACATCTAAGCATACAATGTCTGTTCCACCTTATACAGGGAAAATATTAATTAGAGCAATGTACTTGGCATATGGAAAAATCTACATGGTTAAGGGATAAGTTGATGTTAAACTTAAAACCCACAATGGATTGTTGCCTCAAACAAAGAACACACAGCCAGAGCAAAGTAAATGGTGTCCAGCACAAAGTGTTCAGATAACTACTGTTAATTCCTACAGGGTAGCTCACCTGTGCTTTCTGTAAAGGAGAAACACGGCAGCAGACAACAGAAGCACAGTTCAAGCTCAAATTTAGCAGCATTCCTCTCAAAGTTAGATCTAATGCATACATCAAACACTTCCCATCTATAACAAGTGCCATTTTTGATCCAGATACTGACTGAAGATGGTTTTGTGCTTCTTCAACGCATCTTTTTAAGTCGTTCTTCACTTCTTCTTTGATGCAGCGTGCAATTTCAACTTGGTCGCCCTAAGAAAATAATTCAAGCGCAGTTAAATAGCAACAATTATAAAAACAAGGGTCTGAACTTGCATGCATTGATGGACAGACCCTATAGAAGTGTTGCTTACCCTGTTTTCAACTTCCCTAATAGTATCAGTTTCTGAACTGATGACAAACTGTTTCATTTCATTGTTGATTAGATTGCATGCTGCATCAAATTTTTGAAGAAAGAACTTAGAACAAAAACACTTAACTAAGAGATAGCTGGGGGAATCAACAGAAGGGAGCAAAGGAACAGAGAAGTACCACATTCTGTACAGCACTGACTTACCATACGCTATATTTATGGCAGTTTCCATCTTGTCTCCAGTGAGCACCCAAATCTTAATTCCAGCTTTTGAAAGAGTCTCTATACAAGCTGGAACACCTTCTTGAAGCTTGTCTTCAATGGCAGTGCACCCGATCAAATTCAAATCCTTTTCTATGAGTTCTGCAACCTATATGAATTTAATTTTTTTATTTTTCCTATTGCAATTTATTTTTCACATCTCCATTTTAAACCCAAACCACATTCAATAATTTAATGATAACTGAAAAGAGCACAGTTTCCAAATACGAGAACTTGTAGAGGAAGATACCATATAAAGAAAATGAAAAAAAAATTATTTATTTTCCTTCAAATGATGTTAAGGGTTTCCCATATTTGTCAAAGTAGTTACAGTTGAATCTCAAGAACAAAAGCCAGTTTAGTAACGTACCACACAATCATCACAAAATAATTACCCTAGTACTGTATACTACCGGATTAGCAAAAAATCCCCTACATCTCTTCATGAAAAAAGGTTAGAACTTAAAAAGGAAATAAAATGTGGATAAGAAAAGGTGGCTGAGCCGATATTGTATAAGTGGAGTAATCTCGCGAGAAAAACAAATCTATTATGCAAGTATAACAAGTTTAAATGACTACCTCATCATAACAAGTTTAAATGACTACCTCATCCAACTTTTTCTCACGATCTCGTAGAGAAGATTTAGCCTGGATAAACTTTTCATTCCAGCTTTCATAAACATCAGGGGTTAGATCTCTATAGGCCAGACATAATGTACGTAATCCAGAAGATCCAAATTGTTCTAAATACGCCCTAGAAACTTTCTTTAAATCCTCATTCCCATCAGCTAATCTCTCATATATTACAGTATCAGCACCCTGTTATAAAAGTTCCCTAGCCAGATGTCACTTTGTTTTCCAAGAACAGTTAAAAAATAGCATCATTGAAATCTCAAATAAGTCTTACCTTGCAGTATAATACAAGCCTGCCATCAGGATACCGACAAACAACAGATTGACGCTTCCTTGTACTATTTATTCAACAAAAAAGCCAACATTAGTACAACCAACCATTATCGTAAGACTAGCATATTAAAAATGAGCTGCTACCTATTAAACTCAAGAACATTTAGAATCTCGTATGAGACATCTTGGACTGTGCCCATCTTCTCAATGTGAGATTCACGAACATATATCATTGTAGGGGTACGTCTGAGAATAAAAGGAGCATATGAGCCAGGAAGAATTCCAAATGCTGGAGTTAGCTTTTAGATCAAAACAAAACCAATCAATATTGAAAACTACTTTTACAACCAGAGCTGAACCAGCCATCATTTTCTAGTTGATGACTACCACGTCAATAAAAGAGCATCGAGTGGAAGGAACGACCATGATTTAAACAAAAAATGTCAGTTGATAACTTCTCATTAATAAGTTGGGGTTCATAAACAGATTGTATCACATGATTTGCATCAACCACATAACTGCTTTTATGATACAAATGATGGAATCACAGTCAAATAGCCAAATGGCAATAAGATCAGAACGAAACTCAAACCTGTAGAAGAAGAAGCCAAAGTTCTTTGCAGCTGTAACCAAAGCAGCTTCGTCTGGTGATGCAGCTTGATAGATTATTTTCTCTGGGGACTCATCACCTTCAGGAAGCACTGTATGACATATAGCAAGGCATCTGAAAAATTCCTGAAAACAATAGAAAGCTTTCATCAAGTTCTGGAACTGAATTTATCACGTCGCCTAGCCTGCCTCCATGTATTTTGTGGATACCATCACAGAAATGTGCCTTAAGATCAATGGAAAATTAGTAACCAGTCCATGACACAGCCCTATGTAACCCTAGCTTTCTTACACCAAATAAAATTTTGAAGTTTCTTTTCCTCTATCCCCTATATATATACACTCAAATATTGGATATTTAATATTATTAGTATTAAAATATTAGATAATTACATATTATGTTTCCTTATTAGTTTAGGAGTCATATTATGAGATTAAGATTTTAGGTCCATTGTCCCTATAAAGATGGAAGTAATCTTTCAGTATTAATAAATAAGAACTAAAATGTCTTCCTTTGATTTTCTGGTTCTCTAACTATTTTGATTCATCAATATTTTAGCTTCTATATTTGCTTTTACCAATTTTATATTGGAAGCAAAGCACCAGAGTCCTATAATTATTTAATTTAAGCGATTTAGTTCCATAATTATTGCATTGAGTACTAAAAATCCCATAATTATTGAAAAATATCACAATAGTCCCGTTATTATGTGCAAATGAGTAATTTAGTAAGTTTGGCACCTATAGTCCCATTTTTTATAAAAATTAGGCATTATAAATGCTCAGTTTTAATACTTTTGATAGACTAAAAGTACTTATTTTAATAAATTATAAGACTAAAAGTACTTATTTTTCATAACACAGCACTAGTGATGCTTAACTTATAAATCACAAGACAAAACTGCTCATTTTAAAAAATTACAAGACTTAATGTGCCTAACCCAATAATTATGGGATTAATGTGCTTATTTGTTAAACATTACAGGACTTCCGGAACCTTTTGCCCATTTTATATTTCTACTATATATTCAACAAACTTTCCATGATTTTTAATCTGGAGACAGCAAATGAAACATGTCTTTGTGTGACAAAAAGGAGCAGGTTAAAATTTGATACATGGGAATTCACTACTGTATTCATATTTAAATCTGCCGAGCATATATTACACAGGACCTTAACTTCCCATGCTTAATGCCAAGAATTCAGCTCATAAGACCCTCCTAATATATGAACATATACAAACTTTGCATTCAATACAAATTTATCACAATCAACACCGAGATAATCTCAAACTGTCCCAGTTACCGAGCCTGAGAAAGAATTGTACTGAGTACCGATGGGTGACATAAGATGGAAAACACAACCTAGATTGAGTCTCAATGGGCAAGCAGATATCACTGTGAATATGCTCATATTTTGAATTTTTGGTACCGTGGTGTAACATCGAGTCATCCAGTCATGGTAAATAGAACCATAACGGCCATCTAGCTCCCACAGAGCAACAGAGCAACAAATCCATCTAACCCACAACTAATTGCAAGCAAAAGAGAGTTTTCTCAAAACTGGAAACACCTCTGTCGCAACTAAAACCTGATTCATCCTTCATAAAGTTCCTACTTACCTGCTGAAACTGAAAGCATCTTTATATAATCTGCACTCTATTTCAAAATCCTTACCTTACAAATATCAGGATTAGGCTCATTCCTCCAAGCTCCACGCATAAGCCTGGCATCATCAAAGTTAAATCCCTTGTCTTGCACTATGTTGGTTGACGTTTTCCCCTGTAATATACATCTGAAATCACAACAATTTATATCAAGGATAGACTTGTCCGTGCATGTAATAGAGAGAGAACCGTACCCCTTCAAGTTTAATGTCTTTCCGCTGAGCTAGTCCCCTCTCTATTTCAGTGACACCTGTCCCGTAGACCTCTCCTCCAATTGAACACTTGAAGAACTCCATTAGATTTCTTGTTAGAGTTCCAGTTTTATCAGAAAAGACATACTCCACCTAAGAAAAGCAGGAAATTAATATAGCTAAGTGTACAAGTTGCCAAATATAGAGATATCAACAATAAAATAATCCAAATGATAGAAAATTAACTCTCTGTTCTTAGCAATGCATGTTATCTACTGGGAAATTATAGGAGAATTATAAAGAGGCATCATTATTTTAATATTACAGGTACAATTGAAGAATGAAGATCGAATGAGATCTCACTTTCCAGAAACATTTTTCTCATCTCTCTTTTCCATCCTGTCTTCTCTCTTTTTTCTTTTTTTTTTAACAATAAACTATCTCAACTCTTTTTTCCAAATACTAATATCATAATATAATAGATGCACGCTAAAACATCCATGGGCATCAAAATATCAACTCCTTTCTCCAGGTAACATTTAGAAGATTTGTTGCACCAACATGAAACTCCAATGTTATACCAGCGTTACCTGACCAAGTTCCTCATTCAAATTAGAAGTCCTAGCCAATGCAGGGGTATCACTTTCAGCATGATACATATGTAAGTCCTTATTGATAAACTGGGTAGACTGGATAAATTTGATCATCTGAATATGCATTAAAAATGAAACAAGTACTAAATCAATAAAGAAAAATTCCTTTCTAGTACAACATTAATCAGGAAGATACATTAGCCAAAGAGCATACCTCAATGGAAACATAAAGAGAAATAGGGATTATTGTAGAGTATAATGTGATAAGGGTAAACATGGTAAGAATAGCAACCTGCATGACCGGTGAGCACAATCAGTACCAAAAGCATAATATTTACATTAATAAAGAACATATACAAAAATAAAGTAACGGTATACTAGGCAATATTGTCTTACCACAAAAGGTCTATCAGGGTTAAACTGACTTTCAACACTTTCATGAAGACCCAAGTAGTAGTGTTTTCTGTCGATGAATAGACCGCTGCAGATACAGCAAAGATATTGTCACCGTGGAAAGCCCAATTGATTGCAAGGACTAATGTATTGAAATAAGATTCAATATTATTTCAAAAAAAGGGAAAAGGAAATACAGACTAGCTAATTGTCAAACCTGCCTATGGCCCCTATCAGACACATTGAGAAGAGAGTACCAAAAAGTATGAGGATTAGTTTGTCAAGTTTCTTCTCTAAAGTACTTCTTTTGGAAGGAACATTCATGGCATTCATCATGACCTGCAACATAGACAATACATCAGTGAAAGCACAACCACAAGAATAGACAGAAAAATTCAAGGTGATGAGGTATCATCCATTCCATCTAAAAACTACCTTCTAAATAATCTCCAGTTCTAACTTCTAAAAAGAAACAGTGTGAGTTGTGAAGATGAAAGGATAAAAAAAGGTAAAGATAAAAGTAGACTCCAGTCAACAGCTATAAACAAATTCCCACGAAAAGGAAAACTCCAAGGCTCATTTCTTCACAATGTTTAAAAGAATTGATACACTAAAGGTACTTCTCATTTACATCACATCTCAAGTTGAAAAGAGGCATTAAAGAAAAATAAGCAAAACCAGACTTTTCAACAACAGACCTTCGTTTCATGACCTGCAAAAATAACAACCCCAACAAGGTACTCAGTGTTCCTGAGACTGCATCCCTGAAACAACAAAGTGACATCCAATGTAATAGAAGAATGATTAGAGAAATGCTAAGACCGATATTGAACAAATAACTAACAAACAACAAACAGATTCCAGATAAAATATGACATAAAATTATCCAATACAAATAATTCCATCGACTTCAAAACAAACAGATATTAAATGGTGATGTTATCAGTATTATCAGTTTCCTGCTATCCAATAAATGGTTGCAAAAAGATCTCCATACAAATAAAGTTCAACACCTATACATAGCCTTAAAGAATCACATCCAAGAAAGCCGCCAATAACATCATACGATAAAACCAAAAAATAATTACCGAAAAAGATGTTCATGTCTTACTCGCAGCAGAATTTGATTTGGTGTGAGAGGTAATGTTTGCTTGTCCATGATGAGATTGCCTGTAAAAGTGTATAACGAATTGTTTGGTTGCTCACACTGCAATTCACCTGTTATTAGAAAAGGAAGGCTTGTGAAAATTTGAATCAGGACTACACTTCCAAAGGCAACCTAGCAATGCACCCCCTAACAGGTTTTTTTTAATGACCTTTAAATTCAGACAATTTCTCAGGAGTTGAATAATCCCAAGTCTTCTCTAACGCCTTTCTGATCTTCAAGTTAGTTTCCCCATCCAAATTTGCAGTCTGCCAAAAAAAATACGAAATTTATTCGTGTTATACATTGCAAGCACTGCCTTGATCAAAGTAGCATCATTTGCAGTGAAGATATCTAAAGAAAACTGTGTAAAGCAAGGGAACATATTGAAAACCTCAATATAACAAACACCATCTGGGTTTGTACTAGCAAGAAAAAGAAGATCTGCTGGAAAGAAAGCATCCTGCTTGACCTGCAACCAGTGCAACAAGATCAACTTTAATGTAAAGCTAGTTAAACATTTTGTTCTAGACATGAACAAAACATAGAGTACAAAGACGTGAAAACTATGCAGAATTACCCAATAAGGACATATATATGTATATATATATATATATATATAGAATTACCCTATGTCAACACAACTTAAGATGGCACAGTGAAACAATCAAGTAGCAATGGAGTGAGAACAATAGTGTCACGGGAAATAAAAGGGTATTGTATACACTGATCAAATGGCAACCTTTCTTACACAATTCCAAAGATCACAATGAAGAAAGATGAGCCACGACTGTATACTTCAAGCTTAACATTCATCAGCACATGCAGGAATGTAAACGACAACCTCTTCTACCAATGCAAGGGGAGGACTTTTGAAATTATTTAATAAATTGTATACAAAGAGGTTGTTAGCAACTATAAGGCTACTCAGTGCAAGCACCCAACAAAATTCATCAGAGCTAAGAGCAAGAGTGCCTCAAGGCATCACAATAACTCCTTACTATATAAACAGAGATCCAGTCCATAACAAACCCCAATCACGTACATCATGCATCTAGTAGGGAACATAATAGTGTAGCATACTCACCCTGACAATATCCCCAACTTGCAACCTTTTCCATGGAGTACTTTCCCAATGTTGATCTTGTAACACATCCACAGGAGTATTGTTTATTGACAAGTCATTTTGAAAGCGCTTCTGTTTTTCATAAGTAAAAGAATATAAGAACTTAAAGGAATCAAGAATATAATCATGTCATACCTCAATGCTTTTTGTTGCAGCAGAAAAAAATTCACACACAAAGAAAAGGATAGAGATTATTGAAAATTTAATGTCTTGATACAACTACGGTGTGTCATAGAACTCACCCAGTCTTCAAAGGCTTCTTTAATAAGAGATACAAGAAGCACCATGCTGAGGGGCAGCACATTTGTAATTGGACTCACAGGACTGCAGCACAAGGAATTTACTTAAAATGCATTATTTGCAGGAGCTCCAAATACAATTGACAGAAATCAGATATAACAACCAACTCTAAATTAAGTTTCACAATTTAGCAAGACTTGTAGAGCAAATGTATGAGTAAAAAGTTGAAACCACGGCTTGAAAATCCACCAACAGGTTGAAAGATAAATGACATGATAATATTATTTGTCAATCCAGCTGCCACCCTCAACCACATCTAAGTCCAAATTGGATAGGACTCAAACTTGTGCACCACAACATGATCCATGACCATGTAAGGTCAATTTTATTGAGTCAATAAGAGAATTATTATATATAGATAAATTTAGTCAATAAGAGACTTATTCTACATACAATTAAGTCAATGAGAGATTTGGTAGTCTTATGGAGGATATACTTTCCACCAATGACTAACGAATGATTCATACCTAGCTTTTTCAATCAACTAATGGAACATCTTAACTTTAACTTTTTAACTTCTTAACTTTTTAACTTTTTAACTTTTCAATCAACTAATGGAACATCTTACCACTTTCAATGTAACTTAAATTAACATGCTTCATATTATAACAGTAAAATTTGTTTCCCTTTGGTATTGGCTCAAAAGAAGTCATTACCAAGATAACAGAAACAAGTAAACATGTGAACAATAGCCCATAGGTCACCTTTTGAAATAGAAAGGGGAAGTTGAAAAATGACCTTTTCAGCAATATATCAGTCAACCTACAACATGTTTAAGGAAGACTCCAACTCACCCAAAAGAATCATAGAACAATAAGATATTTGTGAATTTGCCCCCCTCCAAATAACAGGTTTGACGAAATTTAGATCATTATGTTAAAATAAATAAGAAAAAGAATGACAGTTCTGGAGCCATGGCCAAAGATCTTACAGGGATGTTTTAAAAAATGGAATAAGAGTACATACAAATGATCATTGACTGTAAACAATTTTTCATGAATGACTTTAACAAAGGAATCTGTTATCAACTTCAATTACAAACCTGATCGGCGTAGTAGATAAAATTGAGATTCCAAGAAAATACAGATTCGCTACCCGCCTGAACTGTCAGCATAAGCATAAAGTTTTATCAGAAACATAATTAAAAAAAAACAGAAGTAATTGAAGAGGGGAAGTTGACAGCTGCAACATATGCCCCAACAAAATTAAGTTTGATGTTTAAGACTTGAACAAAATCAAGCACAAACACAAAAATGAACCCATCTAGAAAGTCTACTCTAAAACAACCATGCATTAGAATTAAGATAATCCAATTAGCCTATAAGTCCTACCACATCTAAAAAAATGGAAGTGCATTTTGGAAAGGAAAAATAAATTATAGGAAGTTCATACTAATTATTTACAAAAATAACATTCCCACCAGAAAGAAAAAACTAAAGAATATCTGATATGAGGTGGACACAATTATTTTTCTTTTTTTCTTGCTTAGGAAACACGGAACACCAGCCATAAGCTAAAAGAACGAGGTATCCCTTAGGAAAAAAACTCTATAGAAGAGATCAGTCACATTAGTGGGCAGATATATGAAACTAAAAGAACCCCACATACTGTTGAACAATGCCCCCCTAGGGGAAAAATAAAAAGAATAAGTGGAAGAAAATATTGTCCATGCTTAAAATTAAAATTCATATCGAGAACTGCACTTTAGAAATATTCACTACTCAACTTCGGAACCAACAGGATATGCATATCCCGTAAATTATTCTACTTCTCATGTTTCCAATCTTTTCTTTATACGGTTTTTTTTTTTTTTTTTGGGGGGGGGAACCAAACAAACAAACAAGTACAGGTCCTTTTTTAAAAGCATGAACTAGGATTGGGTCAGAAACTGTGACCTAATACAAAGCATAAGCATAAGCAAAGCTCAAATCTCAGAATAAGATGCAGAGTCCATAATACATTCAAAATTAGCATTTAACAAGAGTATTTCAAGTAATTTACCTGTTCAAACAGTCCCTTAGGGAAAAAGGTTAAAAAGTTGTACTTTGTGGTTGAAACTGAATTCCCCTGAGATTGAACCATACTAATCAAAACAAATTGGCATTAAATCAAGCATTACCAAAATGAAACTTGACAAACAGCGACCATTTCTAAATATCACCAAGATGACCTTGTCCAATATTGGCAATAATAAACAGAATCGACATCTGAGATATATGCATATGAACAGATAAAGCAGCAGAATCTTGTTCAACACCACAAATACATACTGTACAAGCTAATGGATACATCTTCATCAATTTCCAGCATCTTAGCAACATTAAATCCAATTAACAGAAATAACGCTGCTAAATTAACAGAAGAGAAACTATGAGGCAAAGTACAAATTGCCAATTCGGTTAAAAGAACATTGAGTTCCTTTGAAATCGGGACTAAAGGCAGAGGTAGGCCAGTTTCCATTTTTCCGCAAAACTCCAAGATAAAACACAAACATAATCAACTACAAAATAAAATGAGCTTAAATACTCTCCAAGACACGAAGTACTGATATTCTAGCCCCTAGCTCTTTCATGCATTGTAATATATAACAAACTCAACTTTTGCTCTGTCCCTACTTCTTTTATGATCACTTTATGTTCTATACTAAGCAACAAGAAAAGAGGGGAAGGAAATGATATTCCTAGTTTCCTACATGTCTCTTTCTTTTTTTCCAGATTATGTAAAAACGTAAAGAAAAATAATATAAATTTTTTATTGGAAAAGAACGACAATATAACTAAACGCTTAACAATCTCCGCAAATAAAGGTTCAGTAGTTCTTCGACGTACTCCAATAAAAAAGTACCCCAAAAATCTGACATAATTTTTGGAGCATCAAAGAAAAGGAAATGCAAACAGAAGAAAAAAGGTATAATGGAATACACAGGAAGATTGCGAGAGAGATGAAAGGAACCTTGAATCTAAGGGGGAGATTAGCCTCACGGTCATTACAATAGATATTACGGTTACCAGGAGCCTGGGGCTGGACTTGGCCGAGCCGAACAGTTGGAGTGGAGGAAGAGCGAGATATGCTCGAACTCGGATCGCGACCTACTCCGGATCTCGAAGCCTTAACCCTATTCCATCCACCCATATTCTTCTTCACAAACTCTTCACCCCGATCCAAACCTCAAAATTGTCTCCGTCCTTACAAAATTCGAATATTTCCCGATCACTGGTGGAGATGTTGAATATCCACTATATTCTTCTACTTGCTCAAAAAATAGTCGTCTGGTGATTAATGGCGTTTCGTTGTTTAACGGACGACCGGACGACCATAGAAAGAGAGAGGAAGTGTACGCATTCAACACCTCTCTCCTCCGACCCCCACTGGGTTTGATTTTTGTTCTTTATTTTCAACTTTCAATTTTTGGGTATTTTTCTTTCCTGCGGCAGTTTAAATTATTTTTTTTAACTGAACCTGCCTCTGCGGACCAAAAAAAAAAGAACGTAACTTTTCATTTCCTCCAACTCTTTCCTCTTCCACTTCTTTCGTTTCTTTTTCTTTTTCTTTTTTCTTTAAACCACGTTATTCTTGAAGTTTTATTTTCATTTTTTTCCTTTCTAAAGTTTTCTTCGCTCTTGTTTTACTTTTTTCTCCACGCGCGTATATTAGGCTTTCGCGGCTTTCTGACTTTCTAGAACATAGTGATTATTTCGACCCGAATGTCCGGTCAAAATAGAGTTCGTGGTGCCATGACTTGACGCGCGAGTGGAGGGGTAGCGTTGAACCACCATCAGCTTAACCTTAAGCGCCAAATAGGCTAGTCCTATGTCCCAAAAAAATAAAAAATACAAATCTAATTACATATCAAAATTAAGCGTGAGTATATATATATGGATATTTATTAAAAAAAACAACAAAACTTCGAAATAATATCAAAAAATTATAAATATTTTCAAAATTAAAAAAATAAAACTAACTAAATTTAATAATAAATTTTTGTTATGAACGTGCATGAGATGTCATGACTGGTTATCGTTATTATCATAACATTGCATTAATTTCGGATATATTTGATTAATAATCATTGATTATGAATCGATAATATCTTTTTCACAGTTTAATTATATTTTTTAATATTTATTTAAAAATATATTTAATTTAAAAAATTAAATATTAACTTAATTCTTATTTTATTATATTATTTAAAATATTAATATTAGTTTTATTTTTTAACTATTTAGCACATGTTTATAAGTAAAAATAAATAAAATGTAATCTAATTATACAAAGTATTATGGTCATACAAAGAAAAAATATAAAGTAAAAATAAATAAAATTTAATTTAACTATATAAAGTTCTTACAAAACATAAAATAAGACACGAAAAGAACTCTTAAAAGAAATAAAAGAATATGATTATAATAAAAAAACTACAATAAAACATACATAAAAAATTTATATAATTAAGAATGGATGTAAATAATATATCTAGAAACAATAAAATCATAGGTTATAAGTTTGATTCATTTGTAAGAATAAAAGAAGAGTCACCCTCGATTGCATTGATACCTAACAATGAGAAAAGAAAAAATGAAGAAAAAGTTATAATTTTAATTTAATGAAACCTACAAAATAATTAGAAAAACACTTTATGAACACTAAGAATAGAGGAATAAAAAATTAATTAGTTTATTAACTTTACTAGATGAAGAACTAATAATATATTATAATAAAAAAAATTGTATAAACAAAGAGAAATACGATATGATAATGATCAGTGAAAATGATTTTAAACTAAAAAATATGATCTCAAATGATCATATGAAACTAATTTTCTTACAAGTTCTTTATCAAGAAGTAACATCTGGCCCACAACAATAATAAAGAAATAAGTAAAGGTTAAAAGAACCTAACATTCCTTATAGAAAAAAACAACTCGAAATAGAAGAAAGATTACACTAAGGAACAAGAGGTAGTATCTCACCAAAATTGAAACTTCATAAAAATTATGGAATTGTTCTTTTATATTTAGATTATATAAGAGACAAAAAAAATTCTTAGAAATGATTTAGTGATATGAATGTAATCATACAAGTTTCTCCAACCACGTAATCAAACATTTCAACTTGTATAGTCTTGGAAGCTCAAGAAATGTTAAAATTTGGTTTACAAATTTAATAGAACATTAACATTTACAAACACATAAGAATACTCTTATGGGTAAAGAATACTTAGATATTGTAGTAAATGAAATATATAAAAAATTTATTAGAGAAGACAAAGGTAGACATATCACGGAATTCAGTGAAAATAAAATTGAGGAAACAAATAGTATTTAACAAATATGAAAATATGTAACATATGTTATATAAATTTCTTTATTCGTGAATATGATATATTATCGTAAGTTACCACCCTCTATATGCAAGAAAATTATAAAGAAATATTTTTCATAAATGACCTAATACATTACATAATATCATATCAGAATAATGAAATAAGAAATAAAGAAACTACACTAGATACTTTAGGAGGAAGAATAAGAATTATTAAAAAATGAATAATCATTAAATATCAAGAAAGAGAAAATGATTAAATTTATTATGATACAAAATATTTTAGAATGCTAAAAAATATAAATGTAACATAAAATCTTATAAACAAACATATAAAAAATACAAAAATTCAAAATATATAAATTTAAAAAACAGAACCTTCAAAAATATAAGAGAGTATATAATGAAGAACTTTATAGAAAAATATATTTTAAGAGAAAAATATAAGTCAACAAAAAACAAAAATTATTGCTCATCAAAGAAAAAGATATGTAAACGTTGCATCTATAAGGAGGAAAAAAATTATGTTAATGAATGTCTTAATAGTATTCAACATAAAAAATAATTTAAAGAGGAATTTTCACAAAAAGTAAAAATCTTAGAATAAGTTTTTAAGATGGAATTAGAACCAATAAAGAAAACAAATATAGGCAATACTTATAATAAATGTCTATTATAAGAAATTGAGAATAAAATAGCTAACTCGTTAAATGAATACTCTTCATCAGAAGATGAATAATTTGTATAGTATTATGAATTTAAATAGTATTTATATTAAAGTAGGATTGAAATTTAAAAGTTAACAAAATTATCATTTACATACATATGTAGATATATGAGCTAGCATGTGTGTATCTAATAAATATGCATTCCAATAAGAACTTTGTAAATAAACTCTAAAATATTTAATTATAAGAATTGTTAATAATACTATATTAAATCTTAATAAAATATTAAAAGATACACATATAATGATAGAAGAAGAGAATTCATATTTTTGTCATATATCAACAAAAAAAATGAGTTGATTTATTAATAGAAAATAATTTGTTAAACTTATATCAACATTTTACACAATATATAGACAGAATAAGTCAAACAATACTAAATAGTGAAACCGGTTATATGTTAAAAATAAGAAAAAAATTGATTGTATCAAACCTATAAGTCCTTTTGTTCTTGTGTCTGTATATTGGCTTTCTATGTATAAAACATGGTATCTGTTTTATTTTACTCAGTGTTTTATCATCTTTTACATAAAATTGGTTAATATAAGTCAGTAATACACACATACATATAGTTAGGAACACTTTTGTATACAAGCATGTTTACAAACACAAAGAGATTAGTTACGCTCGATGTTATCACTTGTGTTTTTGGTTTGTTTTGAATGTAGATATTTATGAAAAGTACTTGATAATTTTTAGAATAAAAAAATGTGACATTTTAACACTTTGCTACCAAGCTTTCCATCACCCTTGACGAGGTGATTAGAGAAGTGGCTGACATGGTGAAAATTTTGAGTTTTATAAATATCCTTACATTTATTCTTATTTGGTATCTAGAAAATGTAGTTTAGTTATGTTAAATTAACATCTCATTTTTTTGTTTTTGAATAATTAATACCTCGAGTGTTATTTGATATTAGTGATTTGTGATTGTGTGAGTAAAACTGTGATTGTGAGTGTTGATTTCTTAAGATGGTGATTACAAATGGGGTATATATAAGTCGTGTATCGGTCGAGAGTTGCTTGGTTGCAACTATTTATTTGTAAGAACCTCATTTGGAAAGTGAGTTAAATTAAATGCTTTGAGTTATCATATCTCTTATTGTATGCAATAAGAAATAGGTTGTTTGAGTTTTAGGGTGGTTCTCAAGATTGGGAATAGTTACACCTCTAGTTACTGATCCGTGGTTTATTATGACACCACATTAGGTGGTGTTGGCTTTGGAGGTGAGATAGGTTCTTGTGTTGAACCAAGTTATTGCAGAAGCAGTAAGTAGAAGTAGCAATATGCACTAAGGATGGACATCCCAATTGATAGAGGTATTGCTGATTTTATTTTCTATCAGAGTTGTAACTATTTTATTAATTAGTTGATTGCTTGTTGTTGAGTAGTTGCCTTAAGCAACCTGAGAATGTTATCACGTAGATAGGGTTTTTATGTAGGTTTACCTCATTATATTTATTATTACGCATGCTCGAATGTAGGATTAGTACAATCAAAGTTTAAATTGTGTACATTTCTATGTACTGAAGTTTATACTTTGATTAATTTTTTTTATATTTATTGTATGCTTTTTATTTACTGATTATATATATTGCTACTATCATTATCATTTATCTATTAAATGTTATGCATGATCAAATTACGTGTTAGTCTAACATGAGTGTCCATCTTGTATGATCAACATGTTAGATGTAGATTCCAATGAAAAAGCATATTCGTTATATGTGATCGCATACTTTCTTTATTTTCTATATAACATGTCTATAACTTTTTAATCATTGTTTATGTTGTAATAAATCAATATACCTACTCCTTGATTATTTTATATTATTTATGTATGTTATATGCATGTAAGTTTGATATAAATCTTCAAGGAGTTTGTATCTCCATCTTGGTTGTATCCTAGATGTTACACTCTTTAATTGATTTTATATATTTAGATTGATCGCATGTTGTGAGAGTACAACCATCATTTTACAAATGTATTCTCACATATGAAGTCTTGAAGTAATTGAAAGTCCTTTATTGTTTAGTATACCTTCTTATCTCACTTGATATTGGTGATTTGTCATGCATAAATTTGTTGCTAATCTAGATAGGAGCATGTAAGACACACTGTCACTAGTGTGTTTACTACTGTTAATTCTTTCTTATTGCTAGTTGTTTTTATTGTGTGTTGATTTTAACACGTTGTTTTGTACTTTTGTTATGTTAATTGCTTAACTCACGTTGTAAGGACTACTTGGTCGAATTGATATAGAGCTTGTAAAAAGATTCCTTAAATTTGTGTTTTCACCTTTCGTTCAGGTCTCGGTTACTTATTTGAATTAAAAGAACAATTGATCTTCATATAATTGTTCTTGTTTGTACTTATGAGATTCTTCAAATCCTAAGTTTAATGGAACAACATAAAAAACAAAAACGCAGTGAAAAAATAAAGTAGTAACAAAATTTTTGTTTATAAAATATTTTATTAGATATAAAAGAGAAACAAAACTTTTTTCTTAGTAACATTCAGGAAGATAAAACCTTAACAGACATCAGAAAACTATTAAAGAAGGGATAACTGATGAACAAGTGTGTGAGAAGATGCATTTGTATGGTTGGGATAACTGGTCCCACTGATTGCAGATATTATAAATGGTAGATTCACCTATGAAACTCTAACAACACCTATTGGGAATCGATTGTCATTTCCTACATAAGACAAGTTTTTGAAGGAAATTGACAGGTATTTAATGAGTTCAATTTCATATCATGTTCTTTATCATTCTCTAGAGTATTTGAAAAGGTACGAAGTAAGTACAACACCCAAGTTGCATTTTCATATTGTTGAAATTATTATATATATATAACAAGAAGGTGACTATATTAGTCTAATAAGAAACCTTTTGCGAGAAACTAGTAACAACAAATAATCAAGAATGTTCACACTAGAGAGAATTGAATGAATAATATTGTATCGATAATCATTAATAAAGGCAATGCCTTATTTACACTCTTACATATTCTAAGCTATGAATAACGAGCTACTAAGAAGGTTTACACTTGTACTATCCTAGTACTAAGATACACTACTAGTAAATGCCGAACAAACTAAGGGAATGTAGGATCTGATACCATAATGGATTAGATCAATTGTGTCAAACATTCATTTTGGCTACAAACTTTGGAAGGAAAAGAAAAGGGGTGAACAAGAAGTCATTTGATTCTCACTTTGTGAAATCACTTTACTCATAAAATTATCCTTGTTTTTAGGCATTTAATTTTTTTTTACTCATTTTATTTTTCAGATGCATCAAACATTTGCAAAAACAAGCAAGATCAACAAGTATGGATTACTCTAACCAATTACGCCATTTTGTTAAGATTTGATTTTTGTCAAATATGACTAATTGATAATATTGTTAAGATTGAATTCTTATCAAATCTTACTAATTAATAATATGATTCTTTTTAGGGTTGACAATCTTTGATTGTAGGAATTTAGTTAATTTGTTTCCTTCTTTGTCATGTAAAGCAAAGGATTCTTTACTTTATATATATTGTATTTACCTCTCAAGATGAATATATGAGAAATATAGAGAATTTTCTCGATACTTTTTTATGGTATCAGAGCCTTGATTATAATGTCTCTGTGAAATATATATATATATATATATATATATATATATATATATATATATATATATATATATTAGTGACAATCCAATACACACCAAGAGTTTTTTATATGTCTACCACAACAATTAATGCTTCTAATCCTCTATTTCTCCATGCCTCTGATCATCCCGTGATGGTACTTGTTTTCAAGGTTCTTAACGGCACCAACTATGCCATATGGAGATGTTCATTGCTGGTAAGTCTCAATGCTAAAAACAAGTTCGGATTCATCAAGGGCACTATTACCATGCCAGGAGAAACAGATCTCAAATATCAAGCTTGGTAGCGATGTAATGACATGGTTTTATCTTGGATTTTCAACTCTTTAAGTGAGGATCTTGCCAATAGTGTTCTCTACATTGAGACGCCTTCCAAAATCTGGATCGATCTGTAAGAACATTTTTCACAAGGTGACTTTTCCCATAACTATCAAATACAAAGGTCTATCGTTGAATTAAAGCAAAACCAAGACTCTATTTTTACCTATTACACTAAAATAAAAACATTATGGGATGAACTCAAAATCTGTAGTTTGTCCATAACATGTACATATGGTGGTTTAAAAGAATTAAATGCTAAAGAAGAAATAGAAAGGTTAGGACAATTTATTATGGGACTTAATGAGTCTTATTCTGCTATGAGAGGTCAAATCATGTTAATGCAGCCCCTACCAACTGTCAAAAAAGCATATGCACTCTTATGTGAGGAGGTGAAACAAATAGGATTGATGGAAAATAAGGGAAATGATCAAGTTTATGCTATGAATGTCAAAACTCAACGTTCATCCAGACAGTGAGAATCTTCTAATTCAAAACCACAAGGTCCTAAAAGGATGTTGATGTGTAGCTACTGTAATGACAATACATATATAGTGGAAATATGCTTTTACTTGATAAGGTTCCCAGTTGGCCACAAACTACATGGTAAAGATGTCCAACCTCTAAATTGAACCAGAAAGCCTGCTGCAAATGACACCAATATAGAGATATCACAAGATGCACAGACAAAAAACCCAGAGCAGTCACTTCAATTCACTCCTGATGAGCTATCTCAAATCAAAGTCTTTCTTACCCATGGTAACAACCATATTCATGCAAATTACATAAGTATATCAAAACTTTTTTGCTCATCTCTTAATTCAACTTAGTCCACTTTAAAAAGTTGGATTATCGATAACAATGCCACAAATCATATTGCCCACTCAATAACCTGTGATAATCTCTTATCTTCTAAAATGTCTTTACCAAATGGCTCATACTCAAAAATCATTGGAATTGCTTCAACACATCTCTCAAATAATTTGCATGTTAAAAATATATTATGTGTTCCATCATTTCATGTCAATTTACTTTCTGTAAGCCAACTTACCTCTACATTAAATTACTCCATTCACTTTTATCCCAACTTTTGTATATTGTAGGACCTAGATTCGAAGAAGATTATTGGAATAGGGAAGCAGCTTAATAGCCTGTACTATCTCACCCTACACTCACAATTACCAGTACCAGTTCAACCTTCCATTCATCAAGTCACCTCTCCCACCACTGTCACTTGGCATAAGAGACTCAGACACCCATCCAAAGCTCCTTCCAAATTTTTAAGCACAATAATTCTATCTTTTATATTTGATTCTTAACATTCATGTGAAATTTGTCCTTTGACAAAACAAACTCAATTACCATTTTCTTCAAGTTTAATTCAAAGGTTACACTCTTTTGATCTTATTCATTATGATATTAGGGGGCCTCATAAAACAATAACACATCATGGTGCACATTATTTTTTTACTATTGTAGATGATTACACACGTTTCACATGGATATTTTTAATGAAGTTCAAATCTGAAACACAAAGTCTACTAAAAACATTTATTGCATTTGTTAACACCCAATTTAATTGCCAAATAAAATGTATCAGAAGTGACAATGGATCAGAATTTGTCTCAATGAAACCTTATTTCACGAGCCTTGGCATCTTCTTTCAAAGTTCATGCCCCTCAACACCTCAACAAAATGGTGTAGTTAAGCAAAAACACATACATCTTTTAAATGTTGGTAGAGCTTTAAGATTTGAAGCAAACCTTCCTTTAACATTTTGGGGAGAAAGTCTGCTCACTGCAACTTACCTTATTAACCGGCTTCCTACCCTACTACTAAAACAAAAGTCCCTATATGAATTACTTTATAACAAGCCACCAAGTTACTCACATTTATGAGTATTTGGTTGCCTTTGTTATGCAACCAATCTCCAACCAATGGCCAAATTTGCACCACGTGCTCGCAAATACATTTTTGTAGGATATTCGTTCAGCCAAAAAGCTTATCGAGTTTATGATCTACACACTCGTCAAATTTTTTCAAGTCATGACTAAATTTTCCATGAAACAACCTTTCTTTTCCACACTTCTGAAACATCTCCAAAACATCCCTCACCATCCACTATCTCCACAGATGATAATGACACCATCTTACCATTACCTCTACAACCTAATCCTTTTCCCATACCAAATAAATCAAATTCACCATTCAACACTACTCTATCACCAAATTCACATGTTCTTTGTCGTAGTACTCGTGCTCGACAACCCTCAATTCTTTTGCATGATTTTCATTGTGGCAAAGTTAGTACAGTGCCATAAACTATAGCTCCAAGTTCATCATCCTCCTCAAAGTCAGGTACTCGATATCCTTTAGCTAATTTCCTTTCTTATGATTCTCTTTCACCTTCTCACACCCAATTTGTTAACAATATTTCAAGTGTCTTTGAACCCAAATCTTATGCTCAAGCTGTTTTGGATCCAAAATGGCATGAAGTTATACAACTTGAACTTATAGCTCTCTCTAATCAACAAACAAGGTCCCTAGTTTCCCTACCTATTGGCCATCGTCCTATTGGGAGCAAATGGGTTTTTCGTATCAAATACAAATCTGATGGCACAGTGGAACGATACAAGGCTTGGCTTGTCGCCAAAGGTTTCTCTCAATAAGAAGGACTCGATTACAATGAGACTTTTGCCCTTGTTTCCAAGTTGACAAATGTTCGATGCATTCTCGCCATTATCGCTGCTCAAAATTGGCCTTTATTTCAAATATATTTCATGAATGCCTTTCTTCATGGAGATTTAGCTTAAGAGGTTTACATGACTCCACCACCAGGCCTTTGTCGACAGGGGGAGAAATTTGTATGTCGACTACACAAGTCTCTTTATGGACTAAAACAAACACCACAAAATTGGTTCTTGAAGTTTTCCGAAGCCATAAAAAGGGTTGGATTCATTTAATCTCAATCTAATTATTCATTGTTTATCAATAGAAAAGGAACATCCATAACAATAGTTTTTATCTATGTAGATGATATGGTGATTACTGGAAATGATGCAAAGGCTATTCACAATCTGAAACAATTCCTTCATCAACATTTTCAAATCAAAGACCTCGGTCAACTCAAATACTTTCTTGGTTTAGAAGTTGCAAGATCAAAAAATGGCATTGTTATATCTCAACGAAAGTACAGCTTAGAAATTCTTGATGATGTTGGCCTTCTAGGTGCTTAACCAATTAACTTCCCTATGGAGTCTAATTTGAAGCTCACAAACTCAGATGGTGATCTCTTACTAAACCTATCTCGCTATAGAAGACTAGTAAGACGGTTGATCTATCTCATTATTACAAGACCCGACATTACCTATTCAGTGAATAGTCTAAGCTAGTTTATGCATGTTCCAAGAAAGCCTTATTGGGATATTGCTTTTCGCGTTATTAAGTATATAAAAGGAAATCCAGGTCTTGGATTATTTTTCTCTTCCAACAATTGTGTTACTCTAAAATCTTATTGCGATGCTAATTGGGGAAACTTTCTTATGACAAGAAGATCAACTCCAAGTTATTATGTATTTTTGGGAGACTTTTTAATCTCATAGAAGGTAAAGAAATAGAAAACTGTTTCTCGATCATCTTCTGAAGTAGAGTACAGGTCAATGGTAGCTGCAACTTATGAACTTACATGGCTTAGGTTCTTGCTCAATGACTTGCAAGTCTCAATAGGGCCATCACAACTCTTTTGTGACAACCAGGCTGCTCTCTATATCGTTGCAAATCCAGTGTATCATGAGCGCACAAAACATATTAAGCTTGATTGTCATGTCATAAGAGAAAATATTCAAAATGGTCAAATTATCACCAAGTATCTCTCATCTCATATGCATATTGATGATGTGTTTACCAAAGCCTTAGGAGCAAATATATTTAAAAAGCTAACAAGCAAGTTGAACATGCTTGATATGTATGCTCCAACTTGAGGGAAAGTGTTAAGATTTGATTTTTGTCAAATCTTGTTAATTGATAATTTTGTTAAGATTTGATTCTTATCGTTAATTAATAATATGATTCTTTTTAGGGTTGACAATCTTTGATTGTAGAAATTTAGTTAATTTATTTAATATGATTCTTTTTAGGGTTAACAATCTTTGATGGTAGAAATTTAGTTAATTTATTTCCTTCTTTGTTTGAGATCATTTAAAGTAAGTGATTATTTACTTGTATATATATTGTATTTGCCTCTCAGGATGAATATACGAGAAATATAGAGAATTTTCACTTTTTTACCTTTAGTTTGAGGCTTCTGTTTTAGTAACATATGAAGATATACTTAAGATTAATCTCTCAAAGAACCTTGTGTTAGATCACAATTCAATCCAGAAACGTTCAAAAAACCATATGAACTCATAATTTAAATGCAGCGGAAACAAAAATGGATTGAAAACATACCTTCTGCCATTGATCAAATTTCAGCATTTACACGAGAATTCCAATGGATTTTCAATTTGATGCTCTCACTGGTTTCTCACACTTATTCTTTGCATTTTAATGGTGTATCTGAATTCTTACAGTAAATAGTGAGAGGACCCGATGCTTTATTAAGGTTCTTCCATCAAGAACCTCGTTCGGTTTCAGAACCGACATACGGTTCTGACGAAACTGAACCGTCACCACGGTTCACTTTACGTTGCACCACTCTGATTTACATTCTCCCACTTGGTGCAAACGTTAAGTGAAATTCTCTTGAGTAACAAAATACATGAATTATAGTGATAGCTCCTCTAAGAGCGAGTATTATCTTCCATGTATTACAATGTATTTAGTTTCTCAAGTACTATACTTTATGTGGTAACGAAACTTAATGAATAAATCCTATATTTATTCTTGGTCCAATAAAATATATATATTCTCAAATAAATTAAGATGCATATGAATATGAGAAAATATCACAATATATAAGAGTTTCATTAATAAATTGTATATATACATTTACAAAGTGGAACAAATTCTCATTTTTTCTACATGATCCTTGAATTTCATTGGTGGCATGCCTTTAGTCAAAGGATCAGCAATCATCAACTCAGTGCTTACGTGCTCAATGATCACTTTCTTTTTCTTAACACGTTCTCTTATGGACAAGTATTTAATGTCGATGTGCTTACTACAACTACCACTTTTGTTGTTCTCAACCATAAATACAGCAGGTGAGCTATCACAGTACAATCTTAATGACCTAGAAATAAAGTCAACTACTCTAAGCCCAGAAATGAAAATCTTCAACCATACACCATGCGATATGGCCTCAAAACATGATACGAACTCGGCCTCCACAGTGGAAGTAGCAGTTAAGGACTATTTCGCACTCCTCCAAGACACAACTCCACCGGCAAGCATGAAAATGTAACCAGATGTTGATTTTCGTGAATCAACACAACCAGTAAAGTCCGCATTGGAGTAGCCAATTACTTCTAGTTCATCGGTTCGTCTATATATGAGTATATAATCCTTGGTTCCTTATAAGTACCTCATCACTTTCTTTGCAGTTTTTCAATGGTTAATACCTAGGTTACTCTGATATCTCCCTAGCATCCCAATAACAAATGCAATGTCAGGTCTGGTACAGGCCTAAGCATACATCAGGCTTCTAACGGTTGAAGCATATGGAATGGTTTTCATATGTTCTCTTTCAAAATCATTCTTTGGGCATTGGTCCAAATTGAACTTATCATCCTTCACAATGGGAGCAACACTTGGTGAACAATTTTTCATCTGAAATCTCTCTAAAACTTTATTGATATAAGTTTCCTGAGATAAACCCAAGATGCCTCGAAGTCTATCTCTATGGATCTTAATGCCAATGACATAAGATGTCTCCCCATATCCTTCATATCAAAATTTTTAAAGAGGAATTGTTTTACCTCGTGTAGCAAACCCTTATCATTGGCTACAAGAAAAATATCATCCACATATAGCACTAAAAAACAAATCTTACTCCCACTAACCTTTTGGTATATACATTGATCCATGACGTTCTCTTCAAAACCAAATGAAGTGATGGCATTATGGAATTTCAAATACCATTGACGGGAAGCTTGTTTTAATCCATATATGGATTTATTAAGCTTACAAACCAAATGCTCACCATCACTAAAGAAGAATCCTTCAGGTTGTTTCATATAAACCTCTTTCTCTAGGTTACCATTAAGGAAAGCCATTTTCACATCCATTTGATACAAATCCAAATCAAAATGGGCAACCAATGCCATAACTACACGAAGTGAATCTTTCTTAGATACAGGAGAAAATTTCTCTGTGTAATTTATTCCTTCCCTTTGAATGAATCCTTTGGCAATGAGTCTTGCCTTATGTCTCTCAATGTTGCCTTGTGAGTCTTTCTTTGTTTTGAAAACCCATTTACATCCAATGACTTTCACACCATCAGGCAACTTGATGAGATCCCAAACTCGGTTAGACGCCATAGAATCCATCTCTTCTTTCATGACATTGTACCATAAGTTCGAAACCTCAGAACTCATGGCCTGTAAAAATGTCTCAGGATCATTTTTGGCTCCAACATTATAGTCACATTCTTGTAGATACACAACATAATCACTAGGAATCGCTGATTTCCTTACTCTAGTAGATCTTCTTAATGTTGCATCAACATTCTCCTGAGGAGCAAGATCATGTTGTTCAGCTGGTTGTTCAACAGTTGTAGGCATATGTTGAACTTCAACATCTACTGGATTAATATCAACAGCTTGTGGTACTTCCAAGACTGGTTCTTCAAAACGCGTTTGTACTCAAGGCGTGTTGTTAACAATAACGATCAGTCCATTACTTGAAGTGGTACATTGAGCATCTGAATGATCTTTCTCAGAACCAATGCCCTGGGATCGATCGCTCCCATTAATCAAGTAGTTCTCAAGAAATTTTGCATTTCTTGATTCCATAAACCAAGTGTTGTGAAATGGACAGTAAAATTTATAATCCTTAGACCGTTCGACATATCCAATGAAATACCCACTAATGGTTCTTAGGTCTAGATTTTTCTCTTGTGGATTATAAATCCTCACTTCATATGGGCATCCCCAAACGCACATATGTTGCAAACTCGGTTTCCAACTTTTCTATAATTCAAATGGCGTCTTTGAGACAGCCTTGGTTGGAACTCGGTTTAATATATACACAACTGTCTTTAAAGCTTCAATCCACAAGGATTTAGGAAGATTGGAGTTGTTAAGCATACTCCGCACCATGTCCAATAATGTTTGGTTTCTCCTTTCTGCTACACCATTCTGGTCTAGTGAACCAAGCATAGTGTATTGGGCAACTATCCCATGTTCTTGAAGAAACTTAGCAAACGGACCAGGCGCTTGTCCACTCTCAGTGTATCTACCATAATATTCACCACCTCTATTTGATCTCATGATCTTTATTTGCTTTCCACATTGTTTCTCTACTTCAACCTTAAAGCTTTTGAAGGCATATAATGTTTTGCTCTTATTATGAAGCATGTAGAGATACATATATCGAGAAAAATCATCAATAAAGGTGATAAAATATTTTTGACCTTGAATGTCCATGTTTGGACAACATATATCCGTATGTATGATTTCTAATATGTTTAAACTCCTATTGGCACCTTTCTTTGATTTGTTAGTCTACTTTCTCTTAATGCAGTCCACACATGTCTCAATGTTAGTAAAATCTAAAATACTAAGTACCCTATCTTTCACTAGTCTTTTAATTCTATCTATGGAGATATGTCCTAATCTCCTATGCCATAATGTAGAAGAGTCATCGTCAATAATACATCTTTTAGTGCCAGCTTGAACATGCATAGCGTTATGAGTGGCATTATTTCGTAAATTAATGCAGTAAAAACCATCAGACAAAATATCATTCCCAACACAATCAGATTTATTAAATAAATTGAAAGATGTTTCTGAAAAGTGAAAAGAATAACCAAAAGGTACAAGTCTTGAAATTGAAATCAAGTTTTTAGAGAAACTTGGAACATAAAAGGTCTTTTCTAATTCTAAAATAAAACCACTACTTAAAATCAAACTACATGTCTCTACAGCCTCCACATGTGAGCCCATCTTGTTACCGGATAAGATGTATTGCTCATTTCACACTGGCTTCCTTAGATTTCGCATACCCTTTATTCTCAAGCCATTTCTGGAATCTAATACAATCCTTCTTCATGTGTCCCTTCTTTTTACAAAAAAAAAAACACTTAGATTCTTTCTTAATATCAACTTGAGGTGGAATTATCCCTTTTCCTTTATGCTTGTATTGAGATTTTCCTTTCCGGTACGTTGTAGCCAACATCACACTTTCACCAAATTCCATAACAAACCTCCCTTCCTCTTGAACACACATGATCATTAGTTCATTGATTGACCATTTATCCTTATGTGTATTGTACGGGATTTTGAATGGCCCGTACGGATGTGGGAGAGTGTTAAGGATATAGTGCACCAGGAAGGATTCTGACATCTCAACCTTGAGATGCTTAAGTTGAGCTGTAATGTCCCTCATTTGCATAATGTGCTCGTGCACACCTTTCACACTGGTGAGTCTTAAAGAAGAGAACTTCATAATAAGGGTGCTTGCTAAAGCCTTGTCTGCAGTGACGAATTAATCATCGATGGCCTTTAGCAAGTCTTGAACATTGTTATGCTGATCAACGGAACCACGAATACCAGCAGAGATTTTAGTCTTAATGAACATCATGCTAAAGTGATTAGATCGTTCTCATTATTCATAAAACATGATATTCTCTGGAGTACTGGTTTAAGTAATTTTAGGTGGTTCGTTTTTCCTAATAGCATAATCAATATCCATCCACCCTAGTTGAAGGAGAATTATTTCCTTCCATATTTTATAATTATCCCCTTTCAGATCGGGAATATCACAGCGAGTATAAGAGAAATTTACAGGTTGAGAAGCTACAATTAAAGATTATATGCTTATTAAAATTTGAGACCTAAACTATAGTCATTCTTTACCAGTATAAATCATGAAAAAATATGAATCTAGTGACATAAAACTTGCTTGTAGGTTAAAGTTTTAATTCAATTAGATTCATCTTAACTTTACGATAAAACTATCAAATTATGTTCCTTTTTTCTAATCCGTGTGGGTAAATTAGAAAATATAATTTGATATTATATTCTAATTAATCATACAAAATATAATAAAAATTCTTGTGTGATAAGATTTATTATATCACATATGATTATTTACAATTAATGTTTATTTTCTAAATGTGATCCTAAATAAACTTTATTATAATTTTAATTAATTAAAGATGTTGTGGCTACTCTCTAATTAATTAAATTATATGAATCACTTAAATATTAATTAAATCTTTAGGTTCAATTATTGCATAAATCCATATACAATATTAATTTAATTTCAAATGTGCAAATATTATCTATCTTAAAATTGCATATATGACAATAAATTATACAAACAAAAATAAATAATATAAGTACTAATTAAATCCATAAGAACCATTATCAATTAATTTCATTATGCGTGAGTATTTATTTGCTTCATTAATTAACTTTTTATTTAAAATGATGTTTTTACTTCAAATTGAGATCATAAATCATTCGAAAATCAAATTTTGATAAAAAGAAATCCGGATTTTATTAACAAAATAGAAAGATACGATCGGGTATCCGTTAGGGTCATACCCGGGTCGGGTTGATCCGGCTAGAGATTGAAGATGAAGTTTATTAAAAAAAAAAATCATTATTGGACGAATGACTTTATTTAATATTCTAGATCAGAGGGAATTGTGCTGGAGTTTCCAGAGATGACGAGCTCCACGAGACGTGATCATTGGCTTGTACTCACAAGAGAGGTCATGCTTATGCACCAGTTTTTGTCAAGATACAACGTGGAATGTCCACTACAAGCATGGGAGATGCAAGCAAGGACAATTCTAAGTATAATAAGGCTTCATGCAGCAAGAGAAATTCTGAGAATACTACCATCTGCTCCGACAAGGTTCTTAATCTTTTCCTTATTCGATGAATTACCAAAAGGAGACCATGTGTTAAACGAACTTGCAGAGTTTTTAAAAAAAGTTAATACTGGGCACACTTGTAGTGCTTGTTCAATCCTCAGGACTGTGAACATAAAATCAATGATGTGTAGTGTATAGTTAAAAAATAAGGAAAGAATAACGGGCCAAGTACATGACAATATGTCGCTGGAAACTGCTATCAACCAAGTTAGGGAGGAAGAGAAGGAAATTGCTGTTGCCAAAGCTAGCACAGAGTGTTTAAGAGAAGAAGGAATTAGTCATAGCACTCTTGTGCTTATGGTAAGCATCCATTCTGAGTCAAACTCTTTTCAATAAACTCCATTTCTATTGATTTGAAATGTTATAGTCTGATGAGAGACAATGTGGTACTTTTGATGCTCAGTGACCCAGCTAGTGACAGAGGTCTTCAATATAATTCAGTATAATAAGTTATATGAACCACGCTTATTGTTAATTTTCATATATAGTATATTAACTCTAATTGTTATTAGAATCTTGAGAATATGTAGGTCCTTGTATTTAACTGCAAAGAACTACGACTAAGACATATGAAATTCATTATATCTTGACTTTGTAGGGAGTGGGTTGGAATGACGGTGGCAGCTTTCATGTTTTGGGTGGTAGTAAAGATGATTAGGGCAAGAAAAGAGAAAATCAACGAGAAATACAATGAGATTGTGGTTTCCACTGATCAAACTACCATGGAAAGCATAGTGTATGTTCAGCATGGTCTACAAACTCTACATGAGATGGTACGGATGACCAACATATCTTTGTTGAAACTTTGGTCAATATGCGTATCAAAGGCTCGGAAGGTACTTCACGTGCAAATTTAGCAAATTTACTTTTGCAACTAAATTAGATTTCTTTGATACTTCATTGCATTGATGGATCCATTTCATCTTTTGTATGATAGTTAAAAGTTGCAGTCATTTATTTATTAGAGCAAATTGCTTTGATTATTAGGTTAAATTCTACTTATTTAATTAATTAGTATATTTTATTTTTTTTATCAATTTTAATGAGAATATTATATTTTTTTAATTATAAATGTAGATAATTTTTTATTTTGTTTGTATTTTATTTAACTTTTGAATAATAAAAATCTAGCATAATTTTTTTCTTCAAATTTATGCTTTTGAATTCTACACTATTGATATGTATATTATATTTATTTATGATCATAATTATTAAAGTATTTAAAAGATGTACGTAATAGAATATAAACAAATAGATAATTTAGTTTTATAGTTTTAAGTTTAATTTTATAATTTTAAGTATGACGTTTTATTCTTATAATTATATAAAAATGTGTATTTAGTTTTAAAATTGTAAAAAATAATAATAACATAATTTTACATTTAAGTATGAAACTAAAAATGGTAAGTTAAAAACTATAGAAATAAATTGCTCATTCTTTGCCCACAAAGAATATAACATGATCTATGAGGGAAAACAAAGAAAGAAACAATAGATTTGTATTAAATGGTGTACATATACAATATACAAAGAGCCACCTGACAAACTTAGTTTTTTTATATGAAAAAATAAAACAACAAACTTAACTACAGTACAACTAGGCAACTAGCCATTATATACATCTGATAGAATCTTCATCGTTCATTCATTCTTGGTTGCAGCAAGCAGATTTGGTGACGATGGGCACTTGTGGGATCGCTATCGTATTAACAGTTGTCCCGGCAAAGTTCATCGTAATGGGTATTATCCTGTATAGCTTCTTCATGACATCAAAACTTGGAATGCAAAAAGGAAGCAGCAGCCAAGGTGGAGGAGGAGAGAGACGACTAAAAGAATGGTGGGATACAATTCCAGTTATTCCTGTTCGTGTTGTAGACAACAAAGTGACCGAGACTAAAGAAACTATGCCACCAGCTGATTTTCCTGATTTTGTTGAGAGTTAAGACATCATAGGAAACAGTTACACTTAATAGAAACCAAATAAAATAACTCTTTCCTCGGCAAAGAACAAGAATTTAACTTGTAAAATTTTGTTGAGAGTTATTTGGTATCTTTCTGCACTGCATGTAACTTGTAAAATTTCTTTAGTGGTATTATGGTAGGTTCTCCTATTTGCGGAAAACAGAGCTGAAAGAGATGACGCTTTTCACGTGCGACCCATTCTCTATTAGTATAGTAGTGAGACAAATTACCAATAGCGTAACATGTCTCAACAAAACTTTAAAATGTACTTTTCATTACTCAATAGAGAACGATATATGGCCTCTTATGGTTCAAACTTCAAATATATTACATTCACATTTTGTGATTCACAGATCATCATCACCAGGAGAAAAATTGAAGTAAATCCTTTTACAATATTTTCTTTACAGATTGTTTTCTTCCCTTTGACTCCTTGACCTCTTCTTATACGAGATTGTTTTCTTCTAAAAAGGGTTTCAATCTCCCATACAATCTCTCTTTTATCTTAGCCAGACTCTTACAACTCTAAAATAACTCACCGAAGAGCATGCTGGCAAGGTCTTTATTCTACCTCTCTTTTCGACTCGTAACTCACCAAAGAGTAATTAGCCGATTACAGAATAGAATTTTGAACTCAACAAAATAATTAGTGTTATTTGAGTGGCCCAAAGTCTAAATAATTAATTAAATCCTTACTCTTCTATATATATATATATATATATATATATATATTTGTTTCTGCGAGAAGTTAAGCAGCCGCTAGAGAATAACAAAGAAAGAAGAAAACTGCTCCCAGAGCAGAGAGATAGCAACTGCACAGAAAATAGAGAGAGCTCCAAATCTGTCAAATTAAAGAGTGAGAAGAAGAGAAAAATTTCAGCTGCTGTTTTCCCATTTTCAGTCAAAGAATCTCCTATTTTTCTTTTTAAATTTTGCATAACAGTAAAAGAATCTCCTATTTTTCTTTTTAAATTTTTCATAACATATTAAGAGAAACCCATTTGTGTGATAATATTTGATTTAATAACAAGTTTATTAATTTATCTTGTTATATATATATTACCAGTAAATTAGAAGGAATTATTTTGTGAATATATTTAGATTTTAGTATATTTTATAAAGTTTTTTAAAAATTAGTGTTTATATCCCTATTTAATTATTAATGAATTTTTTTCGGTGTGTCGTCGTCAATGGAGTAAATTTTTCATATTAAAAAATTAAATTACTTAAATCAGTGTGTTATTTATTTTCTCACTACTTATTATTTTATTATCACCCATTATTATATACTTATGCAGTTAAAATTATACTCGATCTTTGCTTCCACAAGTACTAATTAATAATAATTAGACTGATATAGCACCAGTTCAATATTTAGATACAAATTAGGATTTAGGAAATGAAGGCAAAGTATTTATTGAGCTTAAAGCCTTAAACATTTAAACGCTTCCCTGTAATGGTTGACTGATTCTGGAAAAATCAACGAGGCTGTAGTATTGGCATAGAGTGTGCACCATGCAATCTACATAAAGCTAGTTCTACATTAACTGCATGACCACAAGGACTTCAAGAACATGAGATCGATCAAACCCAAAAAAAAAATAAAAATTCATCCTACTTGGTGGGGGTTTATAAACATTATCCCCTAATAGTCGAAAGGGTTATCACAAGAACAATTATGCAAGCCTTGCTCTTTTAAAGCAACTTTAAAAATCTCCAAGAAATTAAACTTCCAACTAAGAAAGAACAGATGTTTCTGTCTATACCAACAAAGATGCCATTTCCCATTCGTTGGCACCTAACTTGATAGGAACTTCCAATAAGTCAGATACCAGATAATAATGTTATCAAATTCAAAACGTTCAGCCAAACGTCCTTAATTAAGAAAAAACACAAGCAATATAAGGAGGAGGCTTAATATTTAACCTTGCTTCAGCTTCTAAACAAATCCAATGTTAGAACAGGGTCTGCACAGGATTATGAGCACCATAAATTTAGAATAAGCAACATTCCTTTACAAGAATAATACTTATTCCAGGAGCTTATGTTTGGATACTGATAAATAAAAGAATGGGTACCTTCTACCAGATATACTTGGTAAAGAATCCATTCTTTTCTAGCACACAAACAATGGGGATTCTGTTACTAACTTGAGCAGTCTTAATAGACATTAACCATGACACCATGCCTGATGTAGACGATGAGATTTCATTCAATAAAATGGGGTTTACTTTTTAACAGAAGCCTAAAGAGTACAGAGGATTCATCACTTCTTATGCTTTTCATTAATGATTGAGGAGAATATTTTACACTATGTTGTCCTTTCAAAGCCACCACCAACCTGCATATGCAACCACTCAGGGGATGAACCACGGCTGAATTCCCTTTTAGGTTGTGTAGGAAATGCCATGCCAGAAATATCAAATGTTTGTTGGGTAAACTGAAATGTCAAATTAATCTGTTATAAGAACATTTCGAAAAGTGGAAACAAAATCACCTCCAATTCTCTCAAAGCATTATAAAACGAATACAAAATTTGAATTTACATAAAAACATATATAAGTCCTAATTGATTCAAAGCTGAAGCAAATCCAGAAAACTTCATCTACGCTCTGAACATTAAAAAGCCCACTCAAAACAGGAAAACAATCAAATTACGTAGTTAATAGCAATGCACCATCAGGAATGAAATAAAGAAAAAAAGGCAGCTTTAAGCATAATCGAGGGCACAGAAATAACAAAAGGAGCTATGATGCACAATACATACAAGCTTTTGAATTATCAATGCTCTCCATGAAAAAAGTTTTTACAAATTAATACCAAGGTCATCTTGGAACTTTTCCCACCCTTAAGTATAAAGATTCAAGGAATACTGAAGGAGAATCAACAAGAAAAGTGTAAAATGTCAACATTAATAATAAAAAAAGTCAAAGAAAACGAGGAAAGGGTCTCACAACGAATCACAAAAAGATTGCAGTTGATTGAGAATAACACTCTTTTCCAGCTTGCCAAATAAATCTTCCGAAAGGCGTAAATGTACATGGTTTCTTGCATAAAAATGAATAAGACTATGCATCTTACCAACTTCCCCCAGGGTAAAGCAATAATCAAGGCTTGCTGGATTCGTGCTCCCCCATATTTTGTCAAAAAATTCAAAATGCTAGTTGTAAAACGTTCAAGTATCAGAATTTCAGGGTTTAGGTTTGGTGTTATTTAAGATCCCAAATATGGGTTTAATTATACCATAATTAGAGATCACTCAAGCTTAGCTCATCTAATTTTAAAATGAGTTGAGCTCAATTTATTTATATATAAGCTGAGTTGGACAGCTCATTTAGTTTAATTTTTTTATTTAACTCATTTAAATTATTTAAACATTTAGGGCATGTTTGATAACCATTTTAATTTCTAATTTTTAATTGTTGAGTTTTAGAATTAAATTTTTAATTTCAAAATATTTTGGAAAAAATAAAAGTTATTTGATAATCAATTTTTAGTTTCAATTTTGAAAAATATAAATTAAAAGTTAGATATTGCTTGTTTGATAAATAATTCCTAATTTTTAATTTTTTAACCTTTTAAGATGAGCAGGAATGGGTTGAACATAAATTTTTATAAAAAAAAACTTGAAATCACAAATCGTAATTTTTTTTAGAAACTAGACTTTTAGAACTTTCTAATGGTATATGATATGATTCTTAATATTTTGTGAGATAGTACAATTTTTATTTCAAAAATGAATCAAAAATGTTTTATCGAATCCGAACAATCATTAATAAAATAAACATAACTTTCTATAAAAAATTCAAAATTACAAACCATAAAATTTATTAGAAACTATACTTCTAGAACTTTCTAATAGTATATGAAATGATTCATAAAATTTTGTAAAATAGTGCAATTTATAATTTAAAAATGAGAAAAAAATATTTTTTAAAATCTGAACAATTATTAGTAAAACGTACATAATTTTATATAAAAAACTTGAAATCACAAATAATAAAATTTATTAGGAAATGGATTTCTAAAACTTTATAATAGTATATGAAATTATTTATAAAATTTTGTGAATTAGTACAATTTATATTTTAAAAATGCGTTAAAAAAATGTTCTTTTGAATATGAACGATTAGCAAAATATGCATAACTTTACGTAGAAAATTCGAAATCACAAACAGCAAAATTTCTTAAAAACTAGACTTCTTGAGATTTATAATGATATACAAAATGAATAATAATATTTTGTGAACTAGTATATTTTATTTTCAAAAATGTTTAATAGAATATGAACAATATTTAATAAAACAAACATAAGTTCTTTAAAAAATAAAATTTTAAAGTGTAACATTTTTTATAAAACAGATTATTTGATATTTTTAATGATATACATATTTGATTATAAATCATTGTAAATTAATACAATTTAAATTTCAAAACTGAGTGAAAAATATCTCTTTAACCTCAATTATATTATGTATGCTTTTATGTTATTATTTTTTTTTTAAATTCTATATTTATTGGAATATTCTAATATAAATTTATCTTTTATTTTATTTTCAAAAAATTAATTGTTAATTTTTGCATTTACTAATTTGACTAATATTAACAATTTTGTCAACGTTGTAGTAATAATTAACAATTATATTTTGATAACTTTTTTCATTTTTTTTATTATTTATTAATTTTTTAATTCAAAATTTCTTTGTGAAATGATCTAGTGAGATACTCATAAGCTCAAGTGTGATGCTCATTTAAATTTATGAACTAAGTGAGTTGAGCTTTTTTAACTCATGAGTTCAATGGACTAACTTTAAATGAACTTAGTTAGACTAAGTAACTCATTTGGCATAGCTAACCATGATTACCACTTGCAGGTTTCATTCCTAGATAACATTAGGCAAACAAAAGATCTAGTCATAAGATGAACAAAATGGTAAGCAAGCTAATTAATTCACTCACAGAGGATGAGGTTAAATAATGACACTTTAGCCTGTATAAGATCAGTAGATATTATTAGGACTTACATCTTTAGGAGGAAATATGTCAATGGCAGGGTTCATTCTGGAGTTCACTGTTTCAAGCTTCATAGATAGGAACTGTGACCGCTAATTATGTTAGGCTTAATTTTAGGTTTTATATGGGAAAGTTAATAGCAAGGGTAAACAAGAAGACTTAATTGGTGAGATGACTCATACCTCAACCTGACGTTGCAGAGATTGAATGTAATTAATTATCTCATCAAGGACCAGTGCTTTTCCAATTACCTGAAGCAGAGAAACACGTTAATACTCTTTTCAACATCATAAGCAGAAAGTGGAAACTGATCCCAGATGCTGCTGTGTTATCTACAGTTGTGAAAACCAATTTCATATGTCTCTTCATGTAGTCTTGTACAAAAGAGACTGGCACCCTAACTTGACCAAAATTCTTGCTGATACATCATGTTTAACTTATCTAAATATTACAAATACGTCTAGCAATAACGAGAGAGTGAAATTTGAAATGCTGATATTGTACCTTATTACAACCAGGAACCAAATCTTGGAGAATTTTCATCCTTTCACTTATCTTTTCTCTTCTAGCCTGTCAATTATAAGTTTCTGGTCAGCAAAATTCAATGGCACTATTATTCAAAAGCTAGTATTAGGTGCAAACTACTGTTACTGATCAAAACTTCCGCGATTATACGTATTCAAAAGAATTATTAGGACATTGGATCTGGAGCCGTGTCCTTACTTGAAGTTGAAATTTCGACCCTAATAGAAACAGGGTAACTACAGAGGAGGTTCAAATATAAAAAATAAACCAATCTTCAAGGTTTGAAGTAAATACTCTTTCTGCAAGGCTGTGACTATCTGTTGCTTGACCCCTTCTTGCTCGTACATGGATGTAGTCTTGCTTAGGTTGATCAGGCGGCAGGTTATTTTGTTCCATGGGCTTGCCTGAACCGGGTTCTGTTTCAACTTTGGACTCGTGATTGTCATCTTTACATGCTGAAGTTTTAAGACGTTTTTCATCACAATCATTCTGCCAAAACATTAGAGAGATAATATTTGATCAGAAGAAACCAAATTCTTCCACACAGCCTACGCTGTTAATTGTTACAGTCAACCAAGCCCCAATAAAAAGTCGTATCCCTGCCCACTTTCAATGTCCCAACTCTAACTTGTATCTTGAGGTACACACAGACATTACCAGTAAGAAATTTAACATAGCAAAACTACAAAACGGTATTTCTTATCTCCCTCTGAGCCAACCGAGATCATCACTTATAATCAGTCTAATCAGAAACGAACAGTTTTAAAAAGAAAAATAAATATAACTATCAAATAAGTGTATAATCAGAAAACTGTGTACACAGATGAAAATTTAGAGAAGCTATCTAATGGAGACCAAGCTCGAAGTTGCTAAGTAATAAATTAGATGAGTCAAAATTGAATGGATATAAATAATTAATGAATACCACGTCATTGCCACTGCTAGTAGAGGCGCCCTTAGCAGACATATCTTCTGCATCACGACACTTCCTCGCACCGTCATTACCTCCATGGCTTCCTCTGCTCTCCAAATTCATCGGATCATTAGTCGAAACCTCCCGATTCGCAGCCGAAATATCCCCAAACTGAGCCAAATTGTGAGCAAACAAAGGTCTCTTCAACCCCAATCCACCTCCAGATTCAGCAACGGTTAAAGCGCCTCCATTCATTGGATATTGCCAGATCTCCGCCAGATTATACGACGTCACACTGGCATTCGCGAACGAACCCTCGTTCATCAACGTAGCCGGATCCATCTATCAGCTACGATTCAATCCAAATTATCTTAACCCGAAACCGAATAACGGTCTGTCTCTACATTCGGTTATGAAAAACAACTGTAAATAAATAGAACTGAAACCAAGTCTTATTGTTATAGCTTCTGGAAACAAACAGGTAGTTAACACACAGAGTTACGCTTCTTTAATATATATATATGGATATCGAGCAGAGAGAAAGATGAGCTTTTAAGTAACTTCGAAAGGTAACCACAGAGAAAGAGAGAGCGCGCATTTAAGTTAGAAGTTGAAAGCGAGATACAGAGAGATATGGAGGAAGAGAAGAGAGTCTTAATTTATGAGTGAGTGAGTGATCTCCTTAGACAGTGGAGGGTGGTACGCACTGTGCCTAATGAGTCACACTATTAGGCACAGACAGAGACCTCGGGAGATTCAAACCAAGACACTTCCCGGTGAGATTTTCTCGGAGGGTCCAGCGTTTTAAAGTTAGTAATTTTATAAAAAAATAAAAAGAAATATCATTAATTTAATAGTTAATTATTAATTATTTTTTATATTAATTATAATTAAATATTTATATTAATTTTATATTTTATTAATTTAAATTATCACATTATAACTTACTACCCAAATAATTAATAGTTTCTTGGTGGAAAGGTTCACTTTATATTTTTTATCATTCATATTGATTTTTTATTAAGTATTAAATATTTATATATTTTAAATAAAAAATAATTACTTTAATTTTACATGAATATATATCATATTATTACTTAGTTAAAAGAAAAGAAAATTTTACTAGATTTTATTGAAATAGTTTTTTTTTTAATTATAATAGGTAATTGACATTAAACGTTATAATGTCGCTTTTTAAGTGTTTTCCTTCAATGTTCCTTACTTCTTTCTATTTCTTCAATCCTACGCTTGTCCCTTTCTCCACTCTTCTATTATCCTTCTATCATCAAACGGCTGGTGATATGAAAATTTTATGGCATACATGTCATACTGGTAGATATATCTGTCTTTGGGAGAATCTTACTTATAATAAAAATATAAATACGTGGTAAAATAGAATGATAAAAAAATTCTTAATTATATTAATAAAAATATATAATATATTATATAAAAAATTTCCCTTAGTAGCAAGTACAAATAAAAAAGATTCTAGTTGATTATTTTTAAGTAATTTCATTACTAAAATAAAATATATAATAAAAATACAATGTTTTTAACTTTTTCAAGTTTTTTTTATGTAACTTAGAATTTTGTTTAGAGTTTTTTCTATGTACTAATAAAATCTTAAATAACAATACTCTATAAATTATTTTACAGATTTTTGAGCTATATATATAGCAAAACCTTTTGTTTGTATATATGATCTTTGAAACATCTTAGCAAAAAAAAATATATATCATTAAATATTAAAGAAATTTTTTTGTTTTTTGTTTTTCTTATATTTAATATCTTAAGAATAATTTTTATTTTTATTGTTTTAATGTTGAAATCCTCTATTGATAAACATATAAATATCTTTAGGTTAATACTACACTTAAATTATTAAAATGTTATAGATAATATTATTAAGTTAATTGTATTATAAAGTTATTAAAATGCTCATTTAGATAATAATTTTATTGTATTTATTTTTTTACATAAATATGAAGATATTTAAGAAAAAAATGATTCTAATTAATTTAAATTTTATTAATCTATTTTTTATTTTTGATATGGGTTAATATTTGTGTTATTATTACCATTAATTAACACAAATTATATTATTATTATAATTAATTATAAATTAAAAAGTAAATCCTATTAGTTAATCAATAATTGTATATAATAATAATTATAATTGTAACTAAATGCACACACAGATAAATATGCTCCGATTTAAGGGTCTCGAACTTTTATATATATATATATATATATATATATATATATAATACAGGTCGCGAAATTTCAAAACATGTATTCCTAAGACGTATTTATTCGTAATGAATTGCTTAGTATATGTACAGGTAAACATAAAGTTACATCCATATTATTTAAATTTTATTATACATTAATATTATTAGAAAAATTAAATTAGTTTAAATTTTTAAAATAATTATAGTAGATATTAAGATATAAAATTATAGATAAAAATGTGTGTAAAATTAAAAAATATTAATATTTTACATATATGTAATAATAATTTTTAAATAAATATAAAAAGGGTAAGATGTGTTATTGTAAAATAATGAGCATATCTAATTTCAATTCAAAATTTGGTACTACTAAAAGATAGTTACTCTGCAAAAATAGATATGTATACGGTAATAGGTTTTTTATTAATATGTTATAATTTTTTTTATTATTTCAACAAAATAATTTAAAATATTTATTTTAGTTATTTTATTAATTACATATTAATAATTTAAATTATGTTAATATTATCAAATTAATTAATCGAAAGAAATTAATGTATAAAATACAAACAATTTTCATGTTCTATTATAAGTTTCATCATCAATAAAATAAATGTTTTTAACACAGGTAATAATCATCGAAAAAAAAACCACATGTGATAACTAATTATTTATACATTTTACAATTTTAGGAATTATTAGCTATAAAATACTAGGTAAATTGAAGGAAACAGTTCAGGAATAATACTATTAAAATAATTTTTGTTATTATTGTAATAAAAATATATAAAATAAATAGTTTATTTTTAATATTAATTATATTTAAATATTATTATTATTAAATAAAAATTTTATTAACAAAATATGCTTACATTAATGAGAATTTTTTTTAACAATATTCGACTAAAAAATTATGCTATAATTTAAAGTAGGCATCAATCCAAACGTGAATGCTTGATTTGTGCAGTGACGATCCCGAGCAACTAAAGATATGATTCAACATTTATTATTTATTATCGTAATTAATATAGAAACATCATATATATATTTATATCAATATATATTATATATAAAAATTTAAATCAATTTAAAATAATTTTAGATGAAAATATTTTTATATTTTAAAATAATAAAATATATTATTATTTATATTTTATTTTAAGTTTTAATTTTTTAAAGAAAACAATATTTATAATAACTTTTGAAACTTATAATTAACTACAAATATAGCACTATTTATATTCATGTAATATATTATTAATACAAAAAAAATTTAAATATAATAATTTTATATTGAATGTTATCTAATTGTATATCATTTAAGTTGTTAAACTTTGATCGATTAAACTTATTCAATATTAAATTTCAATTAATTAAACATCGATCAATGTAATCAAGTTGTTTTTATTATTTTTTTAAGTTTTATTTGTATTATTCTATATAGTTTCTTAAAAATTAAGATAATTATTTTAGATGAAAAATTCTTCTATATTAAGTGGTATAATTTTCTAATAAATATCTGAAATGTACATTTTATAAAATTTAAGAAATTTAAGTTTGTTTCTTTCAAATTAACTGCAGAAAAAAAAAGTATAATAAATCATGTGGAAGTCAAGTGTTGTTAAAATGTGTATTTTAAGGACTTATTTTACGTGTATAACTACCTAGGTAGAAATTATATATTGATCGTGAATTATTAATTACGTGATAATTTAATTTAATAAGATATTATAGTTTTGATAATTTTATATTTATTTTTTTTTAAATAATAATTATTTTTAAATTAATAATCGATAAAATTAGTAGAAAGCAACATCACATATTTCTCAACAATTGTATAATTTTTAGTTAGGAGGTTACTTGGTATCTATATCAGCTGTGCACGTGTATGGTCGTGATTGTTTCTGTTAGAGTTTATTGAGCTATATAAGTCTGTCTGTAAATGCTCACTACTGTGAAAAGTGTGATTTCGTATGAACAGCTTGATTTGTTTCTTCCTTGTTATCTGTTGAATCTCATTCTGAGATTATTGTAGTATTGAATCTTTTTAGTGTTTCTCTAAAAAATGAATCTTGAAATTTCACTGATGTAGTATATATCTGTAAATCACAAACATTTGAGTAATTGCCATTTTCCAAAAATAAAAAATAAAAAAAATACAAGCAAACGTGTAACTGTTTTGGGTCGGCACAGTAGTGAGAATTTATGTTAGGTGATAATTAAGTTCATTACTTACGAACCGCTCCATTTATTTGAGCCAATCTTAACCTTATTTCTTGTATCCTGTTGGTTGGGTATTCGTAGTAATATTATAGAAAAAAAAATATCTATTATTTATATTGTTTAAAAACAATATTATTTACTCTTTTATTTTTATAAAAATAATTAATTAAAAAAATATTTTTTTAATAATTTTTATATTAAATTATTATTATTATTATATGATTTTAATAATTTTTATATTAAATTATTATTATTATTATATGAAGTGATTAAAATATGAATATTTAATAATGATAAAATTATAATTAATATAAAAAAATTCACTAAATATTTATTTTTTATTATTTATTAATTTTTACTAGTTTATTTTAATATTTTATCATTATTAAATTTATCAAAAAATAATAATCTTTTTAACAATAATTATACTTGTATAAACTTTTTTTTAATATTTATTTATGTAACAACAATTAAAATTCGGTGTTAATTTTATAAAAAATTAAAATTTAGTAGTATTATTATAACATTTTTCGTACTACAATCTCCTTTTAATTGGATGCCTTTGATAAGGATTTGATTTTTAATTTTTACATTTTAAAAAAATCAATATCAAAATATAAAATAATTTATTAATATTTTTAATTTTTTTTAGCAAATATTTGTTTAAAGGGTAAATAAAGTTTGATGACATTTACATGTATAAATATTTAATAAAATTATTAAAAATTAAAAATTTAAAAATAATAATCAAAAAATTCTTACCTATTAAAATTTGTTTAGAGAAAAAAAATCACAAATCACAAATAGTTATTAAACAATATCTAGATAATTTTGATTTTTTTCTTAAAAATAATTAAATATAAATTATTATCAAATATATTTATAATTATTTTTATAAAATAATTAAAATTTAGAAATTAAAATATTAATAAGATGGCAAAATCCTTATGTGGAGTATGCCACCGCACCACCTTCGTTGTCCGTGCACAGTTTTGTCTGTAAAACTCGACTTGTTTGGTCAGCTATCTAAGTTTCCCCTTAAACAGCACAACACACCTACTACGCTACGCCCAATAATCAATGTTCGTAAATAGCTCTCTGTATCCTCTACTATCCCTAACGACACACACTCCACAAAATTCTTCTGCTTATTTTTGTGTGAAACTCAGCCATACCCAAGCTTCACCATAGCCCCCCTCCAAAAAAAAAAAAAAAAAACTGCTATACACGGCCATAGGGTATGAATGACAGTCTCGTTCCCGTCTGTACAGTTTCGAAAACCCACACCCATATTCAATCGAAGCCCCCACAATCGTCGAACAACAGTGGTGGAGGATGACGAAACACCATCACACTCCATCTCGCGCTCCTCGTATGCTAACCTGTAACTGCTTTTTACCGAATATCCACTATGATGGGTGTTAATGAAATACAAGCAGATATAGTTCACGTGCCATCCGAGTTGTTGTGTGAATATTGCCACATAGAATTTTACTTATGCTAATTATTTTATTAAAAATTAATCATAATACGATTATGATGCGGTTTTCAATAATTATAATCATTGGATTATGACGGGGTCCTTCTTTCTTAACGGTCTATTTCAGTACAGATTTACATAAGAACGATGTTTTTTATGATTTGATTAGGTAGGAGAATATGTGATATTCCGGGCCACGAAAAAGTAAAATATTTGAGAATTGTAACAGTAGTTAATTTTTTTCAGAGCAAAGTATCGTTTTTGACTTTTTTTGTTGAAAGTTATTTGAAAGTGTCAAAAATAAAGGATAAAAAAGTAAATATTTAACATATTCAATTATTGTTATATTTCTCAAGTAATTTACTACAAATAAAGAGAAAAATTAAATACAACTATAAAATTATAAATAAATAAAAATATATTATTTTAAAATAATGTTATTTTGTTACATAACTATAATAAGTTTAATTTATACCATAACAATTAAAAAGACAAAAAAAAAGAGACTCATAATTCTTATTCATTACTGTCCATAGTATTATTAGTGATGCTCTTCTTTTTTTTAAATTAATACCATTTATTTTAAGATAAACACTCACATATTATTGCTTCCTTTTAAATTACTAAAAATAAGAATAAATACGCATATAACAAATAGCAGGTTATATATTAAAAATGCTCGAATATGCAATTAGAATTAATAGTCATATCTAAATACACATAAGCCTAATTCACCATATGGATTGAGTAAAACATTAATTTTGTAACTGTTAAGAATTGTGTTAATAAATCTGATTACAAGCTCATTTTCTGTTAATTCCCAAAAAAAAAAAAATTATATATGTATACATAACTAACTATTATACATAAAACTGAGTTAAATTATTCCACCATTATCAATGCTCATGAATTTCATTATTTATTTATGTATAATATAAACCACTTCTTCAAATGAAAATGAAATGCAACAAATAAGTCCAAAAGGAGCTTTAGAAACTACACCACAACTTAATAAATATTACTATATGAATACATGGTTTTATTTTTCTGGCTCTAATAATTATCTATTTTTGTTAATAATTAAGTCGTCCCATCTCTTACTACAATAATAGCTTGACACAAAACACATTAACTAAACTCCCAAGCAACTTTCACGGAAAGGAAATACAAATATTACAGCTTTTGGTAAAGGGATAGAGAGAGTGACCAAACCTCTTTATTATTTCTAGTGTTGATGAGATGGATTCGGTCCTTTTTGGGTAAAGTAAGATTCCCACTTTCTTCCACACTACAATTAGTAAATTCTACTGCCACTCAAGTTCAATCAAAAATTGAAGTGTCATTAATTTAATTTTGTAATTATTAATTTTATATATTTTAATTCCATAATTTTTAAAATTATAAAATTATTAATAAAAAAACATTAAACAAAAAATGAGGTTAATTAGTTCTGATTCCCTATTTCCCTCCCCTCCCTCTTTCTCTATTTTATTATCATTATTTTATTAATAAAAAAAATAACAAATAAAATTAACCAAAAAATAGTGAGTAAGAAAGCGAATTAGAGAGACAAAAAAAAAGAATAGTAAAGACATAAAGGAAGAGAAAGAACAGAGAGGGAGGGAGAGTGAGAAGTAGAGAAGGAGGAACTATCTTTTTTTTTCACTTCTCTTTTTTAATATTATTTTATTAATAAAATATATTTTTAAATTTTTTATTTAATTAATCATATTTTTAAAATTTTAAATTAATATAGTTTATTAAAAAATTAAAGAAACAAAATATATAAATCAGATAATTACAAGAATCAGAAAACCTTATACTACCATATTACATATCACCCTCTCACGCATCACTGATGCGCATTTTACACATACTCCTTCGACATTGACCGATGCCGAATGTCATTACCTATTTCAGCAATGTTATCATTTGATTTCATGAGAAATTATTCGTGAGAATCTGTTATTTCAGGTAAAATTATTGTAATTATTTTTTTAAAAAATATAATTAATTAAAATTTAATAAATAGTAATACATATTTACTTTATATGTCATGGCTTATAATTAATTTTAATTTTTTTACATAAAATAATATCTTAAAAATTATTATAATAAAAATAGTACGATAATATTTAACTACGTAAAATTAGATAAAATTTAACATTTAATGTATCTAAGAGATCATAATTCAACTTGAATAAGTTTAAATAAACAAAAAATTAGGGCCTCAATTTTTTCTTATAGAAATATTTGAGATAAATATAAAAAATATTATTTTTATAATTATAAATTTTAATAGTGTTATTTTAATTATTTTTTAATTTAATTTTTTTATCCAAACAACTAACAATTTTTGAAACATTAGTTTAAATATGCATCAAGTTTGTGACTAAAAACATTATTCTACCTGTTTCGCTGAAATACAATTTTTTTTAACTAAACAATATTCGTAGATAGATTTTTTTTCTTCCCCAAAGTGGAAGTATTTTTAATAAATTAAGATAGTTAAATACAATAAAATTAGAACATATAATAAATTAAATAGCATTAAGAAAGATGGTAAATTAACAAAACAAATGAGAATGAATGACCGACTCAAAACTTGCTTTCATAACCTAAATCGTCCAATTACAGGATTGTATCTATTGTCTTCAGATTGAGGGTTCCAGAGCCGGTATGAATATTACTGTAAAATATCACATTCATAAAATATAATAGGCTACCATAACTCATTTTCACTAATCTTATTTTAATATAAACACTTAATTTATACCTTAGAATAAAAATAGTAATAAGGGATTATATTAACTAATTTTCATAAATAAATATTATAATAGGGATTAACCAACAACAAATGATATAAAATTTATATGGATAATAACTTAGGTCGATACATAGTAAAAATAAGAAACTAAAGGATACCTAGCAAAAAGTTGCATGAGTCTTGGAAAAGAGAGATAGATAGAGAGAGAGAGAAATAGATTGAGATGATATAATATAATTATAATAATAAAAATGAAATAAAATATGCTTAAAAAATAGAAAGTAATAGGCTTCTATGGATATAAACTTTACAAAAATTACAATAAAAACGAGTTAAATCTTACGTTCTATGATTTACTAATCTAAATTTGTAGTTAAATGAAATCATCATAAGAAAGTGTCTTTTACATGGGATTTTTAATTGATAACAAAGCTGTCAAAGCAGAAGTGAATATGAAAAACATGGGAAACGAAAGGCCTCGCCAACCTTGCTATTTAGAAGATATTTTTTTTAATATGAAACAATAATGTTAGGTGTGATTTGATTATATGCCATAGCTTTAACACAATTAATTAGATAGTATTTGAATAAATTTTTAAATTTAAACTTCTAAAGTTAGGGCACATGCCAAATATATTTTATTGAAACCTATAAATAAAACATGTAAAATACACATATAATTATTAATTAAATTTTACTAAAATACACATAATTTTTAAATTTATGATATTCATATGATATTTTATAGTTCAATAATGTTACGAGGGTTTTTGAATGAAATCTATAAAAAAAATATGAATATTATATATAATGAATATATTATAATTATAATTAATATTAAATTTTTTATTAGATATAATTATTTAAATTTAAATGTAATTATCAATTATAATGTGTATTCAATTTATCTCAAATTTAATATATATTAAAATTTGCATCGCAAAGTAGCAACATGTCATGTGAAAAGTTTCTTAGATAGGTAAATTTACTAGCTATCGATTCCTGTATGACATTTGATATTTATTTTCTGTTGAGGACAAAATTGACGAACTAAAAGGTTATATTAATAGACGATACTATTATGGTTATTCAATTTTAAGCTGTCTTTATTTTTGAAATCAAAGCTGGCATTCCTTTACCCCACGTTTGGTTGGAGGGAATGGAATGAAATCAGAATTGATTCTTTCTATTTTGTGTGTTTGGTTGGACGGAATGGAAGACGAAATGGAATCAGATTATTAAAAGAGAAGGAATTGTGATTCCTTCTCTCACTTTTGGTAATCATAATTCCATTCCCATCTAAACTTTTTTTTCCAATTTTACCCTCACCTAAAATATAACCTTAAATTCAAATCCCAAATTCTCAAACCCAAAATTCCAAAACCCTAAACCCTAAACCCAAAATTTCAAAACCCTAAACCCTAAATCCAAATCTTTAAATCCTAAAACCCTAAACCCTAAACCCTAAACCCTAAAACCCTAAACCTTAAAACATAAATTCCAAAACCCTAAACCTTAAAACATAAATCCCAAAACCCTAAACCCTAAACCCTAAAACATAAATCCCAAAACCCAAAACCCTAAACCCCAAATTCCAAATCCTAAAACCCTAAACCCCAAATCCCAAAACCCTAAAACATAAATCCCAAAACCCTAAACCCCAAATTCCAAATCCTAAAACCATAAACCCTAAACCCTAAACCTTAAAACCCTAAACCTTAAAACATAAATCCCAAAACCCAAAACCCTAAAACATAAATCCTAAAACCCTAAACCCTAAACCCCAAATCCCTAAACCCTAAATCCCCAAATCTCTAAACCCTAAACCTTAAAACATAAATCCCAAAACCCTAAATCCTAAAACATAAATCCCAAAACCCTAAACCCCAAATTCCAAATCTTAAAACCATAAACCCTAAACCGTAAACCCTAAAACCCTAAAACCCTAAACCCTAAACCCTAAATCCAAAATTCTAAAACCCTAAACCATTTTTAGAAAAATAATAATTTTAACCCTAAACCTTAACCTACAAATATAACCCCAAATCCTAAATCCCTAAACCCTAAATCACACATCCCAAACCTCAAAACCCTAAACCCTATTTAGAAAAATAATAATTTTAATAATATATTTCTTTTTAATTAAGTAATACTTATTTAGAAAAATAATGATTTCAATAATGTATTGGGTCTGACGAAAAAATAGTAATTAAATGATATTATTTGAATTTTACAACATGTAGGGGTATTAAGGTCATTTATAGTTTTTTTCATTCCATTCCAGTGGCAAACCAAACACTGTAATCCTGATTCTGAGCTTGATTCTAGTGGTCAAACCAAACAAAATTGTTTCCTTTTCATTCCATTCTATTCCGATTCCAATTCCGATTCCATTCTACGAACCAAACGCCACCTTAATGGTATTAACTTTAACAAAAGCATTGCAAGAAAGAAAACTATTTGATGGGATCATATATGCGGCTCGCGGATGCTTTTTTTTAAACATTTCCTAAAATAATTCATTTATTCAATTTTAATTTTTAATTTTTTTAAAAAAATTCTCATTTTTTAACCTATAATAATATAAAATAATATCTTTTAATTTATAAATTAATAAATTTTAAAATATAATAATTACAAAAAAAAAGAGTTAAAACAAAAAAATAATAAAAATAGATGTAATTAAAGCTTTTAATGGTTAAAAATAGTGAGAATAATTCAATATTTTTTTCAAAAATGGTAGGTAAAATGACATTATATGTTCTTTAAAAATAATTATGTACATGCTATGTAATCTTAAATACTCCATAAATATTATTTTATCTTTGTACAATCATCATTTTAAAATAATAATAAGTGCTATTCTTTTAATAAATATATGATTATTACAATCACACTCCCTTAAAAATATTCACTAGGTACATTAAATGCAAATATTTCTTTTATCAATTTATTATATTATAATATTTAAATAAACTCGATGAAAAATAAAGAAAATCACAAAATTTAAGTATATAGAACTTTTACCTAATTGTATAAAACTTCGATATGTAACATATTATGAATGTATTATAAATTTTTACAAATAATATGCAAATAGTGTGAAAATAAAAATTTATAAAAAAACAACAAAATAAATAACGAATAATGACTTCATTTGTATGGATTTTTTTTTTAAATAATTGCTGTTCAGTACAAGAGCAATGGTAATTAGCTGTACACAGCTATAAATCATCAGCAAGGTCGAGATCGACATCGAGAGAGAGAGAGAGAGAGAGTGCAAGGTAATGTGTCGTGGATAAACTTAAGTATGGAAGAGACAAAATGGTCCATGATTTAGACTTTCACGTAATTAATTGATGTGTACGTACGGTACATGGACCCTAGCTCTCAATAGCTAATAATAATTTGGTAATTTGGAATTCTTGGTATGATATTATGATCATCCAAGTTTCGGGGCTAGCTGGAGGACGTTGTACCATTATGACTTTCTTGAATCAAAACGAGCCTATTTGAAAGATAGGAAGCAAGACAATCTTTAGAGGACAAATAGATGAGGGACATAAGTGATAAGCTTTTGAACGCAATTTCATGAATAATGTTAGTTACTCAGTGCTAGCAGATTTAAGACTATGATATATCAGTTAATAATTAATAACAATGAATTTTGCACAAAAAAAAATTAAAAATAAATTAAGTATTAGAGTTAAAAAATATATTAAATGAAAATTTTAGTAAAACAGCATCAAAATGTAAGATTTTATACTAATCAATTGGATTTTAATTAAAAATAAATCAATTTTAAAAAAATTTAACTTAAAATATTTTAAATTAAAATATGAACTTAAAACTTAAATTAAAAAGTACACTCATCCAACTCATAAATTAAAATATTATATTTCTTATTGTGTTTAATATTCATTATTATTTTATTTTAATATTGTATTTCTTTGATGATTAAGTTTTATGGTTAAGAATAAGTTTAAAATATTTTAGAATTTACTTGTATTTGTAAAGTAAGTAAATTATATTATTACTTATAAGAAAAACATATTTGGAAAATTTAAATAATTTTGTTTGTCCTCCAAGACTTCTTAATTTATAAATATATAAGATTATAGTCATAAAAGAATAAAAAAAAATTATTGAATTTTAATTAAAATTGAGAGTTTATTATCTAATTTTTGTTCTAAATTTTTTCAATATTCGTATGAATCAACGAATGATTTGATGCTTTACATATAAAAATCTTACATGATTCAAATGGTTTAAAATGTGTTACTATTAATATATTCTATTATTTAAATGGTTAAAATTAATGAAACTTTAGAACATATCCCTTTTCTTTTTTCCTTTTATCCACACTTTCACGTACATAACTTGATATTAGAGCCAAGTTCAATTTATATTATTTGGTATTAAAACCCAACACTTATTTGTTGAAGAATAATGATAACTGATGTGTTCTTACTTGAAAGAGATATTCACTTTGAAATTTTTTATGATTAAAAGCCTCCAATTTTTTATGAAGATCCACAATTTTTCGATGATAACTTTGTTGATTTGAAATTAACATCTTTGATGAGAAGTCATAAATATTTGATGAACACTCGAGGGATTCAAAAGTTAAGGCAATAATCTTTTACGATATATTAATTATTATAGAGTGAGACAAAGTAGATTGGATTAAGCACGTTAACATGACTCAAAAGTCTCAACCTTTGATAACAAGGAAACATTTTTTGATGATAAGATTACAAGAAGAAAAATCTTAATATTTTAGCATTACGTGATAATGTTGGGCACAACGGGTAAAAATAAAATGAATTCAACAGAATAGAATAATGACACCGAAAATTTAACGTGATTCACCCTTTAATTTGGGCTAAGTCCACGGGATAAACTCCGAAATTATTTTTTCCACTAATAAATTAATGGGTACAAAGTGAGAGACAATACAACAAATTGAGATAAACCCAAAATAGTGTCACACAAGTGTTTCCCAAACTCACTATTTTGTCACTCCCCTTTTAGAAAAATATCCCAATATTTTTCTAATATATTCTTTCTCACTTTCTTACACACAATACTATTTTTCTTCAAAGGAAATTGTTCTTTTGGCTTTGCTTTGCTTCTCTTCTTGTTTTGGTGTGTTGGTATATCTCTAAGGCAAAGACATTGCCTATTTATAGGCAAAATTGCATGTCAATGTTAGTTGCACCTACCATTGGTGGTTGCACCTACTATTTGTGGTTACACCTACCATTTATGGTTACACCTACCATTTATGGTTACACCTACCATTTATGGTTGCATCTACCATTGGTGGTTGCACTTAACAATTGTGGTTGCACCTACCATTTATGGTTGCACCTAACATTTGTGTTTTCTTCCTCTTAAATGTAGGAGGGACTTACAAATCTCCCCCTCCCGACTACATAGAGGGCTCCACCAATCCAGCAGCTAAACGACAGTATTCAAAATTTTGTCTTGGGAGAATTTTCGTCAACATGTCTGATCCATTTTCTTCTATATGGATCTTCTCAAGCTGTAATAGCTTCTTCTCCATTACATCCATAATCTAGTGATATCTCACATCAATATGTTTTGATCTCAAATGAAAGGAGACATTCTTTCCAAGATGGATAGCACTCTGACTATCACAAAATAACTGATAACTGTCTTGTTGTAACCCAAGTTCTTTTAAGAACTTTTTCATCCATAACAACTCTTTACATGCTTCTGTTGCTGCTATAAACTCTGCTTCGGTAGTGGACAGTGCAACACATTTTTGTAACTTTGATTGCCATGACACAGCTCCCCCTGCAAATGTAATCAGGTAACCTGAAGTGGATTTTCTGGAATCCACATCACCAACCATATCTGCATCTGTGTATCCAACTAACATAGGTTTGTCATTTCCAAAACATAGGCATATTTTGGAAGAACCTCGAAGATACTTGAAAATCCATTTCATCAGAAATTTCAATGTTCCTTTCCAGGATTTGAAAGGAATCTACTCACAATTCCAACTGCATGAGTGATATCTGGCCGTGTACAAACCATGGCATACATTAGACTTCCAACTGCTGAAGCATATGAAACCTCTTCCATCTCTTCCTTCTCTTTTTCTGTAGAAGGGATCTGCTTAGAACTTAGCTTAAAGTGATTAGCAAGAGGACAACTAATCGCTTTAGCCTCATCCATATGAAATCTTTGAAGTACTTTCACAATGTACTTCTCCTGTGACAACCATAATTTCTTGGCGCCTCTGTCTCTAATAATAGTCATGCTAAGAATTTGCTTTGCTGGCCCCAAGTCTTTCATGGCAAAAAACTTACTCAACTGTGTTTTCAAGTTGTTTATTCTACAAATATTTTGGCCAACAATCAACATATCATCCACATAAAGCAAAAGAATAATGAAATCATCATCAGAGAATTTTTACACAAAAACACAATGGTCTGAAGTAGTCTTTTTGTAGCCTTGCTCCCCCATAACAAACTCAAACTTTTTGTACCATTGTCTTGGTGCTTGTTTTAAGCCGTAGAGACTTTTCTTCAATTTGCAGACATAATCTTCTTTTCCCTTTTGCTGAAAACCCTCTGGTTGCTCCATGTATATCTCTTCTTCCAAGTCACCATGTAGGAAGACAGTTTTGACATCCATTTGCCTAACTTCCAAGTCAAGACTTGATGCTAACCCTAGCACAGTACGAATGGATGTCATTTTCACAACTAGAGAGAAAATCTCATCAAAGTCAACATCTTTTCTTTGGCTGAATCTTTTGACAACTAGTCTGGCTTTGTATTGCGGACTGGAACTGTGTCCTTCATGCTTCACCCTGAACACCCATTTATTTTTCAAGGCTTTATTCCCTTTGGGCAGCTTCATCAACTCAAAGGTTTTGTTCTCATGCAAGGACTTCATCTCATCTTGCATGGCTTCAATCCATTTTTGTTTGGATTCGTCATCCATAGCCTCTTCGTAACTCTCAGGTTCTCCTCCATCAGTGAAAATTACATACTCATCTGAAGGATATGAGGTAGAGGGTCGTCTCACTCTATCACTTCTTCTCAATGGAACAGGAGAAGCCGCAGGTGTTGGTATTGGATAATGAACATCATCATTTCCTTCATGTTCAAAATCAACTTCTATGGGAGCATCATCTTCATCAGGTGGATAAACCTGGTCTTCATCTCCAACTTGTCTTGGCACTGATGTTGGAGGAATTAATTCCAAATCTGATGAGTCACCATTGGAATTAGGAACATCTTTCTTCATTTTGATAATATCTTCAATGGTCTCATCTTCAACAAATATAGCATCACGGCTCCTGACAAGTCTTTTTGCAACCGGATCGTAAAATCTATAGCCAAATTGATCTTGACCATAGCCAATAAAAATACATTGTCTTGTTTAGGCATCAAGTTTGGATCTCTCATCCTTAGGGATATGAACAAATGCTTTGCAGCCAAACACTCGCAGATGATCATAGGAAACATCCTTTCCTGACCACACTTTATCTGGAACATTCATCTTGAGAGGAGTACAGGGTGAAAGATTCAACACATGTGCAACTGTGAGTATGGTTTCACCCCAAAAAGTTTTAGGCAACTTTGCATGTGAGAGTAGACATCTAACTCTCTCCATCAAAGTTCTGTTCATCCTCTCAGCTAAGCCATTCAACTGCGGTGTCTTTGGAGGTGTCATTTGATGCCGAATACCATGCTTTTTGCAATAAGCATGGAAAGGTCCTGTGTATTCTCCACCATTGTCTGTTCGGATGCACTTCAACTTCTTTCCAATCTGTCTCTCAATTGAGGCATGAAATTCTTTGAAGACATCTAGCACTTGATCCTTTGTCTTTAGAAGATATACCCACGTCTTCCTTGAATGATCATCAATGAAAGTCACAAAGTATTGAGCACCACCAAGTGACTTTGGCATTGGTCCATACAAATCTGAATGAATCAGATCTAAAATATTATTCATTCTGGAAGGAGGGAAGCTCTTGAAAGCAACCCTGTTTTGTTTTCCTGCTAGACAATGAACACATTTCTCCAAATGTACTTCATCCATTCCAGGCAATATCTTCTTTTTAGCTAGACTTGTCAAACCTTTTTCACCCATGTGACTGAGCCTCTTATGCCATAATTCAGCTGCATTATCTTTCTCTATGGCATTTACTGTGTAAGTGGAGAGCTTCGCTTGCATTATATACAGAGTTGTATGCTTCTCACCTCTAGCCACTACTAAGGAGCCTTTTGTAAGTTTCCATTTGTCATAAATGAAGGAGCTGTAATATCCTTCATTTGCAAGCTTGTGCACAGATATCAAATTCAGGCGCATATCTGGAATATGCCTGACATCCTTCAGAAATAGTCTAGTTCTGTTCTCTGTTTCCAAGCAAACGTCTCCTCTGCCTACTACCTTTGACAGGCCTTCATTTCCCATTCTAACAACACCAAAACTTCCAAGTGTGTATGATGAGAAAAATTCTCTACGCAATGTAGCGTGAATTGTAGCACCACTATCAATCACCCCGCTGGTCTCGTGTGATGCAAGATTGACAAAATCTTCATCATAAACGATATTGAACTCGTCTATGGTATTTGTTTTCTCATCATCACTGTTGTCATCTTTCTTCATTACTTTGCCTTTGTTCATTTGTTGTTCCTTTTTGAACACTCGGCAAAATTTCTTAATGTGACCCTTCCTCTTGCAGTAAAGACATTCAACATTGGCAAATTTATTTGATTTGCCTCTGCTTTTGCTTTTGGGTTTTTGTTCTTTGTACAGTCTCCTTCCTCTAGACTCTGTGATAAGGGCTTGTTCTTCTGAATCTCTTTCCTTGTTTTGTTTCTCATATGAGAACAAGGCTTCTACAACAACTTCAAACTCCATCTTGTCTTTTGCATAAGTCGGAGTTGTTGTGATATGATTATATGATGAGGGTAGTGATGCCAACAACATCACAGCTTTCTCTTCATCGCCAAAACTCACATTAAATCTTGCTAAGTGAGAAAACTTGCTATTGAAATTGCTAACATGCTGCATCATGCTCACATTATCTTCCTTCCTCATCTGATATAACTCCTTCCACAAATAAATTTTATTTGCAAGATTCTTTGACATGTACACGTTTTCTAGAGTCTCCCATGTTTCTTTAGCAGTCTTGCAATTTTTTGATTCAATATTTTGCAAGACACTGTCCGAGAGATTTAGACGGATTGTACTAGCTGCAATCTCATCTATTTCCTCCCATTGTTCCTCGGTGACGGTTGCTACCTTCTTTTCTTTCCCCAGCAACGCCTTATGGACCTTCTGTTGAATGAGAATATCCTTCATCCTTCTTTGCCATAAAGAGAAATTATTATTGCCATTAAATTTCTCAATATCTACCCTCTGGCTTGACATTTTTTTTCCCGTTGTGTTTCTTTTTTTGTAAATAAATACGCCCTGGATCTAATAAAAATCTTTTCTGATGTAGCAGGTCAGTCTAGGCTACAACCACAGAGCATATTAAGAATTTTACTAGACCAACTTTGATACCAATTGTTGGGCACATCGGGTAAAAATAAAATGAATTCAACAGAGTAGAATAATGACATTGAAAATTTAACGTGGTTCATCCTTTAATTTGGACTAAGTCCACGGGACAAACTCCGAAATTATTTCTTCCACTAATAAATTAATGGCTACAAAGTGAGAGGTAATACAACAAATTGAGATAAACCCAAAATGTGTCACACAAGTGTTTCCCAAACTCACTATTTTGTCACTCCCTTTTTAGAAAAATATCCCAATATTTTTCTAAGATATTCTTTCTCACTTTCTTACACACAACACTATTTTTCTTCAAAGGAAATTGTTCCTTTGGCTTTGATTTGCTTCTCTTCTTGTTTTGGTGTGTTGGTGTATCTCTAAGGCAAAGACATTGCCTATTTATAGGCAAAATTGCATGTCAATGTTAGTTGCACCTACCATTGGTGGTTGCATCTACCATTTGTGGTTACACCTACCATTTATGGTTGCACCGAACATTTGTGTTTTCTTCCTCTTAAATATAGGAGGGACTTACAGATAAAACCATGTGACATAATACTCATACAAAAAATGATAGAAAGAAAAACAAGCAATAAGCAAGGCAAATATCCATAAAAAGCATGTTAAAGTAACTAACAAATAAGAATACTAATAAAAGATCAAACAATTAGGTAAAGTAAAAAATAAGTCAATTAACATACTATACAAGGTAAAAAAGTAGTGAAAAATATATATGCATGAACAAGAAAACATAGAAGATACAATTAACAAAAGTTCACAGAAATAAATAACCTCACGGAATAAAAACAATCCACTCTATTAGAGACAAAGGGCACAAACAAAAAAAGGTGTATGTATCTGTAGATAGAGCTTTGTAATTGAGTACCCAAATGGTTAACCTCTATATGGCAACATTTATGAGTTTCTTATGATAACTATTCATCATCAAACAATCCACTAAATAGAATAAAAAGTATACAACTCAATAGATAATATAAATGCAAATACCTTTATTAATCGAGACACTTGCTCTAATTGTCTATGATGCCTTCACTTGTTGTCAACACTACACCTGATCCAAATAAATCTAAGCTCATCCCTGGAGCTTTATCACTATATGATGTGATTGATTACTCATGGCATAAACTCCTAACTTGCATACCCGTTACGATGTTGCAACACTCAGTTGACACACGCCACACAAACATATAGGTTCCTCACCCTTGGAGGCTATTACACCACTTGATATACGTCACACCACCACATAAGCTCATCTCTTTTGGAAGCTTGATGACTCTATAAAAATGGAGTCATTAACGTACTTTTTTATTTAATATTTACTTATTTTATTTAATAAATAATATTTTTATGGCTAAAAAAATTAAAATATAAACTTTTTAGTGAAATGGGGTGAAAATTTAATTTTTGGATTTTTTGGATTTTTTGGATTTTTTATGATTTTTTAACGTATGACCAATCAGAAGTTGCCACATGGCATGCCACACAAGCAAAAGAGCTGACTGGGTAAGCCACGCAGAGAGCGAATCACGTCGTGCCGTATGTGAAGAGGATGAAACACTTGCCGCGTGTCAGCATATCGTTCAATCTGAATTCGGAAATTGGTCAATGTGCTATGTGCCATGTCATCCGTTCTAACGAATCACATCACGCCACGTGTTACTGACTCAACGAGCGTTGACTCTCACCGGTCTCCCCTACCACGCGTCGCTCTCTAATTCTCCCAATAAATTTCTGATGCCACGTGTCGCGCTATGATTGGTTGAGATTGTCATTTTTACTTGTTTTGATCGTAGCCTTTGATCTGAAGCTGATCGGACGGTTCAGATCACACCTGAGCTTTATTTAAGCCCCTAATCACTCCATAAACCCTACTTAGCCTTTATTAGCATAATTTTGGCCAATTTTTAGAGCTAAAAATACAGAAAAATTCAAGAAACGACACATTTTTGGTGGAGATTCAAGAGAGAATTAATACTACAATTCAAGAGGGAATTAATACTACAATTCAAGAGATTGATTATATTTTTTTTTCTACTCTTTTATTTATTAATTTTATATCTTTTTTTATGAAAAATATATGTTTTATGAACACAATTATGTGGAATTAATTTATTAATCTAGGGATCTTATGAACCCAATTTTCCCCATGTGATGATCTAATATTTTTTTTCAATTACAATATTAATTTAATTATATTATTTAATCTGATTTTTATGCTATTAATTGTTTGGTCAACAATTTATCTATAAAGATAATTAAATATATTTAAGAGAATTATTTAAATGTTTGTCTTCATTAAATAACATGCATAGTTTCTAAGTAGAGATGTATGATTCTTATGTATGTGATCCATAATTGATGAACTTAATGAGTAGTATGCAATTTAATTGGTATGAGAGTGTGATTAAATTAATTACTATATGATGTGTAGTTTACTTGAGAGAAAAATACATGTTAGATTAGATTCAATTGATAACGTAATTAATCGATATTATATTGAGCGGATTTTAACAATTCGTATGTTTAAAAAATTGGGAGATTAAGTATTTTTAGATATTTTCTCATATATCTTTTTAGTTACCAAATTTGATTCAATTAATTATTGCTATTTAATTTTAGTTATTTTAATTTTGCTTCATTAAAATATAAAAACACCAAAAAAATTGATTTTTATTATTTTTAGTTTTAAAAATTAGTTTCTAATAAAATAATCTGTGTAGGAACGATTTTTTCTTATTATTATATTACTTGTTGCGATATGTATACTTGCGTATTTATTACACACACAATTTGTGTGGCGATCAAAGCTATTGTACTTTTGTAACTACAAGCCAATACACGGCAATTCAACATCAATGGTAGCTTCTCAAAATGATGTGGCTCTCTGTTAGCCAACCATACCTTTTACTTCTTATCAAAACCTCATTCAATCTTACATTTTTTATATTCAACTCTATGTTTGAAAATTATGAGATAGATCTCTGATATCTTACATCACACAGATGCTACATTATTTCTCAAACCCGACACTCAAAAGGAAAAAAGACCATGAATGGACTGGGAAGTATGGTACCAAACGGGCCGAGTATCCCCCAATTATGGCCAAGAAAACAAAAAAGAAGAGAGGAAAATTTATACAAAAAATATAGCCTTTCAAACCTTCACTGGACACCCTCGTTCATCCTTCACCAGCCAAAGGTTGGCGAGAAAACTATTTGTTCGACTAGCTAATACACTCATCAACCAAGGTCGATGGGCCCAGGGTAAAAAGGCTAGTGAGGCAAAAAAATCCAACAAAAACAGAGTCAGCTCGCGAGTTGGCATTTCTTATAATGAGAAATAGTTAGTTGTTAGTGGGACAACCTAACACAAGCAAAGTCCTCAACGAAACAATACGACAACAGACAAAGCATCAAATAGGATAACTCGACAACAAACACCCAACAATACAAACTATATGTAAATTAAGAAAATGAATGTATGTAATAGGAAAACACAAAATTATGTTATAAGTGAAATCGAGTCATCAATAACCAACCTTACAAAGAAAAGACTGAAACATTAAATAAAATACAAACAATATATTTTACATATGATAATAGAAACACCAAAACGAGTGAACTTACGATAATAAATATTATTTTTTTAATGGAAAAAACAAACTACAATATCGAAAGTTTTTTTTTTAATAAAACAAGAGATAAAAAAAATCATAAATAAAAAATTATTAAATGCCTACAAAATAAAATATTTACCTAATACAACAAATTATTTTAAACATATAATATATTCAATTATGTGCAAACTGAACTTTTATAGCATGAGCACTTGAAATGTTGACATGGTTCTATTATTTTCATGTGTACATGAGAATAATGCAATATATTTTTCTCCTTTTATTACGTATTTTTTTCATTGAATTTTTGTAGTAAGATGTTAATAAAACATGTTTTTTATATGATTGAAATATAATGTGAAAATATGAATAAGTAATTTAAAATTTATATTATATATAACATTAAATAAGACATATATCAATTTATTATATTCCCATAAAAATATGAATACGAATTAGTTTCACTCTACGTACGTTTCTATTCTGTTCTTTTTTTTCTATTTTATAACAATTATTATTTTTTAAAAATTTATTCCCTAAAATTAAGTTATCATTTAAATATAAATCATTATAATTATCAAAGTTTATTTGTCTAGATAAATCATTTATTACTAGTTAAGTATTATTAATATGATACTCTATATCAATTACAAGATATATGAAAAAAAAAATCCAACTTCTCTCGTATTTTTACAAATAACTTACTTAGTATATTCAAAGAGCAATAAGACAAATTTTATTTATATATTATTAAATCTTTAAATACATATCCAATGTTTGAAATTATTAAGAATATGGTTTTTAGAAAATATATATTCGAAGAATTTTATGAGAAATTACTAGAATTTTCCGATAAATAATTACTCATTGGTTGTCGGCCCATTTCCATGTAAAAGAGAGTACTCAAGCCCAATAAGCAAGAAAAGCGAAAATAGGGTACTGTCAGGACTAAACAGAATCATATATTATCGCAATGGATTCGTCGAACCATTGTTACTGATATTTGAAAAAAAAAATCACTAATAACATTAAGATTAAATGTATTATCTCACTTAAAATTATTGAAATACCTTTTACAAAAATTATAAATTATTATTTCTTTACTTCTTTGTTGTGTTTATTATGTTTAGAAATAAAAATATATAATAAGTGAATAGATAGATATCAAAATTAAAAGTAGTCATTACAAAATAATATTATGTTATTGATTTTCTAAATCATAATATTTACTCTCTGTTAAATTTTTAAAAATATATTTAATAATTTGATATAATATTTAAACTTCTTATTATTAGATTATTAATTAAACAATTAATTAAATGCCGAAGAAATTGATAATTTTTTTACAATGATTTAGTAAATATTAATATATATATTTTTAATTTACTTAATATTTTTTAAAAAAGTTACTTACTATTTATATAACTTTAAAAATATTTTTCATTCAATAAATAAACTACAGGTTTATAATAATCCAATAATTTATTATAAATAGATAATTAAAATTTATCAAAATCATTTAATATATAAACACTAATTTTTAATAATTTTATTTTCTCAATGTTTTTAAAAATTTAAAAATTAATTTAATTTTATTATTATTTTTAGTTTAAAGTTATATTTCTTTTATCATTACATCCAGAGATGTATTAAATTTAACTAAAATTGGATCTTTAATCTTTTTAGAGAATAACAAATTAAAAGTTAACTATTTTAATACATGTGATCATTTGTATAAGTAATAAAAAATTTATTTATGGTATATATTTAGTTTTTATTTTCTAATTTACAAGAGAGTGCACTCGCACCACACATATACATACAATTTCTATAACAAATCATTTAAATAAATAATATTTATAAATTATAGTGACGCTTGGATGAAAATAGTTAAAGAAATAAATGTAAAAACTTAAATTAACGAGTGATTCATAAAATAAGAAAAAATATTTAATTACAACTAAAAATATATAATTTTAGATTGTATTTATTTAAAAGCGAGATTATTTAGTAAAGTTATTGGTTTAAACTATTTGTATTATGATTATTCATTATATATAATTAGGAGACAATAAAAATAATTATTTTTATTTTATTAGTTTAGTATAATTGATTATTTGATGTTAAAATTAAGAGAAATCAAAATTTTATCTTTGATATCCTTCAAAGTTAAATATATTACAAAAATGTAATCTAATAACCATTATATCTAACATATGTTAAAGTTGTATAGTATCATTTACATTTTTTAAAAATCAGGAGTATTTGTGCAGAGAATATAGACCTTCGAGATATTACTGATATTTTCATTGACCTTTTAGCCCTCTATCTCTACCTATGCTTCATGTCCTTGTTGTCTTCCCATCACGTGAGTTCTTCACCATACCAACTCCATATTCTTAGTATTTTTTAAAAAATGATCAAAATGTAAACTACTAATAGATGAAAATGTGATCAAAATTACACTGTTTGTATTTTCACCTGTAATTTATAGTACTTTTCTTTGCGATGTCTAAAATGTTGAATTTGGTGATGAACATGCATGTATTTGAAAGTTTCATTTGCTAATTGCTAACGTTAGAACGTGGAGTATCATGCATTGTGTTGCATCTGATAGCCACTTAGCTCGCTTACTACTTAATTTGTGGTTAGACTATTAAGAAGCTAATTTGTTAGAAATGTTTCTTGAAAATCAATACCAACATAATAAATAAAATGATAGAAAAATAAATGGAGTGGTTGAAGGATGTAGAAAAATAAATGGAGTGGTTGAAGGATGTAGAAAAATAAATGGAGTGGTTGAAGGATGTAGAAAAATAAATGGAGTGGTTGAAGGATGTAGAAAAATAAATGGAGTGGTTGAAGTATGAATAAATAAGGTGGTTGAATGATGAATAAATAGAGTGGTTGAAGGTTGTAGAAAAGATAAATGTATAGATAATATTTGTAGGGCTAGAATGATTTTTTTGTTTTATATTTGTGTAGTGTAGATTGCATAGTGAGGGCTATAAATAACTTACCTTACATTTGGTTTAATCATTACATCAAAAATAAATAAATCTTTGTTTTCTTAGTTTGAGTGTGAGTTGAGAGTTTTCTTTTAGAGTGTTTGTATTTTTCTTCAATTTATGAATTACATTTGAAAAATGTTATAGTGGATATAATATAAGTAATTTGTTTACTTGTTTGGATCTAATATCAATAAATTTAAAGTTGTATATTTTAAATTTAATTCAACAATGTTAAGAGTACACAACTTTGCTATATATACATTTTAATAGTTGCAATGAATAACATTTGAGATTTTCTTTCCAACGAACTTGTATACACTCCTATCTTTATCATTTTTTTTTGTTAATTATCAGAGATGGATGTATTTAAAATATAATAATTTCAATCGTTGAATCATCAAGTGTTGTATATTTATAAAATACTCGTGGGAGTGATAAGCATATGAAAATCTTTTATTTGTTAGCCCTTCTCTATAGCTCTTGTTGAAAGTTTTATATCGTTACTGGTGAAACCACTGGATGAACTTTAGTTGTTACATTTTTTCAATATTGGACTTTTGGTGTATACTATTTCAAAACTAGTGATTTAAATTAGTTATTTAACTTTTCTTTTTTTCTTTGACCTTTCCCACTTGAGGAAAATCGAAATAAGAGAATGATATTGATCCCCTTTTCTATTGTTTACTTCAAGTTTTTACTCCGTAACACGAATGAGAATAGAAGATTAGAAGGTATTTAAAAATACTATTTTCGTCTCCTCAATTAAATAGTAGTTATCCACCTTATCCCATTAAACCGTAGTAAGACACTTTACACAATTAGAATCAATTAAAGTGAATTGTTAAACACTCGGTGATAACATAAAGGAATATAGAACTTTAAATAATTCGAATTCCATAGAAGATTAGAAGGTATTTAAAAATACTATTTTCGTCTCCTCAATTAAATAGTAGTTATCCACCTTATCCCATTAAATCGTAGTAAGACACTTTACACAATTAGAATCAATTAAAGTGAATTGTTAAACACTCGGTGATAACATAAAGGAATATAGAACTTTAAATAATTCGAATTCCATAGAAGATTAGAAGTTATTTAAAAATACTATTTTCGTCTCCTCAATTAAATAGTAGTTATCCACCTTATCCCATTAAACCGTAGTAAGACACTTTACACAATTAGAATCAATTAAAGTGAATTGTTAAACACTCGGTGATAACATAAAGGAATATAGAACTTTAAATAATTCGAATTCCATCTGGTCGTAACATCTGCCTTTAATTCTTTCTTGAAATCTAAATTTATCAATTTTAAGAATTCTTAAAATTTTTCCTTTTTTATTTGTGATACCTTAACATATTTGATGTTATCACAAATTTCACCAATAATATCATCTATATCTTTAACATCATATTGGATAACTAAATTGATAATGTGTGAACATAGAATTCATTATTAGAAATAATAGATCCACACACTAAAGTTATTGAATAACTTGGGAACATATTTAATATTGGCAGAAGCATTATCCAATTTCATAGAATTTTTTTTATCAATTTATTACTATGTAATATAGAATGAACTTTATTACAAAGAGATAGTGGATTATGTGGAGGTGGGATGAAAGAGAAATTTAGCACTTTTTTTGTAATTTTTACTCAATATCAATAAAATGACATGTAAGAGAAATATAATCATCATAGGTTATAAAAGATAAACAAAGGTGAGACAAAATCTTCCAAGACACATATCTAACTTAAATCTAATTTTAGATTTTTCACTTAAATACATATTATGAACATCAGCCTTAATAGTATTCTTAAACACTACTTTGACATTGAGACGAAGATATTCGAAAATAATTCTAATACCTCATATTCAACAAAATGAAAAAGTAAATCATACATTATAATGATAATAACACGAGCAACCAAATCCCTAAATATTTCTAGATTATATTTAGTAGAAAGAATTGTATATTTTTCCTTGCTTTTACCAATAATCATCTAACCAACATTATAAATAATTTTATTAGTACACTTTGTACAATGACGCGTAAAATTATTTTTAGTTTTAAAAGAAACACCACAATATATACACTTAGCTCCCTCATTTTTGTTAGATTTTATTGGAAAATCTTCATAATAATTTCAAATTTTTTTATCTTTTTTTCATATGTTTTTTTCCCTTTTATCTTTGGATGTGTAGTCAACACCTAATTTTTATCAATCACATCATCGTTCGCAATATCACATCATCATTTTAATCTATATATGATATATCAAATGAGACCATACGAGACAAATGAAACGTCTCATGATATCAACATTAACATATAAATAGATATGTCCATTTTAACTTTAAGGCGATATGAAACATGAAAAACGGATAACATTTCACCAAACTGAAAAATACTAATTAGACAAATGGAGTTTACATTGTTTCTTATAGTTGCTTTGGATTTGGCTTTAACATTTGGAAAATCAAAGGATAAGCTTACTTGTGTATTCTAAATGCTAATATAGGATATTTGAATTTCATATGAATTCGATCTATTAAGTTTTCGATATTAAGAATTTAGTTTTGATTCACTAATCAATTTATTCACATTTTATTTTAATTGACATGTAGCCACTTGAAATATCAAGATTTGAATCCAATAATATCATTGGCTCCTAGAAAATCTCATCCATAAATACTTCAATTTGAAGTGATGTCGTCCTTGAATGCATCATATTGCCGTATTTTTATGATGAAGAACATCAAGATCCCCTTCCTTTAGGATAAAAACACACATACGATGTGTTTACAATTGTAAGCATGCTTAGCCTCATGTGTGAGCACACAAAGATATAATATTGGTTGATTTAGGCGCATATGTATATTCTATATAGAAGAAAACTTTTTATTGTTGATTAGTTATAGCATATCTAATATCTTAACTCCATTTTTCAACATAAGAGGTTGAAAATTGAAATATCTCTACCCAAATATCCGAATCATATTGGCCCCTAACTAATAAGGTTCCCAGCATGAAATCATCTTCATCAAAGATAATAATATAGGACCGTCTACGTTATCAGTTCATGGTAGGAGAGATTCACAATCACATTAATCAGACATATAAGTTTGGAAAAAATGTTATTTAATATTTTAATTTTAAAAAAATATTTATTAATTATTTTACTTATAAAAAATACGCTTATAAAAAGAATATTCATTAATTTTTTAATTATAAAAAAGAAATCATAAAAATATTTTTATTGATAAAACAAATTTAAGTTGGTGAAGGAATTTTTATCATTTATCTTACTCTTATAAAATCAAAAAATTATAAACATAATTAACGAGAATATTATCAACTTTTATTTCAATTTTATTAATGAAATATCTTGATAATTTTTATTTATTTTTAAATAAATTTAAAATTAATAAATTTCTTTTTTTTTGTATTATTTTTATAAATAACATACTAAATGTTATCTTAATAAATGACACATTTTGTTTCACTAAAGTGACTAATAAGGCCTTCCATCCTATAAGTTTTCTCTGATTCATCTCTTTTACAAATCCAGCAGACAGATTCACAATCACATTCATTTGTACAAAAATTACAATACCTGATTAGCAGCTCGAGCAGAGAGAGAACAGTAGAGTAGACCCAAGTAGGAGGAGCGACGACGAGAAAAAAAAGTGGAGCAGACCCCAGCAGGAGCAGCGACGAGCCGAAGACGAGAAAACAGTGGAGCAGACAGCAGACCCAAGCAGTGAACAGCGTGGGAGAGGCTGAGGCCAGAGAATGAGAGGGATGTGAGCGGATGAGCCCAGCGTGAGGATGGGAGGGACAGTCACTTGGGTTTTTGCTTTATTCAAATTTTTTTACTTATTTTAAAAATAATACTTAACTTTTATATTTATTTTTATAATAATTTAATTTTATTATTATAAAAAATTACAAGATATAAAATAATAATTTTTTATGTTATTTATTTTTATTTAAAAATTTTTAATTTTTATATCGTAATTTATTTAAATTAAAATAATTTTTATTTAAACAAATTAAAAAATTATAATAAATATAAAATTTATGTAATATTTATCTTTTTTTAATTATATTTTATTTTATTATATTATATATTTTTCGATTACCCTATCTGTTTTGTTAGGCGTCGAATAAGTTGAATTGTTTGACTCAAAATTATATCAAGTTGTGTTCGAAAATTTTGAGTCATGTTATCATATCGTATGAAAAATTTCCATCCCTAACTCTGCACAATTAATGTTGATTAGTATCTGTTGGGAAAATCGAGTATATTTTCTCTATTCTAAGTAGTAACTATTCACTTATGATTTAAATGAATAGAACTAATGTCAGATAAAATAATCATTGGAAATATAATCTTAAAATAAACTAAAACAGATATTGAAACAAAAATATTAAAGCGAAAAAATAATAATACCAGGAAATTTAACGAGGTTGGTACAAATGTTACTGCAGGTCCGGCGTCGTTGACCTTCACTTATCTCAATGGATGAACTCCAAAATTACAACTAATTGGGCAAAATTGAGCTAATCAATTACCGCTTACAAAAGAGAGGAAGATTTACAAATGTTGGGATGTTTACAAATGGTGAAGGAGAGAACTTTATTTATAGCCCCGAATCCAATAGCGATCTTCATTCCTAACGTGTGGGACTTTTCTAATTTGCTTCACTACGAGCTATATAACAAATCTCCACCTTAAATGACTTAATAATATTAAATGATTTCTTGATTACTAGATCGGACGCTGCCAATTCTGAGATTCTGAGGATGTTAATCAAGTCAGACATGATGTTTGAACTTGATTGTTGTTCCACCTTGGTCGTGCATCATACTAGGATTCTCTGTCGTGTACTAATCTTCGAACTAGTACTCCACCTTCTTCGATAATCTCTCGCACGAAATGATAACGAACGTCCCGTGTGCTTTGTACGTGCGTGGTAGACTTGGTTCTTTGCTAAATGAATAGCACTTTGACTATCACAAAACACCTTAATATGTTTTTGACCCAACTCCAAGTCTTCAAGCAAACCTCGTAACAAATAGCTTCCTTCACGGCCTGCAATCGCCATATACTGCCTCTTGTAGTAAAAAGCAGCGTGATTGCAGGTAGACTTCCAAGCGGCGGTGCTCGCGAGAGTAAACCACATAACCCGGTAGTTGATCGACGTTTATCTAAATCTCACTGCGTAGTCGGAATCACAATATCATTGCCACGTTGACAACAACAATATTATCTGTGAAATACTAAACCATCTACGGTATTTATAATATACTGGTAGAATCCATTTCTGACCAACCAATGTCCTTTACCGAGGATCATTGCATGTACTTTTACTACAGCACCAACCGCATGTGAAATGTCGGTCTTGTACACACCATTGCATACATCGAAGCTACCAACCGCATTTGCATATGGTACCTTTGCCATATATTCTCGTTACGCATCATTTTTAGGAGATAATTGAGCACTAAGCTTGAATTGAGGAACTAGCGGAGTACTTACGGGTTTTGTCTGTTCATTCATACCAAAACGTTGTAGTACTCTTCAAAAATATTGACTGCAGGGTCAAACTAAGCTTCTCCTTCCTGTCTCTTATCTCCATACTGAGAATCTTCTTGGCTTCTCCTAAATCTTTCATTTCGAACTCTGACTTAGTTGAGCCTTGACTTCTCAATTTCTACTCGCTCTTCGATGCAATCAACATATCATCGACGTACGATAGAAGGTAAATGAAAGACTCATTTTGTAGCTTGCGAAAATACACACAATGATCATGTGTGTAGCCACGGTGTACTCTGTTGCAACATAAAAGTGATCAAATCGTTTGTACCCTTTGCCTTGGAGATTGCTTCAATCCATACAATGATTTGTTCGACTTACGAACCCAAATTCTCTTTACCAAAGACATTAAACCATACGGTTGAGACATATAGATTTCCTCTTCTAAGTCACCGGTGTAGAAACGCGGTTTTCACGTCAAGTTGAACTAGTTCCAAATCAGTGTGCTACCAAGGCCAACAAAATTCTAATGGAGGAATGTTTTACAGCGGAGAAAATACCTCATTATAATCGATTCCTCCTTCCATGCAGCGTAGCCTTGGCTACCAACCTTGCCTTGTAGCGAATACCATCTTTGTTAGGAAATCCATCTTTCTTTGCATACACCCGTTTACATCCAATTGCCTTCGCTCTTAGGTAGTTGTGTCAACTTCCATGTTTTATTCTTACGAAGAGACAAAAGTTCTTCATCCGCAGCTTCCTTCCATCTGCTCAAAACCGGGGCTTCGATTGCTTCTTTATATATGGAAGGAATATCATCATGCACTGGCGAAAGTGCACGAGCCCTTTGTATTCTTAAGCGAGCGGTGAGGTCTTCAAAATCCTTGTATCGGCGGAGTACCTTGACATTTTGTCGTCGTATCATGCGATTTCTTCTTGTTCTTTGTGGAGGTTTTGGGTTAAAACCTCTTCATCGATTCATCTTGTTAATGGAGGATCGAACACATCTTATCTTCGCTAAGCCGGATTAACAATTTTGCTTTCAAACTCCACTTGTTTTGGAGTTTGCTCACTTTCTTCTAAAAGTGCCATCAATCTTCTTAGTTAGCACTGCAACAAGGCGATTCATCAAAGGTAACATCTCTCAAGTAAAGATTATCTTTTTTTGTTTCAAGACACCATAGTCGATATCCTTTAGAACAGGAGAAGGGGATCCCCAAAAAATGGCTTTCTTGGCTCTTGGGTCCAACTTTGATTCCATTATACATGGTAGTATGCAATTGAACCAAACACATGTAAGAAATCGTAATCTCTGAGGTTTTCCGGACATCATACCTCCATAGCGTTTTGCCTTCGAAGCGGCGATGGTAAACGGTTGACGGATGACATGCGTACGTCACGGCCTCAAATTTCCCCAATCTGCGCACTAAACGGCGTTTGACAACGTACATCGAACCTTCTCCAAGAAAGTCCGGTTCATACGTTCTGTGACTCCGTTTTGTTGTGGTGTTTTTCGAATAGTGAAGTGTCGCTATCCGCCTTCTTACAAAGCTTTCATGTAAATGGATCGTTTGTGTACTCGGTACATTATCGGACCTCGGGCGCTTGATCTTTTTGGTCGAGTCTCGATCATCTTCTTCCATTTGAGAAAAATTCCCAAAGACTTCATCCTTAACTTCTTCGTGAGATACACCCAAACTCTTACGGAAAAATCATCAACGAAAGTGACATAATAATGTTTGCCACTGCATGGATGGAGTTCTTGTTGGCCCCAAGTACATCGGTATGGATGTAATCCAAAATGCTCTTTGTATTATGGAGCGGTGCCAAAAGCTTACTCTTTTTCCGCTTTCCCGATACATGATGCTCACAGAATTCTAACTACTGTTCTCGCACCTTTTAACAAGCCTTGCTTTACTAGAATACGCAAAGCTTTTTCACCAAGACGTGTCCCAAACGCATATGCCACGTCTTGGTAGTTTCTAAATCTCTTTCTTCCTGCGAAGCTAACTTTGTTGATCTTTGTCCCGATAACCGTACTACCAAGGTAGTAGTACAAGTTATTCTTAGAACACCTTTCATCGGCCACAAGTGCTCGAGTAACCTTGATGCCCCATTTTGTATGGTTATAGTGAAGCCTTTTGATTCTAAGACTCGCACAATGAGATTCTTCTTCGTATACGGAACATAATGAACATCTGTCGAAGACCCTGGTTGAGCCATCTTGATTCTTGAACGAATTGTACCGATTCCCAAAACTTTGCATGGATAATCATTACCCATGAAAACAACTCAACCATCTAGTTCTTCAAAGTTAAAGAACCACTCCCTTATTAGAGACATATGGAAAGTACATCTTGAATCAAAAATCCAATCACAGGATGAGATCTGTTGACGAACCAACTAATGCAAAATCTGAATTTGAATTGCTTTCGACTACCACATGCATACCCGGATGCGGTTAGTAGCTTTTCCTTTCTTTTGCGGCTTCGGACAATTTTTTCTTCCAATGGCCTTTCTCGCGACAAAGGCACATTCATCTTTACCAAGTCTTCCTTTTGATAGAGATCTACCTCTCCTTCCTTTTTGTTGTGTTTGCGGACGTCCTCTTCTGATGCAAATGCCTGCTCTTCTTCATTCACTGCTTTCTCTTTTATCTTTCTTTCTAATTTCGCAACTATACAAACGGTACAAACTTCCTCAAAAGATACTTTATCCTTCAGTGAGTAAGCTCGTAATAAGATGATCAAACTTCATCGGGAAGGGAGGCTAAATTTAACATCAAGGCTAAATCTTCATCTTTAAAAGTTTCATCCATATTTAACAAATCTACTTAATTGATTAAAAGCGATAATGTGGTCGCTTGTGTAGTACCTGGAAGGTATTCAAAAAGCCGGAACAACTTCTTCTTCAAATAGAGTCGATTAAATCCACTCTTAACCCATGAACTTGTTCTCCAACGCCTTCCACAACTTACTTGCGGATGTCTCCTTCTGATGACGTATACTTTTGTTCTCTTGAGAGACACGAACGGATTGTACCACGTGCCAATGATCGGTTGATATTTTTCCACTCTATTTCATCTGCTCCATCTGGTTTCTCTTGATAGCGATGTCTAGACCTTGTTGAAGCAGGCATCTAGAACTTCGCCTTGCCACGTGCATGCCGAAATGGGGTTCCATCAAACTTCTACTCGAACCTTGCATTCATCACCATGGATTGCAGCGGCGTGGATGACGCTGTTTGAAAGAAATTTTTCTTCCGCCATTTCTTCAAATTACAACAACTAGCAACTATATTCCAATAGCAAACAAACGGAATACAAACAAATGCCTAGGTAGAAAACCTGGCTCGATACCAATTGTTGGGGAAAATCGAGTATATTTTCCTATTCTAAGTAGTAACTATTCAACATGATTTAAATGAATAGAACTCAAACTAACAAACAAAATAATGCTATTGGAAATATAATGCTAAAATAAACTAAAACGAGATATTGAAACAAAAAATATTAAAGCGAGAAAAATAATAACACCGAGAAATTTAACGAGGTTCGGTACAAATGTTACCTGCCCCGGCGTCGTTGACCACTTCCACTATCTCCAAATGGATGAACTCCAAAATTACAACTAATTGGGCAAAATTGAGCTAATCAATTACCCTTACAAAAGAGAGGAAGATTTACAAATGTTGGGATGTTTACAAATGGTGAAGGAAGGCTTTATTTATAGCCCCAAATCCAACACCCATCTTCATTCCTAACCAATGTGGGACTTTTCTAATTTGCTCACTAAGGAGCTATATAACAGTATCGATTATTATTGCATTAGTCATTATCTTATTTGTAAGTTGAAATATACTGTTAGTTATTAAATTTTATAAGATTTAACATTATTATCTTTTAATATTTTTTTAATAGTCTATTTTTAAATTAAATTATAAGAAGAATTAATTTATTAACAAATTTTTTTTGTATAGTTGAACTTCTTAAATTTTAAAATTTAACATATATAATCTATTATATTTAAACTTAATAAAAATCGTTAAACTTAAAAAAATAATAAACTTAATATTAAAAAAAAATTAAGAGAGATAAAAGTTAAATCTAGCTTAGCTTTATAGATGAGATGAAAAACTTCTTATTTATTGCTTTATATTAATACATTTATTTACATATAGAAGTCTAAATTTTATATAATTATTAATAATAATATTTTCTTGAAATTGTTCGAGGTATACTAAATATTCATGCAACTGGCTTATTTAATTTTTTTCTTCCTTATTTTCATGATAATATATTATTATGGATTGAATGATTTGAATGCATTATTGTCAGTACGTCTGTCATTGTTTGATTACACGAGTAGTTTGGCTTCTTCTTGTCAACATTTAACTTTAGGGATCACTACAAGAGTTTAGGTAATATAGGACGGCCACAATTATTGATCGAGAAACAAATAGGATGATCACAAGTTCGTGATTGTCTTGTAAGTCTTATATGAGAGTTATTATGGAAAATTTAATGCGAAATTTTATAGAATGCCCTATATAAGTCTTATATATATATAGGACATTTTTTTAAAATCAAATACCACTTCCTTCTCATTTTTCTAAGCTCTCACACGACCCACTGAACTTCAAAGTTCTCGATCCTCAGTTCAGCTACCCTCTCGTCGTTGTCAACTCGTCACCATCGTCAGCTCCTTTCCTCCATTTTATAACATATTTGTCTTTTGTATTATTCCTTTGCTGTTCATTTTTCGCCATCGCCAGTCAACTAGTACCATCGTTGGCGTACCGTCGTTTCCGTCGTCAGTGTGTCTTCGATCTACGTTCCTGGTTAATTCTTGGTTCGTGTACTTGATGGCAAGGTAATTTTTCAAATTTTTTTTTTTGTATTTTTTTAATAAAATTTAAGATAATCGCCTATATTGTTTTTTTCCCTTTTTTATTTTTTAGAGTGATAAGTGTTTTTTTCCTTTCTTTTTAATTTGCTGATTTTTTGTTGTTTGTTTAATTTGCTGATTTTTTTTATTGCAATAAATCATAGATAATTTAATTTAATTTCACTAAATACTTGAATGTTAATATCCACCGAGCAGATAATGATCAAATATCAAAAGTTGAATTAGAACATTGGATATTATATATATATAGTTTATAAATGTGTTCTTAGTTTGGATTTATCTCTCACAGTCATTTTTTTTTCATTTTTTTAATGGGACTCTAGAAATGTATTCTTAAGTTATATATATTTGTTAACTTGACTACAAATTATACTTCCATATAATGTGGTTACAGGGCATATTATCACCCAAAGAACGCAAGGAGATTGCAAAAACACATAGGTTGGAATGTATTTTGACTCATACTATGGGCATAGTTGCGATTGATTTGTAACATATTACTCAAATTGTGTTGGAAAAAATAGATGGTTGTAAAGAAATAAATTTCACACATTTAAGATAATTTTTCAAATCAAAATAGAACAAAAATAACACCAAGATTTTAACGTAGAAAAACTTTTCAAAATAAAAGTAACAATCACAGGATCTGTAAACCACTTAAACTTCTACTATAATAAGATGAGATTACACACTTCACCTTTAGGTGGATCTCTCACAAAAATACAATAAATATGTATCTTTAATTTGTGGGTAAAACTTTCCAAATTGATTCTCTTAATTTTTCCTCTCAAAAACTCTCTTAGAAAACTCTCTCTGTTTTCTTTTCTTCCGCTTCTAATATGTTTTTTGAGATTAAGGCTAAGGCCTTTTATAGAAGGAAATGAGCCTAACATTTTTGACCTTTTATTTTCTTTTCTTCTTCTTCTTTCGGTGCCATCACCTTTGAATGTTTCTTTTCCTTTTTTTTTTCTTTGCTGTTGGCCCACATAGTTGGACCAATAAATCTCCCCTTCCATCTTACGTGGGACATGGCTTTTTCACACCTGTAATCTTTCTACAGATAACAAGTTTTTCTCTAGTCACGGTCTTTGTCATCATATCTGCCCCATTATCATTGGTGTGAAACTTCTCAACTTGTAGTAGTTTATGTTCCTACACATCACGAATCCAATGATACCTTACGTCGATGTGTTTAGACCTTGAGTAGAAGGTTGGGTTCTTGCTAAGGTGAATTGCACTCTGACTATCGCAATAAAGAACATAGTTTTCTTGGTTCTAATGCAATTCTTGTAGGAACTTTTTCATCCATAGGATCTCCTTACAACCTTCAGTGATTGCAATGTACTCTGCTTCTGTGGTACTTAAGGCAATACATTTTTGTAATCGTGATTGCCATGAAACAGCTCCCCCTCCAAATGTTATTAGGTATCTAGATATAGATTTCCTCGTATCTACTTCGCCAGCCATATCTGAATCTGTATATCCTTCTAATACAGGTTTATTATTACCAAAGCATAAACAATGACCAGAGGTTCCTTTGAGATACCTGAGTATCCATTTGACAACAGCCAAATTTCCTTTCCAAGATTTGATAGGAATCGACTCACAATGCCAACAACATGTGCAATGTCTGGTCTGGTGCATACCATAGCATACATTAGACTACCAACTGCCGATGCATAAGGCACCTCACTCATCTCCAATATCTCATCCTCACTTGAGGGAATTTGACTCACATTAAGCTTGAAATGGCTCGTAAGTGGACAACTAACGGGTTTAGCTATGCTCATGTTGAATCTTTCAAGAACTTTTTCAACATATCATTTTTGTCAAGAACTTTTTCAACATATCATTTTTGGGAGAGCCAGATCTTTTGCTTTTGCCTGTTGCAGGTAATCGTCATGCCAAGAATCTGTTTGGCATGTCCTAAGTCTTTCATTATAAAAGACTTGCTTAACTCCTTTTTCAACTTGTTAATCTTATTAAAATTTTAACCTACAATTAACATGTCATCAACATAAAGTAGAAGAATGATAAAATCACCATCAGAGAATTTCTTGCAGAAGATGCAGTGATCAGCCATCGTTCTGTTGTATTCATTTTTCTCCATGAATGAGTCGAACTTTTTGTACCATTGCCTTGGTGCTTGCTTCAGACCATACAAGCTCTTCTTTAGTCTGCATACCAACTTTTCTTTGCTTTTGACTTGGAAACCTTCGGGCTGCTCCATATAGATTTCCTCATCAAGATCACCATGTAAGAATGTAGTCTTTACGTCAAGTTTTTCAACCTCTAAATTAAGGTTGGCTACCAAAACCAAGAACAACTTGGATTGAAGACATTTTAACTACTAGTGAGAATATTTCATCGAAGTCAACGCTCTTCTTCTGCTCGAATCCTTTCACAACCAATCTTGATTTGTAATGTGGTTGCGAGCTGTCTTCTTTACTTTTGATTCTGTACACCCACTTGTTCTTGAGAGCTTTTTCTTCCGTGTGGTAGTTTCATCAGGTCAAATGTGTGGTCTCATGCAGAGATTTCATTTCTTCCTGCATGGCTTTTAACCACTCAATCTTATGTTGATCAGTGATAGCTTCGTCATAACTCTCTGTTTCTCCCCCTTCAGTGAGCATCACATAATCATTAGGAGAATATATACGACTTGGTTGTCTGTACTTCTAGTTGGACTTGTTCAGAAACTTGTTCTGATTCTGAACTACCAGCTGGTGGATTGACATCATCAATATTTGGTATAACTCCCCTGTCATCAGGATTTGTTGGTAGAGGGACTGGATCCAGATTAACTGGAATTTCATATGGCTGTGGTTTCTCGGATTTCTCAAAATCCTTGATTGTTTGGTCTTCAAGAAACACCACGTCTCTACTTCTGACAATCCTTTTGTTAATAGGATCCCAAAGTCTGTAACTAAATTCTTCATGGGCATAGCCCATAAAGATACACTGCTTCATTTTTCCATCCAACTTGGACCGTTCATCTCATGGGATGTGAACAAATGCTCTACAGCCGAATACTTTCAAGTGTTTGTAAGAAATGTCTTTTCCCGTCCAAATTCTTTTTGGTATGTTATAATTCAATGGAACTGATGGAGAAAGGTTGATTAAATCGAATCCTGTCCTCATTGCCTCCCCCCAAAACAAGTTTGGCAGTTTTGCATTTGAGAGCATACATCTGACTCTTTCACAGATAGTTTTTTTCATTCTCTCTACGACACCGTTGTGCTGAGGTGTCTTTGGTACTAATTTTTCCAACCTGATGCCAAAACTTCTACAGTTATCCTCAAATGGTCCACGATACTCACCACCATTATCTGCATGTATACACTTCAAACGTCTGCCAGTTTCTCTCTTCACTTTTACATGAAACTGCTTGAAAACTTCATGCACTTGATCTTTAGTTTTTAAAGCAAAAGTCCATACTTTTCTAGAATGATCATCAATAAAGGTCACAAAATAGTGAGCACCTCCTAATGACTTACAACTCATTGTACAAACATCTGTGTGTATTAAATTTAGAATTTTTTTTCCTTTCTAGATGGTGTGTGACTGAGAAATGCAACTCTATGTTGTTTTCACATAATACAGTCAACACAAGTTTGCAAGGGTGTACCTTTCATTCCTGGCAAGAGCTCATTTTTGGAAAGAATTTTGAGACCTTTTTCACTCATGTGGCTGAGTCGTTTATGCCATAGCTCAGTAGGAACTTCTTTCCTTGTGGTATTTACTTCTTCTCTACACAGTTTGGCTTCTGTGATGTAGAGTGATGTATCTTTCTTGCCTTTAGCTATTACCAGATTGCCTTTGGTGAGCTTCCACTTTCCTTCACCCAAATAATTATTGTATCCATTATCATCAAGCATACCAGTAGAGATCAAATTAAGGTGGATATCAAGAACATGCCTCACATCTTTCAGAAGTAATCTGCATCCAAGATTAATCTCTAAATAAATATTACCAATGCTGACAATTTTTGATGCATCATTATTTCCCATCCTCACACGTCCAAAATCATCTTGAGTGTAGGTTGAGAAGAATTTCCTTCGTGAGGTGACATGACAGGAAGTGCCTGAGTCAACTACCCAAGTAGTGTCTTGGCATGCAAGATTGACATAATCAACATCTCGAACAATGACAACTTCTTCAGTGACAGTTATGGTGTCATTTGTTCGGGTTTCTACTTCCTGATTTCTAGATTGTTCCGCCTTTAACCTTCTACATTCTCGAATGAAGTGTCCAGGCTTGCCGCAATGATGACACTTCTTGTCATACCTTGATCTAGACTTCGACCGTCCTCTTTGTTGACTTTAGTTACAGGGATTTCTACTTTTACTTCTCCCATGCCATTCTTGCTTGCCTTGTTTCTGCATGACAAATGCTTCAGTATCAGGAGTATATCCTTCATCTTTTCGTCGAGACTCTTCATTTAACATTCTATCTTTTACCATATCCATGGTAAGCTTGCCATCAGGAGTTGAGTTGCTAACTGATACAACTAGAGTATCTCAATTTTTTGGTAGAGAACTCAACATCAACAACAACAACGCTTGTACCTTATCATCTACAGTCATCTTCATAGAGTTGAGTTGATCTACAATGCCTTGGAACTCACTCATATGTTCTGATACGTTGCTTCCGTCTTTATACTTCAAATTGACTAATCGTCGCATCAGATTAGCTTTATTCTGTGCGGTTGTCCTCGCATACATTTTCTCCAACTTTTTCCGAAGAACATAAGCATCGTGTTCATTAGCAAAATTTTGAAAAATGCTTTTGTCGATCTATTGTCTAATTTGAGCAGCACACTTTCGGTTCAAAACGGCCCATTCAATGTCTCCACTGGTTACTTCTTTCTCCTTCAGCATTATAATTGGCTTTCATAGATCTTTAATATATAAAAGATCCTCCATCTTCGGCTTCCAAATTGCATAATTAAATACAATCAATTTTATCATATTACATGTGTTCTCCTCCATTTGAATCGTCAGTCAACAAGTTTTTTCGAACTTGGTACTTTTCTAACGATGAATAGTACTTTCCAAATAGTATCTATGAGTAGTACCTTTCGAATATTATTCTATGAATAGTACCCTCGTGAATAGTACCATCGATAGTACAAATACAGTATATATGAATAGTATGTATATGTGAACAGTACTCTCACTAAAAATAACCAAAAGCTATGATACCACTTTGTTGGAAAAAATAGATGGTTGTAAAGAAATAAATTTTACACACCTAGGATAATTTTCCAAATCAAAATAGAACAAAAATAACACCAAGATTTTATCGTGGAAAAACCTTCCAAAATAAAAGTAACAACCACGGGGTCCGTAGGCTACTTAAACTTCCACTATAATAAGATGAGATTACACACTTCACCTTTAGGTGAATCTCTCACAAAAATACAACAAATATGTATCTTCAATTTGTGGGTAAAACTTCACAAATTGACTCTCTTAAATTTTCCTCTAAAAAACTCTTTTAAAAAACTCTCTGTTTTCTTTTCCTCCGCTTCTGATATGTTTCTTGAGATTAAGGCTAAGACCTTTTATAGAAAGAAATGAGCCTAACATTTTTGACTTTTTTTTTTATTCTTCTTTCGACGCCATCACCTTTGAATGTTTTTTTTTCTTTACTGGTGGCCCACATAGTTGAACCAACAAATTGATAGTATTAGTTTACAATCTATTGACGTGGGTCTAGGAGTTCAACATCAAGAAGTGCACAACATGCTACCCTTTCCACCTCGATATCTTGTAGCTATTATATTATTTTTTTTAAATTTTAAATCTAATTTTCAAAGTTAGCATTAGTAATCCAAAGTTTAATGTTAGCATGGGATTATATGTATTATTTAACTTATCATTGCATTAGTGTTTCTATTTTTTGATGGATATTTTAAGACATTGTCTCTATGTATGCATTGAGTATAATATTTTTGATGGATATTTTAAGACATTGTTGCTTATTATTTGAATGTTTATTTTATTTTACTTATTTTTGTAGTGCAAATCTGCTGCTCCTATATTTCTTCTTCTATTGCGTTTGCTTTCAGGTGAATCTCTTATTCGGTTGAGTTTGTGACCTACCACTATAATCATGTGCAAATAGCTTATACTTTTTGTCGTTGTAGATTATTTTATGCTTCTGCAAATGATCTATGTATCTTATAATCAAATTGTAAGCTAATAATTCAAATTTTTTGAATACCTAATAATCCTAAATCTTCATTTATGTCATCAGTGACGAAGCATTAGATTCTTGTTTAGTTATTAAAGGTAATCTTTTCTTTTGAAGGTTATAGTCTCCAAGCATTTGACTTTCAGGCATCATCTTAACAATCTTCACTGAAATATACTATTAACAGGTATTATTTGTGCTAATTTATAAACTCTAACGACTTTCACCAACTTCAATGTCTTCATTTTTTGTTGATAATCTTCCAAAGTTTTGTCGTGATAACCACAGATTTCACCAAAGAGAAATAAGAGTAAAAAGTAGTATTAGAAATTCATCTTAATTAAGTTAAAATGACAGTTTTGGGAAGAGTAAGTCAAAATAACAATACAATTAAAAGATAAAAAAACCCACGCAAATAGAGATAAAAGATGGTATGCATTTATGTACTTATCACGACGAATATTATAAAGTAAAATGCTTGTAAATGAGGTAAGTAGGATGACGAATTTAACGTGACTCATGGTTACATATTTAAGATAGCAATTCTTTGCATTCTTACATTAATTTTATTTTTATGAATTAATAAACTAGTATTATTATTATAATATTATTTATAATTATTTAGAAATCATCATAAACTGTTGTATTATTATAACATATTAAAGTGTAAATTCAATGATACAACATGAAAGTTCAAATATTATTTCTGATTGAATTTATGTTAAGTTAATTGTATTACTTGTTTTTATAATTATTTATTTTATTTATATTTAATAATTTTATGATTATTAATTATTTTTATTTAATTATAATGTCTAAAACAACATGAATCTTATAAATATAGATACATATATTAATAAATGCATTAAAAATGAGGTCACGAGTGATATATCGATACATCTAAATTATATATTTATATATTTATGTTTACATATACATGTGATATTTTTCATTTATATAATTATAAAATATTAATTGTTTTGTATAGTTAAGATTAACATTTATATATACTAATAAAGTTGGAGAGAGAAGAGTGTTGCATATAAGTGTTTTTTTATTTTTTAAATAATTAATAAAAATATACATTTAAGTAAGACAAGTTATATATTTATATAAATACTTATATAGGTGTAAGGTTTAAAACTTATAACATAATTATTATAAGTTAGGTAATGATATTTAATTAACTTAATTTTCAACTTATATTTAAGTATATGTTTTTCAAGCATAAAAGAAGATGTGTGTTTGTTAATTTAAAATATAAACATGATAAATTGAAAATAAATGATGAAATTCTTAAATGGAGTAAAATCGATGAATATCTTGAGAATTAAATATATATGATATTATATATATTTTAAATTTTGTAACATAAGATTTTATTTATTTAAATATAAAAGTATAAAATAATAAATATCAAAATGAAAAATATATATAAATTTTATATAAATTATCTTATCAAAAATATACAAGATGGTAATTTTAAATAAATAGAATGGTTAGTAATTATTCTATAAAAATTATCAATAATGGTGTTATTTTAAATAAATAGAATGATTAATAACTGTTTTATAAAAAAATATATAAGAAAATCAGTCTATACTCACTCTATTAAAAAGAATATAGTATTATCATTAACATCGATAACCATTTTATAAAAAAAAATATGAATGATTATATATATATCAGTAACTATCCTATAAAACTTAAATTATTGCCGATAACCCTTTATTTTGCCTTTTCTATTGTAATGGGTGACTAATGAGTAATGAACAATGAATATCGTTAGTAAAAAAAGAAGAAGAAGAAGAGGAAGACAGTATATAATGGAAATGGTAACTCGTTAGCACGTGTAATTATAACTGATTAGAGAGGGTATTACTATCATTTCGTTTTTAAAGGAACAGTTAATAAAATATTTTTTTATTTTTAAAATAATTTAACCGCAAATTATTGTAATATTATAAAAATATTAAATATACATCAATTTATACTCATTTTTACACTAATATTATATAATAGCATATATTACTACTATTTAAAAATAATTTAACCACATGATAAAATATATTAAAAAAGTGATTAGAAAAATCATTATTACCTACCCTCAATTGACTATACACTACGGCCATGACCTTTTGATCAAGACAATGGCCAACAGTCATGTTGAAAATAGTAACACATTACAAATAAACAAACAAAATAAATTTTTTTTTCTAAAATAAAATATTTTTACTAAATATTAGTTACTTAATATTAAAATTTTTAATTATATAATTTTTATACAATTATAAAATAAAAATTATATAATTATATAAAAATTCAATATAATACTAATAGTAAGTCTAAATCATATTGAACATTTTATTTAACTTGTTTGTTTGAAATTTTAATTTTAAAATTATATATTTTTGATTTTTTTATCTTAATTTAATTTTTTTTTTTTAAAATATTAAAATATATATATAATAAATTAAATATTAATTTAAATAAATGTTTATAATAAAATTATCTTAATAAATAAAAAAATTATATAAAACAAAATAAATATTATTTTAAATATAAAATATTTATTATTATATAATATAAACTACCCATAAATAAAGCAAAATATAATTCTATATAATATAATTACACTTTATTATACAATTACAATACATCAAACACACCGTAACTGTCAAATCTAAATCTAAAACGAACTATTTAATGGGAGAACAAAGTAACTAAGCCTTATAATTCAGGATTTATAATTGTACTTCTGATCTGACTGGCCTCCAATTAAGTTTGCAGCAAGTAAATTTTAACTTTATTAATGTAAACTGACATTTTTATTTTATTTTTTATAATTTTTAAAGATGAATAATTATTATTTTTAAATATATTTTATATTTTAATTTTTTAAAATACTTTTATATATCATATTTAAGATAACAATTTTTTATTAAATATAGTTTCATAAATTTAATTATATTTATCAATAATATTACAATACATTACTTATAATTTATCGTAAACTTGTTACAAATAAATTTTTTATTTATTATTTTTATGATTTGATTTTTTTATTTTTTATACTTTAATTCTTCTAATTTTTTATTCTTTTCATATTAAAATATATAAATAGTTCATATTTTTTATTTTGATTTGATCATTTTATTTTTTAATTTTTATATTTTAATATATTTATTTTTATTTTTTATGAGTTATTCTTTTTATTCTTTAAAATAAAATAAAAATATAAAAATTAAAAATTAAATAATTAAATTAAATGAAAAATAAAAATATTAACGTATAAAAATTATAAAATAAATAGATTAAATTATAAAAAATAATAAATATAATTTTTGCTAAATAAGAGATAAGTTTATCTTGTTCATTTATCTAATTTGCTTTGAATGCGAGACAGGCATAGCGTTAGGTAGGTGGGGGAAATTGTACGAAAGTCAAACAATTTAAAGAGAGCTTTTAATGAAAATTGCTTTATTTAGGTAATGTTCGGTAAAATCCAATTCACGTTACTCTTATATATACATCGTATCCACCTTAACTAGAAAAATCTTTCTCCACATCTTTCTAGCTTTATTTAAAAAAAGTTATATAATATTTCTGTCAATTTTATTGTTAAAAAATAAAAATAAAAACGTTATGATTTTAAAAAATAAGTGTTATTGAAAATGACAAAAATATATCACTACTTTAATTATATAATTTTTAAGGAATACAATCATAAACTTATTATTTGTAAAAATTAGACATTATAATAAAAATTAATAATTGTATGGATTATAAATATTTAATCTTAATATTTTAATTAAAAAATATTTAATTTAATAATTATAAAATAAGATTATTTACTTTCACAATAACTACAGTAATCTATAAATTATTAAATTATAGTGATATTAAAAAGAAAAAAATGAACTTTGCCACATGACAAATATTTCGAACTGATTACTCAAGAACGTAAAAACACACCAAAATACACGAAAAGACTATGAAACAACGTGAGCTAAGCCTCAACTATTTTTATATATTATAAAATTAAATATTATTATATTTATCCATAATATTTTAACAGTTAATTATGATTTATCGAACAAATTTAATAAATTATTTTAGGCATTCAGAAAACTTACTCAGACTCGGGGAAATGAAAACCAAAAGTACCCACACGCTCAAGTCTCAACTATTTCATTTCGCGCCACGTGGGTAATCATATACTGTCATTACTGGGTCCCACCTTCTCCTCTCGTCTTTATTTCTCATAAGATGCCTTACTCTGCCACCACAACTGCCGTTACTGTGTTTCATTTTCTATTCGATTTGATTACGAATGAAGTCTTTTACTTTTTCTGATTCGTATAAATCTTAATTTTCACTACTACTCAGAAAACACCAGAGACGGTTGCTTAATCTTTATGCATCTTTCTCTCTCTTCCCCTCTATTTGCTCTATTGAAAGGATATAATTATAAAGTTTATAAAGTTGAGATATTTTTTTTATTTCTTTCTATAATTTTGTTGAAGGAGGTAGGTGATTTACAGAGAATGATTGATCTCTAATAGAGAGAAAGGAGAGAGATGGGTACGTGTGTATCCACGCCACAAGGGTGCGTGGGGAGAAGATTGAAGAAGAAAGCTCGGAAAAGGAGAGGTGGATTTAGGAGAAGAGTTTCGTCTCGGTTGTCGGAGAGATCATCGGATAAAGCTGATAAGTCTGCCGTAGCTGATTGTTCTTCCTTTACCAACCCCACTTTTCAAGGTCCATTTTTCTATCTTTGGGTGATTTAGTTTCGGGAACGGATTTGTCTTTTTGGTTGAAACTGTTTGGTAGATTTCTAGTTTTTACTGGTGAATGTATTTTTGGTTTTTGCAGATCTTTTTGAATTATAAGCTTTAAGATTTTAGGGGTTAAATTAGCTCAAAATGTTAAAGCAATTCGCTTAATCAATATTTGGCTCTGCCTTCGCTCATCTTCTGTAATTGATCAGACTCGAAATTAGGGATTTTCGCAATATTTGTTCGAATTTGTTGATTTTTAACAAATAATAGAATTCCCCATCACTTTCTTTTCCATTTTCCCTTTTTGCAGATACTGTGAGTAAGCGTTGATTATAGTTAATCCCTTTTTGCAGATACTGTGAGTAACCGTTGATTATAGTTAATCCCTTTTTGCAGATACTGTGAGTAACCGTTGATTATAGTTATCTGCAAAAAATGGCTTTGGAACACCAAATTCTGATTTGAATACCTACTAGTTGGGTCAGAATGCAGAACATGCTAATAAAAACTATTTCCTGTCTGAATTTTCGGTTTGTCAACTAGTAAAACGAACTTTGTGCCTCTCTACATATTATCCAGTGTCCAAATGGTTAACGCTTTGGCTTATTCTTTGTCATTGGTTGCTTCGTCCAGTTATTGTCTGATACTACCCAAGTTTTCAATTTTTAATAAACTTTCTACTTGAATTTTATTTAGTGTTAATTACATAACATAACACATATATAAACGGAGTTTTATTTTAAAAATACTCTACGCTGTGTGCATATGTTTTTTTTTTCTTTTTCTTTTTAAGTAACATAAAAACGTATGTTTTTTTAAGTTGTTAAAAATGAAATCAATAGAGTAACCGATCATATAAGAATTGGAGGGATTTATTTATGCAATTTTGTACTCAAACTTCATATTTTATTCAATTTAATAGAAGGTTTTTTTTTCTTCTTTTCAATTCATTACTCAAACTTCACAATTCGATTTATTTTACTATATTTCTAATGAATGTTTGCGAAGTACTAAATTGAATTAGAAAAAATTTAAGAGTAATAAATTGATTCAAAAATGAAAATTTGAGTAGAATACGGAATGTTTATCCTATAATGTGTACTTGAGTCCTTGAGTGTATATACACTTGTTTGGACAATTTTTCCTTTTGTCATATCATTGATATCTGCTAATGACTTTAGCAGGAAGCACAGAAGATACCTGGTTTGATTCAGTAGCAGTATTTGAATCTGACTGTGATGAAGATTACGAGAGTGTACCCGATGGTACAATTCTTTTAGATGTTTGAGCTCAATTGTTATGGAAATGCTGCATTCATGTTATTGATAATAATTATTTTTGCAGACCTGTTATCGGTTAATGGTTTTGAAGGTGCATCCATACCTAGTAATTCATCTATATCAGATGGTTATCATGGAGACTCTAATGTCAGTAATCAGCATGCATTCTCCACAGACAAGGCGAATAAATCAGGGAATATATCACCTAGAAGTTCAGCTCATTATCCTGTAGCTGAGGTACTTCAAAATTCAGGTCTTCATGCCATGAATTCAGAGGACTATGATTTGCAACATAAACTTGATGGACCTCAAAAAATGAATGAAGGAAAGGAAGGACTATTGGACTGTGGGATTCTTCCAACCACCTGTTTGCCCTGTCTTGCTTCTACTGTTTCTTCTAGTCCACCGCCAAGTGCTCGGAAAAAGGTCGCACATAAACTTTCTTTCAAATGGAAAGAAGGAAATGCTAGTGCTACATTATGTAAGGACCGGGTCTTCCAGTTTTTGATATTTTTTGAACTAATGAATTCAAAGTCATTTCAATCTAATAATAAACACCATTCTTCTCTCTCTCTCTTTCTCTCTCTTCATGTACAATTAGAACTGTTTTCAATTATGATATAGTTTAAGCTATTTTCGCTGAGAACAATTCTCGCTTAAACTAAAGCTCTTTGCATACTTTTTATGTCAGGTAGCTCTTATTATTGGGTGTGACATGTTTTAACATGTCATTGACTCTTCAGACAATTTTCTTAAGCTCATATTAGACTCCTTCTAACTTCCTCTAGTTTCTGTAATTTCAGTTTCCTCAAAGGCACTTCTGCAACGACCAATAGCAGGTTTGCAAGTACCTTTTTTCCCTATAGAAAAGAAAATGCTAGATTCTTGGTCGCGTGTTGAGCCAAACACTTTCAAAGTTCGGGGAGTGAATTATTTAAGGTAAGAGTCAATAGTGGGTAGTTTTATTTTGGTTTGTATAGAATTGACTATGATGACTTGAAATTGCATGAAGAGCTGTTTTAGAAACAACTGAGGTTTGCAAATATTGTTCAGAAATTTGTTTTTTCTATTAACCACATATTTTGGTTTAATTTGTTGTGTAGGGACAAGAAAAAAGATTTTGCTCCCAATTATGCTGCATATTATCCATTTGGTGTTGATGTTTTCTTATCTCCACGAAAAATAGATCATATAGCTCGGTTTGTGGAACTTCCTGTCATAAATTCTTCAGGAAAACTCCCTTCTATCCTTGTTGTAAATGTACAGGTGTTTTATCTTTCTCCCCTTTTGCATGTGAGTATATGGGTATTTCTCTGTTGGTCTGAAAGTGATTATGGTGCGCAAAATTTTGAGGGAAGTTTTTCACTGATAAAGGGTCGAGCCTATAGAAGATTTTGCAAACCAATTTATAATATTTAAATAAATTGAAAGACATGGCCTCAAAAACAATTTTTTGGTGTCCTCATGTAGCAAAATTTACATTTCTTATGGTTAATTTATTCTGTCTTGTTTTCTTATTCTTTGTCTTGGGATTCTTTTCCTCTGAAATTTCTATGTTTATTGTATGTTATTGATGTTCTCTTCATGGTTTGCAGATACCTTTGTATCCTGCAGCTATTTTTCAGGGTGAAGCGGATGGTGAGGGAATGAGTTTTGTATTGTACTTCAAACTTTCTGACAGTTATTCCAAGGAACTTCCGCCTAATTTTCAAGAAAACATAAGGGTAAGAAATTTCAATTCAGTTTTATTTTTTCAAACTACATCCTTCTAAAGTGCATCTTTGTAAATGGAGATGCATGAAAAGTCATAACAGTAGACAATGCAATGGTTTGCAAAGTGATGTGCTTTCTAAATACATGAAATAATAAAGGTTCAGATTGGTATTGAAAATTTCAATACTCAACTACTGCTATGAGTCAGACTGTAAATTGTTCTATGGTATTTCTTTGTTAGCTATTTTTCCTTGTATATTTTTTCTGTTGTTTTTTTTTTTCATTTGTTAGAACTTGTTGCTTTAAGATTTCTAATTTCTAATTCAAATTTTGCTTTTTCCCCCCTGAATGACAGAGGTTTGTTGATGATGAAGTTGAAAAGGTGAAAGGTTTCCCTGTAGATTCTATTGCACCCTTCAGGGAGAGGTTAAAAATTTTGGGCCGTGTTGCAAATGTTGAAGACCTTCATTTGAGTGCAGCAGAGCGAAAGCTTATGCAAGCCTACAATGAAAAGCCTGTTCTTTCGCGTCCTCAACATCAGTTCTACTCTGTAAGTTTAAACTTGTTATCTTGGTCAATTAATCCCATCCTTGTGATCACATCTTGGACCAATTGATCATTTTTTTACGAGAGAAATCATTGATTCATATAGAATATGTTTAAAAATCTGTTCATATATTTAAATTAATGGCTTTTTTCATTGTACAATTTCAATCTAGATGACTCTTTTTTAATTCATGTAGAGAGAACATTCCACTTATAGCTTTTGGTGGTTCCTTTGGCACGCAATTAAATTAATGATACAGTTTAATTACCAAATATTTAATTTACAGACCAAAATGGATTTGTGCAGGGCGAAAATTACTTCGAGATTGATATTGACATGCACAGATTTGGCTATATTTCTAGGAAAGGGTTCGAAACATTCTTAAACCGTTTAAAGTCCTGCATCTTGGACGTTGGCCTCACAATTCAGGCAAATTTTCAGTTTTGCTTTTATTTCATGTTCTGACTTTGTTATCTTATATTTCGTCCTTTTGACTTTCTATTTCCCCTCCCTTCCCATTATATTGAAACAGGCAAACAAAGCCGAAGAGTTGCCAGAGCAGATCTTATGTTGTGTAAGGTTAAATGGAATTGACTACATGAATTACCATCAACTAGGATTGAGTCAAGAGCCCCTCTGAACCTACAAGTGCTCAAAAAATCAATGTATGACTAAAAATTACTGACTAATAAGCTAATTCAGAGATACATTTATATTGAATATTTGTATGATATAATTATCATTTTAGGTATAATTAAATCTAGGGGACTAAGTCCCTTGGAACCATTCTTGGAAAACAAACGATTGAGAAAAGTATAGGAGATTCCAGATTCGAATTTTTTTTCTTAATTTTATTTACCATTTCGTGTTTAGTTAGTGTTTTCTGGCAATGCACCTCTAGTAGAGCTTTCCAAGTGAATTTTCTTCTCACAAGTGAGCGAGGTTTGAGTATCTAACCTCTATTTGTAAAGTTAGTTATAAACTGTACAACCCTAGTCTGCTTTAAATTAGAAGGGTTCTTTAACACACATAGTAGGACACTCTTTTGCAATATCTGGAGGGGCAATTGATGAGTTGAAAGACTAAATTCTGGAAGGTTAACCCTCAAATGTAGGAATTATCAGAAAGATCAAAATGTTAGTGATCCATCAGGAGACGCTTGCTCCAATCTCAAAGACTTAATTTTTATTTTATTTTATAATAACTGGTTTGCGGTATTTCGAATCAAATCTTTACCAATCTACTGTAGGATTGCTAGTTATCTGACGTATATAAATGAAGATCAAGCACACCCAATTCAACCAAGTTTGTAATGGAGCTAGTGACAAGACAACTAATGATTTCACTTGTTAGCTTTACAAGTCCAATCCTGCATCGAGCTTTGATGTTGTTGGTCATAATTAGTTATGGGATTAATCTTGCATCCTGCCAAGAATATACTAGAATCTGATTCAATGACAAATCAAGGGTTTGAATAAACAGTACTTTAATTTCTTCCCCTAGAATCTTATTTTGAGATTACATAAAGAGGATGAACTTAGAAAGTCGACCATTTTGATTTTGGTACGTCTTTTGATAATTGATTGCCATCAAGACATCACTCTGTCGGGTTTGAATAAACAGTACTTTAATTTCTTCCCCTAGAATCTTATTTTGAGATTACATAAAGAGGATGAACTTAGAAAGTCGACCATTTTGATTTTGGTACGTCTTTTGATAATTGATTGCCATCAAGACATCACTCTGTCCAGACTGAAGATGCATAAATTGCCCCATTAATTAAGCTAGAATCAATCTATAGTTAAAGTAGCAAATTAAAATTAACCTAATTATATTACTTATTAATAATATATTATTAACCAGACAATTGCTGAAAATCACAAATCAGGAGGGAAGGAAAAAGAAAATGACTTAAACAGCCCATAACTTTGTTGGGTTTCGGCAAAGGTTTCTGATCAACGACAATGCCATCATTACCAGCAAGAGCCCTGTAGTCATCTTTTCTAGTAAAATTAGTACACAGAAGAAAGTGTAGCAGTAATAGTCAATTCCAAAGGCAATTTATTCAAGAAAGTGACTTCATATGCTGGACTTGGGTCCATAAAAAGGTGAAAAGAGTCCATTCCTTTCCAATCTCTTGCAGTAGTTCCATGAAACATACTCATTCTATTAACCATAGCCACTGGAACAAGTTGGTCGGATAACTCAGCAAACAAAGCAGAAAATCTCAACAGAAATGGCCAAGTCACCTTCTTTTAGAAGCTTTTTAATCATAGACGCATCTTTGACTCTGTCTCCGTTAAATTTTTAACTGTGTTAAGTCCCACATTGATTAAGAGTAAGACAATAGTATTGCTTATAAGTTTGGTCAATCCTCTAACTCACAAGCTGTTTTTTGGGTTCAGAATTAGGTCTGAGTTTTTAAGTTGGTATCAGAGTTAGACTCTTGACTTCTTCGTATTCTCATTGACCCCCGTGTCGTAAATTCGGACTCTAGCTAATGTAGAGGGGGATGTTAAGTCTCACCTTAACTAAGAGTAAGTCAATAATATTGTTTATAAGTTTAAACAATCCTCTAATTCACAAGTTAGTTTTTAGGTTTAAAGTATCTCACGGCCGAAATTAAACGGCATTAAAGCAGTTAAGAGGAAAATTGGGTCCAATAAAGTTCTGTGAGAACAAACAAAGAGAACACCTGAATTCCCCGTTGACATTTTGACTAGTGGTGGTGGGATATCTTTGACCATGACACTAACTTCAAGTAAGAAAACAATTTTTTTGTGAAATATATATATATAAAGTAAGAAATTTGACTAATAACATTATCATTATTAAGCAGTGATATTCTTACTATATAAATTAGGAAAAAGTATCAGAAAAGTTTCTCAGAATAATTTATTTATGTTTTATAATTCTTTATATTAAAAACATTATCATTTATTAAGTTAATTTTATAAAATAAGTTTATATTATTTTAATAATTTTTTATTTAAAATATTATTTATTTTTATCAAGTAATTAAAATACTATTAAAATATAAATCTTTAACAATAATAAAAATAAAATTTAATATAAAATAATTTAAGAAAAATAAATAATAATAAAATTCAAACAAAATTTATGTAAATAAATTTATTTTAAAAATTAATAAAATATTAAAATAAATCAATAGAAAATAACAAATATTATAAATGAATATTTTATGAATTATTTTCATATTAATTTTAACTTTATTTATTGTTAAATATTCTTATTTTAATAGTGTTTAATTATTTGACAAAAAATAATAATATCTTAATAGAAAAATCATTAAAATAATATAATTTGTTTTATAAAACTAATGTACTAAATTATTTTATTTTAAATTTAAGAGAATAAATAGCATAAATAACCTAATATAAAATGATTTTATGATATTTTTTTATAAATTATTATTATCAATAATTTAATAATAACAATTTTATTCAATAGTATTAATAATAAGGTGTAATTAATACTTTGAATAAAATAAAAATTTAATACATTTTTATTATATAATAATAAAAATTATTTTGATAATATCATTATAAGTAATAGTAACTTCTATATAATTTCATATTTGTTGAGAATTTTTTTATAATTTATGAGAAATTATTTATTATTTTTAAAATATATAATGATGTATTATTTTAAATTAATATAATTTTTTATCAATATTACGATTTTTTTTATATAATCATAGAGCAATCAATTATTTATAATTTAAATTAATATTTCTATTAATTGATACATGTATTTATATATGATTTATTTTCATTAATAAGCTGATTAGTCAATAATAAAATTGTATAGAATACATGGTGTTTTTCCAAAAAATTGTAGGAGTTAAAACTTAAAATTTTGAAATATTTATTTTAATTTTTAGTTGTAAAAATTTAATAAATGAATAAATCTTGAGAAAATTTTCTCTAAAAAAATTATATATAGAGTAAATAATGTCCTTTTATACAATATACATCTTCATATATTAATAAAAAAAATTAGTAAACTATAAAATTCTCTTGAGGTTCACTATTAAATATAAAACATAATATCTATAAATATATAATAATCATATCACACCATTAATTAAAATAATTATATCTATTAGTCAGGTTCGATCTACTTATCTATAAACTAAATTTTTAAATATAATATTTATAAAATTATAAATAAATTAATGTATAAAATAAAACTATATTTCACCTTAATTTTAAATTTTAAGATTTTAAAATTTAATATATCAATAAAATTCAAATTATTGAATATATTTTTACTAAAATAAGATACATATAATATATTTTTTTAATTAAAAATAAATAATAAATAAAAATTAATTAATATTATTTTTTACTGTGTATATAAAGTCCCTCGTGAATGTAAATTTTAAATTTGTCACTGTCTATTATTGTGTCCTGTGTAGGGGTATTTACGGTTCGATTCAGTCCAGTTTTAGGTAAAAAAAATAATCGGATCAGACTATTTGAAAAATAATTTTAATTAATACAAATTACACTAAATTGTTTGATTTATAAAACCATTCGGTCCGATTCGATCAGTCCAATCCGATCAGATCCGATTTAATCTAAATCGGTTCGGTTTTTGGACATCCCTATTGGGAAATAATATGAAAATTTTAATATATTATCAAACCGGTTTGGTCAAGTTCGATCGGATTAAAAATTAATATAATTGGATCGAACCGTTTAAAAAATTATTTTAATTAATACAAATCAAATCAGACTGTTTGATTTATAAAACCGTTCAATCTGATCCATTTTTTGAATATCCTTAATCCTGTGTCAGTCTATAACTCAATTTGTAAAATACAAAAGTCATTTATAATAATAATAATAATAATAGTGAAAATTATGGTTTTATATATATTCTTTTATAATTTTATATTTTAGATTAATGTTACTCTATCATCAGGCACCACCCAACTTGAAGTATAAAAAATAAAAATTGGTTAGTAAGAATTACAACTTAAATGTTAGAAATAAAAGAAATAACTAAAGCTAATAAGAAATTTTATTCAAATTTTAAAGGATTAATTTGTTGATTTAAATACAAACACTATAAATAATTAATTTAATACTAAATTATTTAGAAAAAAAGATATAAAAATAAATATATTTATAAAAAAAAATTGAAAATATTTTTTCGATATTTTATCAACAATGTTACGACAATATTCATAATATTTATTATATTTTGTACAAAAAATGATAATTTATCAAAAATTTCTTGACAACTACATTATCGATATTTTTGTTAAAAAAAATAACAGATTTATATTATTTCAACTAATAGATACATATTCAAATTACAATTTACTTAAAATTAACATACTTGAAGCCATTTGTTCTTCTATGCAATCCTTTAATTTTATTAATGTTATATGTATTGTATTTTTGGTATATCTTGTAAGTATTTAAATTTAAATTTAACATAATCAAATCTAAGATAATATTTATTTCTTTTGGCTTTAAATAAAATATTCAAATTATACTATATACTATTTAATTTGTTAAAAAAATATTATTGTAAAATAATCATACTAATCGACCAAGACATCATCTCATTTAGATTTAAATTATAAATTATAGATTAGTGTTTTGATCTTTAAAAAAAAAAAGCAAAACTTTTTGTTGTCTGTGTCAGTGTATCACTCATTTATTTGCTGAGAAGAGAAAATCAGGTAAGAATCAAGATCAACATTTAGTGACACCGATCATATGCACCAAACTTCCATAAATGTGAAAACACCGATTAAACAAATGAAAAGACTGAAAGAATAAAATGAAATTATAATTAAGTGAATTCTTCTGCTAATTCTTTTAGCGGCCTTTTACTAGATAAATATTTGACATTTCAAATCCTATAGTTCGAATTCTCTCATTGAAATATTAATATGAATTTCATATCAATAACTATTTATTTCACTCGTATATGGATAGCAGTGAAAATAATTCACTTTAAGATTTATTCGTATTTGATTACGATTTTAATATTAATATTTATTTTTTTAAGATAATTTTTTAATTAAGTAAATTTATAATGATTTTTTATTTTTATTTTTATATTTTTTAGAATCACAAATGAGTAGAATGATTTATAAATTTTTAAAATAAAATTTTTAATTTTTTTTCTAGAAAATAAATAAATTCTGGTAACTTTTATATGTACTTTTTTATTTAATTATTAATAATAAATTATTATTATGATCATAATTAATACTTATATTAATTCTTACGATTTCTTCTCTTAAAAATCATAAAATAAAATTATGTCTTGTCATGTTCATATTTTTGAATTCAAAGGGGCCCCGCAACGCGCGTATTGTACTTTTGGATAATTTATGAGTAGAGACAATTTAGACTGTGTTTTTATTTTAAACATGCAATAAGATAAAATTCAATTTCCTTTTCACTTGAGATTTATTTTGAAAAAAATAATTACGTCTTTGTCCTTCGGAGAAAACAAGTGGCACAACATGACACAAAACAACTAAAGCAGGCTATGTTTTTATATTTAAATTTCAAAAACATCCTAAGACACTCCTAACAACCAACATAGACCCCACTCTTTCTCATGTACCCACCCAATTGGAATCATTTTCCCAACGGCTTCATTCCTTCATGTTCTTAGCTTTTTCTTTTTTCATTCCCGTGCCGCCTTTTGTCTTTCTATTTATGATATTAAGTTTGATTTTTTTTTCCATTTAAAATATATTATTTAATCATTTTAATTATAGAAAAGGGTCCTACAAAAACAAACATCATTATAATATAATTATTTAATATTTCATACATTTTAACATGATTGTCTCTTCTTCTAACACAACCACTCATTTTTTTTTACCTATTTTCTTGTCACTATTTTTGAATTTCAGAAAATTAGATAAAAAAAATGCTAATCGATCCTTTTTCATTTTTACCATTTGATTGTGAAAACGTTAAATAATATGAAATAATAAAGTTTATCCTTATTTAACTTATTTAACAATTAAAAGAAATAAATAACATTTTTTTAACAATCACAAATAATAAATGACTTTATCACAAAAAAAAAGTAAATGATAATATTTAAAAATAAATGGACGAAATAATACATGAAATTTAATCAAATGTACTCTTTATTTTTTAAACACATTTTCTATGACAAAAAAATAAAATTATATATCTTAAATGGTTGTCAATTGAGCTCCAATAAAATAAAATATTTAAAATGACAGTTTTTTTAATGTTATTAATTAAATTGTTTATGCCTCTTATAGTAAATAGGAGACCTTTAATAGCGTTAATGATTTTGGTTTTACAATTTTTTAAAAAATACAATTTAATCTTGATAGTTCAAAGTTATGAGAATCGTGTATAATTTTTTTTTAAATTAAAATACATATATTTTTTTTTAAAATTATGATGTTAAAATATTATAATTAAAAATTACCATATCAAAACATTCAAAACATTATCACTCTTCTCCCAAGTTAATACTTATACTTTATCCTATTTTGATATATAGCATTACGGCAGTGTTACTCTTCATTAATATCATTACAAACAAATATATATGTGAAATATAAATAAATTATTTATATCCTCTCACTAAAAAGCAAACAGTGTGTTTTGCCTAAAACTTTCTCTAATAATGTTAAGCCTAAGGAATAATGCAAGTAGCATAGACCAGCGCATAAGATTAAGTCTGACAAAGTTTGTTACACTTTTATTACACCGTCACTGATATTTTTTGTTACAGCTAGCGTGGCTAGCTGCTTCTTGTTTTTCTCGTATAAATAACATGATACATGGTACAGTTTAATCAGTGAAAAATATCAGCCGTAAACTTTCCCTTTCATCTTCGTTTCTTTCTCTTTGAGTTTCGTAACTTTTGGTGAGTTCTTGTTCATAATAACTATGGTAGTTTTCATTGTATCAAAGCCATGATGACCCAATCTATAGCTTTAATATTCTATGATGGAGTTAACGCTTAGTATCATCCTATGAACATGAATCCATCACCTTCTTAGATGCATTTTACCAATGTTCAAGCACATCAGGCTCAAGGCATGCCTCTGTATTACCCACTTTCTCAAGAAAATATTGTGATAACTACTTCTGTGACTCCACAGTTAAATCTCATACCCATACCTAACTCATTTGTGCCATATCCTTATACCAATCCTATTCAAATGCATCATGGTTTCAGCTATGCACCTAATGCTTCTCCTACGGCATTTTATATATGGCAATACATATAATCAATCTCAACCTCAGAACCATAATCAAGCTTATGTGCAGATAATAGCATCACTTGCAACACCAGAAGTTCATAATAATGAAGGCTGGTATATGGACTTAAGTGCGAGTCATTATTTGACATCTAATCAGAACAACCTGACTAGAGCTTCACCTTATACTAGTTAAGACAGACTAGTGCTAAGCCTTATTCAACCATCAGATTTAATTTTTGTTAAGTATACTTGTTCCACGTCAATTAAGAATAAAACAGTAAAATTGATTATAAGTTTAGACAATCATTATCATTAACTTAATTTAATGAAATTATTTTTTCAGTTTTCTAAGTAACATAAATACTTTAAAAGTATAACATTTCAAACTTTATCAATACAATGAGACTTCAACACTAGAAAAATATTTTGATCTGTTTTATTATGTGGACGATAAGATTGTATTTTGCTTGCACAAATTTAAAAAAATCTATGTTTAAAAAAAACGATTTGACTAATCACTTAATCCAAAAGTAATATTTTTTTATTATTTTTACAAACATGAAACAACAAAAATCAAAGTTGTCAAGTGCTTTTACTTGTTTTTCACGACTTTATGCTTTCTGGTTTTCCTTTGTTCTTTGTTTTGTTTGATTTTTGTTTCCGGGTTTACTTGAAATTGTAAAGGAAGAGATGTGTATTGGCCATCATTCACATAAATGCTTAGATGAAGACAATGTAATAGTGTATGGAAAGTTTCGTGACATCTATGGATCCTTATGTTGTTAGCGTCTTCCTAATTTACCTACTGGCGATGATGATTTAGTGTATGTTTGCCCAATCTTACATACATTGAACTCTGTCAATGAATATATATAGCGATACAGTTTCTTAGTTTTTGTTGGTTAATGCTAAAACTTGGCCTCAATTTATATTTAATGTTATTTAACAATATATAGGTTACCTTAATTCTTACCAAATTTATACATTATTCTCTTAGCTTTTTTAGTCATAATTGTTATAATAGTTTTTAACTCTTACCAAAATTACTTTTTTTTAATACTTTAATCATTAACTTTATAATCGAATTCAGGTTGTTGTCAACTTATTCAATATCAATTTCGAGTTTACAAAACTTGGCCTATTTACTATCAATTCAAGTTCAAATTTACGGTAATTGAGTTGAGGCTAAAAACAAATTAACTTAAAAACTATTTGTATGACATGAATTGTTATCATTGTTTCCAATGACGTAAATAAATGGATTAATTTAAATCTTCACCCTATTTATTATCCACTCTAATGTTGCCATCTTGAGTCGTTACTTGAAGAAGTTATGCTAAGCGGTGGCAATTAGTATTTTCCTTTTAAGATTATGATATGAATCTAATTCTAATATGTAATGTTATCAATAAATACTTCCGTTTCGAAGAAATAAATAAATAAATATTAAACCATTTTTGCTAAAAATACGAAAAAAAATAAAAACAAATAAATTAAAGACAGCCACATTTAAGAATTTTATTTAATATTATACACAAACTCAAAGCAGATCTGAAAATAGAATAAAAAGTCGCCTCATGAATCTGACCCTTTTGGTCACGGATGAACCAGAAAAAGTTTTGTGCACCCCACGAAGTACTGTCTTGAATCTTTTCCTTTCGATTTCTTATATCAGAAGAGTCTAATTTATTTATTTTACTAAAACAAGTTGTCGTACTTTGGTCTTTGGTGCCGTTTATAGCAGTTTGTTCCTCTAAAGCGGTGCCGTATTGAGCTCCTCTTCTTAAGTACAAACCAGCAAGAAGCTCAGGAGCGATGGAGAGTGATCATATTTGGTTTCCTTTTCGTGCATGCGAAATTTCTAACATCTGTCGATTTCACAGAATACTAAACAAAGCACTATTCTTTATGGGTCTCTGAAGTAATTTTTGTTTTTTATATGATCTAGGAAGTCTCTTTGAGTTGAGAAAACTTTTTTGTCTCTCCCCAAATTGCTTCGAATCTAGGGTTAGGGTTTCACAAAGCCGAACTAATAAGAGAAACAGTGGAAGAAGACCTCATTGGTGGTTGATAAATCTTATTAAGCTAAAAAACCTTCCTCATTGTCCGTACAAAGCTTGGGTCTTGGGGCAATGAAGCAAGGCAAGTTGGACTCGCTGATGTTTCCAAGCCTAATTAGATTGCTGCAGATTTTGATGGGCTTCTTGTTCTTCTACATGCTTTTCATGAGTTTTGAAATCCCTCTTGTGCTCATAACTGAGTTCGGGTCTGTTACAGATGATTTGTCTTCCGGGTTTCTCACCGACAGTTTGCACAGAACTTTTGATGCACTTGAGGAATTGGGTGATAGAGACGCCCCAACTCGACCCGATGATGCCCTTTTATCGGTTGCCGGTGGTTCGCCTCACTGGCATCCCGAGAGGCGTATGAGGGAGTACAGTAGAGTTTCAGGACTGATGTTTAATGAGACTTTGTTTGATGGTAATGTTGGTAAAGATGAGTTCTCTGAGCTTCACAAAGCAGCTAAACATGCTTGGCTTTCTGGACAAAAGCTCTGGAAGGAGCTTGAATCGGGGAAAATTGAGTTTCTTGAGAAAGCCAAGGCCGAGAATTTGTCTGAGTCGTGCCCACATTCGATTTCGCTTTCTGGGTCAGGGTTCGTGGCTCGAAATCGGATTTTGGTGCTTCCATGTGGGTTGACATTGTGGTCTCACATTACTGTTGTTGGGACACCGCGTTGGGCTCATCCCGAACAGGATCCTAAGATATCAATTTTAAACGATGGAGATGAGTCAGTGATGGTGTCACAATTTATACTGGAGTTGCAGGGTTTGAAGACTGTGGATGGAGAGGACCCACCAAAGATATTGCATTTCAATCCGAGGTTGAAAGGCGATTGGAGTGGGAGGCCCGTGATTGAACAGAATACGTGTTATCGGATGCAATGGGGGTCAGCGCTTAGATGTGAAGGTTGGAAATCCAGGGCTGACGAAGAGACGGGTAGGTGATTTTAGTCCAATTTATTTTCTAAAAGGATGTCTTTTTGGGTCTTTTACACTAGTTCTGTTACAATTCGACTGCATTAGAATAGATGAAAAGTAGGTAGATAGAATATATATATCCAATACATACCTAACTATATTGAATTGATTGCTTTGATTTTGTGAAGTGGATGGACAGGTCAAATGTGAGAAGTGGATCCATGATTATGACAATCACTCAGAAGAGTCTAAGGCTGTTTGGTGGTTGAATAGGCTGATTGGGAGGACAAGGAAGGTGACCGTGAACTGGCCACATCCATTTGTAGAGGGCAGGTTATTTGTTCTTACTTTGAGTGCTGGTCTCGAAGGTTACCATGTTAGTGTTGATGGACGTCACATTACTTCTTTTCCTTATCGCACTGTGAGTATCCTTCTATGTATCCTTACACCAGGATGAGTATAACATGTCCTAAAATGAATTTACATAATGCTTGCAGGGATTTGTTCTTGAGGATGCTACTGGACTTTATGTAAATGGAGACCTTGATGTGCACTCTGTATTTGCTGCATCCTTGCCTACATCACATCCTAGTTTTGCACCACAGTTGCATCTTGAGATGTCTACTAGGTGGAAAGCTCCAGTCCATCCATATGGCCGTGTGGATCTCTTTATTGGCATATTATCAGCTGGCAACCATTTCTCAGAGAGGATGGCTGTGAGGAAGTCATGGATGCAACATAAGTTGATAAAATCATCCCATATTGTGGCTCGATTTTTTGTAGCACTGGTAAGGGTTAACACAAGAGGTTTATTTTCTTTTACTAGATCATTCATGCATCAGTTTCTGTATAGATGTTATAGCTTTGGGATTTGACATTGGACAGCATGGGAGAAAGGAAGTTAACGTAGAATTAAAGAAAGAAGCAGAGTATTTTGGTGATATTGTTATGGTTCCTTACATGGATAATTATGACCTTGTTGTGTTGAAGACAGTTGCTATCTGTGAATATGGGGTGAGTGGTTTAACATGAATTTTATTTGGCTGTATATATATTTCTCTTTCATATTTGGTTGATGTATGTGGATTTGACAGGTTCGGACGGTGGGTGCCAAGCATATCATGAAGTGTGATGATGATACATTTGTTAGGGTAGATGCTGTGCTTAAGGAGGCACGCAAAGTCCATGTAAATAGAAGTATCTATGTTGGAAATATGAACTACCACCACAAGCCCCTCCGTTATGGTAAATGGGCAGTCACATATGAGGTATTGGTCTCCTACACGCCAGAGCTCACCCTTTAATTGTTTGTTTTGATTCTTTTGATTCTAATTTTAATAGATATAGCCTTTTTATTATGGTATTTTGTGTTTTTGTATGTGTTTTTAATCATAGTTGAACAAAGATGCTTCTCTCTCAAGCATTTACAGAGATCAGATGTCATAATCTTCTATTACTTGATAATGTTTCTGAAGGAAATTAAATATCATATCTTCTTCAACAGAGGGCTGAAACATTTTCATCTTCCTTAATACTTTGGTATCGTTCATTATAATTCTTTGGGTACTTTGAAACTGGAAATAGTTGAACAAAGATGCTTCTCTCTCAAGCATTTACAGATATCAGATGTCATAATCTTCTATTACTTGATAATGTTTCTGAAGGAAATTAAATATCATATCTTCTTCAACAGAGGGCTGAAACATTTTCATCTTCCTTAATACTTTGGTATCGTTCATTATAATTCTTTGGGTGCTTTGAAACTGGAAGGATTGTTGTATACAGCTTTCTAGTCAAATATTTTTTTTCCTTTTCATTTAAACCAGCAATTTTTTTAACTGCATGAATTCATGTAATGTGACCGAAGAAGAGGTCACAGCTAAAGAAGTATAACTATTTTTTTTTTCAAATAAAGAACTATAGCTAATTATGTTGTACAAATATTCCATTTTGATTTTGTACAGATTCATTTTTGTTAGTATTTTGATGCCGATGCGTTGATACGTTGTTCATCATAAATATTCTTTGATTGACTTGCAGGAATGGCCGGAAGAAGATTACCCAACGTATGCAAATGGTCCAGGTTACATTGTCTCAAGTGACATTGCAAATTTCATCACATCTGAATTCGAAAGGCACAAGTTGAGAGTATGTCGCACTAATCTCTGTTTCCTAACTTGTATTTGCTATTTTAAATTTGGTTGCTTTTCTACTTGATTGCTTAAAACATTGGTTTCAATGTTTGATAATATAAAAAAAAGAACCAACATCCCTTGGGTGCAGTTATTCAAAATGGAAGATGTGAGCATGGGAATGTGGGTCGAGCAGTTTAACGGTTCAAAACCTGTAGAATACCTTCATAGCTTGAGGTTCTGTCAGTTCGGTTGCATTGAAGATTATTACACTGCACACTACCAATCCCCAAGACAGATGATGTGCTTGTGGGACAAATTAATACAAGGAAAACCCCAATGCTGCAACATGAGATGATAATAGTGCGACAACAAATATAATGCTTCTTTATAACATTCGAAATTTGAGAGAGGAGGAGGAGGAGTAGGGGGGGAGGGGAACAGGTTTTGTAGTGATAGTATAACTCTGTATATATATGATGGAGCTTATCCATCTTTCTTGATCCATTCATTATTTTCATTTATATTCTCCTAATTCCCAAAATGAAAATGAGATTTATATTACAATCAATATGTGCTGTTCAAGTTGGGGAACTCAAACAAAACATATGTCAAGCTTAATATTAACAAACATAATCTGAATGATTTATCTTCGGACAGCAAATAATGTTAGTCTACTTTTTGGTGCTTCACCTTCAAATTCAGCATTGATTCTAGTTGCTTTACCTTTAGCCATGAAAGTGGATTATGGGGTATGCAAAAAAAGTACAGAATGTGCCTTTCATGTTGCTTTGTAGGCCTTGTTAGAAAAAAAAAATTAAAATTGTTTTTTAGTTAAGGTATTTATTTAAAAGTGCAAGTAAAAAATGCCATGTACAAATAATAATAGAAAAAAAGCTAACACTTAATTATAATTAAAAAATAATTTGTGTGATGTCACATGATACGTTAAGTGCGTAAATTAGTATGAGATGTAGGCCTTGTTAGAAAAAAAAATTAAAATTGTTTTTTAGTTAAGGTATTTATTTAAAAGTGCAAGTAAAAAATGCCAGGTACAAATAATAATAGAAAAAAAGCTAACACTTAATTATAATTAAAAAATAATTTGTGTGATGTCACATGATACGTTAAGTGCGTAAATTAGTATGAGATGTCTAATTAGTTCATAATGTAATTCATTAATTTTAGGAAATCTATACATATAATCCCACTTTGATATGTTATAGTTCATTTTACATTTTTATTATGCATTATGAATAAATTGCCATCACTTGTTAAAAGAATGTTGTAGTGAAAAGGAATCTCTATTCGTGTCTTAGTGCTTCTAAGAAGGAATCGGATTCCTGCAACCTTATCTTGGACCATCACTATCTACAGACTTCGAAAGTTATACTTTACCGGTAGATTGTAGAGTTCTACCAACTCGGCTGATGCCCCATCAATTCCCTTCGATTTGTTCTCTCGAATAAAATTTAAATATAACTTGAACTTTTTGTTAATATATAAATTAGAATGGATGAATGGTAGTTTAAGTATCAATACTGAAAAAATTGCTACACTTGTTTTCTTGTCAGAGCTAATTCATTAGCTTTAATACTTCCCTATTAAACAATGACAAATCTCAACGTTAACCCCAACAAAAAAAGAAGGAAGAAGTCAAACTTCCACAAGTTGATCTTCTCATTAATGAATTGCACTGAGTTTCACATTCTAGAGGACCCAAGTAAGCAACAATGCCAAAGAGTATATTAAACACGCCCCTGTAAATTAGAGGAAAATCAAAAGCATAAAAAAGCTTAAAAGAAGAAAATAGTTAGAATAAAACAAGTTATATAATACCTGAAATCTGCCATGGCATAACATATTTTGAACCTGCATTGTATGAAGCTCCAAAGAAACAATCATTAGTGGTGTTGATCCCATTTGGACAATTACATATAAATGAATTATAAGTTCCACTATTATATCCACAAACTCCATAACTTCTTTCACAAATAGCACAAGAGCTTGGATATTCATTATTCACACTAAACTTATATTTAAGCGACATTCCATACTTCCAGCTATATGGATCAGATTCCTTCCCATTAAAACTGTAAAACCCAGTATAAGAACTACACTGAAGCTGCTGTAAATCCATGTCAAATGCCGGTCCGAGATCAACAGGTGTGTAAACACAACACGTTGAGATTGGTAGACTAATTGTACTTATAGCCCTACAAGAATACAAGAAACTACAAATTGACACACCCTCTTTGTCACATAAAGGATCTTTGGAGCTATTGGCATCAGTATTAAGTTCGCCATTTGATGGTCTATAAACAGGTGATGTATTTGAACAATCAAGTAAGGAAAGAATTGTATCATCATGGAAACTAAAAGGTGATTCCCAATCTAAGCCAAATCCTCTACTTGGTTGAGTACAAGAACAAGTTGACATAGAAGGGTCTGAGATGTACATGATTTGGCTTGTGTAGTCTATGTACGTTACTGGGTAGGAGCCAGTATGAGTAGTAAACACGAGTACTTTTTGTTGATTACATGTTACATATTGTTGAAATCGAGGGTCTCCACAATCAGGGCCACTTCCAAATGGGAATTTAAGAGTGATTTTTCCACAGTTTCTTTGGCAAGTTTGAGATGAGATTAAAGGCGGTAGAAATAAGAGAGAAATTAAGGTGAAAATAGGTGATTAAAATAATACCAGGAGCTTCATTTTCTTAGAATGTGCCAATTGGTAGAAATATATCAAGTGAAGAAGAGAAGGAATATATAGAGTGAGTACCACAAAAGTGCATTGTGGTATTGATATATAAAATAAATATTCTTATCATATAAATTTACATTTTAATTACTCATATCATATGCTATTAGTTATACGATAAATAATGTGATAAAATAATTTTAATAATAATAAAATTGTTTATTTTTTTTTATAAAATTTGATGTGAGTACGTTTAAACAAAATTTAGTACAAATATGTATACAAATTTATTTAATTTCATCATTTTTCCTTCTCTTTTCGGGAAGGTTATTGAGAAGGAGTAGGCCTTGTTTTATGAGAGGTGGGGTTTTTGCTTTGGGTGTTCGGCTGGCTGGCTTTAGCTTCAATGCCTTTTTCCTTTCCTTAGATGCTATCGTTTTACTGGACAAATTTATGGTCGGACATACATGCCTCAATTTCAATTAATAATACAAAATTTGCATGCAATTTACTTATTTTCGTGTAGTTCAGTGAATAAAGACCCAAGCAAATCTCACTCAGTAGTATTTTATTATTATTATTATTATTACTTGTTGGTCAAACTGACGTGGGCCAACAACAAAGAAAAAAAAAGTAGAAAGATGGAAAAGGTAAGGCGTCGAAAGAAAAGGAAGAAAAGAAGAAAAAGGAAAAAGAAAAAAAAAAAATTAAAAGTTTTGTCTCCATCTTTTCATGCGTGAAGAAGTGAGAAGACTTGAATTTTTGGCTTTATAAAACCTTAGATTCAATCTCAAAAAAAAAATATATATATATAGATCAGAAGCGGAGAAAAGAAAAGAGAGAGCAAGCTTTCTGAGATAGATTTTGAGAGAGAAATTAAGAGAGCTAATTTGTGAAGTTTTATCCACAAATTGAAGATACATATTTATTGTATTTTTGTGAGAGATCCACCTGAAGGTGAAGTGTGTAATCACATCTTATTATAGTGGAAGTTTAAGTGGCCTACGGGTCCCGTGGTTGTTACTTTCATTTTGAAAGGTTTTTCCACGCTAAATTCTTGGTGTTATTTTTATTCTATTTTGATTTGGGAAATTATCCTGGGTGTGTGGAATTTATTTCTTTACAACCATCTATTTTTTTCCCAACAAAGTGGTATCAAAGCCTTGATTTTATTCAGAAGATACTATTCACAAAAATACTGTTCATATATACGGTACTATTTTGTCGGAAGGTACTATTCACAGAGTACGGTACTATTCATACGTACTATTCACATAGTACTATTGAAGGCACTATTTATCGATACTATTCATCGTCAAAAACCAAGCTCGGCAAAACCAGTTGACTGACGATTCAAATGGAGGAGAGCACAGGTAATATGTTAAAGTTAACCGCATTTAATTATGCAATTTGGAAGCCGAAGATGGAGGATCTTTTATACATTAAAGATCTATGGAAGCCAATTATAATGCCAAAGGAGAAAGAAGAAACTGGTGCAGATATTGAATGGGCCGTTCTGAACCGAAAATGTGCTGCTCAAATCAGACAATGGATCGACAAAAGCATTTTTCAAAATTTTGCTAATGAACACGATGCTTACGTTCTTTGGCAAAAGTTGGAGAAAATGTATGCAAGGACAACCGCACAGAATAAAGCTAATCTGATGCGACGATTAGTCAATTTGAAGTATAAAGACGGAAGCAGCGTATCAGAACATATGAGTGAGTTCCAAGGCATTGTAGATCAACTCAACTCTATGAAGATGACTGTAGATGACGAGCTACAAGCGTTGTTGATGTTGAGTTCTCTACCAAAAAGTTGGGATACTCTAGTTGTGTCAGTTAGCAACTCAGCTCCTGACGGTAAGCTTACCATGGATATGGTAAAAGACAGAATGTTAAACGAAGAGTCTCGACGAAAAGATGAAGGATATACTCCAGACACTGAAGCGCTTGTCATGCAGAAACAAGGCAAGCAAGAATGGCACGGGAGAAGTAAAAGTAGAAATACCCGTAACCAAAGTCAACAAAGAGGACGGTCAAAGTCTAGATCAAGGTATGACAAGAAGTGTCATCATTGCGGCAAGCCTGGACACTTTATTCGAGAATGTAGAAGGTTAAAGGTAGAACAATCCAGAAATCAGGAAGCAGAAACCCGAACAAATGACACCACAACTGTCACTGAAGAAGTTGTCATTGTTCGAGATGCTGATTATGTCAATCTTGCATGCCAAGACACTACTTGGGTAGTTGACTCAGGCGCTTCCTATCATGTCACCTCACGAAGGGAATTCTTCTCAACCTACACTCAAGGTGATCTTGGACGTGTGAGGATGGGAAATGATGATGCATCAAAAATTGTCGGTATTGGCAATATTTATCTAGAGACTAATATTGGATGCAGATTACTTCTGAAAGATGTGAGGCATGTTCCTGATATCCGCCTCAATTTGATCTCTACCGGTATGCTTGATGATGATGGATACAATAATTATTTTGGTGAAGGAAAGTGGAAGCTCACCAAAGGCAATCTGGTAATAGCTAAAGGCAAGAAAGATACATCACTCTACATCATAGAAGCCAGACTGTGTAGAGGAGAAGTAAATACCACAAGGAAAGAAGTTCCTACCGAGCTATGGCATAAGCGACTCGGCCACATGAGTGAAAAAGGTCTCAGAATTCTTTCCAAAAATGAGCTCTTGCCAGGAATGAAAGGTACACCCTTGCAAACTTGTGTTGACTGTATTATGGGAAAACAACATAGAGTTGCATTTCGTAGTCTCGCACCATCTAGAAAGGAAAATATTCTAGATTTAATACACACAGATGTCTGTACAATGAGTTGTAAGTCATTAGGAGGTGCTCACTATTTTGTGACCTTTATTGATGACCATTCAAGAAAAGTATGAACTTTTGCTTTGAAAACTAAAGATCAAGTGAATGAAGTTTTCAAGCAGTTTCATGTAAAAGTGGAGAGAGAAACTGGCAGACGTTTGAAGTGTGTACGTGCAGATAATGGTGGTGAGTATCGTGGACCATTCGAGGAGTACTGCAGAAGTTTTGGCATCAGGCTAGAAAAATCAGTACCAAAGACACCTCAACACAACGGTGTCGCAGAGAGAATGAACAGAACCATCTGTGAAAGAGTCAGATGTATGCTCTCAAATGCAAAACTACCAAACTCCTTTTGGGGGGAGGCAATGAGGACAGCAGTCGATTTAATCAACCTTTCTCCATCAGTTCCACTGAACTACGACGTACCGGAAAGAGTTTGGACGGGGAAAGATGTTTCTTACAAACACTTGAAAGTATTTGGCTGCAGAGCATTTGTTCACATCCCAAGAGATGAGCGATCCAAGTTGGACGGCAAAGCGAAGCAATGTATCTTTATGGGATATGCCCATGAAGAATTTGGTTACAGACTTTGGGATCCTATTAGCAAAAGGATTGTCAGAAGTAGAGACGTGGTGTTTCTTGAAGACCAAACAATTGAGGATTTTGAGAAATCCGACAAACCACAGTCAGATGAAATCCCAGTTAATCTGGACCCAGTCTCTCCACCAATAAATCCTGATGACGGGGGAGTTACACCAGATACTGATGATGTCAATCCACCAGCTGGCAGTTCAGAACTAGAACAAGTTTCTGAACAAGTCCAACCAGAAGTACAAACAAGGAGATCCACCCGAGTACGACAACCTAGTCGTATATATTCTCCTAACGAGTATGTGATGCTCACTGAAGGGGGAGAACCAGAGAGTTATGACGAAGCTATCACTGATCAGCATAAGACTGAGTGGTTAAAAGCCATGCAGGAAGAAATGAAATCTCTGCATGAGAACCACACATTTAACCTGATGAAACTACCACAGGGAAGAAAAGCTCTCAAGAACAAGTGGGTGTACAGAATCAAAAGTGAAGAAGGCAGCTCGCAACCACGCTATAAAGCAAAATTGGTTGTGAAAGGATTCGAGCAGAAGAAAGGCGTTGACTTCGATGAAATATTCTCACCAGTGGTTAAAATGTCTTCAATCCGAGTTGTTCTTGGTTTGGCAGCTAGTCTTAATCTGGAGGTTGAACAACTTGACGTAAAGACTGCATTCTTACATGGTGATCTTGATGAGGAAATCTATATGGAGCAGCCTGAAGGTTTCCAAGTCAAAAGCAAAGAGAAGTTGGTATGCAGACTAAAGAAGAGCTTGTATGGTCTGAAGCAAGCACCAAGGCAGTGGTACAAAAAGTTTGACTCATTCATGGAGAAAAATGAATACAACAGAACGACGGCCGATCACTGCGTCTTCATCAAGAAATTCTCTGATGGTGACTTTATTATTCTTTTGCTTTATGTTGATGATATGTTAATTGTGGGTCAAAATATTGACAAGATTAACAAATTAAAGAAGGAGTTGAGCAAGTCCTTTGCAATGAAGGACTTAGGACCTGCCAAGCAGATTCTTGGCATGACGATTACCCGCAACAGGCAAAAGAAAAAGATCTGGCTTTCCCAAAAACGGTATGTTGGAAAAGTTCTTGAAAGATTCAACATGAGCAAAGCTAAACCTGTTAGTTGTCCACTTGCAAGCCATTTCAAACTTAATGTGAGTCAATGTCCCTCAAGTGAGGAGGAGAAATCAGAGATGAGCAAGGTGCCTTATGCATCGGCAGTTGGCAGTCTAATGTACGCTATGGTATGCACCAGACCAGACATTGCACATGCTGTTGGCGTTGTGAGCCGATTCCTATCAAATCCTGGAAAGGAACATTGGGCAGCTGTCAAATGGATACTCAGGTATCTCAGAGGAACCTCCAGTCATTGTTTATGCTTTGGTAATAATAAACCTGTATTAGAAGGATATACAGATTCAGATATGGCTGGCGACGTAGATACGAGAAAATCTATATCTGGGTACCTAATAACATTTGGAGGGGGAGCTGTTTCATGGCAATCACGATTACAAAAGTGTATTGCTTTAAGTACCACAGAAGCAGAGTACATTGCAATCACTGAAGGTTGTAAGGAGATCCTGTGGATGAAAAAGTTCCTACAAGAATTGCATCAGAACCAAGAAAACTATGTTCTTTATTGCGACAGTCAAAGTGCAATTCACCTTAGCAAGAACCCAACCTTCCACTCAAGGTCCAAACACATCGACGTAAGGTATCATTGGATTCGTGATGTGTTGGAACATAAACTACTGGAAGTTGAGAAAGTTCACACCAATGATAACGGGGCAGATATGATGACAAAGACAGTGACTAGAGAAAAGCTTGCTATCTGTAGAAAGATTGCAGGTATGGAAGAGCCATGTCCCACATAAGGTGGAGGGGGAGATTTGTTGGTCCAACTGATGTGGGCCAGCAACAAAGAAAAAAAAAGGAGGAAGAAGGAAAAGGTAAGGCGCCAGAAGAAAAGAAGAAAAAGGAAAAAGAAAGAAAAAAAAAACAAAGTCAAAAGTTTTGTCTCCATCTTTTCATGCGTGAAGAATGGAGAAGACTTGAATTTTTGGCTTTATAAAGCCTTAGATTCAATCTAAAAAAAATATATATATAGATCAGAAGCGGAGAAAAGAAAAGAGAGAGCAAGCTTTTCTGAGAGAGATTTTGAGAGAGAAATTAAGAGAGCCAATTTGTGAAGTTTTACCCACAAATTGAAGATACATATTTATTGTATTTTTGTGAGAGATCCACCTGAAGGTGAAGTGTGTAATCCCATCTTATTATAGTGGAAGTTTAAGTGGTCTACGGGTCCCGTGGTTGTTACTTTCATTTTGAAAGGTTTTTTCACGCTAAATTCTTGGTGTTATTTTTATTCTATTTTGATTTGGGAAATTATCCTGGATGTGTGGAATTTATTTCTTTACAACCATCTATTTTTTTCCCAACATTACTTTTGGCTACAACTCACTTAGTAGTTTTGAGGGTGACTTCTGTTTAAATTGTGGACATTTTTCATTAGGTATATAAATCTATCAATTTTTAATCAACTAAAATCAAATATAACAGTCCAGTCACTTCTTAAAAGAATAATTTTTTAATTTTAAAAAATATATTAAACAAAAATCATGCTCTAAATAAATAAATAAATAAAATCTCATTTTTCTCTTGCAATCATACTCCTTTTACTTTTATTTCATTATTTTTTATTTTTTGTTTATTTTATTAATTTTCTTATTTAAGTAAAACAATTCTCAATTATCCTCGTAATTTTGTTACTATTTTTTTCAGATTTTGTGAGCTGTTAATTAATATTACATGAGCACATCCAATCATTAGATTGTATGGTATATAACTTATTACTATTTTATAATATTTTTTATTACAATTTAATAAATACATTAATCTAAATACATGTAATTACTTTATCATCCTATTATTTTAACTTTATATCTAATTAATAAATAATAAATTATTTGCTACGTATATCACTAATCTTTCTTACAAAATAAATTTTATAGTTTGAAACATAGTATAAATTATTTTATAACATTTTATTATATTAATATTATCTTTTTTCTTTTTAAAAAAGAGTAGTAAAAAAATATTTATATTAATAATAATTTAAATTATAACAATATCATCACAAAACATATTTACAGTAAAATTTATTATATCCGATAATTATTTTGTTCACAATTTATAATTTTATTACTAAATTTTTTTCTCTTACAATCGAGTTTTTTACAAAATGATACGTCGGTTGATCAAAATTAAGTCTATAGCTCTGCCCCTGGTAGTCACATGTCACTCTTTAGAAGAATAAATTACAAATATATATATATATATATATTAAACAAACTATTGCTCTAAATAAACAACTAACATCAAATAAAATCTCATATATCTTTCCATCATACTCAAAATTCACTCATCCTCCCCATTTTGTTCCTGTTTTTCTTCAATATTTTGAGCTATTAATTAATATTAAATATACTATTTATCTAATGATCGAATTGTAAATAATTTAGTATTCTTTTATAACGAATACTATTTTTAATATTAATTAAAAATAATTATTTCAATATGTGAAACTCTTTAGAGATAAATAAACCCTCACAAAATAAATTTATAAGTATAATGTTTATAAAATTATACATAAATTATATGCATAAAATAAGGATTGATATTTTTGGACTATTTATATTTATATTTTAATATAATTTTTTATTCTTATTTTCAACTAATATATTTAGATTACCCTTATTTAAGTTATTTATACATATTTTTGATCAATATCAATAATAATAATATTTTTGAATTATCATAATTCATTAAGATTATTATTAAAATTGATTAAAACGAATATTATTAACCTAAATATGGATATAGCATAACTACTAATGAATAATGGTAAAAAATAGTACAAACATAAAAATAGGAATACTTTAAAGATATCAATTCTCATAAAATAAAAATGTTTTTAAAATTAATAACTCAAAAAATTAAAACACAATAATTTAAATATATTTTTATTAAAATAATATACATATAATATTTTTAATATAAAATAAAAAATAACTAAAAAGTAACTAATAATATTTTTTAGCAGAGACTGTTATTCTATCCATTTTTTTTTTTTTTTGAAAATATAGTTGCATATGGGTTTGATCCATATTGGCTATCCTTTAAACTTATTTTTTGTTAAGTTCCCAAATGATGCTTGGTTAGATTGTTTGATCATTTGCAAAATTTCGATGTAAAAAAGGTGCATTCATCTATTAGCATGAGGAATTATCATTTTTACAGGTGATCTAGTAATGGAACAATGAGAACTCAAATGAACTTTTCTTCTAAATGGAGTGCCAATTGCAGTTTTTAATTTTTCTTTGATGGGTTCTACTCATAAAGATGAAAAGGCCTACCATCTTCTCAGGCTGTTATTTGCACATCATCTCAGGCCGTCCTTGCTTCGTTTGTGCTTCAAATACTTCACCATCCATTTTCTGTGGAAATTTTTCGAGCCAACGACTCTCATCAACTTCAGCAAATGCCAGACTTTTTCCTGATTATTCTCCAAAAAAGCCTGCTGTTAAAAATTCAAAACTTGTCCATCAGATTGTCACCACAATAAAGTTATGCCGTTCTGAGCCTTTGCACCGCATTCTGAAGTCTTATGAATCTAAATTCAGGCCTGACCATCTAATTTGGATTCTCATGATGATAAAAAACGATTATAAATTGGTTTTGAATTTCTTCGAGTGGGCATGCCTTCGTAGAGACCCCACATTAGAGGCAAGGTGCATCGTTGTTCAAATTGCTGCTGCTTCGAAGGATCTTAAAATGGCACATAGGCTTATTGCTGACTTTTGGAGAAAATCTAATTTAGATGTTTTCCATTCATTTACAAAATTTATTGAGAGAATGATATACATATACAAAGACTGGAGTTCGGCTCCTCATGTGTTGGATATTTTCTTCCAAGTCCTGGTTGAAATTGGGATGCTAGACCAAGCAAGAAAGCTTTTTGAAAAATTGTTAAATTATGGTTTGGTTATCTCTGTTGATTCTTTTAATTTATTGCTTGCACGTCTGTCAAGCAGTGTTGATGAAATTCCAACAGCAATAAAAGTTTTCCATGAATACCCTCAAGTGGGTGTTCGTTGGAACACTACAACATATATCATAATCATCAATTCTAATTGTCATCAACTGGGGAAAATAAAAGAAGCCCACAGTCTACTCGTGTAAATGGAGCTCAGGAGCTCTATACCTGATGTGGTAAGTTATAGTACAATAATCAGCCAATATTGTCATCTTGGGGAGCTACAGAAGGTGTTGAAGCTCATAGAAGTCATGAAAGTTAAAGGCCTAAGAACAAGCGAATATACCTATAACAGCATAATACTTCTTTTCTGTAGGACTCGTAAATTATTTGAAGCTGAAAAGATCTTGAGAGAGATGATGACAGTGGGAGTAATTCCTGATATTGTGATCTACACTACTTTAATTGATAGTTTCTGTAAATTGAATAATACTCTCGATGCGCGCAGATTATTCAATGAAATGCGGATTTGCAAAAAATTTCCTGATTTTATAACATATACTACTATTATAAATGGGTTTTGTCAAGCTGGAATGGTGTTGGAAGCTGATGAGATTTTCTATGAAATGGTAAACAGAGGATTTGAGCCAGATGAAGTTACTTATACAGCACTTATTGACGGTTACTGCAAAGCTGGTAAGCTAAAAAAAGCCTTTTCTCTTCATTGCGAGATGGTCCAGTAGGGCCTTACTCCAATGTCATCACTTATACAGCACTGGTTGATGGCCTTTGTAAATAAGGAGATATTGAATTATCTTGATAATAACATTACATATATAAAAAAAATTCACTCTAATTTTTATAAGAAATAATTATTTATTTAGTTTTATTTTTTAAATTCTCTTTCAAAAAATATATGATTTTAAGGTTATATTAAAAAAATATATTATTAAAAAAAAGATGATATATATCACATGATTTTGCATATTATCATACACTTATAATATTTATATCATTTAAAATTGTTTTAAAACTAAATAATTTCTTCAAAGATTTAATTTTGAGACATTAAATTGCGAAGGCTCCTCGAAATGAATTGTACAAACTTTATGGGAATATCGATTGATCCTAAGATATCGAACTTGATGGCATCACTGAAAGCTCTAAAGTCAAAGACAAATGAGTTTGGATCACAAAAATCATCGATATTAGTCTTACTAGTTGTTAGACTTGAATTTATCTCAATTCAATAAGATTTTATTAAATTAAAGATTGTTCAAGGTTATATGCGTAGTAGAAGAGACTAGTACCTAGTCGTTGTGGGACTTAACAACCCCCCTCCACATCGACTGAGTGGTCTTGATCAATACTAGATGAGTGAAGCCCAGGGATGACTGTATCGCCAGGTTCTTGGGCGTCGATAGAAAGCCAAAAAACTAGCTCTTATACCATGATAGAAACTCAAACCTAACTTATAACCCAAAAGTCAGCTTGTGAATTAGATGATTGATTAGATTTATATGTAACGTTGCTGTCAAACTCCTGGCCAATGTGAAACTTAGGTTCCTTAACACTTTCCTTCCACATCGATGAAGGTGAACGAACACAGTGTACCATGAATTTTGACGGGGGGTGAGCTTCAGAGGTACCCGGAGATGATAATCAGGAGCTTAACTCTAATGTCATATTAGACTTGAGACTAACTCAACCCAATAAAACCTTATTAAGTTAAGAATTGTCTAATGTTATATGCGCAGAGTAAAACTAGTACCTGATCGATGTGAAACTTAATATTAGTAATAACATTGCGTTCGTGACATTCAAAAGTAGAAATAACACATCCAGTTTGCTTTTTACATGCATGGTACCAACATGTTGTCTGCTAATAGATGATAAAATGCTCCACACACCTAAGCACCACAGTAGAAAAAATATATTTGCAATTCGATCTTCTATAGCACAAAAAATGTGTTTTGTTTTATGTATTAGTATTATACATAAGGATCAGTAACAACGAATTTCTTTAACAAGCATACATGATTTGTAATAATTTTGTCCAATTTTTTCTTTAGTTACTGCTATTACTATTTATTTTCTCTTTAATAACATTACGTTAAATACCCATTGATTGATAAGAACTCTAATTATTATTTATATAAACACTTTTTGTCAACCTATATGCACAAAATTTACAATTATACAACTGTACAATGATTTACAAAGTTATATAATTTAGCATAAAGTGGGCATATATGAAACTGTTGGAAAATTATGAATCAAAATTCTGAAAACTCAAGAAAACTCAAGAACACTCAAGAACAATTTTCCAGAAACACTCAGAAATTCTCAAATTTTGTTTCTGATTTCTTTTGCTTGATTATTACATTGCTACTGAAAGGTATTTATAGAAACAACAAATAAATCTAAACCATACAATCTAAACCTACCAAAACAATCTAAACCATACACTTATCTTCTTACCTAACCCATTGATTTTTCTTCTTCCCACCAACCATGAGCTGTATCCTTATCAATCCAGGATCATCACCATGTAGCTTCCAAGCAATGGACTTCAAATGGGCTAGAATATTTCAAAGTTTGTTTTTGATTTCTTTGGGCTTGAAAACAAGTTTATAAACCAACACTCCCCCTTAAACTTGTTTTATGATGCCGAGCAAATTTCTCAATCTGATAAAGTCTTCTTGCTTGAGCGGTTTAGTGAAGATGTCGGCAATTTGATCTTGTGATTTTACATACTCGAGTTGTACATCCTTTCTTGTGATGCACTCCCTGATGTAATGATATCGAGTATCTATGTGTTTGCTTCGATCATGGAAAACAGGATTTTTGGCTAAGGCAATGGTTGACTTGTTATCGACACAAATTTTGGTTGGATCTTCTTGTGTCATACAGCTCCTTTAACAAGTTTCTCACCCAAATTGCATGGCAAACATAATGAGGTAGCTGCTACATATTCGCTTTCAACTGCAGCTAGACAAGGTGACAATCGCTGTTGCTTTTCGACATCCATGTAAAGCGGTATCTCCCATGAAAAACACAAATCCGGAAGTGCTTTTCGATCGTCTATATCTCCACCAAAATCGCTTATCACTATATCCAACCAAGCTTGTAATCATTAAAAGCCGAATAGAACAAGCTAAAATTAATTGTACTTTTCGAGATAGCGTAGGATTCTTTTTGACTTTGAAATGGGTGATTGTCGGTTTCTCCATATAACGGCTAATCAATCCAATCCGGCATACAAGATGTCGGGCCTGTGCATGTGAGATAACTTGAGACTTCCAACTAAACTTTTGAAAAATGTTGGATCCACACTTTCACCATCTTCATGCTTGGATAGTTTGATTCCACATTCCACTTGTGTGTTGATCGGCTTGGAATCGCTCATTTTGAACTTCTTTAGTATCTCCCTTGCATAGCTTTCTTGAGAGATGAATATGCCTTCTTCCTTTTGCCTCACTTCAATTCCAAGGTAGTATGCCATTAACCCGATATATCTGTCATTTCGAACTCTCGGGTCATCACCTTCTTAAAATCTTCAAATAGCTTCAGATTACTTCCAGGTGAAGATGAGATCATCTACGTATAGGCAAACGATTAGAATATCGCCACCTTCAATCTCGACGTAGAGTGAATATTCATAGGGACACTTGGTGAAGTTGTTCTCGAGAAAGTACTTGTCGATGCGGTTATTCCATACTCTTGGTGCTTACTTTAACCCATAAAGAGCTTTCTTCAACTTCAATACCTTGTCTTTGTGACCTTTGCTTCATGGCACGATGGTTGTAATGTAGACTTCTTCTTCAAGGACTCAGTTTAGAAAAGCAAGATTTTACATCCATTTGATGTATCTTCCACTTATTTTGAGCTGCCAAAGAAATGATTAGTCGTATAGGTTCTAATCGAGCAAGGAGCAAATACCTCATCATAGTCAATTCCACCTTTGACTATATCCTTTTGCTACTAGTCTCGCCTTGCCTTTCAATCTCTCCTTAGCATTCTCTTTGTCTTGTACACCCGTATTCGACACCTATTGCCTTATGCCTTCTTTGGGGAAGTGAAACGAGTTCCCATGTGTCGTTCTTCTCAATTGCATTGATTTCTTCGTCCATCGCATCTCTCCACTTCTTCTCTTGTACAACTTCTTGAAAGCTCATTTGTTCACAATCGAAGAAAGAGAGGAATAAGGTAAGATTATCTTGTCGTTCGTTACTTGCCATAAAGATCTTGGAGATTTCGTGTACGTGTCACGGCTCTTTCACTTCCACTCGAAGATGATGAAGGTGATGGGTCTTGAATGGTTGGCATTGGTGAAGTAGGTGGAGTCATTGGCTCTTGTTGAATTTCTATTAGTTGCTCCCTCATTTTTTGCTCATCTTCTTTAAACTGAGGAAAGAAATTGAAGTTATCTACATGAGAATTAAAATCCCATTCTCCTTCTTCGTCGAATACCACATCTCGACTTATCACAATCTTCTTATTGTGTGGGTTGTACAACTTATATCCCTTTGAATTAGCATCATAACCGATGAAGATAAAACTCTCGCTTTTATCATCAAGCTTCGTTCTTCTCTCATCCCAGACATGAACACGGGCTATACTTCCAAAGAACTCTTAGGTGGGAAATACCGGGCTTTCTTCCACTCCAGTACCTCTTTGCGGTGTCTTTCCCCATACACTTCTTGTTGGAGATCGGTTTGACAAGTAAATTGCGCGTACAAGCACTGCTTACGCCCAAAACTCTTTGGGTAGTTTCTTACTTTTGAGTACATGCTTCGTGCCATGCTGAGGATTGTTCGGTTCTTTCTTTCAACCACACCATTCGTCAGTGAGGATCTTGGCACCGTTAAAGATCTATGAATTCCATTTGCTGCACGTAACTCTTGAAACTCCTTGGATGTAAATTCTCCACTTTCGGTTCGATCTCATGGCTTTGATTTTTATAACGCTTTCTTTTTCCACTATAGCTTTGAACTTTTGAATACTTCAAAAACTTCGATTTCTTTCAAGAAATATACCCAAGTTTTTCTTGAAAAATCATCAATAAAAAGAAGAAAATAGTTCTGCATCACCGAGAGAGCTAGGCTTGATCGGTCACACATCAGTATGGGATTAGCTCGAGTGGCTTCGCTCTTGAGTCCGACTTCCTTTGGAAAGCTTTTTCCGACCGCTTCCCGAGTAGGCACCGCTTCACAAAGTTGATCGGGATGGTTAATGCAAGAGTCCCTTCACCATCTCTTTCTTAGACAAGCAAGCTCCAATCCTCCAAAATTGAGATGTCCAAATCGTAGATGCCATAGCCACGATGCATCTTTATAGCATGCTTTCGGACAACTTTGCAATGTCATTTTGTATGTTGATCAAGAACATTCTATTCTTTGACATCGGTACGTTAGCAATGAGGTTATTCTTATCATCTTTTATAGAAAGATTATAATCCTTCATATGGATATCATAACCTTTCTCTAACAGTTGTCTTAAACTCAAGATGTTACTTTTCATATTTGGGACATAGTAAACATTGGAAATAAATTGGTGTTTTCCATCCTTCAAGCGAATAAGAATGTTACCTCTTCCTTTCACTGCACGTTTGAATCATCTCCAAATGAGACATTTCCACTTATTGACTCATCTAGTTCCACGAACATGTCTTTCCTTCCACACATATGGTTGCTTGCACCACTGTCAAGATACCAGGCATTTGGTTGACTATTATCACCCTTCTTTCGTGCTAGAAAAAGTGTTTCTTTTCTCATCGGTCTTCTCCTACATGTAGCTTGATTTTCTCATCTACTCTATTATTGGGAGTTCTACATTCGAAGCATAATGTCCAAATTTTTGACAATTATAGCATTGAACTTGAGATTTTCCATACCTTGAGTTCGTATTACCTCTTCCACGACTTTGTGTTGAGCCGCTCTCTCAAAGTTGTTGGAATTGTTGTTGTAATTCCAACCTCGTCCACGACCATGGCTTCCACCTCGTCCACGGCTTTTACCTCTCACCTCGGCCACGTTGGTTTACATCATTGTCTTGGTTTTCATGTTTATCCTTGAATTGCATTTTGAAGAGTTGCTCGGTGATCCTAGCTTCTTCTTATGTTTTTCTTCATAGCTTGTAATGACGAGTTCATCAATGGTCATTTCTTCCAAATCTTTTGTTTCCTCAATCGTTACAACAATGTGTTCCAAATTTGGAATCTAATGAACGAAGTATCTTTTCCATTATTCTAACATCTCCCAACATCTCACCATTTCTTTTAATTGATTAGAAACAACTGCGACTCTCGAGAAATAATCAGAAATAGATTCGGAAGCTTTCATATGTAGAGATTCAAACTCACCTCTTAGTGTTTGGAGACGAACCTTCTTTACTTTCTCGGCTCCTTTGAAAGAAATTTGAAGCTTATTCCACGCCGTTTTGCTCTAGAAGATGTTGCATCCGAAATCTTCTCAAACTCATCATCATTTAAGGCTTGATAGATAAGAAGAAGAGGCTTTCTTGTCTCTCTCTTCCTTAAATCCTTCAAAGATTCCTTTTGCACTTGCGTTAGAGTAGCTTCATCGTCCGGCTCACTTAAACCTTTCTCTACGATTCCACACATCATGTGCACCCAAAAAGAGCTTTCATCTTGATACTCCAATTATCATAGTTGTCGTTGTTGAATGGTCGGGACTTGAAACGATGACATACCTCACGCTGACATAACTTTCAATATAGTGAGAATTTATAAATTCGATCGCCTGCATGGATTCTAGACGTCAAAAAACCTTGGGAGGAACTCCGAGAAAATCTGAATTTTTTGGTCAGCGGTCAAAGTCAACGACCAAAAGTCAACTTTTTTGGTCAATCGTTTACGGCTCAATACTAACTCGGCTCTATGGCTCGGTCAAATGGCTTGGCGGCTCAACTCGGTCAACTCGGCAGCTCGGCCAAAATGGCTTGGCTGACTCGATCAGCGGCCTCGGTCATCAGGCTCATTCGGCTCAACTCGGCTTAAACTGATGACTCAAATGAGTTAACTCACTTTCTGGCCGAAACTTCCCGAGGATCGTGGCGGCGCGTCGGAACTCCGATAAGGATGATTCTTGCGGTACGTGGATTTGTCTCTGTCGAGAAGCTGATTGATATACAATAGTGTATATTTATATTTCCAACTACAGCTCTGATACCACTTTGTTGGAAAATTATGAATCAAAATTCTGAAAACTCAAGAACACTCAAGAACAATTTTCCAGAAATACTCAGAAATTCTCAAATTTTGTTTCTGATTTCTTTTGCTTGATTATTACATTGCTACTGAAAGGTATTTATAGAAACAACAAATAAATTTAAACCATACAATCTAAACCTACCAAAACAATTTAAACCATACACTTATCTTCTTACCTAACCCATTGATTTTTCTTCTTCCCACCAACCATGAGTTGTATCCTTATCAATCCAGATCATCACCATAAAAGCTTCCATGAGCTGGACTTCAAATGGGCTAGAATATTTCAAAATTTGTTTTTGATTTCTTTAAGCTGAAAACAAGTTTATAAACCAACAAAAACTCCATGACTGGCAGTCAAGTAGAGAAATAGATTGAGTATACTATTGAGTGTGATTATTTATTTAAAAACAAACAATGAAGAGATAACGGAGATCAGAGAGAAAATTATTTCATTAAATCTCAATCCTTAATATTTCATAGAATATATTTTACAGAATATATATATATATATAAGTAAAAAAAAAAAAAAAGCATGAGAGTAAGAGTAGTATGGGATGCACTGACCTGAGGGATTGGAAGAAGAGCGAGAATATCAATGGTGATTTCAATTACCATTCTTATCCTCAAAGATTTGGGATCCTTTCCGTTATTAGTCATCCTATGATAAGTATTTGTTTCCTGAGAATCTTCTTTAACGTCTTCATGATCTGGCGATGCATGTTTTCGAGAGGCTCGAACAGCCTCAGAAACTTCAAAAATTCAAAAATCTTTATGAATTAAGTAAATGAAATCAGTAATAGAGCGAAGAAGAAGAGTAACAAACATTTTGATTTTCCTTTTCTTCCCTCTCTGTATCCATTACCCTGCAACTTCAACAATCAGTACATCCCTCCAAATTATATCCACTACCCTGCAACAGTCGCTCAAGGACCGTAAGAATATGAATTTGATTTGGAGCAAAGAAAAGAAAAGCTGCAAAATCAGGTGGGGAGGCATTTTCTGATATATAATTTTATACAAATTATATGTGTAGCGTTATATTTTGAAAAATAATTCCAACGATTTAACTTAATGTAAAAATAATATCTATGTCATATAATCATTTTTTTGTAACAATTAAATGTAATTGTTACGAAAAAAATGATATTATAATAATATCTATGTCAACAATCATTTTTTTTTTAGTATTTTTACTACAAGTATTTGCCATATCATTCATGTATTTATTTCCTGCTAAAAAAACTTTGTTTTTCATATAATTTATCTATTTGTATATGCTTGAAATAATGGTTATATCTAATGATATATTATTTATTATTTTTTAATTATAATCTATAATAATCACGTTGTTACGTTATTATTAAGTATTGAATATTTATATATATATATTTTTAAATAATTATATTAATTTTATATATTTTAATTTATTAACGTAAAATATCATATTATTACCTATTTTTTAATATGTAATACATGATGGGAGAAATTATTAATTTGTTTGATAAGTTTACTACTCCAATCAACTTATTAATTAATATTTTTTAATTATTTTAACATTAAATCCAGTAGGAATCCGAGCCCAATAAATTTAATGAGGATTTTTTGCATTACGTATTTAGTTGAACCTTTCACTTTAAGCTATTAGTATTGAGTAAGATATCAGAGGTTAAATTGATTATACAAAACTTTAGATATTTTTCAAAAATAAAAATAAAAAAAAAATGAAATGGGATCTACACAAAGAAAAAAGATAAGTGATTTAAATAAGGTATAGTATTATGATAAGTTTATAAAATTATATATATTTTCGTTCATTAATATTAATATTTTAAAATTAAATATAACTTTATTCTTATTAACTTTTACACATTATCATTCACAAAATATCAAACATTTATAGATAGCTTGCTCTTGGCAAAAGAAGAGTACGCTTTCCAAGTTTTGATTTTTTTGAACAGTATAAAGGCCCGTAAAAGAAATATACTTGGTCTCTCGTTGATGTCGTGACTTTATTAACATCTTGTACTTTAATTTGTATAAAATAAAAGGTTTAATTAACTAAGGAATATAAATTATTATTTTTATTTGGCTGGTTATCCACACTTTACTTTCCATTTTTATTTTAGATATCTCAATTAATTTCCCCTTAAATTTACAAATAAATATCATTTATTTGAATATATATTTAAAAACTTTTTATTTGATATTAAATGTATAATAGATACGCAACCTAATGTATATCAATACCTTGTTATGATACAACGGAGTTATAGGAATGATTTAATAATGACCTAGGTTCGTCGAGTTCGATAAAACATACAATCTAATCAAACAATTACATTTTATTATTATGTTGTGAGGTTTTAAAGATCAAGTCTTATTAAAATTGTAAGGTCCCAACTGTGGATCCTCCCTTTATGTGAGATCTACTTAGGAATCTAGAGTGATTTGTATGTAATGATATGTTTATGTAAATGCTTATTATAGCCTATTTTTTGCTTATTAATTCATATGTAATATTTATCAAATAACATAACTATTATATATTCAAGTCGCTGAATACATAACCCATTACATATCTAAGATGTTATATATACCCTTTAAATGAAAAGAATACATTATTTATTCATTTTATCAATATCATTATTTTTTTCAAAAAATTACTAGAATCTCTAACAAAGATAATTCTCTCAAAACACTTTTCATGCAAGTAAATTATGGTTTGATAGTGCTATAGTAGTAGGGGTGTTCACGGTCTGATTTTGAATAAAAAATTTAACCGTATTAGACCGTTTATATTGTCCAAACTGACCGGATTGAACAGTTTGATTATTAAAAATGTTGTAATCGAACGTTTTGATTCAATTTGGTTAACTATTTTTAACGGTTTAATCTGATTAATAATACATAAATATGATACATCTAATGATATACTTTTGATTAAAATATGAGAAATTTAATCAAAAATTTATGAGAAGTGATATGAAAAATTTAATATATTATTAAAATCGGTTATGTCTTGTCCGATCGATTTAAAAATTAATGTAACTAGATCAGACCGTTTGAAAAACGATTTTAATTAATACAAATCCGATCACACTGTTTGATTTATAAAACTATTCAAACCGATTTTTAATATAATTCAATTCAATCCAATTTTTAGACACAGTAGGCGTCTTTTCGAGAAGTTGTTGAAGCTTTGATACTTTTTGTGTTTAATTTTAAACATATTTAAAAGAAAAAAATATTTTTGCAATTACATACAATAATAACCCTATAATTTATAACGATAAAATTAATGTCTTAATGATTCAATTTAAACGACGTTCAATATAAACAAATAGATTGGATATTTTAATAATAAAATATATGATTTGATATAATAAGTATTATTATTGTTGTTATAAATTTTTAAAATGTTATTTTTTAAAAAATTTTAAAAAATTTTAAAATATTTGTTAGAAAAGTAAAGAGGTGAGAACAATTGGTCATCATATGAAATATTCCATTTTTTAATTTACAAAACTCGTACATTACTCTTTGGATCGTTGAAAACCTGCATAATCATGTGGTGGAAATTTCTTAAATAAAATTCGAATGTTTACATCAGATTCAAAAATAGCATAGAATAAAATGATTTATTGGGGTGGTTGATATTTTCAAGATCAAGTTTATTCTACACAACTTACAATTATTGAGTTGCACAACTTAAGATCAACATTTTTTTGCAAATGGGGAAGTTCATTTTAGCAAATTTTAAGACTGCACAAAATCTATTATATATATATATATAACTGCACTAATTCCTAAACAGGGGAAAAAGAAATCCCAACAATAAGGCCCTAACATGGAGAGGCTAGTTAAACAATGAAATAAAATTTTCTTTTTTGTTAAACAAAAATCAATTATTGAATATTACGAAGAAAAAAAACATTTGCCAATTTTGTAAAGTTTTAAGTGTGTGTCACATAATCTTAAAAGAGTTAAATAGAATAGGTAGAAACATTTTTATAAATTTAACCATAATATTTTTTATTAATTAATATAAAAAATTTATTTTTAAATGATTTTGTTTTATAATTTATGGATAAGATCATGTGAAAAATAATGATTTGAATGGGCTGGCTTGCTTTATTTATTTTTGCTAATTATTTTATCTTTCAAAAACGCTTGTTTTGGGCTACTATTATATCCAAAATAAATTATAAATTCGTGTTAAATATTTTATAATACTTAATTTCTTTTTCAACGGTTTATATTTATTATTATTTTAGTGTATATGAATGTGATACTCCAATCTACTCCTCACTTTTGATAACAGAGTGAACTTAGTCATCTATTTATTAAGTATTTTTATTATAATACAATTACAAAGCGCAAAGAATTAATTACGATAAATACACAAATTTTTGCATATATATTTAAATTTATATTAATTATACGATGATACATGATATTTTAAAAAATATTTTTTTTTCTTTTTATGAAATTATTTTATTAACATACCATAATTAATTTGAATACAAATATATTTATAATATGAGTTAGTGATAAGAACGAATATTGTATTTTTTTTATTTTTAAAAATATGTATCTTATTTAATAAATATATAATTTTTTATAATAATCATGTATTATATTATATATTTTAAATTTTATTTTTAAATCATGTTTTTATTCTTTAAAAATATAAATAATTTTCTTTTCAAATTTTAAAATCTTTTAATTATTTTATGATTTATTCTTATTATTTTATACCAATTATAATTTGATTATATTAAAATTATTTATTATAAAAATATTATGTATATATATTTTTTTCTCCTTATCATATAAAATAATTATATTATAAATTTGTCTATATAACAATGCATAGACAATTAGCACACGTAGAGCACGAGATTTGAAGTAAATCGCCATCAAAGAGGGTGCAGAAGAGAAGATGACATAAATGATGGCCAAGCCGTGAATTAAGAGTGGTAACATGACATGAGCAAATTTAACGTTATTTGTACATATCAGCTCTAGAATTGTGGACACGTTGCAATATGTAATGATGTTTATGGGACATCATTTTCGTATGATTATTACACACGTAACCGTATGTCCTACTAACTTCGTTTTTCACAGGAAAATATCTAACGACGCTCGACATTTATAAGAAATTGAGTTTAAATTTTAAAATTATAAAAAATTTAAAATTGATTTTTTTATTAAATTTTAAAATTATACTCCTAATTGATATCGATAATATTTTATAAAATTTAATAATATAAAAATAAAAAAAATTAATAATATTTTTATAATAATTATAATATTTATTGATATAAAATGAATAAATTAAAATTCTATAATAATTTTATAAGAATTCTAAAGTTGAAGAGTAAAAAAATCTATTTATTTTTAAATATTAGATAAATTTTGTATAATCATATATATATATATATATATATGTATGTATGGACATACTTAAAATATGAACACAAGTAGCTAAAGTTGATTGTCTTTCTAAACTGTCTCTGTCTCTGTCTCTGTCTCTGTAAATCCTACAATAACTTTCCAAACAATAATAATAATAATAATAAAGTAAACTTAAGCCATAAAAATACAAAAACACAATTAATACCCTAATTTGATCAAATAATATGAGCCACAAGACTAAGATAAAGCAAGTCAGCAAGACTTGGTGTGTACGCTTGCTTCAAGTATTTAAAAACAGTACATACGTTGTCGGCCAAGGATGAGATGCCTTGTTGTAACTTGTAGCTACTAATTAAAAATCTCATCTATCTAAATCTCTCTTCCCAAGAATACAAGAGGCAGACATATATCTATGAGAAGAAACAAAAATGAAAAGAGGAAGGTCAATAATATAAAATATTAAAAATAACATAATACTCATGATTAATATTAGCTTTACTGGTTTACTATGATTAATCTTTATTCAAATAGTTAAACTATAAGTTACTTTCCAAATCAAAACTTATATGTTCAAGTTATAGAATTTGTCGATGTTTAATTAAGACTAGTCATATAGCTTAACCTTAAAAGTTGAAATGAAATTCAATTTTTTTTGAAAATTTTAGTCTAATCAATAATTCAATATGACATGTCACAAAGTAATTATATTTACGGTAAATTTGGCAAGTCAATTTAAACAAACTTTTTAATATTTAAACTAGTCTTTTTTGAACAATTAATATATTAATATTATGGGTTTATTTCTTATATAAATGGAAAAAAGGAGTGAAGTTAACTTTTCTATACACTTAAAAGGAAAATTTTAAGGTGTATTTGTATCTTACATTTATTCAATTTTAATATGATCATTAAGTTATTTAATTGATTTTATTTTTAATATTTTTTTAAAAAATATTTTTTTTCCATCATAAAAAGACACAAGTGTAATGTGTTTTTAAACATACAAAAATATATATATTTTTTAAAATTATATGAAAAAAAAATTCGCTACCACGTTAAAAGTGTTAAAAATAAATTTAATTTATAAAATTAATTATATAATACAATTAAAATTTTAAAATATCATATAACTTAGATAATGTAAATTTAAAGAACGATAGATGGATGAGGATTTATTTAAACTTTATGCATAAGTTGCAGGTGCACTAAAAGGATCACACGCTAAGGTAAAGCCAAGGTGGCATTTCCTTGGTTAAAACTATAATTTATACAATTGATTATGTTGGATAGTAATATGTTAAGGGATCAACATGATTGATTATCGCAGGCTAATAACTATAATTATTTTGGATTAATTTTTAGATATTTTTTAACAATTATCGATTTATAAGCAAAAAAAATAATTATTTTACGAATTATATAAACTCTTGTTTTTATATTTATTCGAATATATATTTAATTTTAAAAATAATATATTAAAAAAACATAATATCCATAATTAATATTAATCATTTACATACTTAATAATTAATTTTTTAATCAATTAATTAAACTATGAGTTAATTTTCGAATCAAAACTTATGTTAACAATTAAGAGTACCCTCGAATTGCCTCACCATTTCTCAATCACTTTTAAGTCTCATCGTTACTCATCAATTTCTCGACATTTCAAGTTCATCCAAGAGTATTAAAAATCTATCTCATATAGTGTCAAATAATCCAGCTCTAACATTTTGACTAATAGATAGTTAGAAGCAACACTCGTGGGTGTGGATAGGCATTATGCTAAGCGATTATTAAGCGTAAGTGGGTGTAGAATCAGAGCAAAGGAATGGACCACGATGGCGTGAAAATGCATGCAAGAATCATGGATGATGGAGCCACTAGTTCGGTTAGGCTGTCAGAATTAGTTAAGCTATTCTCTTGTAATTCCCAACTATATAACTAGACTCAATGTATGAATTAAATAACAAGAATGATTTAACAATTACCTTTCTATCTCAGCTTTTCTTCTCTTTTCCTACCCTCTGAAATTATACTCGTAACAATGGTTATCAAAGCCGGTTCTAGCCATGGATAACCAAAACAGATCCAACATAGATACCTCTGATGAGGAATCTGATCTATTCGCGCAATCCAGGTTCAATTCAAAGGGATTCAATGCTATTCTACAGGTAATGTAATTGGAGGTGATAGCTCTTCCCACCACCCGTAGCTCACCATTGGCACTCTCTCTTGGAAATAAGAAGAGTGGATCGTTTGAAACCCTCATGAAATTCGAAGTTCCAACCACAGAACCCTTCACCTTTGGTACCTGTTCGGAGAACGTTTCAAGCGAATCCCACACTATAGAGAACCAAATTCTTCTTGGGGTTTACAGAGAAGCGATGATGGATATCAAGCTTAAACTCTGTGGATCGCTAGCGCCTAGGCTCCCAGAAGTGACCCATGAGCCTACCCAAGAAGCCAACCTACCTCTTAAGGGTAGTTTTTCTCCCTCAGTTGAACGACCTCACAATGGGCTTGGATTTAGCCATATAACCCCTACACACAGAAACCCAGAATCACCTCGGTTGCTCCCTCTCTTCTTCGTCCAACTCTCTGAAAGAAATCAGAGCAATGGATCAATTAGTCAATCGAGAGGCACACAAGAGGAGAAGAAGGAGATTATATCACTATAGTGATCGAAGAGTCGTTGCCGACCATCGTTGCATGCGACCAAAGTCATCTCATAAGGATGAAGGTTCAATCACAAAACCCCAAGACATTCACATGAGGAAGCTTCATCGGGCTAATCATCTCTACAAAACACATTCCTCTACCAATTCTTGACAATCAGATGGGTATTCTCTTAAAAGAGGTTCCTTCAACCACTTTGAATATAGCGACTAATCTTCGAAGCTTGAGGTTAGAAATCAAATACATACCAATAATGTAAGAGTTATGTATGAATCATATTTTCCTGAGGCCATTAACCTGGTAAAATTGTATGAGTCTTACCTCTGGCATCAATGGTACCATAAAAGTAATAGTACCCAACAACAATATGCACGAGGATTGGTTATAGCTCCCATTTTCCCTTAATCTGCTTTGTGATCATGTAAATAAGATGGCTAGGGTTAATTCATATTGTTGGTCACACTGATCATTGTGTTCTAAATTGTTATTCACTCTCAAATAGCAACAAATCAGTTTATTCAGTCAGTAGAAGGGATATACCTAGTAGGAGACAAATTTGGGTTTAACCCGTTATGTAGAGAAGCAATTGAGAGCAATTGAAAAATGTGTAAGAGAGGCACTGTAAAACTCAACAGTATCCATCATCAGGGTATGTGCCTTGATTTACATGCATGTCCATAACGTTCCAGTTATATATGAATCTTACTCAGTTTTAGAGACTCATAAGGATAATGGTGAAGCTCACAAAATGATTGGATAATGGATTAAGAGAGTTCAAGACTCTTGTGATTCATTGGTTATAGCTTTATGTAGGGTTGTGAGAGGGAAAATGGCTTTACAGGGGTTCTAGCTCACGTTATCAGAGAATATAGAGCCTAACAGTTCTATCCAACAACCCCAAATTTTTACCATTTGTGAGTGGTCTTTGATTAACAATCTAGAGCCTAACAGGAGGATAAAACTGAAAGAGGTTACCAAGGAAGAGTATTCAAACACTTGTCATTGGAAGGAAAACTGAAGCTTAAAATTGTCTTTTTTGTTCCTATGAAGACTCATGACCTGATGAACATTGAAGGAATGACTAGAGAAACTATTTTCAACCATCCTCAAAAGCATAGACTATGTTTGAAAAAGATCAACAGTGTGAAAACTCAGCAAACTAGTATGGTGACTGCAATAAGGGGTAAGGATTCCTCATTCTCTTCAATGGATGCTATTGTTACTACTTTATTGGGTTTAAATTTTAATATGGTTATGGGTTGGAATGGAGACAAAACAAGCACTTTCGTGGAAGCACTGAAGAAAATTATTAAAGTGGATACCTCATTAGACCAAGAGGGGGAGTTTTTTGGAGGGATCCTAACAACTGCAAGCATGAAATATAATCCAATACTTACGATGAGTTTTGGGAATTTAGCTTCCCTATCCTCAGCCATGTCTTACAGATTGTGGGAAATTAACTTGATACAACATCTAGAGAATAGTAAACGTGACAACACCCTCTCTGAATTCTTGATTGGTACCCAAATGTGTGCTGAGGATCATAATGATGCTTTAGTGTGGAGAAGGCAGGATCAAGGAGGAATTCATATGTCTGGCATTATGGATTTTGCAGTAGCAGACCTACTTACGGAAGAAAATGACAAAGGGAGGTTAAATAGTAGACTTACTGAAATGATATCCTTACTTACTTGTAATAATTCCAACAAGAAGAAGAATTTCAATGGTAATGTAACAATAAACTAAAAGGATATACGAGCTTGCATGGATGCTCGAATCCCTAATCTACATACCATCCTACCAGTCAAGACAATGAGTATAGTCTGTTCTGGTCATGGAAACACAACATTTGTTCATAGATGGAATAAAATTTTAGATAAGTTGGTGAAACCATCAAACAGTACCATTGATTACAATGCTAGATATAATTGACTCACCTATGAGGTGACCACAAGTTTTAAGGATATTCAAGAAGATTCTCTAATGTTGGTTTCCAAAGATACATTATTAGTGGGACATTCAATGGAGGACGCTTTAGTAGCAATGAAGATCTCCCTCAGTCTGATGAATGAGGCTGTAATACTTTACAAGCATCACCATGAGGGATCTTACAAAACTGCAATGGAGTTGACCTTTTTAAAGATCACTCATGAACCTGAATTCGGTGCTCCACTTTCAGTGGTACGTGAAAAGTTACTCACAATCCTAAGTGAGAGTGAGGAAATGTCTTTCATTGCCGGTGATGTTTCCATAGTAAGGCAATATACTTTTGACTTATCACTTGTGTTTCTTATGCCTTTCGGGAAACAAGCTCTTCTTAATGTTGCGAACAGCAAGGGAAACAGTCACAATATTCATATTCTTTTTGGTCCAAATAGTCTTTCTAATGTACTTATAAGTACTCTAGTTTCCACTGAGGATGGTGAAGGTGGGAGTGATTTTAATTTTCACTACTGCAACTTCTGAGGTTGAAGACCTGTGTTGTCTCTTTTGGAGAACATAAAATCGTGCAAGTATACACAGTTACAAGTAATAAAATTTGATAAGTAAAGTATCGTTCCCACGGAGATTTGTCACTACAGTTTGTTAAGTACTAAAATTATTTCACTCTGATTTTATCCAAAACAATCGTTAATTGAAACTAGTTAACTAAAGAGTTTTATAACAAAATAAAAGAATTCTAGGATTGTAGTTTTTCACCAGATTAATCCACTCAAATAATATTATTTTCTCTTGATTTATATTTTTTAGTAAATTTAATTTGTCAATCAAGAACTTCTAATTTTATCCATACATATCTTCCGAGCTCCGTATAGGCACACCTCGTTAAATTAATTCACTATATTCCTATAAGAATTAAATTCATCAAGATTCATTACGTTCTAAGTTCTTAAATGGTCACACATACGATAAAAGTATATTCCTATTCTTCATATATATATATATATGTTATTCTATCCACGAGATATACACAAAAATGCCTCTTCCAAGTTTATTTAAATGTCATAGATTAATTGATAAATTTTTCAATAATCAAAAGCATTAAGCACAAATAGAATAAACAAATTAAAAGTCTTATAAATCATTCAAAAATAATTAAACTCAAACTTCATAAATTTAGATAAAACGCAACCCTAGTCCTAAATATTTGGCACACGTAGAACACAATAGAAGCCAAAAATGGCATCTGCGTGTTCCATAGTCCAAGTCTCCAACCGAATACCAAAAACAACCTTTAAAAAACACTTCCTAATTTATCACAATAATCCCCTATTTATAACATTAAATGTCTAAAAAAACAAATACATTTTAAAATATATTTTTATACGCGTGGGGGACACAAAGGTATATCGAAAATAATAATTTAATCTGCGTGGAGGACAAAAAATATTGAGACACGCAAACACACAAAATAGGGGGAACGTGCGCCGTTGTTGCTTTTCATTTCAATTCATGCTGCCACGTGTCATGGTCTGATTCGCTACAAGATATAATGAGACACATGGCAACCAATTATTCGTTGTGAAGAGAGAGCGAACGTAGAACGCGTCACACGGGATAATGGCACGTGAGACACGTGGGTCCCACAAAAACAGCTGGAACCATGTGCGCTAATTCTGCGCTTTCGTTTTACCCAATACGTGCCACGTGTCTGCTTAGGATTAGTTGTAGGAATATTTGAGACACATGGCATTGATTGATTTGTTGGACGATTAGGGCGCATGAAGTTTCTATGGACCGCGTTGCATGGGAAATTGGCTATGCAACAGACACATGGGTCCTACCTAGCACGCCGGCCTGCATGGCAGGTGGGCCCCACTCAGTGCCAAGCAACGTGAACCTGAATACCCGCGTCCACTCGAGATTGTCGCATCTGGTTCCACGCGCCTTATCGTAGCCATTGATTTCCTAATTGAACGATTGGTGTCGCGCGTTGGTGATTGCGCGAGTTACCTCTTTTTCCTACGTAGAAAATAAATTTTCTTAATTGCATTTTAGCCCTCCAATTTAATTCAAATTAACTTTTTAACTTTCTTTAATTGTAATTAAGCTCTTTTTTAATTCAAATTATATTTTATACATTTATTAATTGTAATTAAGTACTCTTTTATTTTAAATTATATTTTCAGACCTAAATTTGCAATTAAGTACGTTTTCGATTCAAATTCTTTAATTTTCTTAAAAATATATTTCTTAACAAATAAACAGTAAATATCAATTTATTTCACTAAAATTAACTAAAAATGTTAAGAATATAACAATTATAATTAATAAAATAGATGAAAATAATTATATAAAATACAATTAATACTGCGCCAATCATTCCAAGAAGAAGACATTTTTTGGTACAAACTTAACATACCAAAGATGACAGTTTATTGAAGCCTCGACCAGGGTTTCAAATCTTAAACTTCCCTCAAGAAATTCGTCAAATGATGAAAGATTCCTATATGCAGGGAATCTTTCAACTCATTGCAAGGTCTTTAGTTACTTAGTGAATGTTTCCACATCAGCGGGAGCTGATGGCATCAGGTTATGGATTGGTGGAGCAAACCCAGAATCCAACACAATTCTTATAAGTGGATTGGTGGAATTAACTCAGAGTCTAACACCTATGTGTTCTGTGCATTACTACCATTTCTTGACACGGGCTTAGTCCGAGTTTGAAGGTTTACTTGAGAAGACTCCGATAGAAGTGAATGCATACCCTTCTAATCCATTTGAATATATCAATGGAACAAAAAATGCTGGCCTAATTCCTGGTTTTAACATCATTAATGGGCCAGCCGCTACTACCATTAGAGAAAACAATGATTGGATGTTTGATTGTGAAGAGGAAGCTAGTGACCAGAGAAGGGTAAACCACCTTGCTCAAATGTGCAAGAGGAAGCCACATGGAAAAATGAAGGGGTTTTTTACTCGAACTTACCTGAATTCATCCTTACGGATAAGGATTCTCAAAGGGGGAAGGAATGGTATTGGTTGCTGTTGGGTTTTCCTCTTATTTAGAGGAGCCCAAATGAAGTCCATGTGGCTTAAAAGCCCATGGAGTAATAAGAGGACAATTATGTCATTTCATTGCTTCATTAATAAACCCATTTAGGGTTTGATGAGATAGGATTCTGTAGAAAAATCAAGAGGGTAGCAGCTAGAGAAAAATCAAGAGGGTAGCAGCTAGAGAAATCTGCAGAAAAGAAAAGCAGAAAAGCTCTCAGTTTTTCCTCTCTAGTAAGCCTTCATCAAGTGCTCCGATTGAAGGTCGTTTGTGGTCTGATTAAGCTGAAATTTTGCAGGCAGATTCACGACTCAAGACTATTTAATCTGTGCGGTGGGATTTGGATTTGGCTTACCAGTTTGAGAAATTCTGAGCAGTAAACAGTGACTACGAATTAGGTTAGATTTCTCCATTTTCTTGAAATAATTGTTAGTTTCCAAGAAGTGTATTCTTGATGATGTTGTTGATTATTTGTCTTTAGTTTTACCTAAAGAGAACTGTTGTACAATTGTTTCTTGATAGTGGAAGTTTTGGAGAGGAGTGTCGTGGTTGTTTCCTTCTTATACCGGAAAGATTTTTCCACGTAAATTAGTTGTGTTGATTTTGTGCATGTTTGATTTTAAGCTCTATTTAATTGTTTTCTAAAAGATTCACACAAAGAAGGAGAATAAGTTTAATTCCGCTGTTTAGAACTTGATTAAGTTCGAATTAAAATTATGATTTTTCTAACAGTTGCAACTGCGTGACTCGTAAACAACTAGGAGCAGAACTCATGGGCACGGACAGACGCCATGTTCAGCGATTTTTGGGCACAAATGGGCATAGATTTAGAGAAGAGGAGGGAACCAAGACGACGTGAAAATGTAGACAAGAAGTACGGACGAGGGGACCACTAATTTAATTAGGATGTCATAATTAGTTAGGTTATTCACTTGTAATTTCCATCTATATAACTAGACTTAATATATGAATTAAATAACAAGAATGACATAACAATTACCTATCTATTTCAACTTCTCTTTTCCTTCATTACCCTCTGAAATTATACTCGTAACACACTCGCGAAGAATAAGACTAACCATCTGTCTGTCTGCCTTGACGTGGTCGAGCTGCCATCTCTGCATCGCAAGATTTCATCACCAAGTTGCCTTCACCGTCATGAATTTTTTCGTCCATCTGCATGCCTTACTGTCACCTCCCAGTCCTTCTCGCGCAAATCTTGGATCTAGCATCGGATCTCGATGCTTTGAAGGTTTTTACATTCACTATAGTTTTAGAATTTAGAGAAATATCAGTTAGATTTGTGTTTGATTCTCTGTAGCTTCTCTTGATCAAGTTTTTAGATTTCTTGACTTGCTGTTGATTTTTTATAGCAATTTTAGAGAGTTTTAAGGCTCATTGGACTTGCCTTTAAGTTATTATACTGGTTGTGTCTCTTGTTTGTTCTATTGGAAGGTTTTTTTGAGATTTTTTATTATTATGAAATCGATTGTATGAATTTGTCAAGTAATTGAAAATGGAGAAAACGTGTGTTTTGGAGGATGTTGTCTTTGATTCCTCTCCTGTGCTCATTTGCTCGATGAAAATGAGGACTAGAAAACATACAACTATTAGATCCTATCGATTGCTGGGGTTTAATCAGTGGCATGTAATGAATTTTATTTTTGTAAGTGCTGCTCTCGTTAGGAGTTTTATAATTTTGATAGTTTATGTCGGTAATGAGAGAAAAGTGTAGAATCGAAGTAAATTTTTTTAAATAATGGCTAATATTGATAGGATAAGAATACTAATTTTATTTTTATTTTGCTTAAGATTGGTTTTTACTAAGATGAGTCTTATGTATAACTATAATTTGCAACAGGATAGTTGAATATTAATTGTGTACTTTTGTTTGACTTTATCTTGGATGATAATGGTTAGATAGGCATTGAAGCATTTAAATGTTATTTAATTATTACTAGAAATCTTATTCTTAGAGTTTTTAGGTGTTTATTGAAGATGGAGTCCGTGTTTTTTTTCTTTAGTTATGTTTGTATTATTTTGATTTTATTTAATGTAATTTCCTCCTCTTTCGAACCAAAAAAAAGTAATAAGTATATTATTTAAAAATTGATTAAAATTTTAATATTTGTTTTAAAATTTGTTAGATTCTACATTCTAGTCTATTAATTTTTGTCATAATATTATATTTATTATCATTTAAATATAATAAATTTAGTCTAAATTTAAATATAATTGACTAAATATGTTAAATTTTAAAAATAAAAAAAATTAAATAATTTCAAAATATATTTTTTTAATATATTAATTTTGATTAATATAATTTAATTTATTTTTAAATTTAAATAAAATAAAATACAGTGAATAATATTACGAAATAAAAAAGTTTTTGAAGAGTACCAATACTCGAAACCATGACCATGGAAAATATTTATGCATTGGCCAAGCCATGTGAACTGGCTTACGAATGCCATGAGTCATTGAGAACTGGTTTACTGGAAAAAATAAAGTTTGAGATACAAAAGCGTACAATTTGTTAGGACAAATCATGTAATTTAGCCTTAAAATTTTTGTGGATAATTCAACAATTTACAAGATCCTCTCGAGTTCCTCCAAGTTTAACTTTTTTATTTTTTATTTTTAGAATGGGGTCCGTTTAGAGAATTTTCATTTCAAGCTCAACTGAATCTACCTTTTACTAAATTGACTAAGACAACAATAATAGACTATTTGACATTTGACAGACTCAATAATTCACATGGGATTTTCGTAAGGCAATAAGTTCTAATCCCAAAAGTTAACTCATTAATGATTTTTACTCATGTATTTATAATCCATGCTACTATTATTGATAATTTATACATGTGGTTATTTATTTTAATTCTCATCATATTCTACCTTTCATCTTTAGAATCAATGTTTGCTAAAACTAATACTGTACATACATTGTTAATATGTATAGTCGAAGGCCAAATCAAACATTGATTAGCATAACTAATAAGGAGCATCAAAGTTCAAACTACAGATCATCGTCAAGTACATCAAAAACAAAGAAGATGAGCAGTACAAAACAGAAGATGATGGTGGCTGGTCATGGGAAAAAGGAGTTTTGGGAGTTTGTGTGGAACATACTGTTCCTTCTATCTTCAGTGGCTGGAATCTCAACAGACGCCTTATTCTTATGCATTCCAGTTATTAATGATCATAAAAAGTGTCTTGGAGAGAACTTTAAGTTGAAGATCGTAATTCTTGTTTCAAGATGTTTCACCGACATATGTTACTTAATTCATATTTATTTTCAGATCCGTACTCTATGCAAAGCTTCAGACCATCATCAAGTAGTTGCACTCACAGGATCAGTCGTACAACTTCCAGAGAAGAGTAATGCTAGTAAATTATCAGTCAATGAAAAGCCAAATGAGATGAGGAAGATTTACTTTATTAGTAAAGCTTTGGCAAACCATATGCCTCTAAAGGCTTTCTCATCTGGTAACAGGTTTTGTTTGGCTGAAATCATAATTGATATTTTAGCTATTCTTCCAGCCCCTCAAGTAAGTTCAATTAATAATAATAATCAACCATTATTATTATAATAGAAAATTGATATTTTTTAAAATTAAAATTTTTCTCTGAAAATAATAATTATTGTTCTAAAAATAATGCTATCCTAATAATACGGTGCAGGTTATAGTTTTGGTTTTCGTTGCGAAAATGAGAAGCAGAAAATTAATATTTATGGGACGCAATAAATACAAGGATGGTAGTAAATATGATACTTTTCTTGCAATATGTGCCAAGGAGTATTCGAATCATCATATTATTGTTCATGAGACTAAAGTGGCATGTTGGAAATCGTTTACTCACTGCCTGGGTTCAAGGCTTGCTTAATTATTTTCTTTACATGACTGCCAGTCACGTAAGTTATTTCTTTATTTTTTTAAATTTATAAGAATAATCGACATGTTTTTTTTAATTTATTTATTTATAGAAAGTGTAGATACTTCATTATGAAACTCGTGATCAATACATAATCAAAATAAACATATATCACATAGGGAGAAGGTACTAGATCCATTTTATTCTTTCACGTGTTCACGCTCCCTTTGTATACAAGATTTGAGAGCGAGCTTCTAATGATAAAAACTCTCTTTTCGACAAGGGATGATTGGCAGATGAAAAATCAAAGATAGACAAAAGAGTATTGGTTAAAAAATTAACGCTAACATAATAAATAAAATGATTGAAAGATGTAGGAAAATAAATAGAATGGTTGAAGGATGTAGATAAATAAATAGAGTAGTTGAAGGATAAATAAATAGGGTGGTTGAAGGATGTAGAAAAGAGAAGTGTGTAGATAATATTTGTGTGGCTAAAATTATTTTTTAGTTTGAGTGTTTGTATTTCTCTTTAATTTGTAAGTTGACTTTGAAAGATGTTATATTGGGTATAATATAAGTAGTTTGTTTACTTGTTTGGATATAATATTAGTAAATTTAGAATTATGCATTCTAAATTTTACTCAACAATTGGTATCAGAGCGGGATGGTCAATGATCCTTCTTAGTGGAGCTATCTTATGTTGTGAAGAGTTTTGTACTCTACAAGTTTCTTAGTTAAGCTTGTTTGGTATAGTCGAAGTCTTGTAGACACGATGGGTGACCTTCAAGTAGTTGGAGAAATCAAGAAGCTCAACAACAAAAACTATAACACATGAACAACATGTATGGAGTCTTACCTACAAGGTCAAGACTGTGGGAGGTTGTTGGTGGTGACGAAGTTACACAACCAACAGTGAAAGATGCAAACATCATCTTGCGAAAGTGGAAAATTAAAGCAGGCAAAATGATGTTTGCTTTAAAGACCACAGTTGAAGAAGAAATGTTGGAGCACATTCAGGATGCAAAAACACCAAAGGAAGCATAGGACACTCTTGTTACACTCTTTTCAAAGAAGAATGATACAAGATTGCAACTTTTGGAGAACGAGTTGCTATCGATGGCGCAATGCGACATGATGATTTCCCAATACTTTCACAAGGTAAAGTCGTTATGCTACAAAATTTCAGAGTTTGAGACCCGAATATCGAGAGTTTGTTATCGCTATACAAGGATGGCCGACACAACCATCTCTTGTTGAGTTTGAAAATTTGTTGTCCGATCAAGAAGCTATGGCTAAGCAAATGGGAGGAGTCTCGCTGAAGGATAAAGAAGAAGCGCTTTACACTAGCAAAAGTAGAGGTACTTTCAAGCAGTACAATGGAAATGGATATAAAAATGATGACGACAAAGGAAAAATTCCTCAAGGAAAGGGAGGCTTTCGTTCAGGGGGAGCTTGAAAGAACCGCAATAACAAAATAAAATTTTACGATGAATGTTACAAATGTAGGAAGATGGATCACATGGTAAAAATTGTTGAAGTAAGAAAAAGCTTGTTGAAAGCAATACATCTACTTCAAGTTCTAAGGAGCATAACAAAGATGGTTGGGATGCCGAAACATTATGTGCTACAAAGGAAGAAGAATTAGCTCTTACGGTGACAACATCAAAACAAAGTGATTACAAGAATGACTGGATCGTAGATTCAGGCTACTCAAATCACATGATAGGTGATAAATAGAAGTTGGAAAACATGTATGAGTACAAGGGAGGTCGTGTAGTGGTGACAACTGAAAACTCAAGGTTACTGATAGTGCACATCGGTAAGACGATAGTTACACCTCGATATAGTACTAACCAAGTACCACTTCAAGATGTTTATCATGTCCCAGGAATGAAGAAATTTTTTCTATATGTGGCTCAATTAACATCATCATGCCACTATGTCTTGTTCGGTCCCTGAGACGTGAAGGTGTATCGTGATCTCAAAATCTTAAAAACACTGACAATGGAAGGGCAACGATTGGAATCAGTCTACGTAATGTCAGCAGAATCTACATATGTAGACAAGACAAGAAGAAATGAGACAACAGATCTATGGCATAAGTGGTTAGGTCACATTAGCTATTTCAAGCTAAGTGTGATGGTGAAGAAGTCGATGCTTAAAGAGCTTCCTCAACTAGGCGTGTGAACAGACATGGTTTGTGTAGGATGTCAATATGGTAAAGCTTACCAATTTTCATATGAGGAATCGAAGTTTAAAGAAAAAGAATCATTGGAGTTAGTTCACTCTGATGTATTTGGTCCTCTTAAGCAACCATCAATTGGCGGTGTGTGATATATGGTGACATTCATTGATGACTTCTCAAGATATGTGTGAGTTTTCTTTATGAAAGAAAAATATGACGTATTCTCAAAATTTAAAGAGTTTAGAGAGTTAACTGAAGGAGAAGTTGGAAAGAAGATTTGTTGATATCGCACAAACAACGTCAGAGAATATAGCTCAAGCAAGTTCTCTCAATACCTAAGGAAATGTCGAATACGTCATCAGTACACTTGTGCCAACACGCCACAACAAAATGGTGTAGCAGGAGAAAGAACCGACATCTTGCAGAAATTTGTCGGAGTATGCTACATGAAAAGAATGTACCTGGGAGGTTTTGGGCTAAAACGATGAGGACTGCAACCTTTGTGATCAACAAACTTCCTCAACCAAGGTTAGAATTTGTTTCGCCCTTTGAGAAGCTATGGAACATAAACCTACAGTTAGCTACTTTCGAGTATTTAGTTGTGTTTGTTATGTATTTGTTCCTGATCATTTACAGAGCAAATTTGACAAGAAAGTTGTTACATGTATCTTTGTGGGATACGATAGCCAAAGAAAAGGGTGGAAATGTTGTGATCCAACGAGTGAAAGATGCTACATTTCATAAGATGTGGCGTTCGATGAAGAATTTTCTTGGTGGTCCTCAGAAAAGGAAGCATTTCCAAACTCAAGAGAATTTAGAGATAAGCTGCAACAAAAGATGATAGAGCTTACTATTCAATTCCAACCAAGTTTGGATGAATCTAGAGATCGAGACGATGATGGTGCCGAACAAAGAGTAACTCAGAATCCTTGGCAAACTGACATATATCAATTAAATGAAGAAGGTGGGCCTAGTGAAATGGAATAATTAACTCCATAATCTTAACTTGGTAGGTCACCAAGAACACAAAGGCCAAATCCCAAATATGCCAATGCAGTCATAATTGAAGAAGCAATAAAACTTGAGACTTTTGAAGAAGCATCACAAAGATCTGAGTGAATGACAGCTATGAAAGAAGAGATCGATGCACTTCAGCAAAATCAAACTTGGGATCTGGTGCGAAAGCCAAGAGATGTGAAACTCATATCCTGCAAGTGGGTTTACAAGATAAAACGCTGTCTAGATGGGTCAATTAAGAGGTACAAGACACGATTGGTAACTTGTGGTTTCTCTCAACAGTATGGACTAGACTATGATGAAACATTTAGTCTAGTGACGAAACTTACAATTGTTCAAGTCCTACTTGTACCTGCAGCCAACACAGATTGGAAGTTGTGGCAGATGGATGTGAAGAATGCTTTTCTTTATGGAGAGTTGTATCGGGAGATCTACATGATCCAACCAATAGGTTTTTAGAGCCAAGATCATCTTGAATATGTGTGTAAGCTCTGGAAAGCACTCTACGAATTAAAACAAGCACCTAGGGCGTGGTATGGTAAGATTGCTGAATTTCTAACACAAAGTGGTTATTCAGTAACATCTGTAGTTCAACTTGTTTGTCAAAGCCAATGAAGGAAAGCTAGCTATTGTGCTAGTGTATGTGGTTAACTTAATCATAACGGTGATGATGAGGCAGAAATTCTTCGGACGAAGGAGAATTTGTCAGTCCGTTTCCAAATGAAGGAACTTGGCCAGTTCAAGCACTTCCTTGGTTTAGAGGTTGATTGCACACAAGAAGGAATATTTCTTTATTAGTAAAAATGTTCCAAATATTTGTTGAAGAGGTTCGGAATGCTCGAATGCAAGCCAATTTCGACACTGATGGAACCAAATTCCAAAATTTGTACACGTGAAGGAAAAGATTTAGAAGATGTAACGATGTATCGACAATAGATAAACAGTCTGATCCACTTAACCTTGACTCGACCTGACATTTCTTATGCAGTTAGTGTGATGAGTCGGTACATGCAAAATCTAAAGAAGCCTTATTTGGATGAAGTTCGATGAATATTGAGATATGTGAAGAGTACAATTGAGTATGGTCTTTTGTACAAGAAAGGAAGAAACTGCAAGTTAGTTGGTTACTACGATCCAGACTATATAAGAGATCATGACACCAGGAGATCAACAACTACGTATGTGTTTAAGTTGGGTTCCAGAACAATTTCTTGGTGTAGCAAGAGACAACCAACGATATCATTATCAACCACTGAAGCTGAGTATGGAGCAGCAACAATGGTAACTCAAGAGTGTACATAGTTGATACAATTAATGAATAATCTACATCAACCAGTAGTTTATGCAGTACCGTTATACTGTGACAATCAATCGATAATTTGTTTGGCAGAGAATCCGATCTTTCATGTAAGAACTAAACATGTTGAAATGCACTATCACTTTATCAGAGAAAAGGTTCTACAAAAAGAAATTGAGATGAGGCAAATCAAGATAGATGATCAAGTTGCGGACTTGTTCATAAAAAGCTTAAGCGTTGGTAAGTTCGAAAAGTTTTGTAGTCAGCTTGACACAATGAAAATAGTAAGAGTTGGTGTTGAGGGGAGTGTTGAAAATCAACACCAACATAATAAATGAAGTGATTGAAGGATGTAGGAAAATAAAAGGAATGATTGAAAGATGTAGAGAAATAAATGGAGTGGTTGAATGATGAATAAATAAGGTGATTAAAGAATGTAGAAAAAAGAAGTGTTAATAATTTTTGTGTGGTTAGAATTATTTCTTAGTTTTATATTTGTGTGGTGTAGATTGCATAGTGAGAACTATAAATAACCTACCTTGCATTTGGTTTAATCATTACATCAAAAACAAATAAGTCTTTGTATTCTTAGTTTGAGTGTGAGTTGAGAATTTTTTCTTTAAGTATTCATATTTCTCTTCAATTCGTGAGTTGCCTTTAAAATGTGTTATATTGAGTATAATACAAGTAGTTTATTTACTTGTTTAAATTTAATATTAATAAATTTAGAATTTTATATTCTAAATTTTACTCAAATAAACCGAGCTCTAAGAGAGAACTTTGAAACAAAGAGCATTAAAACTTCTTATAAGAATGATATGTTAAACAGATGTAATTTTACACTTTATTTTGCACCATCAACCTTCTAGTACATTTCGTTGGATGTTATTTGGGTTAATTCTTAGGCCTAGATTTCAATTCCTGCCCTCTTCTGCAGCTAGACATTAAATGGCATTTTTTAAGACTCGGATCATTTTTTTTTTTAAACATTGCTCAGATTGCAGGAGCATTCTGGTATGTACTATCAATTCAAAGAGCGACATCGTGCTGGTACAATGCCTGTTTAAAGCAGAGTGGCTGCATTCTTAATAGTTTTGAGTGTAATCATCATAACCACATTAATAATGCTCTGAAAGACCAATCATTTTTGAATAAATTTTGTCCCATAAATCCATCAAATGCAACCGTCTATGACTTTGGAATATTTCTGGACGCAATCAAATCGGGTACTCTTGCTCCAATTGATATTCCATCTAAGTTCATGCTTTGTCTACGATGGGGTCTCCGACATTTAAGGTACAATTAACATTTAATTAATTACACGTTCGCTTCTTTTCCTAGCTACTACATTTTGTATATTTGCGAGAATTAACCATAATTGATGCAGTTCTTTTGGTCAAAACCTGGAACCAAATGGGATATTTGAAATGGGTTTTGTATCCACTATTTGTATCCTTGGCGTCTTTCTCTTTACCTATCTCATTGGAAATGTCCAGGTTGGTATTTAATTAGATTTTTTTCTTCTTCCTATGTTTTGGTTAATTTTCTACTTCAAGGCACTCTCATAAAATAAAATAAAAAAAGTGTTAATTTGATGAATTAGTGAACTTTTTCAAAATGTTATACAGACATTGTTGGGCCTGGAATCAGCAAAAACAGAGGACATTAGATTAAAGATGCAAACCAAAGAACAAGAAGTAGAATTATGGGTACTTAGAAATGATCTTTCCATGATTACCAAGACTACATTCATGCAAATAATCCAACACTATTTGAAGAAAAACAAAGAAGTTAATGTTGATAATCTTTTTCACATCCTTTCTCCTGATCATAAAAGATATATCAAGCGTCATCTTTGCATTTCTTCTCTTAAGAGTGTAAGTTCATTATTTTCCTTATTTAATTTATATTATATCTCTCAACTTAGATACTTTTAATTCAGTGGCATTCTGACACATGAATTCAAATCTACTCCCAATTGATAAAGATTAGCATGCTTAAAAATATTGAGGAGAAAGTAATAGAGGAGATAATTGAACAATTGGAGCCAATTAGCTACGTTGAGAACAGTTACATTATTCGAGAAGGAGAACCACTTGATTTCATGCTTTTTATCACACAAGGCACTGCATGGACATTCACTGCAAAAAGTATTGTAAGCAAAAGCACTACAGATCTTCCAAATTCAGTGAGAGCAAAATGTTTAAAGAAGGGTGATATTTTTGGAGAAGAGCTTTTAGAGTGGACTACATTGAGATTTACTTCCGTTTTTGGTGTGCCAATGTCTAAAGCCAATGTCAAAACACACAAAAAGGTTGAGGCCTTAGCTCTTATGTACGAGGATCTGAGGATTATAGTTCGTAATTTCTGGAAATATTTCTCAATCCAAGGGCAACTAACTAATCGAACCTCTAGTACTAGTAAGGCGAAGCAGATGGCAGCTGCTGTTATGCAGACTGCGTGGCGTCGTCGCTGTTGTAGGAGACTACATGCGGCCTCTGCAGCTTCAGTACCTCATGTCACGAATCAAGTCTCAATAATAAATTATATATAGAGAGGGAGGATATTTGTAATTGGAATCATTACTGTCTTGTTTTCTCATATAATTAATACTTCAATTTTGGGGGAAATAAGGCATCACGCTTTTTCAGTGTGCTTCTAATTTACGTATTTAGTCTTAAATTTTTCCAAGGATTTCTTGTTTTGGGCTAAAATTCCCAATCCATAGCATAAAATGCTAATTTGTAGGCCTAAACTAATAGAATCTGACCACCATTATTATATTCAAACGAATGGTGTAGTGTCAAAATGGCCGGAAAAATAACAAATGCTATTAATATTTACAATTATAAAAATAATATTTTTATGTTTAATTCATATAAATTACTTTTATAAAATTTAATTATAATTTTAAATTAAATACCAATCTAATTGAATAGGGTTGAAGCCACACATGATTCAAAGGTAATACAATTCTGTTGAATTTTTTGTAAATCTTTTGTTATTTTGTTTTTACAAATGTATTTATTTTATTTTACAAAAATATAATAATAATAATAATAATATTTATTTTAAGTTTATTATTTGATTTTTTTTTCATACTACATACTCATTAAGGGTTTCATATATATTTTATTTTTATTTTAAAATTATATAACTTTTATTAACTATCTTCTAGTAAAATAATAAAGATTTAACATTTTTCATAAATTTTATCAGATCAATTTTCTTATCTTAATTATCATTTTTTAAAAAAGTTATACGTTTTATCTTCCATATAATTTAGCTTTTTTGTTACTTCATATGTAATTATATAATTATTTATTGTAATTTATACTACATAATATTGATGGTATATATTTTATTTTTTTCTACCTTCTTGGATTTTTAACTTATTTATTATAACTTATGTTATTTAATTTCATTAATTTTCTATCGATTTACATAGATATAAAACTATGTTATTTAATCTTATTATAAATTAATTTACATAATTTTGAGTTTTTATTTAAATTGAATAAAAATATATATTTGACACATAATTTTGCCTTGTTTTGACTTGTAGCTACTAAAAACCTCATCCTCTAAATCTTTCTTCCCAAAAATAAAGAGGCAGACACATGCTATATATCTATGAGAAGAAACAAAAATGAAAAGAGGAAGCTCAACAAGAAAGGATTTCGTAATTAATTATTATAAAAATATTATTAAATTTTAATTTATTATTTTGATATTATTAAACTTCATAAATATTATAAAAATATCATCAAAATTTTTATTAATTTTATATTATTAAGTTTTATAAATGTAATAAAAATATCATTGATATATATATAATTTGTCGTCAACTTATTTACATCACAAATATTTTTATAACTTTTTATAAAATTTAATAATATATAAGTAATAAAAAAATTTAATGATAATTTTATAAAAATTATAATATTTAATTATATAAAATTAACAAATTAAAATTCAATGATAATCATTCTAAAATTTAAGGGTAAAATAATCTATTTTTTCCTAAATATTAGATAAATTTTGTATACAATATATATAAACCTCCCCGTTATTTAAATCAACTAAAAGTTAAAAATAAAAGAATAAATTTTTAAAAATATTAAATCAAAATATATTATGATATATATATCGACATATGTAAAATATCAAAGCGTGTAGCTCAAGATGTGTATTATGTACATATATATCATTTGATTGTCTGTATAAATCCTGCAATAACTTTCCAAACAATAAAAAAAAAAAGTAAACTTAAGCCATAAAAATACAAAAACACAATTAATACCCTAAGTTGATCAAATAATATGGGCCACAAGATTAAGATAAAGCAAGTCAGCAAGACTTGGTGTGTGGTTGATTTAAGTATAACAGTACATACGTTGTCGGTCAAGAACGAGATGCCTTTTTGTAACTTTTAGCTACTAAAAATCTCATCTATCTAAATCTCTCTTCCCAAAAATACAAGAGGCAGACACATGCAATATCTCTATGGGAAGAAACAAAAATGAAAAGAGGAAGCTCAACAAGAAAGGATTTCGTACTTGAGACAGCAGTAGAAGGCCGACAGCTTTTAATAAGGGATGGCATATTCCTTGGCTCATCTGTGGCTGCAATTGCTATCGATCCTTTGCTGTTATACATTCCTATCATTAATGACCAACACAAGTGTCTTGGGCTGGACAAGAAAATGATGTTTGTTGCGTTTTTTTTTCGTTCCTTGGTTGACTTCTTTTATGTAATTCACATCATTTTTCAGATTTGTGCTGTTTGGAAGGCTGAAACCGATACCCAATTTGCAAGTAAAAAGAATTTTAGAAAGATGAATACGACGGAATCAAGTACAAGTTTTATTAATGGAAAAATTTGGGAAACAACTCAAAAGATTTTGGTATTTTGTAAGAGGTTTCGAGTTATAGACATCTCTATTGATGTTTTAGCTGTGCTTCCAATCCCTCAAGTGAGTTTCAACTTAATTGATCATGCATGCATGCGTTGTTATATAATTATTTAATTATTAAAATTGTTTTATTTATTTATAGTTTTATGTAATTAATTATGGTTCATATATATATATATATATGACAGAATTAATTAATTATTTAATGTAAGTGGGGAATCAGCAAGACTTGCTGTGTGCTTGCTTTAAGTCTTTAACAACAGTACGTACGTTGTCGGCCAAGAGTGAGATGCCTTGTTGTAACTTGTAGCTACTAAAAATCTCATCTATCTAAATCTCTCTTCCCAAAAATACAAGAGGCAGACACATGCAATATCTCTATGGGAAGAAACAAAAATGAAAAGAGGAAGCTCAACAAGAAAGGACTTCGTACTTGAGACAGCAGTAGAAGGCCGACAGCTTTTAATAAGGGATGGCATATTCCTTGGCTCATCTGTGGCTGCAATTGCTATCGATCCTTTGCTGTTATACATTCCTATCATTAATGACCAACACAAGTGTCTTGGGCTGGACAAGAAAATGATGTTTGTTGCGCTTTTTTTCCGTTCCTTGGTTGACTTCTTTTATGTAATTCACATCATTTTTCAGATTTGTGATGTTTGGAAGGCTGAAACCGATACCCAATTTGCAAGTAAAAAGAATTTTAGAAAGATGAATACGACGGAATCAAGTACAAGTTTTATTAATGGAAAAATTTGGGAAACAACTCAAAAGATTTTGGTATTTTGTAAGAGGTTTCGAGTTATAGACATCTCTATTGATGTTTTAGCTGTGCTTCCAATCCCTCAAGTGAGTTTCAACTTAATTGATCATGCATGCATGCGTTGTTATATAATTATTTAATTATTAAAATTGTTTTATTTATTTATAGTTTTATATAATTAATAATAATATTGGAATATTAATTATTAATTATAGTTCACACATACATATATATATATATATATATGACAGGTAATTGTTTTATGCTTCGTAGCGAAAATGAGAAACTTCAAATATTCATGGAATACATGCAATGCAAGGGCATTTATGAATATAATTCTTTTCTTGCAATATGGACCAAGAGCTTCACGCATCATTATATTGTTTCAACGTCTTAAATGGCATGTTTCCAATCGCCTGCTTAATGCGTGGGGCAAAGGCCTACTTAATTTGTTTTGTTACCTCACTTCCTGCCATGTAAGTTTTAATTAATTCAAATATTTTCTTTTTATTATTAATTACCATTATTTAATTAATTCATTAAAGTCAGATATAATATATATAATGATGATTATATATTCAGATAGCTGGAGCTTTTTATTATATACTTTCCATTCAAAGAGCTACAATGTGTTGGTACAAAGCATGTGAAAGTCACGGTGGATGCATTCTCAGTAGTTTTGAGTGCGATTATAACACTTCAAAGGACTTAAATTTAGTGAATGAATTATGTCCCTTAAATCCACCAGACGACTTTGCACTTTTCGATTTTGGAATATATATCAACGCCATTCAATCTGGAATTTTGGGTTCAATCGATTTTCCAACTAAGTTCATGCACTCTTTCTGGTGGGGCTTACGACATCTAAGGTCCCTGTTTATTATTATTAGATCATTATTTTAAAATAAGTATGAAATTAATATTCATTTGATATTATATATTGTCGTTTTACTGAAAATTAATAAATATTCGAACGGTAACTCTGCAGTTCCTTTGGTCAAAACCTTTATCCAAGTAGCACTGATATACTTGAAGTAGGCTTCATAGCTTGTGTTTCCATCTTTGGCCTTGTAGTCTTCGTATATCTTATTGGAAATGTACAGGTTAGTGAAATTGTAAATATTAATTCCATGAAAATACTTTGATTAATTATATGATTTAAACCAATTTTAACTTTTAATTATAATATTTCTTTCTTATATTAAAAGTTTTTATTTTACTCAAAAACTATTCATTTCTTTGTTAACGTGAAGAGTATAGATAGATAAGAAGAAATAATGATTTAATATTATATTAGCGTGATTTAGAATGTAGTACAAATGTAGTATAAGTAAATTACAATATCAAATATAACTTAACATCTCCCCTCAACCTTAAGGAGGAAGAGAAACAATCAACTTGAGTTTGAAAACTAATTCTTGAAATCTACCTGATAGATGAGATTTGGTAAAGATGTCAGCTGTTTGATCTGTGAAGGATATCGATTTGAGACAAACAGTGTCTTGAAGAACATGTTGACAAAACAAAATGACAATCAATCTCAATATGTTTTGTTCGTTCATAAAATACATTATTGTGAATAATCTGAATAGCACTCTAATTGTCACAATATAGGATAATTGCAGTTGATTGGAGAACACTCATATCAACAAGTAGCCAACGAAGCTAAAGAAGTTCTTGAGTGGTGTCAACAAGAGCGCGATATTTAGCTTCAATGCTAGATCGAGAAGTGAGGGATTCTTTCTTGCTTCGCCAAGATATGAGAGAGTTTCCAAGAAAGAAACAATATCCAGTGGTAGAGCGACGATCAGTTGGGTTACCTGCCCAATCAACATCAGAATAAGCAGAAAGAAGAAGATTAGACTTGTTAGAGAAGTGAAGACCGTGAAACATGGTGCCTTTGATGAAGTGGAGAATGCGAAGAACCGTAGTATAATGGGTAGACCATGGAGCAGACATGAATTGACTAACCAGATGAATAGCATAGACAATGTCAGGACGAGTGATTGTGAGAGAAACAAGACTACCAATTAGTTGTCTGTATAATGTGGCATCTGAGATAATAGTACCATTTAATGGAGTAAGTTTGACATTGGTTTCTAGAGGTATTGATGCCGTTTTGCAATCAGTAAGGCCAGCCCGATTAAGAATATCATAAGAGTACTTTGCTTGAGAGAGATAATATTCTTGAGAATCAGATGAGATTTCTAGGCCCAAGAAGTAGTAGAGACGACCAAGGTCTTTCATTTCAAATTGATGCTCAGAAACTACTTGAGATCAATAATGTCATTAGAGTCATTCCCTGTTATGATCATATCATCTACATAAAGGAGTATAAGTGTTACACCAGTGAGAGTCTTCCGAATAAAGAGATCGGAGTCATAAGAACTAGAAGTGAAGCCAAAGTCAGTAAGTGTAGAGCTAAATTTGGAAAACCAAGCCCGAAGAGCTTGTTTGAGGTCATAGAGAGCACGAGGAAGTCTGCATACTTGTTGAGGTGAATGAGTGTATCCAGGAGGACGTTTCATATAAACTTTCTCGGTTATATCTCCATTGAAAAAAGCATTTTTAACATCCATTTGAAACATGTTCTAGTTTCAGGCAGCAGTAACAGCAATGATACTGTGAACAGAGGTAAGATGAGCTACAGGTGCAAAAGTTTTTTCATAGTTGATTCCATATTCCTGTGTAAAAACCTTTGCAACCAGACGAGCTTTATATCGTCTCATAGGCCCATCTGAATGAGTTTTGATTTTGAAAATCCACTTACAATCAATCAGAGATTTATTAGAGGGAAGATCAATAAGATCCCATGTATGTGCTTTTTTTAATGCCTGTAATTCATCTGTCATAGCTTGTTGCCAATGAGGGTTAGAACTAGCTTCTCTATAGTTTTGGGGTTCATTATAAGACAAAATAATAGAGAAACATTGGTAATCACGAAGATGAAAGGGAATACTACTTACACGAGTAGAACGACGAAGTGATGACTTTGGACAATCAGGTAGTTGGTCTTCAGAGGATGTTGTTATGGTAGGATCAGCAGAAGGAGCAGACACATCAGGAGAAGCCGTAGCAGACGATGGTAAGGGTAATGGAGCAATGTCAAGAGGAAATAAATCAATAGTTGCGTCATTAAAAAATGATAGTGAGGTAGTAGATGAGACATGAAATGAGGAAATAGAGGAAACCATTTTATGTTCCCAAAAGATGACATGACGAGAGATGCGTAATCGTTTAGATATAGGGTCCCAACAACGATAGCCTTCGTGTTCTATTCCATACCCTAAGAAACAACAAAGACGAGCATGAGGTTCCAATTTATTGCATTCATGAGGGTGAAAAAGAATAAAACAAGCACAACCAAACACTTTGAGTAGTTCATAAGATGGAGAAGTATTATAGAGACGCTCATAAGGGGATTGATTGTGAATAATAGGCATGGGAACACGATTGATGGTATAAACAGCCGTAAAAGCTACTTCACCCCAAAAGCGTTCAGGACAAGAACTAGAAATGAGAAGAGTGCGAACAGTATTAAGAATATATCTGTGTTTTCGCTCAGCTCTTCCATTTTATTGAGATGTGCCAGGACAAGAATATTGAGAAAGAGTCCCATTTTGTGGAAAAAAATTTAAAAATATTGTTTCTTTATATTCCATAGCATTATCAACTCTAAGTGTTTTGATATTTTGAGAAAATTGGGTTTTAATCATTTGGGCAAAATCATAATAAATTTTGGGTAATTCAGATCTATGTTTCATGAGAAAGATCCATGTAAATCTTGAATAACCATTAATAAAAATGACAAAGCAAACACATCCCCCCATAGTAGGATGTGGGGATGGACCCCAAATATCAGAATGAATTAAGTTAAAAGGAGAGACAGAAGTGGAATCACTTTTATTAAAACATAAAGCAAGTTGTTTTCCCAATTGACAAGGCAAAAAATTTACATTATAAGAAATAGAAACAGATCCTAATTTACCAGAAGATGCTAAGGGACGAAGTCATCCTATAGATGTATGGCCTAGATGAGCATGCCATAGGTTGATATGAGTAGTAGAAGCAGCAACGAAAGTATGAGGAGAATTGGGTAGATGAAGGTTGATAAGTTCAAATAGTCATCCAACCTTACAACCTATCCCAAGGATCTATCCTGTCTGTGGATCCTGCACATGACAACCAAAAGAGGAAAAAGTAATAGTAAGACCAAGTTCACATAATTGACCAACATAGATAAGATTTAAAGTAAGGTTAGGAATATGAAAGATGTCAGAAAGTGATAGAAGATGTGGAAACTTGTCATACAGCATTAACATGCATATGTGAACCATTAGCAATTTGAATTAAAGGTTTGAAGATGAAAGATTGTGTGAGAGAGAAGATATAAGTATCATGAGTCATATGGTTACAACAAGTAGAATCAAAATACCATAAAGATTTATCTGATGTGGGAGACAAGGCATAAGGATGAAGATTACTAGATTTTGAGAGAATATGTTTAAGAAGACCTTCAAGTTCTTGAGTGGAGAAGGTAAATTTGTCATGATTATCCTCAGAAACAGCAACAGTGATAGATGAGTTACAAGTTTTACCTGAAGCATGTTGAGAGAGATTCCGAGAGGGATTCTGCGAGGAATGTTGAGAGGGATTTCAAAAGTAATCTCTGTGAAAGTGTCTTGGACCCTTCTTGTGACAATATATACATACCCGAATGAGACATGTAAAAAGCACATTATTAAGGTTATGACAGTAGGTGTAGCCTTGATGTTTGAAGCCCTCTTTAGAACCTTTTTTAGGGCGATAAGAGGGGGTAGTAAGAACATAATCTATATGATGAACTTTGAAAACCCCCATTCGAGTTTCTTCAAAGCGAAGCTCGGTCACATCAGTATCTAAGGATGGAAAAGGACTCTGATGGAGTAAGGAAGCCCGAACATGTTCAAATCGATCATGGAGAGCCATGAAAAAAATAACAAGACGTTAGTGATTATGATAAGTTGCAAACATCTCAACATCAATCTTGTTCGTCCAAGTTGGTTTAGAGAGAGCGAGTTGATCCTAAATAGTATGCATTTTAGAGAGAAATTGGTTGTTTGATCAGACCTTTGGCGTTTGGTATGAAAAGTTGTTAGAAGTTGATATTGGTTGGCCAAATCTGTTGTAGTGAAACGAGTCTCAAGAAATTTCCAAACTTCTTTGGTAGTGTCAAAACGCCCAAATTCACTATGGATGGAGGGTAAGGTGATGTTATAGAACCAGGTAATAATTTGATGATGTTTACTCTCCCAATCTTCAAGGCGGTCAGCAAATAAGGAGTTGTTTTCAGTGGTTTCTTGGATGGGTATAATGATATCACCAGTTATGAAACGTCATAACTTGCGTCCTTTCAAGAAATTTTTCATTGCTTGTGCCTAGGCTAGGTAGTTAGTATCATCAAGGGTGGTAGAGATTGGTTTTGGGACATCATTTCGATTCATTTTAACGAAATAATGGAGGAAATATAAAGCAAATATATAAAAACAATATAAAGGAGTGTATATAGGTCAAAAATATCCTTAAAAATTAAAAGAGGAGTCAAAAACAAGCTTGGAACTGATCTGTGAATAGATGAGCAAAAAATCGGGTGAATTGGGTTTAAGGTGAGCCAAGTTGGAGTGAACAGGATTGAGGTGAGCTAAGTTGGAGTGAGCCGAGTTGAGGTGAGCTAAGTTGGAGTGAGCCGAGTTGAGGTGAGCTAAGTTGGAATGAGCCGAGTTGAGGTGAGTCGGGTTGAAATGAACCAGGTTGAGGTGAGCTGAGTTGGGGTGAACCGGGTTAAGGGTGAACTGGGTTGGGGTGAACCGGTTTAGGAATGAACCAGATTGGGATGAACCGGGTTGGGGTGAACTGGTTTAGGAATAAACTGGATTAGGGTGAACCGAGTTGGGGTGAGCCAGGTTGGCTGTGATGAAAAGAGGCCAAATTTTGATAGAAATTCTAGAGGTATATGAGAGACTCTGGTACCGTATGAAGAGTATAAAGAGATAAAAAGAAAGAATGATTTAATGTTGTATTTGTATGATTTGGAATGTACATAGAGAACCCTATTTATAGGGTTGTAACAAATGTAGTACAAATATAGTACAAGTAAAATAGTAGAAGTGTAGTACAATGAAATAGTGAAAATATATTACAAATATAATATAAATAAAGTATAATATCAAATATAACTTAACAACATTTATCTTGATTTAGTAATGTCGAAGGTATCTTCATCCACGTTCAAATAATTGCAGTGGCGGATGGAGATTCTCTATCGGAATAAAAAAATAGCATAAATAATATAAAATCTTAATTATATTTTTTTATTATATAATTAATATAATAAATTTAAAATTTTGAACACACAATAGTTAAATTTTGTTTTGTTATTTTAACCATCATCAAAATAATTATTATTTTATGCACTATTAATTATCAAGCATGTTTATTAATTAGTACTAAATTAACGATAGAAATAATATTTTTTAATAAAATTTTTCAAATTTAACTATAAACTTACATAATTATATAATATTTTTAAAAATGTTTACAGGAAAATAGGGATTAGAGTGGGGAGGATGATCCCACCTCCACCCTGCTCTCAATGGGGTTATTTTCCCATCAGTGTTAAAATCAGGATTTTGTCACAAATTCTTCTTTTTAGGGATTAATTTACATCTCCAAGTATCAAGCTTGATTGTACATAATTAATGACCTTCAAGATATATAGAACTAAATATAAGAGATTCAAACACATCAAAATTATTGTGATATAAAAAATTCATTAAATATATATGAAATGATGATATGAATTATATGATCATGATTTGCGTTGGGGTACAGACTTATATGCAGATGGAAGCAACAAAAACAGAGGAGATAAGGAGAAAGATGATAGTAAAAGAAAGAGAAGTAGAATTATGGCTTTACAGACACGGTGCTTCTTTGCAAACAAAGCCCGCCATCATGCAAACAATACTCTACAATTTGAAACATAATAAAGATGTTGACGTGGATAATCTCTTCCATATTATGTCTCCTCAAGATAAAAAATCTATCAAACATCACATCTGTTTTCCTATGGTTAAACAAGTGCGTACGTAACCTTCTTCCCTATCATGCATCATCGTCATCTTATCAATTAATTAATTAGTTTAACATTATTATACTTATATATCTATCTATCTTAATAATAATTCATTAAATTAATTTTTTAAAATATAATAACATCTAAATTATTATGATTAAAATAATTTGTTAATATATCTATTTGTAATTAGATTATTAATTAACAATTAATTAAATTGCATGTAGGTCCCAGTGCTTCAAAATATGGAAGACAAAGTGATAGAAGAAATGGTAAACTACTTGGAACCAGTGATGTACAGTGAGAACTCCTACATAGTTAGAGAGGGAGAACCATTAGATTTGATGATATTTATAATACATGGTGTCATATGGAGTTTCAAATTTGACGATGGAAACGTGGATTCTTATCATGTGATGAGCACCAAACGTCTAGAGAAAGGTGGTTTTTATGGAGAAGAATTATTAATGTGGGCAGTATTAAGATTCACCTCATCATTTCGGGTCCCAATATCAACCATAAATGTTAAAACACACAAAAAAGTGGAGGCCTTTACTCTTTTATATGATGACTTGAAGACTATAGTTAGGAAATATGGATCTGTGTTCTCTAATGAAGATTTATTTCGTCGAATCTCGCCTCAAGTGCAAGAGATGGCTGCTTCTGTTATTCAACAAACCTGGCGTAACTATCATTTACACCAGATTAAGAACCACATTACATCTTCAGTATCGCTCTCTATCCAATAATTAATATAGGATAAAAGAGTTTTATTTTTAATCTATTCGGTTAGAAATGTCAAATTAATGGACAATCCATTTCATATCATTCTCATTTTACTTATTCCTAATGGTTTTATAACACAAGCATAACTCACACTATCTAAAAACTATCCCACCCCAATAGAATATAGATTATGATATAAGTTGTATCCAATTTAACTTAAAATGAGTTTTTTTTTTCTTTTAAACAATTTGAATTTTTTTTTTGACAAATATTAACATATAAATACTTTTTAGTGAAATACCATAAGTTTTTATAAAGAAGAAAAAATGATCTATTAGGTAACCATTTGATATAAATAGGATATACAATAATTTTTTAAGTTAATACCATCTCAATCTATTAAAAATATAAATATTATAAGATAAGATAAATTTTCAAATATAATGGATTGTACCATTGATTAAATGAAAACTATCTCTGATTGTGTAGATATGTATTTTTATTTCTTTATACAGTAAAAAATATATTTTTTTACATATATTTAAAAATATAGTGCACATTCATAGCAAAAAGAAAAATAAAAAAAGTAGTGCACTTATGTTTTGTTTATAGCATAAATATATATATAAATCAGTTATTAAAATATATCATATAAAATTAGAGGGCTGTTAATCTCTTGTTTTGTGAGTAGTGTGATGATTTTTTTTTTTTTACTTTTAAACTCATGGTTTTGATTTTGGTAATGTATGAAAAATAGTTATATTTTTAGTTTTTATTTTAAATGAAATTGAATTTCATTTGCTAGTCTACCTTTGAAATAAATAAATTAAAAAACTTTCATCACTTGTCTTATGTTTCAATTTTAAATTAATTAAAGTTATTTGATTAAATTTCAAATTCTACTCTAACACATTATTATTTTTCAAGTAGTAGAACACAATTATATTAACTATAATTCAAATAGAGTATAAAAAATATCATTAAATTAAAGGGTTATAAAAGGTGACATAATACAAACATGAATAATATAACACAATTTTAACATGGCATGCATAACTTGTTTAATAATTATGCCAACTAGACAATACAATACAACACAAACCCATTTAATAAATATTTTATTATTATTTAAGATGATATATCGATATGAAAATAATGTTATATATAAATTTAAACGAATGTTAAAATTCATTATTGCATAAAATATATGTTATAATTTATTATTATTTAGATAACATTAGAATATAATACAAAAAGCATGGGTTAAACACGATTGTGAATTTCTTATAAGAGGTTTGATATGACCCAACATTGTATAAAAAATTTAACACAATTTTATCAATCAAATTTTTTGCTTATAAGAGGTTTCACGACAATTTTTTCTTTAATAAATGAATTAAAACTCTAAAAATTAATTATATGTAAAAAAAACCTTGGAAAACAAAAAGTTACAAACCAAGCCATAAATTTAAGTTATAATGTTACTTTCGGTTCATTTGGAATTTCTTTTCTTTTAGGTTGAAAGTAGTTTTAAATGGCACAAAGTATCTTTTATGGTGTTTAAATTTTAGAGAAATATTATTAATACTTTAGAAAAATAAGTAATATTTACTTTGGGTTAAGAAATTTTAGATGCATATTTTATTCTTAAAGTAATTATTAAAGTGATATTTAAAATATTTATATTATTTTCACCTCAAATACCTAAGTATATATTAATCTTAATATTACTTTTAATTAAATTACTTCATTTTAAAGTAAGTATCTTGAAACTATTTTTAAGAAAATCATGTCCAAACAAGTATGAATTCATTTGATATTATATTATTGATCCTCAACATTTATTATTGAAAATAATTATTCAAACCCTGCAGTTCCTTTAGTCAAAACCTTATTAGTCCAAGTAGTATTGATATACTTGAAGTTGGCTTTATAGCTTCTATTTCCATCTTTGGCATTGTACTCTTCGTGTGTCTCATTGGAAATGTACAGGTAATTAGTAAAATTGTAAATATTCCATGAAAATACTTTGAGACTTTAATTATAATATTGCTTTCTCACATTAAAAGTGGGACTAGCTAGCACCCGATCGACAATTAGGGTACTAAATATTTCAAGTAAGAGACAAGTATTAATAGAAGTTTTTATTTTACTCAAACAATATTCCTTTATTTGTTTGTTCTCTCATGCAATATTATTTTATACATTAGCTATCATCATATATATTTTTATAATTAAAATATTGATTTAAGGATAAAAATAATATAATAATGTAGAAAAAAAATTATAAGAAAATAGTGATATGGCTAGAGGATGGTTTCCACCTCCATTCTATTAATTCCCTTCAGAATTATTCAACATCGATCGGTATTAGAATGGGGATTTTTTAACAAATTTCTTCAGCTACGAGACAAATTAACATCTATAATACCTTCGTCACAATGACCTTCAAGTTAGTACTAAATATATAAGAGATTTTAACATATAAAATTATTGTGATAAAAAATTTCATTAAAATATATATGAAATGATGATATGATTATTTTTACGTTGGAGTAGAGACTTATTTATTTATTAATACAGACTTATATGTAGATACAAGCAACAAAAACAGAGGAGATAAGGAGGAAGATGATAGTTAAAGAAAGAGAACAATAATACCCAAACAAAGTTAAAAATACATTTTTGAATAAAATATATATTCATAATCATAAAAGGCTGATACGACAAGACACCACATTTTTAGGGTCGACAAAAGACACGTAAACAGCCACAATTTACTACCCTACATTAAATAAAAAAAAATTGAAGATAATAATTTAATCAACCAAAATATTTTTTGGCTTTTAGAAAACAAAGAAACACAACTCCTTTCATAACATTTTTTTTCTTTAATAAATAAATTAAAACTCAAAAAATTAATTATATATAAAAAGCATAAGTTGGAAAACGAATAGTTACAAAACAAGTCATAATATTGCTTTTAGTCCATTTGGAATTGTTTTCTTTTATATTGAAAGTAGATCTAAATGGAGCTAAATATTTTTTTTATGGTGTTTCTATATCTTCCAAAAAAAAAGTGTTTTTAAAATTTCTAGAAATATTATTAATATTTTTAAGAAAAATGAATAATACTTATTTTTGATAGAAGAATTTTTGGATGCATGTTCCATTCTTAAAGTAATTATTAAGGTTAATGTCGTAATTATTTCTTTCAATAATTTAAGTTTTTGAGAGAGTACAATTTTTAACATAGTATTAAAGTTAGAGGTTTTATGTTCAATGCCTAATGATTTAAATTATTTAATTGCACGTATTTGACATATATAGTACATCGAGCTAACATTTATGAAAAATAATAAATGTATAAAAGTATAATTAGTTATTATCTCAATAATTTAAGCTTTTATGAGAGTTATAAAACCTTAATTTTTCAACAAGTTGTAACATGATATCAAAGTTAGAAATTCTGTATTCAAGGTCCAATAACACTAATTATTGAATTGTAAATGTTTTGTTTATAATATACATAGAACCAACATTTATGGAGTAATAATAAATATATAAAAATAATATTAACTCTTCTTCCCATAGCTTAAGTTTTTGGGAGAGTTTTTTGATAGAGTTTGTTTTCCAACAATTTTTAACATTTTCGTAATAAATACCTAAATACTTTTCTTAGTATCCACTACTACAAAAAAGAGTATTTAAGTCGATATATAAAGTCATTTTTTGAAAAAAACCGATTTATAATGAATTTAAAGTCAGTTCGGTGTAGAACCGACGCTATCCACGTAGGATGTAGCGTCAGTTGACGTATCGAACCGACGCTATGCGTGGACGTAAAAAAAATGTTAAACATAAAAATCTATTTATAAAGATGGTCATGCAATATAATTAAATCTTCAAAATATCATATAACTTAGAAGATGTAAATTCAAAGAACCATAAACGGGTGAGAGTTTATTTAAACTTTAATAAGCTGCAGAGCATTGTTGATTGTTGAAAAGGATCATACAATATGGTACAGGCAAGGTGGCATTTTCTCTGTTAAAACTACAATATATCCAAGTGGTTTTGTTGGATAGTAATATACAAAGGGATGTACATGAACGGTTATGCAAAGCTAATAGTTATAATTATTTTGGATTAATTTTTATATAGTTTTTAACAATTATGTTGATTATAAGCAAATAATAATTACTTCATAATTTAACCACTAATTGATTATTTTTATATTTTTTTTAAAATATATTTAATTTCAAAAATAAAATATTAAAAATAACATAATACTCATAATTAATATTAATTTTATTGACATAATTAATGATTAATCTTTAATTAAAATAGTTAAACTATAAGTTACTTTTCAAAGCAAAACTTATGTTTGTAATTTTAAGAGGTTAAGTAATAAATTATATCATTTAAGTATCGGTTGAATTATATTATATGTTTCTAAAATTTGTTAGATTTTACATTCTAATCTTTAAATTATTTCTTTAATATTACATGTATTATCTTTTTAAATATAACAAAGTTAACTTAAATTTAAAAATAATTAATAAAATATGTTAAATTTTATAAGTAAAGACCCTAAATAATGTCAAAAAATCGTTTTTTTTAATACATTAATTCTAAGTAATGCAATATATTTTAATATAATTTATAAACTTAAACTAAATGTCTTAAATTTAAAAATACAATTGGTGATATTAAGAAAAAAGGGTCTGAGATACCAAATTATAGAATTTGTCAATGTTTAGGACTAATCATGTAGTTTAACGTTAAAAGTTGAAGTGAAATTCAAACGTTGAATATACTCTTTATTAACAAAATTCTTTCTTCTATGCTGAATTTGTACGGCGTTAGATGAAAGTTTTATATGGACTCTAAAACTTGTTCAATATATACGGAGGAAAACATCATTAATATAATCTGCTTATTTGGCAAGTTAATTTTACACCAACACATTTTATGATAAGAAAATTGAGTGTGCAATTCTCCAATGTACAACTTTGAATATTTAATTTAACATTCCTTTTTTAAGATAAACAAGATTCTTTATTTAATTAATTAATTTTTGTTATTGCAAAGAGATTATGAAATCAAGGTGACTAAGCTTCAATTTATATAATATAATTATCATAATTAAAATCAAATTTTGCTGAATAATCCTTGGAAGATAATTAAAATAAAAAAAATACCACTTAAAGAAATTAAATATTAAATACTATTTTGTACTTTACATGTAATAGGTAAACCACGGTTAGGATAACCTTTTTGCATACAACACTTCAAACAACTCGCTCGTATAACATGACTTAGATTATTTCTTTTTACACTTTGAAATTAATGATATGGATTCTTTCAACAAATAATATATAAATCCACTAAAATTATCTAACTGTCCCACTAATGAGAGCACAGTAACAACCAAATCATGTGAAATAAAAAAATGTATGAAATTTATTGATTTATTAGTAAAAATAAAAAAAAAGAGGACAAAGTATCTTGGTATGTTTTTGAGCTCTCTTTATGTACATATTTTTAGAAGAAAAAAAAAACTATGCACTTGGTAATTAAATGTGTAAATTACATTTCAAGGAAAGTAGCTCTAAAATTGGTACTATTGGAGCAATTTAAGAGTTTACATCAAAATTTTGCACTCAATAAATTTACAAATACATATTTATTCTGATAATAAGCTGTTTAAAAAACATGGTAACTCTTAAATATTTGTTAGTTTAGGTTAATATATGTTTAACTAAAGGAAAAATATATTTATTATAAATTTTTAATAAATTATAAATCAACATATACTCAATTATTATAAAATGTGGTGAGATTCGAACACACATTTATACAAGAAAATATAAGATACTAATATATTATATTTACCATCAAATTAATTGATAAATAATTTGATTAAATTATATTGAATTAATAAAAAATAAAACAAAATCAATTATAGTGAATTATATTGATAGAAAAAAATATAAAAATTAATTAAAAATAATATTATAAAATGTCACATCATTTTGTCTCGTACAATAACATTTCTTTTTTGGTTTAAAAGAAAAATCCAATTTAATTGTAATGGTCATGCGATGGAATGAGTTCCAAATAAGTTTTCAAAAGAAACATGGGTTTAGTCCACAGGGCAGGGTGGATATTGATGGGGTTAGATTTGAATTTTTTTGTACTAGCTTGAAAAATTAAGATTGACTAACTATGGATCAAAATCAACCAATCCAATCCAAGGTTGATATCTCAACCCAAACATTCTAAAATAAAATATTAAATATATTATTATTATTATTATTAAAATATAAAATGATTTATTTTAAATTTAGATTTAAAATTAAAAAAAATTAAAATTAGAAAAAAAAACTATCATATGTGCAAGAACTATTTTTGCCTATTCTAAAAGATTGGGAAAACCCAATACATAATCATATTTTTAAAAAAAGTTGTTTTTCTAGTTCATACATAATCAACGAGTAACTAATGTGTAGTATGTATTACAATCACTATGGTAATGAATAATAATATTAATATAATAAAATTACTACTAAAGCATTGAATGACATGGTTAGCATGAATAAAAGATATAATATAAAAGAAGAAGAAAAAATTAATAATTAAAATGTAAAATTTTAAAAATAAAAAATATATGTTAAAATTTTTAAAATAATCTTAAATTTAATCAAATAGTTTTTAGGATCTATCATTTAAGGTTTATGGTTTTGTTTTTAAGATTTAATATTTAGCTATATTAATCCAAAATTTATGTTAGCTTTCATTCATGGGCCAGACCAGTGATTCAAGCCCATTATAAACATAATTTTTAAATTGACTAATATTTACTATTTGAGTTGATCAGGTTCTCGAAGTATTCTAGTCCAATCCATTATTGGCCATGACCTTTTGGGTGGTTGGCGTTATAATCCAATTTCATTAAAATAATATTTAAATCCAATTCAATACATACTAATTGGTCGGGTTAAAACGGGTGTTGACCACCCCAACCCTATGTGATGTCCAAAGAGTGCTGTGAATGTGAGTGCGAGGTTGGAGTTTATTATTATTATTATTATTATTATTATTATTATTATTATTATTATTATTATTATTATTGCTATATTTTTTTTTGGAACAAAAAGGTTGCAGCTTCAATTTGAATTATAGAAAAATGTACGCTTCAAATCTTTCATCATACTATTTGAATTATAGCAGTTAGTATAATTTATAGTATTTGAAAAGGTATAACATAATGCCATTTTGTTTTAATTTAGAAAAAAAGATCAGATTTTGAAACAAGCTGAAAAAACATTAATAATTATACCTCTAGTTATTATGTGGGTGGAGTAGATTCGTGTTAAATTTAAAAGTAATGTTTGGCAACATTTTTATTTACATTGTTAAAAACACTTATGATATATATATATATATATATATATATATATATTGTATATTAAGTGTATCGTTTTAAAAATTCACCCAAAAAAGAAAAAAAGAAAAACTGTATCGTTTGAAAATAGTGGGAACTGGAGTGGAATAAACGCGTGTAATGGTATTTTGATTCATTCAGTAAAAAAGAGGAAAAAAAATTGGGATTTTATTTACATAGTATATTTGGGAGGTATTATTTTTATTTTAGGATCTATTTTTTTTCCTTCATTTAAAATATAATTGTCACCCTTTAACAATCTTATGTAAATTAAATTCCAAAGAAATCGAGCCCAAAGTTCTTAATGCCTCCCGAAATGTCAATTTGTTTAATAAGAATTAAAATTTTTAGAGACACAAGTGAGAAATGTCTTATGAAAGATGTGATAGGGTTACTCTATATGTACCGTATATACCTCGAATTTCATTTCCTTCATTTTTTTTAAATATAATGTATATTTATAAAATTTTATATTTCAATAAAATAAAAATTAATTAAAAATATTATTTTTATCGATAAATAAATATTTTAAAAAAATTAATACTATGATATATAAAACATAAATTAATATAATGATTATTAAAATAATATTATAAATAATTTAATTATACTTATATTTTCTATAAATTTAATTATATAATAAATAAATATAAGATTTATTGAGTAATTAAATTATTAAAAATTTAATTTATAATAATTTATTTATCAGAAGAAAATCCTAATACCCATAAAAAAAAACCGATTACTTGCGCTATTTAAATAGGAGACACGAGACGGTTAGCCTCCTGCCCCGCCACTTCCGGTTCTGTTGACTTCCACTTCCAGCCCGAAAGCTCCGTAGAGGCGCACGACCTCATTCTCTCTGACGCTCACACTCTTCTTGGGTCTCCCAAAGTCCCAAAATTTACTCAATATCTCTCATCCTTCCAGTCCAAGGCTCTAACATCAAGCATTGATGTTCCAACCGAATGACCTTTTACCTTAACTTCCTAAGATTGAGCTTGCTCTGCTCCGCGTCGCCAAGGTTTACTGGCGCTGATGTAACAAGCTATCTAATTGTTAGGTATCTTCCTTCTCTAACTCTCTATATCCGTTTTTTCATAGCAGATTCAAACTGAGGACCGAACCAAACAAAGGTTGGTTAGCCCTTAGATAAGCGACCTTCATAGCCGACTTTAATAAGTTGGAGGCTCTTGAGCTTTGCAACGTTAATTAGTTCCTAGTACGGCAACCCACTTTATAATTTGTGTTTGTTTTACCTGGGCCTTGTTTTGATTGTATAGTTTGGTTTAGATGCTGGCTGTTTATGTTGATACATTAACATTCTTAATTCTGCAATGTTGTTAACTGTTTGTATTGTTTATTATATGCTCTTAAACATGTTAATCCACCCTTAAAAATAAGCTATTTGTGTTGTTGGAGGATGTGGAATGGATGTTTCCGTGTTGGCTTGTGGTGCATGTTAACGGCACAATGAGTGTTCGACAAAATGCTCGAGTCACGTAGCTTAGTAGAGATTGTGATATGCTATGCATATTTCGTCTTTTGAAAATATAGTTGCATATGGGTTTGATCCATATTGGCTATCCTTTAAACTTATTTTTTGTTATGTTCCCAAATGATGCTTAGTTAGCTTGTTTGATCATTTGCAAAATTTTGATGTAAGAAAAGTTATTAACAAGGGTGCATTCATCTATTAGCATGAGGAATTATACTTTTTACAGGTGATCTAGTAATGGAACAATGAGAACTCAAATGAACTTTTCTTCTTCTAAATGGAGTGCCAATTGGAGTTTTTAATTTTTCTTTGATGGGTTCTACTCATAAAGATGAAAAGGCTGACCATCTTCTCAGGCTGTTATTTGCACATCATCTCAGGCCGTCGTTGCTTCGTTTGTGCTTCAAATATTTCACCATTTTTTTTCTATGGAAAATTTTCGAGCCAACGACTCTCATCAACTTCAGCAAATACCAGACCTTTTCCTGATTATTCTCCAAAAAAGCCTGCTGTTAAAGATTCAGAACTTGTCCGTCAGATTGTCACCACAATAAAGTTACGCCGTTCTGAGCCTTTGCACCGCATTCTGAAGTCTTATGAATCTAAGTTCAGGTCTGACCATCTAATTTGGATTCTCATGATGATAAAAAACGATTATAAATTGGTTTTGAATTTCTTCGAGTGGGCATGCCTTCGTAGAGACCCCACATTAGAGGCAAGGTGCATCATTGTTCAAATTGCTGCTGCTTCAAAGGATCTTAAAATGGCACATAGGCTTATTGCTGACTTTTGGAGAAAATCTAATTTAGATGTTTTCCATTCATTTACAAAATTTGTTGAGAGAATGATATACACATACAAAGACTGGAGTTCGGCTCCCCATGTATTTGATATTTTCTTCCAAGTCCTGGTTGAAATTGGGATGCTAGACAAAGCAAGAAAGCTTTTTGAAAAATTGTTAAATTATGGTTTGGTTATCTCCGTTGATTCTTGTAATTTATTGCTTGCACGTTTGTCAAGCAGTGTTGATGCAATTCCGACAGCAATAAAAGTTTTCCATGAATACCCTGAAGTGGGTGTTCGTTGGAACACTACAACATATAACATAATCATCAATTCTATTTGTCAACTGGGGAAAATAAAAGAAGCCCACAGTCTACTCGTGCAAATGGAGCTCAGGGGCTTTATACCTGATGTGGTAAGTTATAGTACAATAATCAGCCAATATTGTCATCTTGGGGAGCTACAGAAGGTGTTGAAGCTCATAGAAGTCATGAAAGTTAAAGGCCTAAGACCAAATGAATATACCTATAACAGCATAATACTTCTTCTCTGTAGGACTGGTAAATTATTTGAAGCTGAGAAGATCTTGAGAGAGATGATGACAATGGGAGTAATTCCTGATACTGTGGTCTACACTACTTTAATTGATGGTTTCTGTAAATTGAATAATACTCTAGATGCGTGCAGATTGTTTACTGAAATGCGGATTCGCAAAATTTTTCCTGATTTTATAACATATACTGCTATTATAAATGGATTTTGTCAAGCTGGAAAGGTGTTGGAAGCTGATGAGATTTTCTATGAAATGGTAAGCAGAGGATTGGAGCCAGATGAAGTTACTTATACAGCACTTATTGATGGTTACTGCAAAGCTGGTAAGTTAAAAAAAGCCTTTTCTCTTCACAGCGAGATGGTCCAGCAGGGCCTTATCCCAAATGTCATCACTTATACAGCACTGGTTGATGGCCTTTGTAAACAAGGAGATATTGATACAGCAAATGAGCTTCTCCAGAAGATGTGTAGTAAAGGTCTTAAACTGAATGTCTGCACTTACAACTCCATTGTTAATGGTCTTTGTAAATTAGGAAATGTAGTAGATGCAGAAAAATTGGTGGAAGAAATGGGAATGGTTGGAATACGTCCCGATATCATTACTTATACCACTCTCATGGATGCATATGGTAAGAAAGGGGATATGGCTGAGGCTCAAAGGCTTTTGAAGGAAATGCTAGATAGAGGCCTTGAACCTACAATTGTTACCTTCAATGTGTTGATGAATGGTTTTTGCATGTCAGGAATGCTAGAAGATGGTGAGAGTCTACTTAATTGGATGTTGGAGAAGGATGCAATGCCCAATGCTGCCACTTACAATTCTCTAATGAAGCAGTATTGTATTAGAAATAATATGCGTGCTACAATTGAAATTTATAGAGGTATGTGTGCACGAGGAGTATTGCCCAATGACAATACCTATAACATTTTAATAAAGGGACATTGTAAAGCAAGAAACATGAAAGAGGCAGAATTCTTGTATAGAGAGATGGTAGGAAAAGGATTTCTTCTGACAGCTAGTTCCTACAATGCACTCATTAAGGGTTTCTACAAGAGAAAGAAAATTGTGGAAGCCAGGAAAATATTTGAAGAGATGCGAAAACACAGTTTTGTTGCTGAAAAAGATATGTACAACATTTTTGTTGATATGAGCTACATAGAAGGAAATATGGAGATGACTCTAGATCTCTGTGATGAAGTGATAGAGAACTGTCTCGTGGATACAACCAAGTGCAAAGACTCGTAGATGTATGTTTTCTGTTATACCACTTGGACTCTTGGTTGATCAACTTGCATCCGTGTGCTACAATATGTTGACATAACATTTGCCCAGACATTTTAATTTGGGATTTTTTTATCCTGCATAATCTCAAATGTTATCAATTCCGATACGTAGACCAAATGATACAATGTAAGCAAAAATTCCTAGATTCATGGAGATATAGAACAACATATGAGTTATCATGCTTGAATATCCCCCATTTGAGTCTCCAACAATTAGGATTTAGGGCCAAAAGCTTATTTCAGGATCAAATATGTGATCTTATGGTATGTTTCCTTGCCTATTTTATTTATTTATGTGTTTCTTTCTATAAATTGTGATGTTTCCTTTTGCTGTTGTACGTTTATTTATGAAAATCAAATAATGGATTTATGGCCAAGGTTACCAACAAATGAAATGACAACTGGCTTAAATTAGGTCAGATGAAATGAAGGGTAGATGAAGCAGGCCTCAGGTAGGACTGCATGTTCATAACACATGCACACACAATCAATATCAGGACCTGTTATATATTGTCTTCAAAGTCTGTCTTTTTTGATCTTCAACGATGTAAGGAGGTTGTGTCATCATAAGTTTTTTCCATTGCCATTTAATTGGCAGTTGTTTCATAAATCTTTTTTAGGGCTAATTGTCTGATTTCACTAAATTGGGGTATTTTCTGATAATTCTAACTACTCATTCAAATAGTTAAATTTGCTTCACGAGGAAACCAAGGATTATGCCACTTCAGTCATGCAAGTGCTAGAGATGGAATAATGAAATTATACTGGGGTATTGCTTTTCAATTTTATACAATAACTACTAATCTTTCACTTATGAATTATGATAAAATGGCTTTGATTTTCTTATATGTATTTTATCCATTTTATTTGCTTTGGTTCAAATAGCTTCTTTAGTCATTTAGCATCTATGTCATGCTGATGGCAAGATAGGACGTCATGTTAGTATTGTTGTTTCATATTGATGCGAAGTAGCTAGATTCACACAAGAAGGATTTGTTCATATGCATCGTTGTGTTGTAATACTCTCTGGTCCTAGAACTTCAGATCTATTGTAGAATTTTGGTAGTGAGTGTTTTGCCACGTCTAGCTCAGCGACAGAGACATTTTGGGATACTCACGTGGGATCCAACCTTGACTGACACGTGTTTCTTTCCCTTTTCCCCAACCTAGAAACTAGTACCTATCCCTTAAGTACCTTATTAGGACATTGGTTGGTACCATCTGGACTTGTGGATATCCTGAGATGTCTTTGGCTACCAGTCTTGAACTCGGTATCTAGCCCTTAAGTACCTTATTAGATCATAGATTGGTCCAGATGGTACCAATCTACGACCTAATAAGGTATTTAAGAGCTAGGTACTGGGTTCAAGACTGGAAAAGAGCGAAAGAAACACATGAATAACCAAGATTGGGGCCCCACGTGATTATCTTGAGATGTGCTTTGTCGCTGAGCTAGACGTGGTAAAACATCAAAAGACATCCTTTTTACCTCCATCTTGTGCAGGGTTTGAATATTCTCGCAACCTATACGGGTTTCTTTTGCCTTTCCCAGTCTCGAACCTAACACCTAGACACTAGTTACTCATTAGGACATAAGGTTGGTACCATATGGACTAGTAATCTTGATGGTACCAACTTGCTTTCTAATAAGGTACTTAAAGGTTAGGTATTTGGTTCGAGAGCTGAGGAGAGCGAAAGAAACACGTGAACAGTCAAGGTTGGGGCCCTACTTGGATATCTTGAGATGTGTTCTGCCACTAGACGTGGCAAAACATTAAAAGGGTCCCTTTTTACCTCCATCTTGTGGAGGGTTTGAATATCCCCGCAACTCATACGGGTTTCTTTCACCTTTCCCAAGTGCACACTGAGGAGTGTCAAAATGTTGAGATTCAATGTGTTTTCAGAGAGAGAGAGATTAGAAGGAAGTTAAAACAATGGGTTGAACGTGTGGATCTTCATGAGAGATCCATATATTTATAGAACATTATATATACAGGTATCAGTTACATAATGTGTATACATATTTATATGTCAGAATGATATAATTGACCTAAAGTACAATATGTTATGGGTTGAAGTCGATCCGAGCCCGGGCTGATCATTGAACTCGATCCAACCATTGAGCTGGAGTTGTTCATTGAGTTTGAATAGCTCATTGAATTTGTGCTGGTCTGAGATGTTTTGTCTTCCATCTTAGGTCAGTGCCTTTGTTTGTACGATTTGAATAGATCGAGTACCAGGTCAGTCTAGATGTTCAAACAGTGAGTAGTATACTAGATTGTAAGTGCCATGACAATATGGCTTAACCTCCAAATTGATTTTGAACCATATGGTTTATTTCACTTATTTCTCTCTATTTCTTTTTTTGAGTTGTAGATTTTGATCTTTAGTGTTGCTATCGTTCTTAAGAAACTCGCGTGCATTTGTAGAAAGCTCAAAAATGGCTTTAGTGGTTAAAAGTTGCTTCTTCTAGTATTAAAGCTGCTTGTATGGAAAGAGATGCTAAGAATATTATAGGTGCAGTTAGGTTAGAATTAGACCCAAGTCATCAGTATCTTTGGAAGCATGGTTTTCTAGACAAGGCAGGCATTTTTTTTTTTTATGACATGATTACCACCCATATGCTAAATATACTAGAGATATATGTAGTCATTCATACTATGGAAAATTGCGATCTGCAGGATTAAGCTATTGAAAATCTCGAGTGTGTACTAACATTATGTCTTTATGGCAGAGATGGCGGCACCAGGCTGATTGTATGACAGACCATCAGATGCACTTTTGGTGAGGTTGGGTCACGGATCTGTTGATTTGAGAAGTCTGACCAAAACTTTCTGATTATTTTTTCCAAGTCTTCATATGTTATTGCGAAGGCCTCAACATTTTTGTGTGTTTTGATATTTGTGGGTGAGATTGGGACACCAGAAAAAGAGATAAACTTTAACGTTGACCATTCTAGAAGTTCTGCTCCAAAGAAGTTACCTTTCTTCAAACACTCGGCAAATATTGGACTTGGAATAATATTTCTTCTATAGGACTTGAAGGTCCATGCACTTCCTCGAGTAATATAAAGCATCAAACCCAGAGGTTCTCCGTCGTGTACTATGTAACTGTGCCTAGAATACATTACTGGCTCCATATAGTCAATGATCTCTTCCAGCACTTCATTGCCCATATTTTCGAGCATCGGTACCTGGCATTAATAATTTTTTTATTAAAATTTTAAAAAATATACATGGTACTTTTTTTTTTAAAGATAACTCACACCCATTTACATTAGGGCTCGATTCAAAATCATGTCCCTAACGTGCCCAGTTTGACTATATGTCATCGTATGCTATTTTTTTTTTTCACCTAATGGTTTTTTAAGATGCATGTTTGGATCATACAAAGTTATCGTTTAATAAAAATATTGGCTACATTTGACTTATTTTATTTTTTAAGACGACCTAATAAATTCAAGTTTATGACAAGAAATAAAGTAACATACTTTCCTTAGGTCGGAAAAGCTTATAAGGTCATGCTTGATAGATCTTTTGTCCTTTGAGTCAAGGAGATCAAACATATGTTGATTTACTTCGATCTCTCTGTTCTTTTTCAAGTAGTATTGTATTGTTGGCATGATTATGCTGATATAATCAACTATGTTTAGACCATGAGAGGTTAGCCACAATTTTACATCATCTTCTTTCAAGTTCATCTTCAATCTTGTCTCCTCTACTTTTGTAGCTTCAAATTGCATTAATGTCTACGTCACAAATAACAAGCGTAGGTTACAAAATACCAACAAAAAAAAAAGAAGAATAAAAGAAAATAATTAATATCGACCTGCACATTTCCAATAAGATAAATAAAAAGGACGAGACCGAGGACACAAATGGAGGCTACAAAGCTGGTTTCAAATAAGCCGGTACTTGGTTCGAGATTTGAGCCAAAAGAACTGCATAAACGTATCAGTAGAATGTGAGATATCAGAACATTATTATTTTTAACAAATGTATAATGCATCTCAAATTATGATATGTGATTGACTCCTTAGAAAAATAATGATTAAATAATTTTGAACATGAAAAAAAAAATTGATAACATATTACACTATAATTAATATGAGTATAAATTTGTGTGATCTTAAATTTAGACTGCATTCCTTTTCTTTTTCTAAACAAAACAAAAGTTAAGTAGTAGTTTAGAATTAGTTTTGTTCAAAATATTTTTTTACATGACAATCACTATATTTCAGTACTAAAAGAATCTGTTATCTCTGCACATTTTATATCAAGAAGTCCATTTTTCTTACATTTTAATCTAATCCTAAAGTTTCACAATAAGAATACATTTGTATGTATATTTCTTACATGATAATATGATATAAAGTAGAAATATGAAGAAAAAAAAATTACTAAAATGAAGGCATATAGGCTAATTTTCACATAACATAAAAAGAAGAAGTTATAATCTTATGACAGACAAAACACAATTATAACTTGGTTGATAATGTCGGAAAACAACAATTTAGAGAGCTAGAAACCTCCATTGGTGCATGGGAGCTATCTAGCTTTGAGTTGAAAGAAGACCTGACCCTAATGGCTAGGATTTTATTATTATACAAGTTCCCTTGGTGATAAGGACATTTTCTAGAAGGGTAGATGCATTAGATTCCCTAGTTAATATGGTAACCTGGGATTGAGGTTGGGTGACTTCAGTCCATATATATGCCTAGAAGTCCGAAGTCTAATGGAGCAAAGTCTCATGGTTTGGTTAGTCTAGGTAGTGGAACTTCGACATTAGAAAATTAAGTTCTGTTATGGTTTGGTCAGTGACCTTTACTAGTCAATTAGAGGGTGATTGGAACTTGTGACAATGACAACAACTAGTTGAAAAGTTAATTAGCATGACAAAAACTATCAATTAATATAATCATCTAAATCAAGTACATTTACACAATTTAGTAGGCAAGTATTAATTAAGATCGTTAAATATCGATACCTCAAATTTCGTAGACCCCATCAAAAACAACGCATGAATTTTGTTGGCAAGGCTAGTGAGTCTAGAGTACCAGATTGGATAGCATACATGAATATTCCAAAGTCAAAGATTGTTGAATTTGGTGGATTTGTTGGGCACGAGTCATTTAAAAATCCCAAATCCCTCTTAGAATTGTTATTATGACATTCAAAATCACGAATATGACATTCATGGTGATTTTTACAAGCAATGTACCAACATGTTGTCTCTCGTTGAATTTAAATTACATACCAAAAGGCTCCCGTAACCTGAGGAAAAATAAAATGTATTTTAACATGCACACTATTATTATTCTTCTTCTTAATTTTTTTTAAATTATACTATTATAATTTCGTAAACCAGTAAACTATATATTTAGGTGGGCTTTTCATTTTGGCTAAATCATTTTGATGACTATTCAAGTTTGTAGTTAAAAAATTTCATAAGATGTAGTCGATGAAAATATATGTCAATATTTCTAAGAATTGCATGTTATTAAATTTTATAAAATTTCATAAGTTGTAATTGTAATTAATTAATAAAATATTAAAATCTATATTTTAATTTATAATAAACTATGTCATAGTTGTAATAATAACACAATTTATAATAAATAATTTAAAAAAAAATAAAGAAAATATGAAAAAGGTGAGAAGACAAACGTGGCTGGCTGTCAAGTAAAGAAACAAATTCAACAAGGCTTGAACCCAAGCATTGAAGGCACGATTAGCAGCATGTGATTTGTGGCGTAAAAACAATATGATGATACGACAACTCCTTGGCAAATATTGCAAGAAGAGCAGGATATTCAAACCCATCTTTGCATTACTTTTATTCCATCCATATTTGCTGCTGCTCATTTTTGAAATGAAACATAACACTATCACCTGCATTCCTTAATATTCTTAATTCCTGTCCCGAGGTTAATGAAACATAACACTACGAGTTTTTAAAATTTATGTTCAAATCTGTTAATTTCGAAACAACAAGCTTTTTTCCCGGCATTAATTGTATGCATCGATCTTTTGGTTATTATTTGAGTCTGATTACTTTATGTGTAGAACTAAACTGAATGAGGATTGTTTTTGGATTTTAAATTACTGGAAAATATAAAGTATGGATTTTCAAAGTTTATGTTTTCTGTTGGGCAGTGAGCTTGAGACAGTTTTGAAACAAGAAGAATGCAGAATATGTACATGTTTTAGAAATAAAATGCATAATTTTTTTTTTAGAAATAATGTAATATGTGTTAGGTTTGAATCATCCAAGTTTAGTAATTTTTGGGTGTCATAATAAATTTTAATTTATTTGTAACCAAAACGTATCCTTGCTGAAATTTGTGCCAATAATTTTGACAATCTTTTGTAAAACCCAAAATTTTCTAACAAAAAGATCTCGGAATTATTTGAAACTTTTTCCATATATATATATATATATATATATATATATATATACTTAGAATTATGTATAAGAACTATGTATAATGTAATCAAAAGAATGAGTTTTTGAAAAAAATTTGTAACGATTTTTATAAAAATCCTTCAACATGATATTTGTTACATTGTGTGAATAAAACTTATATTTAGATATAATAAAATTATATTTTTAATGGTACTTGAAAAGAGTTTGTAAAGTTTTTTATAAAAATATTTAAAAAGTGTTATCACAAGTCCTATTTAATTTCATAAACTTACCATGTCATAAACATTTACTTCTATATAAAGTATGTTATGTATTTGTGTTTGCTTAATGTTTCAAGTAAGGTGAGTATGCTTACTCACTGTTATCACTCACCCAAGTTTCATTTACCATTTTTCAAAAAACTTATTATGATGAAGATTTGGCCGGCCACATCTTAAGAAAATTGTTGTTCCCCTAACAATCTTTGGTTTAATTTTTAAGCATAAAAATTGTTTTTAGCTATTTATTGGATTTTATAAATTTTAACATTGAGATTATTAATGTTTTAAATTGATGCTATTTTTATTGGGAGACTTTGAAAAATTTATTTTACATAAATTATTTATTTTTTTGTTTAATCAAGTTTTAGATTTCGGATGTTAAAGTTATACCAATATATAATTTGTAAGATTTTTAAAAATAAAACAAGATATTTGAAGCCTTTTATTGTAATAAAATTGTTATTATTATATATAAGTAAAATAAATAAAACAACTAATATAATCTTTTACATTTAAAAAAAATCTTAAATTTATAAATAATATAAAATATAATTTTATATATCATTAAATAATTTATAACATAAAATTTGATTCATACGCACCTAAAATAAATAATGGTCGAACCAACTTAACTATCTTAAAAATTTATAAGTTGAATTTTGATTAATTAAATTTGTTTAATATTTAATTATAATTAATTATATTTAATTTAATATTATTAAGATGTTATTTTTATTTTATAAATTTTAAAAATATTATTTCTATATTTTTATAAAAAAATTATGCATCATGCCTATTAACATATCTAATTATAGAGTTGTGAAGATAATTATTGAGTAGTAAAATTATAAAACTAATCATAAGTCCAAGCATGAATCGGGCTCTCGATTTGTTTGAAAAAAAGAAGAAAGAAACTGTAGGATGATAAATTAAAATTTTTTTTTTATATATATCATTAATTTATTTAGAAGATTTTTATTTTTAATAATTTAAAAAAACTTATATGTTTTATGTTACCAAAAAAAAATATATACATCATATTATATTATTGAATAAGTAAAAAACATAAGAAAAGAGCATGTTAATTTGTAGCACACGAAGAGAATTTAAAATGAAATTATATTTATCATGTAATTAAATTAATAATAATAATAATAATAAATACCTGGGTGACAGGAATAATAGCAAGAATATCAATTATGAGATCACATAGTTGAGGCTTGTGAGTAGTTAATAATTCCATTAAAACCTTCTTTATAGCTTTTTCAGTACTCATAATGCTGCTCCTGCTGCTTTTTCGATCGTTGTTTTCTTCATGAGCAAATGAGTCATCTTGGTGGGGTACTTGATAATCACTTGTACTAGTAGTGTTTAGTAATACTAGTGAATGAATCTGATAAATTATATCAATCAAGTAAAAGAGATCTGTGAAAGATCGGAAACTAAGAACAATAAACAATAATGTTTTATCCAATCCAAGGCACTTGTTTTCCTCGTTGATTATTGGAAAATATAAGATTAAAGGATCCAATGAGATTCCAATCAAAGATGATATAAAGAAGATCCCATTCCATGCTGACAAGTAGTGATCGACTTGAACTGTTCTTTTCTCTTTTATTACTACTTTTAATGCTTTTCTTATCCCTGTTTTTACTTTTGATTCTTTCTGGCTATTGCTAACGATAGATATCATCTGGTCTCCTTCTTATCCCTGTTTTTGCTTTTGATTCTTTATCCCTGTTTTTACTTTTAATGCCTTTCTTATCCCTGTTTTGCATACAAGCGTGGAGTCTGCATGTATAGACAAAACCATGATCAGATAAATAATTATATATATATAGCCTTATTCATCATATAATTGGGGCTAATTAACAAAAATGGAAAATAAAACATGAAAAAGAGAACAAAACCAATAATACAATCAAACTTAATTCAAGGTCAAAATTAGGGCCTGTTTTTATTAAAAAAAATTAATTAATGGAAGTGGTTTGATTAAAATTTGTTACTTTAATTATACTAGAAGGCGATTGACAAAATAATACAAGCTAAAAATATAGAAAGAGGTAGGTATAGGTGGCTGAGTTCCGGGGTAAAAAAAGGAGGGCTTGATTAGTTAAGCTTTTAAGTGATGATAGATTAGTAATTATTTTAAGGCAATAATATCAAAAACTACCTCTCATGGAAAAGATAAATATCTCTTAAAATAAATATTATTTGCAGTTACAACTTACAACTAGAATAAGGGTGTAAATTTTAGCCACAGTTCATAACATGACTTCAAATCGACACGCATTATTATTTATTAAGAATTAATTTTTAATTTTATTTATACTTATAAATATATTAAAATTTTAATTATTATAAATAAATTAATTAATTAAAAATAACTTAATTTTTTCATAATATTAAAAAATATGTAAATTTTGATTCAAAAATACAAAAACATGTACAACAATAACAAACACAACATAAAACACTCATAAACTAGAGCATATATTAGATAAGATATGCGGGGGAGGATATAAATAATGTTACCTGGAGGCTGGAGCTATATATAAAGAAGTTTAATAATAGTACTCTTCTCTTCGTATATGCGTTTCAAATCAACTGACAGAATAGTGTATTGATCAACATGCATCACAACTAACATTGTCAAAGGCATATGGTGCACTAATTTATATAATGCTCATGTCGAGAAGTTTTAATTGTTTGTATTGTTTTTCGTTTATAAAAGGCTCATGATACGCTTACTAGAGCAAGCAAAGTGTATGTGTGATAAACAAGGTTTTCCAGTTTAGACTGTTTCAAAAGCATTTAAATTATAAGTAAAGGTTGAATTTTTCTATTAACTTCCTTAATTTATTAGCTTTTTCTCCTCTCTTGATTATTTCTTATCATTGATTTTATTCAATCACTGAACTTATGGATGTAAGCGTGCCATTTGCAAAAATTAATTAATGACTTATATTACTTAGTTTTCCAAACTTTGTAATTTATGTTTTCAAATTTCAGTTATTTACATGTATAACCATGTTATGCGTGCACACCTATATGTAACATATTTACATGTTACTAAAATTCCAAAAAATTTGAAAACATTGTAAAATTCAAAAAACTCAACACAGTAAATTTTCATAAAACCCATGTATACATCACGTGATTTTCATTAAATTCATGCACGAACTATTGTTATTGAATTTATTATTTTTATGGATTGTTGTGTTTTATATTAGGTGATTAGAATCACCAGCTTTAAAATATTATCAGTTTTTTATACTCACTTAATTATCTATTAAAAATAATAACTTTTTTCTCTAATACTCTTAATATTTATTATTCATTACTTATAAAATATATTCTTTGTTAATTAGATTTTTTTTTTGTCATGACTCTTGTTAGGTATTAATTTTAAATTTATTAGCATAAAATAATACGTCATCACATATTTTAAAACCAATAAATAATTTCATAAGATCAAAGATTGTAAAAAAAAATAATAATAATTTTGTTAGGTGTAGTTAATGTGTTAAATTTTTAAAATATATGTTTATGTTTTAAAAAAATAGGGTATATTTTTTAACTACAGAATTCTTTTTTTTTTTAATATTTTTGATGTTTAAATTTTACAGAACGATCATTTCAGCTCTTTTTATAAACTATATTTTAATATTAGATAACTTCCTTTTTCTTTTAATTAGAATATTTGCGTCAATTAAAATAATGGAAAGTAAATAGTATTCGAAGACAAGGTTAAATATTGGTTGGTTAGTTTGTACTTTGTATACATGGGTTTATCCATTGAGATATCCAGAGGTATTGAGATAATTAAACAAGCAACATATATATACTAATAAAACCACTCTTATATTAAGCAACTTTATTGATGCTGCTGCTGCCACTTAGCCTAATAATAAAATTGTTATATATATAGGATAAATCAACTTTAATTTCTATTAGCACAAGTTAAGCATCTTTGTTTCTATGACCTCCGTGGCATTTAGTGTAATTAAAAAATGAGATGACGACATTACAGATTAATAAATTACGGGCAAAATGTATTTAATTAAAATTTTGAATTTTTTTAATAGATTTTAAATTATAAGAAGCACATAATATATATTTTATTAAACTATTTTATATCCATTTAATTTAAACACTATTTAATATTATTAATATTTTATTTTTATTTACGTATACGTCATCTACTATTTTTTAGAAGTTTTAAATTTATAAGTCTTTATATTTTTAATGATACTTGAAAAGAGTTTGTAATAATTTTCTTAATATTTTTCATGTTTAAATTTTACAGAGCTATCTTTTCACATAAACTATTATATTTTAATCTTAGATAACTTCCTCTTCTTTTAATTAGTATATTTGCTTTAGTTAAAATAATGGAAAGTAAATAGTATTCGAGGAGAAGGTTAAATATTGGCTGGTTAGTTTCTACCTTGTACATTTTGGTAATTAAATATTGGTTTCTAGTTACCTTTATCTTTATCAAGAGGTATTAAAATAATTAAGCAACCGACATATATACTAATAAAACCACTCTTATTAAGCAAACTTTATTGATGCTGCTGCCACTTAGCCTAATAAAATATTGTTAGGATAAATCAACTTTTATTTCTTTTAGCACAACTTAAGCATCTTTGTTTGTATGACCTCCGTGGCATTTCTGTAATTAAAAAATGAGACGTCCACATTACAGATTAATAAATTATGTCATTTTAAAGAAGTTGTATTTAATTAAAATTTTGAATTTTTTTAATAGATTTTAAATTATAAAAAGTCTGATGGTAAGGATATTATATATTTTATATAGTTAATACTTCTAATAACTTATTATCCGTTTAATAATTAATATTATCTTATTGTTAGGTTCTTGGCTTCTTCACTTTTTATCGTCGATCTTTGTACGTAAATTTGAATCGTGTCGTAAATCCGAACTCTAACCGATATGGAGGGGATGTTAAGTCTCACATTGAATAAAAATAAGACAATAATATTGATTATAACTCTAGAAAACTCTCTAACTCACAAGTTGATTTTTACAATAATGATGTTATTCAAAGAAACTTATCTTATGTAAAGAGAAACTAAAGTTGATTATTTGTTTAGAACATTTCATTAGGCAATAAGTCATTGGTTTGAAACCGATTCAATCATATAAGATTGAATTGGATAAGAGAATGTCCCTCTAATTCAATTATATATTTGATTTTATTTTATCAAATTTATTATTTTATAAATCAATTTGTATCGATATGACCAGTAATTATTTTTATGTCATTTTTAGATTTTTTTTGTTATTTATTTTTATTTTTTCATAAATAATCATAATTAAAACATAAGTATATATAAAGTACAAATATTTAACGATTTCTTCCGATCTTACAAGTGATAATAAAAAATTAATAACATTAGAATATTTTATTCTTAAAAAAAGAAACATTTAAAATACATGTATTTCATCGATTCTCATGTCTAAATAATACAAAAAAAAGCATCATATCACTAAATAAAATTAATAAACAAAGATCACACAGAATAAAAAAGATACAAAATAAGAAAGATTAATCTTTAAAACTTATCACAAGTTTCTTATTATTGCTCGTTTTTTAGAATCTCTACCAAAAATGGTTGCTTCCATAGATGCATGAATGTAATTTCATATTGAGCAAAGTATGTGCATCTTGCTAAAGTATTTCTGTCGATGTTAGAATTGTAGAATTACATGTTCACATGTTTGTTTAAGAATACCATGACTAGGGGTGTCCATAAATCAGATCGGATCAAACGGTTTTACAAATCAAATGGTTCGATCCAGTTTGTATTAATTTTAAACCGTTCAAACCGGACTGAACCGGTTTAATAATATATTAAAAATTTCACATTATTTTTCATTAAATGTATAAAAAATAGAACCAAATCGTTTTATAAATCAAACGGTTCGATCCAATTTTTATTACTTAAAACTGTTTCAAACAGTCCAATTCGATCTGAGTAATATAAACGGTCCGATCGGATTAAATTTTTTTGACCAAAATTAGACCCGATCGGACCGTTGGACACCCCTAACCATGACTAACAAGGTGAGATCAAAACACAAGAACAAATAATGTCACGTGCTAGAGACTAGATTTGTAAATAACATAAAAAAAGAAAAGAAAAGAAAAAGCTTCCCACAAATATAGTGAAAAAGTATTTATATATATAGACAAATAATGGAGAGATATCAGAGATAGAGCCTCTAGTAATAAAGACTCCTTCCAATCAAAACGAAAAAAGCATATAAAACAAGAAGAAAGGTCTCATCGATAAAGAGACGTTAGAAAGATATTTGTAAGAATTTAAATTTAACCTAAGTAAATCGAGAGAAATGTATAATAAAAACCATAAAAGAGTGACGTACGTTCAAAATATAAAATATTATTTGGATCAAATTAAAACAAATAATAAAATGAACAATCCATTAAATTTAAATTTAAAGAATTAAAAATATTTCAATCTAATCCATTTATTAAATCCAAACCACTCAAAAATGTGACAAATTAATTAAATTATTGAGATTCATCAAATTATTTGTACACCTACTTAAAATACTATATAAATGAAATTTTTGTTAGAGGTAGAACATCATGCATCAAGGCAACAGAAAATCTCCTTACTTTTTGATCATGATTATATAGGGTTTTATAAGCATTCGATACAAAATTTAATTAGTTCAGATGATATTTGTTGTATGAAATTAAATACCCAACAACCTATTGCGGGCTCGGGCGTTGCCAAGCTCTTTCTATAAGAGTAGCTGCAACTGGCTTCAACTTAAACTTAGGTTGGGGCCAACGTCAATTTGGAGAAAACCGCTGACCAATGCTTTTTAACTAACATCTCTAAATCCTCGTACATGAGAACCAATACCTCAACATTTGTGTGTGTTTTGATATTTGTATTTGAGAAAGGAACACCTAATCCTTCAGTGAATCTCTTTATTGCCCACTCTAATATTTCTTCTCCATAGAAATCTCCTTTTACAAGACTTGGTTTTTATGATTGCATTGGAATCACCATTTTCATCAATATTTTTGAATTTGAAAGTCCACGCAATGCCTTTATGAAAATCATCAAATCTAATGGTTCTCCTTCTTGAATAATATAATCGTTTTTGAGTAATTCACTAGCTCCGTGTGATCAATAAAATCTTCAAACACTTCCTCATTCACAAATGTTGTGTTTCTAAGTAATGGAACCTATAACATTTAAGTTAAATATTCTAATTTAATGTGTGAAATGAAAGAAAAGAATAACACAAGTTCACATATTTTAATTTTTTATTTATTAACTAAGATAATACAAATCCATTACATTTACGTAATAAATTTATACGATATTTTTATAAAAATAATGTATTTATGATATCTTATTTAAAATATATAAATGAAAGGTAATGGATTTGATTCATCTTTCAATTTAAAATATAATATATGATGAACTAAAATTGATTTATAAAATCAAATGAGATTAAAGAAAATACTTTTTTTAGTGTGAAATAACAAAGTCTGTGCTTGATGGACTTTTTACCATATAAGGGAAGAGTATCAATAATATTCTCAACATTCAAATCTTTGTGTAATTTTTTCAAATCGGAGTGTATCTTTTGCATAATCGTTGTCTTTATCTCGTTTGGAAGGAAATGGTTTCTAACCCATAATCCCACCTCTCGATTTTTTAATTTCATTGAACGTCTTATGTCTTCTGATTTTGTGGCTTCTAATTGCATAAATGTCTATAAAATAAAAAATGATAGGGCAAATTATATGAATATATGTCATCATTATTGTTAAGTCTCATATTAGCTAAGAGTAAAGTAGTAGTACTGTTTATAAGTCTGAGTAACTCTCTAACTCACAAGTTAGCTTTTGGGTTCAGAGTTAGGCCTGAGTTTCTAAGTTGATATCAGAGTTACGCTCTTAACTTCTTCGTATTCCTATCGGCACTCATGCCGTAAATCCAGACTCTAGTCGATGTGGAGGGGGGATATTAAGTCACACATTAACTAAGAATAAAGTAACAAAACTGTTTATAAGTCTGGACAATTCTTTAACTTAAAAGTTGGTTTTTGAGTTCAGAATTAAGTCTGAATTTTTAAGTATTATATGTATTCTTTTTTATTTTAAGTAGGAAAATAATTTTATAAAATAAAACAGAGCAGTAATATACTATAGTAATTTTTTCTTTTAAGAGTAAACATATACTCTATTGAAGCAAAAAGGTAATTAAAATTGAAAGAAAAAAAAAAGGAAATTGGATCTGAATGAATTACCTGTACGTTCCCGATGAGATATATAAAAAGGATTAGCCCGAAGATACCTACACAGGCTACAAAACCAGTTTCAAGTATGGTACCAGTACTGGGCTCCAGATTTTGACCAAAACTACTGCATAAAATAAAACCGATAGATTCAGTAAAGTTAAGCATAGAGTATATAAATAAAGTTAAGCATCAGTAAAAAAAAATTAATTTTATATATCCTAATTATATTATAATAATAATTGATAACATAAATTTTTATTAGATATAATTATATAAATTTAATTATATTTATAAATAATATTATATCATATATATCATTAAATTTTATCAAAAATAAAACATTTATTATCTTTGATCATTATTATATATAATTAGCCAATTTAACGTGAATGACTCAAGAAACTAAAAATGATTTAGCTTTTCAAGGTATGCATAGTTATAAACATATTTTAAAGATGCATATGGTACGTAGTGATTAATTAGCTAGGGAAATACAATATAGATATCAATTTGAATTATGCATCGTATGATATATTATTTTTGGCTATTATATATTTTCCCGCTTCTTTCCCTAATTAAGCACAAAGTTCATGACAGGGATAGTTTGCACTTTAAAAAAAAATGAGGGAAAAGGTTGTTCCCATGTTTAAATTTATTTCATTGATATTATAGTAATTAAAATTGGTGATTTTTGAAAAGAATATATAACGATAATTAAAAACACTAGTGATAAAGCCATCAATTTTTTTTATGCATTAATAAATATGCAAGTTAGCAACAAGCTTTCAAATATGTTAAAATTATTTGTCTTAGCAAAACTTTTTTATAAAAACTAACATAATTATTAACTGCTTACAAACATATATTTTTAAGTTATGAAAAAAATATGTTTGTCATATTTTTAAATATGCATAAGAGATATGTATTTAGGTCATGATAAAAAAATTATGTTTTATAAATTAAGTATATTTTAAAAAACAAGAAAAAAGTTGTTGAGAAAAATTTAGAATAAATAACTCTAAATTTATTAATATTAGATCTAAACAAGTAAACAAACTACTTGTATTATACTCACTATAACATTTCAAAGACAACTCACAAATTGAATAGTTCGGTGACAGATTGATTTTGTTGTTGTAACTGTTGAAGTTCTTGCTGAAGTTGATAAATAAGAGAGTAATTTTTCTTTTTTCCGAACATTATCTCGGCTTTAACCCACATATCTCGAGTTGTATCTAGATATGTCATAAGATCAGAGATGTGGGGTTCCATGGTTGCCAGTAACCAACTCATGACTAGATTGTCACTCTTTCTCCATTCTGAAATTTCCTTTTTTTCTTCAACTGTTGGGTGTGTTGGATCTTCGGCTTTTGGTTTTGATTTCTCACCAGTGACATGCTCAAATTTGTCTCTGCCAATTAGACCAAAAGTCACTTGACTTGCCCAAAGATGGTAATTTTTACCATTTAGCAGCACACCTGTAAGTCTCTCTATATGTTGTGACATTTTCTAGATTGCTTGAACTGATACAGTTCTTGTTTGTGGGATTGATTTGGAGCAAGATCAAATCTGCTCTGATACCATGTTGATTTTCTCTGATTTTTGTTGACAGAGTTATTGAATTGATTTTGGCTTAATGTCTAATGTTATATTTATACATTGAAAGGAAGAAACTAGCCGTTACTAAACTAGCCGTTATTAACTAGTCGTTACTAAACTAGCCGTTATTAAACTAGCCGTTACTAAACTAGCCGTTATTAAACTAGCCGTTACTAAACTAACCGTTATTAAACTAGCTGTTACTAAACTAGCCGTTATTAAACTAGCCGTTATTATTCTAATTATTCTCAACAGAAAGTCCACACAATGACTTGTGTTATGAAAATCATCAAATCTAATGGTTCTCCTTCTCGAATAATATAATCGTTTTCTGAATAATTCACTAGCTCCGTGTGATCAATAAAATCTTCCAACACTTCCTCATTCACAAATGTTGTGTTTCTAAGTAATGGAACCTATAACATTTAAGTTAAATATTCTAATTTAATGTGTGAAATGAAAGAAAAGAATAACACAAGTTCACATATTTTAATTTTTTATTTATTAGGTAAGGTAATACAAATCCATTACATTTACGTAATAAATTTATACGATATTTTTATAAAAATAACGTATTTATGATACCTTATTTAAAATGTATAAATTTAAGTTGCACTTTAATTCATGAAAGGTAATGGATTTGATTCATCTTTCAATTTGAAATAAAATATATGATGAATTAAATTGATTTATAAAATCAAATGAGATTAAAGAACATACTTTCTTTAGTGTGAAATAACAAAGTCTGTGCTTGATGGACTTTTTACCATATAAGGGAAGAGTATCAATAATATTCTCAACATCCAAATCTTTGTGTAATTTTTTCAAATCGGAGTGTATCTTTTGTATAATCGTTGTCTTTATCTCTTTTGGAAGGAAATGGTTTCTAATCCATAATCCCACCTCTCGATTTTTTAATTTCATTGAACGTCTTATGTCTTCTGATTTTGTGGCTTCTAATTGCATAAATGTCTATAAAATAAAAAATGATAGGGCAAATTATATGAATATATGTCATCATTATTGTTAAGTCTCATATTAGCTAAGAGTAAAGTAGTAGTACTGTTTATAAGTCTGAGTAACTCTCTAACTCACAAGTTGGCTTTTGGGTTCAGAGTTAGGCCTGAGTTTCTAAGTTGATATCAGAGTTAGGCTCTTAGCTTCTTCGTACTCCTATCGGCACTCATGCCGTAAATCCAGACTCTAGTCGATGTGGAGGGGGGATATTAAGTCACACATTGACTAAGAATAAAGTAACAAAACTGTTTATAAGTCTGGACAATTCTTTAATTTAAAAGTTGGTTTTTGGGTTCAGAATTAAGTCTGAATTTTTAAGTATTATATGTATTCTTTTTTATTTTAAGTAGGAAAATAATTTTATAAAATAAAACAGAGCAGTAATATACTATAGTAATTTTTCTTTTAAGAGTAAACATATACTCTATTGAAGCAAAAAGGTAATTAAAATAGAAAGAAAAAAAAAGGAAATTGGATCTGAATGAATTACCTGTATGTTCCCGATGAGCCCGAAGATACCTACACAGGCTACAAAACCAGTTTCAAGTATGGTACCAGTGCTCCAGATTTTGACCAAAACTACTGCATAAAATAAAACCGATAGATTCAGTAAAGTTAAGCATAGAGTATATAAATAAAGTTAGGCATCAGTAAAAAAAATTAATTTTATATATCCTAATTATATTATAATAATAATTGATAACATAAATTTTTATTAGATATAATTATATAAATTTAATTATATTTATCAATAATATTATATCATATATATCATTAAATTTTATCAAAAATAAAACATTTATTATCTTTGATCATTATTATATATAATTAGCCAATTTAACTGAATGACTCAAGAAACTAAAAATGATTTAGCTTTTCAAGGTATGCATAGTTATAAACATATTTTAAAGATGCATATGGTACGTAGTGATTAATTAGCTAGGGAAATACAATATAGATATCAATTTGAATTATGCATCGTATGATATATTATTTTTGGCTATTATATATTTTCCCGCTTCTTTCCCTAATTAAGCACAAAGTTCATGACAGGGATAGCTTGCACTTAAAAAAAATGAGGAAAAAGGTTGTTCCCATGTATAAATTTATTTCATTGATATTATAGTAATTAAAATTGGTGATTTTTGGAAAGAATATATAACGATAATTAAAAACACTAGTGATAAAGCCATCAATTTTTTTTATGCATTAATAGATATGCAAGTTAGCAACAAGCTTTCAAATATGTTAAAATTATTTGTCTTAGCAAACATATATTTTTAAGTTATGAAAAAAATATGTTTTTCATATTTTTAAATATGCATAAGAGATATGTATTTAGGTCATGATAAAAAAATTATGTTTTATAAATTAAGTATATTTTAAAAAACAAGAAAAAAGTTGTTGAGAAAAATTTAGAATAAATAACTCTAAATTTACTAATATTAGATCTAAACAAGTAAACAAACTACTTGTATTATACTCACTATAACATTTCAAAGACAACTCACAAATTGAAGAAAATATAAACACTCAAAGAGAAAGCTCTCAACTCATACTCAAACTAAGAATACAAAGATTTATTTGTTTTTGATGGAATGATTAAACCAAATGCAAGGTACCCTATTTATAATCCTCATCATGCAATCAACACCACACAAATATAAAACTAAGAAATAATCCTAGCCACACAAATCTTATCTACATACTTTTTCTTTTCTACAACCTTCAACTACTTCATTTATTTCTACATCCTTCAATCATTTCATTTATTTCTCTACATCTTTAATTATTATGTTGATGTTGATTTTCAACACTCCCTCTCAACACCAACTCTCACTATTTTTACTGTATCAAGCTGACAGCGAAACATTTCGAACTTGCCAATGCTTAAATTTTTTGTGAACAAATCCGCAACTTGATCATCTGTCTTGATTTGCCTCATTTCAATTTCTTCTTGCAGAACCTTTTTCTCTAATAAAATGATAATGTACTTCAATATGCTTAGTTCTTGTATGAAAGACCAGATTCTCTGCCAAACGAATTGTCGATTGATTGTCACAGTACAACGGTATTGCATAATCTACTTGTTGATATAGATTATTCATTAGCTATATCAATCATGTACACTCTTGAGCTGCCATTGCCAGTGCTTGATACTTAGCTTTTGTGGTTGATAATGATACTGTTGGTTGTCTCTTGCTACACCAAGAAATTGTTCCAGAACCCAGCTTTACACACATACCTAGTTGTTGATCTCCTGGTGTCATGATCTCTTGCATAGTCTGCATCGCATTAACCAACTAACTTGCAGTCTCTACATTTCTTGTACAAATGACCATAGTCAATTATACTATTAACATATCTCAATATTCGTCGAACTGCATCCAAATGAGGCTTCTTTAGATTTTGCATGTACCGACTCATTACACTAACTACATAAGAAATGTCAGGTTGAGTCAAGGTTAAGTAGATCAGATAGCCTATCAATTGTCGATACATCGTTGTATCTTCCAAATCTTTTCCTTCACGTGTACACAATTTGGAATTTGGTTCCATCTGTGTCGAAATCGGCTTGTATTCAAGCATTCCAAACCTCTTCAACAAATCTTTGGAATATTTTCGTTGACAAAGAAATATTCCTTCTTGTGTGTGATCAACCTCTAAACCAAGGAAGTGCTTGAGCTGGCCAAGTTTTTTCATTTGGAAATGGACTGACAATTTCTCCTCCGTTCAAAAAATTTCTACCTCATTATCACCGATTATGATTAAGTCATCCACATATACTAGCACACTTGCTAGCTTTTCTTCATTGGCTTTAACAAACAAGCTAGAATCTGTAGGTGTTACTGAATAACAACTTTGTGTTAGAAATTCAACAATCTTACCATATCATGCCCTTGGTGCTTGTTTCAATCCGTAGAGTGCTTTCTACAACTTACACACATATTCAGGATGATCTTGGCTCTGAAAACCCATTGGTTGGATCATGTAGATCTCTCGATCCAGCTCTCCATGAAGAAAAGCATTCTTCAAATCCATCTACCACAACTTCAAATCTGTGTTGGCTACAAGTGCAAGGAGGACTCGAATAGTTGTAAGTTTCGCCATTGAACTAAACATTTCATCATAGTCTACTCCATACTGTTGAGAGAAACCATGAGCTACCAATCGTGCCTTGTACCTCTCGATTGACCTATCTAGTCTGCGCTTTATCTTGTAAATCCATTTGCAGGATATAGGTTTCACATCTCTTGGCTTTCGCACCAGATCCCAAGTTTGATTTTGTTGAAGTGCATCGATCTCTTCTTTTGTAGATGTCATCCACTCAGATCTTTGCAATGCTTCTTCAAACGTCTCAGGTTCTATTGCTTCTTCAATTATGGCTACATTGGCATATTTGGGATTTGGCCTTCGTGTTCTTGTTGACCTATGGAGTTGAGATTATGAAGTTGATTCTTTTATTTCACTAGGCCCACCTTCTTCATTTAATTGTTGATATATGCCAGTTTGCCAAGGATTCTGAGTTACTCTTTGTTCGGTATCATCATTGTCTGGATCTCTAGATTCATCTAAACTTGGTTGAAATTTTATAGTATGCTCCTCCATCTTTTCTTGCAGCTTATCTCCAAATTCTCTTGAGTCTGAAAATGCTTCCTTCTCTAAGGACTACCAAGAAGATGCTTCATTGAACACCACATCTCGTGAAGTGTATCATCTTCCACTCGTTAGATCACACCATTTTCATCCTTTTCTTTGGCTGTCGTATCCCACAAAGATACATCTAACAGCTTTCTTGTCAAATTTTCTCCGTAAATGATCAGGAACAAATACATAACATACACAGCCAAATACTCGAAAGTAGCTAATTATAGGTTTCATGTTCCATAGTTTCTCAAAGAGTGAAACAAATTCTAACCTTGGTTAAGAAAGTCTGTTGATCACAAAGGCTGCAATCCTCATCGATTCAGCCCAAAACCTCTCAGGTACATTCTTTTCATGTAGCATACTTCGATAAATTTCTACAAGATGTCAGTTCTTTCTCTCTACTACACCATTTTGTTATGGCGTCTTGGCACAAGTATACTGATGATGTATTTGACATTCCCTTAGGTATTGAGAGAACTCACCTAATTTATATTCTCTGCCATTGTCTGTGCGCAAACAACTGATCTTCTTTCCAACTTCTCCTTTAGTTGACTCTCTAAACTCTTTAAACTTTGAGAATACGTCATATTTTCTTTCATAAAGAAAACCCACACATACCTTGAGAAGTCGTCAATGAATGTCACCATGTATCGCATATCGCCAATTGATGGTTGCTTAATAGGACCGAATACATCAGAGTGAACTAATTCCAATGGTTCTTTTGCTTTAAACTTTGATTCATCATATGGAAATTGGTGAGTTTTACCATATTAGCATCCTGCACAGACAATGTCTATTCGCACGTCTAGTTGAGCAAACCCTTTAAGTATTGACTTCTTCACCATTACACTTAGCTTGGAATAGCTAACATGACCTAACCGCATATGTCATACATCTGTTGTCTCATTTCTTCTTTTATTGCCTATATATGCAGATTCTACTGACATTACGTAGACTGATTCCAATCGTTGCCCCTCCATTGTCGGTGTTTCTGAGATTTTGAGATCACGATACACTTTCACGTCTCGGGGATCGAACAAGACATAGTGGCCTGATGATGTTAACTAAGCCACACATAGCAAATTTTTCTTCATTCCTAGGACATGATAAACATCTTCAAGTGGTACTTGGTTAGTAGTATATCGAGGCGTAACTATCATCTTATCGATGTGGGCTATTAGTAACCTTGAGTTGTCAGTTGTCACCACTACACGACCTCCCTTGTACTCAAACATGCTTTCCAACTTCTGTTTATCACCTGTCATATAATTTGAGCAGCTCGAATCTATGATCCAATCATTCTTATAGTCAATCTGTTTTGATGTTGTCACCGTAAGAACTCATTCTTCTTCCTCTGTAGCGAATAAGGCTTTGGCATCCCAACCATCTTCGCTATACTCCTTAGAATTGGAAGTAGTTGTATTGCTTTCAACAGGTTTTTTCTTACTCTAACAATCTTTTGCCATGTGACCCATCTTCCCGCAGTTGTAACATTCACCGTCAAATTTTCTATTATTATTGCGGTTCTTCCAAGCTCCCCCATTACGAAAGCCTCCCTTTTCTTAAGGAATTTTCCTTTGCCGCCATCATTTTTATATCCATTTTCATTGTACCGCTTGAAAGTGCCTCTACTTTTGCTAGTGTAGAGCGCTTCTTCTTCACCCTTTAGCAAGACTCCTCCCATTTGCTTAGCCATAGCTTCTTGACCTGCCAGCAAATTCTCAAACTCAACAAGAGATGGTTGTGTCGGCCATCCTTGTATAGCGGTAACAAACCCTCGATATTCAGGTCTCAAACCATGAATAATTATTCTCTTTATCTTTGTTTCCCCAATAGGAGCTTTCAGATCTAACTCAGAAATTTCTCGGCATAACGACTTTATCTTGTGAAAGTATTGGGAAATCGTCATGTCGCATTGCGCCATCGATAGCAACTTGTTCTCCAGAAGTTGCAATCTTGTATCATTCTTCTTTGAAAAGAGTGTAACAAGAGTGTCTCATGCTTCCTTTGGTATTTTTGCATCCCGAATGTGCTCCAACATTTCTTCTTCAATTGTGGTCTTTAAAGCAAATATTGTTTTACCTGCTTTAATTTTCCATTTTCGCAAGATGTTGTTTGCATCTTCCGCTACTGGTTGTGTAACTTCGTCACCACCAATAACCTCCCACAAGTCTTGACCTTGTAGGTAAGACTCCATACATGTTGCCCATGTGTTATAGTTTTTGTTATTAAGCTTCTTGATTCCTCCAACTACTTGAAGGTCACCCATCGTGCCGACAAGACTTTGACTATACCGAACAAGCTTAACTAAGAAACTTGTAGAGTACCAAACTCCTCACAACTAAAGATAGCTCCACTAAGATTGATCATTGATCGTCTCGCTCTGATACCAATTGTTGAGAAAATTTTAGAATAAATAACTCTAAATTTACTAATACTAGATCCAAATAAGTAAACAAACTACTTGTATTATACTCACTATAACACCTTTAAAATGCAACTCATAAATTGAAGAGAAATATAAACACTCAAAGAGAAAACTCTTAATTCACACTCAAACTAAGAATACAAAGATTTATTTTTCTTTGATGGAATGATTAAATCAAATGCAAGGTAACCTATTTATAATCTTCACCATGCAATCTACACCACACAAATATAAAACTAAGAAATAATTTTAGCCACACAAATCTTATCTACACACTTCTCTTTTCTAAAACTTTCAATCACTTAATTTATTTCTAGAACCTTCAATTATTTCATTTATTTCTACATCTTTCAATTATTTAATTTATTTCTACATCTTTTAATTATTTAATTTATTTTTCTACATCTTTAATTATTATATTGGTGTTGATTTTAAAAGAAAGTTGTATATTTGGATAGTGGAAGTTGTTTAGGCAAGGTTAAATTATCTTGATAATACTATTATAAATTATGACTTTAATGATTTAATTCTGAGACCCTAAATTACGAAGTCTCCACGAAATGAATTGTACGAACTTTACGGGAATATCAGTGGATCCTAAGATATTAGACTTGATGGCATCACTGAAAACTCCAAAGTCAAAGACAGGTGAGTTTGGATGACAAAAATCACTGATACTGGCCTTACTAGTAGTGACGTTGCGTTCATCACATTGAAAAGTAGAAATAACACATCCAGCTTGTTTTTTACACGCATTGTACCAACATGTTGTCTCTTGTTCCAGTGCCAATACATGATAAAATGCTCCACCCAACTAAAGCACCACAATAGAAAGAAAGAGAAAAATTGCAATTCAATCTTCTATAGCACCAAAAAATGTGTTTTGTTTTATTGAAAAACACACGTGATTTGTAATAATTTTGTCGAACTTTTACTTTAATTACTGCTATGCTATTATTATTTATTTTTTCTTTTGAGAAAATTACGTTCCGTACCTATTATTAATTAATAAGAATTCTAATTATTATTTATCCACTTTTTGTCTTACCTATATACAAAATGTAAAATTATTTACAAAGTTATAGCATATAAGAAGAAGAAAAAATATATATATATATGTGTGAAACTTACGTGACAAGCAATCAAGTAGAGAAATAGATTGAGTATACTTTTGACCCATGCAGTGAAGGCTCGATTTGCAACATGCCATTTGAGTTTATTGTATAATAGTAGGATTCTGAAACTCCTTGGTGCATATTGCAGGAAAAGAATTATATTCAAAAATATCCTCGCGTTGGCTTTATCCCAAGAATATTTGCTACTTATCATTTTTGAGATGAAACATAAAACTATCACCTGCTCAATAACACACAAATAAGATTTCTATATTTAACAAATAAGAGCTCAAACTCAACTATCTTATGGCTAAATAACGTGTAACAAATTTAGACATATATAATTTTAAATCAAAGTTACGGGTGTAATTATTTAAACAAAAAACAATTAATTAAGAGCTCATCAAATTATTTGCAGTGAATTAAATATATAACATGCATGTGTTTTAAATGGGTGCATTGAAAGAACACGTTCAATTTAAACGAATATTTGAGTGTATGTGATCATTTATTTAAAAGCAAACAATAATTAAAGAGATAAGGAACATGATGATGATGATGAGAGTGTAAAATATTAAGTTATATAATATATATATATATATACTGATCACCTGAGGGATTGGAAGAAGAGCGAGAATATTAATGGTGATATCAATTACCATTCTTTTCCTCAAAGATTTGGGATCATCATTTCCAATATTAGTCATCCTATTATAAGTATTTGTTTCCTGAGATTCTTCTTTAATGTCTTCATCATGATCTGGCGATGTATGTTTTCGAGAGGCTCGAACAGCCTGATCAGAAACTTCCAAAATTCGAAAAACTATATGAATTAAGTAAATGAAATCAGTAATAGAGCGGAGAAGAAGAGTAACAAACATAATCTTTTTGTCGACACCAAGGCACTTGTGGTCCTTTATTATTGGAATGTAGAGGAAAAAGGGGTCGGTAGTAAGTGCTACAATTGATGATAACAAGAAAATTCCATTCCAAATCAAAACAGATTTTCCATGCGGGTGTAGATAATCCAACTCCATCTCTGTATCCACTACCCTGCAACTCCAACAACCAGTATACCACTCGATATTATATCGAATCCCATCCTGAATAATTTCCCAAATCAAAATAGAATAGAAATAACATCAAGAATTTAGCGTGAAAAAATATTTCAAAATGAAAATAACAACCACGGGATCCGTAGGCTACTTAAACTTTCACTATAATAAGATGGGATTACACACTTCACCTTTTAGTGGATCTCTCTCAAAAATACAACAAATATGTATCTTTAATTTGTGGGTAAAACTTCACAAATTGGCACTCTTAATTTTTCTCTCCAAATCTCTCTCAGAAAACTCTCTTTTTCTTTTCTTTTCTCTCCGCTTCTGATATGTTAATTTGAGATTGAAGCTAAGGCTTTATAAAGACAAAAACTTCATCCTTCTTTCCGGTTTATACAGAGAGATTTTTGACCTTCTTTTCCTTTTTTTCCTTTTTCTTTTCTTCCTTTTCTTTCGGCGCCAGAGTGTTTCCTTACCTTTTTCTTCTTCCTTTTTTTTTCTTTGTTGCTGGCCCACATCAGTTGGACCAACAAATCTCCCCCTCCACCTTATGTGGGACATGGCTCTTTCATACCTGCAATCTTTCTACAGATAGCAAGTTTTTCTCTAGTCACGGTCTTTGTCATCATATCTGCCCCGTTATCATTGGTGTGAACCTTCTTAACTTCCAATAGTTTATGTTCCAACACATCACGAATCCAATGATACCTTACGTCGATGTGTTTGGACCTTGAGTGGAAGGTTGGGTTCTTGCTAAGGTGAATTGTACTCTGACTGTCGCAATAAAGAACATAGTTTTCTTGGTTCTAATGCAATTCTTGTAGGAACTTTTTCATCCACAGGATCTCCTTACAACCTTCAGTGATTGCAATGTACTCTGCTTCTGTGGTACTTAAAGCAATACACTTTTGTAATCGTGATTGCCATGAAACAGCTCCCCCTCCAAATGTTATTAGGTACCCAGATATAGATTTTCTTGTATCTACGTCGCCAGCCATATCTGAATCTGTATATCCTTCTAATACAGGTTTATTATTACCAAAGCATAAACAATGACTGAAGGTTCCTCTGAGATACCTGAGTATCCATTTGACAGCTACCCAATGTTCCTTTCCAGGATTTGATAGGAATCGGCTCACAACGCCAACAACATGTGCAATGTCTGGTCTGGTGCATACCATAGCGTACATTAGGCTGTCAACTGCCGATGCATAAGGCACCTTGCTCATCTCTGATTTCTCCTCCTCACTTGAGGGACATTGACTCACATTAAGTTTGAAATGGCTTGCAAGTGGACAACTAACAGGTTTAGCTTTGCTCATGTTGAATCTTTCAAGAACTTTTTCAATATACCGTTTTTGGGAAAGCCAGATCTTTTGCTTTTGCATGTTACAGGTAATCGTCATGCCAAGAATCTGCTTGGAAGGTCCTAAGTCCTTCATTACAAAGGACTTGCTCAACTCCTTCTTTAACTTGTTAATCTTGTCAATATTTTGACCCACAATTAACATATCATCAACATAAAGCAAAAGAATAATAAAATCACCATCAGAGAATTTCTTGATGAAGACGCAGTGATCAGCCGCCGTTCTGTTGTATTCATTTTTCTCCATGAATGAGTCGAACCTTTTGTACCACTGCCTTGGTGCTTGCTTCAGACCATACAAGCTTTTCTTTAGTCTGCATACGAACTTCTCTTTGCTTTTGACTTGGAAACCTTCGGGCTGCTCCATATAGATTTCCTCATCAAGATCACCATGTAAGAATGCAGTCTTTACATCAAGTTGTTCAACCTCCAGATTAAGACTAGCTGTCAAACCAAGAACAACTCGGATTGAAGACATTTTAACTACTGGTGAGAATATTTCATCGAAGTCAACGCCTTTCTTCTGCTCGAATCCTTTCACAACCAATCTTGCTTTATAGCGTGGTTGTGAGCTGCCTTCTTCACTTTTGATTCTGTACACCCACTTATTCTTGAGAGCTTTTCTTCCATGTGGTAGTTTCATCAGGTTAAATGTGTGGTTCTCATGCAGAGATTTCATTTCTTCCTGCATGTCTTTTAACCACTCAGTCTTATGTTGATCAGTGATAGCTTCGTCATAACTCTCTGGTTCTCCCCCTTCAGTGAGCATCACATACTCGTTAGGAGAATATATACGACTAGGTTGTTGCACTCGGGTGGATCTCCTTGTCTGTAGTTCTGGTTGGACTTGTTCTGGTTCTGAACTGCCAGCTGGTGGATTGACATCATCAGTATCTGGTGTAACTCCTCCGTCATTAGGATTTATTGGTGAAAAAATTGGATCCAGATTAACTGGAATTTCATCTGACTGTGGTTTCTCGGATTTCTCAAAATCCTCGATTGTTTGGTCTTCAAGAAATATCACGTCTCTGCTTCTGACAATCCTTTTGCTAATAGGATCCCAAAGTCTGTAGCCAAATTCTTCATGGGCATATCCCATAAAGATACATTGTTTCGCTTTTCCATCCAACTTGGATCGCTCATCTCTTGGGATGTGAATAAATGCTCTACATCCAAATACTTTCAAGTGTTTGTAAGAAACATCCTTCCCCGTCCAAACTCTTTCCGGTACGTTATAGTTCAGTGGAACTGATGAAGAAAGGTTGATTAAATCGACTAATGTCCTCATTGCCTCCCCCCAAAAGGTGTTTGGCATTTTTGCATTTGAGAGCATACATCTGACTCTTTCGCAGATGGTTTCGTTCATTCTCTCTACGACATCGTTGCGTTGAGGTGTCTTTGGTACTGATTTTTCCAACCTGATGCCAAAACTTCTGCAGTACTCCTCGAATGGTCCACGATACTCACCACCATTATCTACACTTACACACTTCAGACATCTGCCAGTTTCTCTCTCCACTTTTACATGAAACTGCTTGAAAACTTCATGCACTTGATCTTTAGTTTTCCAAGCAAAAGTCCATACTTTTCTTGAATGGTCATCAATAAAGGTCACAAAATAGTGAGCACCTCCTAATGACTTACAACTCATTGTACAAACATCTATGTGTATTAAATCTAGAATATTTTCCTTTCTAAATGGTACGAGACTACGAAATGCAACTCTATGTTGTTTTCCCATAATACAGTCAACACAAGTTTGCAAGGGTGTACCTTTCATTCCTGGCAAGAGCTCATTTTTGGAAAGAATTTTGAGACCTTTTTCACTCATGTGGCCGAGTCGCTTATGCCATAGCTCGGTAGGAACTTCTTTCCTTGTGGTATTTGCTTCTCCTCTACACAGTCTGGCTTCTGTGATGTAGAATGATGTATCTTTCTTGCCTTTAGCTATTACCAGATTGCCTTTGGTGAGATTCCATTTTCCTTCACCAAAATAATTATTGTATCCATCATCATCAAGTATACCGGTAGAGATCAAATTGAGGCGGATATCAGGAACATACCTCACATCTTTCAGAAGTAATCTGCATCCAAGATTAGTCTCTAGATAAATATTTCCAATGCCGACAATTTTTGATGCATCATCATTTCCCATCCTCACACGTCCAAAATTACCTTGAGTGTAGGTTGAGAAGAATTCCCGTCGTGAGGTGACATGATAGGAAGCGCATGAGTTAACTACCCAAGTAGTGTCTTGGCATGCAAGATTGACATAATCAGCATCTCGAACGATGACAACTTATTCAGTCACAGTTGTGGTGTCATTTGTTCGGGTTTCTGCTTCCTGATTTCTGGATTGTTCCGCCTTTAACCTTCTACATTCTCGAATGAAGTGTCCAGGCTTGCCGCAATGATGACACTTTATGTCATACCTTGATCTAGACTTCGACCGTCCTCTTTGTTGACTTTGGTTACGGGGATTTTTACTTTTACTTCTCCCCCGCCATTCTTGCTTGCCTTGTTTCTGCATGACAAACGCTTCAGTGTCAGGAGTATATCCTTCATCTTTTCGTCGAGACTCTTCGTTTAACATTCTGTCTTTTACCATATCCATGGTAAGCTTACCGTCAGGAGCTGAGTTGCTAACTGACACAACTAGAGTATCCCAACTTTTTGGTAGAGAACTCAACATCAACAACGTCAGAAATTTCATCATCTACAGTCATCTTCATAGAGTTGAGTTGATCTACAATGCCTTGGAACTCACTCATATGTTCTGATACGCTGCTTCCGTCTTTATACTTCAAATTGACTAATCGTCGCATCAGATTTGCTTTATTTTGTGCGGTTGTTCTCGCATACATTTTCTCCAACTTTTGCCAAAGAACGTAAGCATCGTGTTCATTAGCAAAATTTTGAAAAATGCTTTTGTCGATCCATTGCTTGATTTGAGCAACACACTTTTGGTTTAGAACAGCCCATTCAATGTCTGCACCAGTTTCTTCTTTCTCCTTTGGCATTATAATTGGCTTCCATAGATCTTTAATGTATAAAAGATCCTCCATCTTCGGCTTCTAAATTGCATAATTAAATGCGGTCAACTTTATCATATTACCTGTGCTCTTCTCCATTTGAATCGTCAGTCAACTGGTTTCGCCGAGCTTGGTTTCTGACGATAAATAGTGCCTCCAATAGTACTATGTGAATATTACGCCCGAATAGTACTTTGTGAATAGTACTGATGAATAGTACCTACCGACAAATAATATCGTATATGTAAATAGTACTCTATGAATAGTACATGTCGACAGAATAGTACCGTATATATAAACAGTACTCTGTGAATAGTCCTTCCTGAATAAAATCAAGGCTCTGATACCACTTTGTTGGAAAAAATAGATGGTTGTAAAGAAATAAATTCCATACACCCATGATAATTTCTCAAATCAAAATAGAATAAAAATAACAACAAGAATTTAGCGTGGAAAAACCTTTCAAAATGAAAGTAACAATCACGGGACCCGTAGGCTACTTAAACTTCCACTATAACAAGATGAGATTACACACTTCACATTTTAGTAGATCTCTCTCAAAAATACAACAAATATGTATCTTCAATTTGTGGGTAAAACTTCACAAATTAGCTCTCTTAATTTTTCTCTCCAAATCTCTTTCAGAAAACTCTCTTTTTCTTTTCTTTTCTCTCCGCTTCTGATATGTTAATTTGAGATTGAAGCTAAGGCTTTATAAAGCCAAAAACTCCACCCTTCTCTCCGGTTTATACGGAGAGATTTTTGACCTTCTTTTCTTTTTTCTATTTTTTCTTTTCTTTTTTTCTTTTTTTCTTCTTTTCTTTCGACGTCAGTGTTTCCTTACCTTTTTCTTCTTCTTTTTCTTCTTTGTTGTTGGCCCACATCAATTGGACCTACATAATTATATATATATCTTGTAGGATAGGAACGTAAGAATATGAGTTTGATTTAGAGCAAAGAAAAAAAAAATAGCTTTTTTATATATTTTTACCACAAGGGTTCGTAATATATATCATTCATGTACTTGTTTCATGCAACAACAAAAAAATCGCTGATTTATCTATTTATATATATACTTGAATGAAGGGTTATATGTAATGATATATTATTTATTAATTTTTAATTTTTAATTATAATTGAATACTTGATAATATTTGTGGTTTTCAAAAAAAAAAAATTAATTAATTATACTAATTTTACATATTTTATTTTATTTACTTGAAATATCGTATTATTAAGTATTTTTGTATATGTAATAGCTGCTTGAGAAATCATTAATTTGTTTGCTAAGTTGACTACTTGAATCAACTTATTAATTAATATTTGTAATTATTTTAACATTAAATCCAGTACGAACCCGAGCCCAATAAATTTAATGAGGATTTTTTGCAATACGTATTTAGTTGAACCTTTCACTTTAAGCTATAAGTATTGAGTAGGATATCAGTGGTTAAATTGATTATACAAAACTTTTAGGTCTTTTAAAAAAAACCAAAAAAATTTAAAAAAAATGAAATGGGATCTACAAAAAGAAAAAAAGAAAAATGATTTTAATAGGGTATAATATTATTATAAATTTATAAAAATTAAGTATATTTTCGTTCATTAATTTTAATATTTTAAGATCAAATATAAATCAGATTCTTATTAACTTCTACACGTTATCATTTAGCTTAGAAAAGTACGTTTTTCTAAGTTTTGATTCTTTTGAACAGTGTAAAGGCGTTTAAAAGAAATATACTTTATGGATGCTGTGACTTAATTAAGATCTTGTACTAATTTATATAAAATAAAAGGTTTTTATTAGCTAAGGAATATAAATTAATTAGTTTCCACACTTTACTTTCCATTTTAATTTTAATTTATTTATACTCAAAATTAATCACATATCCAAAAATAAATATTATTAATTTAAGCACATATTCTTTCCATATTTAATAAAAACTTTCATGCAATCAAATTATGGTTTGTTAGTGCTCCAACAGTCCTATGTTTCAGGAGTTGATGAAGCTTTGACAATTTTTATGCTTAAGTTTGAACAGTAGTAAATAAAATTGTGCAATTACATGCAATAATATCCTTAAAACTAGTATCATAATAAAAGGGATTCAATTAAACCGATTTTAACAATTTTCATTTAAAGAGTTTATTGATAACTTAAAATTTTTAATAATAAAAATATATAATTTGATGTAATAAATATTATTATTCTGATTATAAATTTTAAAAATATTTTTAAATATGTGTTAGAAAAGTAACGAAGCGAGAACAATTATTCATCTTAAGCAATATTTCAATTTTTATTTTACAAAACTTATACAGATTGTTATCAACTTCATTAATTTTCTAATTTTTTAAACATATGAATCATTAAAAAATTTATTTGACATAAAAGAAAATAAATAAATAATAATATTTAATTAAATCAAATTTGATAGCTAAAAATATACATGAGAAATTATATAAGAATATTAATCCTCTAATTTTTTAAACATGTTAATTATTAAAATCTTCCCAATATAATTATCAAACAATTATATGATTAATTGAATCTAATCTAGCATATATTTCTCATTAAAGTAAATTACACATCATATAGTAATTAACTTAATCACACTCTAATGTCAATTAAATTACATACTACTCATTAAGTTTATCAATTATAGATTACATACATCTCTACTTAAAAATTATGCATGTTATTTAATCAAGATAAATAATTAAATATTAATTCTCTCATATCTATTTAATTGTCTCTATAGGTCAATTGTTAATCAAACAATTAATAGTGTAAAAATCAGATTAAATAATATAATTAAATTAAAATCATAAATGGGATAAAATATTATATCATCACATATTAAAAATTGGGTTCATAAGACCTCTAGATTAATAAATTAACTATACATAACTTTGTTCATAAAGTTTATATTTTTCATAAATAAAAACAAAAAAATTAATAAAAAAGGAAAAGAAAAAGAAATACAATCAATCTCTTAAATTATAATATCAATCTCCTCTTAAATCTTCACCAAAATTATATTTCATTTTAATTTTTTTGTATTTTTCTCTCTTTTTAACTCCAAAAGTGAAGTCAAGAAAAGAGAAAAACATAATGTACAAACAATATATATGGATAGTAAAAAAATTAAATGAAGGATCTATAACAAATTGATTAGTAATTATTAAAGAACCTTAAACAAAATAAAACATTAAATTAATTTTAAGGTGGACATAACTAGTAACTACACATTTATATATAGGGCTATAGGGTAAATATAAATATCATACAAGGGCAAGATAAATCAGGAAATGATAAGCGAACAGACAAATTAACGTGACAATGTCCAAAAACTTCCATAATAAAACCATTCATTGCCCGTAGATTGCTAAGAAAGAATTCAATGATCACTTGTTGTCTTTGAGATGTTCTAATTTCAAAGTGGGCTAATTCTCACCACATGAGAATAGCACTCAGTATGAGGAAAATAATGTTGGAATATTATAGATCAAAACTCTCAAAACTCAAGAACACTCAAGAAATTTTTTCCAAAAACACTTAAAAATTCTCAAATTTTTGTTTCTGATTTCTTTAACTTGATTATTACATTGCTATTGAGAGGTATTTATAGAAACAACTAATAAATCTAAGCCATACAATATAAACCTACCAAATCAATCTAAACTATACATCTATCTCCTTACCTAACCCATTGATTTTCTTCTTCCCACCAACCATGAGTTGTATCTTTATCAATCCAGATCATCACCATAGAAGCTTCCATGAGCTGGACTTTAAATGGGCTAGAATATTTCAAAGTTTGTTTTTGATTTCTTTGATCTTGTAAACAAGTTTACAAACCAATAAATAATGTATATACCAAGTGACTAAATAGCACTCAGATATTCATAGAAATAAATACTCAGATAAACTTGTACCAATTTCCACGTAGAGAATATTCATCAACCTATAGAAGACCTTGTGCCTCAAAGATCATTTCTCCCGAGCCTCAAAGATTTCCTACTGATGATGACTATGTAGCTCAACTTCGCATTCTCCCCTAGGGAAAAGCAAACATCAATGACCATCAACTTTAAGAGGCTTGCAAGTCTTAACAATCATCTTCCCAACCATATTGAACTATAGTATTCATTCATGACAAACTTTTCACATATAAAATAAAGTATTTAGTACTGAAAGAAAGGGAGCATTAAATAATATGAAAACCAAAAACATGAAGTATTTCATCCTAATTAGATTAGATTCTACCAAATTGAAGAAAGAAAGTAAGATCAGGAAAAACAAATCAAGGATTTTATTGTAAGTATGTGGAGAAAAATCGCTAAAAGTGGAGGATGGTTAATTGGTGGTTCAACTGAGATTAGGGAACTGGTAGAGGCACTAGATTAAGCCGGAGGCTTGCGAGAACAAATTGAGCTAATTGATCGAGAAATGCTAAAATCTGCAATTTTGGTACATGAAATCAAGGCTGCGAAGGAATAGAGTGGGGTACGGTGGAATTGGGTACAATTAGAGTTGGCTACAACCGAAGGTGGGTTGCGATGAAAGAAGACATGTAGTGAACAAGAAGGAAAAGAAAAGGCCGATTACATAGGGAAAGAAGATACTACGATGAAAGAAGAGATCAGAGACACGCGATACATGATAGTGAAATTTGGTATGGAATGAAAAGGAGAAAATACATGATATTAAATTAAGAGAGAAATGAAAAATTATAAAGTAATTTTTTATATATTTTTTAAATTAATAACACATAATATATTGTTTGATTTCGATTTTAAAAAAATTAGAATTCTATTATTTTGATTAGATCACGATTATTTAATAATCGTAATTATATAAATGTATCTATATTTTAGTAATTTTTATAGTTTAACTTATGATCATTGTTATTGATAAAAATCGAGAATATATGTATACATTACAATCACAGATTTTATTAGACCGTGATCAAAACTCTAAGAACTCGATTTAAAAAAAAACTTTAGTTAAATTTTTGAGACAAAATATTACTATTTTAATATTATATGTATCCATCTAAAGGATTTGATTCTCTATCTAAGCTTTTCTCTACAAATCCTACCGTATTTATATTTAATAATTAAAAAAATTAAGTAAACTTTAATCATAAAAATACAAAAACACAATTAATATCCTAATTTGAACTAATAATATGGCCAAAAAGACTAAGATAAAGCAAGTCACCAGAATTAATTAATTATTTAATGTAAGTGGGGAATCAGCAAGACTTGCTGTGTGCTTGCTTTAAGTCTTTAACAACAGTACGTACGTTGTCGGCCAAGAGTGAGATGCCTTGTTGTAACTTGTAGCTACTAAAAATCTCATCTATCTAAATCTCTCTTGCAAAATATACAAGAGGCAGACGACAGCTCTCTATGAGAAGAAACAAAAATGAAAAGAGGAAGCTCAACAAGAAAGGACTTCGTACTTGAGACAGCAGTAGAAGGCCGACAGCTTTTAATAAGGGATGGCATATTCCTTGGCTCATCTGTGGCTGCAATTGCTATCGATCCTTTGCTGTTATACATTCCTATCATTAATGACCAACACAAGTGTCTTGGGCTGGACAAGAAAATGATGTTTGTTGCGTTTTTTTTTCGTTCCTTGGTTGACTTCTTTTATGTAATTCACATCATTTTTCAGATTTGTGCTGTTTGGAAGGCTGAAACCGATACCCAATTTGCAAGTAAAAAGAATTTTAGAAAGATGATCACGACGGAATCAAGTACAAGTTTTATTAATGGAAAATTTTGGGAAACAACTCAAAAGATTTTGGTATTTTGTAAGAGGTTTCGAGTTATAGACATCTCTATTGATGTTTTAGCTGTGCTTCCAATCCCTCAAGTGAGTTTCAACTTAATTGATCATGCATGCGTTGTTATAATTCTTTAATTAATAAAATGGTTTTATTTATTTATAGTTTTATGTAATTAATAATAATATTAATTATTAATTTTGGTTCATATATATATATGACAGGTACTTATTTTATGTTTCATAGCGAAAATGAAAAACTTCAAATACTCATGGAATACATGCAATGCAAGGGCGTTTATGAATATAATTCTTTTCTTGCAATATGGACCAAGAGCTTCACACATCATTATATTGTTTCAACGTCTTAAATGGCATGTTTCCAATCGCCTGCTTAATGCGTGGGGTAAAGGCCTACTTAATTTGTTTTGTTACCTCACTTCCTGCCATGTAAGTTTTAATTCAAATATTTTCTTTTTATTATTAATTAATTACCCTTATTTAATTAATTTATTAAATATATAATTCTCTCCATCCTTAAATTAAATATTTCTAGCAGTAACATTTATAATGATATGAAATTTATCGATTTAATTAGATCCAATATTGCTTAGAAAATTTGATCCTGATACCCTTTTGTTAGAAATTTTAATCAAATGGTATAATCACAATTTTTTCCTCTCAAGATCCTCTTTAACAGAATATCAAATAACAGAGAAATAGAAAATACACAATACAAAAATTATAGTGAAAACTCCAAATTAGAAAAAAACCACTTTTATTGTCAAAAGACAACTAGAGAAAAAAATTCACTATGTGAAGAATTGTTACAATCACACTCCCAATAATTTTCTCACACACCCAAAAGACAAGAGCAATTACAAGCCAAGAGAATTTTCCCACAAAATTTTCTCACTCAAAAACTTCTCATAATTTTTTTTTCTATTTTTGGGATGATTATCAATGAAGAAATGAAGCCATATTTATAGTCTTCAAGTTCCTATTTCATATGCCAAACATTTATTCATTCCACAAAATTAGGCTATCTAATTTTCCTATTCTTTATTCAAACAAGGTTAGGCACCTCCATCTTTGACAATATGATAAGTCACCTTCCATGAATTATCTTCTAAATTATACACCTCCTATTTTGACTAACAAACCTAATATTATTTTTAATCAATCACAACAATCTTCACCTTGATTAAAAATAAACATAGTTACTACTACAACATTGTCTACTCTAACAGTCATAATTCTCTACACCGAAAATTATCATACTCCACCATAGAGAATACACCCGCTTAGAATTAATCACCAATTCTAAGAATTTCACATCGGTTTATGTTGAAAAAAAAAACTTGCTGAAATTTATGGTGCAACTCTCACACTTGGTTTTTCCGAGGGTTCATCAGCCATCAACATCCTTTCCACCACACATCTTGCATCTATACCAAGGCAATGCCCGTGTGTAAACTTGTGGACCCGCTACTAGTAATATACCCTATTTCATGACAATATTTAGAGACTAGCGGCATGCCATGAGGATGTACACGCTCTTTTCAAAGAGCATCACTATAGTCTTTGAAAACAGACATATTGTTAGCATCACCGTCAGTATTTGAGCTTCTTGTCGAATCAGCTCCACCCTTCGGACAATTTCTTTTGAGGTGCCTAGATTTTCCACACCCCCAGCACACTATCTTCTTTTTCATGAAATTATTTTTCTTTCGGTTTAATGCTGAGTTTTTAGGTGAAACATTTCTTCCACCATTCAGCCTTTTTTCTTCAAAAAACAGCTTGCTAGTTGATGAGTGCTCAAAAAGCACTAAAATTACCATGATTTTATGCACATTAATTGATTAAATATATATATATATATATATGATTTTATCATATATTTATATAAATCTATCTTTTTGGAATCACAGGTATTTTTATTGTTTTTTAGGTATTTTCGCTTAAAAGCGTAACTTAAAGACTCAAAGAGGAATACTGGAGACAATACATCACAGATATATTCATAAAATAAATGAGGAAAAGTTAACAAATATGAAAAAATTAGACAAAATGGGTCAAAAATGTCAAAAAGGAGGAAATCGCGCACGCAGTCGCCCAACTGCGTCGACCAACTCGCGCAACACACCCAACAGCGGTGCGTATCGCCCATTCCGCGTGAGCCCGCGCCTATCAGCGCCCGATCACGCGTATCGCAATTCCATGTTCGTACGCACCTGCTCTCCATTCCGCGCACACCGTTGCCCATCTGCGTCCGCACGTGCCGTTGCGCCCACTACCCCATCTGCTTGCACCAACTCCCCCATATCACCATGATATCATCATTCACTACTCCACTTTTTTTCCATTTTTAATCATTTTTCACCCACTTTTCCTTCCTCTTCTCACCTATAAATACCCTCATTCTCTTCACTTCAAATCACACCTAAAAACAAATCTTCTTCTCTCTTTCTTTCTCTCTATTTCTTAGTTTTTAGTTTTTTTAGTTTTTTGTTTTTCCTTAGTTTTATAGTTATTCTCTTTTTGAGAAAAACTTATTATGTTTTTGTAATTTATTTGGTTTTTGATTCAATAAATGGAAGTGCAAATTTCGTTTGGAGGTTTTCTAGCAACAGAGTTAGCATCAAAGTACTGTAAAGATTTTAATTATTTCTTTGTAGTTATTTTTTATGTTTTATTCTTATATGTTATATTTAATTCGTCTATGATTAAATTTAACATTGTTGGCTGTTTGTAAACATGATATAATAATAACATTGTTATACTTACGAAATATTAAATAGGTAAAAATCTCTAAAATGAATTAATTTTATTTTTATTCAAGACTTTATATTAAGAATGTTAGAGAGAAATATATTATTTTTCATTACAAACTTAAATCTGAAAATTAGATTTCAAGGTTTAGTTATCAAATTTGATTTAGAGTAGTGCTCTTTTATTTGTTGGTACAATCGCCCGATAGTTATAGTGAAACTCTATTTCAAATTTTTTTATAAGAATTATTATTTGAAAATGTATTGACAATATATTTTCAGTAGTGGTTTTAAAACTTGAAAGTTAGTACTCAGATAACTAAATTCTTAGGTTTAATTTGGACATCTTGAATAAAGTTTAAACTGTCTAACCCCACCAAAGGTGACATTTAAATGGTTCAATTTCAATCTCTTAGAAAAAAGAATTAATTTAATTAACCAAATTAGTTATCAACCTTATGCATAAGTGTTAATTGATTTGCTTAGTTAATAAAGAATATCTAACCCCACCAAATGTGGTATTCATTCATATAAAAAAGAGAGAATCAATAAATATCAATTTATATCTTTAATAACCTAAATAATATGAGCAAACATAATTAACTTAGTTATTATATCCATAAATACTCTACTATTATAAATGATAAAATTTGCATAAATGTTTATTGAATATATGTTTATTTTTATGTTATTAGATTAAAAACACAAAATCCCAAAATATCGTGATAGGATGTTTAGGATTTAATTTCGTTTTTAAAAGTTTGAATAATAAATTAAAAATCACATATATTCTTTCCTTAGATCGACCTTGAGAGTATACTTATCATTTTCTATGAAATGATTTATACACTTGCGAGAGTTTTATAAATATAAAACCAAATTATCGGTAGGATTGGCGATGCCAATTCTACCCATCACTAGTAACTTCTAAAAAAATTATTTTCTCATTTCCATGAATCAAGATAGGTTTCATGTGATCATAAGAAGATGGAAGAGACCAGATGAACCTTAAAGCTATATCTTCATTATCAATTTTAACTCCAATGGTTTCCAATTCAAAGACAATACCATTGAGAACACTGAGATGGTCAAACATAATAGTTCCTTTATTCATACGCAAAGTATGAAATTGCTTTTTTAGATACACCCGATTTGAAACGTCTTTTGTCTTATACAATTCTTCAAGCTTTTCCCAGAGTTCTTTGGTCATAGATATTCTATGCACATTTGCAAGAATATTTTTGGCCAAACAAAGCCGAATTGAACTTACAGCTCTTAGATCAAGATCTTTCCAATCTCCATCACTTCTGTTGGTTTTACTAGACTCAATACCAATAACAGGGGCTGGTTTATCCTTTAACGCCTTGTGTAACCCGTATTGGATCAACAAATCTTTGACTTGTACTTACCACAAGCCAAAATTGATTCTTCCATCAATTTTCTCAATGTCAATCTTGACTCCTAACATTCCTCCTTCTTTCTTTGAAATTGGCTCTGATACCAGTTGTTAAGAAATTTGGATCAAATGGTATAATCACAAATTCCCCCTCCTTAAATCCTTCTTAGCAGAATATCAAATAACAGAGAATACACAACACAAGAATTATAGTGGAAACTCCAAATTGGAGAAAAACCACTTTCGTTATCAAAAGACAACCAAAGTAAAATTTCACTATGTGGAGAATTGTTACAACCACACTCTCAATAATTTTCTCACACACCCAAAAGGCAAGAGCAATTATAAACCCAAGAGAATTTTCTCACAAAATTTCCTCACTCAAAAACTTCTCATATAAGTTTTTCTCTATTTTTGAGATGATTAAAAATAAAGAAATGAAGTCATATTTATAACCTTCAAGTTCCTATTTCATATGTCAAACATTTTTTTATTCAACAAAATTAGGTTACCTGATTTTCCTATTCTTTATTCAAACAAGGTTATATACATTATCTTTGAAAATATAGTAAGTCAAGTTTCATAAATTTTTTTCTAAATTAATCATTTTTTATTTTGACTAGCAAAATTAATATTATTTTTAATAAATCAGAATAACTTTTGTACTTAGTTTTAAATATAAATTATTGATTTAAAATATTTAATGATGATATGAATTTATGCTTTTTAATAATATATAATATATAATGATGATTATATATTCAGATAGCTGGAGCATTTTATTATATATTTTCCATTCAAAGAGTTACATTGTGTTGGTACAAAGCATGTGAAAGTCACGGTGGATGCATCCTCAGTAGTTTTGAGTGCGATTATAACACTTCAAAGGACTTAAATTTAGTGTATGAATCATGTCCCTTAAATCCACCAGACGACTGGGTATTTTTCGATTTTGGAATATATATCAACGCCATTCAATCTGGCGTTTTGGGTCCAATCGATTTTCCAACTAAGTTCATGCACTCTTTCTGGTGGGGCTTACGACATCTAAGGTCCTGTTTATCATTATTCGATCATTATTTTAAAATAAGTATGAAATTAATATTCATTTGATATTAAATATTGTTGTTTTACTGAAAATTAATAAATATTATTCGAACGTAACTCTGCAGTTCCTTTGGTCAAAACCTTTATCCAAGTAGCACTGATATACTTGAAGTAGGCTTCGTAGCTTGTGTTTCCATCTTTGGCCTTGTACTCTTCGTATATCTTATTGGAAATGTACAGGTTAGTGAAATTGAAAATATTCCATGAAAATATTTTGATTATATGATTTAAACCACTTTTAACTTTAATTATAATATTGCTTTCTCGTATTAGAAGTTTTTTTTTTTTTTTACTCAAACACTATTCCTTTCTTTGTTAGTTTGTTATGTGCACATACATGCATGGGAATATATATATATATATATAGACACTACTTACCTTGATTTAGCAATGTCGGAGGAAAAGGGTGTGGCAGTTATCTCCATCCACATTTAAATAATTGCAGTGGCGGATGGAGATTCTCTATCGGAATGAAAAAATAGCATAAATAACGTAAAATCTTAATTATTTATTTATTGAAGTGTTAGGGTACAGATTTATATGCAGATGGAAGCAACAAAAACAGAGGAGATAAGGAGAAAGATGATAGTAAAAGAAAGAGAAGTAGAATTATGGCTTTACAGACACGGTGCTTCTTTGCAAACAAAGTCTACCATCATGCAAACAATACTCTACAATTTGAAACATAATAAAGATGTTGACGTGGATAATCTCTTCCATATTATGTCTCCTCAACATAAAAAATCTATCAAACATCACATCTGTTTTCATATGGTTAAACAAGTGCGTAACCTTCTTCCCTACTATCATCATCATCATCATCATCATCTTATCAATTAATTAATTAGTTGAAAATTATAATACTTATATATCTACCTATCAGTTACTCTTTTTCACACAAACAATTTTAACAAATTATTTTCAAACATCATTGATAAATATATCTTTTTATCTAATTTGATTTTCTTACTTGAGTTAATAAGTATTATTTTTAAAATATAGTAACATCTAAATTATTGCTTTAAATTATAATATGATTAAAATATATAATTTGTTAATATCCTTTATTATATCTATTAAATTAAGCTGCATGTAGGTCTCAGTGCTTCAAAATATGAAAGATGTAGTGATAGAAGAAATGGTAAACTATTTGGAACCAGTGATGTATCGTGAGAACTCCTACATAGTTAGAGAAGGAGAACCATTAGATTTGATGATATTTATAATACATGGTGTCATATGGAGTTTCAAATCTGATGATGAAAATGTGACTTCTTATCACGTGTTGAGTACCAAACGTCTAGAAAAAGGTGATTTATATGGAGAAGAATTATTGATATGGGCAGGATTAAGATTCACCTCAGCATTTGGGGTCCCAATATCAACCACAAATATTAAAACACACAAAAAAGTGGAGGCCTTTGTTCTTAGGTATGATGACTTGAAGACTATAGTCAGTAAATATGGGTCTGTGTTCTCTAATGAAGATTTATTTCATCGAATCTCACCTGAAGTGCAAGAGATGGCTGCTTCTGTTATTCAACAAACTTGGCGTAACCATCATTTACACCAGTTTCAGAACCACATTACATCTTCAGTACCGCTCTCTATCCAATAATTATTATAGTATAAAATAGTTATATTTTTAATCTATCTAGTTAGAGATGTAAAAATGATCCCATCTATTTCATATCATTCTCATTTAACTTATTACTAATAACCCAAACATAACTCACCCCATCTAAAAACCATCCCACCCCAATAAAATATAGATTATCATATAATTAATTATATCAAATTTTACTTAAAATGAGTTTGTTTTTCCTTTTTTTCATTTTGTTCTTCAATTTTTTTTCCCTACACAACTTGAACTGTTTTTTGACAAAAAATATGTAAATACAACTTAACAAATATGTTTACAACAAAACACAACACACAACAGATAATACTTAAGTCAACTCATTTAATAAATATTTTAATATTATTTAAGATGATAAATCCTTACGAAAATAACATTACATACAAACATCAATGAATTTAAAAATTCATTATTACATAAAATATACATTATGATTTATTATTTTTTAGGTAACACGCCAACACAATATTGACACCTATAATACTTTGATATTATGACTTTGAACGTACTATAAATATATAAGTGGTCCGGATGTAAATATCAAAATCATTGTATGGAAAAAATTTCATTAAAATATATATGTAATGATGATATGATCATGTGTTGGGTATAGATATTCATACAATATTTTTACACATGTTCTATATTGATTAGAAAGTTAAGTGGTGATATTCTTATAAGGGATGAACACTCTTTAAATAACATGACGCGTTTTAGGATTTTTTCTTAAAAAAATGTCATGTCTATTGAACTATCAAATCATGGTTGTAGGTCAACTAAACTTCTAGTTATAGACCAAAGCGGACAATATATTGTCACGCAGAGTTGGTCTTATCTTATTATAAGCGGACAGATTAACCGTTCTGTATCAATTGGTATCAAAATCATGATCCTATTAGGCCGTATGGGCTTAGGTTTTTACGAGTATGTAAAACTCTGTAAATGACATTACGTGAATGGGGTTTCTCCCTAAAAGCAAAAATGTAAGGTCACGTTGAATTGTTAAATCACGATCATTGACTCGTTGAACTTGTAGTTATTAACCAAATTGGATAATATTGTATCACGTAAAATACATCCTGAACAAATTAACCTCCATATATCAGAATTTTTTATTTATTTATTTATTAAAGTGTTAGGGTATAGACTTATATGTAGATACAAGCAAAAACAATAGAGGAGATAAGGAGAAAGATGATAATAAAAGAAAGAGAAGTAGAATTATGGCTTTATAGACATGGTGCTTCTTTGCAAACAAAGTCTACCATCATGCAAACAATACTCTACGATTTGAAACATAATAAAGATGTTGACGTGGATAATCTATTCCATATTATATCTCCTCAACATAAAAAATCTATCAAACATCACATCTATTTTCCTATGGTTAAACAAGTGCGTAACCTTCTTCCCTATCATGCATCATAGTCATCTTATCAATTAATTAATTAGTTTAACATTATTATATTTATATATCTATCTATAAGTTATCGTTTCTCACGCAAATAATTTTAACAACGATTTGATAAATTATTTTCAACCACTCATTGATAAATATAATTTTTTATTTAATTTGATTTTTTTACTTGATTAATAGTAATTGATTAGATTAAATTTTTAAAATATAATAACAAATTTAAATTATCATATCATTTGTTACATCTATCTGTAATCAAAACAAATTATTAAATAATAATTAATGAAATTGTACGTAGGTCTCGATGCTTCAAAATATGAAAGACGAAGTGATAGAAGAAATGGTAAACTATTTGGAGCCAATGATATATCGTGAGAAACTCCTACATAGTTAGAGAAGGAGAACCATTAGATTTGATGATATTTATAATACACGGTGTCATATGGAGTTTCAAATTTGAAGATGAAAACGTGGATTCGTATCATGTGAAAAATAACACATAAATTTGATAACGGAGTTCGGTCAATCTTGCTTACGTTTTCGGACCTACTGTAGATCTTTTTACTCAAAGGGGAGAAATTACACAAGGTGTTTACAACACTCACAACTCACAACCCAATTACACCCAAGAAAATTACTCTCAATTTTCTCTCACAAAAGCTTTTCTCTCTAAACTTTTTTCTCAATTGGAATAAACACTTAGTTGTTTAATTTATCACAATTACACATCTATTTATAGGAAAATTCACTCCTTGAATTACTCCTTAAATTAATGGTTCATTGAATTGCTCCTTGAATTAAGCTTCTTGTTTTTCTCCATGTTTTACTCCTTGTTTTGCTCCATGTTTTACTCTTTGTTTTGCTCCATGTTTTGTAACTTAATTTGCTCCTTAAATTAAGGAGCTTTATAGCAATCTCCAACTTGAAGACTGATTTCAATCTGTCTTCATACCTCGATCAATGCAACAGCTTTTCTAGTCTTGTTACTCTAGCAGACCAACTGAAGTTGAGTACAACTTCAGTTTGTCAATAGTCACCACCTTTGTTAACATATCCGTTGGATTTTTGCTTCCTTGAATCTTCTCCAGTATTAACACATCATATTCTAATAGGGATCTGATGAAGTGATAACGAAGTCCAATATGCTTGGTTCTAGAATGAAATGTTGAATTCTTTGCCAAGTGTATTACACTTTGACTATCACTGTGTAGAACATTCTTCTCCTATTTGAATCCCAGCTCAGTTAACAAACCTTGAAGCCATATAATTTCTTTACTAGCTTTAGTCACTACTACATACTCAGCCTCTGTAGTGGATAGAGTGATAATTTTCTGTATTTGTGACATCTAACTAACAGCTATAGTTCCAACAGTAAATATATAACCGGTAGTGCTTCTTCGGTGATCAACTTCACCTCCAAAGTCTACGTCTATGTAGCCTTGTACTTTTAACTCTCCTTTACAAAAGTACAAGCACTTTTCTGTGGTGCCTCACAGATACCTAAAAATGCACTTGACTACTTCCTAATGAGTTTTTCCTAGGTTTGATATAAATCTGCTAACAACTCCCACTGCATGGCAAATGTCTGGTCTCATACAGACCATTACATACATCAAACTTCCAATGGATGAGGCATAAGGGACCTTAGCCACAAATTCTTTTTCTTTCTCTATCTGAGAGGACTGATCCTTGGATAGGCGAAAGTGACTGGCCAAAGGTGTGCTAACTGGCTTGGCATCGCCCATGTTGAATCTCTACAAAACACGATTGATGTACTCTGCCTGAGATAACTGCAAGGATCCTTTCTACCTATTTTTTGTGATTTACATTCCAAGAATCTTCTTTGTTGGGCCCAAGTCTTTCATGTCAAACTCCTTTGACAATTGATGCTTCAACCTTCTAGTATCATCCATATCTGAATCTACTACTAACATATCATCAACATAAAGTAGTAAAATGATATAATTGGACCTATATCTCTTAAAGTAGCAACAATGGTCGCCATTGCACTTCTAGAAACCTTCCTTGTGCATAAAGCTATCAAACTTTTTGTACCATTGTCTCGGGGTTTGTTTCAGGCCATACAAACTCTTCTTAAGTTTGCACACCATGTTCTTCTTCCCTCTTTCTAAGAAACCTTCTAGTTAGTACATGTATATCTCTTCATCTAAATCTTCGTGAAGGAATGTAGTCTTCACATCCAACTGTTCAAGATGAAGATCTTCAATGACTATAATACTCAACACTGATCTGATAGTATTAAGCTTCACAATGGGAGCAAAAATGTTAGTGTAGTCAACTTCTTCCTTCTGTTGAAACCCTTTGACCACGGGCTTTGTATCTCTTGGAACCATCATGCTCCTCTTTCACCCGGTACACCCATTTGTTATGAAGTGTCTTCTTTCCCATAGGTAACTCAACTAGTTCTCATGTCTGGTTAGAGATGATAGATTTCATTTCTTCTTTCATGGCAAGCTCCCACTTACTAGAATCTTGAGTCTGACAAGCATCATCATAGCATTCAAGATCTCTTCCATCAATCAGCAACATATAGTTAATGTATCTCCTATTAGGCACATGAGGTTGAGAAGACCTTCTCAATACAGGAGCTGGAGTAGGAAGTTGTGGCGTGTTGGAATGTTGTGTACTGCATCTGTAAATACTGACTCATTTTACTCTGAGTCATTGGCGTCTATTTTATGCATGTCCTTATACATCACCCTTTCGTTGAAAATCACATCTCTACTATAGATAACTTTCTTGTTTTCATCATCCCAAATGGGATAGCCAAACTCATCCTCACCATAACCGATGAATGTGCATTTCTTGGATTTGGGATCAAGCTTATTCCTACCTTGATCAATGATATGCATAAATGCTACACAACCGAAAACTTTTAGATGTAATAGTTTAACCTCTTTTCTGCTTCATACCTCCTCTGGTATTTTGTGTTCCAATGGAACAGATGGGCCTCGGTTGATCAAGTAAGCTGCCGTGTTGACTACTTCTGCCCAGAACTGTTTCGGTAGACCTGACTATATACGAATGCTTCTGACTCTTTCTGTCAACGTTCGGTTCATACGCTCAACTACACCATTGTGTTAAGACGTGCCTGACATAATTCTTTCCATTCTGATCCCATGCTCATAGTAGAAATTTTTGAATCTGGTGTCTTTATATTCACCACCATTATCGGTTATAAGCTTTTTGATCTTTAAACCCATCTCATTTTTTACCATATCTTTTCATCTTCTGAAAGCCTTAAATACTTCAAACTTATGCTTTAGAAAGTAAACTCATACTATCCGAGATTAATCATTGATGAAAGTCATGAAGTAGTGTTTCCCACCAATAGATGAGATGGTCGTTGGTCCCTAAACATCAGAGTGAATAAGCTCTAGCCTTTCCTTCTTTGCGGTTCTGCAACTTGTCTAAAAGATGACTTTCTTTTGCTTTCCAAGTATGCAATCTTTGCATATGTCTATCTCCATAGACTGTAGACCTAAAATTTTTTCCTTTGAGTGCATAATCTTCATCCCCTTCTCACTCATGTGGCCTAGTCTCTGGTGCCACAAATTTAATGTTTCATTGCTTGTTGCAACTGTGATTGAACAACGTGTTCCTACTGTCATGTAAATAGTATCACTTTTCTTACCTCGAGCAACTATCATTGCACCCTTTAAAATCTTTCAATCATCACCATGGAAGATCGTAGTGTAGCCTTTACTAGCCAATTACCCTACTGAGATTAAGTTCCTTCTTAGGTGAGGAATATGCCTGACATACTTTAGCTTCCAAACATACCCTTTCAACTTAATCTTCACTACACCTTTGCCAATAAGAGCACATGGTTGGTCATCATCAAGATATACCTTTCCAAGGTTTCCGGGGACATATTTCTTGAAATATTTTTTTTCTGTGAAGTAGCATGGAACGATGCTCCAGAATCTAACACCTAAGATTCTTCCTTGCTCTCCAAAGAGCATATTAATGCATCATCTCCTCTTGAGGTGGAAGTAACATTTGCCTCTGCCTTCACTTGTTTATCCTTCGGTGCATTCTTGCACTGATTTTTGTAGTGCTCGATTCTTCCACAATTCCAACACTCGATAGTCTTTGAGCTATGAGAATTATTAAGATTCTTGAATTTGGACCTCCTGTCCTTTAATCTACTTCGGTAGTCTGTTCTACCACGCCCATTTTCTCTGGTTGAATTTATTCCTCTTAACTCTATATGCAAAACTGAAGAAGTTGACGATTCACCTGACTCTCTACGTCGGATCTCTTCATTGAGAACCAGATCACGAACATCGTCAAATTTCAACTTATTGCTTCCTGACGAGCTACTCATAACTGTGACAGTAGCATTCTAGCTTTTTGGTAAAGAAGAAAAAAGTATCAATGCTCATACTTCTTCATCGAATTCAATTTCCATTGAACTCAACTAGGTTGTGACTGTGTTGAGTTCATTGAGATGTTGAGCTACCGATGCGCCTTCCGTCATCCGCAAATTGAACAGACGCCTCATCAAGTGCATTTTGTTTGAGGTTGATGGCTTCTCATACATATTGGAGAGAGTTGCCATAAGACCTGCCGTGGTTTTTTCCTTTGCTATTTTGAAAGCAACATTACGGGATAGCGTCAACAGATAATCTTCTATCTGCATTTTCCAAAAATCGAAATCTGTGCCATCAAATTTCTCGAGTTTCATCCTTCCTTCATCTGCGGCCATTGCTCCCACTCAAATCTAACTTCCTCCAGATCGTTTCTGACTATTTCTGCAAACCACCGTGTATTAGAACATCTCCGTCAACGAACAAATATCGTCTACAAATTTCACTATTCACGTGAATAGTAACCTTGTAGGAAATTGATAGAAATCACCACCAAAAACTCTGATACCAGTTGTTGGAAAATTACGTAAATTCTTGATAAGCCAGATTTATGAGAAAACAAGAATAGAAAAATAACACACAAATTTGATAACGGAGTTCGGCCAATCTTGCTTACGTTTTCGGACCTACTGTAGATCTTTTTACTAAAAGAGGAGAAATTATACAAGGTGTTTACAACACTTACAATTTACAACCCAATTGCACCCAAGAAAATTACTCTCAATTTTTTCTCATAAAATTTTTTTCTCAATTGGAATGAACACTTGGTTGTTTAATTCATCACAATTATACATCTATTTATAAGAAAATTTACTACTTAAATCAATGGTTCTTTAAATTGCTCCTTCAATTAAGCTTCATATTTTACTCCATATTTTGTTCCATATTTTGCTCTTTAAATTAAGAAACTTTATACTAATCTCTAACAATTTTATATATAATATGTAAACCAACTTAACTATTAGGATAAATTTTTTTTTTTTTTTTTTGCATACAAGACCTGAAACAATTCGGATAAGATTACTTAGATTATTTTCTAATATACCTTGAAATTAATGATCTCGAATAATGCTACGAAACTTTCAACAAAATAATATATAGATCCACTAAAATTATCTAACTGTCCCACTACCAGGAGCACAGTAACAATCAAATCATGTGAAATAAAAAAATGTACGAAATTTATTGATTTATTAGTAAAAAAAAAAAAAGAGGACAAAGTATCTTGGTATGTTTTTGAGCCATATATGAACTAAACTCTTCATGTACATATTTTTAGAAAAAAAAACTATGCACTTGGTAATTAAATGTGTAAATTACATTTCAAGGAAAGTAGCTTTAAAATTGGAACTATCGGAGCAACTTAAGAGTTTACATCAAAATTTTGCACTCAATAAATTTACAAATACATATTTATTCTGATAATAAGCTGTTTAAAAAACATGGTAACTCTTAAATATTTGTTAGTTTAGGTTAATATATGTTTAGCTAAAGGAAAAATATATTTATTATAAATTTTTAATAAATTATAACGTATACTCAATTATTATAAAATGTGTTGAGATTCGAATACACATTTATACAAGAAAATATAGGTATATATTATATTTATCATCAAATTGATGGATAAATAATTTGATTAAATTATATTGAATTAATAAAAAATAAAACAAAATCAATTACAGTGAATTATAATGATGAAAAAATATATAAAATTAATTAAAAATGTTATAAAATGTCACATCATTTTGTCTTGTACAATGACATTTCTTTTTTGGTTTAAAAGAAAAACCCAATTTAATTGTAATTGTCACGCGATGGAGTGAAGTCCAAATAAGTTTTCAAAGAAACATGGGTTTAGTTCACTGGGCAGGGTGGATAATGATTGGGTTAGATTTGAATTATTTTGTACTAGCTTGAAAAATTAAGATTGATTAACTGATGGATCAAAATCAACCAATTCAATCCAAGGTTAATATCTCAACCCAAACATTCTAAAATAAAATATTAAATATATGAATAATAATAATAATATTATTAAAATATAAAATAATTTTATTTAAATTTAGATTTAAAATTAAAATTAAAAAAATTAAAAATAGAAAAAAAAAACTATCATAGGTGCAAGAACTCTTTTTGCCTATTCTAAAAGATTGGAAAAACCCAATACGTAATCATATTCAAAAATTCACTGTATCGTTTTAAAAATTCACCCAAAAAAAAAAAAAAACTGTATCGTTTTAAAATAGTGGGAACTGGAGTGGAATAAACGCGTGTAATGATATTTGATTCATTCAGTAAAAAAGAGGAAAAAAAATTGGGATTTTATTTACATAGTATATTTGGGAGGTATTATTTTTATTTTACGATCTATTTTTTTCCTTCATTTAAAATATAATTATCACCCTTTAACAATCTTATGTAAATTAAATTCCAAGAAATCGAGCCCAAAGTTCTTAATGCCTCCCGAAATGTCAATTTGTTTAATAAGAATTAAAATTTTTAGAGACACAAGTGAGAAATGTCTTATGAAAGATGTGATAGGGTTGAAAATTACTCTCTATGTCCTGTCTATACCTCGAATTTCATTTACTTAATTATTTTAAAAAATATTGTGTATATTTATAAAATTTTATATTACAATAAAATAAATATTTTTAAAAAACTAATACTGTAATATATAAAACATAAATTAATACTATAAATAATTTAAATATACTTATATTTTTTATAAATTTAATTATATAATAAATAAATATAAGATTTATTGAGTAATTAAATTATATAAAAATTTAATTTATGATAATTTATTTATCAGAGGAAAATCCTAATACCCATAAAAAAAAACCCCATTACTTGCGCTATTTAAATAGGAGACACGAGACGGGATAGCCTCCTGCCCCCCCCACTTCCAGTTCTGTTGACTTCCACTTCCAGCCCGAAACCTCCGTAGAGGCGCACGACCTCATTCTCTCTGACTCTCACACTCTTCTTGGGTCTCCCAAAGTTACAAAATTTACTCAATATCTCTCATCCTTCCAGTCCAAGGTTCTAACATCAAGCATTGATGTTCCAACCGAATGACCTTTTTTACCTTAACTTCCTAAGATTGAGCTTCCTCTGCTCCGCGTCGCCAAGGTTTACTGGCACTGATGTAACAAGCTATCTAATTATTAGGTATCTTCCTTCTCTAACTCTATATCCGTTTTTTCATAGCAGATTCAAACTGAGGACCGAACCAAACAAAGGTTGGTCAGCCCTTAGATAAGCGACCATCATAGCCGACTTTAATAAGTTGGAGGCTCTTGAGCTTTGCAACGTTAATTAGTTCCTAGTACGGCAACCCACTTTATAATTTGTGTTTGTTTTACCTGGGCCTTGTTTTGATTGTATAGTTTGGTTTAGATGTTAGCTGTTTATGTTGATACATTAACATTCTTAATTCTGCAATGTTGTTAACTGTTTGTATTGTTTATTAATGCTCTTAAACATGTTAATCCACCCTTAAAAATAAGCTATTTGTGTTGTTGGAGGATGTGGAATGGAAGTATCCGTGTTGGCTTGTGGTGCATGTTAACGGCACAATGAGTGTTCGACAAAATGCTCGAGTCATGTAGCTTAGTAGAGATTGTGATATGCTATGCATATTTCGTCTTTTGAAAATATAGTTGCATATGGGTTTGATCCATATTGGCTATCCTTTAAGCTTATTTTTTGTTATGTTCCCAAATGATGCTTAGTTAGCTTGTTTGATCATTTGCAAAATTTTGATGTAAGAAAAGTTATTAACAAGGGTGCATTCATCTATTAGCATGAGGAATTATACTTTTTACAGGTGATCTAGTAATGGAACGATGAGAACTCAAATGAACTTTTCTTCTTCTAAATGGAGTGCCAATTGGAGTTTTTAATTTTTCTTTGATGGGTTCTACTCATAAAGATGAAAAGGCTGACCATCTTCTCAGGCTGTTATTTGCACATCATCTCAGGCCGTTGTTGCTTCGTTTGTGCTTCAAATATTTCACCATTCTTTTTCTGTGGAAATTTTTCGAGCCAACGACTCTCATCAACTTCAGCAAATACCAGACCTTTTCCTGATTATTCTCCAAAAAAGCCTGCTATTAAAGATTCAGAACTTGTCCGTCAGATTGTCACCACAATAAAGTTACGCCGTTCTGAGCCTTTGCACCACATTCTGAAGTCTTATGAATCTAAGTTCAGGCCTGACCATCTAATTTGGATTCTCATGATGATAAAAAACGATTATAAATTGGTTTTGAATTTCTTCGAGTGGGCATGCCTTCGTAGAGACCCCACATTAGAGGCAAGGTGCATCGTTGTTCAAATTGCTGCTGCTTCAAAGGATCTTAAAATGGCACATAGGCTTATTGCTGACTTTTGGAGAAAATCTAATTTAGATGTTTTACATTCATTTACAAAATTTGTTGAGAGAATGATATACACATACAAAGACTGGAGTTCGGCTCCCCATGTGTTTGATATTTTCTTCCAAGTCCTGGTTGAAATTGGGATGCTAGACCAAGCAAGAAAGCTTTTTGAAAAATTGTTAAATTATGGTTTGGTTATCTCCGTTGATTCTTGTAATTTATTGCTTGCGCGTTTGTCAAGCAGTGTTGATGCAATTCCGACAGCAATAAAAGTTTTCCATAAATACCCTGAAGTGGGTGTTCGTTGGAACACTACAACATATAACATAATCATCAATTCTATTTGTCAACTGGGGAAAATAAAAGAAGCCCACAGTCTACTCGTGCAAATGGAGCTCAGGGGCTTTATACCTGATGTGGTAAGTTATAGTACAATAATCAGCCAATATTGTCATCTTGGGGAGCTACAGAAGGTGTTGAAGCTCATAGAAGTCATGAAAGTTAAAGGCCTAAGACCAAATGAATATACCTATAACAGCATAATACTTCTTCTCTGTAGGACTGGTAAATTATTTGAAGCTGAGAAGATCTTGAGAGAGATGATGACAATGGGAGTAATTCCTGATACTGTGGTCTACACTACTTTAATTGATGGTTTCTGTAAATTGAATAATACTCTAGATGCGTGCAGATTGTTTACTGAAATGCGGATTCGCAAAAATTTTCCTGATTTTATAACATATACTGCTATTATAAATGGATTTTGTCAAGCTGGAAAGGTGTTGGAAGCTGATGAGATTTTCTATGAAATGGTAAGCAGAGGATTGGAGCCAGATGAAGTTACTTATACAGCACTTATTGATGGTTACTGCAAAGCTGGTAAGTTAAAAAAAGCCTTTTCTCTTCACAGCGAGATGGTCCAGCAGGGCTTATCCCAAATGTCATCACTTATACAGCACTGGTTGATGGCCTTTGTAAACAAGGAGATATCAATACAGCAAATGAGCTTCTCCAGAAGATGTGTAGTAAAGGTCTTAAACTGAATGTCTGCACTTACAACTCCATTGTTAATGGTCTTTGTAAATTAGGAAATGTAGTAGATGCAGAAAAATTGGTGGAAGAAATGGGAATGGTTGGAATACGTCCCGATATCATTACTTATACTACTCTCATGGATGCATATGGTAAGAAAGGGGATATGGCTGAGGCTCAAAGGCTTTTGAAGGAAATGCTAGATAGAGGTCTTGAACCTACAATTGTTACCTTCAATGTGTTGATGAATGGTTTTTGCATGTCAGGAAGGCTAGAAGATGGTGAGAGTCTACTTAAATGGATGTTGGAGAAGGATGCAATGCCCAATGCTGCCACTTACAATTCTCTAATGAAGCAGTATTGTATTAGAAATAATATGCGTGCTACAATTGAAATTTATAGAGGTATGTGTGCACGAGGAGTATTGCCCAATGACAATACCTATAACATTTTAATAAAGGGACATTGTAAAGCAAGAAACATGAAAGAGGCAGAATTCTTGTATAGAGAGATGGTAGGGAAAGGATTTCTTCTGACAGCTAGTTCCTACAATGCACTCATTAAGGGTTTCTACAAGAGAAAGAAAATTGTGGAAGCCAGGAAAATATTTGAAGAGATGCGAAAACACAGTTTTGTTGCTGAAAAAGACATGTACAACATTTTTGTTGATATGAGCTACATAGAAGGAAATATGGAGATGACTCTAGATCTCTGTGATGAAGTGATAGAGAACTGTCTTGTGCATACAACCAAGAGCAAAGACTCATAGATGTATGTTTTCTGTTATACCACTTGGACTCTTGGTTGGATCAACTTGCATCCGTGTGCTACAACATGTTGACATAACATTTGCCCAGACATTTTAATTTGGGATTTTTTTATCCTGCATAATCTCGAATGTTATCAATTCCGATACGTAGACCAAATGATACAATGTAAGCAAAAGTTCTTAGATTCATGGAGATATAGAACAACATATGAGTTAATCATGCTTGAATATCCCCCATTTGAGTCTCCAACAATTAGGATTTAGGGCCAAAAGCTTATTTCAGGATCAAATATGAGATCTTATGGTATGTTTCCTTGCCTATTTTATTTATTTATGTGTTTCTTTCTATAAATTGTGATGGAATTTTTTTAATTGTTATGTTATCTACTGAATTTGATGTTTCCTTTTGCTGTTTTACGTTTATTTATGAAAATCAAATAATGGATTTATGGCCAAGGTCACCAACAAATGAAATGACAGCTGGCTTAAATTAGGTCAGATGAAATGAAGGGTAGATGAAGCAGGCCTCAGGTAGGACTGCATGTTCATAACACATGCACACACAATCAATATCAGGACCTGTTATATATTGTTGTATGAAATTAAATACCCAACAACCTATTGCGGGCTCGGGCGTTGCCAAGCTCTTTCTATAAGAGTAGCTGCAACTGGCTTCAACTTAAACTTAGGTCGGGGCCAACGTCAATTTGGAGAAAATCGCTGACCAATGCTTTTTAACTAACATCTCTAAATCCTCGTACATGAGAACCAATACCTCAACATTTTTGTGTGTTTTGATATTTGTATTTGAGAAAGGAACACCTAATCCTTCAGTGAATCTCTTTATTGCCCACTCTAATATTTCTTCTCCATAGAAATCTCCTTTTACAAGACTTGGTTTTTATGATTGCATTGGAATCACCATTTTCATCAATATTTTTCAATTTGAAAGTGTTGATTTTTTCTGATTTTTGTTGAGAGAGTTATTGAATTGATTTTGACTTAATGTCTAATGTTATATTTATACATTGAAAGGAAGAAACTAGCCGTTACTAAACTAGCTGTTATTAAACTAGCCGTTACTAAACTAGCTGTTACTAAACTAACCGTTATTAACTAGCCGTTATTATTCTAATTATTCTCAACACTCCCCCTCAAGTTAGGTGTATAGATATCGGTCAATCCTAACTTGCTTAAATTTTCTTCAAATGATTTCAAATCTAAACCTTTGGTGAAGATGTCCGCTAATTGTTTTTCACTTCTCACAAATGGAGTTTCAATTTCCTTTGCTTGAATTTTTTCTCGAATGAAGTGGCAATCCACTTCAATGTGTTTTGTTCTCTCGTGAAACACCGGATTTGATGCTATATGTCGCGTCATTGTTATCACAAAACATCTTCATTGGTTCTTGAATTTTAATTCCGATATCCAAAAGAAGTTGTTTGATCCAAGTTAGCTCGCTTGAGGTTGATGCCATGGCTCGATATTCTGCCTCGGCACTTGATCGTGCCACAACATTTTGTTTCTTGCTTTTCCATGTGACTAAATTTCCGCCTACAAACGTGCAAAAACCAGTGGTTGATTTTCTATCAAAGCTACCAGCCCAATCTGCATCGGAGTAGCCACACACTTCATTAGAATTATTACGTTTCATGAGAATTCCTTTACTAGGTGTCCCTTTTAAATATTTTAAAATTCTATGTATAGCCTCTAAATGTGGTGTTCTAGGTGTATGCATAAATTTACTAATTTGGCTTACTGAAAAAGAAATGTCTGGTCGGGTTACCGTTAAATAAATTAATTTTCCTACAAGTCTTTGAAATTGGTTTATGTCTTCTAAGGGTTCGCCATCCTCAATATTTAATTTGCATTTACTATCTATTGGTGTAGATGTTGGTTTACTCCCTAATTTACCAGTTTCTTTCAATAGATCAAGTGTATATTTTCTTTGTGAAATAAAGAGTCCCTTGGATGAATGTGTTATTTCTATTCTTAGAAAATATTTTAATAAACCTAAGTCTTTGATATCAAAATTCTCCTTTAATTTCATTTTTACTTTTTTAATTTCTTCCAAATTATTTTCGGTAATTATTATATCATCTACATATACTAGAATTATAGTTGTGAATGTACCATAATTTTTGAAAAATAATGAGTGATCGGCATTACTAATTTTAAAATCACAAGAAATTAAATAAGAGCTTAGTTTTCCATACCATGCTCGTGGAGATTGCTTTAGTCCGTAAATAGATTTTTTTAACCTACATACTAGACTAGAATTGTTTTCTTTTTTATGACCAGGTGGAAGCGTCATATATACCTCTTCTTCAAGTGTTCCTTGGAGAAAAGCATTCTTGACATCCATTTGATGTAAGGTCCAATTTTGGTTTACCGTTATGGAAAGTAAAATCCTAATGGTATTCATTTTGGCCACGGGTGTAAATGTTTCTTGATAATCTACACCATAGGTTTGAGTGTAACCTTTTGCCACTAATCGTGCTTTGTACCTTTCAATAGTACCATCACTATTAAACTTAATCTTATAGACCCATTTACATCCTACGGGTTTCTTTCCTTCGGGTAGTTGTACGACTACCCATATTTCATTTTTTTCAAGTGCTCTAAGTTCTTCTTCCATTGCTTTGCACCATACCAGTTGACCTATTGCTTCCTCATAGTTATTTGGCTCATTTTCTTTGGAAATTGAGGTCAAATAAGTCCTATATTGTGGTGTAACATTTTCATAAGATAAATAATTTTGGATAGGATATTTTACCTCATATGTTACAAAATCCCGTAATCTAGTTGTAGGTTGTGGAGTTCGATTAGACCTTCTCAATGGTATTATTTCGATAGTACCATCTTCCCCCTCACTTTGAGAAGTTTCTTCCTCTTCATTCTCATTGATTATTTCATTTTCATTTTCTACTACTATATTTCCTTCTTCAGAATAAAAAAATGGAAATGTAAATTCATTTGGTTTCTCTTGGTTATTAGTCTCATTTTCTAGTGTTTTGTAATATGGCTCATTTTCTTGGAATGTCACATCTCTTGAAATGTAATGTTTTTTGTTAATCGAATCATAGCATTTATAACCCTTTTTTTTAGATGAATATCCCAAGAAAATAGCTTTGATTGATGTATAATCTAACTTGTGTTGTTTATTTTTGTGCACATAACATGTACATCCAAATACTCTTAAATGATAGATATTGAGTTTTTCTTGGTAGAGGATTTCTAGTGGGCTTTTGAAATTCAAATTGGTACTTGGCAATCTATTAATTAAATATGTTGCGGTGAGAACAGCATCCGACCAAAAAATTATTGGAACATTATTTTGAAATAAAAGTACTCTTGTTACTTCAAGTAAATGTCGATTTTTTCTTTCCGACACACCATTTTGTTTGGGTGTGTAAATACAAGTTGTTTGATGTAAAATTCCTTTTTGCTTGAAAAAATTTGTAAAATTTTGATTTACAAATTCCGTTCCATTATCACTTCTAAAAGTTTTAATCTTTGCATCATATTGATTTTCTACAAAATTATAAAATTCTTGAAATTGAGAAAATACTTCACTTTTATTTTTTAACAAGTGTAACCATGTGGTTCTTGAAAAATCATCTATAAATATAACAAAGTATTTATAACCATTAAATGACTCAATTGGAGCAGGTCCCCAAACATCAGAATGTATTAACTCAAAAGGTTTTTTGATTTTACAATTGGATAAATTAAATGGTAACCTTGTGTGCTTTCCTAATTTGTAAATTTCACAACTACTACAATCTAGTTGTTTGAAATCAAAAATACATTTCAAAATCTTATCGGAAGGATGTCCAATTCTCTTATGCCAAAGAGTGCCTAATTCTTCTTCTTTTTTAATATTGAAGTTGCATTTTTTCTTCACTCAGAATATAAAACCCATTTTCTAGAAAACCTTCACCAATGATATTCTTCGTTATCAATTCCTGAAAAATCACATTTTTGGATGTAAATGTACTTTCACAATTTAAGTCTCGTGTGATTTTACTAATGGGTAACAAGTTAGATGTACAATTATTCACATGCAAAAAATTTGAAATTTTTCTTGAAAGGAGACTAATTGAACCATTTCCTAAAATTTCCATTTTTTCACCATTTGCAACGATTACAAATTGTTTAGTCTCAGTTTTTTTGTAATTATTGAGTAAGTTTTTATTTCTAGTTATGTGATCAGTTGAACCTGAATCAAGAATCCATTTGGAATTTAAAGAATTTTGAGTAAGGTTTGTAATCATACTAGAGGTTTTTTGAGATTTTCCTTGAAACATCGCGGATAATTGTGTATACAGCTGCCTCATTTGATTCATATCCACCTCACCTTTTATTTCTTTTTCAGCCTCGTTTGTACTCATATCTCCTTTTTCCTTTTGTGTAGAGTAACCCATTTTCTCTCTGCTCTCTACCTGATTTTGTCGCTGATCTCCCCCTCTGACGAAGCCTCCACCTCGCCTTCCCTTTTGTCGGAGATGAGGGTTGAGACACCAGCATTCCTCGCGCTTGTGTCCTTCCTTCTTACAATAATCGCAGCGAGTGAGTGACCAGCATTCCTCGCGCTTGTGTCCTTCCTTCTTACAATAATCGCAGTGAGTGAGTGTTTGGTCTCCCCGACGTTCTGGCCTAGGGTTAGATCTGGTGATGAAAGCCTTGGCTTCAGGATTGTCAGGTAGTTGAGTACCCATCACTATTCTTCTTGTCTCTTCTCTTTCAACCATCCCAACAACCTCATCAACAGATGGCAGCTCACCCATGAGAAGAATTTGTGAGCATACCCCCTCATAGCTTGAATTGAGCTTGGCGAGGAAGGTGAAAATTCTATCCTGCTCTTCTCTTCTTTTGATTTCATCAAGATCGGCTGTGAGAGGTCGATACACTCTAATCTCATCCTTCTTTTTTTGGATTTGGCTGAATAGTTCGGTGACAGATTGATTTTGTTGTTGTAATTGTTGAAGTTCTTGCTAAAGTTGATAAATAAGAGAGTAATTTTTCTTTTTTTCGAACATTGTCTCGACTTTAACCCACATATCTCGAGTTGTATCTAGATATGTCATGAGATCAGAGATGTGGGGTTCCATGGTTGCCAGTAACCAACTCATGACTAGATTGTCACTCTTTCTCCATTCCTTTTTTTCTTCAACTGTTGGGTGTGTTGGATCTTCGGCTTTTGGTTTTGATTTCTCACCAGTGACATGCTCAAATTTGTCTCTGCCAATTAGACCAAAAGTCACTTGACGTGCCCAAAGATGGTAATTTTTACCATTTAGCAGCACACCTGTAAGTCTCTCTATATGTTGTGACATTTTCTAGATTGCTTGAACTGATACAGTTCTTGTTTGTGGGATTGATTTGGAGCAAGATCAAATCTGCTCTGATACCATGTTGATTTTCTCTGATTTTTGTTGACAGAGTTATTGAATTGATTTTGGCTTAATGTCTAATGTTATATTTATACATTGAAAGGAAGAAACTAGCCGTTACTAAACTAGCCGTTATTAACTAGTCGTTACTAAACTAGCCGTTATTAAACTAGCCGTTACTAAACTAGCCGTTATTAAACTAGCCGTTACTAAACTAACCGTTATTAAACTAGCTGTTACTAAACTAGCCGTTATTAAACTAGCCGTTATTATTCTAATTATTCTCAACAGAAAGTCCACACAATGACTTGTGTTATGAAAATCATCAAATCTAATGGTTCTCCTTCTCGAATAATATAATCGTTTTCTGAATAATTCACTAGCTCCGTGTGATCAATAAAATCTTCCAACACTTCCTCATTCACAAATGTTGTGTTTCTAAGTAATGGAACCTATAACATTTAAGTTAAATATTCTAATTTAATGTGTGAAATGAAAGAAAAGAATAACACAAGTTCACATATTTTAATTTTTTATTTATTAAGTAAGATAATACAAATCCATTACATTTACGTAATAAATTTATACGATATTTTTATAAAAATAACGTATTTATGATACCTTATTTAAAATGTATAAATTTAAGTTGCACTTTAATTCATGAAATGTAATGGATTTGATTCATCTTTCAATTTGAAATAAAATATATGATGAATTAAATTGATTTATAAAATCAAATGAGATTAAAGAACATACTTTCTTTAGTGTGAAATAACAAAGTTTGTGCTTGATGGACTTTTTACCATATAAGGGAAGAGTATCAATAATATTCTCAACATCCAAATCTTTGTGTAATTTTTTCAAATCGGAGTGTATCTTTTGTATAATCGTTGTCTTTATCTCTTTTGGAAGGAAATGGTTTCTAATCCATAATCCCACCTCTCGATTTTTTAATTTCATTGAACGTCTTATGTCTTCTGATTTTGTGGCTTCTAATTGCATAAATGTCTATAAAATAAAAAATGATAGGGCAAATTATATGAATATATGTCATCATTATTGTTAAGTCTCATATTAGCTAAGAGTAAAGTAGTAGTACTGTTTATAAGTCTGAGTAACTCTCTAACTCACAAGTTGGCTTTTGGGTTCAGAGTTAGGCCTGAGTTTCTAAGTTGATATCAGAGTTAGGCTCTTAGCTTCTTCGTACTCCTATCGGCACTCATGCCGTAAATCCAGACTCTAGTCGATGTGGAGGGGGGATATTAAGTCACACATTGACTAAGAATAAAGTAACAAATCTGTTTATAAGTCTGGACAATTCTTTAACTTAAAAGTTGGTTTTTGGGTTCAGAATTAGGTCTGAATTTTTAAGTATTATATGTATTCTTTTTTATTTTAAGTAGGAAAATAATTTTATAAAATAAAACAGAGCAGTAATATACTATAGTAATTTTTCTTTTAAGAGTAAACATATACTCTATTGAAGCAAAAAGGTAATTAAAATAGAAAGAAAAAAAAAGGAAATTGGATCTGAATGAATTACCTGTATGTTCCCGATGAGCCCGAAGATACCTACACAGGCTACAAAACCAGTTTCAAGTATGGTACCAGTACTGGGCTCCAGATTTTGACCAAAACTACTGCATAAAATAAAACCGATAGATTCAGTAAAGTTAAGCATAGAGTATATAAATAAAGTTAGGCATCAGTAAAAAAAATTAATTTTATATATCCTAATTATATTATAATAATAATTGATAACATAAATTTTTATTAGATATAATTATATAAATTTAATTATATTTATCAATAATATTATATCATATATATCATTAAATTTTATCAAAAATAAAACATTTATTATCTTTGATCATTATTATATATAATTAGCCAATTTAACTGAATGACTCAAGAAACTAAAAATGATTTAGCTTTTCAAGGTATGCATAGTTACAAACATATTTTAAAGATGCATATGGTACGTAGTGATTAATTAGCTAGGGAAATACAATATAGATATCAATTTGAATTATGCATCGTATGATATATTATTTTTGGCTATTATATATTTTCCCGCTTCTTTCCCTAATTAAGCACAAAGTTCATGACAGGGATAGCTTGCACTTAAAAAAAATGAGGGAAAAGGTTGTTCCCATGTATAAATTTATTTCATTGATATTATAGTAATTAAAATTGGTGATTTTTGGAAAGAATATATAACGATAATTAAAAACACTAGTGATAAAGCCATCAATTTTTTTTATGCATTAATAGATATGCAAGTTAGCAACAAGCTTTCAAATATGTTAAAATTATTTGTCTTAGCAAACATATATTTTTAAGTTATGAAAAAAATATGTTTTTCATATTTTTAAATATGCATAAGAGATATGTATTTAGGTCATGATAAAAAAATTATGTTTTATAAATTAAGTATATTTTAAAAAACAAGAAAAAAGTTGTTGAGAAAAATTTAGAATAAATAACTCTAAATTTACTAATATTAGATCCAAACAAGTAAACAAACTACTTGTATTATACTCACTATAACATTTCAAAGACAACTCACAAATTGAAGAAAATATAAACACTCAAAGAGAAAGCTCTCAACTCATACTCAAACTAAGAATACAAAGATTTATTTGTTTTTGATGGAATGATTAAACCAAATGCAAGGTACCCTATTTATAATCCTCATCATGCAATCAACACCACACAAATATAAAACTAAGAAATAATCCTAGCCACACAAATCTTATCTACATACTTTTTCTTTTCTACAACCTTCAACTACTTCATTTATTTCTACATCCTTCAATCATTTCATTTATTTCTCTACATCTTCAATTATTATGTTGATGTTGATTTTCAACACTCCCTCTCAACACCAACTCTCACTATTTTTACTGTATCAAGCTGACAGCGAAACATTTCGAACTTGCCAATGCTTAAATTTTTTGTGAACAAATCCGCAACTTGATCATCTGTCTTGATTTGCCTCATTTCAATTTCTTCTTGCAGAACCTTTTTCTCTAATAAAATGATAATGTACTTCAATATGCTTAGTTCTTGTATGAAAGACTAGATTCTCTGCCAAACGAATTGTCGATTGATTGTCACAGTACAACGGTATTGCATAATCTACTTGTTGATATAGATTATTCATTAGCTATATCAATCATGTACACTCTTGAGCTGCCATTGCCAGTGCTTGATACTTAGCTTTTGTGGTTGATAATGATACTGTTGGTTGTCTCTTGCTACACCAAGAAATTGTTCCAGAACCCAGCTTTACACACATACCTAGTTGTTGATCTCCTGGTGTCATGATCTCTTGCATAGTCTGCATCGCAGTAACCAACTAACTTGCAGTCTCTACATTTCTTGTACAAATGACCATAGTCAATTATACTATTAACATATCTCAATATTCGTCGAACTGCATCCAAATGAGGCTTCTTTAGATTTTGCATGTACCGACTCATTACACTAACTACATAAGAAATGTCAGGTTGAGTCAAGGTTAAGTAGATCAGATAGCCTATCAATTGTCGATACATCGTTGTATCTTCCAAATCTTTTCCTTCACGTGTACACAATTTGGAATTTGGTTCCATCTGTGTCGAAATCGGCTTGTATTCAAGCATTCCAAACCTCTTCAACAAATCTTTGGAATATTTTCGTTGACAAAGAAATATTCCTTCTTGTGTGTGATCAACCTCTAAACCAAGGAAGTGCTTGAGCTGGCCAAGTTTTTTCATTTGGAAATGGACTGACAATTTCTCCTCCGTTCAAAAAATTTCTACCTCATTATCACCGATTATGATTAAGTCATCCACATATACTAGCACACTTGCTAGCTTTTCTTCATTGGCTTTAACAAACAAGCTAGAATCTGTAGGTGTTACTGAATAACAACTTTGTGTTAGAAATTCAACAATCTTACCATATCATGCCCTTGGTGCTTGTTTCAATCCGTAGAGTGCTTTCTACAACTTACACACATATTCAGGATGATCTTGGCTCACGAAAACCCATTGGTTGGATCATGTAGATCTCTCGATCCAAATTTCTCCATGAAGAAAAGCATTCTTCAAATCCATCTACCACAACTTCAAATCTGTGTTGGCTACAAGTGCAAGGAGGACTCGAATAGTTGTAAGTTTCGCCATTGAACTAAACATTTCATCATAGTCTACTCCATACTGTTGAGAGAAACCATGAGCTACCAATCGTGCCTTGTACCTCTCGATTGACCTATCTAGTCTGCGCTTTATCTTGTAAATCCATTTGCAGGATATAGGTTTCACATCTCTTGGCTTTCGCACCAGATCCCAAGTTTGATTTTGTTGAAGTGCATCGATCTCTTTTTTTGTAGATGTCATCCACTCAGATCTTTGCAATGCTTCTTCAAACGTCTCAGGTTTTATTGCTTCTTCAATTATGGCTACATTGGCATATTTGGGATTTGGCCTTCGTGTTCTTGTTGACCTATGGAGTTGAGATTATGAAGTTGATTCTTTTATTTCACTAGGCCCACCTTCTTCATTTAATTGTTGATATATGCCAGTTTGCCAAGGATTCTGAGTTACTCTTTGTTTGGTATCATCATTGTCTGGATCTCTAGATTCATCTAAACTTGGTTGAAATTTTATAGTATGCTCCTCCATCTTTTCTTGCAGCTTATCTCCAAATTCTCTTGAGTCTGAAAATGCTTCCTTCTCTAAGGACTACCAAGAAGATGCTTCATTGAACACCACATCTCGTGAAGTGTATCATCTTTCACTCGTTAGATCACACCATTTTCATCCTTTTCTTTGGCTGTCGTATCCCACAAAGATACATCTAACAGCTTTCTTGTCAAATTTTCTCCGTAAATGATCAGGAACAAATACATAACATACACAGCCAAATACTCGAAAGTAGCTAATTATAGGTTTCATGTTCCATAGTTTCTCAAAGAGTGAAACAAATTCTAACCTTGGTTGAGAAAGTCTGTTGATCATAAAGGCTGGAATCCTCATCGATTCAGCCCAAAACCTCTCAGGTACATTCTTTTCATGTAGCATACTTCGATAAATTTCTACAAGATGTCGGTTCTTTCTCTCTACTACCCCATTTTGTTATGGCGTCTTGGCACAAGTATACTGATGATGCATTTGACATTCCCTTAGGTATTAAGAGAACTCGCCTAAGCTATATTTTCTGCCATTGTCTGTGCGCAAACAACTGATCTTCTTTCCAACTTCTCCTTTAGTTGACTCTCTAAACTCTTTAAATTTTAAGAATACGTCATATTTTCTTTCATAAAGAAAACCCACACATACCTTGAGAAGTCATCAATGAGTGTCACCATGTATCGCATATCGCCAATTGATGGTTGCTTAACAGGATCGAATAAATCAGAGTGAACTAATTCCAATGGTTCTTTTGCTTTAAACTTTGATTTCTCATATGGAAATTGGTGAGTTTTACCATATTAGCATCCTGCACAGACAGTGTCTATTCGCACGTCTAGTTGAGCAAGCCCTTTAAGCATTGACTTCTTCACCATTACACTTAGCTTGGAATAGCTAACATGACCTAACCGCATATGTCATAGATCTGTTGTCTCATTTCTTCTTTTCTTGCATATATATGCAGATTCTACTGACATTACGTAGACTGATTCCAATCGTTGCCCCTCCATTGTCGGTGTTTCTGAGATTTTGAGATCACGATACACTTTCACGTCTCGGGGACCGAACAAGACATAGTGGCCTGATGATGTTAACTAAGCCATACATAGCAAAATTTTCTTCATTCCTAGGACATGATAAACATCTTGAAGTGGTACTTGGTTAGTAGTATATCGAAGCGTAACTATCATCTTATCGATGTGGGCTATTAGTAACCTTGAGTTGTCAGTTGTCACCACTACACGACCTCCCTTGTACTCAGACATGCTTTCCAACTTCTGTTTATCACCTGTCATATAATTTGAGCAGCTCGAATCTACGATCCAATCATTCTTATAGTCAATCTGTTTTGATGTTATCACCGTAAGAGCTCATTTTTCTTCCTCTGTAGTGAATAAGGCTTTGGCATCCCAACCATCTTCGTTATGCTCCTTAGAATTAGAAGTAGTTGTATTGCTTTCAACAAGCTTTTTCTTACTCCAACAATCTTTTGCCATGTGACCCATCTTCCCGCAGTTGTAACATTCACCGTCAAATTTTCTATTGTTATTGCGGTTCTTCCAAGCTCCCCCATTACGAAAGCCTCCCTTTTCTTAAGGAATTTTTCCTTTGTCGCCATCATTTTTATATCCATTTTCATTGTACCGTTTGAAAGTGCCTCTACTTTTGCTAGTGTAGAGCGCTTCTTCTTCACCCTTTAGCGAGACTCCTCCCATTTGCTTACCCATAGCTTCTTGACCTGCCAGTAAATTCTTAAACTCACCAAGAGATGGTTGTGTCGGCCATCCTTGTATAGCGGTAACAAACCCTCGATATTCAGGTCTCAAACCATGAATAATTATTCTCTTTATCCTTGTTTCCCCAATAGGAGCTTTCAGATCTAACTTAGAAATTTCTTGGCATAACGACTTTATCTTGTGAAAGTATTGGGAAATCGTCATGTCGCATTGCGCCATCGATAGCAACTCGTTCTCCAGAAGTTGCAATATTGTATCATTCTTCTTTGAAAAGAGTGTAACAAGAGTGTCTCATGCTTCCTTTGGTGTTTTTGCATCCTGAATGTGCTCCAACATTTCTTCTTCAATTGTGGTCTTTAAAGCAAACATTGTTTTACCTGTTTTAATTTTCCATTTTCGCAAGATGTTGTTTGCATCTTCCGCTACTGGTTGTGTAACTTCGTCACCACCAATAACCTCCCACAAGTCTTGACCTTGTAGGTAAGACTCCATACATGTTGCCCATGTGTTATAGTTTTTGTTGTTGAGCTTCTTGATTCCTCCAACTACTTGAAGGTCACCCATCGTGCCCAATGTTCCTTTCCAGGATTTGATAGGAATCGGCTCACAATGCCAACAACATGTGCAATGTCTGGTCTGGTGCATACCATAACGTACATTAGGCTGCCAACTGCCGATGCATAAGGCACCTTGCTCATCTCTGATTTCTCCTCCTCACTTGAAGGACATTGACTCACATTAAGTTTGAAATGGCTTGCAAGTGGACAACTAACAAGTTTAGCTTTGCTCATGTTGAATCTTTCAAGAACTTTTTCAACATATCGTTTTTGGGAAAGCCAGATCTTTTGCTTTTGCCTGTTGCGGGTAATCGTCATGCCAAGAATCTGCTTCGCAGGTCCTAAGTCCTTCATTGCAAAGGACTTGCTCAACTCCTTCTTTAACTTGTTAATCTTGGCAATATTTTGACCCACAATTAACATATCATCAACATAAAGCAAAAGAATAATAAAATCACCATCAGAGAATTTCTTGATGAAGACGCAGTGATCAGCCGTCGTTCTGTTGTATTCATTTTTCTCCATGAATGAGTCCAACCTTTTGTACCGCTACCTTGGTGCTTGCTTCAATCCATACAAGCTTTTCTTTAGTCTGTATACCAACTTCTCTTTGCTTTTGACTTGGAAACCTTCGGGCTGCTCCATATAGATTTCCTCATCAAGATCACCATGTAAGAATGCAGTCTTTACATCAAGTTGTTCAACCTCCAGATTAAGACTAGCTGCCAAACCAAGAACAACTCGGATTGAAGACATTTTAACTACTGTTGAGAATATTTCATCGAAGTCAACGCCTTTCTTCTACTCGAATCCTTTCACAACCAATCTTGCTTTATAGCGTGGTTGTGAGCTGCCTTCTTCACTTTTGATTCTGTACACCCACTTGTTCTTGCTGCATGGCTTTTAACCATTCAGTCTTATGTTGATCAGTGATAGCTTCGTCATAACTCTCTGGTTCTCCCCCTTCAGTGAGCATCACATACTCGTTAGGAGAATATATACGACTAGGTTGTCGCACTCGGATGGATCTCCTTGTCTGTAGTTCTGGTTGGACTTGTTCAGAAACTTGTTCTGGTTCTGAACTGCCAACTGGTGGATTGACATCATCAGTATCTGGTGTAACTCCTCCGTCATTAGGATTTATTGGTGGAGAGACTGGATCCAGAATAACTGGAATTTCATCTGACTGTGGTTTCTCGGAATTCTCAAAATCCTCGATTATTTGGTCTTCAAGAAATACCACGTCTCTACTTCTGACAATCCTTTTGCTAATAGGATCTCAAAGTCTGTAGCCAAATTCTTCATGGGCATATCCCATAAAGATACACTGCTTCGCTTTTCCATCCAACTTGGATCGCTCATCTCTTGGGATGTGAATAAATGCTCTACATCCAAATACTTTCAAGTGTTTGTAAGAAACGTCATTCCCCGTCCAAACTCTTTCTGGTACGTCATAGTTCAGTGGAACTGATGGAGAAAGGTTGATTAAATCGACTGTTGTCCTCATTGCCTCCCCCCAAAAGGTGTTTGGCAGTTTTGCATTTGAGAGCATACATCTGACTCTTTCGCAGATGGTTCTGTTCATTCTCTCTGCGACACCGTTGTGTTGAGGTGTCTTTGGTACTAATTTTTCCATCCTGATGCCAAAACTTCTGCAGTACTCCTCGAATGATCCACGATACTCACCACCATTATCTGCACGTACACACTTCAGACATCTGCCAGTTTCTCTCTCCACTTTTACATGAAACTGCTTGAAAACTTCATGCACTTGATCTTTAGTTTTCAAAGCAAAAGTCTATACTTTTCTTGAATGGTCATCAATAAAGGTCACAAAATAGTGAGCACCTCCTAATGACTTACAACTCATTGTACAAACATCTGTGTGTATTAAATCTAGAATATTTTCCTTTCTAGATGGTGCGAGACTACGAAATGCAACTCTATATTGTTTTCCCATAATACAATCAACACAAGTTTACAAGGGTGTACCTTTCATTCTTGGCAAGAGCTCATTTTTGGAAAGAATTCTGAGACCTTTTTCACTCATGTGGCCGAGTCGCTTATGCCATAGCTCGGTAGGAACTTCTTTCCTTGTGGTATTTGCTTCTCCTTTACACAATCTGGCTTCTGTGATGTAGAGTGATGTATCTTTCTTGCCTTTTGTTATTACCAGATTGCCTTTGGTGAGCTTCCATTTTCCTTCACCAAAATAATTATTGTATCCATCATCATCAAGTATACTGGTAGAGATCAAATTGAGGCGGATATCAGGAACATGCCTCACATCTTTCAGAAGTAATCTGCATCCAAGATTAGTCTCTAGATAAATATGTCCAATGCCGAAAATTTTTGATGCATCATCATTTCCCATCCTCACACGTCCAAAATCACCTTGAGTGTAGGTTGAGAAGAATTCTCGTCGTGAGGTGACATGATAGGAAGCGCCTGAGTCAACTACTCAAGTAGTGTCTTGGCATGCAAGATTGACATAATCAGCATCTCGAACGATGACAACTTCTTTAGTGACAGTTGTGGTGTCATTTTTTCGGGTTTCTGCTTCCTGATTTCTGGATTGTTCCACCTTTAACCTTCTACATTCTCGAATGAAGTATCCAGGCTTGCGCAATGATGACACTTTATGTCATACCTTGATCTAGACTTCGACCGTCCTCTTTGTTGACTTTGGTTACGGGGATTTTTACTTTTACTTCTCCCCCGCCATTCTTGCTTGCCTTGTTTCTGCATGACAAGCGCTTCAGTGTCAGGAGTATATCCTTCATCTTTTCGTCGAGACTTTTCGTTTAACATTGTGTCTTTTACCATATACATGGTAAGCTTACCGTCAGGAGCTGAGTTGCTAACTGACACAACTAGAGTATCCTAACTTTTTGGTAGAGAACTCAACATCAACAACGCTTGTAGCTCGTCATCTACAGTCATCTTCATAGAGTTGAGTTGATCTACAATGCCTTAGAACTCACTCATATGTTCTGATACGCTGCTTCCGTCTTTATACTTCAAATTGACTAATCGTCACATCAGATTTGCTTTATTCTATGCGGTTGTTCTCGCATACATTTTCTCCAACTTTTGCCAAAAAACGTAAGCATCGTGTTCATTAGCAGAATTTTGAAAAATGCTTTTGTCGATCCATTGTCTGATTTGAGCAGCACACTTTTGGTTTAGAACGGCCCATTCAATGTCTGCACCAGTTTCTTCTTTCTCCTTTGGCATTATAATTGGCTTCCATAGATCTTTCATGTATAAAAGATCCTCCATCTTCGGCTTCCAAATTGCATAATTAAATGCGGTCAACTTTATCATATTACTTGTGCTCTTCTCCATTTGAATCGTCAGTCAACTGGTTTCACCGAGCTTGGTTTTTGACGATAAATAGTGCCTCCAATAGTACTATGTGAATAGTATGCCCGAATAGTACTTTGTGAATAGTACCGATGAATTGTACCCACCGACAAATAGTCCGTATATATAAACAGTACTCTGTGAATAGTCCTTCCTGAATAAAATCAAGGCTCTGATGCCATTTTGTTGAAAAAAAATAGATGATTGTAAAGAAATAAATTTCACACCTAGGATAATTTCCCAAATCAAAATAGAATAAAAATAACACCAAGAATTTAGCGTGGAAAAACCTTTCAAAATGAAAGTAACAACCACGGGACCCGTAGGTCACTTAAACTTCCATTATAACAAGATGGGATTACACACTTCACCTTTTAGTGGATCTCTCTAAAAAATACAACAAATATGTATCTTCAATTTGTGGGTAAAACTTCACAAATTAACTCTCTTAATTTTTCTTTCCAAATCTCTCTCAAAAAACTCTCTTTTTCTTTTCTTTTATCTCCACTTCTGATATGTTAATTTGAGATTGAAACTAAAATTTTATTATAAAGCCAAAAACTCTATCCTTTTCTCCAGTTTATACGGAGAGATTTTTAAACTTCTTTTCCTTTTTCTTTTTCTTTCGACGTCAGAGTGATTCTTTACCTTTTTTTTTTTTTTCTTTGTTGCTGGCCACGTCATTTAGAACAACATAATTATATATATATCTTGTCGGGTAGGACCGTAAGAATATGAGTTTGATTTAGAGCAAAGAAAAGAAAATAGCTTTTTTATATATTTTTACCATAAGGGTTCGTAATATTTATCATTCATGTACTTGTTTCATGCAACAACAAAAAAAATCGCTGATTTATCTATTTATATATATACTTGAAAGAAGGGCTATATGTAATGATATATTATTTATTAATTTTTAATTTTTAATTATAATTGAATACTTGATAATATTTGTGTTTTTCAAAAAAAAATTTAATTAATTATACTAATTTTACATATTTTATTTTATTTACTTGAAATATCGTATTATTAAGTATTTTTGTATATGTAATAGCTGCTTGAGAAATCATTAATTTGTTTGCTAAGTTGACTACTTGAATCAACTTATTAATTAATATTTGTAATTATTTTAACATTAAATCCAGTACGAACCCGAGCCCAATAAATTTAATGAGGATTTTTTGCAATACGTATTTAGTTGAACCTTTCACTTTAAGCTATAAGTATTGAGTAGGATATCAGTGGTTAAATTGATTATACAAAACTTTTAGGTCTTTTAAAAAAAACCAAAAAAAATTTAAAAAAAATGAAATGGGATCTACAAAAAGAAAAAAAAGAAAAATGATTTTAATAGGATATAATATTATTATAAATTTATAAAAATTAAGTATATTTTCGTTCATTAATTTTAATATTTTAAGATCAAATATAAATCAGATTCTTATTAACTTCTACACGTTATCATTTAGCTTGCTCTAAGAAAAGTACGTTTTTCTAAGTTTTGATTCTTTTGAACAGTGTAAAGGCCTTTAAAAGAAATATACTTTATGGATGCTGTGACTTAATTAAGATCTTGTACTAATTTATATAAAATAAAAGGTTTTTATTAGCTAAGGAATATAAATTAATTAGTTTCCACACTTTACTTTCCATTTTAATTTTAATTTATTTATACTCAAAATTAATCACATATCCAAAAATAAATATTATTAATTTAAGCACATATTCTTTCAATATTTAATAAAAACTTTCATGCAATCAAATTATGGTTTGTTAGTGCTCCAACAGTCCTATGTTTCAGGAGTTGACGAAGCTTTGACAATTTTTATGCTTAAGTTTGAATAGTAGTAAATAAAATTGTGCAATTACATGCAATAATATCCTTAAAACTAGTATCATAATAAAATGGGATTCAATTAAACGGATTTTAACAATTTAATTTAAAGAGTTTATTGATAACTTAAAATTTTTAATAATAAAAATATATAATTTGATGTAATAAATATTATTATTCTACTTATAAATTTTAAAAATATTTTTAAATATGTGTTAGAAAAGTAATGAAACGAGAACAATTATTCATCCTAAGCAATATTTCAATTTTTATTTTACAAAACTTATCCAGATTGTTATCAACTTCATTAATCTTCTAATTTTTTAAACATACGAATCATTAAAAAAAATATTTGACATAAAAGAAAATAAATAAATAATAATATTTAATTAAATCAAATTTGACAACTAAAAATATATATGAGAAATTATATAAGAATATTAATCCTCTAATTTTTTAAAAATGTTAATCATTAAAATATTCTCAATATAATTATCAATCAATTATATGATCAATTGAATCTAATCTAGTATATATTTCTCATTAAAGTAAATTACACATCATATAGTAATTAACTTAATCACACTCTAATGTCAATTAAATTGCATACTACTTATTAAGTTTATCAATTATAGATTACATACATCTCTACTTAGAAATTATGCATGTTATTTAATCAAGATAAATAATTAAATATTAATTCTCTCATATCTATTTAATTGTCTCTATAGGTCAATTGTTAATCAAACAATTAATAGTGTAAAAATCAGATTAAATAATATAATTAAATTAAAATCATAAATGGGATAAAATATTATATCATCACATATTAAAAATTGGGTTCATAAGACCCCTAGATTAATAAATTAACTAAACATAACTTTGTTCATAAAGTTTATATTTTTCATAAATAAAAACAAAAAAAAATTAATAAAAAAGGAAAAGAAGAAGAAATCCAATCAATCTCTTAAATTATAATACCAATCTCCTCATAAATCTTCACCAAAATTGTATTTCATTTTAATTTTTTTGTATTTTTCTCTCTTTTTAACTCCAAAAGTGAAGCCAAGAAAAGAGAAAAACATAATGTACAAACAATATATATGGATAGTAAAAAAATTAAATGAAGGATCTATAACAAATTGATTAGTAATTATTGAAGAACCTTAAACAAAATAAAACATTAAATTAATTTTAAGGTGGACATAACTAGTAACTACACGTGTATATATAGGGCTATAGGGTAAATATAAATATCATACAAGGGCAAGATAAATCAGGAAATGATAAGCGAACAGGAAAATTAACGTGACAATGTCCAAAAACTTTCATAATAAAACCATTCATTGCCCATAGATTGCTAAGAAAGAATACAATGATCACTTGTTGTCTTTGAGATGTTCTAATTTCAAAGTGGGCTAATTCTCACCACATGAGAATAGCACTCAGTATGAGGAAAATAATGTTGGAATATTATAGATCAAAACTCTCAAAACTCAAAAACACTCAAGAAAGTTTTTCCAGAAACACTCAGAAATTCTCAAATTTTTGTTTCTGATTTCTTTAACTTGATTATTACATTGCTACTGAGAGGTATTTATAGAAACAACTAATAAATCTAAGCCATACAATATAAACCTACCAAATCAATCTAAACCATACATCTATCTCCTTAACTAACCCATTGATTTTCTTCTTCCCACCAACCATGAGTTGTATCTTTATCAATCCAGATCATCACCATAGAAACTTCCATGAGCTGGACTTTAAATGGGCTAGAATATTTCAAAGTTTGTTTTTGATTTCTTTGGTTTACAAACCAACAAATAATGTATATACCAAGTGACTAAATAGCACTCAGACATTCATAGAAATAAATACTCAGATAAACTTGTACTAATTTCCACGTAGAGAATATTCATCAACCTATAGAAGACCTTGTGCCTTAAAGATCATTTCTCCCGAGCCTCAAAGATTTCCTACTGATGATGACTATGTAGCTCAACTTCGCATTCGCCCCTAGGGAAAAGCAAACATCAATGACCATCAACTTTAAGAGGCTTGCAAGTCTTAACAATCATCTTCCCAACCATATTGAACTATAGTATTCATTTATGACAAACTTTTCACATATAAAATAAAGTATTTAGTACTGAAAGAAAGGGAGATATGAAAACCAAAAACATGAAGTATTTCATCCTAATTAGATTAGATTCTACCAAATTGAAGAAAGAAAGCAAGATCAGGAAAAACAAATCAAGGATTTTATTGTAAGTATGTGGAGAAAAATCGCTAAAAGTGGAGGATGGTTACTATAATTGGTGGTTCAACTTAGATTAGGGAACTGGTAGAGGCACTAGATTAAGCCGGAGGCTTGCGAGAACAAATTGAGCTAACTGATCGAGAAATGCTAAAATCTGCAATTTTGGTACATGAAATCAAGGCTGCGAAGGAATAGAGTGGGGTACGGTGGAACTGGGTACAATTAGAGTTGACTACAACCGAAGGTGGGTTGCGATGAAAGAAGACATGTAGTGAACAAGAAGGAAAAGAAAAGGTCGATTACATAGGGAAAGAAGATACTACGATGAAAGAAGAGATTAGAGACATGCGATACATGATAGTGAAATTTGGTATGGAATGAAAAGGAGAAAATACATGATATTAAATTAAGAGAGAAATGAAAAATTATAAAGTAATTTTTTATATATTTTTTAAATTAATAACACATAATATATTGTTTGATTTCGATTTTAAAAAAATTAGAATTCTATTATTTTGATTAGATCACGATTATTTAATAATCGTAATTATACAAATTTATCTATATTTAAGTAATTTTTATAGTTTAACTTATGACCATTGTTATTGACAAAAATCGAGAATATATGTATACATTACAATCACAGATTTTATTAGACCGTGATCAAAACTCTAAGAACTCGATTTAAAAAAAAAAACTTTAGTTAAATTTTTGAGACAAAATATTACTATTTTAATATTATATGTATCCATCTAAAGGATTTGATTCTCTATCTAAGGTTGTCTCTACAAATCCTACCGTATTTATATTTATGACTCTACAAATAATAATTAAAAAAATTAAGTGAACTTTAACCATAAAAATACAAAAACACAATTAATATCCTAATTTGAACTAATAATATGGCCAAAAATACTAAGATAAAGCAAGTCACCAGAATTAATTAACTATTTAAGGTAAGTGGGGAATCAGCAAGACTTGCTGTGTGCTTGCTTTAAGTCTTTAACAACAGTACGTACGTTGTCGGCCAAGAGTGAGATGCCTTGTTGTAACTTGTAGCTACTAAAAATCTCATCTATCTAAATCTCTCTTGCAAAATATACAAGAGGCAGACGACAGCTCTCTATGAGAAGAAACAAAAATGAAAAGAGGAAGCTCAACAAGAAAGGACTTCGTACTTGAGACAGCAGTAGAAGGCCGACAGCTTTTAATAAGGGATGGCATATTCCTTGGCTCATCTGTGGCTGCAATTGCTATCGATCCTTTGCTGTTATACATTCCTATCATTAATGACCAACACAAGTGTCTTGGGCTGGACAAGAAAATGATGTTTGTTGCGTTTTTTTTTCGTTCCTTGGTTGACTTCTTTTATGTAATTGACATCATTTTTCAGATTTGTGCTGTTTGGAAGGCTGAAACCGATACCCAATTTGCAAGTAAAAAGAATTTTAGAAAGATGATCACGACGGAATCAAGTACAAGTTTTATTAATGGAAAATTTTGGGAAACAACTCAAAAGATTTTGGTATTTTGTAAGAGGTTTCGAGTTATAGACATCTCTATTGATGTTTTAGCTGTGCTTCCAATCCCTCAAGTGAGTTTCAACTTAATTGATCATGCATGCGTTGTTATAATTCTTTAATTAATAAAATGGTTTTATTTATTTATAGTTTTATGTAATTAATAATAATATTAATTATTAATTATGGTTCATATATATATATATATATATGACAGGTACTTATTTTATGTTTCATAGCGAAAATGAAAAACTTCAAATACTCATGGAACACATGCAATGCAAGGGCGTTTATGAATATAATTCTTTTCTTGCAATATGGACCAAGAGCTTCACGCATCATTATATTGTTTCAACGTCTTAAATGGCATGTTTCCAATCGCCTGCTTAACGCGTGGGGCAAAGGCCTACTTAGTTTGTTCTGTTACCTCACTTCCTGCCATGTAAGTTTTAATTCAAATATTTTCTTTTTATTATTAATTAATTACCCTTATTTAATTAATTTATTAAATATATAATTGTCTCTATACTTAAAATTAAATATCTCTAGCAGTAGCATTTATAATGATATGGAATTTATCAATTTAATTAGGTATGACCCAATATTGCTTAGAAAATTTGATCCTGATATCCTTTTGTACGTAGTTTAATTTAAATATAAATTATTGATTTAAAGTATTTAATGATGATATGAATTTGTGCTTTTTAATAATATATAATATATAATGATGCTTATATATTCAGATAGCTGGAGCGTTTTATTATATATGTTCCATTCAAAGAGTTACATTGTGTTGGTACAAAGCATGTGAAAGTCACGGTGGATGCATCCTCAGTAGTTTTGAGTGCGATTATAACACTTCAAAGGACTTAAATTTAGTGTATGAATCATGTCCCTTAAATCCACCAGACGACTGGGTATTTTTCGATTTTGGAATATATATCAACGCCATTCAATCTGGCGTTTTGGGTCCAATCGATTTTCCAACTAAGTTCATGCACTCTTTCTGGTGGGGCTTACGACATCTAAGGTCCTGTTTATCATTATTCGATCATTATTTTAAAATAAGTATGAAATTAATATTCATTTGATATTAAATATTGTTGTTTTACTGAAAATTAATAAATATTATTCGAACGTAACTCTGCAGTTCCTTTGGTCAAAACCTTTATCCAAGTAGCACTGATATACTTGAAGTAGGCTTCATAGCTTGTGTTTCCATCTTTGGCCTTGTACTCTTCGTATATCTTATTGGAAATGTACAGGTTAGTGAAATTGAAAATATTCCATGAAAATATTTTGATTATATGATTTAAACCACTTTTAACTTGAATTATAATATTGCTTTCTCATATTAGAAGTTTTTTTTTTTTTTTACTCAAACACTATTCCTTTCTTTGTTAGTTTGTTATGTGCACATACATGCATGGGAATATATATATATATATATAGAGAGAGACACTACTTACCTTGATTTAGCAATGTCGGAGGGAAAGGGTGTGGCAGTTATCTCCAGCCACATTTAAATAATTGCTAGCATAAATAACGTAAAATCTTAATTATTTATTTATTAAAGTGTTAGGGTACAGATTTATATGCAGATGGAAGCAACAAAAACAGAGGAGATAAGGAGAAAGATGATAGTAAAAGAAAGAGAAGTAGAATTATGGCTTTACAGACATGGTGCTTCTTTGCAAACAAAGTCTACCATCATGCAAACAATACTCTACAATTTGAAACATAATAAAGATGTTGACGTGGATAATCTCTTCCATATTATGTCTCCTCAACATAAAAAATCTATCAAACATCACATCTGTTTTTCTCTGGTTAAACAAGTGCGTAGTAACCTTCTTCCCTATCATCATCGTCATCTCATCTTATCAATTAACAAATTATTTTCAAACATCGTTGATAAATATATCTTTTTATCTAATTTGATTTTCTTACTTGATTTAATAAGTATTATTTTTAAAATATAGTAACATCTAAATTATTGCTTTAAATTATAATATGATTAAAATATATAATTTGTTAATATCCTTTATTATATCTATTTAATTAAGCTGCATGTAGGTCTCAGTGCTTCAAAATATGAAAGATGTAGTGATAGAAGAAATGGTAAACTATTTGGAACCAGTTATGTATCGTGAGAACTCCTACATAGTTAGAGAAGGAGAACCATTAGATTTGATGATATTTATAATACACGGTGTCATATGGAGTTTCAAATCTGATGATGAAAATGTGACTTCTTATCATGTGTTGAGTACCAAACGTTTAGAAAAAGGTGATTTATATGGAGAAGAATTATTGATATGGGCAGGATTAAGATTCACCTCAGCATTTGGGGTCCCAATATCAACCACAAATATTAAAACACACAAAAAAGTGGAGGCCTTTGTTCTTAGGTATGATGACTTGAAGACTATAATCAGTAAATATGGGTCTGTGTTCTCTAATGAAGATTTATTTCATCGAATCTCACCTGAAGTGCAAGAGATGGCTGCTTCTGTTATTCAACAAACTTGGCGTAACTATCATTTACACCAGTTTCAGAACCACATTACATCTTCAATAACGATCTCTATCCAATAATTATTATAGTATAAACTAGTTATATTTTAGAGATGTAAAATGATCCATCTATTTCATATCAGTCTCATTTAACTTATTACTAAATACTTCTATAACCCAAACATAACTCACCCCATCTAAAAACCATCCCACTCCAATAAAATATAGATTATCATATAATTAGTTAAATCAAATTTAACTTAAAATGAATTTGTTTTTCCTTTTTTTCATTTTGTTTTTCAATTTTTTTGAATGATGAGTGTTTTTTTTCTTACACAACTTGAACTGTTTTTTGATAAAAAATATGTAAATACTTTTTAATACCATAACATAAGTTTTAATAAAGAAGAAAAAATGATTTATTTGATAACTATTTTGTATAAATAAGATGTAACATATTTTCTTACTCCAATGCCATTTCAATCTATTAAAAATATAAATAATACAAGTTAAGATAAAGTTTTAAATATAATGGGATGTACCATAAGTTTAAAAACTCATCGTATTTGACATCTAGATATATATTTTTTCTTGATAACGTAAAAGATATATATTTCATGCATATTTAAAAGTATAATATACGTTCATAGCAAAAAGAAAAAAAATAATGCACGTATGCTTTGTTTATAAAGTAAATATATATATATAAAGTTAGAGGGTTATTAATCTCTTGTTTTGTAATTATATTATAATGATTTTTTTATTTTTAAACTCTTGGTTTTGGTTTTTAAAATGTGTGATCATTAATTATATTTTTAGTTTTTATTATAAATGAAATTAGATTTCATTTGCTGGTTTAACTTTAAAATAAATAAATTAAAAAACTTTCATCGATTAAATTTCAAATCCTATTTTAACACCCTATTTTCACGTAAAAGACAATTATATTAATATAACATCAGAGTAGTGCAACATAATGAAGAATCATGGTGACGATTCAGTTTCATCAGAACCGTATAGTTACGAAACCGAACGAGGTTCTTGATGGAAAAACCTTTTATAAAGTATCGGGTTCTATCACTATTAATTGCTTAATTCAGATACATTATCAAAACGTAGAGAATAAGTGTGAGAAACTAGTGAGAGCATCAAATCAAAAATCTATTGGAATTTTCGTGTAAGTGTTGAAATTTGATCAATGGTAGGAAGTATGTTTTCAATCTATTTTTGTTTCTGCTGTATTTAAATTATGTGTTCATATGGTTTCCTGAACGTTTCTGGATTGAATTATAATATAACATTTGGTATCAGAGCCATTTTTGAAAACATCTTTGCTTTGCTCTGTTTCACGAGGAATTGAAATTTTGGGTTTTTTTATTTTGCTTGTTTTTTATGCATACGAAAATTATAATTTGTTTCAATATTGCTTTTAGAGTGATTCTGTGAATTTAAACTTGAAAAACAATGAAGAAAATAAATCCAATTTGTCATGGGTATTTATTTGAATCATTAATTAACTTTTTATTTGAAATGATATTTTTGCTTCAAACTGAGATCATGAATCACTCGGAAATCGAATTTTGATAAAAAAAACACCAGATTTCGTCGCCGGAATAAAAAGATACGATCAGGTATCCATTAGGGTCAAAACCGGGTCGATTTGACCCGGTTGGAGGTTGAAGATGAAGTTTAATAAATAAATAAACTTCAAAATTCACACTGGTATGTTTTCAACTCATTTTTGTTTCTACTATATTTAAATTATACGTTCATATGGTTTCTTGAACGTTTCTATATTGAATTATAATATAACATTTGGTATCAGAGCCATTTTTAAAAACATCTCTGTTTTGCTGTGTTTCACGAGTAACTAAAATTTTGGGTTTTTTTTTTGCTTGTTTTTGATGCATATAAAAATTATAAATTGTTTCAATATTGATTTTAGAGTGATTCTGTGAATTTAAACTTAAAAAACAATGAAGAAAATAAATCTAATTTATCGCGGGTATTTATTTGAATCATTAATTAACTTTTTATTTAAAATGATATTTTTACTTCAAACTGAGATCATGAATCACTCGAAAATCGAATTTTGAGAATTTTGATAAAAAGAACACCAAATTCCGTCGTTGGATCAAAACTGGGTCGACTTGACCCGACTAGAGGTTGAAGATGAAGTTTAATAAATAAATAAAAACTTCAAAATTCGCATTGTTTGGGGGACTCAAACCCAGGTCCCGCGTGAGACATTAATAGTCTCGTCCAGTGGACTGCAAGAGTTGTTACCTTAATTTTGGTATCAAACTTAAATTTATATTTATTTCGACTTTGATTTTTAAACAAAAAAAATGTTTTAGTTGGGAATCGAACCCAGACTTCAACGGTGGGCATAAGTAAGGCTTTTCATTGGGCTATAACGATTGTTGCATCTTATTAAATATATTTTTAAATATGTATTCGGAATTTGATTTTATTAAAAAAAAGAATTCGAATATAATTTTAATTTATGTTTATCATATGTATAATATTTATTATACATGTGATATTTATTTAAATAATTTTTAAACACATTAAAAAAATTATTTAAATACATTATGCTTAAATTATTTATTTTGGTATTTGTATGTGTAAATTTTGTAATTAATTATACATATGAAAATTTTGTTAAATAATTTATGCATAATAAAATTAATTATGAATGGTTCTTTATGGATTTAATTAGTGCTTATATTATTTATTTTTGCTTGTATAATTTATTGTCATATATGCAATTTAAGATAGATAATATTTGTACATTTGAAATTAAATTAATATTGCTTATGGTTTTATACAATAATTGAACCTAAGGATTTAATTAGTATTTAAGTGATTCATATAGTTTAATTAATTAAGGAGTAGTCACAGTATCTTTAATTAATTAAAATTATAATAAAGTTTATTTAGGATCACATTTAGGAAATAAACATTAATTGTAATTAATCATATGTGATATAATAAATCTTATCCCACATGAATTTTTATTATATTTTTTTGTGATCAATTAGGATATAATATCAAATTATATTTTCTAATTTACCCGCAAGGATTAGGAAAATGAACATAATTTGATAATTTTATCGTAAAGTTAGGATGAATCTAATTTAATTAAAACTTTAGCCCACACGCAAGTTTTATATCACTAGATTCATATTTTTCATGATTTATATTGGTAAAGAATGACTATAATTAAGGTCTTAAATTTTAATAAGCATATAATCTTTAATTACAGCTACTCATCCTGTAAATTTCTCTTATATCTATTGTGACATTCCCGATTTGAAAGAGGATAATTACAAAATATGGAAGGAAAGAATTCTCTTTCAACTAAGGTGGATGAATATTGATTATGCTATTAGGAAAAACGAACTGCCTAAAATTACTCAAACCAGTACTCTAGAGAATATCATGTTTTATAAACAATGGGAACGATCTAATCGCCTTAGCATGATGTTCATTAAGACTAAAATCTCTACTGGTATTCGTGGTTCTATTAATCAACATAACAATGTTCAAGACTTGTTAAAGGTCATTGATGATCAATTGTCACTTCAGATAAGGCTTTAGCAAGCACCCTTATTATGAAGTTCTCTTCTTTAAGACTCACCAGTGTGAAAGGTGTGTGCGAGCACATTATGTAAATGAGGGACATTGTGGCTCAACTTAAGCATCTCGTGGTTGAGATGTCAGAATCCTTCCTAGTGCACTATATCCTTAACATTCTCCCACATCAGTACGGGTCATTCAAAATCTCGTACAATACACATAAGGATAAATGGTCAATCAATGAACTCATGACCATGTGTGTTCAAGAGGAAGGGAGGCTTGTTATGAAATTTGGTGAAAGTACAATGTTGGCTACAACATACCAGAAAGGAAAATCTCAATACAAGCATAAAGAAAAAGGGATAATTCCACCTCGGGTTGATATTAAGAAAGAATCCAAGTGTTTCTTTTGTAAAAAGAAGGGACACATGAAGAAGAATTGTATTAGATTCTAGAAATGGCTTGAGAATAAAGTTAATCCAACCTCGTTTGTTTGTTATGAATCTAATATGGTTAATGTTAATATTAATACCTGATGGATTGATTCTAGATCTACAATCCATGTTGTAAACTCCTTACAGAGTATGCGAAATCTAAGGAAACTAGTGGAAAGTGAGCAATATATCTTATCCAGTAACAAGATTGGCTCACATGTCGAGGTTGTAGGGACATGCAGTTTGATTTTAAGTAGTAGTTTTATTTTAGAATTAGAAAAGACCTTTTATGTTCCAAGTTTCTCTAGAAACTTGATTTCAATTTCAAGACTTGTACCTTTTGGTTATTCCTTTCACTTTTGAGAAACATCTTTCAATTTATTTAATAAATCTTATTGTGTTGGGAATGGTATTTTTCTTATGGTCTTTACTGCATTAATTTACAAAATAATGTCACTCATAACGCTATGCATGTTCAAGATGGCACTAAAAGGTGTATTATTGACGATGACTCTTCTACGTTATGGTGTAAGAGATTAGGACATATCTCTATAGAAAGAATTAAAAGATTAGTGAAAGATGGGGTACTTAGTACTTTTGATTTTATTGATTTTGAGACATGTGTGGACTGCATTAAAGAAAAGTAGACTAACAAGTCAAAAAAAGGTGCCAATAGGAGTTCAAACATATTAGAAATCATACATACAGATATATGTTGTCCAGACATGGATATTCAAGGTTAGAAATATTTAATCATCTTTATTGATGATTTTTCTCGATATTTGTATCTCTACATGCTTCATAATAAGAGCGAAGCATTAGATGCCTTTAAGAGCTTTAAGGTTAAAGTAGAGAAACAATGTGCAAATCAAATAAAGATCTTGAGATCGGATAGAAGTGGTGAATATTATGGTAGATACACTGAGAATGGGCAAGCGCCTGGTCCATTTGCTAAATTTCTTCAAGAACATGGGATAGTTGCCCAATACACTATGCCTGGTTCACTAGACCAGAATGGTGTAGAAGAAAGGAGAAACCGACCACTATTGGACATGGTACGGAGTATGCTTAGCAACTTCAATCTTCCTAAATCCTTATGGATTGAAGCTTTAAAGACGGTTGTGTATATATTAAACTGAGTTCCAACCAAAGTTGTCTCAAAGATGCCATTTGAATTATGGAAAGATTGGAAACCGAGTTTGCAACATATGTGCGTTTGGGATTCCCGTCTGGAGTAAGGATTTATAATCTACAAGAGAAGAAGTTGGATCCAAGGACCATTAGTAGGTATTTCATTGGATATGTCGAACGGTCTAAGGGTTATAGATTTTACTGTCCATCTCACAACAATAGGTTTGTGGAATCAAGAAATGCAAAATTTGTTAAGAATTACTTGATTAGTAGGAGCGATCGATCCCAGGGCATTTGTTCAAAGATCATTCAAATGCTCAATGTGCTACTTCAAGTAATGGATTGATCATTATTGTTAACAACATGCCTCGAGTACAAACGCGTATTGAAGGACCAATCTTGGAAGTACCACAAGTTGTTGATCTTGATCTAGTATATCTTGAAGTTCAATAGATGCCTATAACTGTTGAACAACCAGTTGAACAACATGATCCTACTTCTCAGGAGAATGTTGATGCAACATTAAAAAGATCTACTAGAGTAAGGAAATCAGCGATTCCTAGTGATTATGTTGTGTATCTACAAGAATGTGACTATAATGTTGGAGCTGAAAATGATCATGAGACGTTTTCACAGGCCATGAGTTCTGAGGTTTTGAACTTTTGGTACAATGCCATGAAAGAAGAGATGGATTCTATGACGTCTAACCGAGTCTGAGATCTCGTCAAGTTGCCTGATGGTATGAAATTCATTGGATGTAAATGGGTCTTCAAAACAAAGAAAGACTCACAAGGCAACATTGAAAGACATAAGGCAAGACTCGTTGCCAAAGGATTCACTCAAAAGGAAGGAATTGACTACATGGAGACATTTTCTCATGTATCTAAGAAAGATTCATTTTGTGTGGTCATGGCATTGGTTGCCCATTTTGATTTGGATTTGCATAAAATAGATGTGAAAATGACTTTCCTTAATGGTAACCTAAAGGAAGAGGTTTATATGAAACAACCTAAAGGATTCTTCTCTAGTGATGGTGAGCATTTGGTTTGTAAGCTTAATAAATCCATATATGGATTAAAACAAGCTTCCTGTCAATGGTATTTGAAATTCCATAACGTCATCACTTCATTTGGTTTTGAAGAGAACTTCATTGATCAATGTATATACTAGAAGGTTAGTAGGAGTAAGATTTGTTTTTTAGTGCTATATGTGGATGATATTTTGCTTGCAGCCAATGATAAGGGTTTGCTACATAGAGATCCATAGAGATAGACTTCGAGGCATCTTAGGTTTATCTCAGGAAACCTATATTAATAAAGTTTTAGAGAGATTTCAGATGAAAGATTGTTCACTAAGTGTTGCTCTCATTGTGAAGGGTGATAAGTTCAATTTGGACCAATGCCCAAAGAATGATTTTGAAAGAGAACAGATGAAAACCATTCCATATACTTCAGTCGTTGGAAGCCTGATGTATGCTCAGGTCTCTACCAGACCTGACATTGCATTTATTATTGGGATGCTAGGGATATATCAGAGTAACCCAAGTGTTGACCATTGGAAAGCTACAAAGAAAGTGATGAGGTACCTACAAGGAACCAAGGATTATATGCTCATGTATAGACGAATCGATAAACTGGAAGTAATTGGCTACTCCGATGTAGATTTCGCTGGCTATGTTGATTCACAAAAATTAACATCTGGTTACATTTTCATGCTTATCGGTGGAGTTGTGTCTTGGAGGAGTGTGAAACAGTCCTTGACTGCTACTTCCCCTATGAAGGCTAAGTTCATGTCATGTTTTAAGGTCACATCGCATGGTGTATGGTTGAAGAGTTTCATTTTCGGGCTTAGAGTAGTTGACTCTAATTCTAGGTCATTAAGATTGTACTGTGATAACTCAACTGCTGTATTTATGGCTAATAACAACAAAAGTGGTAGTCGTAGTAAGCATATCGACATTAAATACTTGGACATAAGAGAACATGTTAAGGAAAAGAAAGTGGTCATTGAGTACGTAAGCACTGAGTTGATGATTGTTGATCCTTTGACTAAAGGCATGCCACCAATGAAATTCAAGGATCATGTAGAGAAAATAGGAATTGGTTCCACTTTGTAAATGTATATATACAATTTATTGATGAAACTTTTATATATTGTGATATTTTCTCATATTCATGTGCACCTTGATTTATTTGAGAAAATATATATTTTATCGGTCTAAGAATAAATATAGGATTTATTCATTAAGTTTCGTTACCACATAAAGTATAATACTTGAGAAACTAAAGTCATTGTAATACATGAAAGATAATATTTGCTCTTAAAGGACCTATCGTTATGATTCATGTATTTTGTTTCTTATGAGAATTTCACTTAACGTTTGCACCAAGTGGGAGAATGTAACATCAGAGTGGTGCAACGCGATGGTGAATCGTGGTGACGGTTTGGTTTCGTTAAAACCGTACGTCAGTTTCGAAATCGAATGAGGTTCTTGATGGAAGAACCTTTATAAAGCATCGGGTCCTCTCACTATTAACTACTTAATTCAGATACATCATCAAAACGTAGAGAATAAGTGTGAGAAACTAATGAGAGCATCAAATCGAAAATCCATTGAAATTCTCGTATAAGTACTAAAATTTGATTAATGAGAGGAGGTATGTTTTCAATCTATTTTTGTTTCCACTGTATTTAAATTATGTATTCGTATGATTTCTTGAACGTTTTTAGATTGAATTATAATATAACAATTAACTAGAATTCAAATAGAATATAAAATAATATTAAAGTAATGGTTAAAAAAAGTAACATGCCACGAATATGCAACACAACTTAACAAATATGTCAACAATAAAACACAACACACAACACAATACAATACAATACATAAATCAACTCATTTAATAAATATTTTAATATTATTTAAGATAATACAATATTATTAAAATAATACTATATACAAACATCAATGAATTTAAAAATTCATTATTACATAAAATATACCTTATGGTTTATTATTTTTTAAGTAACACGCGAATACGATATAAAAAGTATGGGTCAAACACGATTATGAATCGTTAATAAAGGGTTAACACAACACAACATTAAATAAAAAATTGAACACAATTTTATAAATCAATTTTTTTGGTTTTTATGAAGAAAAAAATACAATTCGTTTCAAAACATTTTTTCTTTAATAAATGAATTAAAACTCCAAAAATTAATTATATAAAAAAAACTTGAAAAACAAAAAGGTTACAAACCAAGTCATAAGTTTAAGTTATAACTATACTTTCATTTCATTTGGAATTATTTTTCTTTTAGGTTGAAAGTAGTTATAAATGGCACAAAATATTTTTTATGGTATTTCACAATCTTTAAAAGAAAATGCTTCCAGATTTTCCAGAAATATTATTAATACTTTGGAGAAATAAGTAATATTTATTTTTAAGAGAATAAATGTCCAAACAAATATGAATTCATTTGATATTATATTGTTGATCCCCAACATTTGCAGTTCCTTTGGTCAAAGTCTTATTAGTCCAATTAGTATTGATATTCTTGAAGTTGGCTTTATAGCTTCAGTTTCCATCATTGGAAACGTACAGGTTAGTAAAATTGTAAATATTCCATGAAAATACTCTGATTATATAATTTAAACCACTTTTGACTTTAATTATAGTATTGCTTTCTCACATTAAAAGTGGGACTTGCACCTGACAAAAAGGGTCCCAAATATTTCAAGAAAGAGAGAAGTATCAATAGAAATTTTTATTTTACTCAAACAATATTCCTTTCTTTGTTATCATTATTATTTTATACATTATTATCATTTATTTTTATAATTAAAATACTAATTTTAAAATAAAAATAATATTTTTTTAATAAAACTCATTAAATTTAATTAAGTATAAATTTATAAAAATATATAATAATTTAGAATTTTTTAAAAAATGAATAGATGATTCTGAACCCAACCTTTTTCCCTCTACCTTACAAAGTTATTCTCCATCCACATTAGAGTCAAGATTTTTTAATATATTTTTCTACTTATTTGATAAATTAACGCACATAATATTTTGATATTATGACTTTCAACGTATTATAAATATATAAGAGATATGGATATATCAAAATCATTGTAATGAAAAAATTTCATTAAAAAATATATGTAATGATGATATGATCATTTGCGTTGGGTATAGATATTGATGTAATGTTTTTTCACATGTTTCATATTGGTTAGAAAGTTAAGTAGTGATGTGCTTATAAGGGGTGAATATTTTTTAAATAACATGACGTGTTTTAGGGTTTCTTTCAAGAAAAAAAGTTATGAGATCCGTTGAATTGTAAAATCATGGTTATGGGTCAACTAAATTTCCAGTTATGAACCAAAGCAAACAATATGGTATCACGTAGAGTTGGTCTTACCCTGTTGTAAGCAAACAAACTAATCGTTCTATATCAATTGGTATCAAAATCATGGCTCTATTAGGCCATATGGACTTGGGTTCTTACGAGTACGTAAAACTCTGTAAATAACATTACATATTTTGGGGTTTCTCCCTAAAAGTAAAATTGTAATGTCATGTTGAACTATTAAGTCACGATTATTGACCCGCTGAGCTTGCAATTATGAATCAAATTGGACAATATCGTACCACATAAAATACATTTTATCCTACTATAAACGAACGAATTAACCTCCCTGTATCAAACTTTTTATTTATTTATTTATTTATTAAAGCGTTGGGGTATAGACTTATATGCAAATACAAGCAACAAAAACAAATGATATATGAAGAAAGATGATAGTGAAAGAAAGAGAAGTAAAATTATGGATTTACAGACGTGGTGTTTTTTTTTTACAAACAAAGCTCACCATCATGCAAACAATACTCTACAATTTGAAACATAATAAAGATGTTGACGTGCATAATATCTTCCATATTATGTCTCCTCAACGTAAAAAATCTATCAAACATCACATCTATTTTATATGGTTAAACGAGTGTGTAACCTTCTTCCTATTGGAAAAAATAGATGGTTGTAAAGAAATAAGTTCCACACACTTAGGATAACTTTCCAAACCAAAATATAACAAAAATAACACCAAAGATTTTTGCGTGAAAAAATCTTCCAAAATGAAAGTAACAACCACGGGATCCGTAAGCCATTTAAAACTTCAACTATAATAAGATGAGATTACACACTTCACCTTTAAGTAGATCTCTCATAAAAATACAATAGATATGTATCTTCAATTTGTGGGTAAAACTTCACAAATTGGCTCTCAATTTTCTTCTCTCAAAAAACTCTATGTTGAGACTCTTTGTAATTTCTTTTCTCTCAACTTGTTATATCTAAATTGAGATTAAGGCTAAGGCCTTTTATATAAGGAAATAATGAATCCTTCACTCCAATTCTAGCCCAACATTTTTGACTTTTTTTTCTTCTTCTCCGGCGTCATCTTTGTTGAAACCAAAATTTGTATTCTTTTTTTTTTCTTTGCTGCTAGCCCACATAGTTGGACCAACAAATCTCCCCCTTCACCTTATATGGGACATGGCTCTTCCACACTTGCAATCTTTCTACAGATACCAAGATTTTCTCTAGTCACGATCTTTGTCATCATATCTGCCTCGTTATCATTGGTGTGAATCTTCTCAACTTGTCAATATTTTGACTTACAATTAACATGTCATCGACATAAAGCAAAAGAATAATAAAATCACCATTAGAGAATTTTTTGATGAAGATGTAGTGATCAACCGTCGTTTTATTGTATTCATTTTTCTCCATCAATGAGTCAAACTTTTTATACCACTGCATTGGTGCTTACTTCAGACCATACAAGCTCTTCTTTAGTCTGCATACCAATTTCTCTTTGCTTTTGACTTGGAAACCTTCGAGCTGCTCCATATAGATTTCCTCATCAAGATCACCATGTAAGAATGCAGTCTTTACGTCAAGTTATTTAACCTCCAAATTAAGGCTAGCTAAACCAAGAAAAATTAGGATTAAAGATATTTTAACTACTAGTGAGAATATTTCATCGAAGCCAATGCCCTTCTTCTACTCGAATCCTTTCACAACCAATCTTACTTTGTAACGTGGTTACGAGCTGTCTTCTTCACTTTTGATTCTATACACCCACCTATTCTTGAGATCTTTTCTTACCTGTGGTAGTTTAATCAGGTCAAATGTGTGGTTCTTATGTAGAGATATCATTTCTTCTTGCATGGCTTTTAATCATTCAATCTTATGCTGGTCAGTGATAGCTTCATCATAACTCTCTGGTTCTCCCCCTTCAGTGAGCATCACATACTCGTTAGGAGAATATATACAACTTGGTTGTCGTCCACGGGTGGATCTCCTTGCCTGTACTTCTGGTTGGACTTGTTCATAAACTTGTTCTAGTTCTGAACTACCAACTAGTGGATTAACATCATCAGTATCTGGTGTAACTCCTCCATCATTAGGATTTATTGGTGGAGAGACTGGGTCCATATTAACTAGAATTTCATCTTATTGTGGTTTCTCGGATTTCTCAAAATCTTCAATTGTTTGGTCTTTAAGAAACACTATGTCTTTGCTTCTAACAATCTTTTTGATAATAGGATCCCAAAGTCTGTAGCCAAATTCTTCATGGACATATCTCATAAAGATATACTGCTTCGCTTTTCCATCCAACTTGGACCGCTCATCTTTTGTGATGTGAACAAATGCTCTACAGTCGAATACTTTCAAGTGTATGTAAGAAATATCTTTCCACATCCAAACTCTTTCCATTACGTCGTAGTTCACTGGAATTGATAGAGAAAGGTTGATTAAATCGACTACTATCCTCATTGCCTCCCCCCAATAAGAGTTTGGCAATTTTGCATTTAAAAGCATACATCTAGCTCTTTCACAAATGGTTCTGTTCATCCTCTCTACGACACCTTTGTGTTAAGGTGTCTTTGGTACTGATTTTTTCAGCCTGATGCCAAAACTTCTACAGTACTCCTTGAATGGTCCACGATACTCACCACCATTATCTGCACGTACACACTTCAAATTTCTGCCAGTTTCTCTCTCCACTTTTACATGAAATTGCTTGAAAACTTCATGCACTTGATCTTTAGTTTTCAAAGCAAAAGTCCATACTTTTCTAGAATGATCATCAATAAAAGTCATAAAATAGTGAGCACCTCCTAGTGACTTATAACTCATTATACAGACATCTGTGTGTATTAAATCTAGAATATTTTCCTTCCTAGATGGTGTGAGACTATGAAATGCTACTCTATGTTGTTTTCCCATAATACAGTCAACACAAGTTCGCAAGGGTGTACCTTTCATTCTTGACAAGAGCTCCTTCTTGGAAAGAATTCTGAGACCTTTTTCACTCATGTGGCCGAGTCGCTTATGCCATAGCTCAGTAGGAACTTCTTTCCTAGTGGTATTTACTTATCCTCTACACAATCTATCTTATGTGATGTAGAGTGATGTATCTTTCTTTTCTTTAGCTAATACTAAATTGCCTTTGGTAAGCTTCCACTTTCCTTCACCAAGATAATTATTATATTCATCATCATCAAGCATACCACTAGAGATCAAATTTAGGCGGATATCAGGAACATGCCTCACATCTTTCAGAAGGAATTTGCATCCAAGATTAGTCTCTAGATAAATATTATCAATGCCGACAATTTTTGATGCATCATCATTTCCCATCCTCACACGTCCAAAATCACCTTGAGTGTAGGCTGAGAAGAATTCTCGTCGTGAGGTGACATGATAGGAAACGCCTGAGTCAACTACCCAAGTAGTGTCTTAACATGTAATATTGACATAATCAGCATATCGAACAATGAAAACTTCTTCAATGACAGTTGTGGTGTCATTTGTTCGAGTGTTTGCTTCCTGATTTCTGGATTGTTTCGCCTTTAACCTTCTACATTCTTGAATGAAGTGTCTAGGCTTGTCATAGTGATGACACTTCTTGTCATACCTTGATCTAGACTTCAACCGTCTTCTTTGCTGACTTTGGTTACGAAGATTTCTACTTTTACTTCCTCCGTGCCATTCTTGCTTGCCTTGCATCTGCATGACAAGTGCTTCAGTGTCAAGAGTATATCTTTCATCTTTTCATCGAGACTCTTCATTTAGCATTCTGTCTTTTACCATATCCATAGTAAGCTTGTCGTCAGGAGCTGAGTTACTAACTGACACAACTAGAGTATCCCAACTTTTTGGTAGAGAACTCAACATCAATAATGCTTGTAGCTCGGTATCTACAGTTATCTTCATAGAGTTGAGTTGATCTACAATGCCTTGAAACTCGCTCATATGTTTTGATACGCTGCTTCCGTCCTTATACTTCAAATTGACTAATTGTCGCATCAAATTAGCTTTATTCTGTGCGGTTGTCCTCGCATACATTTTCTTCAACTTTTTCCAAAGAACGTAAGTATCATGTTCATTAGCAAAATTTTGAAAAATGCTTTTGTCAATCCATTGTGTGATTTAAACAGTACACTTTCGGTTTAAAATGGCCCATTCAATTTCTACAGTGGTTACTTCTTTCTCCTTTTCCATTATAATTGGTTTCCATAGATCTTTTTTATGATGAATAGTACTTTTGAATAATACTATGTGATTAGTATCTATGAATAGTACTATCGAAATAGTACTATGTGAATAGCACCTACCGACAAAACAATACCTATATATGAACAGTACTTTGTGAACAGTACCTACCAACAGAATAATACCATATATGTGAACAATACTTTGTGAATAATCCTCTCGCTGAATCTAAGGCCTTGATACCACTTTGTTGGGAAAAATATATGGTTGTAAAGAAATAAGTTCTACACACCTAAGATAACTTTCCAAACCAAAATAGAACAAAAATAATAACAAAGATTTTTGAGTGAAAAAACCTTTTAAAATGAAAGTAACAACCACGGTACCCGTAAGTCACTTAAAACTTTCACTATAATAAGATGAGATTGCACACTTCACCTTTAGGTGGATCTCTTATAAAAATACAATAAATATATATCTTCAATTTATGGATAAAATTTTACAAATTGACTCTTAATTTTTTTCTCTCAGAAAACTCTTTCTGCTGAGACTCTTTGTAATTTTTTTTTCTCAACTTGTTCTATCTAAATTGAGATTAAGACTAAGACTTTTATAAAAAAAATAATGAGTCTTTCATGCTAATTTTAGTCCAATATTTTTGACTTTTTGTTCTTCTCAAACATCATCTTTGTTAAAACTAAATTTGTAATTTTTTTCTTGTTTTTGGCCCACATAATTGGACCAATACTTCCTTATCATCGTTATCTGATCGTATAAATAAATTAATTAATTAATTCAATGTTACTATTAAACTTATAGATAAATATCTAAGTATTTAAACTTAATTAAATTTATCATGGTAAATAATAATTAATTAATTAGTCGTAATAATTTAAAATATAAAAAATGAAGTGATAGAAGAGATGATAAATAATTTGCAGCTAGTGAGAACTCCTACGTAGTAAAAGAGGAAGAATCATTTGATTTGATGATATTTATAATACACGATATCAAATGGAGTTTCAAATTTTACTATAAAAATGCGAATTCTTATCATGTGGTGAGCACCAAATTTCTAAAAAAAGGTGATTTCTATGAATAAGAATTATTGACGTGGACAATATTAAGGTTCACATGGGGTTCAATATCAACCACAAATGTGAAAATATACCAAAAAGAAAAGTGGAGACTTTTGTTCTTATGTACGATAACTTTAAGACTATAGTCAGGAATTATGAATCCTTGGTGCATGATCTCCACAACTATCCAAACTACATCTTCAGTACTGATCTCTATCCGAGAATTAATATAGCATGATCTCCTCTGGTCATGAACGTATGTTATTTTTCGCATATTAAAAAAATATAGTATACATTTATAGTAAAAGGAAAAAAAAATAGTGCATATATGTATGGATAGATCCTTGTTTCGTAATTATTTTCTATTGAATTTTTTTTCATGTTTAAAGTAAGGTTTTGATTTTGATAATACTTGGTAATTAATTATTTTTTATTTTTTATTTTTAAATGAAATTGAGTTTTATTTTTTAATATAACTTTAATAAATATTTCAAATACAACACAACACGAAAATAAAACATTAATTAATGAGTTTAATAATTAATTTGATAATCCTATAAAAAATAACGATAATATCCGAATGAAGTTAAAAATATATTATTAAATAAAATACTTATTATGGTTTATTATTTTATTAAATATCACTATTAACTATTTATAAAAGGATGATTATCAACTATTTATATAAGTACTGATATGACAAGACACGATATTTTTAGGTTCTACAGAAGACATGTAAACACCCACAATTTACTACCCTACATTAAATAAAAAATTGATGGTAACAAATTTATCGACCAAATTTTTTCTTCTTTTCTTTTATTAGAAAACAGAGAAACATTACTCGTTTAGTAATATTATTTTTCTTTAATAAATGAATTAAAAATCAAAATATTAATTATATATAAAAAACATAATTTGGAAAATAATTAAAAATAAACTTAGTATGATATTGCGTAACACGATACACGTGATGTGACTCTTCTCAAATGCGTGACACCCATATGACATGTTTGATAAGATGCAATGTTTTCGTGCTATTTACCTTCTGATTGGTCATATATTAAAAGATTTATAAAAATTTAAAAATTATATTTTAATATTTTTAATCTTAATAATAATATTTATAAAATAAAATAATTAAATATTAATTATAAAAATTTACTAATGATTTTAATTTCATACTCATCGTGAATCTTTAAGAATTGGCTTACGAAAGACACGAGTCAATGAGAGCTGGTTTACGGAAGAAAAAAAAAACGTTTTTGAGATACGAAATTGAAGAATTTGTTAGGACAAATCATGTGGTTTTGCTTAAAAATTTTTTTTTGGATAAAGTTTAGTCAATAAGTCAGCAGTATAAAAATTATTCTTTATTCGTTCAATAAAAGAAAAAAAAGGCAAAATTCTTTGTTCTTTGCTGAGTGAGTACGTCTCTCAATCAAAGTTTTATAAGTAAGCTTAATCCTATTGGCTCAAATAAAGTTAAATATAGAAGACAATATAATGAATATGATCCGTTCATATTAACTTTTTTAAATGATGATTTATTATGAATTATGAGAAATTACAATACAATTAATATGATCCGTTCATATTAACTTTTTTAAAAGGTGACTTATTATGATTATGAGAAATTGAGGTTCTTTTAGGATATGTAATCTATATTTTTATTAGCTAGCTTTTCCGAAAGGTGATTTATTATGAATGATGGGAAATTTAGCAGGTACGTTTGTTAACAATATGGAGAACAATATCATTAATATGATCCCCTCCAGCTTTAGGATATGTAATCTATATTTTTATTAATTATTTGCTTCTTAATTAAGGATATGTATTCCATATTTTTATTAACCTTTTCAAAAATTGATTTACTATGAATTATGAGAAATTGAGTAGGCAAGTCTGTTAAAATTATTGTTGAAATCTTATATATTTTGGTAGGCCTAATAAATCATGTGGATTTTTTTAAAAGTTAATCACATGCATGCTTTTATTAGTATTTTATGGATGTTAGAATTATTTATTCTTACTTTTAACAATTTTTCCAAAATAAGATCACTTCGTTTCCCAAATCTTTATATTTCGATTCTTGACCAGAGCTTGTATGATTAACTCCTTTTAAATTTTTAACTTAACTTGCAGGTCCTCCAAGTTCAAAATTTTCCTCATCTTTTTAATATATATTAAAGATGGGTCCATACTAGATTTAGAAAATTTCATTTGAAATCAAATAAGTTTACTTTTTATAAATTAACCAATACAATAAACATAGATTTTATAATTTACATGCATTTTAGTAAGGAAATGAGTTCTCGTATTCATTAATGGGTTTGAGTAATTTATAATACATGTTATTATTAGTTATTATTTATTATTATAAATTAGTACTTACGGAAGCGAAGATCGGGTCTAATTTGATTGTATAAATTAATAATAATGGGTAATAGCAAAATAATAAGCAGTAAGAAAATTAATGACACACAATAATTTAAGTAGTTCAACTTTTCAATGTGAAAAGTCTATTTCACTGACGACGGCACACCGAGAAAAATCTACTAATAATCAAATAGAAATACAAACACCAATTTCCAAAGTTTCACAAATTATACCAAAATCTAAAATCAACTCACAAAATATTCCCTCTAATTTACTGGTAATATATAACAAGATAAATTTAACAAACTTGCTATTAAATCAAATATTACCGTACAAATGAGATGAAATAGAATTGACAACAATGAAGGCATGAAACTGTGGAAGGAAATTTCAGCTTCTTCTTCCAATTTCTTTTCTGCTCTCTTCTCTGTCTCCTGTCCAACGCAGCTATTATTTCTTTTTCTTTTTTCAAGTCTAGCGGCTGCTGCTTTCTATGATCATCTCACATTCACGCAACAAATAACTAATATATATATATATTAGTTAAACCTAAGGGTTATAACATGGGCAAATGGGATTTGGGCTCAATTTGTTTTGGGCCAAATATAACAAATCTCCACCTTGGCTTAAAACAGATAACAAGTTCTTTAAATGAAATTCCTTGGATTATCAAATAATCGTCGTCCAAAACCTCGAAGGGTGATCATCTACTGCAAACACCAATCAAGTCCAAGCAATGCTTGAACTTGTTAAATGGAACTGGTTTGGTTAACATATCAGCTGGATTCTATGTAGTGACTATATTATTGACAACAATAGCACCCTGAGAGACAATGTCACGAACAAAGTGATATCTGACATCGATATGTTTGGTTCTTTCATGATACATAGTATTCTTAGTCAAATGTATTGCACTCTGACTATCATAAAATACAACAGAAGTATCCTGCGGTAAACCCAAATCACAAACCAAACCTCTAAGCCAAATGGCTTCTTTCACTGCTTCTGCTACTGCCATATATTCTGCCTCTATCGTAGACAAAGCAACTGTAGACTGTAAAGTAGCCTTCCAACTAATGGCACAATGAGAAAGAGTGAAGACATAACCTGTCAAAGATCTTCTTCTATCTAAATCACCAGCATAATCGGAGTCTACATAACCAATAACACTGCAACCAGTATTAGAACTCCCATCATATACCAAACCAAAATTAGATGTACCTCTCAAATACCGAAGTATCCATTTCACTACTTGCCAATGACCCTTACCAGGATTACCCATATATCTACTGACAACACTAACTGCATGTGAAATGTTTGGACGAGTACAAACCATAGCGTACATCAAACTACCAACAACACTAGCATATGGAACCTGAGACATGTATCGCTCTTCTTCTTCTGACTGTGGTGACAAATCCAAAGAAAGCCTGAAATGCGCAGCTAACGGCGTACTCACAGGTTTAGAATCTTTCATGCCAAAGCGTTCAAGAACTTTTTCAATATAACTTTTCTAAGTCAAATAAAGTTTGCCCGCTTGTCTATCCCTGTAAATTTCCATGCCCAAAATTTTCTTTGCTACACCCAAATCTTTCATCTCAAACTCACCATTAAGTTGAGACTTTAATTTCTGAATCTCAGACTTATTCTTAGAAGCAATAAGCATGTCATCAACATAAAACAACAAATAAATGGATGAACCATCATGAAATCTTTTATGATAAACACAACTATCATAATCACTCCTAAAGTAACCATGATCAATCATAAAAGAATCAAACCGCTTATACCACTACCTAGGAGATTGCTTCAGCCCATATAAAGACTTTTTCAATAAACAAACATGATCTTTCTTACCTGGAACAACAAACCCCTCTGGTTGATGCATATATATTTGTTCCTCAAGCTCACCATATAAGAAGGTTGTCTTGACATCAAGCTGTTCTAATTCCATGTCAAAAAATGCAACCATAGAAAGCAACACACAAATAGAGCTATGTTTCACAACAGGAGAAAATACTTCATTGAAGTCAATACCTTTCTTCTGACAATAGCCCTTTGCAACAACATGTGCCTTGAACCTAGCTGCTTCAACCTCAAGTATACCTTCCTTTTTCTTGAAGACCCATTTGTTTCCAACAATCTTCTAGCCCTTAGGCGGTTTCACCAATTCCCAAGTATGATTCTTATGAAGTGATTCAATCTTTTCATTCATAGCAACCAACCACTGAACAGACTCATCACAAGTGACAGTTTCATGATAACTATAAGGTTCATACACCTCAATAGACTCTGCCACAGACAATGCAAAAGAAACTAAGTCTGCATCTGCGTACCTCTGAGGGCATCGAATCTCTCTTATTCCTTTACCCTTAGCGATAATGTATGGTTGCTCATATTGCTCTTCTGCTACATCATGAGCAGAATCATCTATCTCATCCACAGATGGCTGATCTGAAGTGTCCTCTTACACTTGACTAGGAGCTCCACTCTCAAGCTCCACCTGCTCACTAACACCGTGGTCTTTATCTGCAACAATAGACTCTTTTTTCTTTTACAACATGGAAAACTCACCAAACTTAACATTTCTACTAATCAAAAATTTAGGTGACTTGGGTTCAACACACTATAATCTATAACCCTTCACCCCAAAAGGATACCCCAAAAATATGCATTTCAGTGCCCTAGGCTCAAGTTTACCATCATTAACATGAGCATAAGCAGGACAACCAAAAACTTTCAAATCAGAATAATTAGCAAGAGTACCAAAGAATACCTCAAATGGAGTCTTCAACTTAATTGCAGTTGATGGAGACCGATTCACCAAATAGCAGGCATGGTTACAAGCTTCAGCCCAAAAGGATTTATCCAAGTTAGCTTGAAAGAGCTTACAATAAGCTCTTTTTAAGAGAGTCATGTTCATACGTTCTGCTACTCCATTTTGCTGTGGTGTATGACGCACAGTGCGGTGTCTCACTATGCCATTTCTTTCACAGAACTCATTAAACTGATTGTCACAAAATTTCAAACCATTATCAATTCTCAAATGCTTGATTTTCTTGCCTATTTGATTTTCTATACAAGCCTTGAATTTTACAAATTTTGAGAACGCACCATTCTTATTCTTCAGAAAATACACTCATACATGACGAGAGAAGTCATCAATAAAAGTCAACATATATCGGGCACCACCTTTAGACACAACACGAGAAGGACCCCAAAGATCTAAATGAATATAATCAACAATACCTTTCATTTTATGGATGGTTGTACTGAATTTGACCCTGCAATGCTTTCCATAGACACAATGCTCACAGAAATCAAGTTTCCCAGTTTTCTGACCATAAAGCAAATCCCGTTTGCTCAAAATAGACATCCCTACCTCACTCATATGCCTAAGCCGCATATGTCATAATCGAGTAGTGTCTGAATCTTGATCTGACGAGGATGAAACTAATACACTGCCAATAACAATGCTATCCTGAAGCATATAGAGACCACGCGACAATTTCCCTTTAATAACAATGATAGCACCCTTACTAACTTTTAAGACTCCACCTTCAGCTACATACTTATAGTCTTGTGAATCAAGAGTACCCAAAAATATCAAATTCTTTTTCAAATCTGGAACATGGTGAACATCTTTTAAAGTCCTAACAATACCATCATACATCTTAATTCGGACAGTACCAATACCAATAACCTTATAGGATATATTGTTTCCCATCAAGACAACACCCCCATCAATAGACTGATAAGTAGCAAACCAATCTCTACTGGGGCACATATGGTAAGTGCAACCCGAATCAAGAATCCAAACATCTTCAAGAGAACCAATAGATACTGATAGAACATTTTCACCATCGGAACCAGAACTATCTGCAACACCAGCAACATCATTAGTACCAGAAGACGTTGCGACAGATTTTCCTTTACCTTTGAGTTTCGGACAATTTACTTTCCAGTGCCCTTCCTGACGGCAATAGTTGCATTTATCTTTTCTTTTTCTAGATTTGGATCTAGACTTGCCTCTATTATTGCTTGTGCCTTTTTCTTGATTTCTACCTCTGACAAATAAACCACTGCTATTATCACTATTGCTTGTAGACACTTTTTTCTTCAACTCTCTGGAATTCAAAGCTGCTTTGACATCTTCCAAAGAAATAGTGTCTCGCCCATATAGCATGGTATCAACAAAATGTTCAAATGAATGAGGTAAAGAACATAATAGAACTAAGGCCTGATCCTCATCATCAATCTTAACACCACCATTTTTCAAATCACGAATAATTTTAGTAAATTCATCAAGATGATCATGCAAAAGTGTACCTTCTGACATTTTGAAAGTATACAAACGCTGCTTCAAATATAACCGACTAGTCAAAGACGGTCATATACAAATTCTCCAATTTAAGCCATAACCCAGCAGGAGATTCCTCATCACCAACTTCGTGTAATACCTCATCAGACAAGGATAACTGAATTGAACTGAGACCATTTTCCATTAGTGTATCTTTTTCTTCATCAATCAATTTTTCTGGCAATTTATCCTTACGTTCAAGTGTCTTAACGAACCCTTCTTTAACTAATACGGCTCGCATCTTCATACGCTAAAGATTGAAATCATTTCTACCATTGAATTTCTCAATTTCATATTTTGCCGCCATGATAGAAAACCCAATATTAAATAAACAGAAACACAACCCAGAAAATATGAAACCAATCAGATAACCAAAAGCTCAAAATAAATCCAAAAGAGCAAACTTGATCAGTTCCAATAAATAACAGAATAACCCAATAACTCTGATATCAATTTGTTATAAATTAGCACTTGCGGAAGCGAAGATCGGGTCCAATTTGGTTGCACAAATTAATAATAATGGGTAATAGCAAAATAATAAGCAGTAAGAAAATTAATGGCACATAATGATTTAAGTGGTTCAACTTTTCAATGTGAAAAGTCTACTCCACTGACGACGGCACACCGAGAAAAATCTACTAATAATCAAATGGAGATACAAACACCAATTTCCAAAACTTCACAAATTATACCAAAATCTAAAATCAACTCACAAAAAATCCCCTCTAATTTACTGGTAATATATAGTAAGATAAATTTAACAAACTTGCTATTAAATCAAATATTACTGTACAAATGAGATGAAATAGAATTGAGAACAGTGAGGGCATGAAAATGTGGAAGGAAATTTCAGCGCATGAAACTGTGGAAGGAAATTTCAGCTTCTTCTTCCAATTTCTTTTCTGCTCTCTTCTCTGTCTCCTGTCCAACGCAACTACTATTTCTTTTTTTTGTTTCAAGTCTAGCGGCTGCTGCTTCCTTTGATCATCTCACGTTCACGCAGCAAATAACTAATATATATATTAGTTAAACCTAAGGGTTATAATGTGCTCAATTTGTTTTGGGCAAAATATAACATTTACTAATACTGTACATACATTGTTAATATGTATAACAGAAGCTCAAACTACAGATCATCGTCAAGTACATCAAAAACAAAGAAGATGAGCAGTACAAAACAGAAGGTGATGGTGGTTGGTCATGGGAAAAAGGAGTTTTGGGAGTTTGTGTGGAACATACTGTTCCTTCTATCTTCAGTGGCTGGAATCTCAACAGACGCCTTATTCTTATACATTCCAGTTATTAATGATCATAAAAAGTGTCTCGGAGAGGACTTTAAGTTGAAGATCGTAATTCTTGTTTCAAGATGTTTCACCGACATATGTTACTTAATTCATATTTATTTTCAGATCCGTACTCTATGCAAAGCTTCAGATCATCATCAAGTAGTTGCACTCACAGGATCAGTCGTACAACTTCCAGAGAAGAGTAGTAATATTAATGCTAGTAAATTATCAGTCAATGAAAAGCCAAATAAGACGAGGAAGATTTACTTTATTAGTAAAGCTTTGGCAAACCGTATGCCTCTAAAGGCTTTCTCATCTGGGAACAGGTTTTGTTTGGTTGAAATCATAATTGATATTTTAGCTATTCTTCCAGTCCCTCAAGTAAGTTCGACTAATAATAATAATCAATCATTATTATAATAGAGAATTGATATTTTTAAAAATTAAATTCTTTCTCTGAAAATAATAATTATTGTTCTAAAAATAATGCTATCCTAATAATACGATGCAGGTTATAGTTTTAGTTTTCGTTGCGAAAATGAGAAGCAGCAAATATTCATGGGACGCAATAAATACAAGGATGGTAGTAAATATGATACTTTTCTTGCAATATGTGCCAAGGAGTATTCGAATCATCATATTGTTCATGAGACTAAAGTGGCATGTTGGAAATCGTTTACTCACTGCCTGGGTTCAAGGCTTGCTTAATTATTTTCTTTACATGACTGCTAGTCACGTAAGTTATTTCTTTAATTTTTCAAATTTATAAGAATAATCGATATGTTTATTTATTTATTTATAGAAAGCTTAGAAACTTTCTTACGAAACTTGTTAATGTATATCTAATAATATATTAATATCTGCTATTGTATATCTATTTACCTTAGGGATATCTATATTTAATTACTTTAGATATATTTAGTTTACTTATAATTTTTATATAAAGTTAACATATATATTAATTTGATTACAGAATATAATACAATCATTAAGTATTTATAACATGGTATCAGAGCCACTATTCTTTTCTTTCTAGCAATGTTTTCTTTTTTTGGTGTTATTCAACCCTTATAGCTTCCGTTGTCACAATAGCCGCTGTAATCATTCACCGTTCAACCTTCGACGTCTTTCAGTCGTTGTCCTTAGGTTCCGGAATTACAGTAGCCGTTGTTAAGGAGTTTCGCACCATACAAACAACTGCAATCACCGCCGCCACCGTGCATATTGTTCCGAAATTTTTTCTGAATATACCACTGTGATCGGCTCGACCGGATCTACACAACCGTGGAAGTATCGCAACCATCGTACACCGCACGCTCCCTCACGCGCCGCATAACCAATCTGCACGTCGTTAACGCGCCGCCGTCGTTAATCTTAACCCGACGACCTATCTGCAGATAGCACTGTGATCGAATCGATCGGATCTACACAACCGTGTAAGTATCACAATCATCAGAATCTGTACGCGCTCTCACGCGCCTTCAACATCCATTGTGCGTGGATCTGACGCACCAAGCCGCCGCGCTCTGCTCGTGATGTCATCAGTACTTTGCGTAGGGCTGACGTCACAGAACCGATCTGACCGTTGACCGTGCTGACCGATCTGACCGTTGACTATTCTGACCGTACTGCCGTTGATCGTTGATCGGCTGTCCGTTGACCGGAATTTTGCAATACAGGTTCACCCTACCCAGTTTTTCGCATAGATCTCGTTTTTGCATATTGTGTTTGCAAATGGATAAAAAGGATACTTTTGTTTCTTGCCCTATTAATACTATATTGGAGGGGACTAAGAATTATTTATCATGGTCTCAAGCTATGCGCAGTTTTCTTAAGGGTCGTATGCTCTGCATTATTGTACTGGTACAATTAGTATTCCTGATAAAGGAGCAAGTGAAGAAGATGATATCTTTCTTCGTCGCATGATTGAATGGGATAGTCACAACCACATGATCCTCACATGGATTCGGAATACTTCCATTCCATCCATCTCCAATCTGTTAGGCAGCTTTGACGATGCCAAATTAGCATGAGATATGTTGGCCAAAAGGTACTCCACTACTCACGGATCCATGAAATATCAATTAATAGTTGAATTGCATAAACTGCAACAGGGACCAGGGCAATCCATCAATGACTACTTTGATCAACTTCGCTTCCTTTGGGACCAAATTGACCTTTGTGATCCAATTTGGGCATGCTCAACAGATGCTCAGCAATATGCTACTATTAGGGATGAATTTCGTCTCTATGAGTTCTTGATGTCACTCCACAAGGACTTTGAGCCAATCCGAGATCAGCTTCTTAATCGTAGTCCTCCTCCCTCTCTTGATACTGTTGTAAATGAGTTGGTTAGAGAAGAAGCTTGACTTGCAACCCTTCAAGCCCAAAATAAGCTCAATGTTTTGGCTATTACTCCTCCTGCTCCTGCCATTGAACAACCTCAGCAATCAGGTGATTCCTCTGGCTTTTACAATCGTCACAGGCAGAGCAATAAAAGGTTCTGTAATTATTGCAAGCGTCATGGCCACACCATTGAGACTTGTTACCGTCGTAACAAATCTACTGCTGTTGTTGCTAATACTGAGCCTACTTCATTGATGCCTTCTAGTTCAGCAGAGTCCCAGTCTTTTGAATCCACTATCAACCTCTCCTCCATAGAACTACAGAAGATCATAACTCAGGCTGTTCAAATGGCTGGTAATGCATCTCTTTCCACTACCCTCTCAGTTTTGCCCGGTAAGTCTCAAACTTGGCTTTTTGACTCTGCATGTTGCAATCACATGACACCCCACTCATCTTTATTCTCCAAACTTGACCCTGCACCACATCCCCTTAATATTCATATAGTTGATGGTTCCACCATTCATGGGAATAGTCTAGGTTTTGTTTCAACCTCTACCCTCTCTGTTCCTGGGGTTTTCCATGTACCTGACCTATCCTATAATTTATGCTCTGTGGGCCAATTAGCTGAACTAGGATATCGCCTTATTTTTGACTATTCTGGGTGTATTGTGCAGGATCTGAGGACGGGGCAAGAGCTTGGGACCGGTCCTAGGGTCGGGCGTATGTTTCCCGTAAACAATCTTCATCTTCCACCTGTTGCTCCTGCCTCTGTTGCTGCTGCAACTGCTGCAGTTTCTTCCTTACCTTCTCTCGCACTTTGGCATTCTCGTCTTGGTCATGCCCCATCCTCTCGGGTACAACAGTTAGCTTCTAAAGCTCTACTGGTTCTCGTGTCCAAAGATAATTTTGATTGTACTTCATGTCGATTAGGAAAACAACCAGCTTTACCTTTCAATAATAGTAAATCTATCTCTAATAGTATTTTTGAGTTGATTCATTCTGATGTTTAGGGACCTTCTCCTGTTACTAGTATTGGTGGATCTCGATATTTTGTTGTTTTTATTGATGATTATTCTCGTTATAGTTGGATCTTTCCAATGAAATCTCGTTCTGAAATCTTATCAATATATAGTAACTTTGCAAAAATGGTTGAAACACAATTCTCCAAACATATCAAAACTTTTCGATCTGATAATGCTCTCGAATATACTCAAAATGCTTTTCAAACTCTGTTACACTCCTATGGCATTGTACATCATCTAACCTGTCCAGGAACCTCTCAACAAAATGGTCGAGCCGAAAGAAAACTTCGTCATATTCTTGACACTGTTCGTGCTCTTCTTCTCTCTGCCAAAGTTCTTGCCCCATTTTGGGGTGAAGCTGCTCTTCATGTTGTTCATGCCATTAATCGCATTCCAAGCACTGTCATTCATAATCAAACTCCGTATGAGCGCCTTTTTGGATCATCTCCTAACTATCATTACCTTCGCTCATTCGGATCTGTTTATTTCGTTCTTCTTCAGCCTCATGAACACAACAAACTTGAGCCTCGATCTAGACTTTGTTGTTTTCTTGGTTATGGTGAAACTCAAAAAGGGTATCGATGCTATGATCCTGTCTCACATCGTCTCCGTGTTTCCCGTAATATTGTCTTTTGGGAATACCGCTTATTTGTTGAACTTTCTCACTTTCGTTCTTCCCTAACTAATTCAAATGTTTTGGAAATTTTTCCAAATGAGTCTCTTGTTCCTTCTACAGATACTTCTAATCCATCTTTGGACTTCACTATTCAATCTTCAGATATTTTTGATGATTCTCCTAGACAGGTCGTAGAAGAATAGGTTGATAATGAGCTACCTCACCTTGAACATAGGTCCCTTGCTCCTGCTCCGCCTAAAGATCCTCAATAAGACATTCCACCTCGCCACTCAACCCGGGTAAGATCCATTCCTACACATTTACTTGACTATCATTGTTACACTGCCCTTGCTACACTCCATGAGCCTCACACCTATCGTGAGGCATCTACTAACCCTTCTTGGCAGATTGCAATGAAAGAAGAAATTGATGCATTAACCAAAAACCATACTTGGGATCTTGTTACTCTCCCTCCTGGTCAATCTGTGGTTGGTAGTAAGTAGATCTATAAGATTAAGACTCGTTATGATGGATCTATTGATCGCTACAAGGCTCGTCTTGTAGCAAGAGGTTTTACACAAGAGTATGGGATTGATTATGAAGAGACTTTTGCTCTAGTTGCTCGTATTTCCTCTGCTCGTACCCTCTTAGCTGTTGCTGCTGCTAGTAAATGGGACCTTTTTTAGATGGATGTTAAAAATGCATTCCTTAATGGGGATCTGCATGAAGAAGTCTATATGCAACCTCCTCCTGGTCTTTCTGTTGAAACAAATAAGGTTTGTCGCCTTCGATATGCAATTTATGGCCTTAAACAAGCTCCACGAGCATGGTTTGCCAAATTCAGTTCCACCATCCTTCGCTTGGGTTACACTGCCAGTCCTTATGATTCTGCCTTATTTCTTCGTCGTAATGATAAAGGCACCATCTTGCTTCTTCTATAAGTGGATGATATGATCATAACCGGTGATGACCTCAATGGCATTCAAGAACTTAAGGATTTTCTTAGTCAGCAGTTTGAGATGAAAGACCTTGGACATTTAAGCTATTTCTTGGGTCTTGAGATCACTCGTTCCACAGATGGTCTTTACATTACTCAAGCAAAGTATGCATCTGACCTTATATCTCAAGCTGGACTCACTGACAGCAAGACTGTTGACACTCCAGTTGAACTTAATGCGCATCTAACACCATCAGAGGGGCAACCATTGTCTAATCCTTCTCTTTATAGACGATTGGTTGGTAGTCTGGTTTATCTTACAGTTACTCGTCCAGACATCTCTTATGCTGTTCATCAGGTGAGTCAGTATCTGTCTGCTCCACGATCGACTCATTATGCTGCTGTTTTGCGTATTCTACGATACTTGAAAGGCACTATCTTCCATGGCCTTTTCTACCTCGCCTCCTTTAGTACTTCGTGCATTCTCTGATGCTGATTGGGCAGGAGATTCTACTGATCGTAGGTCCACTACAGGTTATTGCTTTCTCCTTGGTACTTCTTTGATTTCTTGGCGAAGTAAGAAACAAACCTTTGTGGCCCACTCCAGTACTGAAGCAGAATATCGTACTCTTGCTGATACCACATCCGAGCTCCTTTGGCTACGATGACTCCTTAAGTATTTGGGTGTGTCCACATCTTCTGCAACTCCTCTTTATTGTGATAATCAGAGTGCCATTCATATTGCTCACAACGATGTCTTTCATGAATGGACTAAACACATCGAGATTGATTGTCACTTTATTCGCTCTCATCTTATCCATGGTGCTCTCAAGCTTTTCCCAGTTTCCTCCAACGATCAACTTGCAGATATTTTCACTAAGGCACTTCCCAAAGGACGTACTCATAATTTAGTTGACAACCTCAAGTTGGTCTCACATCCACCTTGAGTTTGAGGGGGGCTGTTAATGTATATCTAATAATATATTAATATCTGTTATTGTATATCTATTTACCTTAGAGATATCTATATTTAATTATTTTAGATATATCTAGTTTACTTGTAATTTCTATATAAAAGTAACTTGTATATTCATTTGATTACAGAATATAATACATTCATTAAGTATTTATAACAAAACTCATGATCAATACATAATCAAAATAAACATAAATCACATAGGGAGAAGGTACAGATCTATTTTATTTTATTTCATTGTATTCAAGATTCGAAAGAAGGTTTCTAACGATAAAAACTCACTTTTCGACCAAGGAAGATTTGCGGATGAAAAATCAGAGAGACAAAAAAGCATTGATAAACCGAGGTTAAAGTTCTTATAAGAGTTAAACAGATCTAATTTTACACTTTAATTTGCACCATCAACCATCTAGTACAGTTCGTTGAATGTTATTTGGGTTAATTCTCAGATCAATTTTTTTTTTTTGAAACGTTGATCAGATTGCAGGAGCATTCTGGTATGTATTATCAATTCAAAGAGCGACATCGTGCTGGTACCATGCCTGTTTAAAGCAGAGTGGTTGCATTCTTAATAGTTTTGAGTGTAATCACCATAATTACATTAATAATGCTCTGAAAGACCAATCATTTTTGAATAAATTTTGTCCCATAAATCCATCAAATGCAACCGTTTATGACTTTGGAATATTTCTGGACGCAATCAAATCGGGTACTCTTGCTCCAATTGATATTCCATCAAAGTTTATGCTTTGTCTACGATGGGGTCTCCGACATTTAAGGTACAATTAACATTTAATTAATTAGACCTTCGCTTCTTTTACTAGCTACTACATTTTGTATATTTGGGAGAATTAACCATAATTGATGCAGTTCTTTTGGTCAAAACCTGGAACCAAATGGGATATTTGAAATGGGTTTTGTATCCACTATTTGTATCCTTGGCGTCTTTCTCTTTACCTATCTCATTGGAAATGTCCAGGTTGGTATTTAATTAGATTTTTTTCTTCTTCCTATGTTTTGGTTAATTTTCTACTTCAAGGCACTCTCATAAAATAAAATAAAAAAATGTGTTAATTTGATGAATTAGTGAACTTTTTCTAAATGTTATACAGACATTGTTGGGCCTGGAATCAGCAAAAACAGAGGACATTAGATTAAAGATGCAAACAAAAGAACAAGAAGTAAAATTATGGGTACTTAGAAATGATCTTTCCATGGATACCAAGACTACATTCATGCAAATAATCCAACACTGTTTGAAGAAAAACAAAGAAGTTAATGTTGATAATCTTTTTCACATCCTTTCTCCTGATCATAAAAGATATATCAAGCGTCATCTTTGCATTTCTTCTCTTAAGAGTGTAAGTTCATTATTTTCCTTATTTAATTTATATTATATCTCTCAACTTAGATGCTTTTAATTCAGTGGCATTCTGACACATGAATTCAAATCTATTCTCAATTGATAAAGATTAGCATGCTTAAAAATATTGAGGAGAGAGTAATAGAGGAGATAATTGAACAATTGGAGCCAATTAACTACGCTGAGAACAGTTACATTATTCGAGAAGGAGAACCACTTGATTTCATGCTTTTTATCACACAAGGCACTGCATGGACATTCACAGCAAAAAGTATTGTAAGCAAAAGCACTACAAATCTTCCAAATTCAGTAAGGGCAAAATGTTTAAAGAAGGGTGATATTTTTGGAGAAGAGCTTTTAGAGTGGACTACATTGAGATTTACTTCCGTTTTTGGTGTGCCTATGTCTAAAGCCAATGTCAAAACACACAAAAAGGTTGAGGCCTTAGCTCTTATGTACGAGGATCTGAGGATTATAGTTCGTAATTTCTGGAAATATTTTTCAAACCAAGCGCAACTAACTAATCGAGCCTCTGGTACTAGTAGGGTGCAGCAGATGGCCGCTGCTGTTATGCAGACTGCGTGGCGGCGGCGGCGGCGTTATAGGAGACTTATAAGCGGCCTCTGAACCTTTAAGTACCTCATGTCACGCATCAAGTGCCAATAATAAATAATATATAGAGAGGATATTTGTAATTGGAATCATTACTGTCTTGTTTTCTCATCATATAAATACTTCAATTTGGGAGGAAATAAGGCATCACGCTTTTTCAGTGTGCTTTTAATTTACATATCAAGTCTTAAATTTTTCTAAGGATTTCTTGTTTTGGGCTAAAATTCTCAATCCATAGCATAAAATGCTAATTTGTAGGCCTAAACTAATAGAATCTGAACACCATTATTATATTTTTAAATTTATAAGAGATGTTGTGATGTAAAATGGCCAGGCCACCCCCGCCTGGTAAAAAAAAAAACCATTGTGCTTGTGTGTCAGGGCCAGTTAGGTCCGTTTAAGATATGGGCTAGATTAATCTAGCCCATTTTATCTGTGCTGTCCCGTTAACCTGTTATAATTTTTTTTCCCTCTCCTTTTATTCCCCTGTCTCAATCTTAGTTGTGATCAGACCCATTAATGAAATACAATCATATTCCAAAACCACATGATAGAGAGAACCCATATCCAGTAAACTCTCCAAACCGCAATGGAGCCAGCAGCTACAAACATCAATCCTCACCTAAACCAATCAACCATCATAAACAAGAATCAATAATACCCTCTTCTTCTTAGAAATTTAATAGCGTATCAGCACTGGTCCAAACAAAAAACTAGCTTCAAGCTCTAAGAAAGGAGGATTTATCTGAAGATTAGTCTCATCATCAACATATTGGTACCCAATTTTGCCCGCCTTTGAACGAAGACCCATTTGATAAGTCAACATCTTCACCTTTGCTAGGAAATTCATTTGAAGACGAAGTAGTAATTGCAGAGAGGGTTTTACAAAAAAAAAAACATTATTTTTACTATCTATCACAAAAATTCAAAAACAGTAGAAGAATAAGAGAGTGGTGGTGTAGAAGGATGAAGAAGAAGAGCAAAAAAAAAAAAGTAGAAAATAGGTTTCTAATTTTCCAAAAGTCGTAAATTGTAATTATAAAAAAGGGGACTCATATGTCGGCCCAAATCTAACCCAATAAGTAATGGATAAAACAAATTATAGCCCACATTAAACGGGCTGGGTTGAACGAGATGTGTCGGGCTTAAGCGGTACAACCCGTTTTACACCGATATGAATCTTGCTCATGAAAATTAGCGAGCCAGTGGGATTCGTAGACGTGACTTTTCCAATTTGTCAACCCTATTATATAAATAACCAAGACAGGCTTGGTGGATCAGCACCAGTGGTCTAGTGGTAGAATAGTACCCTGCCACGGTACAGACCCGGGTTCGATTCCCGGCTGGTGCATTTTATTTTATTATTCCCCATTTTCTTCGTGAGATTAGTGTGATACGTTTCTTACCGGTAAAATCAACGGGAATAAATAATGGAGTTAACGTCTCTGGTCGTGTGGTCCATAAATATAGGCACCAATTTTAGCAAAATAGCAAGACACGCCTAATTTGTCATATCAGCCTCGTGTTTGAGTTTTCAGCCACATGCACCACCGACCAAACCTACATTGTAACTCTAATAAATGAGTATAGGTCCACTTCAGATGATATAGAAAGAGCTAAAATAACTCATTCACAGTTTACACACTAATCTGTTATTAATTTTCCCCACCAAACTCGCATCTCGTCCTTTCAAATAATAATAATAATAATGTCTATAAATAAAACCAAGACTCTATTTGTATGTATCGTTTTCTTTTGAACTACATTTGGAGAGATAATTAAGCCATGGCAGAGAGTGATGTGAAGCTTCTGGGAGCATGGCCAAGCCCATACGTAATGAGGGCTCGTATTGCTCTCAACATCAAACATGTTCAATATGAATTCCTTGAAGAGAATTTTGGATCTAAAAGCGAGCTTCTTCTCAAATCCAACCCAGTTTACAAGAAAATCCCAGTTCTTATTCACTCCGGAAAACCCATTTCTGAATCCCTGATCATTGTTAATTATATCGATGATGTGTGGTCTTCTGGTCCCTCAATTCTCCCTTCTGATCCTTATGATCGCGCCTTATCAAGGTTCTGGGCTGCCTATATCGATGATAAGGTATGCTTTATTGTTTCCTCTGTTATTTCTCGATTTTTCAATCTCCTTGGGTTTGTTTAAAATTGATTTTGTTGTTTTACCGACTCAAGGTGAATGGATTGTCTGCTACTACTCATTTGGTTAATTAATTTAATGTTTGTTTAGTAGTTATTTTTATTTTTAAATATTTTTTTATGAAAACTATTTTTACTTTTTGATAATTAATTAGAAGGTAAAGAGACTTTTTTTAAATGAGATTTATGATTTTTTTTTTAAATTTATAAAACATATTTTCTAGAGAAGAGTTAAGTAATATGACTTTCCTGATGATAAATACTGAATAAATATTATTAAAAACGAAATTTATAAAGCTGTATAACTCAAAAAGTATTTTTTGTATTTAAAAACAAAAAATTACTTTTAAAATGTTTTATAATGTTTTTAAGTTATTATATTCTAAAATATATTTTTTTTAAAAGAAAATTGGGAATAGTTAACATGGTTTCATTGTTTCTGAAAACAAGTGAAAACAAAAAAAAATGTATCACTTTTTTTGTTTGTTTGTTTCTTTTATTTCAAGTTATATAATATTAAATATGAGTAAATGGTAATTTGTAGCCAAAAAAAAAAGTTAGCTACACTGTAATATTATTTACAAAGTTAAGAAATATTCTTGGTTAAATATTTAACTACTCTTTAACAAAATATTTGTATAAAAATTATGGTGAAAATATCATTATATTAAATTTAATATTAAAAAATCTATTTTTTATATAATAATTTGAATAAATGATATAATACATATTTTTTTCTGTTTTAATATTGAAAATTGTTTTTAAGTTAGAATTTAGAAAAAGTTTTTGAGAATTGATGTATAATTATGTGGTGGCCAAACAGGCCCTAATTATCTAAACTTTTGAAAATAATTTAAAACAAATAATTAATGGATGATTTTTTTATTTTTTGTTCTAAAATCACAGAATAAAAATTATTATTAAATATATTGATAATTATTTTTATAAAAAAATTATAAAATGAATTAATCACCATAAATTATAAATTAAAATTATTATCAAAATCAAACATAACCGAGTTTACGATCTTTGTAAATTATGTTGAATCTATTCCAGAATTGAACTTTGTAATGAATCGATATTTCAAATTTAGACCAATTTAGGAGTTTAAATTTTTAAAATTTATTAATTAAATTGGTTATTTAAAATTCTTTGAACTATAGTAATCATATGTGTATAAACTAAACAGATCTAACTAAGAAATTTAGGGTGAAAATTGGTCGTAAGTTGAAGGACTAAGTTACTACCTTAACTAGCATTGTGCTTCAGATTTTAGGACGATTGTGACTTAAATTATTGGTTAAAGTGCATGACTTAAATCGTAAATTTAATAATTTTATAAATCTATGTGTTAATTTAATTAAAATTTAAAGATACGTTGATTATTACAATTAGGAAGATGGTGCTGTCATTTAAGCTATTTTTGCAATAAAATTGGGGTAGCAATGGACTAAATGATCATACTATATCTGAAAAGAATTGTGATCTGAGTAGATTAAAGGACAGCAATAGACTTAAAATGTTTGTTTTAAATGGGGTGCAGTTGTTCCCATCAATGAAAAGCATTGCAGTTGCAGAAGGAGAGGAGGCAAAGAAAGCTGCAATTGACCAACTAGTAGAGGGACTTGTACTTTTGGAAGAAGCCTTTGAAAAGTGTAGCAAAGGGAAGCCTTTCTTTGGAGGAGACCAAATTGGGTACCTTGATATTGCATTTGGGTGCTTCTTAGGATGGCTTAAAGTGATTGAGAAAATGAATGGTGTTAAATTTCTGGATGAGTCTAAAGCACCTAAGCTTGTAAAATGGGCTGAGAGTTTCTGTCAAGATCCTGCTGTGAGTGGTGTTATGCCTGAGACTGAAAAGCTTGCTGAAGCTGCTAAGGTCATTGTTGCCAAACTGAAAGCTGCTCCTCCACCCAAGTGAAGATTCTGCTGTTGTAACAATCAAAATAGAGAGATCAGATCATGGAATAACTGTGGTATGCGTGTTCAAAGGGAGGGACTAATGCACTTTTCTATGTTTATTTTGGCAATAGTGTAGATAATGCTGGTTGTCTGAACTCTGAATTGTGATGTTGATGTTATCATTTAGAAATAAAAGCAATACCAGTCATGAATTTTCCTTTTAAAGTACATATCACATGGCACTTTCCTTTTAAAGTACACGTTGTGAAGAATAAGTTCTTCAAAATGTGTTCAGTTTCTAAAGGGTTAGAAATGAAATTAGTAAAAAGAAAATGGGTTACATATGAAACGAAAATGTTTAACGAATTTTATTTATATATAGAAATTCCTTTTAAATTACATATGGTATTGAATTTATTGCAATTAACTTTATTGATACATTAAGTGAATTATCTATTGTGTTTTTTTGATTAATTGTATAAATTATTTTTATGATGACACATTTTTAATAAAAAAAAATTGTAATAATTTATTATTTGAAGGACTTTATTTCCTCCGCATTATTAATAAATCGTAAAGCAAACAAAATGAAAGGAAGATTGATAATTAAAAAAGATAAAAAATTGTATATCAATCATATCAAAATAATTAAATAAATAAACATGCTACAAGAAGGAAGGGAAGAAATACTACATTTCTACTGTAAACCCCACAAGTTATTACCCAGCATCTTACTTTGCAATTTTAGGAATTTTACTTATTATATTTACATTATATACTTACCTATAAATTAATAACAAATATTAGTTTTTTTCAAACAACTACTCTTACTTTTAAACTAAAACATATTATACGTAAATAGTACCTTTTTTTTGCTTAATAATAAATAAAAATAAATTTTTATTAACAAATATATATTATTATTACTTCATGTTAATAAAAATAATTATTAATTTTATTTAATTTATAATTAATTAAAATATTAAAAATTTTATTTATTAATTTATACAAATAAATTACGAATTTAAATTTATAGGTTAAATATTTAACAATAATACTATTAATTATAAAACACATATTAAAAATAACAAATTTTTAATATCAAAATTTAATAATTGATTTAATTTAAATTTTTGAATTAAAATAAATAATATCTAATTTATTAAACGATTAAAATTAAATTACATGTTATTAATTTATTACCAATTATAATTTTTATATATTATTAATTATTTTTTAAAATTCAATTAATCATATTTTATATTTTTATTATATCTATGTTTTATATTTATGAAAAAAAAAAGGTATTATATCTGTATGTTTCTTAGAAGAGAGAGCCTCTTCGGCTTTGTTTTTATAAAAAAGATCACGAGTTTCTATAAATTCTCCTAGATAAGTTTATTAGTAATAGAAAGTTTTCTATTTTACATTTGGTTTTGTTCTGAATTTGGCCAGAATAATCTCCAAAGTTAGCTGAGAGAGAGAGAGATAGAGGGATGGAAGGAGGTGTCAAAATAGATAAATGGGGGTACGAGGTTTTGACTTCCTCAGACGCTTGTATATCTGCAATCAACGAATTCTACAACCAGGTTTGTTCTCTCTCTCTATTTTGGGTCCTCTCACGATTTTTCTATGCATTAATCTGAATTGGGCATTTCGATTCTGTACGAGTGAATTAAGGTGTTGACCTATGGAAGAAAGAGATCAGTTATAATGGAAGCCACAGTACATGACAAAGATTGTGTTTTGGCCAACATTTTGGCTGCTCATTTCCTTTCTTCCTCCGATCCTTCTCGTGTTCCCTTCTATTTTTGTGCTGCTCAGTCCCGACTTGTAAGTTATCTACCAAATTGTTGAGAATTTCGTCTCTTCATTTTCGTTCTGTATGGTCTGAATCTAAATTTGCTATGCACAGGAACAAGCCACCTCGTACGAGAATTCCGTTTTCGATTCCGTCAGTAGTTTGATTTCTGATAACAGAGATGATGATGTTGCAGTTGACTTACACTCTAAGGTGAGCCAAGCTGAATGCATTCTATTTCAGCCCATCTTTGAGAATCGAAATTTGTTCAATCAAGATTTGTTCTTTGGATCCTTTCATTTATTGTTTTTGCAGCTGTTGAAAGATTTTCCAAAAGATCTGGTATCTCTTAAAAGAGGACAAGTTCTTTGTTTCTACATGGGACGACCTGATCTGAGCTTCAATCTTGTTCAACAGGTTCAATTCTGTACTTGGAAGAAATGAACTATTTCTTGCGTTTTAATTAAATGGAGTGTGCATGTTTTTATCATTTATCAATGTTCTAGCAACTTTTTGCACGCACCAGTACATTGAAAAAACACCATGGTAGGGGATGATACATATTTGTCTGTGATAATAGCTTATTCATGCGTTGTTCTGCCTTTGGTTCGTTTTCTTCTAATTCCACAAAAGTTTGTAATCTTGACTTTTGAAAGTTTTTCATTGCTAGTTTGACATGGTCTTGTAACATTTTCTCAACCAACAGGTGCTTCCTGAAAATCGACATGAAAATTATGTATATGGTATGCTTGCCTTTGCTTTACTAGAGCTGGGCCGTATAGCAGATGCTGAAATAGCTGCCAAGAAAGCATATGAGATCAACATGCATGACTGTTGGGCACACCATGCTGTTAGTTACAACTACTTACTTTGCTCTTCCTAGCATTTTCTATGGATTACTTGCGTATCTATCATAAATATTATGATAGCAGGTTTTCTCTAAGATCTTGAATCTTCCTATTTTTTAATACTATATAAGCTTCTTGTTCTTTTATTTTCATCGTTTCTGATGAATTCTTTATAATATCTTTTGTTTTGTGATAATATTTTCCTATTCATTGATTGTTTCAATTTAAGGCTTTTGTTTCTGATTATGGATTCAAAAAATGTAAACATAAAATTGTTTGCTATTTTTCTGTACGTCTATTAGTTTTGTTAAATGGTAGTTCATTTTCATACCCTAAGTTCTTCCGTGGTTGATATTATGATTGTTTTGCAGATATGCCATGTTCTACAAAATGAGTGTCATTTTAAAGAAGCTGTAGAGTTCATGGAGTCGCACTCATCCTCATGGGAATCTTGTACATCTTTTATGTATGCTTATTAAGTCACTTAAATTAGGCTCTGTTCTAATTTTGGTATCATTTTTAGACATTTTGGATGTTAAAAGTTACAATTTCAGGATCACACACAATTGGTGGCATGTAGCTCTTTGTTACTTGGAAGGTCATTCATCAATCCAAAAAGTCCAAGAGATATATTTCCAGCGAATTTGGAAGGAGTTAGAAAAACCCAATGCCATACATCCAGAGGTATATCATTTTAACTTTCGAGTATAATCAAGAGAAAATGTATTGTTTTAGTTTTATTTTTACTCTGTTATGGAACTAGGTGTACCTGAATGCCCTGGGACTGTTGTTGCGAGTACATGTTCGGGGTAACATAGATGTCTTTGGGGACCACATGAAGATCTTATCTAGCTACTTGACAGATCAAGTGAGTTGCAGAAAGTAATTGTTGTTATTATAACCCATACATGTATAGTGTAGATTTATCAGTGTCAAATGCTTAGACGTAATTGAAGATGAGACACATTAGATGTAATTGGTCTCCCAGTTAACCTGTTTGGATGAATGATACATCTGCATATTTTCATCTATGGTTTTATATTGCTCTGGCATTTTCCTTTGTGGTTTCGATGTGTTTCCTTAGTAAATAACTAGCATGTTGGCTCTTAGGAATTGGATAATGTAGGGGGAAGTTTGGAAGAATTTATGTAAGTTGAATCAACTTGTCTTAACAATTCATGTGTATTCTAAGAAATCTTATTAACGTATAGCACACATTCTTATGAAGATAAATTTGTCTTTTGATGCATTTGTATTATGTTCTTCCTAACAGAGGAGCAAGTAGAGTAGATCAGTAAAGAGGCAATATATTAATTCTATGATTGGCGGCTTCTTGAAAGACGTTAACTTGTGGTAGAAGCCAATTTTCTAGACAGCATGTATAGTTCTTCTTTGCTTATCATAACTCTGAGTAATGAATTTCTATATTTGATGTTTGAATAGTTTTCATATACTCTAGTTGTTTCTCAAATCTCTGTATGTCTATCAAAATATTCAGTCAAATTGGTATCTAGATTGGCACCTTGACATTTTAACATTGTGGGCGTTGACTACTACTAGTGAGTTTTCAAAAGCTGAAGACTTAATTGAAGGATTAAAATCCAGGTTAGAAAGATTATTTGTTTTCCACCTAGGTATGCAACGTCATTTGGAATTAGTTTGCTGAAAATTGCCCGTATGCAGATTTGCTAAGATGAGCAAGAAAAAGCACCAACTGATGCAGAAAGTACTAGTGGTTTGTTCCTCTATCTCTATCTCTGCATTTTCTTTGTCATTTCTTGTTCTTGTTTGTTCGCTGTTACTTCCAACTATCAAGTGTCAATTAGTAACTTATTTACTTCTTTTTATTATGGTTGCTGCATTATCTAAAGAAATCACAGATAAGTTTTTAAGTTTTAGGCCTTTTAACATCTGTTAATTTTCTCAGCTTGCGGAAGCCCTGTATGAGTATGGGAAGGGTGATGAGAAACGTGCATTGGAATTGCTTGGTCCCCACTTTGATGCTAATGACTGTAAGGTATTAGTGTATCAACCTGATTATTTATAATTCTTCAACTCCATTTGCTCGTTGAGATGTTTTCATCTAATATTTCATGTAGATGATTGGAGCATCTGATGAACAGCTTGATATTTTCAATGAAGTCTGGTACATGATGTTATTAAATACTGGGCAAGCTACAACAGGTATGATGCAGACATTTCGATCACTGGTTATTTAACATCGTTGCCTCCTTTTGAGTTATGTAAATTATTTTTAAACTGCAGCAATTGAAGCAATTGAAAAGAGAATCAAGAAGCAAAAAGGGGTTCCATTCTTGTGGCGCCTGCTGGTAATGTCTCATTTTTATGATTTTCATTTTACACAATTTTAAGATGAATCTGAAAGTCTTGTTTGTTTCAGGAGAGAGGCTATAACATGATAGGCAGGCAAGAGGCAGCTATTGCAGGAGGAGAGATGGCCAAAGCTTTGGAGACTACCTACTTTTCATAAAATTAGTCATAAACATATGTTGCACGTAATTTCAATAATATTGTGTTAAATTTTATATAATGTTGTTTATAATATCAATAATATTATGTTGCATGATGAACTCCGACTTTTACCATTTCGACATATCAAAACAAAAGGTACGATGGACCATTTGTTTAAAGACCACCAAGATATCATTATTGAGATTTTGAGGTGATAGAAAACATGTCTGCTAAAGTAATCTCTACTGAATTTCAATGATGAATGCAATGACCATCTGGACTAATTCGGTAGAGTCAAAATCAAATGAAATATGCATTTTTGGTGATCATGAAGTAGCACTTCAGATTCAGTATCATACTCAGATCTGAATAGAAGAAAGATTGAAGAAAAACACATGAAAGCTCATCATCTTAATTTACAACAATTTCATTCCAGCTGTTTACAAAATTTTATAGTCAAATGACACAGCGGTGAATATAAAGATTGGCTCTACAAACAAAACCATTTTTAAAAGAAACCGGGGATTTAGGATTAGTCGGGACCAACCAGAGCAATTAATATTAAACATTCTTTTACTTTCAGAATGAAGCCAAATAAACACATCTCTGATGAAAGCTTCACTATAATGTCAATCTGAGTCAAACCCACCCGCACATGTGCACCAGACCCTACCCTTTTCCCACCACCCAAACCAATCATATCAATTCTTTTCCCACGTCAGCCACACACACATTCGAGCTGTTCGATGATCGCAGCAGTCCACGTGTACGGCTCTTGATCCTCGTGAGTTCCTCCACCACCTCTCTCGAATCTGGACGGTCATCCTTGTCGGCTGTGACGCACCGGAACGCTAGCTCCGCCACAGAATTAACGCCGGTCATGGCGTCGCCCTCTAGTGCCAAAACGGGGTCCACAACCTGGTGGAGCAAACCCAAGTGGATCTTGGACACTACTAGATCCGCTAACGCCATCTCTCTTTTATCTCTGGTTTGGTCCACTGCTCTCAACCCAGTGATTAGCTCCAACAATACTACACCGAAGCTGTAAACGTCGCTCTTCTCTGTTAATCTGAACGAATGGTGGTAATCCGGATCCAAATAACCCGGTGTACCCTGTGGTCCGGTCCATACGAACCCGGAAGAGGAAGAAGATGACGAAGTCATTTCTGATACAGAAAGAAGCCTCGATAGCCCAAAGTCTCCGACCTTGATTCTCATATCTTTCTCAACGAATATGTTTGATGAAGTAATGTCTCTGTGAACAATGGGTGGGACGACACAGAAGTGCAAGTACTCCATAGCCATAGCTGTTTGAAGAGCAATATCGAGTCTAACCTGCCATGTCAATGACCCTTTTCGATACAAGCTCTTCGGGCCATGGAGATGCTCTGCCAATGTCCCATTAGGAACGTAATCATACACTAGTAATAACCCTCTTGGGTCGCTACAATAACCGTGAAGTTTGACGAGATTTGAATGATCAATGGAAGATAGAATCAATATCTCGTTCCAAAAAGACTTGTTTGAAATTGCTTTCGCAGCGGAAGCTCCATTGTTTTGCTTGTGAAGATACTTAACGGCGACAATGCGGCCATCGTATAGCTGACCCAGGTAGACTGACCCAAACCCACCATCCCCGATTTTGCGCTTGGGGTCGAACCTGTTGGATGAAGATTCGAGCTCTTCATAAGTGAAGACCGGTGGGAGAACACTAGCAGAACGGTGACGATGGAGGAACAGAGCTGTTGGGTCTTCCTCTGTGGCTGATGATTTAAACCTTCTTGACCTTAAAATTGCTGTAGCAACCAGAAAAAACACCAACAAGCATGTTAATGCAAACAAGGAGCACAAAATAGCTACTCGTTTCGGGTTGTCTTTGCTAATCCAAGGAGGCGAAAATCGAGTTTCGGACTTGAAGCAGAGGAATTGCTTTTTTGGGTCAGTTGAATTGAAGCCACAAACCCCATTTCTGGCTTGGCAATCTCTGCAGCTAGAGAAATAAGGGTCCTCAATTTCGTCCCACTCAAACTCGACACCATAGTTGAGAAAATCGTCTAAGAAGCCCAAAACATCCGGTTGACAACCTTGCCCTGAAACAGGATGGTGCAAAGATCCACAATCTTGAAAAAGCCGAACTGGGTTCTTGATAATTTTACATTCCCAAGGACAATGGCTGCAACTTGGGAGAGAAAGAGGCGGGCAAGCTCGTAGAACAGAAAGCCTCGAACAAGAAGCGTCAGAAATTCGAAAAGGTGAACCAGAGCTATTGATGGTACGGTTAGGAATGGAAAAGATTCGAGAAGAAGAACAGTTTCGATTGTCCGGTGTAACTATCTCTGTTGTGTTGAAAAGAAGAGGAGCCAAACGGAGAGAAGAGGAATTGGGTTCATAGTGAAGAAGAGAAAATGAAAGGTCATTGATGGAAATGATAGAATGGGGTTTTGAACACTTTATTTGGAAAGATGGATGACCACAACCTGGTGAAGAAGAAAAGGGGAAGATGGGATTGGAGGTAAATGGAGGACATGTCAATCTGCTACTCTCTCGTTTCGAAGAACAGAGGTGGGAAGCTGTTGAGATAGGTGTAGAAATTGCATAACGTGGACAAAGAAGCAAGAACAGAAGTGTGAATAGAATGAGTGAGGAAGAAGAAGAAGACATTAACGAAAGAATGGAGCAAATGGGTTTGCAATTGACCTCAAAATGAAGACGAGGAGGGAGATCTAAATCTCAAATCTGACATAGAAATGAGACTTCGTGCCTAGGTTCTTGGAGTTGCATCGAGCTAAACGAGAGAGTATCGTGTTTAGAATAGGACTAGGAAAAATTACAGACTCACGTGAAATGAAGTGGAGTGGAGACAAAAACACTTCATAGAAAATAAATAGTGTGGAATATGGGGTCCATGACTCTATGAGCCCCTTTGTTTTATTTAGCATCTTCATCTTGGAAGTTGAAATCTGGGTTCTTACTCCTTTTTTTTTCTTCCTTTTTTTCCAAAATTATTTTAGAATTGACAGCTCTAGCTCCGTTTTTCGTTATTTACTTAATTTTAAAAGGAAAATAAATTGTGTGTTATAATTTATTAAGTTTGTTATTTTAAAAGTAATTATTTATTTTAATAAAAATTATTATATTTATTTTATATTTTATTATTGAATTAAAACACTAAATAAATAATATGTCTGACTTAATATATAATTTCTTACTTTAAAGTGGCACATAGATGATACTTTAACTCTCGCAAAGGTTTTTTATAAAATTAATTATATTTTTATTTTTAATATTAGATAAATATATTTATATTGTCTAATTTTTTATACAATTTTAATATTTTATTACATATATAAGTAATATTTAATAAATATGTAAATAAAAATAATATTAACAAATAAAATTATTTAAAATAATTAAATAGATAATAATATTTACTTATATATAAAATATTACTGATATATATATAAAATAATCATATATATTATATAATAATACTTCTTTAAATTAATATAATTTAATCTAAAAATATTTTAAGTATTTAACTTTTATTAAATTTATAATAATAAATAATCACTTAAAATATTATAAAAATTAAAAAGAAATCTTACGAGAGAATTCATCAAAAAGCTTTAAAAAATTTGTGATTGAATTTCTTTGGAATTTTAATTTTATTTAATATTATATTATTTTATATTTATAATTTATTTAAAAAAATTATATAAAATTTTTAAATTTATTTTACACTTAGTTATTCAATTATGTTTTTATTTATCAATATTATATTATTTATCAAAATATATTTATTAATATAATATTAAAGTTTAAAATCTTAATTTATATTTTATTTCCATTCTTACATATCTCTTTTAGTTTAATTATTAAAACTTATAAATTTTGATAGATTTGATTTTAATACTTATTAATTTATTATATTTTTATTTATTTATATATGTTATATAATTTTTGTGATGGGATATAACAGGCTAACTCAATATTTAAGTATTGATATAACATAACCAATTTAGATTTGAACTGAACATATTCGATCATAATGCTTATTAATTATATATCTTTAATTTTCTCCATAAAATTCTTTTTTATGTAAAAAAATATAGAAAAATATTTCTAGTTCTAGCCCTCTTTTTTGAGTTTTTGTGTAATATGAAATTTATATTTCACACGGCATTTTTGTTTTTGGTAAAGCTTTTATTTCATAGATTTCAAATTTTGAAACTTTTTTATGCATAAAAAATTGACCTTGATAAAGTTCATTAAACTTTATATAATTCGAGAGTGGTGGGTGGGTGAGTAGATAATAGAGTCGAAAAAAGAACAAACTAAGTGGGTAAGTATAAGAAAAGTAAAACCAGTATAGCGTTGTTTGTTGACTATTTTCTATAACTAATTTGGCGACATTATGCACCTTACTTTGGTCTAGTACCAAACTTGGGTAGCCTTGACAATATGTACCTTACTTTATTATTTAACTCTGAAATAAGAACGAACCAATACTCTCTTTCTTTTTTCCTCATAGTACGAGATAACGTTAAAATTGTACTAATTAAAGTCAGGTTTTAAGAGATAATGTTTTGAGAAATAAGTGTTTTGTGAGCGTTGAAAGTATTTTTCATAAATTTTTCACGTTTAATACATAAATGTTTATTGCATGATAGGAACACATCCCCTCCACTATAAAAAAACAAGCACAATGATGCCTCATGTTCCCATAGAAACTGGACGGTTAAAAATTAAGAAGCAAATTTAACGGGAGTAAGGCGTCAAAATTCCTTACCAGATTATACTCAATTATAGTAAGAGTAGCCATAAGCTCTCGTTATATTTAAAATAGAAAGAAAAGAATGTTTTTAATTTTATCATTGAAATAAAAAAAAATCAGTATATCACTAGAATTGAATGAAAAAAAATTATAAATTATCTTAATACCCATATATTTAATAAAGTTTAAATAATATCATTTAATTATTATTTTTTCGTCAGATAAAATAAATTATTGAAAACATTATTTTTCTAAATAATTATTACTTAAAAATATATATATTATTAAAATTATTATTTTTCTAAATAAGGTTTAGGGTTTTAAGGTTTAGGATTTGAAATTTAGGGATTTAGGATTTGGGGTTTATGGTTTAGGGTTTAGGGATTTGGGGTTTTAGGCTTTTGGTTTTGGGATTTTGGATTTTGGATTTGGGATTTAGGGTTTTGGGTTTTGGTATTTAGGTTTTAGGATTTAAGGTTTTGGGTTTAATGTTTTGGGATTTGGGGTTTAGGGTTTAAGGTTTAGGGTTTAAGGTTTTGAGATTTAAAATTTAGGGTTTAGGATTTTTAGATTTTTAGATTTTTGATTTAGGGTTTTCGGGTGGGGTAAATTAGAAAAAAAAATTAACATGGGAATGGAATCGATTTCATTTCTGACTTATTTTTCAACCCAACCAACACACATATGAAAAGAATAAATTCTGATTCTTTTTTATTCCCTCCGACCAAACACGATATTAAGAAATAGACTATGCACAAGATCATTGAATTCAATGTTTATAGTATTGTCCTCCTTTATAGTGATCTTTACACATCTAATGTCTTCTAACAATTAAGTGAAAATATTAATTTATTTAAGAATTAAAATTCTTTGAGAAATTTTGATTTTAATATTAGTATGGAATGCTCACGGGAGATAAAAGAGACGTTGAGAATTACCATTATCATCCCATCTATTTTTCAAAATTCATTTTTTTAATTTTTTAAAAATATGTTATATATTTATAAAATTTTATAATTAAATAAAATGAATATTGATAAAAAATAATTTTTTAATTAATAAATAAAATTTTAATTATGATAATTTAATATCAAAACAAAAATTATTATAATAATTATTAAACTAATAATATACATAATTTAATTATATTTAAAAAATTTACTTGAAATTTGATGGATTGTACTAGAATATTTAAAATTCAATTTATTATAATTTATTTATTAGTTAAGAATCATTATACCTATAAAATATTCAAATTTTTTATTGAAAAATTTCGCCTTATCATTTATAATATTCTATAATATTTAAATAAGATGTAAAAAATTGACTTATTATACTAAAAATGATCATGAGATAAATAGAGAGGGTTATGCTACTAATTATCGTCGCTTTCATGTATATTCAAATAATAATTATGGATTATGAATAATAAGTAATTTTTCTCTCTTTTAATCACACTTACTATTTTTTAAGATTTAGTCAAAAATATATTTAGTTTAAAAAAATTAAATGTTAACATAATTTTTAATCTATTATATTAATTTTTATCTTTTAATTATTTATCAAATGTTTATAAATAAAATATAAAAATAAGAATAAATAAAATTTAATTTAATTATTTTAAGTATAATATATTTTATTATTAAAAGTACATTTTTTTATATAATTATATATAGTTATATATATAAATATGTTAATATATGTTTAGTTTTAATTAATTATAATTTTAATATTATCGTAATCATCTCTACTTTATATTAATTATTTTTAAAAAATAATTATTTTTTTACAAATCATTATTATTTTGATTATTCATAATTAATATCTACAATTGACATCACATCTATCTCCGTTAATATCCTTATGTACAAGATTAGGGGTAAGTAGCGGATCAAACTGCTTGTTTTTAGTTAATTTAAATTCGATCTAATCCGAATGAATTTAAAGATTTTTAATAAAAATCTGATTTGATGATATAATCAATCTAAATTAATCTGAATTTAAACAAATTAATTTTTTTTTATCGAATAAAGACATATTGATATTGAATTTTATTTATAAATTATTATCGTGTATAAAACACGACATATACAAAATTAAATTTTAAATTTATATTTTTGTAACAAATATTATTATGTTTAGTCGTAATTAAAAAAATCAAAAAAATAAGAACTATGTCCCTACGAGTATTGAATCATTATAAATATTTATATTTATTTTTAAGTTAAAATAATAATCTAATATAATTATGATATGTATAATATTTAAAAATAACATGTATTTATTTATAATTTAATAATAATTCGATACGAATCAAATACAGTGTATTATAAAATCTATTAATTTAAATTTGATTAAAATATAAATAAATTATATAATTTTCGATCTAATCCAAATTCGATTAATTAGGTAAAAAAATTTAATTTAAATAAATTTATCAAATTTTTTGAACGAAACTACGACACTTATCAAATATAGTTTATATTTTTGAGCCCTCGTGGCCCTAGTGCTAGTTTATAGCGAGAATAATTAACAAGGTTTGCGGACTGTGTTTTTCTTTTTTTCGTCTTACTAAGTATGAAAACAAATAATAAAGTGGACAGCCCGATCCATACAAATAAAAAACTCCAAAGTTAAATAGAGTCACATCTCAGCTTTTGTATAGCTCTCCTTGAACAGAAATTATCTGTTATTTTTAGAGAATAACTTGTTATTTTAAATTGATAAAATTTAAAATTATTTTTAAAAAATTTTAAAAAATAAATAACTAATAAAAAATAATATAATTAATATATTAAATATACCCAATAAACATAAATAACAATTCCTTACTGTTAAAAGGGTGAACTTTTTTCTTGAGACTTGTGGATCCGATTCCGATGCCCATCAAACTGTTCAAACTTAATTTGCTTGAGGTTTCTTATCTTACTGCTGAAAGATATTTTTTTCTTATCAGTTACTTAAAAAAAAATTTATCTCTCATTAATTTTTAAAATATATTTAAAATAAAATAAAAAGATAGTTTAAATCTACTATTTTTTACAAAAATGTACTCTAATTCAATATTTATTATATAATACACCACAAATTTATTATTTTAATAAAAAAAGTTAAATTTATTTTATAAAATAAACCCAATTTAAAAGTAGATAAATGGAATAGCTAAAAGTATCAAATTCCCAAAATACAAAGGTAAAGTTTTGGTTGATGTACGTCTTAGCGTAACTAAATATGTGCAATATGGGTTTTAAAAATATATGGGCTTTCTTAGTAATGCCGTTTCCTATATTCCTACAAGTCCTATTTGATTTCAAGGCCATTAACTAATTTTTACAACTGAAGTCCAAGCATGACAAACAAGTCTTCTACGGCAAAGTGAGACGTGACGACTATGACCATGTGGCATATGGTTGTCACAAATGCAAGTAAATCAGCGAACGAAGAAGAAGACAAAAACAAATAGATGCACTTGCTTAAATGACTTTATCATAGTCCCCATTAGGGGTGAAAGCGTCGGTTGGCTTAGTAAATTTTAGAATTTGCGCTAATCCGAATCCGTCGATCAGAAGCAAATTAATTATTCAATCAGAATCCGATCCAGTACATACGTCAATCCGAACAAATTCGAAACTGCTAATTTTAAGTCATGCCGAATCCTATACGATCCGATCCGAAAATTATTTAAACAAAAAATTATTCAATCCGAAACTAATCCGTTGTACATATCAATCCGAACAAATCTGAATTTGCTAATTTTAAGTCAATCCGAATCCGATCCAATTCGAAAATTATTAAATCCGAAATTTTAACTTAAATCTATTAAAAAAATTACATATAATAAAAAAATCTAAAATAAAAATATTTTTCATGCAAATTAAAAAAGTAAGTGACAACATGATTAAAAATAATTCAACAAAAATAATCAAAAATAAAAAATTAAACATTAATTACATAATTTAACTCCAAATATACATAGTAATAATTTAACTCCAAAAAATTAAATAGTAATTACATAAATTAACTTCATGCATTTAATATTAATAACAACAACTCTTTTTGATAATCATTCAAGGTTTAATTCACCAATACCATCAAGAATATCTGCACAATGAAAAATTAAAAAGTTAAAAATATACATAAATAATGAGCTAATAAACATAATAATATATATTTGATAACAAATAAATCTATATATATTTGAAATATATATTTGAAAGTTTTATGAAATATACACGATTCCCAGAGCTTGATTTCATCAAGTGACTCTTGGATATTAATGATTGGAGATGAACGAATCCAATTTTGAGTGCAAATCAAAGATTGTACAAGTTTTAGAAGATAAGGAACTCCTGTATGGACTAATTGTACGACCACCCGGTAGAGAACGCAGATTCGGATGCTACGGTAGATCTGAAGTATGGCGATACATCTCGGTATCAAAGACAAAATCTTAAATCTTGAGGAATGAACATTCCACCAACTTAAAAGATCAAATTTCTCATCATCCATATCAACCAATGCTTCTTGTAAGTATTTTTCCACTGATTTGTTTTCCATAGTATGAACTTCTTTTTAAATGCTTTCTCTACGAGAAGCGTAAAGTTGGAATGCATCTCATTTCTAAACCAAAACCTTCGTACCCATTTCTAAAGGTTGAGAAGATTCTTCTATGTTTGAGGGAAAATATGCTTTATGATACTCCCGTACATATCTTCCAAAGTTTTTTTACCCTTTTAGAACTCATTGAAGCCTCAATCTCATCCCCATTACACAATTCTAACAAACTTAGATGTAAAGAACACTCTTTATGCCTAGGATCAAGTAAAACGGAACCTGAAATAACATCATATTCATTTTAGATATTCCTCCCAATATTTTTTCAAACTTTACCTTCATATCACTAGCCATCTTCATCATAATATAATCCTCGCATTTACTCCACGTATCAAGTTGATCATGAATAAAACAAATACGATCCAAGAAGAAATTAGAAGTCACATATAAAGATCCGAGAAAACATTAATGTAGCTTCATAAAAAACTTTCAAAAATTGGACAAAATGTCTAGCATTATCCCAATCCATTATAGTCGGAGCTTGTTTAATTTCACCTCGACAAAACTCTTGATAGTATCCCCGAATCAGTGATCTCTAACCTTTCAAAATGCTTTTGAAAATAGGATTGCGAATCCAACATCAAATAAGTTGAATTCCCACCTTGTCGTAACATCTAAACAAACGAGTTTTTGAGTAGAGAGTTTTTCCATTTCAGCAGCACTCTTAAATTTTTGTAGTCTAATTGGTGATCCTTTCACATATCTTACAACAGCACGAATCCTATTTATTGATATGTTATACTCTTTCAAACCACCTCGAACAATTAAATTCAATATGTGCACCATCGCATGTGCAAATGTTTTGATTCTAAAATTGCATTACTGACCATTAACGCATTTTTTCAAATAAGTAAGATGCGGTATCATTAGAACTTGCATTATCAACGTAATACATACTATCCTATCAATGCCCCAATCTAACAAACATGCTTCAATCGCTCTACCAAGTGTATCACCTTTATGATTTGGAACTTGACAAAAGTTCAAGATTCTCTTTTGTAAATTCCAACCATTATCAACAAAATGAGTTAAACACATATAACATAAATTCGACAAGATGTCCATGTATCGCTGGTAAGACATATTCTTTTACTAGTTCATTCAACAACTCTTTTAATTTTACCCTTTGATGCGTACAAAATTCAAGCAATCTCTTGCAATAGTCCCACGTAGAAGGGATTTTAAACAAAGGTTGTAACTCTTCAATAAACTCCTTAAATCCTTCACCTTCACGATAATAAATGGCAATTCATCTTTTATTATCATCCTTACCAATTTTTCTCTACATCTTTCAAGACATTAAAACTACAGGTACAAGACTTCCTTCCTTATGGAAAGCTAAATTTTTTTGTTTCTTAAGAACTCTACGGAAACTTATCACATCCAATGGAAATGTGTGCAAGCAAATTTGACGTGCGATTTGCTTGACACGTACTTATATTGTTTCTTACAATATTTGCATATAGCTGCCTACCCTTCTATAGTAAAATGAGCCCGTGCTTCACTACTAGATCTAGAGAAACTTTTTACATTCTTCTTTAGAAGCAATGCATGAGTCGAGAATTGGAGTACTTCTGAGAATCTAATCTTCTTGAGTTGGTTGTGTTGCACTTTCATCTTTATTTACTTCTTCAATCACATAAAGTGTATCATTATCTTTATTTAAAACCATCTGTATAGTTGTAGAAAAAAATATTAGACATTTGCAATACATAATTGTAAAAATGTGCACATAGACGTGGGGTGATGTTGGACATGTTTAATTTCATGTGATTTAAAATATGTATTGAACATTTATATATAATATAACTAAAACTTTAATGATACGAATGAAATGTTCAATTAAAATGCACCATTTATAAAACAATATTTTATGATATTGATTTTTATAATTATGTAAATAATCATGATGTACTACAACGATGAAATTTGTTCCACTAAGCCACGACAGATCTCAATATTTTAAAAATTGTTATAGCTCAATTAAAGCATGAAAAACAGCATTTTTGGGGATAAATAGCGTTTTTGGCGAAAAACATAAAACAATGTTTTATGATATTGATTTTTATAATTATGTAAATAACCATGATGTACTACAATGATGAAATTTGTTCCACCAAGCCACGACATATCTCAATATTTTAAAAATTGTTATAGCTCAATTAAAGCATACAAAACTGCGTTTTTGGGGATAAATTAACTTTTTGGCGAAAAGCAGTTTTAGCGAAAAACATAAAACAATGTTTTATGATATTGATTTTATAATTATGTAAATAACCGTGATGTACTACAATGATGAAATTTGTTCCACGAGCCAAGATAGATCTCAATATTTTAAAAAGTAGTTTAAAAATTGTTATAGCTCAATTAAAGCATGAAAACAACGTTTTTAGGCGAAAAAATGCGTTTTTGGCGAAAAACTCTACAAAAACCGCTTTTAACAGTTTGGTGTGCCTAGATATCAAAAAGTTATATGGAATCATAAAAAATTCATCCAAAACGCATTTCACAACACAAAATTATGACCGTTCAAAGTTTTCTTATAATGTCATCAAAAAATATAACCTTCTTGTTAAGGATGATGAAGAACAAAATGACGAAGAAATGGCAGCGGTAGCAGCCAGACAGTAATAGCAGCAGCCAGACAAAGAACAGCAAGATAGTAGAAAAGCAAGAAGAAGCAAACAGGTTAGAAGAAAGAAAGAAGCGAAGAAATGCGGCAGCCAGCGGCCAGCAAGTAGCAGCGATTAACGGCAGCAGTAGCGTAGCAATGTAGCGGCAACAGCGAGAAAGCGTGCCATGACGGCGGTAAACAGCAAAGCGGCGGTACAAGAATGAGAAGGTAAGTAGAAGCAAAACGAGAGAAGCGTATGAGAAGAAAAACAGAAGCGTATGCGGCGATTAACGAGCGAGAAGGTTATAAATGGCAAGAACAGTTGCAGGTTGCAAGCGGCTTGGTAAAAATAGAGAAAAAATAGAAGCGAAGCGAAGCGAAAGCGGCAACAAGCACTTAACAATGGAGGCGAGGAAGATGGAGGCGAGTAAAAATATAGTACAGAAAAATATATTAGGTTAGATTTTGGAGATATACTGGCATTTCTTTAGTTTAGGTTAAATAATTTTATATATATATATATATATATATTTAAATAATATATTAAATATATCGGATCGGATCGGATTATACTGGATTGAATATTTCTAATCCGATAAGTCCGAATCCGCAATTGATAAAATCCAATCCGAATCCGATCCGATTTCGGATAGAAACCACTTAATTTAATCGGATTTGATCGGATTTTTCGGATTGATCGGATTGATCGGATATTTTGCTCACCCCTAGTCCCCATATATGTTTTAAATAAATTCAGTTGGTTTAACTTATTTTAATTTAAATAAATTATAACTTTTTAAATAAACTAAGCTAAAATAAAATCATTTATATATAAACTGAACTAATTAATTCATTTAATTTTTTTAATAAATTTTTTTAAAATATTTAAATATTTAAGTTATGTTTGATAATTATTTTAATTTTTAATTATTCAATTTAAAAAAATATATATTTGATAATCAATTATTTATTTCAATTTTGAAGAGTAGATATTAAAAATAAGATATTTTTTATTTGATAAATATTTTTTAATTTTTAATTTTTAACCTTTTAATTTAAGTTGGTTAAACTGAATATAATTTTTTATATAAAACTCGAAATCATAAATCGTAAATATTTTTAGAAACTATAGTTTTAAAACTTTCTAATGGTGTATAAAATAATTTATAATTTTTTGTAAGTCAATACAATTTATATTTTCTAAAATGAACCAAAAATACTCTATCAAATCTAAACAATTATTAATAAATTGAGTATAATTTTATATAAAAAACTTAGAATAACAAATTGAAAAAATTATTAAAAACTATAATTTTCTAATGATATATAAAATAATTCATAAAATTTTATGAATGAGTGCAATTTATATTTTAGAAAAAAGTAAAAAAAATTATTAATAAAATGTGAGTAATTTTTATATAAAACTCAAAATTTTATTAAAAATTATATTAATAGTATATGAAATGATTCATAAAAATTTAAATATTAGTATAGTTTATATTTTAAAAATAAATAAATAATGTTCTTTAAAACATGAATAATTAATGATAAAATGTGCATAATTTTATATATGAAATTTAAAATTTTTAGATGATGTATTATTATTATTTTTATTTTAAATTAAGTCTGAATCATACTATTTAATATTTGATAAAAAAAATAATATTAAAATACGACTCATATTATAATATGATGATTAAAGATTTAACACTTCACATTTTACCTTCGAATTATTCTAACATTTGATTTTTTTTAAAAAAAATTAATGTCAAAATTCTATTAAAAAAAACAGCTATAATCGAATGAATTAGTCTAAAATAATTATTGTAAATTCGCAGATACCCGACTGAATAAGCCTGTCTTTGAATATAATGCAAGCAAAGCCGTACGTTTTCAATTATCGTTTCACATTACATTTCTCGCGGTTTCCAATCAAGCAATTCAATAACGAAAAACAAACCACAATCACAATTTAACTAGCTAATTCAATAAAAATATTGTGTTTTCATACGATAGACATTTAATTATAGATATTTAAAATTATAAAAATTTATAATTTTTTTTAAAATAACCATAATTGATAGATTTATAGAATGAATAATTATTATAATATGAAAAATGTGATTAATTAAAATTAAATATATATTAATATTATTTTATATATATAATTATATAAAAAATATATTTTTAATAATAAAATATATCATATTTAAAATAATTAGATTTAATTTTATTTATTCTTATTTATATATTTTTTATTTTATATAAAAAGAATATATAAAAATAAAAATTAATATTAATATTTTAAATAATGTAGTAGTATAAGAATTATGTTAATATTTAATTTTTTTAATTTAAATATATTTTTAAATAAATTATCATAATTAATTATTATTATTTAAATATATTTAAAATTAATATAATAGTATTCATTTGTCACCATCCGTCCTACCTATGCCCTTCGTCTAGGTACTCGTGACTTTTGATAAGAAAAAGAAATTTTTCATATGTTAGCATTTTTATTTTCATTCATATTCACATTTTTATAACTTTATGAACACTAGCTAGAAAAATTTACTATCTTGCACACCAATTATTATACTTATCTAAGTTTTTATTTTATATTATATTTAAAATTTATATAATAATAAATAATTAATCAAAAATAATGATCAAGTAAATAAGATTAGATATATAAATTATAAAGAAAAAAATTAAGTAATAATATATAAACAAATATATATGCAAAATAAATTAGGAATAATTAATTTTAATTTATCAATTATATTTCAACTGTAAGAGTTTCATCTTTATAATTTTCTAAAATGAGAAAACAAAATATTTGGTCTTTAAAAATTTACAAAGTAAAACACTCTTAAGAAAAATGGATATGATAATATAAATAAACTACTACAAAATGAACTATTAAAGTCGGTTTGTTGAATCAACTTAAAATTGAATGACTTAAAATTTAAAGTCGTTTCACGCGTTCAACCGGTTTTAAATTTTTAAAATTTTTTTATACAAAATTTACTTATTTTATATTATACTTAAATTAAAACTTGTATTCGATCACTACATAATAACAGAAAAAAATCAAAATCTGTTTAACAAATAGTTTAAATAATACAAATAATTAAAAAATTAATAGTAGAAAAATTACCATGATATTATCCTATGTTATTTAAGATCATCAATTTTTTTCTCCTCGTGTTAGAATACAAAATCTACATATATAATACAAAAATTTATATACATAATATACAAAAAAATAATATGAATAATAAGTACGTAGGATTAATAAAAATACTTACAAGAGTAAATGAATTGACAAAATGAAGAAAAAATTGTATTTTGTAAATGAGAAATGAGTATAATGTTTTTGAGAATTTTGTTAAAAAAACAGGGGATCTAAAAGACAAGTTAGAAAAGAAGAAAACCCACTAACCGGCGCTGGAATTGGTGGTCATAGGTGGACGGAAAATGAGAAAGAGTAGAAGATAAGGGAATAAGGTTTTGGGTTTTTGAGAGTTGTAGTGTTTAGAATAGTTTATGTCTGGAGTAGAAAGAAGAGAAAGGAAAATATCCACGTGTGTAGCGTCGGTTCTACGTGTCAATTAATGCTATCCACATAGTTTATAGCATCGGTTGACGTGTCGAACCGATGATACACGTGAACGTAGCATCGATTCTACGTGTCAACCAATACTACACACGTCGATTTATCACGTCAACCGATGCCACGTCAACCGACGCCACATCCACGTGTAGCGTTGGTTCTACACCGAATTGACTTTAAATTTATTATAAGTTTATTTTTTCTAAAAACCGACTTTACGTATCGACTTAAATGACACCTTTTGTAATAATGATATATGAAAAAAATTATAAATTAATTAGTGGTTGCTTATCCCATTACAAAAAATAATAATTATCTTATTAGTAAAATATATAGTTATTTTTGTTAAAAATTATTTTAAATGTGATTTAAAATTTGATATATAATATAAATATGTTTAAACATATTTATGAATACATTATATATATATATATATATATATATATATATATATATATATTTTCTTAATATTTAATTTATAATAATAATAAAAATACAATCTTAATCTTAATAATATTTAACGTGATTTTTTAGATTTAATATTAAATAGAATTAAAGTTTAATTTAAACTATGTTTAAATAATCTACCTTTAATAAAGAAGATTTAAATTAAACTTTTTATTTTATAATGTAAATATAAGAGTCTAAATAATAGTAACATTTTTATAATTATAATTTTTAGGTGATAATAAATATAATTTTTTTAATACTTTATATTATTATATTTACAAAAACATATTTATATTTTAAATTTTATAACAAGTAGTCGCACAATTCTTATTTGAAAGAAAAGAGAAACAGAAGAAGAGGAGGAGTTATCACAAAGAAAGGAAAATGGAAGATTACATAGAAAAGAAGAAGGTATATTTTGCTAGAAGATAAGGCTTGAATGAATCTTAATATTCTATTTTTGTCAAACTCATATCATTGCAAGGAAATTGGTGCTCACAAATTGACAGACGTTGGTTCGTGGAACCCGGCCGGCCTCTCATTCATAAATATATAATCGGGTAAATTAATAGATATATTATGAAATTAAAGTTAAAAATATAATGTATAATTATAATTAATGATATAATGTTTATTTTTCAACGAGCAATAAATTTGATAGTATATTTTAAACAATTAATAGAGAATTTAGATGTAAAATTATATTATTAATAAAAAAATTAGTAATATATTTATGTTAATAATAGAGAGTTACTGATAGAGTCTCACAATAATGATATATTTATATAATTATATATAGATTTTTATTAATAATAAATTAATAGATTTGTTATAATATTATTAAATTTATGTAATTAATAATATTTAAGTGATATTTTTTCACTTATTAAAATTAATTAATATATTTATTAATTTACTTTATATAATAATAATAATAATAATAATAATAATAATAATAATAATAAAGTCTAGGCAGCATCAGCTTTACAAAAATTACCGTATATTTCTCAAATATTTGATTTAATGTGTTTATTTTAAAGAAACGTTGTGGAAAACTATCGTGAAAAGGAGAGAAAGAGAAGACAATAAGTTGACATGGGAATTCATTAATTTGTACATCGCCACCTATTCCTTGATGTGGCGCCAGAGTCCAACAACAGCAGCTTCTAGAGGCCGCGCTATCTTCCTCTATTGTCTTCTTAATCTTACTCGCATATATCACCAACCCATTAATTCCACCTTCAAATATTAAACAAATACAATTATTATTTTTTTAATCAAAGTTTTGGGTGGAAATGAATGAATTTTTTAAGTTTACTATTAACGGATTAAAGTACAAAATGAATACTTCTTATGAGACCCAATTTCACAACGTCAAAATTATATTACATTATTTTACAAATATAATTGAAATTGTGACTTTTTTTCAATAATTATACTATATAATATAACTTTATTCAATTTAAATAAAATTTAGAAAAAAATATATTATTTTAATTAATAAAGATAAATATCAACTCCACGTTATAAAAAAATATCACAATCTAAATAAATTTATAAATATTTAAGTTATTTCTTGGAATAAGATTTATCTTTTTAAATTAAAATTTTATTATAAGTATTAATTATACATTAACCTTTTGAATTTTCATTAATCGATATCAGACTCAAGAGAATTGTCAATATATGTACACATATTCATCTTAACTTGTTTCAATAGATTGACTTTTATTTCATAATCATTTTCCAAACAGGCATGGAATGAACCTTTATGTGCTAAATGATGGGTAAAGAATATACAGAGGAAAGGCCCGTGACTTTACGAATTGAGTTTAAGGGAGGCCCTCTTAGTTCAATTTAAGAAAGAAAATTGTAATGAGTAAAGATAAATAAGAATATCATATAAAGTGGATATGATAAATAAAATGAATTTATATGTTGATTCTTTTTTTAATTAGAATCTGTTAATATTTATGGGAGGTACGTTACGTTTCCACGTTTACATTATTAAATTATGGATGGTAAATTTTTTAAGTTATTTTATTTATGTTATTAAAATATTTTAATCAATTAATTTTTATAAAAAATATATAATTAATTTAATTATTAAATTTATTATATTTTAATAACATATTTTATAATTATGTGAATAAGTTGCCGAGATTATTAGAAACAAAGTTGAAACTACAACCGAAAAATATATAATCGAATAAATTATATATTTTTTATAATTATATAATCAAAATATTAAAATCATATAAATAAAATAATACCTTAGATAGTTTTCCCTTAAGCATTAATATAGGTTTCATTTGTAAAGTCGAGGAAAAGAGAGATCGTTCCCAACAAGCTTTTTATGGTTAGAAAGTATATATTACGTATTCACTTTTTCGACAATAATTTAATATTTTCATAAATATTTACCTTTCATATATAGAACACGTTTACAAATTTATCATAAAAATTAAAATAAATTTAAAAAATGATTAGGAAATTGAATGTATTGAAAACATGATGAATTTGAACTACATACTTATGAGTATGTTTTCTTATTTTATAGTAGAAGCGAAATAAAATTAATTTACTAAAATGTTATTTATGAATACAAAATTAATTATTTTTGGAGAGTTTCATTTGGGAAAATAAGATTTAATTTATTTAATTTAAGACTCTCACATAGTAATCAAGTTGCTAAAAAATCAGTTACTCTTAATTCTATATAATTATCCGAGACTTTGATTACTTGAATGTTTATTTTATAAGTAAATAAATAAAAGAAATTAATTTTCATTATGAACACATTCATAAAGTTAATATATATTGAAAAATTGTGTAATTTAAGTGCATATAAATCATTCCCATCCTTAAAAAATAAAAAATTTATCAAATAATTTGAATTATACAAATATATTGAATTAATTTTATATTAGAATAAAATTTAATTACAATTTATGATATTATTTTAAATATTTTATACATATTTAACGTATTATAAATTTATATGATATTTCTATACTCTTGCAATGTGTTACACATGCATATATAAAGTTTTTTACTAAATAAGTAAAAATTATACACACCAATTAAACTTATCATTTGTATACTGTGTGTGAAAGTTCTAGATAATAAGTAAAAATTATACACACCAATTAAACTTATCATTTGTATACTGTGTGTGAAATTTCTAGATACCTAATTTTATATTAAAAATGATAATAATATTAACATAATTATTTTTATTAATATCATAACTTATTTAATATTAACACTATTAAAACGAAGATGATAACTTTATGCATGTAATAAAATTATGATATTTACAAAAACAATTTGGGTCAATATAATCATTCTAAAAAAAAAAAACTATGCTTATTTCCGTAATAAATAAATAACTGCGTTATCCACGCTTATTATTCGTGCTGAAAACTTCTTGTTCTCTTAAATCCTACTACTGGGTCAAAAGGGCATCTTGATTCGCCTCGAAGCTTCATATTCATCAACAAAACGAGTCCGGCGACATTTCGAATCTTCCAGGACTGACTGAAAACCAAAAGAAGCTTACTTTTTAATTCAATACCAAGAAGCAACATACAACATCCTCCACTTTTTTTTTTAGTTATTTAAAAAAAAATAAAAAAAATAATGTACAATAATTTTTATCATCCATGTGAATTTATAATTTATTAAAAATTATTTATGGATAATAAAATATTTTTATGATATTAATAATTTATATATTATATTTATAGTTAAAAAAGTATTTTCTACTTTTTTTCTTCTTCTCTCTTCTAAATAATATGGTGTCGCTTTCCATCTCTATTAATTAAGCTCACCTATGTTCCCTTATTAATTTCCAAAACCCAAAATCCATAAACATAAACAATTAAACCCGTCCACCAGATTACTTACAACTAATTTCAAGAGTCGTAGATCGTCTGATCTTATGGAGTTCTTCAACAAAGCCAAGGCCGTCAAGCTCAAGAGCCACTTAAACAAGTATTTAGTAGCGGACGACGACCGCGAGACGGTGCGTCAAAGCCGTAATAGCACGTCGTCCAAAGCCAGATGGATTGTGGAGAAAGTAGAAAACAAAAGCCATGTGATACGATTAAAGAGCTGTAACGGTAATTACCTCACAGCCAGCGAGGTACCGTTTCTATTGGGTATGACTGGAAATAAAGTGACTCAGACGAAACCTCCGGAAAAATTATCGGATTGGAATATAGAATGGGAGCCAATAAGAGATGGGTTTCAGGTGAAATTGAGAGGTTGGAGTAGTAAGTATTTGAGAGCTAACGGAGGTCCTCCTCCTTGGAGAAACTCTGTTACGCATGATGATCCACATACTGGATCTACTCAGAATTGGATTCTTTGGAATGTGGAACAAGTTGACTTGGATTGTACGGATGAATCTGTTTTATCTTCTTCGTCGAATTTGTCTTCTGTTTCTGATGAGATTTTTTGTGAGCTTGGATCGCCTGTCTCGGTTTCTTCAACGAATTCTCCAAGATTTTTCTTTAAAAATTCTCCACGGAGGATTTCGTCCATACAGGTATGTTTGATTTCATTTTATTACTCTAATTAATTACTCTTTCACGTATTATTATTTGTGTAAATAGGTTAAATGATGAATTATAAATAAATCTTAAAATGTTTTATTTTTTTATAAATTATTAAATAACGAAGGCTGTTCTTTTATTAATTTTTTTTATGATAAAAAAGACCGCAAATAAAAAAATCACTTAACACTAAATGTAAAAACAAGTGAATTAAAACTGCCCTTCTAACTTATTATTTTTAATCTTATAAGGTTTTTTAACTTATGTTTATAAGTTTGCGTAATTTTCTAATTCACACTATGATTTTTAGATTCTGAGTTAAGTCTGAGTTTTTAATTTGATATCAAAGTTAGATTTTTGATTTCTTCACTCCATCGATCATTGTACTGTAAATTTGGAATCTAATCGATGTGAAAGAGGATGTTAAGTCTCACATTGATCAAAAGTAAGACGAGAGTGTTGCTTATAAGTGTGGATAATCCTCTAATTCACAAGCTGATTTTTGAGTTCAGAATTAGGCCTGAGTTTCTAAGATGATATCAGAGTTGGTTCCTTGACCCCTCATACCGTAAATCTGAACCGTGTCGTAAATCCGGACTCTAGCCGATGTGGAGGAGGATGTTAAGTCCCACATTAGCTAGGGACACTTCTTCCGCTACACATATACGCTTAGATAATCTTTCACTTTATAACTTAAATTCTTCCGTTACACATATACACTTAGATAATCTTTCACCTTATAACTTAAATTGTAAGGTGAAGTTAGGATTGTCAATGGTCTGACCAACCTCCCTGACGGTGCGCTCTGTGTCGTAAATCCAGACCAGTGTCGACCAGGATCTCTCTCGGTTCAATCAAACATTCAACTCATAACTTAAGTTTTTAGGTGGAGTTAGGCTCAAGAAATATTCTTACACAATCAAGTTCAATTAAACCAAAAGATTAAAGATATATAGTGTTGAAAAAATCGAATATATTTGTCTTATTCTAAGTAATTATTATTAATTTATAATTTAAATCAATATAACTTAAAATAATCCAATAAAATAATATTATTAGAAATATAATATTAAAATCAATTAAAACATTTATTGAAATATAATTGTTAAAACAGTAAAAATAAAAACACAATAAATTTAATAAAATTCGATATAAATAATACTTAGGTTTTCAGGCGTCGTTAAACACTTTTACTATCTTCAAATAGATTAACTTTAAAATTATAACTAATTAAAAAAAATTGAGTTAATCAATTATTTTTATTCTTATAAAATAGATAAAAATTTATAAATTTTGAGATATTTATAAGCGATCCAGGAAGATTTTATTTATAACTTAAAATACAACAATTATTTTTTTAATTTGGTTATTAAACAACTGAAGAACGCATATAGTTTTTGAAATAGTTATTTAATTTGGTTACTAAACAACTGTAGAACGCATATAGTTTTTGAAATAGTTATTGCGTGTGATGTAAGTCTGAATTTTGATTATGAAATCAATATTTTCACGAGAAGGGTTAAATACTTAAATATACACAAGTTTAAAGAGAAAGTTCAGGCAACATTATTAGTGAAATAATTTAGTAGTGTATCACTATTTACGATGAATCAAATAATACATATAATATAAATTTTATTAATATATATCTAATTATTATGTATGCATTTATTATTATGTTTAATAATGATAAACATTATTTTTAAAATTTAAATTTAAATTTAAATTTACATTTATATTAATATAAGTGTCATGTATATGATATATAAAAATATAATGGATTGTTTCCTTATTAGTTTGAATTTTTAAAATATATAGTTTATTTTTTAATAGCTTTTAACAATATATCATAATTTTTTAAAATAATAAATAATTTTATTATTTTAAAAGTTATTTTGTGATGTAATATTGTATAAATATTTTAAGTATAAATTGAATTACGAGTAATTTATGTGCAATTAGGCTTTTTCTCAACTCTCCAATTATAACACGCAAGAATGATGCAAAGTTAAAATTTCCTTAATAAAAAGTAAACTCTCTGCACTGCTTAAAAGGTTGTGCTATTTTTAATGAAAATTGCAATGGTATTCATATATTATTCGGTAGTAATGAGGTAGAATATTTGTGTAATGATATTGTTATAATGTTTACTTTTTTTGGTTTGAGGTACAGTCTTAATTCTTTTATGCCTGGACGCTATTGAATTTATAGTCTCAAATGATTAGTTTTATGAGTTATTAATTTGATTTGGTTAAAATTAAAAAATTATAAAGTAAAAGTTAATAAAAAATAAAGGAAGAATATTAAAGTTTTACTGGGTTAATAATCCCTTTGGTATTCCTTCATTTCTCACCTTTTCTTTTCATAGCATATCACGCCATCTAATTTCATCGATCATTAAGTTTCAATCTTGCAAGTAATACTTTTTATTATTTGATTTTTTTTTTTGAGTTTATAGCTTCATTTTTTTACGCATATTGTTCAAACACTTTTATTTAATTTTAATTTTGTGTTCTGTTTTTATTATGGTTGATATCTTTAATAGCTTTAAATTGGCATTTAAAAAATGGAGTTATAGAATGCCATGTGATTTATTTTATATAATTTTTTTTATTCATTTCATACAAAAATTTAAAATAAAATTTGAAGCGTACATTCGGATTATCTAGAGGCTTTCGCATGTGTCTTGCCTAAAAGAAAGAAGAAGAAAAAAAGAGTACGGATACTTCAAATAATTTTACAACATTGTTATACAGCACTATTTTTTTATTTTTTTATTTTATAATTTTATTGTTATTTTTAAAATAATATTTAAATAAACTATTTTTTTATTTTTTAACGTTTTTTAATAGAGTTTTACAATCTATTTTTTCTACTGTAAGATTAATGTATATACTTATTTTAATTGATTAATATCTTAAATTATTTTACAAGTATATCTTATTATTATTTTTTAATAAAATAATAAAATTTATAACTATAAAAATAATATTTATTATATATATTTTTATTAAAAAAAATTAACATCATTATTATCCGACAGAAACAATCTTGCCAGTTGTAAGTTGTAACCCCATGGTGCCATCATCATTTTTTATTTTTTATTTTTTTTTTCTACATATTTCATCATTATCTTATTATTTACACGTTAGTTTGATATCCTCGGCAGCTGGACATGTTTATCATCAATTAAGGATCGAAACAATATATAATTTACTTTTCTTTCTTCACGTCCCCATCTAGCCTACTACACGTCTTCTTCATTTTATTGCTTACCTATCAGTACTTTAACGAATTAATTTTAAATTTTCATTTTGTTTCTTTCTGTGATATTTCTCTAATTTATTTACAAAGGAAAGGATGAGTCCAAATATTTCATTTACGATGATGCCGACTTAAGTACAAAATAAAGGTTAAAATAGGTCTAAAATACAAAATGTGTCTGTATTTCTAGACTTCATAAGAGCTTGTACAGGTTATATATTGAAATCTAATAAAATAAGCAAATATTAATTATATTATGAGAATAATTATTGGAATATCGTTAATAATTTTTATACATTTAATATAATTTTGGATTTTTCTTTCAAAAGTCCAACGATAATATAATTTTGGATATACGTGGTACATAATATCTTCACGAAGATATTTTGTAGATGTTTCAATCGTGTACTCAATTGGCAAATGGCCAAACGACGCGGAAAAATAATGGAAATGGATTTGTCTTGATTAATGTTTTTTTTCTTTTTCGCTGATAGGGATTCATAATAATTTATTCAGAGAAAAACAAATCTATATTAAAAAAAAGAGAAGAACAAAACGTGAAATGTAATTTACTGGTTTAAAACTGGGGTCGCCTCTTTTGACTATAATTCTGAAACTTCGTATGGGCAAGGTTTCGTGAACCCATTTGGACGCGTGCACAGCAACAGCCTGACTGATTGCTCGAATGACTTCCTAACTTACATCTAATCCCCAAAAAAATTAAAATAAAAAAATATCTGCTTTCTTGGGGTCACGGATTCATTAATATAGATATCTCCGATGTTTACAAATCTTAAGCAAGTTGTCTTGTCCCAACAAAATTACAGTCTTCACAGAGTTTCATTTCAACTTTGCTTCTCTTGATTTTCTATTTCTCAGATTAAAGAAACCAACAAGCTAAAAAGCGGAATGGATTTTTTCTACAATGCCAAAGCGGTGCGGCTCCGTAGCCACCACGACAAGTATTTGCTAGCCGATGAAGACGAAGAATCCGTGATACAAGACCGAAATGGATCCTCCAAAAACGGCCGATGGACCGTAGAGTTTGTATCCGAATACGATTCAATAATCCGACTCAAGAGTTGCTATGGCAAGTACCTCACTGCTTCAAACCAGCCATTTTTGCTTGGGATGACTGGTCGTAAGGTCATTCAAAGCTTGCCCAGAAGGCTAGATTCATCTGTAGAATGGGAACCCATTAAAGAAGGCAACCATGTTAGGCTTAAAACTCGTTATGGTCATTTTTTAAGAGCTAATGGAGGTTTGCCACCGTGGAGAAACTCTGTGACTCATGATATTCCTCACAGAACCGCAACTCAAGATTGGGTTTTGTGGGGTGTTGATATTGTCCAGATAGATGTTAAATCACCGGGTCAAAAACCTTCGGCTCCTCCGATTCCCCATTCGGATTCTTTGGATTTTGAATCTAATTCGCCTTCCTCTGTTTCGATTAAACCCAGTAACTTATCGAGACAAGAGGTACGGAATTGATTTTCTGTAAATTTTCCAACTTTAATTTTCTTTAGTAGTTTTTGTTTATGCGGGGCTTATATCTGATTTGTGCTTTTACAGTCAAGTGATTCTCATAATGGTTCGCCTCCAAATTTTGAAGGAAGAACAATATATTACCATATAGCTGATGAAAATGGAGAAGTGGATGATGAAGCTGTTGAAGGTTACTCTTTTACTTTCAAAGGTAATAGTGTTGAAGAATTGACACGTAAGTTCGAGGAAGAGACTGGAATTGAGGATGTTATTGTGTGCACTCGTAGCCCTTTGAATGGAAAGTTATATCCCCTTCGTTTGCAGCTTCCTCCCAACAATGTTACTATGCAAGTTATTATACTTTTGGCGTCTTCTAAAGGTTAGCTTTTGAGGTCCCTAATTCTATTATATTTTTGTTAACTTATTTGGACATCATAATCTTGTTTCTTTTTGTTGCGTCATATAGTTTTGTCATGTATTGTAAGTTCTGCTTTACGAGACAAATATATAAGAGTATTGCTGCATGTTTTGGTAATTAGTTTTACGGTAAAGATATCGAGTGATCTTAATGTATGTAATAAGAGGAGATAGTATGTAAGATTTAGACACTTAAATAGTGTTAAGTAGTGTAATTAGGAGATAAGTCATTTTTCAATATATGATAATAAGAAGTAGCCGAACCATTACTACTCTCCTAAAGCATATAATAATAATGTCTAAACAAATCATGTTAGCCTAATATACGTAGTATCTTGCAGTTGCTTGGTTGATATATGCTGTCTGTATCTATACCTGTATGGTATCGCATTTTGAAATAGGTCCTATATCTAAATGTCAAATTTGAAAACAGAACTTCAAGATAAAGATAATAACTTGTGCCAGTAAGACAAAATAATTGGGCTAATACTTGTTTCATCTTTGTCTTGTGGTGTACCAGGAGCCAACGAGCTTGCAAAACAAGGCCTTTTATGAGCAGTGAACGTGAAAGTTGTTTAACGAGTCTAAATCTGCGGCTACTTGTTAATATTACTTTCTCAAGCACACCTGTTATATGCCTAATGTGAAAGCATTTGTAATCAAACTACAAGTCTACAACTGAATAGGCTATCCCTGTAAAGTCCATTCTATCTTATTTTATGTCCCCAATTTAATTTTTTTTTTCATCTTTACTTAAAAAATTTACTGTAACACATTGAAATTTTCATTGGGTAATGTAACCCCGAACGAAGAATGATAATGATATTTTAAAAATTATTAAATTTTTATTTTATTATAATGAGATTAAAATTTTAAGAAACAGAAGGAATAATGGAATTTTCGTCCTTGCTCATTTCATAGTAAAATATAGATCATTATTCTTATTTTTTTATTTTTTTTATTTTATCATTCTTATTTTCAATTCAATAATTTCAATAATAATTGTATTATCAAGAAAAATTAACAATCTTAATTTTTATGAATAATTTGAGTGTTCCTATCCTTACTGTAACATTTTTGGTGAGGCTTGAGGGGATATGTTTGGGAGATTTTGGGTAAGTTATATTATATTCTTTATCATAAGACATTTTAAGGAAAAAAGAAGAATAAATTACCAACGAATGGCTTGAGATTTTAGGTCAGATGATGAGCAGCAGCCCGAACGATTATCAAGTTGCTTGAAAGTATCGAATGAGTTGGTATGACTAGTAAGTTACAACGAAAATGGGTTGATTTTCAAGCAGAGAATGAGTCGATGGTCTAGTTATGATGAATTACAGTCTAAAATGTCTTACTTCAAGTTCGGATTCTCGGAAGAAAATTTTGTTATGTTATAAGTGAAAAGTGATAAATGGGATTTTTTTTTACTATCTATGAAGGACTTGACAATTATGACAAAAGAAGTGGAACAATTTTTTGGAGTTAGCAAGTATATTAGATGGTCTTACCTTTATTTTTGGAATAACTTCTCAAAGTTTACAATTGAAATATCTTCTCAAAGTTTACAAAATAAAAGTTAATGTTAGATATCTTACGGGTAATAAATAATAAGTATACATTCTAACGATGTAATGTAACTCCTTAATAGAGGATGCAACATTTCCAAAAGTTCTTATATGACAAGTTAAAATTGAGCAAATCTAATCCTAGTTAGAGAACATTGGATGTATTTCGTTTCACACCACCTAAGTAATAAAACCTCATGATCTAAAGAGGAAGACATTTAACGACTTAAGCAAATAGATCTCATAACCTATTGACATATATTTTGTGACTTAGTAATGTTTTTCGTTTATTTTATTAGTCTATACAAAGGATATCATGTAAAAATACAATATTTATTGTAAAATCATTATGTTTAGGTTACTTTCGATATCTTGAATAATGCATCTATCAATATAACATTTATAATTAATTTTTATATATAAATATATATTTTATTGATAAGATGAATAAATGATATAAGTATTATCTTTTTTCTAATATTTTAATAAAATTCTTAATACACAGGTAATTTTACAAACATATATAAATAAATAAAATTATTATCATTTTTTTCACCCATAATTTTATTATAAATTTTATAATTAATAATTAGATAATTATATATTTTTATTTAAAAAAATAATTATTTAAATATTTAAAATAAGTAATATTTTTTTTAATTTATTGCTTAAAGTAAATATAATCACTTGAAATTCCACCTGACTTCAATATTAATTCATTCTTGTATAAAATCAAAATCGATATTAATAATTTCTTATTAAAAAAATGTCATAATATAATGTTTTAAATTAATATAAATGTTTTTTTAAAAAGTATGATAAAAAAATATATATATTAAAAATAATATTATAGACTTTCTATTTAAATAGAGTTATATGATTAGTAAAAAAATGAAAACTATAAATAACATCTCTCACTTTAATATCTCATATATCACGATGCAATCATCGTTCAGAAAACCTCGGTTTGAGTTTTAGTATTTTGTAAACATTTTTATATATGCATTAGTGTCACTTTAATTGTCATTTTGTTAGTTATTCGTTGTAAAATTACTTTAATATCTTATTTTTTAAAATAAAATATTTAAATTAAATTAATACATTATTTATATATATAAATATGATTTTTTTAATAATTTCATGGGAATACTTTCATAATTTATTAATTGTCTCTATCAACTAAAAAAAGTCAAGAAAACGCCAATGATACTGACTGTGTCTCCTTCTTTTTCTTTTGTAAATAGTATAATATTATATATATTAATTAAAAACCAAGCTTAGATATTGAAATAATTATATGATAATTTAATTTTTTTAACGGTTATTATTTTTAATAAAGTTAATTATATTAAGAAACGATAAAATAGATGAAATAAATAAACATTTTTCTTAAATATGTTTTATAAACCACATTTTCAAAGTTAAGAATTAGGATGCTCACGCAATCAGCCTTAGCTACCAAGTATAGTTGTTGTCGTCAATTTTATATGAAACGACAATTGCAATGTTGATTAAATACTTCAAATAAAATTATTTTAAAAAAATATTATCAATTACGTCGGCATATTACATATTTACCATATCTTCCATCATCCAAATCGAGGCAGTTAAAGAATTAAAGAAGTTTGCTCTTGAAGCGTTTCTCACTATATTTGAAATACTGAAATCAATTAAATTTATCTTAAAAATTATAAAATTAAAATATATTAAATCAAAAAGTTAGTGAAACTGACCCAAGAAATCAATCAAAGCAAAACGGTATCGTCATAAAGAGGAGGAATGTTCATTGCTCACGTAACCAAGATTCCAAGCTAACTGTATTTTTAAAGTAATATTTCTCAAATCCCAATGTAATCTCTCTACTACTTGACCGCACGTTCCCCATTTTTATTTAATTCGTAAATAGTGCCTTTTACTACGCTCACAACCTGTCACTTATTATCTTTATTATAAATATATGTAAAAACTGATTTATTTCTTTGTAAAATAATTAATAATTTTTTACATTATTTAAATAATTATACTTTTTAATTCTTAAAATATATATGTACTGATAATAAATTTCAATTAATATATATATAATATATTTTATATTATATTAAAAATTTAATATACATATTTTTAAAAGGAGTTAAAAGGATTTTTTTTCTTATAATGTATGCAATATTAATTTTACATATATTTAAAAGTGCCAAATTTTATATAAATAAATTATATATTTTTTTAATTAAAAGTAAAGTCAGAAATTATTTCATATAATAAATTTTGGAGGTAAAAAAAAAAAAAATCAATGAAGGGCGAATACAAAGCGTGAAATAGGGTATTCGTAAGCTTACCTCCGCACACATAGTCGAACCGTCCAATTTTGCCGGTGATAATTTCGCCGGTTCATACCGAAACAGGCACCAATATCTCAAAATAGTATTTCAGAAATAACATAATCGAACCTTCTTGAACCCTTCTTCAACCATAAAACCATACGCCATTAAAAATAGCAACAAAGAAAGTGAGTGATATATCGATGGAGAAAGAGAAAGACAGAGACATGGCGGTCGACTACTACAATATACTCAAGGTTAAGCGAAATGCGACTGAGGATGATTTGAAGAAATCGTATAGGAGGTTAGCCAGGAAATGGCACCCAGATAAGAACCCAATCAACAAAGAAGAAGCTGAGGCTAAGTTTAAGCAGATCTCTGAGGCCTATGATGTTCTCTCTGACCCACAAAAGCGTCAGATCTATGATCTGCATGGCCTTGATGCTCTAAATTCAACTGCATTTCCTCCTTGCGGTGATGCGAAACTCAGCCGGTACAATTCTCGTGATGCGGCTGATATTTTTGACGAGTTTTTCAGTGGGCCTGTTGGCGATGGTGGTGATCAGAGCCGTAAATTTGGGAAAACGGTGACCAAGAATTATGATGGTAATGGGGATGTAGAGAGCAAGCTTAAGAGTAATAAGAAAGCACCTGCAATTGAGAGCAAGTTGTCGTGTACTTTGGAAGATCTTTATAAGGGAACCAGAAGGAAAATGCGCATTTCGAGAACCGTTCCCGATGAATTTGGGTACCGTACTATCTTACTCTACACTTGAAAACTTTGAAAAAATTTCTTGGTACGATAATAGCGAATTTTCAATTAGACGAGAATTTTATTTTTTTGCTCTACATTTTTCGCTTGTTTGTCAGTCTGTTATCGTTTTCTGTGTTGCTGCTTGACGACCCTACTCTATTAGAAAGTAATTACTTTGGCATTCTGGGATCAATGGGTAATATAATATTTCAATTTGGGTTTTCTTTTTCCCGAGGTTTTTTATTTGGGTGGAGGACTGTTCTTTGTGATGGTGTTCAAAGTTCTGAACGTTTTATAATGGTTGTTTTATTATTAACCTTGTGTCTGTTTGCAACGAAGCAAAGTTTCAGCCTTAAAGAGTAAACTTTGAAGATTAATGGTTGTTTTATGCTAATTTGATCTATTTGCAACTCTGTATTGTAGCCTTATCCACTGGTTCTGATAGCTCATGTTGATTTCTTGTTCTAGTATTATAGTTACATGGGGTGGGTTGGTGTTTGAAAATCAGTTTTTTGTTGTGTTTTTAACCCATAAATTAATTTAGTGACAATCAATACTATCTCTTAGCTTATATACCTGAATATAGATCAAGAACCAACCTTCCCATATGTGTTGAGATTTTGACAGAGGCGAACCACTTGAACCAGAGCAAAACTTGGATTAAATTCTTGTCTGACCGTATTGCTTAAGGCATAATTTAACATGGCTAGTGTTGTGTGTGTTTTGTCTAATTGATTGTTGTCTAAGATAGAACTTAATTTCTTTGGTCTGTATCTCTTTAATGGCCTAATTATAAAAAAATCTCTTAACAGCAAGCCTAAAAAAGTTGAAGAAGTCTTGAAGATAGATATCAAACCTGGTTGGAAGAAAGGAACAAAAGTCACTTTTCCAGATAAAGGTAACCAAGAACCTGGGGTCACCCCATCAGATCTTATTTTTGTGATTGAGGAGAAACCCCATGATGTTTTCAAAAGGGATGGAAATGATCTTGTTGTCACTCATAAAATATCCCTGCTTGAGGCTCTCACTGGAAAGATCCTTAGTATAACTACCTTAGATGGCAGGAGTCTCAGTGTCACAATAACTGATATTGTAAAACCTGGTTATGAAATGGAGATACCAAATGAGGGCATGCCCATCTCTAAAGATCTCAGCAAAAAGGGAAAGCTCAGGATCAAGTTTGATGTAGTATTTCCGTCAAAACTTAACGCAGAGCAGAAAGTTGACCTCAGAAGGGCTTTAGAGGGAGCTGATTCATAATTAGTTGAGTCTAGTATGAGGAGATCACAATCAGCTGATGCTAATTAACATTGTAAGATGTTAGTTTAAATGTGAATATATAACGTTTCCACTGTCTGAGAGAAGATTGTGCAAAGTTGCAGACACTGTGTTCTTGATGCTGAATGAGACCAACAATAATCCGCATGAGTTTTGCCTTTTGCTTCAATTCAATATAGCATCTATCTAGTCCTTTTAGCTAGCCAGAGTAGCTATTATGCAGTAGTTCTATGTGTTAAAGTGTTGGATACATTATGTCTTTTTTTGTTTGATGGAGATCATATTTTAAGTTTTTGCCTAATTTCAACTTCAATTTGTTTTATGAAATTTAAATGTAGCAGCATATTTGTTTTGACAGAGTCTGTAGTCATAACGCCTTAGTTCTTATTTGGTTGGTCCAATGAAGTTATTCCCGATCTTCTGCAGACTTATCTTACACGCTAGGCTGAACTGGTTGACATGCCTCAAGTGTAGGAAACTTGAGATGGCTGTTTGTTGTTTTGGAGCAGAGCATTTATTTATTATTTCTTTTTCTAAAATTGAGGGAAATTATAAACTTTTTTAAGATGAGAACTGAAAGGGAGGAGATTCATATTGCATTCGTACTGTACATTGAATGAATCTTTACGATTTGTACCTTTCAACCCTCTTACTCTTAAACCTAGATATATCAAATAAGTTGAGTTCACTCAATAACTTTAACTCAGTTCATTTATGTTAATTCATTTAGTTTCTTTTTTAAAACAAAAATATTAGTATAAATATTATATTTTGATTATATTTTTGAAAAACAAGAAGAAAAAAGAATGGTAATTTTAAGTGAGATTTTCCATTCTACCGTAATGATTATTATCTTTTGACAAATGAATTTTTAAGATGAACTCATGAGCTATTCATAAGTTATTTCAAGTAGTTTATTTGAACTCATGGACAAAGTGTGTGAGTTTTTTTTAACTAATTAATTCAATGGATCAATTTAAATAAGTTAAGCAGATCATTTAACATCAATAATTAGAACATTTAAGACATTTGGTGCCAGATCTAAAAAGTAAGCGATGGAATTGCTCACTTTTTATTAGTGAATAAGGTGGTAGATAACAACTGCTATAACATTACATATTGAGCTATAATATGTTTTTCCTTTCTTATTGATGACAAAGGAAAATCACTTGCTGATCTGTAGCACACTTGATATATGAATAGAAAGTAGAATTACTCGCTGTGCTTCTCAATCTTCTTCTGCAGATCCTCTCTTCTTGCCTCCACAACTTTATCAACCTGATCCCCATTCTTCATCAGTAGAAAGGTCGGTATTGCATGAACTCCGAATTCAGCAGCAATATCCTGCATTGATTAGTTATTAATATCACTAGAGTCTCCAGTATATTATTCTAAAGGAAAAAGAGGAACAACTTATGCTTCAAATTGCAGATGAAATGAAGATGTACAGATATACATACTGGGAGTACATCTACATCAATCTTGATAAAGTCGACATCTGGGAATTTATCAGCATATTCGTCAAGGGTTGGTTCCATCGATCGACAAGGTCCACACCATGAAGCCGTGAAATCGATCACCACCTTCAGCATTGTTTAAATTTGAAACCAAAAACAAAAGGAAAATAAATTTTCTGGTTAATCATGGGATGTGAAATACTACAGAATAGAAGCATAAAAGGAAAGGTAGAGTTTAGTGAGGTGATTTTACCAGCTTGTTACTTTCCTTGGAAGCATTGAAATAGACCTTCCATTCGTTCTTGGAATGAATGACTTTAATCCTTGGTGTCTTGTTTAGCTGGCTTGAAGCACTTGGATTCTCCAAGGCCGTCAATGTTGGGAAATAACGCAAATTCCCGATAAGTCAAACTTATGAGAAAGCAAGAATAGAAAATAACACACAAATTTGATAACGGAGTTCGGCCAATCTTGCTTACGTCTCCGGACCTGCTGCACATCTTTTTACTGAAAGAGGAGAAATTACACAAGGTGTTTACAACACTCACAACCCACAACCCAATTACACCCAAGAAAATTACTCTCAATTTTCTCTCACAAAAGCTTTGCTCTCTAAGCTTTTCTCTCAATTGGAATGAAAACTTTGGATGATTAATTCATTACAATTACACATCTATTTATAGGAAAATTCACTCCTTGAATTACTCCTTAAATTAATGGTTCTTTGAATTAAGCTCCATGTTTTACTCCATGTTTTGCTCCATGTTTTACTCCATGTTTTACTCCATGTTTTGCTCCATGTTTTACTCCATGTTTTGCTCCATGTTTTGCTCCTTAATTTGCTCCTTAAATTAAGGAGCTTTATAACAACAATCTCTAACATTCTCCCACTTGAAGACTGATTTCAATATGTCTTCACACCTCGATCAATGCAGCAGCCTTTTCTAGTCTTTGTTATTTAGTAGACCAACCGGAGAGCACAACTTCAGCTTGTCAAGAGTCACCACCTTTGTTAACATATCCGATTTTGCTTCCTTGAATCTTCTTAGTATTAACACATCATCTTCCAATGTAGATCCGATGAAGTGATAACGAAGTCCAATACGCTTTGGTTCTTACGAAAATGTCAATTCTTTGCCAAGTGTATTGCACTTCGCTATCACTACGCAGAACATTCTTCTCCTGCTTGAATCTCAACTCGCTTAACAAACCTGAAGCCATATCATCACTTTACTAGCTTCGCCATCGCTACATACTCACCAGAAGGGATGAGTGATAATTTTCTCAGATGACATCCAACTAACAAACCGTAGCTCTAACAAGAAATATATAACCTAGGGCGCTTCTTCTGCGGATCAACTTCATCTCCAAAGTTCAGGTCTACGCACTTGTACTTTTAATTCTCCTTTACTAAAGTACAAGCACTTTTCTCAGGGTGCGCTCGCAGATACCTCAAAAATCCACATAATCGCTTCCCAATGAGTTTTTCCCGGATTTGACATAAATCCGCTAACAACTCCCACCGCATGGCCAATGTCCGGGTCTCGCATGCACTAATTGCATACATCAAACTTCCAATGGACGAGGCATAAGGAACTAGCCATGAATTCTCTCTCTTCCTCGTCTCGAGGGGACCGATCCTCTGATAGGCGAAATGACCGCGGTGCGTGCTAACCGGCTTGGCATCGCCCACGTTGAATCTCTCGCAAAGACGATTGATGTACCGCCCGAGATAACTGCAAGGATATTTTCTTCTTATTTCTTGTGATTTGCATTCCAAGAATCTTCTTTGTCGACCCAAGTCTTTCATGTCAAACTCCTTTGACAATTGCCGCTTCAATCTTTTAATATCATCCATATCCGAACCTACTACTAACATATCATCAACATAAAGTAGTAAAATGATATAACTGACCTATATCTCTCAAGTAGCAACAATGGTCGCATTGCACTGAAACCTTCTCGTGCATAAAGTCACAAACTTTTCTATACCATTATCTCGGCTTGTTTTAGGCCATACAAACTCTTCTTAAGTCCGCACACCATATTCTTCTTCCCTCTTCTCGAGAAACCTTCCGGGCCGGTACATGTATATCTCTTCATCTAAATCTCCATGAAGGAATGCGCCTTCACATCCAATTGTTCCAGATGAAGATCTTCAATGGCTACAATACTCAACACCGATCCGATAGTATCGAGCTTCACAACTGAGCGAAAATTTCAGTAGTCAACTCCTTCCTTCCGTTGAAACCCTTTAACAACAACTAGGCGTGCTTTTGTGATCTCTTGGAACCATCACGTTTTCTTTCACCCGCAGACACCCATTTGTCATGGAAGTTGTCTTCTTTCCCATAGTAACTCCCCTAGTTCCCATGTATATGGCCGAGATGAGAGATTTCATTTCTTCTTTCATAGCAAGCTCCCACTTACCGGAATCTCGAGTCCGACAAGCTTCATCATAGCATCTCGTGCTCCCCTCCATCGCTTAGCAACATATAGTTCTCATGTATCTCCCGTTAGGCACGAGGTCTAGAAGACCTTCTCAATATGAGCCGGAGTAAGAGGTTGCAGGTCTGAATGGTACTATTTCATTCCAACAAGTTCCTCCGTCGAGGACTTGTTACACTGGTTCTTTTACTTTAACTATCTGGGACATCATTTGTGCATCCGCAACACCGGCTCATTCCGCTCCGAGTCATTACGCGTCCTATTTTATGATATCCTTATACATCACCCTTCGTTGAAAATCACATCTCCTCTCGGATAACTTTCTTCTTTTCGTCATCCCAAATGCGGTAACCAAACTCATCCTCACCATAGCCAATGAACGTGCATTTCGATTGGGGATCAAGCTTATTCCCGCTTGATCACCGGAGCATGCGCACAAATGCTACACAGCCCAAAAACTTTAGATGTGATAGTTTCACCTCTTTTTCGCTCCATACCTCCTCCGGTATTCTATGCTCCAATGGAACGTATGGGCCTCGTTGATCAAGTAAGTTTCCGTGTCGATCGCTTCGCCCGAATCGCTTCTAGACTGCCGACCGTATACGAATGCTTTTGGCTCTTTCTCAACGTTCTGCCCATACGCCGCCTACACCATTTTGTCGAGGCGTGCCTGGCACGCTCTTTCCATTCTCGATCCCGTGCTCATAGCATAAATTTTTGAATCCGTGTCTTCATATTCACCACCATTATCTGATCCGAGCTTTTGATCTTCAAACTCGTCTCATTTTCCACCATAGCTTTCCATCTTCTCGAAAGTCTCAAAACTTCGACTTACGCTTTAGAAAGTAAACCCATACCTTCCGAGAATGATCATCGATGAAAGTCACGAAGTATTGTTTCCCACCAATGGATGAGACGGCCAGTTGGTCCCCAAACATCCGAGTTGAATAAGCCTCTAGCCTTTCCTTCTTTCGGTTCTACCACTTGTCCGAAAGCCGACTCTCTTGCTTTCCTAGTATGCACCAGACATGTCCATCTCTACAGACTGCACTGGAAGTTTTCCTTTGAATGCATAATCTTCATTCCTTCTCACTCACGTGGGCCTAATCTCTCGGTGCCACAGTTCTCGTGTTTCCATTGTCACCGCCGCACCAGGACGAACAACGTGCTTCGTTACGTTATGTAAAGAGGCCACTTTTCTTGCTTCGAGCAACCGCTATCGCACCCTTTGAAATCTTCCAATCATCATCATGAAAGATCGTAACCAGAGCCTTCACCGGCCAACCGCCCCACCGAGATTAAGTTCCTTCCGAGGTCGGAAATATGTTCGACATCCTTCGCCTCCCAAACAGACTTCGTTTAACTTAATCTTCACTACACCTTGCCAATAATAGCACATGGTTGATCATCACCAAGATATACCTTTCCAAGATTTCCTAGGACATATTTCTCAAGAATTCTTTTTGTGAAGTAGCAATGGAACGATGCTCCGCAGTCTAACACCCAAGATTCTTCCTTTCGTTTCTCCAAAGAGCATATCAATGCATCATCTCCTCCCGAGGTGGAAGTAACATTTGCCTCTCGTTCTTCACTTGCTCTTGTCCTTCGGTGCACTCTTGCACCGATTTTTGTAAAGGCTCGGTTCTTCCACAATTCTAACACTCGATAGTCTTCGAGCCATGAGAATTATTAGGATTCCCGGATTTGGACCTCCCGTCCTTTCGATCTACCCCAGAGTCCGTTCTACCACGTCCATTTCCTTGGATGAATTTCTTCCTCTTGACTCAGTATGCAAACCGAAGAGGTTAACGATTCACCTATCTCTCTACGCTCTGGATCTCTTCACCGAGAACCAAATCACGAACATCACAAATTTCAACTTATTTTTCCCGATACGAGCTACTCACAACCGTGACAAGAGGCATCTCCAGCCTTCTCGCAGAAGACAAAAGTATCAATGCTCGTACTTCTTCATCGACCCACTTCCACCGAACTCAACTGGCAAGTGACCGTGGCCGAGTCTATCGAGATGCCGAGGCTACCGATGCGCCTTCCGTCATCCGCACCTGAACAAGCGCCTCATCAAGTGCACTTTGTCTGAGGCCGACGGCTTCTCATACATATTGGAGAGAGCCGCCATAAGACCCGCCGTGGTCTTTTCCTTTGCTATGCGTTGAAAGCAACATTACCGATAACGTCAATCGAATAACTCCGAGGGCTCTCATTCTGCCTAAGATTCCAATCTTCTTCTTCATAGCCTCTCGGCTTCTTCCCCGAGAGAGGTTGATATAGATTTCTTTGATACGTATAATCCTCTATCCGCATTTTCCAAAATCCGAAATCAGTGCCATCGACCCTCGAGTTTCACCCTTCCTTCATCCGCGGCCATTGCTCCTACTCAAATCGACTTTCTTCCTGGATCGTTTCGACTATTTCAGCAAACCACCGTGTATTAGAACACCTCCGTCAACGAAAAAATATCGTCCAACAAAATTTCACTATTCACGTGAATAGTAACCTTGCAAGAAATTGATGTAAATCACCACCAAAAGCTCGATACTCAGCTTGTTGGGAAATAACGCAAATTCCCGATAAGCCAAACTTATGAGAAAGCAAGAATAGAAAATAACACACAAAATTTGATAACGAGTTTGGCCTAATCTTACTTACGCCTCCTGACTCCGTCATAGATCTTTTTAACAAAGAGGAGAAATTACACAAGGTGTTTACAACACTCACAACCCACAACCCAATTACACCCAAGAAAATTACTCTCAATTTTCTCTCACAAAAGCTTTGCTCTCTAAGCTTTTCTCTCAATTGGAATGAACACTTTGGATGATTAATTCATTACAATTAAACATCTATTTATAGGAAAATTCACTCCTTGAATTACTCCTTAAATTAATGGTTCCTTGAATTAAGCTCCATGTTTTGCTCCATGTTTTGCTCCTTAAATTAAGGAACTTTATAACAACAATCTCCAACAGTCAACTGATCCTTGCGAAAAACGATGTGAGGTGTGTTTACACGGCGTTGATAATTTGGATTGTCCAAGACAGGAACAGAGTAGTTAGCTCCCATTTTTGGCTTTCTTCTGTTAATTTTGAACGAATTATAAAGCCTCTCTTTTTTCTTCTGACTCACTATATTAAAATTTGAATATGAAATTACCAAGGTTAGAGTTTATTAGATTGGATACTAAAGGTTTTTATAGAGCAATTGATCAGAGAGGCTAGATTTAGTGGCAAACAATTTAAAAGGAATATGATTCTAAATCCACCTTCTGGGAAAACTTCTATATCACTATTTGGAACATTACAGAAGTAGTTGAAGTCTGAAAACTTTCGTGTGATTTACAGTAATGAAAAGAATACAATTCATTTAAGGAATTTCCATTTTGGCATCTGAATTTGCTCTTGTAATCATCATTCTATTAATTATATATATGATTGTTTCTTCTAATCTTATTTTTTATTCCACGAGGGAACAACAAATAAAAATAAAATAAATTCGATATAGTAAAATAATAACATTGATAATTTAATGTGATTTATCCTTTAATTTGGATTATATTGTTAGGAAAAATTTTAAAAATATTTTTTTAACTAATAAAATTAATGGGTATAAAATGATAGAAAATATAATAAATTAAAATAAACACAAAATAGTGACATATAAGTATTTCCTAATTTCATTATTTTGTCACTTCCATTTTAGAAAAATATCCCAAATATTTTTCTAAAATATTCTCTCCCACTCTCTGTCACACACAACACTATTTTTATCAAAGTAAGTTGTTTCTTTGGTTTTGCTTTTCTTCCCTTCGTTTTAGTGTGTCACTCTAAGACAAAAACATTGTCTATATGAAATCTCTCAAGTACTTTCTCAATATACTTCTCCTATGACAACTATAATTTTTTGCGCCTTTATCTCTAATAATACACTTGCAAAGAATCTCCTTTGTTGACACAAGTCTTTCATGGCGAAAGACTTACTCAACTGTTTTTTCAAGATGTTGATTTTGGAAATATTCTCACCAACAATCAACATATCATCCACATAGAGAAAAAGAATAATGAAATCATCATCAGAGAATTTATGTACTAAAACACAATGGTCTGAAGTAGTCTTTTTGTAGCCTTACTCCCCCATATCAAACTCAAACTTCTTGTACCATTATCTCGGTGCTTTTTTAAGCCGTAGAAGCTTTTTCTTCAATTTGCAAACATAATCCTCCTTTTCCTTTTGCTTGAAACCCTCTGGTTACTCCATGTATATCTCTTCTTTCAAGTCACCATGAAGAAAGATAGTTTTGACATCCATTTGCTCAACCTCCAAGTCAAGACTTCCTGGCTTCCTGCTAACCCTAGCATAGTATGGATGGATGTCATTTTCACAACTGGTGTGAAAATATTGTCAAAGTTAACTCTATCACTTTGTACCACAGACTGCAATGTGTTCTTCATGCTTCAGCCTAAACACCTATTTATTTTTCAAAGCCCTTTTTCCCTTTGGAAAGCTTCATCAACTAAATTTTTGTGTTCTCATGCAAGGACTTCATCTCATCTTGCATGGCTTCAATCCATTTTTGTTTGGATTCGACATTCATGACTTCTTCATAACTCTCAAGTTTTTCCCGAGTAGTGAAAGTTACATACTTATATGGAGGTTAGGTGGTAGAGGGTCATCTAGGTCTACCACTTCTTCTTAATGAAATAAAAGAATCCATAGGTGTTGGTACGGGATAATGAACATCATTATCTCCCTCGTCTTAAGAACCAACTTCTATGAGAGCATCATTTTCATCAGATAGATAAATCTAGTCTTCATTTCCAACTTGTCTTGGAGGAATAAATTCCAAATATGATGAGTCACCATTTAAATTAGGAATATCCTTCTCCATTTTTATAATATCTTCAATGGTTTCATCTTCAACAAATACAACATAATGGCTCCTAATAAGTCTCTTTGCAACCGAATCATAAAATCTATAGCCTAATTGATCTTGACCATAGCCAATAAAAATACATTATCTTATCTTGGCATCAAGTTTGGATCTCTCATCTTTGAGGATATGAAAAAATGCTTTACAGCCAAACACTTATATATAATCATAGGAAACATCATTCCCTAACCACACTTTATCTAAAACATTCATCTTGTGAGGAGTATAGGGTGAAAGATTTAACACATCTGCAATTGTGAGTATGAGTTCACCTTATAATGTTTCAAGCAACTTTGCATGTGCGAGTAGACATCTAACTCTCTCTATCAAAGTTTTGTTCATCCTTTCAGCTAAGCTATTTAACTACGGTGTCTTTGGAGGTGTCATCTGACACCGAATACCATGCTTTTTGCAGTAAGCATGAAAAAGTCTTATGTATTCTTCACCATTGTCTATCTGAATGCATTTCAACTTCTTCCCAATCTATCTCTCAATTGAAGCATGAAATTCATTGAAGACATCTAGCACCTGATCTTTTGTCTTCAAAAGATATACCTATGTCTTCCTTAATTGATCATTAATGAAAGTCACAAAGTATTGAGCACCACCAAGTGACTTGGGCATTAGCAAACACAAGTATGAATGAATCATATCTAAAATATTATTCATTCTGGAAGGAAGGAAGCTCTTAAAAGCAACTCTGATTTGCTTTCCTACTAGACAATTAACACATTTTTCCAAATGTACTTCATCCATTTTGGGCAGTATTTTCTTTCTGGCTAGACTTGTCATACATTTTTCACCTATATGATTAAGTCTCATATGCCATAATGCAGTTGCACTTTCTTTCTTCACGACATTTATTATGTCAGTTGAGAGCTTCACTTGCATTATATACAAAGTTGTATGTCTCTCACCTCTAGCTACTACTAAGGAATTTTTTTAAGTTTTTATTTGTCATAAATGAAGGAGCTACAATATCCTTCATTTGAAAGTTTGTGTACAGAGATCAAATTCAAGCGCATATCTGGAATATACCTGACATCCTTCAGAAATAGTCTGGTTCCATTCTTTGTTTCCAAGAAAACATCTCCTCTCCTAACAACCTTTAACAAACCTTCATTTCCTATTCTAATAACACCAAAACTTCTAGGTGTGTATAATGAGCAAAATTCTCTATGCAGTGTAGCGTGAATTGTAGCACCACTATCAATCACTCAACTGATCTCATATGATGCAAGATTGACAAAATCTTCATCATAAATGATATTGAACTTGTCTATGGTATTTGTTTTCTCATCATCACTGATGTCGTCTTTCTTCATTGCTTTGCCTTTGTTTGTTTCTTGTTCCTTCTTGAACACCTAGTAAAAAAAATTGATGTGATCCTTCCTCTTACAATGATGACATTCAACATTAGTATATTTGTTTGATTTTCCTCTACTCTTGCCTTTGAGTTTCTGTTCTTTATACTGTCTTTTTCCTCTAGACTCTATGATAAGGGCTTGTGCTTTTAAATCTATCTTCCTGTTTTGTTCCTCATATGAACAACAGAGCTTTTACAACAATTTCAAACTCCATATTGTTTTTTGTATAAGTCAGAGTTGTTGTAAGATGATTATATGATGAGGGTAGTGATGACACTAACAACATAGGTTTCTTTTCATTGTCGAAGCTCACAATGAATCTTGCTAAGTGAGAATACTTGTTGTTGAAATTGCTAACATGATGCATCATCCTCACATTATCTTCCTTTCTCATCTAGTATAGCACATTTCACAAATAAAATTTATTGGCAAGGTTCTTTGACATGTACACATTTTCTAAAATCTCTGATGTTTCTTTTGTAATATTGTAATTTTTTTATTCAATATTTTGTAAGACACTATTTGAAAGGTTTAGACGGATTGCACTAGCTGCAATCTCATTTGTCTCCTTACATTATTCCTCGGTGACGGTTACTACCTTCTTTTCTTTCCCCATCAACGTCTTATGGATTTTTTATTGAATAAGAATATCTTTTATCTTCCTTTGCCATAAAGAAAAATTATTATTTTCATTAAATTTCTTAATATCTATCTTATGGCTTGACATTTCTTTTCTCGTTGTGTTTATTTTTCTACAAATAAATACGTCATGGACCTAATAAAATCTTTTATGATGTAACAAATTAGTCTATGTTGCAACCACAGAGTATACTAAGAATTTTACTAGACCAGCTCTAATACTAGTAATTAGGACACAATAGGTAAAAATAAAATAAATTTAACAACATAAAATAATGACATCGATAATTTAACGTGGTTCACTCTTTAATTTAGGTTACATTCACTGGACAAACTCTAAAAAATATTTCTTCCACCAATAAAATTAATGAATACAAAGTGAGAGACAATACAACAAATTGAGATAAACTCAAAATAGTGACATATAAGTGTTTTCCAAACTCATTATTTTGTCACTCTCTTTTTAGAAAAATATCCATAATATTTTTCTAAAATATTATTTCTTATTATTTCACACAGAATACTATTTTTTATCAAATCAAATTGTTCTTTTGACTTTGTTTTTCTTCCATTCTTTTTGGTGTGTAATTCTAAGGCAAAAACAATGTATATCTCTTATGTTACCAGAAATTGACCACGTAACTGGCCAAATTTTAATCACAAAAATATTTTTTTTATTTAATAAATTTATCAAATATAATTACACTTAAATTTTTATTTTCTTCCTCTACCATATGGGTGGAACCTACATAATATTGTATCATTTTATTTGAATATTATCTCATCTTATTTTATCTGATTTGAATTGTAATCCTAATATAGGCATAACTTTAAACATATTGTATAATTTTTTTCTAATTAAACCTATATTTCATAAATTATTATTTATCATATTTTTTATTATTTTTATATTGTTATTTGAATTATTTAGGTTCATTATGGATAAATAAAATTACCGATTAGTAAAACTTTATTACCATAATATATCATTAAAAATCAAGTGAGATAATATGAGATAAATTTTAAAAATTAATAAAATATTTCGCTAATATCTAATCTAAATTTATACATCTATTATCACTATTCACTTTTCATTAATTATTATGTGTTCACTTTGTTAAGATTTACCTCTATATTTCAACTAACTCAGACATTTATAAGTATATTTTTATTTACATTTTTTTTTAATTAGAATCATATTTTTATTAATTTAATTAAAAAAAAATCGAAGAAACTAAGACGCTCTCACAATATTAGTCGTACTTAGGAGAAAGCTGCACCAAATAGTTAGAATAAAGAGTAAAAGAAACACTGGTGAATAGTTAGATTCCATTAGAAGTACGCTATATATAGTCAAGTGACTTTAATATCTAATCATCATAGGAGCGTTTAAAAGTTTGACAAAATCTTCTAATATTTTTAGAGGAAAGTTAAAAACAGAGTATATGTACGAACTTTTTAGAGGCAAATTTTGTTATATGGTATCAAGGAAAATGTATTTACTACTAATTTGAGGACTTGGGATACCGAATTGGATTCTAATCTTCGCAAAATTATAGTTAGTGTGAGTCGCAATGAGGAATATATTTTTAATTACATATGTCCATAAAATACGTGATCCGCTTTCCGCTTTCCGTACCAGTTGCAAACAACATGCATCTAGTAGGTGTGGGTGGGTGGGTTTATAAACATAACATATTAAATGAATTCTTAAAAGTTAAAGTGAAATTTAAAAAAAAAATAATAACTTTAAAATTTATAACATTAAAAATAATATTATTATTCTAACATTAAATATATTTAAAAAATCATAATTTAATTTCAAGGTATTTAACTAAAAGTAATATAATATAAAATAATATATTAATTTTTTAAAAATATATATATAAAATGAATATAAATGAATGTGGTTTTTATGGTTTCAATTTTTAAAGTAAATATTTTTATTTTTTTTTTCTCAAATTTAAATGAATTTCTTATTACTATGAATTATGCGAAAATAAAGAAAGTTGGTATATTTATAAAAATAATTATTTCTAAATTTACTATGCTTGTATTTAGTCCAATATATATGCATATGGTACGAAAACAAATTCTATTATCAAAATAAAAACTAATTAAAAAAAAACTAATTAAGGTGAACGTAATGTTTTGCCATTCAACAATTCTAAAAAATAGAAAATATAGATATAATTTTTGTGGTGTAAGATAAACATTTCAATTTATTTAAAATTGATTCAATTAATTGATAAATTAAAAAAATCTAACTTAATGAACTTATAAATTTAAATAGCTAATTTAATTACCTGCCTCATTACTTAGATTGCAAGTTAATTTGATAAAATATAATATTAATATTAATATTTTTTTATTTTTAATCAAAATTATAATTTATTTTTATTTTTTAATTAATAAATGAACCTGTATATTAATTATTTAGTTAAAATTTATTTTTGACATAAAATTTAAATATATTAAATTATGTTGTAACTTATCTTAAATAAACTAGCTAGAGGCAAACGAGTTTACCGAATTGAATACATTTAAGACCAAGAATATGGACATTTTGTTTGTCAAATCTTCCAAAAAAACTCACAATTTTAAGGAATGTCAACTTCATCTTTGATCCTTAGTTTTATAATATAATATTTAAAATGTCTACACAAAAGACCAATATATGAAAGTTATTTAGTACTCGTTGTTTGATGGGGAACAATTTTTTTATTAAATTATTCGATTAGGTCAGTGTGAGGGTGAAGAACTTAAGATGGTAAAATGAATAACAGAAAATAAAAAAAAATAAAGATTGTATTTTTCATTCGTTATCTCAAAATCATATAACATATTTTAATAAATATATCAAACTTTAATATTTTAAATTTTTTATAAATTTAATTACATTTAAACTCAATTTTTTTTATAAAAATTATATATATTATATTTTATCCTTAAGTTATATTATTAACATAAAAAACTTTTCTTTTATAAAAATTATTTAAATTTTAAAAATCTAAAATCTTTTAATTATTTTATAATTTATTTTTATTATTTTAAACTAATTTATAGCATATTTATATCGACAATGCTTAATGTAAAATGATTATATATTTTTTTTATTTTTCCTTTTACATAAATATTTTTTATTTTTTTATTTTTTATTGAGTAAAATTTGATTTTTTATTACAAAATATTTATTATTGATTTACTTTTATTATAATTTTTTCTTTAATTATAATAAAAATAAAAATAATATTTAAAATATTACATAGATAATTACTCTCGTATTAGTTAAAATCCCATATATATTATCCCTATAAAGATTTTATATATAAATAGAGATAATTTTTAAATTATCAACTAAAAATTAAAAAAAAATCCCTAAATTTTATTCTTACTTTTATTATAAATGAGCCAATAATTCGATCAATCATTTAAATTAAAAAATCAAATCAAATCTAATCATTTAGATTCGGACTTTATTGGATCGATAAGTTTTGTTGTTTGATTAGATTCGGATAGAAAAATATATAATCTATTTGATTCGGATTTACATATTTTATAATTTAATATATTTGATTCAAATCAAATTAAATCATAAATAAATATATATTTTATTTTATAATATATTATATTTAAATATTATACATACTATAATTACATTCTATTATTATTTTAATTTTAAAAATAAATATAAATGTTTATCATATGTTAATAATTTTGTACACAATTTTTATTCTTCTTATTTTCGTAGTTACAATGACAAATAATAAATTTTATAAAAGTATACTAATATAAAATTTAAATATTATATATACGATAATAATTCATAAATAAATTTTAATATTAATATGAATTTATTTCATCTAAAAAAATAATAAATTTATATTTAAATTCATTCATATTTATTACATTATTGTATTGAATTACGATTAAAAAATTTCTAATCTAATTCCATTCAAATTAGATTTAGGTAGGTTAATAACATACAATTTTGATTGGTTGATCAGTACTAATTTTTACCATTCTTTTCTACTACCTTATCGCTGGATTCAACCAAATAAAAAGGCAACGAACATGGGTTTAAAATTGCAAGTAGAAATTTAAAAAAAAAAAAAAAAAAAAAAGTGGGTTCTTTATTTCTTTTAACACCGGGCCTCCACTTTGGATGGGTATTAGCCGAAACATTACAGGTGAGATTCCGTTGGCATAGTTTTACTTTTACACGTGAGAATTCCATCAGACGTATAAAGACGTGAGTATAGGATATAAATAGTATTAGAAAACGCTTTTCTGCCCATCAATAACTGGAAAAGCTGGATTTTGTTTTCTACTAGAAGGAGAGAAAAGGAAGAAACAAAATCAAAATTATCAAAGAAAAAAAAAAAGGAAAAAACAAGACAAAGAAAATACAAATGTAACACAAAGTTAATTTTAATTTGGGTTAAATTGGGGAGTTTATGAAAGCAGACAAGATAATATTAATTTTTCCACGGCAGAAAAATAACATAATTATTTAATATGATTTTATTTTTAATTCTTTCAAAATACAAAAATTATCGATTAATTTTAACATAAGTTAAAAAATATTTATTTATTTATATTATAAATAAATAAATATATATATTTTTAAATAAAATTAAAAAAAATCTCAATGAAAATTATGTTAGATAATTATACATATTAATTTTAATAAAGCATTTAGTTACTTATTGGTAAGACACATTGTATTAAATTAAGTCACATGGCAAGCATAAAATCGGTTAACTTTGATAATAATTTTGATTTTTAATTTTTAATTTTTTTAAATGATTTTACAATCAAATATATTTGTTAACTTTTTTAATATTTTAAGAAATCACTACCGAGATTATTCACAAATATTTAAAAATAATATTTTTGAATTAAATTTATGATTTATGATTTTTTTCATTTTTATCCAATATTTTTTAGCAAGTAAAACAAATCTTATTACTTTTATATTTATAAATATTTGAAAAAAATGATTATAAACATAAATTTGTAAATAATAACCAAAAAAATTATTTATTTATTATGTTTTGAAAAAATATAAAGTATTATTAAATAATTTGTAAATGATTTTTAATTTTTTTTTAAATCACTAAATAAAAATTATTATTAAATATATTGATGATTATTTTATAAAAAAAATATAAATTATAAAACTAATTATTTAATTATAAATTAAAACTATTATCAAATAATATATTAATTAGTGATTATTTAGCGAAGGATATTGATGTTTGGTAAACTGAACGTTAGGATATATTTGCATATAAAATTTTAACTTTGAGGGCAGAATTTTAACTGATTACACACAATTAATAAACGAGTGCATTAACTACGATTGAATTTGATCCTAAAAGATAAGAGCCGATCCGGATCAAATCGTTTTTAACTTCTTCTTTTTTCGTTACTTTAATTAAAAATTAATATATATATATATATATATATTACTTTTTTTACTTTAAAAAACTTCCTTACGTATTAAACTGTTACAGCTTTCTTTAACCTTATACATATATTAATTAACAAATAAATTTAAATTTAGATGTTTATAACTATGTACACTACTTTTTCTTATATTTGAGAAAGATATAACGTATTGATAAATAAAAAGTAATGTAAATTTTTTTTTATTAAATACACATAAATCAGACAAATAATTTGTAATATAAGATGGAGACTCAAAAGATAAAATATATTTTTATATAAAAATATCACTAAATTATTATGCTTATTTAATTCATACCACCTAATTATTTTTGGTCTCAATTAAACTTGTAAAAAGTTTTAATTATCATTTTATTAATTTATGTCTAATAGCGTTACAAGTTATGTATAAACTATGTTTTAAATATATTTTGTATCTTACGTTTATGTGATTTCATTAGAAGGAAATTAAAAAAATAATATAAATAATTTTTTTTACAAGATTGTTAATACAAATAAAATGAATAATAATTTAATAATATAAAAAAATATAATAATTTAATAATATTTTTATAACCTAGTAATTTTGTGGTGAGAAAACTAATTATTCTTAAAACTTTTGTTTTTACTTAAAAAGCATTTCATTTATTATTTTTGTTGTTCAAAAAGCATTTCATTTTTTTTTCAAGCGAAAATAATTTATACATTGATTTTTATTAACTCCTGTTACCTTTTAGATATACAAAATAATATGCAGCTATAAATATGAGCATCAATCCTCTTTAATATAAATAATAGTTTTTTATAATATCAGCTTCCTAAATAATAACTTCATTGACGTGCCAGGTCGAGTCGCATTAAATTTAATAGATCAACTAATAATAATATCTGTTCTAACTTATTGAGTTGTGCTTTATTCATTTAATTACTTATAAAATCATAAAATCAATTATGTAAACATAAATCACAGTAGCTATCACACAACAACTTCTTAATAAATAAATTAAATTAGTTTAAATCATTCTATAATTTATGTTTGTTCTGTGCCTGCGAGTTGGATTAGTGTCATACTAGCGTATTGAATTATAGGAAACAAAACTTAGACTATCTTTTAACGTGTAAATTATTTATTAGTGTGAATATTACATTTAAATTTACAAAGTAATCAACTATAAATTCTAATATAATAATTTTTTTAATCGTGTCTATTATTCGCATGTTATATATTGTTACTAGTATGAAAAAAAATTACAGAAGCAAAAGGCATATATATATATATATATATGCCAAAACCTCAAAAGCTAAAATAATACATTTATCAGAGTGGCGTAGAAGATTGACTTCCGAAAAGGCAGTACATTTCTTCCAAACTTTTCTTAAGATATCAACTTTCCGCCACTTTTAAAAGGAAAAATGGCTAAGAATTTCTTTCCCTTTTTTTTTTTTTTTACATTTTCCTTTTCCTTCTTCTTTCCGTGTAAAATCTGAATTTCAAACATCCCTAAAGGAGTGAAATGGCAGAACCCTACAAATCATCATATTTTAAGTGTGTCAAAGACTTGGCATCTACCACAGAAAACTTGATTCAAATCACCCCACCCAGTTATCATATGATAATAAACAAAATGACACCGAACCCACCAGAGATAATTCCATCAAAAAAGAAGCGCAGAAGACAATACTATAAATTGTTTCTAATTGAAATCCTCCATTAACTGAACTACAAAAAGAAGTCCTGGATGATGAATTTGTCAAAAACAAAAACCACCCTCAAATCAACTTTCAATCAGCGCCAAAAGAGAAAAAAATTACCCAAAATCCAAAAAGACCTTCAGCCACATATAATTTAAGTTAAGGGCATCCTACAGACACCCAAAACAAAACATCACGACCCAACCCCAACACCATCCGAGACCTCACCTACTTGAGCTGCATAGCCATTACTGTTATAAGATGGCCCACCACCTCTTCCTCCTCTTCCTCTGTTGCCATAGTAATTCCTAGGATGATAACCTCCAGGAACAGGTTGGTCATAATACTGGTTTCGACCACCATTCTGATACATTCCTCCTCCTCTACTACTGCCTCTACTCCCACGACCATTAGAATAACCTCTGCGGCCACCACCACCACCACGGACACCCCTTTGGTTCGAGTAGGATCTTCGCGGAAGATACTGCTGCTCCTTTGTTTCAAAGTCCCTGTATCTTTGCTCAACTTCTACATCTTTTCTAGCTTGTTCTTGTGGAACTAACATATCCTCATCACCAGGATCTTCCGTCTCTAGCTCATCTTCCTGCAAGGCATAATAAACCTATCATCTTTCAATGAACTAATACCAGAGCAATTGAGGGTTTTACACAACCTAAAAGTAAAAGATAAGAGTACCTTTTGTAGATCCTCTAAAGAATTCGTTTGGTTATCTACTATCCCGTGTTCTTGAAAATTCCCTATGCCGTCTTCCTAGATAACATTTAAGGAAAAAGAATGAGATTATATCAAAACAAAATAAACAAGTCCAGACGACAGAAATCACACTTGATCCACTGTAACACAAGATAGATTTATAGGATTTTAAGAAAATATAGGTAAGAAAAACCACACAAGTATAGGAGGTTATAGAAGGCAAACTATAAATTAGAGAATCTTAAAATCAAGAACTTAACTGATGTCAATTCAATCTTGCGAACCCCCAACAAGGAAAGAAACTGAGGCTAAGAGTGACCCTTGAATGTGTTTGTGCCTCAGTAAAGAGCAACATAAGAAAATAATAAAACAAGGGAACCTTGGCTAGTGCATAACATAAACCCGAAGATGACAGCAGATTAATGCCTCCTGTCCTCCCTACCCCAGCACAAAAATTAACAACACAACTCCAAGCACGTTGCAGACAAGGTTTCTTTACCAACAAAGTCATTAATCAATTTCAGTGTCTCCATAGAGACTCTGCAAGACATAAACAAGGGAGAGGAAACAATTGTCTCCATAGCGAGACTCTACAAGTCATAAACAAGAGAGGCAACATGATCCCTTTCCATCATCTTTTTAATGCAATCACATTGACAAAATAATGTGACCATAGCTGGGAAAGAATAGGTCGATATTCTGAATTTAGATGAAAGGAATCCCCTGCCAACTACCATATATCTTCCTCAATATGCAATCATGAACAAGCATGACTACTCTACCAAATGAAATCCATCAAATGACAAGCATTCATTCCAGTTCTCAGTACACTTCACTAGTATTAAAAAAATATCGTAATCATTTTTAAAGCATTCGGTCAGACCAAACAAGAGAGGAAGCTCAAGCCTGATTCAAAAGAGCAAATATGCAAGACCTCCAATGATCTTGAATAAATTTATATTACAGTAAATGAATTAAGGTCTGCTTGTTTCAGCTTTTGACAGTCTGTAAAAGCGCTTCAGAACCAAACAAAAAAAAATTTGTCGGAAGGGATTTCAGGGTTCAGACATCACATTTTGTGCTTACTGACATATAAAATGTGCTTCTTCCTAAAACCACTTTTATCAGCAACTACTTTTAACAGAAGCGACCCCTATTCATCCAATTCAAAGTTAATAGCATAGAATTTTAAAGAAAACAATGTAAATAATTAAAATGTCCTTAAACTGATCCCAAGATATATTAAAAAAATAAATCCATCTGAAATGAAGCAGACCTTTGATTTGCGTTGGAGAGTAGCACTAGAAATATACTAGATTAAAAAAGACGTACAAAAGGAGGGTCCATAAAATAGGACCCCAAAGTTGTCCAAAATGAACAACCTTATAATTTTTAACATGATTCAGAGAGGTCACACATCACATTGGTGACATGCATCTGGAGAGATTTTATTCGTATACCCACCACAAGCAGCACACATGCTCAAAATTTACTCCAAAGGACCTAAAAGGTTCATGAAAATCAAGAATAAAGAAAGCTACTCTTAACAGTAAAGAAAAACTACTTCCCCTAGATAAGAAGCAAGATGCACAGGAAGTTTCACAATCATGATCATTTGTAAACTTCTATTTGAGAGAAGATATGCGCTCCAAACTTCCAATAGAAAACAATATCTAATCAGCAGTATGTTGCCTAATAACAACTTAAAATTACAGATAAGCATAAGACATCCTTACCATCCCAATTTTACATTGGCATACTCAGACAAAAGGTACACAATTCCATAACTCCATAGTTTAATTAAAACTCACATCTTACAAAAACAAAAACAAAATTTGTTTGCATGGTATGACAAGGAAATGAAGTTATGACAATGTCCCCTACTAGTGAACTTGAGCTCCTACATATACATTAGCTACCACTCTATGAAGAACCTAATGAAGTTACTAAAAGATTTAATTTTCAAATGCAAGCAAATTAGCGCCTATAATTCAGCAAAGAAGGGAAACACCAAAGTGAAGCGGAATAGATGGTTGATAATAACAAAGATTTTACGTTAGAAACTAAATCAGGATAGACCTTTTGTTGGAACTGTGACTCAGAGTCTTCAACCTGAAATGCCACAGGCATTTGGAAAGGAGCATAATTTACAGCGGCAGCAGCAACTTCCACTGGACCTTTCATCTCAGGTGTGGTGATAAAGTAGTCTGAAGCCATAATCTTGTTCAGCCTCGCTCTCAAAGCTGAATCTACAAAACCCAATTTATGTTTTAATGTTTCCAATAAAAGCAATCACCAAAATAAAATTAAATAAAGAAGGGCATTAAACAAAAAAGGTAAAAGATTTACATGTAATGCCGGAATTAAGCTCGATGGGTTGGTCGGAATCAGCAAGCCAGAGCCTAGCATGCTCTACACACCGTTGCAAAGCTTTTTTATGTGACAGACTCGAATCAACAGGCCGAGAGATCAATAACCCACCCAGCTTCGAAATCAAATCCAAGTCTCTCTCTCCGAGCAGATCAATAGCGTCATCAGTAACATAATCATACGTCAAGCAACACCCTCGCTCGTGGGTTCGAGTCAGCATGGTGGATGTGAAATCACTCTGCGACTTGACATCAAAAAGTGACCCAAAATAGAGAATATGCAAAAGGCCCTCCACCATATTCTGGTTGTGCTCAGGTTCTTGGGTTGTAGGTCCGGACTCAGTGGGGTTCCCTTGACCTTGGCCTTGGTCCTCCTTTTCGGTAGTTTCTCCAGAGAGGGATTCAATGGGGAGAGAGACCTGGAGACGCTGAACGGCAAGGTCCAACTCTTCAGAGACAGCAACGGAGATGGGTTGACGAAGCTTCTCAAGCTCATCTATGAGGGCAGAGACGGCGGGCTTAGAGCGAAGAACTTCCTCTTGTTCCTTGTTGATGGGTTTACCTTGAGCAATGGCCTCTTCCATCTGAATAATACGGTTGAATTTCTTGCGGAGGGCTCTGATGCGCTTGTTGACGAGGTTGAGAACTGGTCCATCTGAAACATCTGAGGCCGCTGTATCCGCCATTTTCTTTCCTCCCCTGTTGGTTTGTTAGGGTTTATGTACTTGATGAAACACCACCTGGCGTTGGTGGTGGTGGACGAGGGTTTGAAAGGTTTAGGTTGTGAAGACAGTGGAAGACGAAGTGGCGTGAGGGAGATGTATAGTTAAATTATCTATTTAATTATTTGTATAATATAATTTAACTCTTTATGTAAACGACCTTTGATCTCTTATACTTTTAATTTATCAAAGAAATTAATATTTAATGTTTTAAATATTAATTATAAATTAATTAAATAATATTTATCATCATTTAATAAATTTTTTAATATTTAATATTTCTCTTCAATATTTTTTTATTTGATTTTTTATTTAAATATAATTATTATGTTTTATTCTTTTTTAAATAATAATTTCATATTATTATTAAAATTTAATAAGATGTTTATCATTAAAAAAAATCTGAAAAATATTTATTCTCAATTATTTTTATTTCTTAAATATAAAATAATTTAATAAATAGGTAAAATCAAAAACTTTAAATATATATATATAATTAATAATTTAATATTTAAATTCAAAATTATTGATTTTCCACAAATTTAAACAATTTTAAGAGATTTTATAACTTAACAAAAATAATATAATTAATAAAATATGAAATAAATATTAAAAAATAGTCACAAGATTATTTAAAATTATATATTAATAGGATTGTTTAAAAATTAATTTAAAATTAATAAAATAAATATTTTACAAATTCAGGATGCTACTAAAAGGTCTTAGACTATTAATTTAAAAATATATACTTAAATCTTAGGTTTATTTATAACGTTTATCTTTCAACGTGTTAATATCCATATACTCCTATCTTTAAAATAGATTTGAATTATATCAACATTTTTCAATAAATTTTAAAGAACTTATGAATACAGTCTTAATTACACATTTCATTAACACTATTAATTTTTATTAAATTATAATTTTTTTCAAATTTCAAAGATTTTATATTATTGTTTTAGATTAAGTATACTTATTGTTTTTAATTTATAATTTTCATTCAATTGATATTTTTAATATTTTTAATATTTTTTATTTTTTTACATAAAGTAAATAATATTTATTATTATATATACAAATAAACACATATAATACATTTAATAAATACTAATATTATTAAAATTAGGACATAAAATTATAAAAACACGAGGATAAAACTAATTCCACGAGCCCATGCTCTTCAATATTGGGATTTTTATAGTAAACCTTTGAAAAAATTCTTATTTGGAATTTTTTTTTAATTAAGACATTTTATTAATTAATATATAAATATAATTAGTTTATATTAACAGTTGTTTATATCCATATATACTTATATATTATTGATATATAAGTATATATTTTAATAAATCAATATATAAGTATATAATATAATAAATATCTTAAAAAATTAAATATAATGTTAATATTTTAAAAAATATTAAATTAAGAAAAATATGTTTAAAATCTTTAAAAAAAATTACATCATTGGTGACCATAAACACAAAACAGATATTGGCTACAACTCAAAAACGAAAAAAAAATCTTAATAACAGTGTTATTATGGGTAAAAATGTATTTTAATCTCATAATTTACAGTTCATACAATTCTAATCTGATATTTAGTTTGACATTTTAGTATAAAAATTTATCATTTAAATAAAACTATAAGTACTACATTTTAAATAATTATGTGATTAAATTTATTCATTTTTCATAATAATAAAACTAAGTATCTAACCCATAAATTATAAGAATAAAGTATTAATTTTTCAAAATAAATAAAAGCTACTATACCTTGCAACCCAACTCAAAATCACATTTTTTATAAAATTGTTATAGATCATCTCCAACTAATTCCACTATTTTAATATAAAAGTTATATTTTTTTTATCTTTAATACTAAACTAACCCATAAATTACAATATTAAAATATTTATTTTAAGAAAATAACATTCCATGTATCACAACCCAACTCAAAGTAACATTTTTTATAAATTTTCTATAAATCATCTTCAATTCATTGCATTATTTTAATGTAAAAATTATATTATTTTTCATCTTCAATATATTATACTAAATACTACACCAAGTACATTCATCACACAAATATCAAATTAATACATTTCAAAATTTAATGTTAACCTCTTTATCTTTGTTTTATCTATGTTAAAATTAAAATATATATATTTATATTTTTTTAATATTTTTAAAAAATAATGTACGAACAATATCTTGCTAAATATAATGCAATATTGTTCATAAATATAACTTTACTCAAAAGACCATAATTTCTTTAAAGCAATGTTTTGTGCAAAAACTTATCCACGGTGAAAAGTTTTCACTTACACTTATCTATTGTGAGTAATGTTAGATTGTACTACTCAAAGGAGTAGTGAGATGCATCATGTCAAATTGATTAAAATATACATTAAATAAAAAATATGATGTCAAGCTATAATTGATTAAAGTATACATTAAATAATAAATATGGTGTCAAACTATAATTGATTAAAGTATACATTAAATAATAAATATGGTATAAATTTTATTGACGTATATCCAACTAATATTTATCACTTAAGATGTAATTAATTGATTCATTATTCTACTCGATAGAAATAAATATTATTTTTCATTTATGGTTGGTTTAGTATAAGCAACATCATGTCCAATGGATTCAAAATTATTTCTTGGAAAGACCTAATTTCGCTTTTAACACCAATATGGTTGTCCATGATTTTGGTGTCAAATAAATAGCTCAATTTAACCTATTCACTTAAGATTAATCTAATGAATGCATGAGGTAAAAAAATTTTGTCTTACCTCGTTTATGAACTCGAATAAGTTAGCTTATCTAACTTATGAACAGTTGACAAATTCATTTAACAAAAATAATAATGATAATATTTTTATAATTACAATAATATCATCAGACAATGTCTCAATTAAAAAATATTTTTATTTTTTAAATTTTATTTTTACTTTTCAAAATAATAAATGAATCAACTCATAAGTTTTTAATTGAATTTCGTATCAAGTAAATTTAGATGAATTAAGTTAAGTTATAACTTAGATGGTAGTAATCATTCCTTTCACTATTCATATGTATTCTTAAATTTGTCACATTCTATTTCATATCCCATTTAATGTCATTAATAAGTTCATTGATTAAGATTGTTTAATCTTATCTCATTTAAAGTTATCACTGATGAGCTCATAGTTATTATAGATAATCATGATTATTATATATAATTATGTTTCTTTTTTTATTATTTTGTATTTTACTTGCCTCGTTTAGATTTATTCGAAACAAATAAGATATCTCATTGTTAGAAGATAACTATAGTTTAGAGAGAAACTAAAGAGAAAAAATAAATAAGCATTAATGATGATGGCTCAAGGATTTTTATAGATTATATATTGAATATTATAGATATGTGTCGTTTATATAAGTGCAAGATTAATTGGATCGAGTAAAGAAAAGAAAACAAATCCTATCTCATTTAAAATTATCCTTAATGAGTTCGTAGTTATTATAGATAATCATGATTATTATATATAATAATATTTCTTTTTTCATTATTTTGTGTTTTACTTGTCTTATTTAGATTTAATTAGACAAATAAGATATCACACTGTTAGAAGAGAATTATAGTTTAAAAAGAAATTAAAGAGAAGCAATAAATGAGCATTAATGGTGATGGCTCGTGACTTTTTATAGATTATATATTAAATATTACATATACACATCGTTCATATAAGGGTAAGATTAATCGGTTAAGTAAAAAAACAAATCAATCAAATTCAAGTACACATGTTGTTAAGGTTGTGCCAAAGAACCAAGAATATCAAGCTAAACTAACTCAATATTTCAAAAAAGAAGTGTCAAGTCAACGATCCAATGAAATAGAATTGTTTTAGTAAAATGTGTAATAGATTTTATTGAAATCTAGTATGAGATTTGTATGTGATGTATATGAATTATGCCAATAAATAACAATATTGTAATTATAAACAAAATGATTTTGAGGAAATAAATTCAGTTAGATAATTTTCATTTCTTTTATTTCTCGTTCATATTATTTTTATACTACTTTTGCATTTGTTCTTAACTCATGAGTTTCACATGGTATTAAAGCATAAAAAAATTGAATTATTGTTCAAAAAGTTATAAAAGAACAATTGACAAAGGATCAAGATAGTACAAATCAAGCTCGAAGTGAAAGAACAAATGAGATGTTTGACAAACATGATCTAATGATTTTTCAAAATTAAATCAATACAATTAAACTTGATCGAAACAATTATATCATTTAGAAAAAATATATCTTAAGAATTCTAAAAAGCTATGAACATGAGGTTTTTGTTCTTGAAACCACTATGCAAGTTTATGATTGGTTAAAAAATGAAACCATACATGGAAATCGCAACATATGCTTTCTAGTATTGCAATGAAGTGCATCATATGGATTTTTTGTCCGCTCTTAGAAGTTCTAATAATATCTAATTATAAAAACAGATGGAATCTATATCATTTATTAAAAAAGTGTTTAAATTGTTTTGAAAATGATTTAAAATAACACTTTTAAAAATCATAAGAAGGAAAGTATTACTCTTGTCTTAAGTTAAGGGGTGTATGAATTAGTATTACATAGTGTTATTTTTTTTCTCACTTGCGTTTTGGACTATTTTAGAAACATCTAACAAAACCCCAAGTACATACCCAATATTGAAAATAATTGGAAATGCATGTGTAAGAGATATGCACTAGGATTTTTTTAGATGTATATAGAATTGCCCATACTTCCATTGGGCTTCATTTATATTACGGGCTCAACACTGTCTATATGCATTTCCATTGGTACAAAGATGCTTGTAGCATTCACAAAAACCTTTAATATTTGTGTTTTTGTTCCCAACGTCCTTCGATAGTTAAGAAACCATAGACATTATATAAAGTGTAACGGTATTTATTACGATAATAATAATTATTATTATTATAATAAAAATATATAAAATATCTATTTCATTTATAATATTAATTATAATTTATTATAAATATTAAGAAAACAACAACTTATATTATAAGTTTAAGTTTATTATTTTTAATAAAAATTTACTTTAAATTCATACTTATTAAGTTATATGATACAAATTTATTATTTTTATAAAAATAATTATAAAAGTTAATTTTTATAAAGATAATAGACTTTATAAATCATATTTTTTATAAAAATAAAATACACATTTTATTAAAGATATTAAAATTGTCTATAATTTTTTCACGTGATAACATTGTTTTTTCATATAATAACCTCATTTTTTCATATGATATTTTACTCTTATTTATCGTACTTCAAGCTACAAACTAAGTTAAGGTAACATTTGATTCAGGGTATGAAATCAGAATATGAATGAGAATGAAAATAGAAATATAATAGAATAGAAAGGAAAGGAAAGAGTTTTATTTGGTTCGACCATTAGAATCAAATAAATAATAAGTATTACAGTATTTGGTTTACCTGAATACCCATATATTTAGTAAATTTTAAATAATATCATTTAATTATTATTTTTTTATCAGAAAAAACATTATTGAAATCATTATTTTTCTAAATTGGTTTTAGGGTTTACGGATTTAGAATTTGAGATTTAGGGTTTAGGGTTCACGGTTCAGGATTATAATTGTGGTTAGGATAAAATTGAAAAAAATAAATTAAAATAGGAATGGAATAATAATTCCTTAAGCAGAAGAAGGAATTTTGAATTTTTCTCTTTTAGAAATCAATTCTATTTTATTCTCACTTTTATGCCAAAATAAATATAAAATTAGAATGAATCAATTTTAATTTCATTCTATTCCAATCAATTAACACATGAGATAAAATCATATCAAAACATATGAAAGGGCCAAACCAAAGGCGAAAAATGAGCTACCTAAAATAAATTATATATTTATAAATTTATAAATTTCTATAATTAAAATAAATAATTTTTGATAAATAAAAATATTTTTATTAATAAATTTAATATTTTGATATATATATATATATATATATCAAAATAATTATTAAATTAAAAAATAAAAATTTAATTATATCTATTCATTGTATTGTAAATTTAAATTTATTAAATCTAATTACATAATTATATTTAATATTTTATGTGTTATTAAGTTATTAAAAATTAAATTGATATTAATTTATTTATTAATAAAATATTTCTTTTAATATCCTAACCTCTAATGAAAAATATTTATCCTATCTTTACAATATTTAAATGTGGATAGTCCGATTACCTCATTTACATCTTCTTATTAATTTTAATTTTTTTTATTTTTAATTATTTAAAATATGATCGATAAGGATTTTGTTTCTTAATTTATTATTTTTAATCATATATATTTGATAATAATTTATGATTTTAATTTTCATATTTTTTAAAGAACCACTAACAAAATATAAGATAATTTACGTATGTTTTTAAAAAATTATTTTTAAATCAATTTTTTATTTTTTTTATTTTATTTTCATTGAACATTTTTCTAGTTAATAAATGAAATATTATAATTTTTGCATGCATAAAATTAAAAAAAGAAGAATAAAAACTTATTTTAAATAATAATCAATTTTTTTAATTTAAAAAAAAAAAAAAAAAAAATGTTACCAAATAACTTACAAGTTATTTTTGATTTTTTTCATTAAAATCACCAAGTAACAATTACTATCGAATACAATGGTGATTATTTTTACATAAAAATCATAAATCAAAAAAATTAATTATTTAATTATAAATCATAAATCAAAATTATTATCAAATATGTTCTTATATAATTGTATTGATGCAAATTGCTATTTAACGTAATCATGATACTAAGCATTGATTGACTTAGCATTTGTTTTCATGAATGACATCATATAAACAATAAAATATTATTGTTTATTTATCAATTAGTATTTTTTTGTTTAAAAAGATGTTATATTTATCTTATTTAAAATATAAATATAATCAAATTATTGAATTTATAACAAGTTTTAACCATAAAATGTAAGAACATTTTAATATTTTTTTATACACATTAAAGGTATAAGTGAATGTATGCTAAATTTCAAAATGATTTTAAATAATATATATATATATATATATTAATGAAAAATAATTTATCAAATTGGTTTTATCTGTGTTATTCTATCAAACATGTCAAAATATGTAATGTATCAAACACTATACAATACGTTAAAGTCCATTAATTAAGATGAGATATACAACACAATCCATATATAGGTTATATATCGATATATTTTAGATTAAGTTATTTTTTTAATTCAATGATATTTTTGTATAATTTAAATTTGTGATTTCAATTGAAAAAATTAATGATTTGAATGGACTTATTAAATGAATCTTGTGTTATTCACTGTCAAAGAAAAAGGAACATAAAAAAATAAAATAATTTTCATTTACATATTTACTTCTTAAAAATATGATAAAAATAGTGTTAAGTTATATTTATTTCACTTGTACTACACTTCCACTATCTACACTTGTACTATACTTACTATTTTACTTGTACTACACTTGTACTACATTTGTACTACACTTGTTACAACTCTATAAATAGAGTTCTCCATGTACATTCTAAGACACACCAATACAACATTAAATCATTCTTTCTTCTCATCTCTATATTCTTCACATGGTATCGAGCCTCTCATATACCTCTAAAATTTCTATCAAAAATTTTGCCTTCTTCATCACAGCCCAGCCAACCCTAGGCTACCCTAACTCGCACCTAGCTCATTCTTAATCTTCTTAACTTAATTTCCCTACCACCACAACCTCGGCTCCATTTCCAACCCGCCTCATCTCTCAACTCTAGCCATTCCAACCCTACTCATCTCAACTCCTATCTATTCCAACCCTAGCTCACTTCAACCCGATTCCTGTGCTTGTTTTCAACTCCTCTTTTTATTTTTAAGGATATCTCCTTTATAATCGCTTTCTATATATTTGCTTTACATTTCTTCCACTATTTCGTTAAAATGGTCGACCGTAAATGATGTCCTAAAACTAATCTCTACCACCTCACGATACTAACCCACCTGAAGCCTCTGAGCTCGGGCACAAGCAATGAAAAGTTTCTTGAAAGGACGTTAGTTAATGGGCGTTTCATAACTGATGATATCTCTATACCTAATATCCAAGAAACCACGGAAAACAACTCCTTATTTGGCCGAGATCACTTGAAGATCGTGGGAGAGTAAACACCATCAAATTATTACCTGGTTCCGTAACACCACCTTATACCCTTCATCCATGGTGAATTTGGGCGTTTTGACACCGCCAAAGAAGTTTGGGAATTTCTTGAGGCTCGCTTCACTACAGTCGTTTGGCCAACCAATATCAACTTCTAACAACTCTTCATACCAAACGCTAAAGGGGATCAAAACCATTAACCAATTTCTCTCCTCGAAATGCATACTATTCGGGATCAACTCGCCTCTCTCGAACCAACTTGGACGAACAAGATTGATGTTGAGATGTTTACAACTTCTCACCGTAATCACCAAATGCGTCTTGTTATTTCTCTACATGGCTCTCCATGATCGGTTGAAACCTCGTTCGCTTCCTTACTCCATCTAGAGTCCTTTCCATCCTTAGATATCTTGTCGTAACGAGCTTCGTCGCTCCGAAGAAACTCGGACGGGGGTTTTCAAAGTTCATCATATAGATTTTGTTCTTGCCATTCCCCTTTTATCGCCCCAGTAAAAGGAGGTTCAAAAGAGGACTTCAAACATCAAGGTGTCGCACCATCACACAACCCCAATCATTCCCATGAAGCTTTACATCACAGCTTTACATGTCCCATTCGGGTATGTATATATTGTCACAAGAAGCGGTCCGTAGACACTTTAATGTAGATTGCTTTCGAATCCTCTCGGCATTCCTCACTTTGGAATCCCTCTCAACATTCCTCACTAATCCCTCTTCAACATGCTTCATGTAACAATAAAATAACTCATCTATCATCGTTGCTATTTCTGAGGATAATCACGACAAATTTACCTTTCTCTACTCAAGAAGCTTGAAAGGTCTCTTAAACATGTTCTCTCACAATCTAGTAATCCTCCTTCTACCCATTTTCTTTTCTCTCACATCGTGTAAATCTTTATGGTATTTTGATTCTCATTGTCAGAACCATATGACTCATGATACTCACATCTTCTCCCACACAATCTTCCAACTCCAAACCTTTAATTCAAACCGCCAATGGTTCACATATGCATGTTAATGTCAGAGACAAGTTTTCCACATCTTCTATATCACTTTCGACACCTTTCATATTCCCAACCTTACTCTAAATCTTATCTCTCTCGTTGGTCAATTATGTGAACTTGGTCTTACTATTACTTTTTCCTCTTACGGTTGTCATGTGCGGATCCACGTACGTTTGAGATGCATCTTTGGGAGCCGTAAGGTTGGACGATTATTTGAACTTATCGACCTTCATCTACCCAATTCTCCTCATAATTCCGTTGTTACTCCTACTACTCCTATCAACCTATGGCATGTAAATGCCTAGGCCATACGGCCCATGTGACATCTTAGATCGCGTCCTCAAGATCTTCTCGTAAATTAGGATCCGTTTCTATTTACGATAATGTAAATTGTTTGCCTTGTCAATCGTGAGAAAACAACTCCGCTTTATGTTTTAATAAAAGTGATTCTACTTCTATCTCCCCTTTTGACTTAATTCATTCTCGATGTTTGGGGTCCATCCCCACATCCTACTTGTGGGGGATGTGTTTACTTTGTCATTTTTATTGATGATTATTCAAGATTCACATGGATTTTTCTCATGAAACATGTGATCCGAATTACCCAAAATTTATTATGATTTTGCCCAAATGGTTAAACCCAATTTTCTCAAAATATCAAAGTACTTAGGGTACTTAGATAATGCTATGGAATATAAAGAAACAAAGTTTTTAAATTTTCTTCGACAAAATAGGTGATCAAGCCAATATTCTTTGCCCCGCACATCTCAACAAAATGGAAGTTATTGAGTCGAGCGAAAAACACAGACATATTCTTAATACGTTGCTCGCACTCTCCTCATTTCTAGTTCTCCGTCACGAACGCTGGGGTGAAAGTGGCTTGACTCTAAATTTACAACCTGTTTATACCATCAATCGTGTTCCTATGCCTATTATTCATAACCAATCCCCTTACATGTATTGTCTCTATAAGATGTCTCCATCTATGAACTCGGCTCAAAGTATTTCGTATTTGGTTGTGCCTGCTTTGTTCTTCTTCACCCTCGCGAACGCAAAATTTAGAACCCCGTGCTCGCACTTTGTTGCCGTTTCAGGGTATGGAATAGAACACACAAAGGCTATCGTTGGCTGGGACCCTTATCCCTAAACGATCATACAGATCTCCTCATCATGTCATCTTTGGGAACATAAAATGTTTTCCTCTATTTTCATTTCTTACGTTTCACATGTCTCTCTCCTACCTCACTCTCATTTTTTGTAGACCCAACTATTGATTTATTTCCTCCCGACATTGCTCCATTACCCTTCACCATCCTCTACTACTTCGGCTTTCTCCCCGACGTGTGTCCGCTCCTTCTTCGCCTGATCCTACCATAACAACATCTTCATCGAAGACCATTAACTACTGATTGTCTTGAGTCATCACTCGTCGTTTCTACTCGTAAGTAGTCTTCCTTTTCATCTTCGTAGATTACCAATGTTTCTCTACTATTTTGTCTCATCACGAACCCCAAAACTATAGAGAAGCTATTTCTAATCCTCAAATTGGCAGTTAAGCAAGGCGATGTATGAATTGAGTCTAACAGGTGGCATAACAAAAGCACATACACGTGGGATCTTGTTGATCTTCCATCTAATAAATCTTTGATTAGTTGTGCAAGTGGATTTTCAAAATCAAAACTCATTTAGATGGGTCTGTGGAACGATATAAAGCTCGCCCTGCTGGGTTGCAAAGGGTTTTACACAAGAATACGGAATCGACTATGAAGAAACTTTTGCACCAGAGCCCGCCTACTCTCCTCGCTCAAGTATCATTGCCGGCTGCCGGCCGCTTTACGTGCACCAGAAATTGGAACATGTTTCAAATGGATGTCAAAAATGCTTTTCTCAACGGGAGAAATAACTGCGAGGAAGTTTATATGAAACCTCCTCCCGGGATACACTCATTATTCACCTCATCAAGTATGTGCAAACTTCGTCATGTTTCTACGGCCCTCAAACAAGCTCCTAAGCGAACGGTTTTCCAAATTCAAATTTCACACTTACCGACTTTGGTTTCACTTCCGGGCTCTTATGACTCCGATTCTTTATTCGGGAAGACCCCACATTTGGTGTAACACTTCTACTCCTTTATGTGTAGATGATATGATCATCGACAGAAATGACTTAATGGAATTATTGATCTCTGGGGCTGGGCGGTTTACGAGCCGTCAATTTGAAATGAAAGACTTTGGCGCCTGCCTCCACTACTTCTCGGGCCTAGAAATCTCGCATCCGATTCTCAAGGATATTATCTCTCTCAAGTACTTTTCTTATATTCTTAATCGGCCGGCCTTACTAGATTGTAAACCGCACCAACACCTCTTCAGAAACCAATGTCAAACTTACTCCATTAGATGGTACTATTCTCCAGATGCCACATTATACAGACTAAGTAGTAGGCGTAGTGCCTTGCTTTATCTCAAAGTCACTTTCCGACATTGCCTATGTTGTTCATCCTGTTAGTCAATTCATGTTCCGCTTCCACGATCTACCCATTATCGCCGCGTTCTTCGCATTCTCCGCTATATCAAAGGTACCACAAGCCTGCCTGCCTCCACTTCTCCACAAGTCTAATCTTCTTCTTTTAACGCTGCGCCCTTACTGATGCCGATCATTGAAGGAGTGACCCAATCGATCGTCGCGTTTCTACTACTCTTTTTGGACATTGTTTCAAGCTTTCTTGAACTCCTCTACATATCTTGCTAAGTAAGAAACAATCCTCACTTCGATCCAAAGATCGTGGCGGTTCGAATAACGTGCTCTTGCTGACACCACTCAAGAACTTCTTTGGCTCCGGCTGTTACTACTGGCCGATGGGCGTTTCTCCAATCAAATGCACTATCTCTATATTGCGGACATCCGGGGGAGTGCTATTGGGTATTGCTCAATAATGTATTTCATGAGCGAACAAAACATATCGAGATCAGCCATGTCATTTTGTTTCGTCAACATGTTCTTCAAGATACCGTTTGTCTCAAATCAATATCCTCCCACAGATCAAACAAATTGATATTCATTCACCAATCTCATCTACCAGCAGTATTTCAAGAATTAGTTTCCAAACTCAAGTTGATTGTTTCTTCCTCCTCAGCTCAAGGCGGGGATGTTACATTATTTTTATTTCCACTAGACACACTCTCCACTATTTCATTCGCAATACACATTTTCACTACATTTCCACTATTTCTGTAGCCTTGCATTCATTTCACTCGTACACACTTTATGCTAAGCATTACCATACAACCTATAAATAGAGAGTTTATATGTGATTCTCCCAAGACACACCAATACATTCAAACTATTCTTCTTTATCTTGTCTATCTCTATATTTTTCACAAATAGAATAAAGAACACATAAATTTGGGACTCATTTTATATTTTTTGGTATATGTTATTGGTATTATTTCTATTTTTTAAATTCATATGATATAATTATAAAATTATTTTTTATTGTTATTTTTATAAAAATATTTCAATAAACCAATATTTTAATTTTAATTCTTTACGGTTATTAATAATTATAAAGAAAGAGAATAAATTCTATATTCACTTTACAAATTAATAATCATACCTTAACTGTTATGTAACCTGACCCTTGACACTAATTTTATTTTAAAAATAAATTTTTTTTTATAAACACTTATATATATATATTATAATTAGAATTAATAGAATTATTTTTTATCAAATATAATCATATTTTATAATTATAAATTTACGATAAATAATATTTTTAACATTTTATACCTTTCAAAATCATTTTCAAAGTCGGGAGAGGCAAAATAACATATGGTAGGCACGTGAAGCATGGGCCTCAGGATTACTTGTATTCCATAGTGACATCAGCACGAGGGTGATAGCTGGGTAGTGGTGTGCGCTACCAAATTGCAAGCAAGACCTACCTCCCACTCTGAATCTGAGGGCCCAATTTTCAGTCTCTGCTAGGCCTCTCACTTCCTTTAAAGAATCATTGCACAAGTTGTAACTTAGGGTGCGTCCTTTCAGATTTGAAATAAAATTCAAACTAAATTAATAATATTGATTTTTAAAATGTAAGAATTGACCCGCTTTACTAAATTTTATAAAATTAATTCAATGAATCTTTTTATTGAGTTAGATTAGATTATGTAACATAAATTTTATATTTTAATATTTTTTTGTTTGTATTACTTAAGTAACACCTAGAAACTTGATTAACTATTCTAGCTATAAATAAGTAGGTCCTATGTTTGTATAAGATATCCTATAAAATAATCAACTTAATAATATTAAAGAAATTTTCATCTTTCTTTTGTCTCTTATTCCTAATTTTTAGGGATAATTCTTCTTTCTTCCATTTGGAAGTTGAAGTTCTCTTATTCGTGAGATAGAGAAATATCTTTAGGCTAGTCCTATTATAGATTTTCTATAGTGCTTACCTAAATAATAGTTTTCTTGTGTCTGTTTCATAACACAAATAAAATGACTTTTTGCTAAAGAGTATGTCTAGATAGTCTAAATTTTGTTCATATTTTTTTTATTTCTTAAGTGCTTTCATATTATTAGTACATTTGTGTTTATGTCCTGCATCAGGTGATATCAGATCGAGGTTCATATGGGTCCAATGGAGTATAATAAAGGCATTTCACGAAAAGAATTTCGTAAGAGGTTAATGAAATTCTTAATAAACTATTTGCATCATTGACGTTATTAAACAAAAATTTGAATCAAGTTCCTATTAAAAAAGATTATGAAAAAAACTTACAATCAAGATCATACTCGCGTGGAAAAGATAATCTAACATAGCGTTAAATATAAGTCATCAAAAAAGAAAGATTCACTTAAAGTTTTAAAAATGGAAGAACAATCTTTTGAAAACAAGGTTTCTAATATAGTTCTGATTGAGAACAAAAATGATCATATTATTGAAGCCAACAAACCTATGTGAGAGATCGTACAAATTCAGAAGGAAGAATTTGAAGAAAAAATATCTTTACAAGGTTAGTTAGTCTCATATTTCAAAATTATCTCCATAAGAGAAGATTAAAATAGCATGACACTTGTAGATGTTCCAAAAATTAAAGATTCAAGTGTCTTCACTACTTTTAAATGTAATCAATTATTTGACATCATAATAAATTATTTTCCAAAGCAACAAGAGTTGTCAAAATATCTTCAAGATACCAAATCATATTTCATTATTCAAGATCTTGTTAAAAGTGAACATGTAGACAATATTTTGCTAATATTGTCCAAGGAAGTGGAATAACAAGAAAAATCAATCTTGAAGATCCATAAATGCTACAAGTATTATCATCATCATTTGAAGAAAACTCGATGACAATTTTTAAATAAGTAGGCAGGAATAATATTGGATAAAATTATAAAAGAGAAAGTAGTTTATTTTGTTTAAGATTTTTGTTTAGAGTTCTAATTTTTATGTACCATTAGAGTTTTACATAAAAACCTTTACTTAGAGTTCTTTTTTTTATCACTAAAGTTCTACATAGAAAATTTATAAACTATTTTTAGAGACTTTTCAACTATAAATAACTAAGCTCTATACTTGTATAATATATCATAGAAAATAATCAACTTAATAATATTAAAAAAGTTCTCTTCTTTCTTTTTTCTCTAATTCATAATTTTTAGGAATAACTTTTATTTCTTTGTTGAATTCCTCTTATTCGTGAGATAGAAAAATATCTTTACGTTGGTCATACTCTATAGTTACTAGAGTACTCATCTAAACATAGATAACATAGTTAGAGATGTCATATTTTAAATTTGCTAGAGTGCTTGTCTAGATAATAACTTCCTTGTGTTTGTTTCATAACATAAATACAATGATCTCTTGTCAGAGAATGAATCTGACCAGTTTAAATTTTATTCATGTTTTTCTTATTTCTTAATTGCTTTTATATTATTGATACATTTGGGCTTTTGTTTCGTCAAAATGTGAAGGTTGAAGAATTGACAACTTGACATTAGGTTTATGATCTCTTATTCTCATCTAAGTTGGAGATTAGAAATGAGAAATTAAATATGGCTATTGGGTTAGGATAAGGAATTAATGATAAATTAGTTAAAATTTAAAAATATTAAGTGAGTAGGGGTAAATTATTAGTTTTGTTATATTTTTAATATATTTTTTAAATAAAATTATTATATTAAAATAAAAAATCTATTATATAATACAAGTGTGGGTTGGATCGTTCTTTTAAAAAGTTTAATTTTAAGAAATGATAAAACTCATAATCGATTTGTTCATTAATTTTAAAATTCAAACCAATCCAATTATAGTGAAAAAAAATATAACATGAGTTATATTTGATTGTGTTGTTTGAGTTAGATCAAAACATTCATTTTTTAACACCACTATCTGTTATAGTGATTTTTTTTTAAATAATTTGTTACGTTATGTAAAATTTATGAGAATCAACCTAGTATTTTCATTTTTTTCTTTTAGTATTTAGATTTACTATTATTATTATTATTATTATTATTATTATTATTATTATTATTATTATTATTATTATTATTATTATTATTATTATTATATAACCAACTTATTTTTCAGTTTTAGTTTCTTAAAATCTTATAAAAATCTAACCAATCCATATAAATTTATTTTTATGTTATATAATTGCATTTTTTATTTTACATTAATTTACATCGAATGAACAATTTTATAGATAGTATGGATTTAAAAATTATCAAATTTTGCGGGATAAGTTATTATTATTTTTATTAATAACATTTGTCAATTTACTTTATCCTTAAAATTATATTTTAAATTTAAAAATTAAAATTTTAACAATTTTGATTTTAAAATATTAGATAGGTGATTGAAATCTAAAATTTTCAAATTTAAGAATTAAAATTAAATTATTGAAACATTATAAATTATAATAAAAGAGTTGAAAAATTAACAAATAAAATGTATTGGTAAAAAAAGATTTTTTTCTTCCATAAAACTAATTGACCCAAACCAACTGAAATCAAACAAATTTTTTTTGGTTATAATTGAATTAATTTTTCAAATTTATTAATTTAAGTTATTTTATTTTTAAAAATCAACTGTATTAATTTAATTTGATATCAAAAATAAAATTAAATTATATACACACCTCACACTAAAATGGTTCTTCTTACTAGTATAAAAGATAGAATATTAAAATATAAAAGCTAGATATTATTTTCTAGTTTTTATACTTCAAACTAATCTTTATTTTATATTTTAATTTAGAGAAAAATACTTTATAAGTTTCTTTACGCTTTAGATATTATTTAGTATATTTATTTAAAAATTATATTTGTAATTAGTTTTTATAATAAAGATATCATTTTAATCTAAAATTCTATTTTTATCTAATTTTTTTTTTAAATAAGACAGAATTATATATATATATATAATGAATTAATTTGTAATTAAAAAATTGTTTTAACAAAATATTTGGTTTAAACTTAAATAGCTTTTTCACCTTTTAATTTGTTACTTTTTATATTAAAAAATATTGTTTAAGTTTTTTTTTTGAAAATTTTTGTTATTTTGAAATAAAAGAATTCTTAAAATATTTGAATATTTTTTATATAATAAATGTAATATTTTATTATTTTTAATGAAAAATTAAATAAGTAATTTTGTCCTTATTTATTATATTTTAATAAATAAATATATTTAAATGATATATTTTTTTAAAAAATAAATTTAATTATTTTTTAAATTAAATAATAGTTCATCATTTAATTTACATATATAATAGGTTTTAAAAAAATATATTTATTATAAGTTGTGTTGTTATTATAATTAATATAATAAATAATTATAAAAAATGGGATAAAATTAATTATTTTAATTAATATTTATTTGTTATATTAATTACATTGGACCATAAAAAGATTAAAAAAAAAAAATCGCCCGAGATCGACCAAACCGAAAGAGACTGCAAAGGTAGACCCCATTTCTTGACACCTTTCTACTCTACCACCTGTTTAGCGCCACGTTTTCACTGAACTAGCTAGATATATATATGCTCGTAGGCCCATTATTGTCGAATTCCGTGATCTGTACTTTTCTCAATTTCAGTGGCTTTTTTGAAACGTGTGTGGTTAGTACGGAGTCATCTGATCTAAAAGCCCAACACGTACATGACAGTTATTTGTCCGTTTAATACGAATCGTCGTCAAGAGGAAATATCCCAGTTGAAGTGGATATCGACACTTGGCAACATCTTTTTTTTTCTGACACTCCATACAGAAGTTTTTAAAGAGCATTTTTTTAATAGTTATATCAATGTGATGATAATTAGTACGAGCTACGTGAGTTTTAAATTAATATAATTTTAATTTAATTTCAATTAGTAAAAAAAAATTAAACTTAAAGCACGTAAAAATGAAATTCGAATTGTTAAATATATTTTTTTAATTAATTAATTTTTTTTATAAATTTAAAAATATATTTAATTATTAAATTTCATTAATTAAAGCAATATTATATAAAATATGATAAATAATATTATAAAGATTAATATTTAAAATAAATGATACATTAATATTAAATAAATAACTCATATATATAATAAAACACACAAGATAATATAGTTCATCGCATATACATGTTATGTTAAGATAAATAATTAATTATAAAACAATAATATTAATAAACATGAGTTAAAAAAAATTAATTCTTAATGTAAACGATTTTTTTCTAAATAAATTTGACAAATATAAACATTATTAAAACCATATCATGTAAAAATCAAAGATTGTCTTCATACAAACTCATAGTTTGAATAAAAATTTTCTAAAAAAATGATCATATATATATATAAAGTTCTCTTAATATATTGAAGTAGGATCGTACATAATTATACAAAAAAAATCATATTTTTAGGATAACATAAAAAATATTTTAATCTGTTTAAATAGACGTAGGGTTACTAGTAGAGAATATTGAAAAAATGTTGGACATTGGGCTATAGTTGGAGAAATAATTATTATTGGTTGTTGAATAAGCATGGAGTTGAGGGAGTTAAATTGAGTCGGTTTAGAATTAAGAAGAAATATATTTTTCTAGTTTTAAATTTTTAACTTTACGTATAAAGTTATAACATTTACGTGTTATAGTTTTTAAAAAAATTTATTTTAGATAAACGAGTTGGTTCAAACCCAGCCCAATCCACCTCAATTTTTCGAGTTATCTAAGTTGACTCAAATTTAGGCCAAATTTAATTTGATTAATCGAACTATGATATAAATTATCATTTTTAATAATATGATTTAAGTATATTTTATTAATATTATAGTAATATTTTTATTTTTAAAAATTTTAAAATATTAAATAATGAAGTAAAATATTTAATTATTATGACATAAATATTTTTTATTTTTAAATTTTTTTTTTCATATAATAAATTATTAATTAAAATAATAAAATTTATTTTTAACTTTTAATTAACTAATATATTAATATATTTTTTAAAATACTCCTATAACATGTGATACTTTATATAATAAAAAAATTATAAAAGGACAATTTTAATATCTACTTTAATCCTTTTTTCTCTCTCTCATATTTTATATTATTTATATTTCTCACTAAGAGAGTACCAGAAAGAATTATCACATTCGACCTTATTCTTTGGGCTAGTTATTTGGAAAACCAAGAAACACTAATCTATTTTAGCTTAAAAAAATATTAATCTACAAAAAAAATTTATTTTTCTGTAGGTTTTTGGGAAGTAATTTATCTATTTTATTTTTAATAAGACATTTTATATATCATTAATGATAAGTAAATATATAGATAAAAAATTTACATTTTATAAAATAAAAATTTATATTTTTAATTATTTTTGTTTAAGTATTGACATTATATATTACAATACACCAAATATAACATAATAGAATTGACTCTTCTATGCTAGAGTTTTTTTTGTTTTTCAAAGTAGAGAGCTCTGGTTTTTCTGTTATGTTTTGAAATAAAAATAAGAATTTCTTTTATAGCTCAAAAAATTCCTGTTTATAAGACTAAAATTATTATTTTATTTTTACTCTAATAATTCGTCTGTTTTTTATTTTAAATGATAACCATTGATTTTTTTCTTACCACATGTTGTCGACTAAGATGTGTGGTTTACATCTTTATTTTCTTTGTTATCTTCTATCGATAATTTCTTTCTTTATTCTTCTATGTCGTTTTCTACCAATAGTTCTTTTGATGACATTGATGATGATGCATCTGCGTGTTTTTGAGATATAGCAGCTTGAGTTGTTTCTGTAGAATTTTAATCTCCTTTTCTTTTATCTTGATCTTGATGTCAAGATGTGTCATTCATGAAAACATAAAAATAGTTAGAGGTGCTAATTCTCTAATAAGAGCATCTGCTAAGCTATTTTTATGTTTTAGAAGATGTTCAACATCAAAATTGTAATGGTTGAACCATTGTTGCCATCTAACTAATATTCCTTATATGTAATCTCCTACAATATTAGTTTTTAGGAAATAACCAAAAAATTTGTTATCTGTTTTAATAATAAATCTGGAACTTATAACATATATTACGAATTTCTTAATAGCTATTTTAGTAGCCAGATGTTTTTTTTTTCATTACTAGGACAATTTAGCTCAAGACCTTGGAAAGATCCTTATATATATCTACAAAAATATTCATTTTTGTCATCTACTTTTGCTTTCAAAACTACTCCTATTGTTCTTGTAAAACATCTGTTTCAATTATCATTTTATCATTTGGCCTTGGATGGTATAAATTTGTCAAAAAATTTACCTTTGTTTTTACTTTATCCATATACAAAACATCTTCTTTTGTCAATTTTCAGACATGATCTTTTTTCAATTTTACTTGTAAATGTTTTCACATTTATGCAAGTTTCTTGATATATGCTTTTATATATGTTAAACATCCTAAAAACCTTTTGTTATTGGTTGTTATCTTTTAATTTACTAGAAAAATCTTGAATGTTGTTTAGTATTTGAGATTGTAAATTATGTCTTCTATCTTCAATTTTCAACCCTAAATATTTAATTTTTTGTTGAGCAACTTTATTTTCAAAGAGTACAATGCTTTCTTTCCTACATTCTTGTAAAATATTAATAATATCTAAATAATGTTTATTTAATTCATTACTAAAAGCATAAATATAATCCATATAAACACAAAAAATATTTTGTAATTTCTTAAAAATATTACTCATAGATCTTTGAAAAATTCTTCGAGCTTGTTTTAGTCCAAATAGTACAACAGACTATTAGAATTGTTTTTTAGGACAACTAAATGTTGTTAATTTTTGGGATTCTTCATCTAATATTATTTTCCATCAAAACTTGAGAAATATTTCTTTAATTTTATTAAAAATAATAATTCTTATATCTTTGGAATGAAGTATCCATCATTAATAGTTTTTTTTCTTCAATGCTTTAAAGTTTATTATCATTTCCTTTTTTCTTCTTCTTTTTTCAACTAGAAATGCTGAATTAGAGTAAGGTTAATTACTTGGTATTATGACTTTCAATTCTAAATTGTTTTGAATTTGTTTTTCAAACTCAATCCTATATTCTGGAGTATAAATCATTGGTTTACTCTTATAACCTTATTAGGGTCTCTTAATTTTATGTTGACAATTGTCTTAGATTTATTTATTTTGGAATCCAAGGATTTTATGAACTAAGTATTTTTAATAGTTTTATGATACCTGTTAGGGCTTTGTCTTCATGTATATCATTGAGAAAAAAGTTTTCTTTATCTTCTGTATCTAATAAAATATTTTTTAAATAAGGTTTTTTCTGTTCTATCTCACCACGTTTTTATTTTTTATGTTGTTGTTTAAAAATTGGGTTTGATACAGCTAAAATTTTTCTTATTTTTTATACATAGATGGTATCACCATAGTATTTTTAGACTTATTTTGTGTAAATATAATGTGAAAGGTTAATATAGGTTTAAGAAATTATTTCCTATTAATAAACCAACTCTTATTTCCTCTTGATATATGGTAGGAATGTGAAAATTTTCTACTCCTATCATTATATCTGTATTTTTTATATTTTATTAAGATTTATTGTAATATTATTAACAATTCTTAAAATTAAATATTTTGGTACTTGTTTCTAGTATTTTTCTAAAAATACATATTTACTTGTCACACACATATTAGCTCTTATGTCTATATATGCATGCAGATGGTAGGTGTCATAACCTTTAAATTTTGGTCCTACTTTAATATAGGTGTTATTTAAATTTGTAATACTATACAAATAATTCATCTTTTGATGAAAAATACTCATAATTTGAATGTTCATATTCTGAGTCATTTATTTATTTCTTAGTTTTTTATATTAGATAAATATTATAAGTATCTTCTATATTAGATTTCTCAATTGGTTCGAATTCTATTTTGAAAGATTCCTTTAAGATTTTTACTTTTTGTGAAAATTCTTTTTTAAATTCTTTATTATGTTGTAGCCTATTTAGACATTCATTGGCATAATATCCTTCTTCATTACAGATCAAACATATGCATTTTTTCTTTCTTGAAAGACAATAATTTATATTTTCAGGAGGTTTGTACCTCTTTCTTCTAAAATATATTTTCTTATAGGTTTCTCTATTAAATATTCTTATATATTTTGAAAAATTTATATCTTTTAAATTTTTTATATTTTTAAAATTTTTTGTATTTTTGTTTTTAAGGTTTTATAGTATATCCATATTTTTTTAGTATTCTAAAATATCTTATATTATAAAAGATTTTATCATTTCTTCTTATTTGTTTATAGTCATTTCTTTCTTAGCATTTAATAATTATCTAACTCTTAATGCTTCTTATTCTCTTTCGTAGGGTGTCTGGTATAGTTTTCTTATTTCTCTGTTCCCAACTCTCTGTTAAGGAATTATGTAATATTCTAGATAATTTTTGAAAAAAACACTTCTTTATAAATTGTTTGCATAAATGATGGTAATTTATAATAATACATTTCATATTCATAAATAAAAGAATCTATATAACACATGTCATAAATTTCCATATTTATTAGATGTCATTTAGCTTCATTGATTTCATTTTTATTGGATTCAGCGATAGTTTCTCCTTTATCTTCTCCAATAAATTCTTTGTATATTTCATTTATTACTATATCTAAGTATTTCCTTCCCGTGGGAGCATTCCATTGCATTAATAAATGTTGTTGATATGTTAAGTTTGAAAACCAAACTTTAACATTTTTTGTCATTTTATGAGCTACTAGTACCTTATAGATTGAAGAGTTTATTTGGATAGTTTTGAGAGGTTTATATGAGCACACTCATATCACTAGCCCATTCATAGAGTTTGAATTTTGGTAGAATACTACCTCTAGTTTCCCAATGCAAACCATCCTCTCTTTTAGGTGGTTGTCTTTTTCTATCTGTGGCGTTAGGTTGTTCTGTCCTTTGCTTATTTCTTTCTCTCTTACGCACGTTAAATTTGCCTTCTTGATAAGGAACTATTAATGAAATTAGTTTCATATAACCTTTCAAGGTCATATTTTCTGATTCAAAATCAATTTCACTGATTACTGTCATATCATATTCTTTTTTGTTTATAGAAAAAATTTCATTATAATATTCTTTTAATTCTTCATTAGTTAGTGTTAACAAACTAACTAATTTTCTTGTATTCCTATTTTTAGAGTTCATTTTCTAATTCTTTTCTATATTCCATCAAATTGAAATTATATATTTTTTATCATATTGTTTTTTATTTTTTATTTTCTCATTTTTAAAAATCGGGGTATTTGATCTCCTTGGTGGTTCTTATTTTAATCCTTCTAAGGAATCTTATTTATGATCTATAATTTCATTATTTTTATGTATGTTATATATATATTTTCTTAATTTTGTAATTTTCATGCGTATGTTTTGTAATTGTTTATTATACCCACATTATTTTATTTCTTTTAATAATTTTTTTTTGTGTTTCAATTATATTTTACATATGTTTTATGTTTGATTCTTGAGCTAAATCTATTTTCTTTATTAAAAGTTTTAAAGTTTCAAATAATATTGATTGATTTTTTGTCAAACCTATTAGACTTTTACTTACTTCTAGTTGTATATTTTTAATTTTTTCTCTAAATATTTTTTTCCCTAATATAACATCATGCGCAGTTGTATAGCTACCTACTTTTTCCTATTTTTATTTTTTAGATAAATTATATATATCTTTAAGCCTTTTAATAGTGAGAGTGTTTTTTTTTTTAAATAAATAGTGATAGTTTTAGCATAAAGTGAGCGTGCAGTAAAATAACTCAACAATTACTTTTGAAGTCGTTTATAGAAATTATAAATTGTTAAGTTTTAAAAAGGAATAACATGGCTGTTACGTAGCTCACGTTTTGAATAACTATATTAAGAACACACAAGTGTATATATATATATCATAATAAAACGTCAAACTTCTTTTAAAAAATCAAGTTATAGCCGAAGTGAACCCGTTTAAAAGGTAGGTGACACGTCCTTTTTTTTTCAAAACCTTTTTGTAGTGATATGAAATTCTTAGTTTCTTTAAAATAAAAAATACTAATCCGTACAACTCTTCCTTGATGGTATATTCTATATTTTCATCTCAGGTTAATCATTACTTAATATAATTAACTTACACCTATTTTTATTGATTATTCATAGTAGCTAAACATTCTTATTATTAATTCTAAATTATTTAGATTATCTTTATAAATTTTTTATTGAATATTAAGATTTTTATATATCATATATTTATTTTTATTATTTAAATTTAATGACTAAAGTAAAAATTAAAAATATATATATTTTTTGTTGTTTATGTATGATTTAAAAAAAGAACGTATATAAATTTACTTAAATCAATATAAAAAAAGTTACAAATTAATCACTTACTTTATTATACATATGTATAATTTGTATATAGATCCTCTATAAAAAGGAATATTATTTTTTCAAAAGAGATAAAAATAAAAATAAATAAAAAGAGAAAAAAATGAATATTATAAACTAAATATTATGACCCAATATCTTTTAAAGTTGTGAGAATTAGTTAAATACAAAAAAAAAACAAAATACATGAAATAATTCTTCAAAAAGTTATTTACATTTTCTTCGATGAAAACCAAAAAATAAAACAATAAAATAAAAAAGTAGAGACTCACTGTAAATAAAAAAATCTAAATAAAAAAATCTAAACCCTTAAATCTAAGATTTTTTTTATCATATTATAAGCTAAGTAACTAATTATATAATATATATTTATAATTATTAAATATAAATATATATGAATAGTTACAAAAGTAGCTAGCTCGTGAAACAAGTAAAATGATAAATATATATAAGTTTACTTACATTTTGTTAAAAGCAGTTAATAAATCTAACTTTTTTAAAAAATTAACTTATTGAAATAATAATTAATTATATTTTTATACATTTATCACTCTTTCATGTTGGTTCTATGTGCTCTACATATAAGAGTATTCATGAGATTGAAACCGTTGATTTTATACTTATTCGATTCGATCTGATCTGACCATCCGATCGGATTGAAACATCCTAATATGCAACCGATCTGATCAACTTTCAAATCCGATCCGTAATTTATTTGGATTGAATCTGATCAATCCGACCAATAAACTTAATTAACTATAATTTTAAAATTTTTGAATAAAAAAATTAAATTTTTACATAAATCATAACATTAAATTATTTGAGTTAAAAGAAACCTTAAAAAACCAAATAAAAATGTTAAAATAAGACTAAAATAATCAAACCTATATAAAACAAAAATAATATATTAAGTCAATAATGATTATAATAGTCATTTCAATAAATTTAATAATTCATTCAAACAATAAACAAAAAGATAATTCAAACTAATCTAAACATAAATTAAGTTGATCATTTCACTCTTTAACATCCATCGATCATCTTGAAAATAATCTTGTCTTAAATCTTGAGATCAATAACAAAAAACTTCGATGTATCATTACCTATTAACCATAATTTTAAAAATATTAATAAATTAATAACTAAATATATATAAATAATATATGAAATAAAATAATAATATATCATACTCAATCAAGAGTGACGATCGAATCAAGTTTTGAATACAAATAAGTGTTTAGACATTTTTTGGAGACAATGAGCTTCTAAAAGAATCAATAACCTTTTTTTCAAGAAAATGCGAACTCAAAAACTAACATAGATAAAACGTCTTTGACAATCTTGAAAAGAATCTTGTATTTGGAAGAGTTCATCTTCCAACAACCTAAAAGATTAAAAGATTCATCATCCATGTCCTCACACAGAGTATCTGAAAAATGTAAAGAAGCAATTTTAAAGCTTATGATTTAGCACCTTAGGAGGCAGGCATTCTGTGGCATGCTTCCGGAGAACAGAGAATCCTCCATGGGTGCTTGTATCAGATGCTGTCAGAAGCTTGTTAAATGTATGAACTCCTGGCCTTGGAGTTTCAGGTGAGCACGGATCAAGATTCATAGGTTCACTTTACTAAAAATAACAAAAACCACGCAACAAACAAACAATTTGTAAAACATACGCATCTCTTTCTAAAGCAACTGTTGCAAAAGTTGTGGTAAACAGATGAAAATAATGTGAAAATAACGTGACTTTCCTAAATCAAATAAATGAACCGAAACGTGAGGAAAGTCTGTTTCTTAATTCTATCTGATTTACAATAAAAGAGAAAATAAAGACGAGAATATGTTTTCTTACATCTGCTTCTGAAAGCAACGTGATCTGAGCATAAACCTCATTTGTTTCTGATTCTGCCTATTAAGAAAAACAATTAATAAAAAAAGAATCATATTTTAATAAAAGCAAATTTACCACATTAGAAACACAGAACAAATAAGCATACAAATAGAAACCAAGATCGGAAATAGAATACCAGTAATTCTGTGTTGACCACTCTACAGATAATTTTAGAAGGAAGATTGAATTGAGGAATTTTCTGGCTAAGTTCCTGATTTGTAGATGCCTCTAACTGCAAAACCCAATAGTCCCAAATTCCAAATAAGTAAAATTTAATCAAAATGGTTCGTCCAAAGTTATATACATCACATCAAAAACAAAAAAGCAAATTTGAGAGTATTTACTTGTTCCATATTGAGAACCACGTATACATGTTAAAGATAAAAAAAATAGACTAATGTCAGTCTCAGTGTTAGAGGTAAACCTCGTACTAATATAACATATCAAATTTGCTTACAAGATTTGCTAGAGATGAGTTTATTAGACCAAATTGATAAAACAAAAGAAACCACACACCACGAGATGCGTGGTCATTCTAATTTCTAAAAGTTCATTATAGAGACATTTTTATCAACACAATATTCTTCAAATAAAAAAAATATAAAGAAGTAAAATTACAACCAAAGTAATTCAATTTTTTATATCTCATATAAGAACAAAATAAATAATGAAAAGCAAAAATATAACCAGATATTACATATGGAACAAGAATCACATGGAACCAAGTGGAAGAGTTAACATACTTTAAAATATTAAACTGTGTCATTCTTAAATGAAACCACTTATGAATACTTTAGAGGTATCATGACACTAAATTAGTTAATATCACTTTAACATTCAAGGTCATCAAATCTAAACATAAATTAAAAAATAAAAGTGAAACCATTAAATCAAAAATCTTTCGTGAGTCGTGATACGAAAGTGTCGTGTTAAAGCCAATGAAGAAGAACATCAAAAATGACAAGACAATGACCAAAATCAAGAAACTTAACGAGGAATAAATCATTTGAAACGACCACCAAATAAACCGATTTAGAGAATGATAAACGTAATCCTGGAGAGGTAACTTACAACGCAGAACGAAGAACGAAGAACGAAGAACGGAGAAAGGGTCGACGACGGCAACACACACAAATTGGTAGAGAGCAAAGGGCTAAGCGGCAGAGTATAGGGGAGAGGTGTAACCGTGGAGAGCAACAAGCCAACAGAGAATGAGATGAGGGAATGTGTAGCTGCGTCTGTGCGAAAAGCCAAAAACCTAATTAAAACATATGTATATATATATTTAATTTAATAAATATATATAATTAACTTAGGTCGGATCGGATGAGATCGGATGAATAGTAGTGTAATCTGCCATCCGATGGTCGGATCAAAACCGTCAAAAAATTAACGAATTGGATTAGATTCATTGAATTAATCGGATGATCATATTTTTTACACACCCTTATATAAATATAAAACACTTGAAATTTAACAATTGTAGTTATTAAGATTTGAACATACGAACTCAAATTCTAATAATATGTTAGAAATTATTTAATAACCAATTCTCTTACAAATTTAAGTTATAACAATTATGTGAATAATATGATAAGATTGTTTTGAAAAATAAATAACTTCTCTGTTCATAAAATTGTTTTGCTATACATAACACTATAATTAATGCAAAATCTATATGCAAATTTATATAATCATAATCAAAATATTATTGTTTCAATGTTTTTAAAGTATTAATAACGTAATATTTAATATTACATGTTAATAAGAACAATAAAATGTAAAATATATTATTTTTATATACTATAACTTTATTTGTAAGTGTTTATTTTATCCATCATACATGTTAAGCATTTAAAATTAAACAATTAGAGTTATTAGATTTTAAATATATGATCTCAAAATTCGATATCATGTTAAAAGTTATTAAGAAATCAATTTTATCAAAAATTTAAACATTAATAATCATACAATTGTTGTGAATCAAATGACATGATTTTTTGATAAATAAATAACGTCTTTATTTTTAAAGTTACTTTTACACATACCACGTTATAATTAATGCAAAATATGCATATAAATTTGTGTATTTTTAATGGATAAATTGTTTTTTATTACTTTTTGAGTATTAATGACTTAATAGTTAATATTACATGTTAATAATTTCAATAAAATGCCAGATACATTATAACAAAAAAATATATAATACAATAGGGTTACTAACCATCTTAAAGAATCAAAAAATTATACAGTGATTTACCATCCAATTAAAAAAATAAATAGAACGGTGAAAGAACTCCTAAAAAAAATAATAACCAAAGGGGGAGTTAGAGCTCGTTTAGCCAACATTCCAGTGCTATTTTTTTCAAGAAGAACAAAACCATAAATATCAAAATAAAACTTAAATTTATTTCCTTCCTGTTTATCAGCAACCAAACTGAAATTACTCATAAATTAGGATAGAATTAAAAAAAAACGAACTGAAGAAATTATAAATTTAAAAATTACCTTCCAAGCTCAGCCAATGTCCCTGAGATTTCAGAGTACCGGAACGAGAAAATGGAAACCCATAAATCGCTGATTGCCAAAGATGTCTCAGAACACATAACATTAATGGCAAAGATCGAACCAGAAACCCTAGAAATCTTAGAACGCAGTTTAGGGAAGGCTTTCCAGGCTTTACGTTGATGAGCATTTTGGTGATATTTTGGTTATTGTTTTGGTTGTGGTGTAAAAACTTTAAATTGAAATGATATATTAATAAAATTTATGTTATAATTCATTAATTTTTAATTAGATAAGATGTTATTTAAATAGGACAATTAAAAATATAAAAAAATAAAAAATATGACACATGATTAATTATAATATAAATTTAATAAAAAAAGTGATACAGTGTATATTTAAAGTTAGATTCATTGATTATAATTTAAATAAAATAAAACGAGATTATATTATATTTAAATAAAATGATATAATATTACACACTTTATATCTCTAGTAATGAAATGTGGACGGTGAACTATGAGAGAAAGTAGTGTGACTAGGGTAGTAATTTGTGTGAGGTGGATTTGTTCGAATCGATTTAAATTAATAAAATTTTAATTCAATTTAAATTTAATTCGAGTTAACAAAGGTGAGTCTGAATCCATATATTTAATAATTAAATCTTATTAGTTCAAATAATATTACACGAAACAAAAAAAAATAATAAAAATAATGTAACACTAACTAGTTTTTAGAGCAAATGATAAGTTAATATTGAATGAATAATTTATACATACAAAAAATCTACAGATATAATACAATTTCTCACACATAGTTGTTATGTTATAATAACTAATTAATTACAAGCAACAAACACTAATAAACATAAGTTAGAGAAAGTTAATTTTTAAAGTAAGAAGTTTATTTCTAAATAAATTTGACAAATATAAACGCTATCAAACACATCTCATGTAAAAGTCAGAGATCATTATGTCTTCATAAAAACTTATGGTTTGAATAAATAGTTTTAAATTTCAATAGAATTTCCTCAAGCAACTAAAGAAAGAAATATACGAGTAAAATTAAATAAAAAATTTACTCCAAAATTGACTATATATATATATATAACTCTCTTAGTTTATTCAAGTTCAAGTATATCATACAACAGTTACACAAAGAAAAATCAACTTTTTAGGATGACATGTAAAATACTTTAGTTTGCTTCAATGGACGTATGACAGTTATTAAATAAGAGTAAAACAATACTGACCGTAGGATTACTGCAAGAGAAATAAATGTTATTGGTTACTAAAAAAGCAAAAAGTTGAAAGAATGAGACTAAATCGACTAAAAATTAAAAAAAATATGTTTCTCTAATTTTAAGTTTCTAATCTAGTTTGTAAGTTATAATATTTACATGTTATAATTTTTTTAAAATTATTTCGGACTAACAAGTTGGCTTGAATCTAACCCAATTCAATTTGATTTTTTTTCAAGTAATTTGAGCTAACTTAAATTTTACCAAAATTTAATTAAATTTGAACTATATGATTCGAGTTTAATTCGATTAATCAAACTAAATCACAAATTATCATCCTTAAATATGAGGGAGTTTTCTACCTGTAGAATAAAATGAGATTGTTACGAATTGAGTCAAACCTAAATTTTATCAAATTTAATTCAATTTAGATTCTATGATTTAAGTTTAATTCAATCGATTGAACTAAATCACAAATTATCACAGTAGATATGAGAGAGTTTTTTACCAGTGAAATAAAATAAGATTGCTACGAACCATATTAAATGTTACAAGTAAGATGCTAAATAGTTGTCCAAAAATTAATTTTTTAATATGATCAATAATCAACTTATTTGTTAACAAATGTAACATTTAATAGTTATCTTAAAAGAAAAGTTTTTAAGTTCATCAGAAGTTATCTTACAAAGTTTCAGTAATTATTTTTTATAATAATGTACTATATAACATATAAAATTGTAAATTTTTTTTATAACTCTCACATTTATTTCTCAACAAATATAATAAATTGTTTTGAAAAAATTAATTTTATCATGAAAAGCACGATTAATAAGATTAACAAGTAGTATTACTTCACTTAACCTTGCTCATTCCTCATGCTGCAAAATGACTGGAAAAGCATTGAGGAGTAGGACATAAACCCAAAAGGCACGCACGCTTGCAGAATGAGATAGCTAGAATGATTTTATTGACCATAATTATTTGTTCGTGGGTTTCAACTCTGCAGTTTTGACTTTGATTATTTTCAAATTTGATCGTTTTAGAATCCAAAACACCGTAAAAGTTATTTTTTTTTTTGGATAAATTGATAATTTAATCATTTTTATATTAATTTAATATATTTATTTAATTATTTAATATAATTTTATTTTTCATTTTTAATAAAAATATTTATTTATTTATGTAGTAAAAAAAATATATATATATATATATATTTATTATATAAAATTGATTATTGTACTTAATTAAACCAAATATTAAAGTTTTATTTCGTTTTCGTACGCACAGAGAGAGTGGGGCAAAGACAACTGCCTTCTTTCCTTTTCAACGTACAAAGTCGAACTCTTTCACGTGAATTTATGCCAAACCAATAAGCTACATTTTTGTCTTCGAATGATGTAATGCTTATTCCATCGAATCGAATAAAATAGTGAAGAAATTATTATTCTAATTCCTCAGTTTCAGGAATATATTCATCACAGAGGACTGTTCTAAGCAAAATTTAATCGGACAGGCTCTATCTTGATATATAAAAGAAATAAAAATCTTTTTTTTTTATAATTATAATTATTAGCTGATTAAGTATTAATTTAATCTTGTTTGTCATGCTGTCATTAGTAAAAAAAAAAGAAAGATAAAATTTGTGGCTGCTGGGATTCGAGGCAATAATTGAATGTATGAGATTAATGAACTAATCGATATATACAATATAGTTTGCGTGTAAACAAGCGTTTGCTTGTGCGATTGAAAATGTGATAATTTCTTCGTTCACATAATTCATTTTTTTCTTGTTGATTTTTTAATTTTTAAAAAATTAATTCAACAACCATAATTAATGCAAAAAACTCTATATTCGTATCCTTCTTAACTAATACAAAATAACCGTTTTTATACTCCAACATATTTAAATGCTCTCCTGGCTTATAAATATCCCAACATAGTAAATTTTTGTATTTTTTTTAATTGAAGGTAAAGATGAGAATAATAAAATAAAAATAGAATTTAGAGACGAGATTCTTGTTTTAATGACACTGGCAAAGCAAATACAAATGTTACGTTTCTAATTACTTATTATTTTATAATTTATTCATAATACTGGTTTTAAATTTCCATTCACAATTATATAACTTGATATAACCTTTTTTCATTGATTTAATTTTAATGTTGAATTTTATCTTATTCAAATCAAGCATGTAATCTCTTTTTTCTGAAAAAAAAATACGAAGCATGTAAATTTTTCTTTGGATATATTATCATCACTTTTTATGCTGGTTAGTCATTAATTCAAACTTGGATCCGCAAAGAAAGTATACGGGATTTTATTGATTCTTAACATAATTACAACTGAGAACTTGAGCAATGCACCAACAAAGAATGTACGTAACACAACATCCGTTAAGGCCAGAGATAAAAGTGCTGATCTTGATCAACTGAAAAAGGAAAATTGCAGGAACTTGCAGTTGGGTCATCATCATAGCAGCTAGCTTCCAGTTTAGGAAAGTAATGAGGAGGCAAAAGACTCCTCCTGCTAAGGTTATTATCTTCATCTTGAGAAAAATCTGATTGGTCTGGTTCAAACACATGAGAGGACACAGCAGGTTCTAACAAAGAATGATTTTGTGTGTAATTTGTTGGGCTATCTGAATCCAAAGTACCACTTTTAGCTGAACTTGCTTCTTCATGCTTGCCAACCACCATAGCCACATTGGTCAACTTATCATATACTTTATTTGAAATTAAGTTCTGAGGCTGTACAGTTTGTGAATCGTGTACATTTATTGACTCAAAAGTTTCCTTTCCTTTCTCTTTGATATGCATTTTACCCTTCATGGAATTTACCTGTTATGAGAAACAATCACTTCAAAATTTGTGGGAATTTATCGAATTACCATTTACTAGATACAGAAATGGTGGGCCAACAAAATTTACCTCAGTCTTGAGACTTTCACCTTCCTTGAGAAGATTGTCATAGTCTGCTTTGAGTTTGTCATAGCTGGCTTTCAATGAACCATACTCCTTTTCCAGCTGTTTGGTCTTGAATCTAGCTCGCCTGTTTTGGAACCAGATTGCAACTTGGCGAGGCCGCAGGCCAAGTTCCTTAGCTAGTTGGATTTTTCTCTTTGGTTCAAGTTTGTTTTCTACCTCAAAGCTCTTCTCAAGAAACTCAACTTGATCTGGTGTAAGCCTTCTTTTCTTTCCAGGCTGATGAAAAAACTCATCAAAATCATCATCGCCATTTTCTTCTTTGTCAAAATACTGGAAGAGTGATCTTTTTGTAGAGTCTCCTCCATTAATATTCTCAAAATTAACCATCGTTTTTGAACCTGAAACAAAAAAAGAACTATTTCTATCAGTTGCTCAAGTACTATCAGTCCCCCTTTTTAAACATTTTTATATGAAAATTTGTCAGTTTTAGTTGCAGAACAGGGGATTTTGGTGGGTTTTCTCCTCCATATTTATAAAAAACAAAACTCTAGATACTGAACATTTATAAGTTTTGTTGTATTCCCAACCGAATCAAATCAACAACAGGGGAGCAAAATTTCACAAACCAACAAGAGATTGAAATTTCAAAAACAGAGTTTATACCAAAAGCTTTTTAAAATAAGTCAACGAAATGGTGCCCACTAGTGACTCGAGTCGATCTGGTAGTATGCTAGATGAGAAAAGAAAAGAAGGAAACAAAACACAAATATTAAAAAATTACCATTAAAAGTTGGGGAAGCGTTGGGAATCCAAGGAGAGTCTAGAACGCCAGAAGTGAAACGAAGCCTTTCGTCTTGAAGTAAAAGTGTCATGTCCGATTCCGAACAACCTTAGACTTTCGGACCTGCCGTAGTTTTTTCTAAACTTTGGAGACAATACGTTTTTGGATTCCCAAAAGGATTAAAATTCAATATAAAGGGGATGATCTAAAATTTGTGACGAAAGAAGCTTGTGGTGAGAATCAGAGTAATGTGGAAAGTTTGAGAGAAAGTTAAGCAAACGCCCATCACTCTGAAGAATTAATGAAAATTAATTGAACAACTTCAGAAGCCGATGAAGACTTTGGTTTTGTTTGGAGATGAGGTTACGTACCAATGAAGGTTGGAAGAAATTGAGAGTGTGCTTATCGTGTTAGTTAAAATTAGAGGAGATTGAGAACTGAGAAATTCCAACTAAAAGAGAGAATCAGAGAAGATATTCTGATTCTTTGTGCGGGGTGGAAAACTTTGACGGGGAGATAAGGAGTTTCAATAGCACTAAATTGAAGTTACATTAATGCCCTCCTAGTTAGAAAGAAAAACGATTTGTTTAAAGATAATAACCTAATATAATAAAAAATTGTACAAAAGTTTATTTTATATGAATATATATATATATTATAATTATATACTTAATATGAAAAAAAAATTATTTGATCGTGAGCTCCACTGTATTTCTAATGTTATTGCATTACAACATTTTAAATTAATTTTAAATTTGAGGTATATGCACTTTTTTCATACTTGCAATTAAAAGACAAGTGATTTTCGTAAATTTTAAATTTTTTTCTTTGATTAATTTTTACAATATATTTGTAATAGAAGATAAAAAATTACTTTTATTAAAATTTTAAATTAATCATGAGAGTAAATTTATTAAAAAATATATATTTTTATGTTAATTAGAGTTTTATTATTATAATTTTTTTAATAAATTAAATATGATATATATCGTTAATTAGACTAAAATTTTATACATATATAAACACTCCTTAATATTATAGAAGTTTTATTATTTAAGATACTTAACTTTAATTTTTCTGAAAATTTTAAATAAAATAAAAAAATTTAAAACTACTTTTTTATTTTAGGTATAATTTAATTTTTTATATATAGCACAAATAAATATGTGGTCGCACATTTTTATATGTATTACAAAAATTCTACTAATGCCCTTCAGTTAATTTTATGTATTATCCATTATCATAACGTATTTTTCTTATATAGAGTAATATTTTCTATTTTTAGAAACTTAATTTATAGAATTAAGTTATAAAAAAATATTTAATTAATATTTTATGTTCTAAAAATATCAAATTTTTTAATTATATTTTATGTTACAAAAAGTAATTATAAAATAACAAAACTATATTTTTATTTGTTTATCTATTAATTTAATAAGTCAAATAATATATTTTTTTAAAAATAAAATGAAAAGTTATATAATATAAGTGCATCCAAAGGTTACATTAATTTTGTTATCACGTATAAGTAAGCACTTTAATTCCATTATTTATAGGTTTGTCACATCTATTTATTTATTTATATAATTAGATACTATATTATTAAATTAACTCTATTTGTAAGATTATAATTATTAAATTTTAGTATCGATTAAAAGTAATTATTTTAATACTTATAATATTAAAAAAATTACTTTTTATAATAACGAAAATAATAACATCTGATTTAAATATTCAAATTTTTACTTTTTATAATAAGAACACTAATAATATCTAACTTATGAATTATAAATTAATTTTTTTAATTTTTATGATAATAAGATTAATAATATTTAATTTATTAATTATAGACTAAAATTTTTACTTTTTTTATAATAACGTGATTAATAGTATCTAATTTATAAATTATAGATTAAAATATTTATTTTTTTAAAAAATCTTTTACTACTTTACATACTTAACTTTAATTTTTTTTAAATTTAAAATACAAGCACATTTTTATTTTAAGTATAATTTAATATGTGGTCCCATATTTTTTTATAGTTATTACAAAAGTGTTACCAATGTCGTTTTGTTAATTATCTATTATCATAAATATTTTCTTAGTATCATAATAATATTTTTCATTTTTACAAGCTTTATACAATTAAATTATAAAAAAAATATTTAATTACAACTATATCAATATTTTATGGTCTAAAAATATCAATTTTCTTTTAGTTATATTTATTATATTAAAAATAATTATAAAATAACAAAACAAAATTATTTATTTATTTATTTATCTATTAATTTAAACAATTATTTAAGTCAAATATTTTTTTATATAAAATGAAAAGTTATATAATATAAGTTCATGTTAGTTTCGTTATTATATATATATAAATATTTTAGTCTCATAATTTATAGGTTAGATATATCTAGTTCTGTTATTTATGAAACTAGACAATACACTATAAAATTAACTCACTTTATGAAATTATAATTACTCAATTTTAATATTATTAAAAATACTTATTTTAATAATGATGAGAATAAAAGTTCTTATCTTTGATAATAATGAGACTAATAATACATAATTTATGAATTCGGACTAAAATACTTATTTTGAAAGGAAAAAACCTTTACTACCTTACATATTAAGCGTACCCAAAGGTTACACTCTTAACCTCGTTTTCATGAGTTTGGGATCCATTGTGAGTGTTAATTGTTTGGAAAATTGTTAACGTGTTAGAGATTCTAATAAAATGTTAGTGAAAAACTAATACTTGAATCATTTATTCATTTCATTAATATGATATATATAAGCATACAAAAAGTAGGTATCAATGTTACATTAAAAAACGTTCTGTTCAATGTGTCAAAGTTAATTAAAACATGATATTTTACAATTAAAATCAATTACTAAGATGAGGTTATTATCCTAGTGATTAGATCGCTACGACTACACATCCTTTATATGGATGTGAAGTAGAAACATGAAACGTTATCAGATTATTTGACCTTAATGTCTACATATAACTAAGTCGTTAAGTTAATGATCTAAAGTTCATCCATATTAGGTCTCAATACACAAACTTTTTGATATTACGTGTTCTATACAAACGAGATGATCCAAGTTAATAGGATTGTATAACTCTTTATACGTAAAATACCTAACAATTACGTTTTAATAACAATATGATTAAATTATAAAAAAATTAATATATTACTTAAATATCACATTTGAAATTGTTATAATTTTTTAGATTTAATCAACTTATTTTTTATTTTTACAAATTTAATTCAATTAACCACTAGTATTATATGAAATATTGGGTAAAATTATTATTTGACTTTTTAATTTTATAATTTATATCATTTTATTTTAATTATTTTTTTATGAGTTGAGAAATAAAATAAAAAACTATTTATACCATGACAGTTCAATAGAAAAAAAATGAAAAAAATTATGAGATATTATTATACATTAATAAATAAGACACGAACTACATATATTCACATATTTAAGTGAGTTTTGAATCACAACTTATAATTGTTGAGACATTATTTATTTATTTTTTGAATAATTATTACATTATGTACTCTAAAGTAAAACCTATTAAATATACAAACAACGTTATATAATCCATTTTATATATCTACTTATATTACCTTTATTTAGGAAAAAATTATTCATATCCTCATTCTTCTCGTATTTGGTTCACTTTTAGTATTTGAATAATAAATTTAAACATTAAACAATAAAATAATATTAATATTAATTTAGAATAAATCAAACCATTACGTGAAATTCATATGGCAACAATAAATTAACTCAATTTTGTTTTTATTATTGAATCAATTTTTGTTATAATATGTTGCTCAAGATCAGAGTTGTGTCATATATAATAGCTCTGTTCTTGATTAATTCTTTATGGGATAATTGATGGAGAGAAAAAATTATTTTAACAACTAATATTTATAACATTGTTAAATTACAATCGACCATCTTGTATCGTCAATCTCTATGAGACACATCACAGAAGTGAGCAATCCTTTCAATCTTCTTGTATCTTTATAAGGCTTCTTCTAGTGCAGTCTTGAGCTGCATAGCTAGAACTTGTGAGCAGGTACATCACTTAAATGTTGTCATCAAGAGTTACTCGGAAAATATGCCTTACTTGCAATCAATTGTATTTTTTTTAAAATTAATTAATGACAAAAGGTTGTAAACTTGTAATTAGTATGTCTATTAGTAAACTGTAGATATTGATCAATATCAAATGGTACCCTCATTTAGACAACTTCGTTGTTTATTATTGTTTTTTTTCCCGAACATATTTTTATCATCCTAAATATATTTGCTCGTAAATTGTTTTAATTGCAATTGCAATGTGTGATATTATTTTTTCCAAAAAAAAAAAGTAATATTATTAGATTTTTTATTGTGTGGAAATCAAGTAAAAAAAGTGTTAAATTAATCCTAAACTTATATTTAAAAATATATTTGAGTCTTAAAATTAGATAAATTATACATTTTTATTGGTTGTTTTAGAAAAATAATGGATAATTATATTGGATTTGGTACTTTTCAATAACTATATTTGATCAAAAGTTTTACTTATTGATTAAGTTTTAAAAATATTTACTTTTAATAATTATAATATGAAATTTTTTTCATTTAATATTCGTATTTTTCAAAAAATTAAATTTTAATGTTTTTTTAAGAGTAATTAAGATTCTTATTTAGTAATTATATTTTTCAAAAAGTTTAATTTTAATAATTTTTGAAGTTTTTTTAGTAGGAGTAAAATAAAAGTTTGCTTATTATTACATGTTATCCATTGTTATTATTTTGATAAAATTTTAAAAATATAATTAATTCATTATTTTCTTATAAATTGTAAAATTTAAGATAATTAATTCACAAATTTTAAAATTAAATTATTATTTTTAAATAGTTATTGGAACTTTAGTATCGTTCACTCGACCAAGTAATAAGCCCAATTCAAAGAAAGCTGTTACTAGCTTTCTGTTTTGTCCTGATGTTCAACCTTTTGCTTTATGATTTCATGGAAACCAAGTAAATAGGCCCAGTTCAAAGAATCCGTTATGAGTGATGTGAAAAAGTTTTTTTTGGGGGGCGTTGATGTTAAGGTGGTTTTAAATACTCAAATTATAGAGGATATGGATAAGGTTGTTTGGCGAGAAGAGTCTCGTATATGGCTTAGTATTCGGTAGGGGTGTTTAAAAATAGAACTAAATGGAATTAAATTGAAAAATTATATAAGATTATATTAGTTTGAATAATATTATAAATCAAACGATTTAATCTACTTTATATTAATAATATATTAAATTTTTCATATTTTAATTTAAAAATATATCATTAAATATATTATATTTATATATTATTAATCGAATTAAATCGTTGAAAATCATAAACTGAACCGTTCGGTTACAATATTTTTAATAACTAAACTGATTCAGTTCGATTTAAAAAATATAAACGATTTAATTTGATTAATTTTTTTTACTCAAAATTGAATCAAATTGAACTATGAATACTCTTAATATCCAATCATTCTAAGTATTGACAACTTTAAATATGATTGAAACCTACCCCATCCAATATATTTTGATTTGTAACTTAATAGTTTAATAATGAGAAATTGACGCAGAATTTCTATAATTTTTATAAAAAATATTTTTTATTTATTTATTTTATATGATAATATTTTAATTACATATTTTTTAGATTAAAAATATACTATTTTAATATTATATTATATTTTTTTTGAAAGTTTTGTGACTAAAATATTTTATTTTAAAAATATAAAATTAAAATGATTATTTGTTTAAAATTATATGATTGGTAGTATTTTTCTCTCTTTACAAATCTATTATATTTTAGTTGATAATATTGTTAAAATTAAATTTGTTATTAATTATAATTTTATAAAATAATAATAATGTTAAAATATAATTCATGTTGAAAATATAATAAAAATTCATATATTTTTATTATCTTATATTTTTATCGCTTGTGTTTTGGTTTTTGGTTTTCAAAGGCACGTTACTTAAAGTCCTGAACGTTCATAAAGAATGATCACTTAAATGAATATGCAGTGGTGCAATATTCCACTTTCTCTTTTTGAGAAAGAATTTTCCATTTAACTTCAAAATTAAGTTAATGGATTTCTTTTTTAAAACAAAAAAATCTTAAGGTATTTTTTTTAAATTAAATAAAACAAATATTATACTATGGAATTCAAATTTAGGTAATAATGCATAATCATATGACTTAGATCACAAAAAAATAATGTGATTAACCAGTAAGATTTAAGAGAAAAGTATCAAATTAGTCTTAAAATTGTGCTCGAAAATGGATTTTTTTTTAAAACAAAAAAAACGTAAGGTATTTTTTTTAAATTAAATAAAACAAATATTATACTATGGAATTCAAATTTAGGTAATAATGCATAATCATATGACTTAGATCACAAAAAAATAATGTGATTAACCAGTAAGATTTAAGAGAAAAGTATCGAATTAGTCTTAAAATTGTGCTCGAAAATGGATTTGAATTTTAAAATTATTTCTTTGGTCGGTACAAGTTTTATTATTATTTTTAATTGATTTAATAATTTTAATTAAAATATTTTATTAATTATAAAATAAATGATTGAAATGTAAAATAATTAACTTTTTATCCTTAATTTTAGTTTTTTTTATAACACTAACTAACTAAAACATTAAATAACATTAAATAAAAAGTATTGCCTTAATTAATAATTAATTTTCCTTACATTTTTTTATAACTTTTAATTAGCTCTTATTTTCCCCACACATTCTTTAATATCCCACAATATGTGCGTGCACAGAATCAAATTTCAAAGAAAAAAACTGAAAAGCAAATGGTAATTGCTTATAGTACTAATTCGTAAAGTAAATTAAAAGCATGCATCTCTAAAAGGGTAAGTCCAAAGAAGCTAGCTGCATTGTATTATCTGATTACAGTCTTCATCACCAAGAAAATTACAGCATCTACTTAGTCATTAATTCTTCTTTCTAGAATGTGTGTGTTTGAATATGTTTTTAATTAAGGAAACTATGGTGTGTTCGTATAGTGATGATTCTGTTTTAGAAATCAATGACAAATAAAAATGTAATTTAATATATGAAAAGTTCCACCGACCTTTTGGTAGGTATGAAACTTAAAAAAAAAAAAAACTTTCATTTTGAACTTAAAGAAAATACTAAAGCACCTTTTGACCTATATAAAATAAAATGTCTCTATTGTTTTTACGATTAGAATAATTCCAATGTTATTATAAAAAAAATTCATTTCTCCTTATTTTTTAAATCATCTTCGCCAAATAGAAATTGTGTAATTTATTTATAATTAATATGTATCATTGATCTCTAATATTTAATTAAATTTATATATAAGTTTTCAAATTTTTATAACATATTAATCGATTATTAAATTTTGAAAATTACACACATATATCTTTAAAATTTTAAATTATATGATTTAATCTTGAAATTTTTAAAATTTTATGTATAAATTATATTTTGATTCACAAATATATATTATATTTTAGCGATAAAGTTAGGATTTATTTATAAAATTTTAATTTATAAATTTTAAGATTTAAATTTAAAAATTAAATTGTTCCTTCAAAAATTTAAAAATTGATGCTGCACTTATATATTTATTTTCTCCGAATAACTTTATTCTGATAACTTTTGCCTAAATGTGCTTTACAACTAATTCTACAACTAGAGTATACATGTATTAAAAATAACACATGTAAGGAAAAATTGTTCTTTACAGATTGACAAGGAGAATATAATATAGAGAGAAATAAAGATATATAAAGGAATAACTTGTTAATTGATTAATAATTTAAGTAGTTTGAAAAACAATTTCAACTCTAAGTCTAAGTCTTGTAGGAGTAAAACAACTAATGTGATAACTATTAATTATATTTAATGATTTAAATAATAAATATGAATATTTAAAATATAATTAAATATATTTTACATAATAATAATAATCATCATTTAAATAACGTAATAATAATTATCTTTATTTTATATTTTTAATTCCCAACGGGGCCCGACTGTGGCATGCTGTACAAATTTATGAGTTATGGCGGTTAATTAAAAAGGAAAAGTCTGAGATCCCCAATTCATTAAACAGGCAATATTGGTCTAGAGAACACAAGTTCCAAATTCTATTTTAGGCGTAATTTTGTCGGTTGGTAATTTATAGAAACCAATAACAAGATTTTGTGAAAATAAAAAAAAATAACATAAAATTTCTAAATAATATTAAACGAGATTAAAAGGATGGTTTTTAATAATAAATAAATTTAAATAATTAGTTTAATTTTAATGATATTTAAAATAAAATGATATATTAATTTTTTTTAAATAATAAAAATATACGAGGTAAATATAAATAATATTATTTTTATAATTAAAAATTTTAAAAATAATATATTTATTATTATTTTTTAATAATTTTTAAAAAATTTATAAGGTAATTTAGACCATTTTAATAGCAAATAATAATAATAATAATAATTATAAACTTTGCTTCATTAGAAAGCTAGATATCGAACAGCTAGAAGCTGCAGCGTACTTTGGTCAGAGAATATGATAAGAGAAGTGATCCACAACAAAGACTCGATAATATTCTAGAAATTCTGTAGTAGTAATTAATGCCAATTAAGATTTATTTTGATTGTAAAGATTAATAAGAATCTCTCGGTGGTATGCATATTTTGGGTATTGTGATTATTCCATAGGTATATTCATTGAAGCTATATTTAATTTTAATAGGACATATTATTTTGTTGGGTGTGCTTGAATAGATAATATATAAAAAATAAATTGACATTATAATTAAGACAAATTACTCATCCATCGTAATAATTTAATATTTAAGGTTAAAATCCCATTCTTTAACTTTATTAAGTTATTAAAAATTAAAACAAAAAGTTAAGTTAATTGAAGAATAGTTAATAATATATTTATATATTTATTATTATAAAAAATATTTATTATTCTTAAAATAAGTGATGATATGATAATACATGTTAATGAAATTCATAATTAGTATAAATTATTTTTTAGAGAATAAGAATGCTTGATAAAGAGAACAAACAATGTAATTGGTGTGAAATATGTTCTAATTATAATGAATAATACATATTTATAATTTAATAATTATAATTATTATGATTTGAATATAGAAACTCAAGTTATAAGCTATATCCCAACCCATTCAACATTCATTTAACATGAGAGAGAGTAAGACATTATTTAAGAGGTTCAAATAGTTTTGGTTATATAAGCCACTAATGGAGAATATATGTAAGAGAGATTCCATCAATCTATGGCCATACACATTTTATCTGATGATGAGCAAAATTAACATCCGCTATTCTATATAAATGGGTCGATGTTACTTATTTTCTATGAGATTTACTCTCTTTAATTTAACATATTTCATCGTTATCTTGTGGAGATTAAAATTTTCAAGAAAGATGTCATTATCGTTAAGTTAGGTGAATTAATTGCTTGTTATTTTCAAAAACCAAACTCATTTTGTCATACCTTAGTAACCCTGAATGTGAGTGAGGTTGGCCAAGTTATAAAATATCAAGTTAAAATGACATGGTTTTCAATAAAAATATAAAATTGATAAAAATCTCAATGAAATTCTGTTTTCAATAGAAGTGTTTTACTACTAATGCAATTTCAAAAGAAAAAGTCTTTCTAAAAAGAATAAATTGTGATTATTTCAAGAAGCATAAATTTGTCCCAATGAATCAATTTTTTGCTTTCCATGCAATTCAAGGTTTTATTTGAAATGTGACCTAAAATTAGCTACTAATATAATTTATAAATTTTGCAAGTTTATCTCATATTTAATTTTTAATTTTTAATAAATTGTGATGATATATAATGAGATATTTTATTTATTCTGAATGAATTTAAATGAAATAAAAAAATTATAAAACTAATAAAAAAATAAAACTTCATTATCTATAATAACAATCAACTTATTAAAAAATAACTTTAAATGAGATGATTTTTAACTCATAGTAATATTAATATCATTAAATAAGACATATAATAATAAAAACCAATATTTAACCTCTCTAACTACAGCACCTCTAATAAATTTATTTTTCTGTTTAATTCAGTCGCAATTTTTTTATTAGAAAAGGATTTTACTAAATTTTAGAAACATAAATATTTTAAATTTAACTCAAAAACCACCTTGTAATAATAAGTGCTCATCCTTTTAAACACAAAAAAGTGATATATTAGTGACATGATAATTAAGTTATATATGTTATTATAATTTAAAAAAATATTTAATTTAATCCGACTATTAATAAGCCGTTAGAATTAACTATACGTAATTGTCGCATAACTCGTAAAAGAATATTAAGATGAGAATATTTTTTATACATTTATTATATGAATTAAATGATATGCAAATATGTTAAATTTTAATAAATTAATATAAATTAATTAATTTTTATAAATTATAATACATAATATACTTGATTAAAAAATTTAAAAATTAAATTATTAATTTTAAAAAATAATGAAAGTATTGGCCTCCTTCACCCTTTTAAATATATGTGACAACATATGAATATGGATAGGAAATTTTAGATGATTGTTACGCATATCTTCTTTAGTAAATTTTTATTAATATATGAAAGTTTTTATGTTATGTATCTAATTAATTAAATGGGATATATAGATAATTAATTGAGTTATGTTAAATTAAAATTTTACAAATGATTAGACATGTAATTAAATTTAAATAAAATAAATATAAATTAATATATGATATTTTTAGGTAAAAACAACTTAGGTCATACTAATGAACTAAGAGAAAAATTACCTGTTAATCGAACTACTTAATTATCAAATGTAAAAATAATGTTCGATTACAAGGCTATGATTAAAACTATCAATCAAGTTAATGCTACTAAGTAACTTACTTACAAGTCTCTTGCTTTCTTTTATAGTCTCCATAAGCAAGGTATTCAGATCCAAACTAATATTTCAATAAATTCAAGTCATACAAATTATCGAACCTGTTCAATTGGAACCTAAAATGTTAACATAACAATACAAGTACAAAGTGTATCATAGAGTAGATTCAACAATGAATAACCCTAAATAGAAGATTCAAGAGTATTAGTTAATATTAAATCATCTAACAACCTTAGAATAAATAGATTAAACACAAGTTTAATAAAGATATTTCATTTAAAGATAAATAATCAAACCAAATAATTATAATATTACACACATAATTATTTGATCCAATAATTCAAGAAAAAAATAAAAAAAGAAACTATATAAATATTTAATCAAAATATTATAAATTAATTAGGATTATTTACCGATCAAATACAACTACTAATTTTTGATAGATTAATTAAATAAATAAGCCTATAAAAATATGATTTTATTTTTGTAAAATAATTTGAAAGTGACAGCTTAAGATGAAAAGATTAATGTTTTTATGATTAATTAAAATATAGAGTATTAAGTTCTTTATATAGTAAAGATTAAAGTTCTAATACTAGGTTAATGTCCAATTACGATTATATCCATTGAATAGTTCATAGACTAGTAAATAATAGGGACAAATGGTAATTGAAATCTTTAGCTTGAGTGAACAATTAGGTTACAGTTGAAACCTTGACTACTTGATCATTCTAGGTCGAGCTCGATCAATCAAGCCACAAATATCGATCGATTTAACCAATTCTCGATCAATCTAAGGTATTGAAAAATAAATCCTAAGATAAGTACATTGATTCTCGATCGATCTAATACTTTATCGATTAAACATTAAATCACGATTCATCTACCTCACTTAAAAATTAAATCAAGGACCTTTTAAACAAGTTAGATCGATTCTCGATCAATCTACTTTCCTCAATCAATCCAGACATATCTTGATTGATCAAGTAACCTAAGTGTAAAATGTTCTTATATATCTAATATGAAATATAACGTGTACACGAATAGAGATATACCTGAGAAGTATTTATTTAGAGCTCAATAATTTTTTCAGCTTGGAAAGTGTTTTTGAATACTCACTTAGAAACTAAATTATACATAAATATTTTATTCATGAATATCACCAAAACTCATGAATCTTACAACATAAAAGGAAATTTCATGTTCCTTCCACGGATGTACATTTTAACTCCAAATAATTGAAATGATGATGATTCATAAAATCAAACGATTTTTTCTCGAAATTAACCGTAACCGATAAAACATAGGTAAAGATGGTTATTACCATACAAAAAATGTGGTTAATTAAAATCAAACATATATTAATATATATATATATATATAATTATAATTAGATAAAAAAATACATATTTGATAATAAAACACATAATATTTTTAACAGTTGTATAAAATTTTATTTATTCTTACTTTTATATTTTTTATTTTAATTAAAAATATGTACTGAATAATTAAAAGATAAAAACTAATGTCAATATTTTAATTAATATAGTAGAGTAAGAATTATGTTAACATTTAATATTTTTAACTAATCGTTAAAAAATAAAAAAAAACGTGATTAAACTGTGAGAAAATTGTAACCCATTTATAACTGATGGTTATTAATTTAATGTATTCAAAACTAATGTAAAGTGATTATAATTATTAATATAGTAATTATTGTTCATTCTCGTGCTCATTTCTTTCCTTCTACTTGTCATGCAACACAAGCAGAGACCTTTTGAGAGTACACACAAGGTAAAGAAATGTCGATCCAAACACAATTGTAGAGAAATTATACATTATTTTTGAAGGTAGTGATATCATCATAATTTAAATTAATATTATTATAATAATTTTTTATCTGTGATAAGTTTATCAAATAGTAATCTCAGAGATGTAAATAATACTATAAATAAAATAGAAATTTTTGGTAATGTATTATGAAAATAACAAAAACTATTATGTAAATATCATTACTCATTTTGAAGTATTATTTATTTTAATTTTAATATTTAAATAAACATAAAAATAATAATATTATTTTTATTAAATTTTATTTCTATTACTGTTTTCATTCTCATTAGTTTTTATAATACAAACCATAATACAAACCAAATATGACTATAGCATTTAAAAACAAATATATCATACCATTCATCCTACTTATTACTTTTTATATTTAATTATAATAACGATATTAGATATGGGTAATTTTTATTTTAAGATTTTTATGTATTTAAATATTAAGTATGATAGGCGTAAAAAGTATTCTTGATATTTCTTTAAATAGTTTAAAATTATAGAAGAGAAAACCAACTTTAACACAAGAATTATACCCATTTATAGTACAAGTTAGGGGTGTCCAACGATCCAGTCTGATTTTGGGAAAAAATATCGAACCAGATCAGATTGAACCGTTTGAAACGATTTTAATTATTATAAATCGGATCGAATCGTTTGATTTATAAAATCATTCGATTCGATTCGGTTTTCAATTTGGTTCAATTTTTTTGACATCTTTAATGAAAAATAATGTGAAAATTTTAATATATTTATTAAAACGTTCTAGTCCAATCCGACTGGTTTAAACCAGACTGGACCGTTTAATTTATAAAACCGTTCGATTCGGTCCGATTCGATCCGGTTTTACGATTTGGTCCGATCCGGGACAGTTTTTGGATACCCCTAGTACAAGTTACACCTCTTCTTATGGAGGGGATTGCATGACCTTTTAGCTGTTAGAAGCTCATTAGCTCGTAAACATGTGAATGTTGATGTGTGCCCATTACGTATACTCATAGTGAAAATCTGATGAACCTTTTCTTCAAGTGTCAGGCTTTTAGCCAAGACTTATTAACTTTAGGGTCCCTCCCTTACGATTTGCTGGTGCACCTTGTAGTAGTTTCAAGGAGATGTTCCAACGCATTAGTCAAGCTCTGCGCCAACAAAGGGGTGAGAGGAGAATTTGAATTTGTTGGTGTATGCCATTTGGTTCATATGGAAAGCAAGATGCAGTTTAGTTTCCAAACAGATACCATTTGCCCCAAGTACCATTGTTGCTGCTGGGAAGAAGTCGCTTGAGTAATTTCAATCCATTGTTAGATAGCTAGGCCCTTAGCTTATTGCTAGTCTATACCCGCGTCAGATTTAATTAGCATTGTTACTCAAGAGAAGCACTACATAACTAGTGAAAAATATTAACAAAAATTTAAAAATTAAAATTAAAATAACAGTTTTATTTTATACATATAATTTATTTATATTTCTACAAATTAATATTATAAATAAAAATTTATTTATGGAGAATTAAGTAAAAACTTATGCCCCTCAAGCCCATCTACATCCATCCCTGGTCCATACCTAGTGATGGTATCCACATGTGTTCACAAAAATGTGAAGTTTAATCAGTTCATCGTAAAACATTTGTATGGAATGTTGTTGGTCTACTTCCAACTATAATTAAATAAAATCACTACATTGGTTTCAGATAAAAAAAAAAACATCTTTATTAAACACAAATACTTTAGATAAAATAAGTGTATTTTTTCATTTTATTTTTGTTTTAAATTAACTAAAATAGCATTTTGGTTATATATAATGTAAAAATGTACCAATTTTTATGATATTTAAATTAATATATTATTTGAAATAAAAAATACACTATTGTATAAAACATGTAAGTGCATCGTTCAATTCAATAACCTATATTTGTGAAAGATGCATTGAATTGGAAACATGCCTAACATTATATATATATATATATATATATATATTTAAATTTACAAACGAAATGTTTGAACTATGTACTCTGATTTAAGGACATGATATATCAATTCGTGCCCAATCCTAAGTAAAACTAGTGTAAGAAGAAATTATGAACTATCTCAATAAAATGTTATCCTAAATTTCACACGAGTTCAATGAACTCTTGATATTATCCTTATAGTAAATAGATCAAATTGATCCGACGTAATCTCAATATAAGATAATGTATCTTAGATATTTTTAGAATATATAAACATAATCTCATTCTATTATATAAAACTTATCAGTATGTTAAAAATAATTAAAAATTATGTACCATTCATATATCAATATATATAATTTTTTAAAGTATTTATATAACCATTTAGAGGGTGATTTGATTATCTGTATAAGCCTTATCCTTTTATTCTGTATTCGAATTCGTCGAATAATATATGAGATATATCTAATTATGTTACATTTATGATTTGGGGTTCAATATTTTAATTATGACTGGACGGAATTTGTGCATGTTATATATGATCCACGGATCAATAATGACAATTTCTTTTATGGCTTCCACGTTACGATTGAAAGTTGCATCATATTTGACATTAAAATTAAAGTTAAGTGTACTTGATAAACTCTCTTAAGATGACATTTTGAGTGTAGACATGATTATGATATTACAGTGAAAAGTTTGAGAGACAAAGCGCCTGCAATAACGTTGAATGCCTGAAAGCTGATCTTTATGTCTGTGTGTATATAAAGTTAGTGTTCACTTAATTATACCCTTATCTACTACTTATCCCCTTTTATATATATATCACTTGCTCTAGCCTCAAGTCATCAGTACGTGGTCCATAAATTCTCTGTACATTATCGGTATGTCTGATGGTGCATGATTTTCCTATTAAATAAATTAAATATAATTATATTAAGTTAAACTTAAATTAAATTATAATTAATTAATATGTAAAATATTTATTAAAAATATGTATAATATTGTTAAATATGAGATAAAATTAATAATAAATATTTTAATAAAATAATTTATATTAATTTATTCTAGGTAGTTTTGTCACCGATAAAAATAATTTTATTATAGAAAATCAATATTTGATTCATTTTTTTTAATGTTTTTCATACATTTAAGAAAAATTATATATATATATATATTTAAAATTTTAGATAAAATAAAAATTCAATACACATTTAAAAATTTAAAATTTAAACAGAATAAATTAAATTTTCATTATGATTTAGACAATTCTCTTACTTAACATACAATTTTTATTCTTAACAATGCATTATGAATTTAAGGCTAAAAGCATAATTGAGTCAAAATTTTACATGTTGTATACAGCTTATTGTCTTAGATTTGCCTAAAAATAAACTAATGATATTTTCAGAATAAGTACCTTTAATTCATGACAATTTATTTGCTAGGGTTAATTTACCATTAAAATGATACTATTTTTGAAAAAAATTATTGAAAAAAGCCAAAAATTGCTTTTGACCCTTTATATAATTGTGGGAACAAGACTATTTGCACTTAAAAGATGAGATTCAAGTATTAATGATCGTTAAGAAGGGGAAATCTTATCAATAACATAAAGTGAAAGCATATAATACCAAAATTGGAAAGGCATCAAGTACCTTTGCATTTAATATAGAGGTCAATAGTCAAAAAAGACAAAGTGTCACATTAAAAGTTTGCAATTTTCTTTTCTTTCTTGTACGTGCAAGCTTTGGAGGGTTTGTTGATACTGACATTATGGTTCCTTCTTTGTGGTGAAATACATACTTACATACTTCTTTCTTTCCTTTCGTTTAATTATCAAATCAGTTGTCTTGTCTGACCTAAAATATGTTAATAACAAATTTATATTCGTTTTTATAATACATAACCTATGTTCATATTATTCTTATATTTCTCTCACATGTCACATTTCTCTGTGTCCTAAACATTCAATGTCAGAAATATAATATATATGAATGAGGTAGCTAGAGGGATGTTAAATCATGTTGATCATGATTACACTCATTTTAATAGTTTAAACAGATTCAAAAGAAAATTTTAAGGGAAAAAAAAGATATATTAAGTTAATTTGTACTTTTATATTATTTCATATCAAATACTCCTTTTTTTTTTCTTCCTTTTGAAATTAATAACATATGAACTTATTATATACTCAGATCCTCATTTATATTGGAAGGAAGTTGAATACTCATATTTTTAATGCCTCCTTAATACATATAGCATTCCACTAATTTACATCAAATACTACCACTTGAATCTAGGTTTTCTTAATTTGTACCATCATTTCGAATCTTTTTATCAACTGTTTTACCCAACTATAGTTGGGCATATCGCAAATCCAATGGTAATTAAGTTGCCTGAATTAAGAAATTTAAGTGGGCAATTAATTTTTAAAGTTGTTTTTTTTTTAATAATATAAATTTTCTCCATAAAGTCTAGGGCACACAATTTTGGGAAAAAAATTAATTTATAAACTTTGAACAAATATTAAAATCACATAAATTATATTCACTTTATGATTATTTTTATTGTGATACGTGTTATAATTATTTTAAAAAATTAAAAAATAATTTATTATTTAGATAATTCTTCCAATAATATGATATAACTAATTTATGTGGAAAATTTATCCAAATTTGTATCATTTACATTCCTATGTATATATAGATATTAGGTATATATGTTACATATGTGTTTATATTTATCAATTAAGATAAATATCCGGTTAATTCATAATATAATTTATGAATTTTATAAATTTATTCCATGATATCACACTTGTAAAATATCTTCTTTTTTTGTCTTAAATAAATATATGTGATTAATAAAATTATAAAAAATAAAAAAAAATAATTATTTATAATAATTATGATCTCATTAAAAATAATTTTAAATGAAATAGATAATATGTGATGATATAGGTTTTAAATATAATTATAATTGTTCTCGTTGAACTATTAATTATATTAAATAATATATAAAATGGGATGAGAAAATATATATAAGTGGGTGATAAATAAAAGACTAAAGAGTCAGATCTACATTTCGTGAGGGACGAGTACCCAAGTCAGAATACAACAGCATGAAGTCCCGTGGGTGGTTTAATGCCATATTATATTGACTGGCTAATTAAAATAAATACGAGAGCTTGCTCAAAAACTTTGTGGAAGATTCATGGCATCGCGCATTTACATACCCCATATTAATAGGGTAATTACCCTTACGATGAGTAGTAGTGAGGACAAATTTGATGTAGGATAGTGACGCCTGGGTGTATGATCAAAAGAACCCACAACGTACTATTTTTTATTTTCTTATTTAACCGTCGAGTTGAGCCTTTTTTTTTTTCCCTATGAAACTCCTACTTTAAAGATACACTTAAATTGGAGGATTTTTTTTTTTTTTTTTAGATTTCAACTTAGATATTGGTATAGATTACTAATTAATACGAGAAGGTAGTATAAAAGGGGGTAAAAAAGATAAACATTTTCTCAATTTATGTCTCTTTATATTTATTATTAGTCTATCTTATTTATTTCAGCATGTCAACTTTGTTCGTACTAATAAATAATTTTTCATCTTTCACAATTTTAAAAAAATAAAATTATTTATTATAAATTAAAATATACTCTGAGGATAAAGTTCTTCCAAGGTTATACCGACTAAAATGTATCTACTTTTCTTTTTATTTTCTGACAAAAATATTTGTTGCTTTCTGAGCCAAAAAGAAGAAGAAAAAAAAAACTTTTTTTATTTTGTTTCAAATTGCCCAATAAGAGATTGTTCATTCGAGGAAAAAAATATATAAAAAAATAAAGTATTGTTAATATTATTAGGAGTAACTTTAACAGATTTCAAGAGGGGATTAATTAAAGTCATTTTCTGGAGAGTCTAGACCATTCCCTCTTGTTTGGACCCTTTATCCCTAACTCTTTAAATCTTCCACTCTATTTCACTCTTGCTACGAATAAAAAAGTCCTTAATTTAACACCAACTGGGCTGTAAAGCCAAGTATACTCAAGTTCAATACAAGTAAAGACCAAAATGGTGAGTTTCTCTCTTTCCTTTCACCCCATACCCCTTTTCCTGTGTCTCTCTGTTATTTCATTTTGTACATGCTTTTACTTGGTCAGCCCAAATTTTTTATTTTTATATCTGATCGCTCTTGAGTTTCTATGTAAATAGGAAATAGGAGAACCAGAGTACCCAAGATGGGAAGGCTATGTCGATTGGAGAAACAGACCTGCCCTCAAAAGCCGCCATGGTGGCATTGTTGCTGCCTCCTATGTATTGGGTTTGTACCAATTAGCTCATAAACACAGATCTTTCTGTTTTTTATTTTAATTTAACAATATGTTTGCTAGAAATTTGATTCCCATATTCCTGAAGATAGGCAAATTCCAAATGGGTTATTTATTGCAAGTTTATCAAAAGACAAAAAGTGTCAAAAAGAAAAAAAGACAAGATGTGAGACTCGTGAAATATTAATATTATTATCATGACTTATTTTTTCTTTTGAGATTCTGCTTTTTGCATGTAGTGGTGGAGATATTGGAGAACTTAGCCTATTTGGCAAATGCAAGCAACTTGGTGCTCTACTTGTCACAGCATATGCACTTATCTCCATCCAAAGCAGCCAACAATGTCACTAATTTCATGGGCACTGCTTTTCTTCTGGCTCTTCTTGGTGGTTTCTTATCTGATGCTTTTTTCATTACTTATCACATCTATCTCATAAGTGCAGTCGTTGAGTTTCTGGTAATTTACTCTCTCTTTTTTTCATTTCGTGGATTTTTCATGATTGTTTATTTTATTTACTTCCTACTTTTCTTTCCCTTGCTAAGAAATCCATCTTTCTAGTCCCTCTCAAACACAAACTTTTTTATTTTTATTTTGAGAGAGAGACAATTTCATTACCACTACCTTCTTTTTCACTAGAACAAATACAAAACAATCATTGTATATAGATTATTTCACAACTTAGACCTAATTCACACTATAAAGTATCCTCAACCAACAAATCAAACATGACCCCGAAGGTGAATCACATGTTCATACGGCCTAAGATGATTGTAATTTTAACATTATGGAAATGTTACTATCTACAAACGAAACTGAAGAAGAAAAAAACCCATCATCTAAGTCACTTAATACAATACATAGAAAGAGAAAAAGAAAAAAAAAAGTTGGAATTACCCCCAACACACACATATATATTATCAAAGAACTTATCAAATAATAAAAGATTAAAATTAATAAATATTCGTTCAATTATTTTAAGAAGAAAGGTAAGATAAAAACTCTAAAGTTTTTAATTTTTTTTTTTATAAAAACTGATGACGGTAAAGGAAAGGAGTTGTTGGGAGAGGGGGGCTGGAGTGGAGGGGAGGGGTGGGGTGGGGTTGAGAGAGAGGCGACTATGAGTGTGGAAATGAAAAAATCCTAATCATATGCATGAGAGATAGTATCTTTTCGGAGGTTGGTTTCCTCCAACCACTTTGTTTTTAAACACAAACCATCTAAAGGTTGTTTGAATATAAATCACACATTTTAAAAATTTACAAATAATATCTTATTAAAATTATACCTCATATATACATACCGTGCTCTAGGTCTTTCATGTTATCAATAATATAATTACTGTTGTATATTATAAAAATATTATAAACATAATTGATTTATCATAATTTTATTTGGTATAATTTTTAAGATCAAATTGCATTATCTAATCAAAATTTACTATATCATATAAGATTTATTACAATTATATAATATTTAAAGTTTTTTTATAGGGTTGAGTTATTATCATATCTCATTTTATTAATTTCACATTATATTTAATACAAGTTTTTAAAAATTAATAAAAACATACTTAAAAATTAATTAAATTGACATAAAAAATATAATAAAGATAAAAAATATATTTTTTAATTGAAAAGAGTGTTTTTTAATATTAATATCATCTTTTTAAAAAAAATTGCACTTAAGTCGCCAGTGGAAGCCATCCATGAGTATCATTGGTCCCCTCTCATCTCTTAACAATTTAAATTTTAGGTTTAATATTTATAAAATTATAAACAAATTAGATGTACGTAAATAGGTATGTATCATCTCTGGATTTTAATTTTAAGCCTTTATCACTCAAAAATATACTATAAACTCAATAATTTAAATATATATATATATATATACTCATATGAAATATATATAACATCTTTTTTGATAAAAAAAATAGTTAAAAAATAGATAATAATATTTTTTATTGTTTATTTAATGTCTCTAATGAACTAAAATTTTAGATCTAACAAACTAAAATCATTTATTTTTTATTAAATAAAAAAAACATTACAAATATGAGATTCAAATTTGGATCCATAGTGAATGGGCGAGGAGTTACACTAAGTAAACCACAAGACAATTCCCTTTTTAATATATCACCTTATATATAGTAGAAATTAATGATTTTTTTAATAAAAATCACAAAACTAACACATCTACAACTTATAATAACATAAATAGTAGTGCGTAATACTAATTCATATCCCTCTCAACTCAATGTAAGGTTTTTTGTTTTTGTTTTAAGGGTATTATTTTAGGTTATTTTCTTAATTCTTGTTGATAAATTACATAAAATAACTAACATAGAATATATAAAAAAAAATAGACAAAAGGGGTGAGAATATAGAAGAAAGGAAAAAAAAAATTAAACGAATTAGGTTTAGGAATTTAACAAATAAAAATTTAAGAAAAATAAAATATAAATAATAGGAAAGAAATAGGTATTTTAATCCATAATTTAAGTTTTAGAAATAAATACAATATTAGGTCTTATTTATAAGACTAAAATAGCAAACTATATAAATATAAAATAACTAATAATAATTATAAATAATCAAAAGATAAATTTAAATTCAAATATCAAACTAGCTAGATAACTGATAGCTATTAAATTTCAATTAATATATCGTTGGATTTGCTTCAATTCTTCTCGGTTGAGAAAAATTTGAGAACAACGAGTTGAGACAGTTGAGTTTGCTTGACCTATAGAGTGGTACCATTAACATCTTTTTTTGTTGATCGATGTTGACTATCAGTGAAGAGTGAAGATGTCAAACATTGGAAATAAGGATGTCATCGAAAAGATCTCATCGTCACAAGTTAGATGGTGGATGAGGCAATGACTTAAGGATTTTGATGATGGTACAATGACAATAGTCGCTTACTATTTAGCCAAGCAATGCCAACGATGGTGGTTATAATAGGGCTTGAAACTTCTTGGAACTAGTCGGTTGGGGGTGTCTGCGGGTACACTTATCGACTATAGAGGCTAAGGATGGTGGGAACGACATGGCTATTTGTGAGTTAAATGGGTAAACGAGGCTTGTTTCTTATGAGAGTAGCAACTAATGAAGACATACTTGTTAGAGGTATGATAAAAGCCAGACGAATTGTGGAAAGGAGGTTATGGATCGAGGCATCAAGTTATTGAACCATTTTTGGGCATCCTCACATAAAGTAGCTACAAACAGCTTACACATTATAAAATCTCTTTTTCTTTGGGTTAGGTTCATAGGAGTCATGGTTATTTTGAAGTATTACACATGCGTTATTGGGTTATTTGTCCCAAAATAGTTAAGACATTTGGGAGTGTTGAACTTGGCCGGGGCTCCTCATTTTCTATATTATTATGCGTTATAGTTACAAAAGAGAAAATCTTATTTACATTAGAATTTACGTTACCATATTATAACTGAACATACTTTTTCTAAATTTATAGTTATTTTTTTATGCCGTCCCAGTTGTAAATAATAGTAATAAGGACTTTTCCTTACAAAACTGAATCATTTCATAGTAACCAAAATCAATGTCAAACTTTGAAACAGGGTTTAATTGTTCTCACAATTCAAGCTCATATACCATCCTTGAAGCCACCCTCATGCACACTAAGCAATACTCCTCACAAGCCATGCGAAGACGTCAATGGTGGCAAAGCTGCAATGTTGTTCTTAGGCCTATATATGGTTGCACTTGGTGTTGGAGGGATAAAAGGATCACTACCTTCACATGGAGCAGAGCAATTTGATGAGAGTTCTCCTCAAGGAAGAAAACAAAGATCAACTTTCTTCAACTACTTTGTCTTCTGTCTGGCATGTGGTGGCCTAATTGCAGTAACATTAGTGGTGTGGATTGAAGACAATAAAGGATGGGAATGGGGTTTTGGAATCTCAACTCTCAGTATTTTATTATCCATCCCCATCTTCCTTGCCGGCTCTGCTTTCTACAGGAACAAAATTCCCTCAGGAAGTCCCCTTACTACTATTTGCAAGGCAAGTATAAATGGTTGTCTATAATGTTTCTTTTTAGTATACATATGTCAACAAAGAAAGTTAAGGTGGGTTTATTTTTGCTTTTGTGACTTTGTAACAACACTTCTAGCAGCAACTAATAAGCACTTCTAAACCTTAAAAAAATGGTAAGAGGTGTTTTCAAGCTCAAATATAACATTTTATGCTTCTTAATAGAAGGACAATCAGGAGGACACTTTAACATCCTTGCTTTTCCCAATTTAGCTCATCACTTCAGTACTTTAAGCATTAACCTTTATGTTTAATCAGGTTATGGTAGCTGCAATGATAAACACTCGCATGACTAATGCACCAAGCAATGCCATTGCAAGCATGACCATAACTCCATCTTCTCCAACCATAACAAGCAAGGAAGAACAAAAACTAGAAGAAAATCCCAAGACGAAGGAGTCCAATCAAACACAAAGAGGATGCCTCAAATTCCTAAACAGAGCATTAGTACCAAACCCTATTCATTCTGTTCTGAATTGCACAGCTGAGCAAGTAGAACAAGTCAAAATTGTTCTTAAAATCCTCCCAATATTTGCTTGTACCATTATGCTCAATTGTTGCTTGGCTCAGCTTTCCACATTTTCTGTTCAACAAGCTGCGACTATGAACACCAAACTGGGTTCCTTGAAAGTCCCACCAGCTTCACTTCCCATTTTTCCTGTACTATTCATTATGATCCTTGCACCAGTTTATGACCATTTTATCATACCATTTGCTCGAAAAGTAACAAAATCTGAAATGGGTATTACTCATCTACAAAGAATTGGGATTGGATTAGTCCTATCAATCATAGCAATGGGAATAGCAGCACTAGTTGAGATTAAGAGAAAGCGAGTGGCAACAAACTCAAGACTTGTGGACTCAGAAGAAAAATTACCCATCTCCTTTTTTTGGATTGCATTTCAGTATTTGTTTCTGGGTTCAGCAGATCTTTTCACCTTAGCAGGATTGTTGGAGTTTTTCTTCACAGAAGCACCGACAAGCATGCGATCTCTGGCTACGTCACTTTCATGGGCCTCTTTGGCAATGGGCTATTATCTAAGCTCTATGATTGTTTCTGTGGTTCATAATATCACAGGAAATTCTCACAATAGACCTTGGCTTTCTGGAAGTAACTTAAATCATTATCACCTTGAAAGATTCTATTGGTTGATGTGTGTTCTAAGTGGATTGAATTATTTGCACTACCTTTTTTGGGCAACTCGGTACAGATACAGATCGAGTACAAGAAACAATTAAAAATCAATTCAAAGGGTTTTGGGAGCAGCACATTACACATATTAGATCTTCAATTCAATTGAGCATGTCGAGTAGGAGACTCCTTCGATTGTATATATGGGGCAAAATGTTTCAAATACTGCAATTTCATTGCTTGTAGATGAGAAGGGGGTTCCAATCAGAAATAGGATTACAGAGATCGTAGCCATTTTGTAATAATTGTTTCTGGTCTTTTTCTCTCTTTTTGAAAATGAGACGACTGGAAAATGTTGGGAAAAAAAACTGTATTACTGTTTGATAAAATGAGTAGTTTTACCTATGGTAAATGTTGTGACATTATTTTAAAGGAAAAAGTCCATAATTATTTAATTTAAATATTTTAATTATATAATTATTTAAAAATCCCATAATTTTTGAAAAAAATTATAATAATTTTGTTATTACATGTAAATATGCACTTATAAATGAGCACTATGAATGCTCATTTTAATAATTATAATTAAAATTCATTACTTTTCATAATAGCATAAATTAAGAAACTTAATGGGACTCACTTTATAATTATAATAATAGTGTAATTATTTGGTAAAAATTATATAACCTTCAGTTGTCACCTTATTTTAAGTTGTAAAGAAAAAAAATTATTTCCTAGTAACAATTATCCCATCTGGGAAAGTGAACCACTGGAGTCATAGCCTCATAGGGTTAAGTTTTCTTTGTGTGGTAAGTTATGTAACAAATTAGCAATGAGACCATCTTCCCGTGCAGGTGCGCAGGAAGCAAATCATTACTTAAGTTACTTAGTTTATAATTTATTAATACGTTAGCTATTTGAGTTGGGCAGCCTTCAAACTTGTATTGTAAGAAGCACATAAAACAATATAAAATTTTCTATTTTAGGGGGTATATTTTAACTTGAAATTGATCTCTGGTCCAATCCAAAACGAAATTTTGAGAGAACTTCTATTTGGCAAGTGTTTCCTAATAAAACCCTTCCATTGAATCAAGGGAAGACAATTTCTATGGGAAAAAAATAAAAAAAAGGACAGAGGGAGATTTGGGTTTTGTTTGGTTACAAGAATAGTGTTTTAAGGCAATGCTGATGAGTGGTATGGTACGATTCTGAGCTTGTTGCTTTTAATGCACAATTGACATATTTTAGCCTAATAATCGTAGGTTTCAAACAAGGAATAGATTACCCTTCTATTTTTACATCATTTAATTATTCACGCTATTTTATTTTTAAACTTTTAAATTCTAATAAAAAAATGTTACGACTATACTAAAATGGCTAATGATGCTATCTCTTCTAATCTTCTAAAACATACACAAAAACTGAACAGTATGAAAGTAGTTATAAGAACAAGGTAGCAAAATCGAAAATGTAAATTATTAAAGTTATAAGAATATTTAATTAATGACAATTTTATCTAAAATTATTGACATAAATGTATAACCATTACTAAGAATAAATTTATATTTCATATATTTTTATCGTGATAATATCGTTACTCTAAAATTATCTTCTACATTCGGGAGTATATCTTTTAATAATTTTGTTCTCTATTGATATTTATCGACCAATATTTTTTTTAATTTTGTTTGTAATAAAAATTTTATTTAATAGCATAAAATGTTGACCATTAGACGTGTTTTAATTAAATTTTTTTGGTTGAATTTAAAGTTAAGAAAGATGAATGGAGAAAAAATTAATAGAGTATATACTGGTTTAGATCCTCTATTGATATGTACTCATCTTTAAATCTCAACCTTTAAAAATATATCTAATGGTCCACATCATTCTATAATATTAAGTAAAACTTTTATTATAACTAAAACCGAAAACAAAAGAAAAAAAATCATTGATTGCAAAAAATCAGTACATGAAAAGATCAATAGAGAATCCATTCCTAGTATCGTCTACATCCATGTCTAGAATAACTTTTTTTCATCCCTTTCTTAGCCTACACTATTAAACTGTTAAGAGCTCCAATATTTCAAGATTCGTTCATATATACAATTTCATTAATGACCTCGTTGTATTAACTTTATTTTTCTCTATTTAAATTCTTCTAATTCTATTCTAGCCCTCTTTAGACATAGTTTTCTCTCTTTTAGCTTGCTTGACATTCTCACTGTTCTTTCTGGTTCTCTCATAACACATACAACATTATTGTGCTTTTGGTTAAACTTTAAATATCTAAAAGTTTTTTTTTCTTTTACTCAACTATTTAAATAATTTCATAACTAACTAACAAAGTAATATTTTATATTTTAATCAACAACTTTTTAACAATAAAAACTTAAACATGCATGGTGATTTTTATAATATCTTTTTTTTTCTATAGCATAACTATTGTATGTGCATATTATAAAAATACATTATCTATTGACTATTGCATCTGATTCATATGCAAGACTAAATTGAAAGTTGATTTTCACATATAAACAATGTACTTTTAAAAAGCTAATGTTCATGTACAAAGGAAAATTTATTTGCTGTCTGTTTTCTTGAATTAATCTAAGCAAGATCATTAATAAAAATACTATAACTATTTAGAGAGGGAGAAAAGGCACATATTAAATCTCAGTAGGTGTTTAATCCCTGGTATTAAATTTTAGTATATTTTAGTATGTGTTTAGTCACTCAAATCATAAAATATGTTTTTTAGTGATAGTTTGGATAAAAAAGTGCCAATTATAAATAAATTATATTATTTTATTAATTTTTTTATTAAAATGTTATTTTTCCCTTATCAACCGATTAAAATACAATTAAAATTTAATCATTTAATAATTTTAAAGTGAATTAATATGAAAAAAATTCTTAAAATATTTATTTTAGCATTTAAAGATTATCATGGCTTTTATTATGATATTTTATTGATTTAAAAAAATAATATATTTAAATAATTTTTTATTAAAATATTATTATTTTTATTTTAAAATAATTTCATAATAATTTTAACTTTTAGACATGTTAATAGTTTGTATTTTATTAGGTTTTAATTACTTAACAAGAAAAAAATAATATTTTTTACAAAAATTTATTAAAATAATATAATTTATTATTAATTGAAATTTTTCTTAAAGTCGAAACTAAAAAAACACATCTTTTATGATCAAAAAAGACCGAACAATACTAACTTTGAAATTTGGAAGACTTCTACGACCGTTCTCTCACGACCGCTCTCCCAATTATTTATAAGATTGGATGCATAGTTGAATGCATAAGCAGTCAGTATAGAAAAACGCCGAAATTACCGCTCTACGTTTTGGAAGAGCCAGCACCCATTGATGAACTCCTCACTGCAACTTTGACTGCACCTACAATGCTGCAGTGTCTCATCTCAGGGCCTAGTCCATGTCCATCCTCGTTTTTGAGACCTTCTTCCATCTGAACACCCACGAAGTATGCTATCTGAAGAGCCAATAATAAGAGAAACAGAGCAGTGAAAAATGAAAATTGAACACTAATTTTAATCCAATTCTTCTACAGTACTCATCACATACAGAACAGTGGAAGCAGCACACAGCTAAAACAACACACAAGCCATGAACATATCAAATACGAGTTTATGATATGTAGGTGATAGATGCTCTACTTTCACGCCAAATATTTTTGGGAATTTAAATAATAAAAAAATACCGTTAAGACTTATAACAAATGTAACATCCGATGACATTAAACTTGAATGGTATCAAATTTAATAGTATTTATTATGAAATTTTTAGACTCAAGATTTTTTTTTAAGTAAAAAAATATGAGTTTAAACATAAATGATACCATTGTTATGTGTTATGGTTACAAGTTTTAGAGGATGTTTAATGTTTTATTTTTATTTTTTGGGGGAAAGTAACAGGTTAAAGAATTGACGTATAATTGGGTACTGCGCAGTTCTTTAACACCACGAAACTTGACTCTAATAAGAAATTAAAAATAGGCCTAACATTTGATTCCTAAGAGAGCATCAGCATCTATAAGGAAACACAGCCATCCTAAAGGCAAGACCAATACTATAAAGAGAGAAACATAATACCTACAAAGCAGACAACAGTAAAGTTTAATACTTCTATAATAATTTTTTTTTACATTATTAACTTGATCCTACTTAAAATTTTAAATTAAGCATAATTAACACATTCATTCAATAAAACCAATAAAATTTTCTTTTTTTTTTACGAATAAAAAATAAAATTTGAGTTAATTAATCAAAAATTAATATCATTTATAAAATATATAAGAAATAAATAGTTATGAATAGATAAAATTTAACAAATTTTAAATAATTATTCATAATGTAAAAAATTTCAAATAAATAGTGGTAAAAATTAAAAAAAATATTCAAAATGTGTCTTATAGTTCTAAAATTATGATTTTAAAGATTTAAATTTAGATCAATCTCCAATCCACGGTTCTGTCTTGATCCGATACTTTGATCTTGTATGTAGATCATGATCCGATCCTAAGATGGATCGTTTTGATCCGATCTAAAATGAATCACATGGAACATATATCTGTCAAACTCTGATCGAGTGGATCTTTTTGCCATCCTCAATCCGATATTAGTTTTATATCATAACTTTTTTAAGTCGTATAGGACGGTAGCAGAACCTCCATTTATCATTTCATACATCATATTTCTCATACGAACAATGAGTGGAATAAAGGTTGGAAGAAATGGAGTTGTAAGTTTTTCTCGTAATCCTACATTAGGAACCAAAATGAGTAGGAAGGACTTCGTTGGTCATGCAGCTTTATTGAAGGGAGAAATCATATAGCTCCATAATTCAAATCTAAAGCTTTTCTCGTAAAAACATTCTTCTCTGAAATGAAAACTATCGTACAGTAACATAATGTTAACTAACAAAAAAGGATAATAATAATAATAATAACAACAATAAAACGAAATTAGTAGTCAAAGCCACGTGTGAACTAAGCCACTAGTATTTGGTAAAACAGGAACTAGCTCACAAGAAAAACTACACTCCACTTGATATGCATGCTACATGTTGGGTGATTTTTATCAAGCATGCATAACGAAGTGTCATTGACAATGAATGTTAAATGATCAATGATCAGCACACAACCAACATGTGATTAAAATTAAATCCGACGACATATTCAGGAAATATTCTCCCAATATAATAAATATCTTATTTGTTTAATATTACCAAGAGATATTATCATATATAAAATATCCTTTAATATTTGAATAATATTTCATATGGAGATAATCTTCTATCATAATTGCATGAATATCAACCTATAAATAAGATTGATATCCCACCATTTTGGTAGGCTTTTTGTTCTTTTATTAAGCTTCAGTTTTCTGTCAATTACAAAAAAACTGACTCATCAGAGTGGATTTGACACCACTCGGTGTCTATTCCCCTCTTTTGCAGGATCTGAACTCTAGTGAAAGCAAAGAACTCAGAGAGCAGAAATTACTTCAAACAACATATGGTTAAGTGAAAGCAACGGAGCAAGATGACCAGAAAAGGTAAGCCACATGAAGTCGTCAAAGATCCTTTTATCAAACCTTTTTTGAAACTATGTATTTAACTGAACTTGAGATAAAATAGCATGTACCAATACCTTGCCTAAAGCATTACGAATGGGTGATATATGAAGAAAATTCCAAAAGGATCTCCCGTCTTTTCTGAGAAAAAAAAATGTACAATTTTTCATTAATTGTAAAGGACCAAGACATCTAATATTGAGAAAATGGTAAACAATTATGCAATAAAAATCAACCTGTAATTCAAGATGTGTACCGTGCATGGCCGTTCCATGCTAATGCTTTCCTTTATCTGGGAAAGAGAAACAAAATTGCAGAAGGATAGGTTCATCTGTATAAATAAATGCACATTACAAATCATTTGGCAAAGATAAAGACGAGTAGCGTGGAAAAGACTACCTGATATGAAGTTGTAGAATCTGTATTCTTCCCACATAAAAATCTACAGTTGCGCCCCAAAACTTCATCTATGGAATAGCCTAGACAAGTGAAAAATTAAGAGATAAGCAACTTCCTCTACAATGATCAACATATTCACAGTTATTTTATCTAAATCCAAAATGTTTTTAGATGGCATTAAGATAATGGTAGCATTGCAAAATGCAAATATATGCATAAGCTATACACACCTGTTAATCTTAAGAAGGCATCACTTGCATATACAATAGGCATGTCAGGTAAGTTTGGATCAGTCCTACAACACAGCACAGTTATTTCAACCAAATACAACATATGAAATCAGTGATCTTCATAAAACACAAATTGTACATTAAAGAAAGATGAGAATTTGCAATAACTCACAATACAAAGCTTTGTTTGATTCTACCAAGAGAGTTATTTAAGGATGAACTTAGAATGCCCACCCCAGATAAGCTGCATCTCTTTCTAGAGACCAATCTGCCAATTGACTCGCTGTAGTGGGTTAGGACAGACAAGATGCTATCAATGGCCCTCGTAGCACTTCTCTTCTCTAGGTCACTAGCTTCGCACGATTCTTCAATTTTAAATTCTGTACAAAGAAAACTAAATGAGAATCCAACCAATGCAGAACTAACTATCTTACGAATAAGCATTAAATACAAACAATGCAACTACTTTGCATTTGAGGAGGCTGCACCACAAATGTCATTACACCAGCACAACACAGTTGGCTTCATCTAATCTACAAGTTATCAAGTAGACTGGTTCCTACGGAAGTCGTAACATATAACTGTAAAAATAGAAACGAAACTCTACCATCAGAATCCAACGCAGAATCGAGATATAAAGTACGACTTAGATCACAGGGAGCATCTGAGCAAACTTCCTTTCTACAAGACCCGTATCCAATTTCCTGGCACAAGTTAAGCCCATTTTTCGGAGACCCACTTCCCAGTTGACTTGATCTTCTTGAAATAGGGACCTGAACTCCAACAAAATGAACCACCCTCCCATCTTCCTTACTGAAAACAGGGCACATATGAAACAATATCCAAAAGGGTGTTCCATCTTTTTTATAATTCAACAAATTTATCTGAGCTACTCTCTCTTCCCGAATGGCCTCACGAATTTCCATTACTGATCTTCTACTAGTCCCTGGACCCTGAAATATTCTACCATTCCTACCAATAACTTCGTTTTCAGAATAACCCATCATTTTTAAGAACCCACAACTCGCAAAAACAATCGGGTGGCCAGAGATACGAGGGTCGGTGATTGTAAAATTGTCAGGTAAATCTTCCAGAGCCTCTCGAACCCAGAACGTGTAATTGCTATTGAACGACTGTTCAATCAAACCCAACTGGGATTCCATCTTCCGACTCCTTGAATATAATCTTTGTCTCTGTTTGTTATTCTAATTAGTCCCAATCCCATGTGGCACAGTATAGCGCGGTTTTCCGCTGGTTCAGAACTATGTTGTAGCTCGAAATTTCAACAAGAACCGATAGAGAAAACCAGAGCAGAAAAGAGAACCCACCAACAAAAAGTTAAGGGAATCAACTAAACTTCATCGAGATTCCATTGTTTTATCATAGACTCCGCGTACAAACACTAGAGACAAAATGAAATGTCGATAAGAAGAAAGGGGCGTTTCGTAAAAAATATTAGGAACACTTCTATTGGAAGCCAGTGAGTTTAAATGAATGAACAGAAACACCGACCCATCTTTTCATTAAAAAAATAATAATAATAATATTGGAAAATATCTCCTGCGAATTGTGACGCGGAATGAACAAGGATGGTCGACGAATGCCTATCAATTATCTGATAGAAACTGACTGTGTGCCAGCAAAGAATGGTTGAACCCAAAATCAGAGAAACAAGACTCTACGCCCCGTCACACAAATTTAATGGGTAGTGATAATATGGATTATGGACAGAGTACTTCATCTAACTTCGGATCATATATAATTGGAATTTAATTAGATTATAAAAATAGATATAATTATTTTAATTAATTAATAAGATAAAAAATTTAAGTATATAATACGATATGAATGATTTATTAAAGTTGTAATATTTATTATTTTTATAATATATTATATATGTTTGTTCTATTTAAGTATGGGACATTTGTATTGTTTTTTTAATATTTACACTAATTTTATAGTCTAGGTTTCTTAGTAATGTAATTATTAAAAAAAAAGATTGATCCTCCTCCAAGCATTCTTATCACATTTTTTTCTTTCGAAAAGTCATTAACTTAATAAATAAATCTAAGACTCAATCAAATTTACATTTATTTATATGTTGGTTGGGCCTAAATTTTAAAAATTAATCTAATTTGAATCTATTAAAAGTTGTAATTTCATGAAATCAAAAAATTAAACCAACTTACTTATATTATACATGTTTTAAATTTTTTATTTTTATTTTTCTTAAATAATTTCTATTATGAGTTAGTTTGTATCCTATAAGTTTTTGGTTCTCATAAAATGAAAATAATAGTTATATTGTCCATTAATTTTGATAAAAAATTATAAATTTAAAATAAATATTTTAATTTTAAAATATATATATACATTCAATGTAAGTATTTAGTCCTATGGAGTATGGAATAATAGAAAAGATCTATATTATGAATAAAATTTGATAAAAAAAATATTAGTCTAAAGTTGTCAAATTTATCATCTTAAAACTATGGTTTGAATGTTGTTTTTTTTTTTTTGAGTAAAAGATAAGTTATGATTTTTGTTTTTCAAAACCACTAAAATAAAGTAAACTTATAAAATAACATAAATTATTGGTACCGTTAGGGATGAGCATTTTTTTCAAAATCGACTAACTAACTTGAATCCGAGTCTAAATTAAACCTTTCTTTTTTTAAGGTTGTTTGGTCTAAAGAGGATCAAAAATGTCATAACCGACCTGTTAGAATTGGTTGTAGGTCTAGAAAAATAAAATTTTATAAAACCCGAACTAAACCTACAATTTATATATATTAATTTTTTAAAAAATTATTTTTATATTAGTCCTAATATCGATTTGCACCAATACCACATCGCCTACTGCCCAATCTCTCATCCAACCAACAACTGCGTTAGTAGCTCCAAACACCAACTATCAACTTCTTCTCTAGCGTTCAAATCGTATTTATATAAATTTTCTTTTATCTATTTATTTTATCTGTTTCATTATTTTTGAATCTCTGAATCTTTAAATCTTTGACTTTCATTTGATTATCTATGATTTTCAGAATGGGTTTTAATTATAATAATGTTTTAATTGAAACTAAAGATTGTCAAATACATGACATTTTGTAATCTTTTCATAAAGAAAACGGCTAAACGTAATGATACACCTTTGGAAGGAATCGCATAAAATAGGATACTAAAAACATTATCTAACATCTTTTTAGTTTTCCATTCTCTTAATAATTTTGGCACTATAAACCAAATTAATACTTATTTTAATAATATATCTAATTATTAAATAAACATATTATATATGTGTCAAAGTTTAAGGCAAACCCATTCAATGGTTCAAGTTCTCACAAAATATAAAGTAAATTATTACATGTTAAATGTTTTCAAGGTAAGAAACCCTAGTTCTATTCAAAGTTAATAACTCAAGTATCATGTTATTGTCATAATCATACTAAAAGTAACTTTTGTAATAACAATATTACATTACTAAAATGTAATTATTTGTTGAATAAATAAAAGACTATTTATTTGTATCCAAATGAGGTTGCATTTATATCAACATATTTGTACCCAAATGAGGTTACTAAAATGCACATATTTACGCAAATCATAAGATTTTTAATTCTAGTTATGAATACATCTTAACTCACGTTTTCTAATGAAAGTGGTAAGATTTTCTTTCTAAATAATAAGTTTCTCTATTTATATTTTAATTAGTCAATGTTACAAGGATTTCAAACCATTTATCCTTGTGTTATTGATTTTATATTTGAAGGTTGTGTATTTATTGATTCTAAGACACTAATTGAAGAATATATACAAGTAATACAATGAAAACTGTCATTCTAAGTGAACATGTTTCAATCTCTGATAATGCATCATCATTGCCATATGATGATCAATATGAAATGAAACTTAATGATAGTTAGAATGGTGTGTTGCCATCATGACCAAGAAAGAGAACAAAAGCTCAAGTGGTGACCACTGATGCCTCCAAAAATAAAGTGACGTCAGTAATTAAAGATAAGAGAACATTTGATATTTGAAAGTTCTTTACTCATTCTTAATTTTCCTCCTGATTATCCTAAGTATGCTTGTAACTATTGGCAATGGCATTATGCTTCTTATCTTAAAAAAAATAAAAATTTCAATATTTGGACCCATTTGGATATACAATGCCCTAAGCACCCACATAAGGACTTGAAGAAACAAAAGCTACTTAATTTTAAGAAGGCAACAAATGGTAGATGCAATCTGAAGGCATGGAAATTTGATAACAAAGCGGCAAGATAAGCTTTGGTTATGATTATCATACTTGATGAGCTTCCATTCAAGTTTGTAGAAGCACGTGGTTTTAGAAAATTAATCAAAATGATATGCTTACTATTGAACCTTCCCTCTCGAAAAACTATTACAAGAGATGTTATGTAATATTGTTTGGACGAAAAAAAGAGTTTGAAATTACAGTTTACAAAAATATATGAATGGTGTGCCTTATAACAGATTGTTGGACTTTAATTCAAAACAACTATTACATAGTGATCACTGCCCACTACATTGATATTGATTAGAAGTTACGAAAATGAATTATTTCTTTTGCTCAAGTTCCTAATCACAAAAGAAAGACAATTAGGAAGATAATAGATTCATGTATGAGAGAGTAGAGGATTGATAATATTTTTACAATAACAATGAATAATGTTAGTTCTAATAGAGTTGTCATAAATTAGTTGAAGATCAAGTCCAAGTCTAAGAAGAGAATGTTGTTGGATGGTGAATATATACATGTGAGGTGTGCTACCCATATCTTGAAATTGGTTGTCACTGATGGTATGAAGGAAGTGGATTGGTCAATCAAACCCATTTGTAATGATGTTTGTTATGTTAGATCATCTCCCTCACATCTTTAAAAATTTAAAGATTGTGCAAAAATTAAAGGATTTGAAAGTAAGGGGTCATTTATTTGGATGTCAGTACGAAATGGAACTCTGCCTATTTAATTTTGGAGGCTACACTAAAGTATAAATAGCATTTGATCAAATGGAATATGAAGATGAGAGGTACGTTACATATTTTGAAAATGATGAGAATGAAAAAAATAGGTGTCGTATACCGTTCGAATCTAATTGGACACAAGCCACAACCTTTGTGAAGTTTTTAAGAAGCTTTTATGATGCAACTTTAAAATTCAGTGCCTCCTTAAGTATTACTTTCAATGATTATGTTCAAAAATTGCATGACATACAAACACAGTTGGTAATGTTAACTATTTCTAATGATCCTACCATAAATCTATGGCCAAAAGCATGAATCAAAGTTTGATAAATATTAGGATTGCGTGAATAAAATGAATAAAGTTTTATTCATTGTACTTGTGCTTGATCCACAATTCAAACTCAATTTTTTTTATTTTTTGTGTTTAATAAAATATATGAAGAATCAGTGGTTGATATGTTACTTGTTAAAGTAAAGGATGCTTTGAAAAAGATTTACAATTTTTATAAGAACAGTGACAAAAGGAAAGTTACCACTACAAACGTTTCTACTACTATTAAGAAAAAATATTAAAAAAACAACTAATGTTGTTGATTCAAATAAAAAACTAACTATTAAAGAATGAAAACAACAATTGGTTGTTCAAAAGGGTAAAACATCATTAACTGATATTAAAAGATATTTAAATGAGCCTTGTGAATTACAAGAAGAATGAATTAATTGGGATGTTTTGAAATGCCTGAAGTTTAATGCTGAAAAGTATAAGGTTTTTTCACAAATTACATGTGATGTCATGAAAATTCAAGTCTCAATTGTTGCTTCTGAATTTGCTTTTAGTATAGGATATCGAGTACTTGATTGCTTCAAGAGTTCATTACATCCTAAAATGGTAGAAGTATTAATTTATGGTCAAAGTTGATTAAGGGTAGTTGATAATGACTTGATTATGATCAACAAGGAAAAGGACGAAGATTATACAATTTTTTTGGACAATATAAAAATATATGATGAAATTAACACAGATATTGTCACTATTACATTTTATTAAACTATATGTGATATGTTTCATTTCTTATCTTCAATACCAATTATTTTTTATTTTTTTATTTTTCTTATTTTGGAGTTATTTTCAAATAACATACACCATCATCAACAAATACACCGGTGCAAAGCATTTGATATGGGTTTACTAATTAAGTATGACTCTTCTATTATTTTTTGTATTATTTTACCTAGTGTGATTTGTTTTAGTTTTTCTATGTAATAAAATTACTAATTTGAGTTAATTTTGTTAGTTTTCAACCATTAGAACGAAGGAATGGAACTTTGAAGAAAAACACAACGACAGATATTGAGAATTGATATGTTTATTCAATATATTTTATGGGATTTACTTTTTGAAAAAAAAATAATATTGAGTTTTTTTAATTAAACTAAGACCTTTTGTGATACAATAATACTGTTCTCGAATTTTTTCGTCTTTTATTTTAATTATAAACTTATTTGATAATTAATTGATTATACTTAAATTGTTTCATGATTGTTGGCCTGTATATATATATTATTTTCTGTTTGTAAGAGATTAAAATCATTGAGATTGTTGCGGCACGTGATATTATGTTTGTTCTTGCACAATTTGGTGTTTGTGCACCATTTAACCATGGTAAGTAGGAATTGTTAGGTTTACTATTTTGTATTGCATATGCTGTTATATTATGTTTGCATGTGTATGGTGAGGATTTTAAAACATCACTCTTATTGTATATGGAGTCTAACAGAGGATATGTTTCTTGAATATCAGTTCAAATGAAGTCATAAGAAGCTTATTTTACAATAAAAAACAATGATTCCCTTATCACAGTTTTAGTTTATACATTAGATAATTTCAATTCTTTGAAATGTAGAAGCACAATGATTAAGTATGTCACCCCATCTTTTGTCCACTACCCCATTAAGGAGGAAAATAATGATTTTTAGAAACTAACAGCTTGGTTACAAAGTTTTATCAATGAACATTTTAAATGTTTTTCCTACCATGTCACTTTTAATTATATTATTTGGATACATACGAAGGGATAAACCGGATGCAGGTTTTACTCATTTTGAATTTGAGTCACTGAAATGGCCTGGTTTTGTAGAGTTTGATGATGTAAATGGGAAGGTTCTGACATATTCAGTACAAGACAAGTAAATATTTTTTTTTTTTTGTTATTTGTTTCTCTTAAGATATTGTTGTAATTATTGTATGAGTTTGATGAGTCTTGATTTATCTTTTATTATAATATATACAAAGTGTATGACCAAAAAACTATACAATGTTTTACTTTATATTAGATATGCACGTTCAAGAGATTAAGATTCGGTAAGGTTTATTAGGTAGCCAACTCTATGCAATACATTTTTCATTCCTTTAGACCCTTTAGCATTTATGTTTGCAGGTTTTTTGGTCTCCTGCTTTGATTATAAATACTTATCTTGCTCTTTTGTGTTTCTCTATTCTCTCCTGCTTCTTCATAAGCAGTCTATGTATCATGTTGTTGATTTTTACCAAGTCTAATGGCCAAGCTCCTTTAAAGATTCTTTCTATAAGGGATGACACTTCTTCATAAGCACTCAAAGTTTTTTTTTTCTATACTTCTTTGCACTTTGATTGTTGATCGGTATCATTTATGGGTTCGAAATTTTGAGCTAACAAAAGTTAGCATAATTGAATCGAGAATTTTAATTTTATTTTTATTGTTATAAATTAAAATAAATTATAGGTCTAAAATCATCAAATCAAACTCATTCAAACCATAATCGATTTAAAGGATGATTTTTTAGGATAATAGATAGGTCATGATTTTGGATTTTTTAAAATATAGAGATAAGATTGATTTATAAAATAATTAAAAATCCCACCAATCAACCCATGCACACTCCTAATACCCCCACCATAATCTCATCTATAAAACTACACGTTGTCATGTTCTAAAAAAACACTACGGCTTGTTCAGTAAAGATGTAATTAGGGGTGTATATGTTATACATTATTAAATTTGTACAAATAAATAATAATAGAATAAAATAAATGATACATAAAGATTTAAATAATTTAATTTTTAATATAAAAAATTTATTTTATTAACGATTGTATATTAAATTTTTTTATTAATAATTAAAAGCAAAATACAAACATTAATACAAAAAAAAAAAAACCTTTTAAAACTAGAGCTCAAATGCATAAAAAAAATTCACTAAACATTGTAGACTCAAAAGCAAGAACAGTTACTGTCACCACAAAAGGTAACTAATTCTAACCCTTCAGACAACATTAGTCGAGAAAGTGGCCGCTTCCGCTACATTTAATATGGCATTGGATTTGTGGCTTAGCCTTGGATCGATAAACCCAACCCAAATGTGGCTCGTCATTTGTGGTGGTGTGGCTACCATTGAAATATCACAGACGACAACAACCTTAATCACTCTGTGATTTATGATTATTTTAAATACAAAATCACATTAATTATAATATGATACGTGATTAAATAATTTTAAAAAAAATTAAAAAAATTGATTACATGCTATAATATAACTAAGATCAATACAAATATGAATACAATTTAATTAACTTTACCGTTTATGGTCTCCCCGTATTTATTAACTTGTATAAATTATATAAGACATCTAGTCTTATAAGGTTAATTTCAAAAAAATGTAAATTTTATATCACTTATAAATAATATACTAATATATTTTTTATTTAATATGTGATATTTTATTTTATACATGGTTAGAAACTTAAATCTAACTCAACTTAATATGATCTCATTAAGTTAAGGGTTGTCCAAGCTTATAAACAGTTTTGTTACTTTGTTTTTAGTCGATGTGAGACAAGAATACTTAACAGCCCCCTGTACATGGCGGACAAAGGTAAACATAAGCGTCACGGTGAGACTGTAGTAGAGGCAAGGTCCAAGCACATAGAGACTAGGCCCGGCTCTGATACCATGTTAGAAACTCAAGTCTAACTCAACCTAATAAGATCTCATTAAATTAAGGGTTGTCTAAGCTTATAAGCAATTTTACTGTTTTGTTTCTAATCGATGTGGGACAAAGATACTTAACATACACTAACAAAACAAACTCTAAATTAAATATGTATACTACCAATAAGAACCCATGTATTTTAAGTTTCAATTCCATAAGAAGAGGCAAGTAAGATAGGACTCGCATCCACTCTGAACCTACGAGTCTAACGAGCCCGAGCCAGAGACTCCAGAGAGAGAGTGTGACTTTATAACCCTTCATAGCGCTTTACGACTAGGGCACAATCTATCTCTAACTTACACATAATCCATACAACACAATCCTTGCCCTGCCAATCTTTGAGGCAAATGTGACTCGTTATTTGTGGTCAATTTCATCTAATTACTATCACTTAAAGGCACACACTCAGACTAGTCATTTTAGTTTATTCCACCCCTGTTTTTTCTTCGACTTACATTGTCGTAACACTGCTTCCATCCGAGTAGCACCAATGGAAGTCCGAATAAAGGTCCATTTGTTAAAAAGGGAATGCTTCTTCTCATCTACTGTGTAGGTGCTAAGACTAGGCGAAGAATGAAATGAATCAATTCACTTGACCAACCCGAGCCTTCCAGCCTCTAATTCTTCTAATTTTGCTAACATCTTTCGATGATAGGCCAATCGAAGGAAGACGCACCAGGATCCTACTTTTATCTCATCAGAAGTAGGCACAAAGGCTATAGAATATAGAATATCACCTTTTACTTTATCAACTATTGTGCCTAAATTTAAGCAGTCATAGGTTGTTAGGTTTTTGAGCTCACTTTGCAAGTCAGAACTATCGAAAGGGTGTTGCCCCATTCCCCAATCAAATGTTTTGGATGTGAGCTATACTCCACGAGGAGCCAAACAAAAGTATGGCCTTACCTTGCCATTTGATCTCTCTTCTTGTGTGACTAGAAATGCTTAGTGACAACCTCTCAATTGTCACCGCCTAACCTCTTTACCACAGTAACACCTAATATGGTTAGCACTAATCGTGTTCGGCCAACAAAATTTACACTATACACATGACAAGTAATATTAAAAAAAACAACATTAACAACTACTACATAAGAAGCAATATTTAAAATTTACACTATACACATGACAAGTAATATTAAAAAAACAACATTAACAACTATTACATAAGAACCAATATTTAAATTTATTATAAATATATTATTGGATTAATACAATCATATTTAAATTAAAACTTAAGATTATATATATGTTTTAAATTCAATTAAATAACTGTATAAGATGTCATAAAAGTAATCCATTTTAAAATAACTTAATTAAATCAATTATTTGTTTTGTTTTTATTAATTATTGATTTAGTGTGTTTTTTAATTTTAAAGAATTATCAAATTTGAGCTGGATTAATATATGAGTTGTCGATGGTTTGGTTAAACGTGGGTTTGTTGTTGTTCCAATATGTGAGAATTTTGTGATGATTTATGTAAGTTGAACTTTTTTTTGTATGGAGTAACTTCTATGTGAGCGACTTTTAATTTATAGAGAAAGAAAAATTATGTTATTCGGATATTCTTATAAAATATTTGAAATTATAATGCTAATAGGTGTATTAAATAATTTATTATAGAACAATTAATATGAAACATTGTTTATACCAACATAAACTTCGCGGACACAAGTTTTATTTACATGCACACGTAACTCTAATAGAATACATTCACCATATAGTTATAGCCTCTGATTTATTGTTTAGAAACTTTGGTCTGGGAGATAGCAATGGCAATATACATTTCTCCCGATTATACATGCAGACGAGTTTGGCGCGTGAATATGTATCCTATTTTGATACTCCGTTAAATTTTCATCGGTAAAACACAATTCGTCGCATTATACCCTTTTTGATCCCACTTGGTAATAGGTCAATTTAGATTAGGCATATTTTTGTAATTTTACTTTTATAATTTAAAATAATTTAATCATAATACAATTATATTTTTCATGTTATATTCTTTTCAATTTTAACCTTTTATGGATATTTTTAGTTAAAAAAACTTATATAGTATGAAATGGAACCTTACTAGTAAAGTGATGCATTGTGTTTATATATGTTACACTTTGTTTAAAAAATGAAGTGATAATGTATTTATAAAAAGTAATATTCTTTACGTGATGTGATATATTTTTGGTTTATTCTAATAATATAGTCGTGAAATCTTGTTAAATTATTATATCATGATCATTTACTCATTAAATTTATAATTTTGGATAAAAATGAATAATCTCGTGTCACAAATAATGATTCCCGTTCCACTTTAAGCGGATTTATTAATCGTAAGAATAATATGATTAAAATATAACAATTTAAAATAAAATGATGAATATGTTAAATTTGTAAAAATAAAATGACTTTATATTCAATTTTTTTATTGAAAGTGAGATATTCATTAATGTGATTAAAATGCGATAATTTAAAATAAAATTATTAATATGTTCTATTTATATAAATAAAATGATTATATATTGAATTTTTTGTTAATTTATTTTATTAAAAATGAGATATTTCTTAGAATTCAGATACAAAAAATACAATAATACTAAAGCTATACATTTAGAAAGAAAAAAAAGAGTTCTTATAAGAGTACCACAAAATCAAGAGCTTTTTTGCCTTATTTATTTTTAAGTATTTTCATTACTAATCACGATAACTTAAATAAATGTATCAATAATATTATAGGTTAAATAAAATATATATAGTTTATTTAATTTTTTCAAATAAAAATTATAGACTATTTAATAAAAAACATTATATTAAATAACTGAGATGTAAAAGTAGTCTTTAGAGTGATATCTTATAAACTAAACCATTATGATAATAATAAAAATTATTTGTGAAACAAAATTTCTGTTTAAAGAAATCTAAACAAGGAAAAAAAATAGACCCACTTTAGAGAGAACTTTCACTCAATGGAGGTCCCTCTCTAGCAGTAGGAAAAAAAACGCAAGGGGAGTATTTTTAGGTGTTATAAACTGTGATATAATTATAATTATTATGATAAATAATTATTAATTTAAATAAAATTTATTATTATTTTTAATATAGAATTAATTATTTTATTAATTATGATATTTATTATAAATAGAGTTATTGGGAAAAAGAGAATGGGAGAGCGTAGAGAACGAAGGGCTGTTGGAACACTTGTTTCTTCGATTAAAATTTCTGCTTTTGTGTCCACATTTTTTTTTATTAAGTTTCTCTGTCCACGTTGGAACTACATCTTTCTTCCTTTTATATTTGGTAAGATGTATTGACGTGACAGTCATGACGGATGGTCGTATTTGTTCATTGTTCAAGACGATTGATGACCCACTTCTTTATTTATTTTTTCTTTTCGTTTCATTTCTTTTCAAATGTTTGTAATAAAATATTAAATGTGTGCATATAAATGACTGAAAATATAAAAGCGAAGGTTTTATTATGAAAATAATAAATTTATAAGTGAATATTATTTAAAAAAATATCAATTTTAAATTAATAAATATGTTAAATATATAATATATCAAAAATAAATAATTGATACATAAAATTTAAATTTAAATATAAATAACATGAATTAATGAGTTAAGATAAAAATTATTTATATATAAGATTATTTAATCTATTAATTATTTAAAATAAATTTTAAAATAATATAAGAGATATTAGTTTATTACTTTATTTTTTAATTATCATTACTTTTTTTACTATATCTTTAAAATAGATGTATAAATTAGAATCAATATTATAATAAAATGTACTTGATCGATTGAATAAAATTGCCTAAAATATTATACAAATAATATAAGTATTATGCTTATTTTAGATAGATATTAATGTATGAATATGTTGAAAAAAATTATGAATTAAAATTATTTTAAAATTAAAAACGGGGATGATTTAGTTTTATGTAATGAGAAAAGGATTTTAGGTTTTTTTAGTTTCATTTCATTTTCCTCGTGTTACTTTACGCTTGCCCATTTGGGCTTTTATTGAATTTAATGCTCTTTCGGCTTTTAATGTCTTGTTTTGGGGTATATGTATATCGAAAGCAAGAGCTGACAAAGGATATAGTAATAGACAAGAGACAGAAAACAGATAGAGTACGGGAAAAAATGAAAAAAAGAAAATAAATTTTATATTTTTAGATGCTTAAAAGTTTATGGGATAATAAAATATTATGTATGTTTATTATTATTTAATTATTGTAATTTAAGAGATAATTTTTTAAATTTTTTTAACACTTATGATGAATAAAAAATATCTTAAATATATTGTGTGGTATACAATCTTCGATCTTTATTTTATTCTATTTATAATTTATATATTTATATTTAATATTTTTAATTTATTTATCATATAGTATTTTCTACAAAATAAACAAGAAGGTATAAATAACTTATAACAAAATTGTTTAATCACATTCTTAAAATCAGTATTAATAATAGGTTAAAACTTAAATTGGAATGATCACGTTAATATGTTGTATAAGAGAGTATAAATTAAAACGTAAATTAAAAACATAAAAGGTGTTGTTTTGTTCAAATAATGAAGTTGAAATGAGAACGAGAAAAAAATAGAAATGAAACAATACTATTATTATATTATTTGGTTTGATCAATGAAATCAAAAAATAAATTAATATTATAATGTTTGATTTATAATTAGAATTGAATGAAAAACATTGTATATTATAGTGTTTGGGATTTAAGAGTTTATGATTTAGAATTTAAAGTTTAGGATATAGGATTTAAAGTTTTATTTATGAGTTAATGTTTAGGATTATATTTATAAATTTAAGGTTAAAATTATTATTTTTTAAATAGGGTTTAAGATATAAGATTTTTGATTTTTGTTCTAAGATTTAAAGTTATATTTAAAATTAATATAAAATTAAAATTAAAATTTAACATTTGAATGAAATTATGATTCTTTTTCTTACAAAAATTAATAGAATTAATTATATTCTATTCTCGATTTATATTAAAATCAAACATAAAATTATAATAAATTAATTTTAATTTAATTTCATTCTTACAATATCAACAAAGAGTAAAGAAAGCAAAACTGTGAAAAATCATGATTCAAAAATTGCTTAGTCATATGATTAGAAAAATACAAAGGTAGCAATATCGATCATGTCAAAATAAAGTTAAGCCTCTGAGATAAGAATCAATCCCCTATCGTGTAAAAATTAAGTCGTACATTTTTACATGAAAATAAAGGATTGGAATGGGATTATTTAGAGATTGATATACACGAGAATCCATCACTCAAAATAAAAGGCATATAAATATATCAAGTAATATCATAATGAATTTAAATAATATCCTATATTGTCAAAATATTCTCCGATAATTATCATGTATTTTCATATTCTTTCTGTTCTAATTTCTGTACAATAGTTGAGATATATGTATAAAACGAAAATTAAACAATAATCATAATTCCTGCATATCCATGTTTTATGGATCCACTACCATTATCAGATGTTCCATGCTTTTACTCCATCGAGTTATCTCACAACAACAACATTACTCAACACTTCCTCCTCAAGTTGCGATATATGTCTCTTATGCCCAACTTGTCAAGTGAAGGTGTGTCTCCTTCGCGTATTACGTATTTTGTGAGTATATCACGCCACCGATCTTCTGATTTAACAAATGGAAGCTTAATAATCTTTTTCAAGATTCTGCTTGATGAGTTCGATCCACTTCAACGTGTTTCCATGGCGATCATGTTGAACTGGATCATGAGTTATGGCAATGGCCGTTTGTTATCACAAAATAAGTTCATTTCGGAAAGTGTGAGAGCAACACCAATCTCGCTAAGGTTTTTCAACCAAAGCGAGTTTCTCACATATTCCTCGACTCATTCTCGAAATTCACCAAGATCGATAAGGCAACTACATTTTGCTTCGCTTCTCCATGTAACAAGATCGCTCTACGAAAGTAAAGTACCCACAAGAGATTTCCTATCCTTCATATTCCCCGCCCACCGAATCAGATATCCAAGGACTTCCAATCGACCATTCTTGAAAACATAAGTCCTTTCCTGGAGGATTTTAAGTAACGGGCATTCGTACGACCGCATCCATATGGTCTTCACTTGGGCAAAGGCACGAACCGAATCACGACACCACAAAGATACGCACATCGTCGAGTACGAGATAAATATACGAGTTTACCTACTAACCGTTGATATCTCTCGTTTATCCGCCGGTACTGGGTCCACATATTCTCCGAGTTTATGATTTTGAACCATTGGAATATCGAAGGTGTTGCCACTATCTAGTAGTCTGTTCGCTAGCAGTCCAGTGAGTATATTTCCTTTGGGAAAGACATATGCCTTGTTTTGATCTTGTTACCTCAATACCTAAGAAGTATTTGGAGTCTCTCCAAGTTCTTCATTTCAAACTCATTTGACAAATTGTTCTCAAGGCTTTAGAGATTTCTTCTTTATCATCCCTCGTAATGATCATGTCCGCCTACATAGACTATAAGTACGTTATCTTCCTAATCGATGTTTTAGGAAAAGAGATGATCGTAGTTGCTTTGCTGGAACCCATATTTCTTCATCAGAACTCAACCTACCAAACCACGCCGAGGTGATTGCTTTTAGTCCATACAATGCTCGTTGTAATCTACATGTAGTTTCGCTTTCTCGATGTAACAAGATATCCTCAAAGGGATATCCACGTAAATCTCTTCTTCAAGGTCACCATGAAGGAAGGCATTCTTCACGTCCAAGTCGGTGCAACGGCCAATCTAAATTTGTTTAAGAGATAACAAAACTCTCGCGCTTTTAGTTTAGCCACGGTGTGAGAAGGTTTCTTGATAATCTATCCCATGTTTCCTCGTGTATATCCTTTTCACAAGCCTCGCCTCGTAACGATCAACTAACCCATCTCGTTTATACTTAACGGAGAAAATCCACTTCAGATCCTACCATCTTCCTCCCTTGAGGCAACTCGCTTAACACCCATGTGTTATTCTTTCCCGCAATGCCTCAAATTCTCTTTATAGCTTGAGCCCATTTTGGGATCGTATAAGGCTTCTTCAATGCTACTCGAATTTGACACGATGAGAAGTGTTTCAGGCAATGCTCCTGACAGTTCCGACACCTGAAGAGATACATAATTTGCTATTGGATACTTGTCGTTCTTCTCTCTTCTCGGGGAGTATCGATTTCGAGGTTTACCTCGATTGTGTCTCGAAAGGTAAAACATAACCAACAGTGTATCTATAGCATTAGTTTGTAAAGGTGTGATAGGATAGCTTACCGCAGGTTGTTCTCACAGAGGATCATCGGGGTACCAGAGAATGGGAGGGTACATCAACCACTTCATCTTCGGAGATTCAATTACTACTTCCGCTTCGCCTGAAGTTCAAGCTCTGGCCCAGATACGGCTCCTCCATATTATTGGCACGATCCGAGTACGTTGATTGTCTAATATTTCAACATCAAGCCAATTTCTGTTCTTCACCATAACTCTCCCAAGAGTGTAATTGGATACCGGTGATGGGAAAACATTCTGATTCAAGGAAAGTGACATCCATGGTAGTATAGTTTCTTTTAGTAATTGGATCATAACATCGGTACCTTTTTTGCATACACCATACCCCAAGAATACACATCGACAAAGACATGGATCCAACTTAGTTCGTTGATTTTTACGGAGGTGACAAAAGCAACACATCCAAAATTCGGAAGCATTAAAAATAAGAGGGTAAGGGAAGATGATCGATAACACCTTTAATGGAGTCTCAAATTAAGGTCTTCGGGGCATTCGATTCAAGAGATACACACCGTAGTAACAAGATCACCCAAAGATTTTATTAGGCATACGTGCACCGATTAGTAAGGCCCGAGTCGTTTCTAAAATATGCCTATTCTTCCTCTCCGCAAATTCCATTCTCGTCGGGTTTCAGTGAACACGAGGTTTCACGGAGAATACCACGGTTGTCCAAGTATGTCCGGAATTGTTGATTAACATACTCCTCCATTATCGACCTAAGTATCTTAATTTTTCGTAAAATGTCCGAATCATGGTGTGAAACAGGTGAAATGTAGCAAATACTTCATCTTTATGTTTGAGAAGGTAAAGCTATGTCATTCGTGGTACAATCATCAACAAAATAACAAACCAACGATGACCTGATGACGTAATAACCTGGGAAGGTCCCCAAACATCGAATGTACCAAAGCAAAAGGAGTCATACTTTTATTCATGCCATAGATAAAGACGCCCCATGACTTTTGCTAGGATACAAGTATCACATTTGAAATCCGAATGTGTGATATTTGAAAATAAACTAGGGAGTAGGTGCTCTTAAATACCCGAATGATGGATGCCCAAATCTACCTTATGACATAGCCAAATCTGCTGTTCCTTGTTACCAACAAGATGCTGTACGTGATTGGCTCTTCCCGAACCGAGGTCATCCACATAATATAGCCCTCTCTCCTAGTACCACGCCCAATGATCTCCTTGGTGAGAATATCCCCAGAAGGCAAAAGTAGAATACATCAATACTACGCTAAGGTCTCAAGGATGACTGACTTACGTACATTAGTCATTGGACGATGCAGTATGGTACAAGCAAAGTATTAGATAATGATAACGAGGAGATAAGTGTCACCGTGCTCCAGCCTCAGAATCGGATAAGTGACCCCATTTGCATTGGCAACACGGCTGGTTTTGGTCGCTGTATCGAGAGACTGCTTGGGTCAAATGTCACGTGACTGTAGCTCCGCAGTCCGGTAATCCAATCCTCTTTATCACTACGAGTAGAGATGTGAAATGCTTTACTTGAAATACCGGATCCCGGAAAGATTCAAATCCGGGAAGTAAGGGATAGTGAGGCATTATTGGTAGCCACAAATGCTGTCTGGCCCGTTTCTTCCGTGTTCGAAGATCATTCCACCATTCGGGATACCTGAGTTTGGAAGCAGCTTTTCACGGTGTGTTTGGAGTTTCCGCAACGGCCACATTTCATGTCAAGAAACCAAGGATTTCCCGAGGATTTCTTGCTACCCAAAGAGGTTCCCCGTTTCTGGTGGCATCCGATTATGGTGTCCTCGACCCCTTTAAAAGTCATAACTCGCTTCCGGGGTGTCGTATCTACACCGTGATCATCACGGCCCGCTCGACTCTCTTCCCGACGGGACGAATCCATGGCCGACCCACCGTAGGGAATGGTTTGATTTGAAGCACATCACTTCGAGTTTTGTCGAGTCATCAAGTCCATCACGGAAGGTATACACTGATCTTCCCCGCAGTACGATGGAGTTGTATTTTTGTATGTCATTTGCACACTCCATTGGATTAGACGACGGAAATCAATTTCTCGCCACAACCCTTAAAGCGTCATTGTAGTATTTTTCAATGGATCCACCCGCCTCGTTTCATACGAGTAACTCGACGACGAAGATCATACACTTGAGACGTGTCTCCGTCCCATCATGTATGCAGAAGCAGTTATAATCCCAAACTTGTTTCAGCAAATTGGGAATCGAATAAAATTTGCAATCAAGATGGGTCCATCGAATTGGATCAACCATCCTTTAACAATGGCATTTTCAAGAAGCGCCATCTCCCGAACGCGGGTCGGTTTCAACAGTCGAGGAAAATCCCCCATTAATATATCCTGGGCATTGTCTTTGCCGAGATATACATCTCCACCACCCTGGGACCACAAGGCATAGTTGGATCCTCCCAACTTGGATACTAATGAGCAATGACGCTCGCTGATGAGGCCAGGAGTCGATCCGAGCTCTAGTGAAAACTTCCGTCATTTTCGCCGTTAAATCTTCCAACATGAAATTGGTAGTTAAATCACTAGATTCCGCCATGAAATCTAAAATTTTTTCCTTCCGTTTTTCCTTTTACAATTGCATGACAACACTATATAAAGAAAATTTCAAACCTAAATCATTTTCGCAGCCTCTTCAGAACCCCTTAAATCCCTTTTTTTTTTCTCTCACAGCTCAAGGCCTCACACTTTCATCACGTCTCCGCTCTCTCTTCTTCCGATGGAAGAACCCTAGCCGACTACAAGCATCCACGGAGTCGCCCCTCTACTGTCCTCCATCTCAGAAGCCGCGCTCTTCTTCTTCTTCTTCGTTCCAAGTTTCTCCACGATGGTCGCTAGAGAGAGACGTGGCCAATCGCGACAGCCTACGAAGTGGTTCGAATGAGCACTAGATCGCATGGCTCCCCTCAAGTGTTCTATTGAGGTTGCACGACGAACCGACGCGAGAAGAAACAGCTATGACTCGAATACTAGATGGTCGCAAAGACCGCTTGTGCCGCACCGTCTACCTATCCCCCGTGTTTTGTTGTTACGCCTTACACAATGTTCTTTGTACCGATGTTGTTTTACTTGATATTTTTTTTCCCAAAGGTCAGAACACCGATCGGTTTCCCGAAATAAGAAATCGAAACCGTAGACGCCTTCCTTCTGGACAAATACAAACCAGAGATCGTAACTCAAAGAAAAAAAACGAAAAATGATGCTAAATCAAGAACCACCCTCGAAATCTCAAATCGACCGTGAATCGAAATCGTAATTCAAATCGAAATCAACAAATCAAGAATCAAGAAATTTATTCGTAAATCAAAATGGTAGTTCCATCAGAAATCAGCAGGTAGTTTCATTAGTCACCAATAACCTGCTCTGATACCATGTCAAAATATTCTCTGATAATTATCATGTATTTTCATATTCTTTCTGTTCTAGTTTCTGTACAATAGTTGAGATATATGTATAAAACGAAAATTAAACAATAACCATAATTCCTGCATATCCATGTTTTATGGATCCACTACCATTATTGTATGTTTCATGTTTTACTCCACTGAGTTATTGGTGTCTGCCACAACAACACACACCAACATATATAACATACAAATAGATATATATGCAATAGTATTTAGATAAAAGACATTTTGAGCATTATATCTACTATGGGACATGAGTGACATTAGAACATGTAATTTGTTGTAAGAAGTCCTACCAATTAAGCGATTACAATGTGAAAGTTATTCAATGAAATTGTCAATACTTGTGACTCTTTCAAAATTTGGATGCAATTTTTTTCTTCCATTGATAAAAATTTAGCAAAAGTAGTAAATTTTTTTAATAAGTCATAATACGTAAACACAATATCATTAATAACAAAACATGATACGAACACGATTAATCTTAAGAAAAAAAATTATATATGAAACTTATTATATGTTCTTTGTTAATAATAATTTTTAATTTTGTTTTCACGTATTTTTATATTTTTTATTTTATAAAATAAAAAAGTTAAAATTAATTTATTTTTCAACATGTAATTAATCCTTCGCTATTATATTCAATAATCTTTATTACATAAGGATATGATTACCACCGTATATGTGATTATTACATTTCCTTATTATTAAGGGTGGACTTCCATCGGCTTGGTTGTATTTCACAAAAATTTTAACCCCAATTTAATGTCATCAGCTTAAGATATTTATAAGTTAAAATCCATCTATACAGATCTCAATCTAACTTAATTCAACCTATTATGCAATATTACTTTATATTTTACAAATATAAAATCAATAAACTACATTAAATGTATTAAATAAATAATAGACAAATTGTTAAACAAATAATATGTAATGTTATTTATTATATATAATTTCAAGCTAATGAGATTTGAATATAAAATTATATTTTTAAAAATAAGTTTTGAAGTAATATATTGCAATTGAGTTGGATTTTACATGCTATAATTTTTAACACCCGAATCCACATATAAGATAGAATTTGTTGAGTTATGACCCGAACTAATTCATGGTATTATAAAATTCAATCAGTTGGGTTAGTTTGAATAAGTTGGGTATATTAGTTTAGATAAATTAAGTTTGTTTGAAGGAGTTGGACATGTTAGTTCGAATTTTCCACCCTTACTTATTATTGGTGATAAGTTTATGATATAATAAAGCTTTGTTACATATATGTTGCAATTTATTTATTATTTTCATTTTATTTTTAGAGAAAATATTACAAAAATAATTTAGAATAATTCATGTGTTATTTAATCCTTTAAATTAAAAAATTAAAAAGCAGGATCATTTATTCCTTAGATTTATAAAATTGATTAATTAAAAAATTATATTATTTTAATAATTTTTCTATTAAAATATTATTATTATTTTGTCAATTGATTAAATACAATTAAACACTAGTATTTAACAATGATAAAATCAAAATTGATATATAAAATAGTCACAAAAAAATTATTTTTATATTTGTTAATTGTCACTATTTTATTTAATTTTTTAAATTTTTTTAATTTTAAATTTTTATTAAAAATAAAATTACATATTTAAATAACTTTTTGTTTGAATTTTATTATGGTTATATTTTCTTAAATTATTTTATATTAAATTTGCTTTTATTTTTATTAAAAACTCATATTTTAATTATATTTTTTATTATTTTGTTAAAAAATGATATTTTAAATTAAAATTATTAAAATAATATAATTTGTCATTAATTGACTCCATTTTTTTACAAAATTAAAGGATTAAATGACATCATTTTTAATTTAAAAAGTTAAACAACACAAATAGTTTAATGTAAAGGATTTTTTTGACATACCACCCTATGCACTCTTACTTCTTACATTATAATACATTAAACACATGTTTAAATATAAAATCTATGTTTTTAATATAAATATATTTTATAATTAAATATTCATTTTATTAAATAAACGTGGAAGGTATGTCGAAGGCTCTTCAAAAGCTTAAATAAAATAAAATATATGTTTAACATATATAAAAAATGCAATTGCAAAATGTTTTAATTTATACATAAGGTTAAACTAATATTTTGGAATAAGCTGTGCTATTTGTTTAAAATTAATTTATATTTTTAAATAATGATTTAATAAAATAATATAATTAACATAAATTTAAAATTTAAAATAACACTATAAATTCTTTTATAACATATCTTCTCTTAATTACATGTTTAAAGTATATTCATATATACGTAAGTGATTAATAGTTTAAAAGGAAAAAAAATAACTTAGTACTAACAATGTTCAATCACTAATTTATAAAGTAATATTGACTTAAATTAAAATATTTTAAAAATAAAGAGAAAATAAAATTTTGATGAAAATTTAGCCTTAAATTAAAATGATATTTATGTCTATTTTTTACTTTTATATTTTAAATATTATTTTTTAAAAAATAATTGATATGAAAATAAAATAAAATTATAAATAATGAATTATTTGAAGGTATTATAATTATATTAAGTTCTAATTAATACTTATATATTTAGTTTTAGTCTTATACTTAGCTATTTAATTTTTAATTTCAAATATTATATGCATATAAAAAGATTGAACTTAATTTTTAAAGTGTTTTTATTTATTTGTGTGTCTCCTATAACAATATTAATAGTTTTCGTGAGACTTAACCAAAAAATTATTTTACTATTTTTAATATATAAGAGGAAGATTTATAAATATATAATTACCTTTTCGGTACTTGATTTAGGTAATAAAATAAAAATAGTAGTTAATTTTTTAAAAAATATTTAGATATAATTTTATTCAAATATATGTAAAGTTTGATTTGTAAATTAATTACCTTATTATAAATCACAAATGGCATAGTTTTAATCTTCTTATTTTCATTATATGCATTTTTTATTACAAAATAGTATTTTAAAGGAGTTTTTTATTTTAATAGTGTCATAATTTTATTTTTAGTATTTTTTACCCATATTTTTTATATGATATCTTAGTAATAGATTTATTTTAATAATGTATTAATTTAATGTAATCTTTCATATAATTAAGAATTTTTTGCACATTTAATGACGCACATGAGAAATTAGGAGGATATTTTTGTCCATTAAATTAAATAAATATTTTTTAAATAAAAAAATAGAAAAATAGAAAACAAATAACCATCTTTTATCGATAGGATATTTCTATATTTGATCAATTTAAACATAAATCATACAATAATGAATAGATAATGAAAATGAGAATACAATTGATTCTATATATACATTTTTATGTATGGTTATGTTGTAAATTAGGAATAAAATAAAATATTTTTTTTTCAAAAAGAGAAGAAATAACAATTGTATTATCCCTCATTGATAATTCTTATTACATTCTTATACTCATTTTTTATTTCAATTTTATCTTTAATTTTAAAGTCATATAAAATATACGAAGAAAAATAATTAACAATGGATGTTATTTTAATAATAATTTTAATATTATATTATATTTTACCTATATTTTTAATAATAATTTGAAAAATTAAATAATTTTAAATAATATTTTTAATAATAATTTAGAAAAATAAATAATACTAAATAATATTAAATAATTTTCTAAGTAATAATTATTTATAAAAATAAGTAATATTAAATAATATTAATAATATTTTTAAGTAATAATTATTTATAAAAATAATAATTAGAAATTTAAATAATTTTAAATAATATTTTTAGGTAATAATGATTTAGAAAAATGATATATTTTATTTTAATAATAATTTAAAAAATATAATAATTGTAATAATGTATATTTTCATTATATTTCAATTATAAATTAAATAATAAAATACTAATTCATTTTTTGATCCCAATAATCAAACGAAATAATATAATAATAATATTTTTTCATTTACGCTTAATTCCATTATCTTTCACGTTATCATTCTCATTCATTTTTCATTATGTAAATTAAATTTCCCTTAAGGAGATCAAATGGATGAAAAAATAACTATTAATAGTTTGTAGATAAAAAATATAAATATTTTAAAAATACTCTTTATTTTAAGTACACATAATAGTCACATTTAAAATTTATATGAAATTAATGCATTTAAAATATTATGGATAAAAATATTAAAAATAAAATTATAATATTATTAAAATAATCACTTTTAAAATTTTAAATTTTGATAAAGAAAGAAGTCGACGAGAACACACAAAACAACTCTTTTTATATTAATTTAAAAAAGTCATATAGTTACAACGTTGTAGTTATTTTGATATATACAAAAGTTAAATTTCATCGGTGTTATTTTTATTATAAAATAGTGTTTCAAAAATATATTTTGTCAAATTTACTATAAATTTAATTTTTTATATAAAAAAGTAAGATGAAGTTGACCATGACGTCGAAAAAAAGTGGGATAAGTTAATAATAAATAAATACTTGTAATGGATATGGAATAACGATATTATTTTCTTTTTGAGGCAAATGACTCCAACTTTGCTATGATAAAAAAAATTAATATACAGATGAAATTAATTAGGTGGTTCCAAATAAATTATTATTTATAATACTTACCAACAAATTTCAAACTTAACAACATATAATTTATTTAATTATATAAAAAATTTATAATTCAAATCTTGCACATATATAAATATTGTAGTTATTTTAAAATATATATTAATATTAACATTTTAATTTTTTTTTACTTTTAATCCCATATTTGTATACGAAGTAATATTGTATATAATTTTATACACATACAACACTATTATATATATATATATATATAAAGCTAAAGAAAAGTGACAATTTTTTTACCACATAGATTTAAAACTCAAAAAAAAAAAAAGTGGGTAACAGGTTGGGAGTGTTTTTTTTTTCTTTTTTATATTGAAGCAAATTGTTAATTACCTAAGACAAGTTTACGATATCACATGTCCTCTTTATCGTCAGAGTGTGACGAGCTTTGGTCAATAGATTGTAATTGGTTCTTAAGGTTTTGATTATCCGCGTGCAAGCGATCGTATTCCATGTGGAATCCCTCGATTTGCTTCCTTTGGCCTTCTGCTTCAATTCCAACAGCTCCATTTTTAACATATAAACTAAATACCGTTGAATTAATAATATGTTTTTTTGTTAAAATAATTATTTTATTTAAATATTTATAATTTAAATTTAAATTCTACTATTTTATATATCAAATAAATTTCTTAACATTAAACTAAAAATTTATTATTAATCCTATAGCTTTTGTAAATATTTATTTAAATATCATATTTTTTAATTAAAATACCGCTAATATAAGGTTATCATAATCTATAATCCTTTGAAATAATAATTAATAAAAAAAATTAAATAATATCGAATAAGATTTAACGAAATTATATATGAATTTAAATTATTATAATTTAATTTAAACAACGTTTAATATAAAATTATTGATTATATTTTTTAAAAATATATAATAAAAATATATGAGTTTGATATAATACGTAATATTTTGATAATTATAAATTTTAAGATATGTTATATTTTATTATTTTTTTCAATAAAAAATTTAACACCAAATTTGTTGAACTTAAAATATACATTCTGCATATTGAAAAATATCTTAGGTGTATTTTTTAAAACTTATGATATCTATGTGTCTTTTTTAAATGTACGTGAGCTTTTTCCCTACTTTTATCATCCACCTAGAAGAAAAAATGTTTAAGGTATAATTTGCGATGTGGATAAATACTACAAACAAACATCTCCTGCTTTTTCCAAATGTTAAGACTGCCCTAAAAAATCAAGTTTTATTTACCTTCTAATTTTTATATAATTAAATTATTTTTTATTTTTAATATTTTTAAAAAAATATATATTCATCATATTTTTAAATATATATTTTTTATATTATATAAAAAATAATGTACGTATACGATATAAAAAATGATTAAAAATAAAATTATATTTATAAAAAAAAATTATGTTATATAATTAAATATTTTATTTACTTAATATCCCGAAACTTAAGAGCTAAGTAATTATGTTTTAGGCAACATATTGGATTTATTATAAACATGTCCGAAATATTGATAAAGTTATAAATATTTCTATAATATATTTAAAACTTTAAAATTATGAACATATTTAATATATTAAAGTCTCTTTTTGTGATTTAGAAAAAAAAAATGTAGATAGAAAGATATATTGAATGTTGTGTTTATATCAATTCATAAATGTTCAAACTTTATGAACTTCTTATGTATAATGTACAATATGAATGTGTATAAGAAAAAGATATATCGATTACTTATCCTTAAAGATAAACTTAAATTTATGATATAATTTCATAATTATATCTTTTGAATCATTAAGGGATATTTATATAACTGTCATTTGAAATTTATTTGTTTTACAAGGTACATAATAAAATACATAATTAATTAGAATTATTTTTTTTCAATTTAATCAAAAATTTCAATTCATACATAAAATTGAATAAATTAATATATAAATATGTATTTTATTATTATTTAGTTTTGATTTTATTTTTAATAATTATTAATTAATTTTAAATATAATCTATATCACTAGAACAAACTATCAAAAGCACTAAATTTTGTAAAAGCTTATAAAAAATCTAATGATTTCAACCAAGCGATCTTTTTTTTTAATCACAAAGAGATTTTATTTATTAAAATTCAAAGGGCTAACATTAACAAGAACACTAGAAAAAACAAGAACAATACATATAATTGCTATACTATTTATTATGTCTTCGACTCTTTTCTAAACCTGATAAGGAACAAGAAATGATCATCGACAAGGATATTTTCTACGCTCCCATAGTAACTAATAGAAATGATCATCCATCAATAATCCCATAATAACTAATAGAAATTGTTACTCAAACGTAAAAAAATTGACGTCAAATTTCAAATCTTTACGTAAGGATAATATCTCAAATATTCATAAGATTTAGCATATTTTTATTTACATTCTCGAGATTTATAAAATATCTAGAATGTTCTTAAAATTTATGATGAATACTATTGATTTCTTAATATATAATGGTGTTAATTTTTCATCTGTTACTATTTATAGTATTATTTTTTGGTTATGATACCAATTTTACAGATCGAATAAATTTTTAATCAAGAATTAATATTGATTGAATTGATCTAGTTAATGATCTTTGTCTATTTAAGGAAGATAATAATTTGTCTAAAAAGTTTATTATTTGTTAGTATAAATATAATTTTCTTCTATATTCATTACAATTACAGAATATATTACATTCTTCATTATGTTGATTATTTATTTCTAATTTTGAATTTATAAATTATCTTTTAAAATTTAAAATTATTTTTTATTTTTTAAATCTAATAATTCTAATTTATGTACTAATGATTTGATATTCATAAGTTATTATCCCGATATCTCATATATGTTGAATGCACATTATTTTATCATATTCATAGTATAAAAATAGGTTTTTCTTGTGTATATATAATATATTTATAATCTTCAAAGATATAGTATCCAAACATTAAGTTGTTAAATTTCTATTCCTCTATTCTTACATATTTTTTACTAAAATAGTCTCTTAATGTCCTTGAAACATGATGGTCTATGCTGCTTGTGATAACTTTAATATAATCTGTATGGATGTCTAACAAATTGTTAATTCTTCTAAAATTTTCAAGATAAGTTTCATAATTCTCATTTTTAAAATATTTGTTTAACAATTTTTATTTTCATGTTTATCAGTATTATGACTTGATGTAAATATTTTCTTCCTGAATTTAAAATTTTTAACTGGCTTAAATTTATAATTATTATACTTGAATTTAATGGGTCCACTACAATCTTCCTTTCTGTTCGTCTCTTTTTGTTACACTGGTTATGCCTCAACTTGCTCAAACCTCAACGTCTTCCTAACAATAGTGAGGTTTTTCATCCATACATAAAATGAGGTCTAATATTTGACTTATTAGGAAAGAGTAACAGAACTCCATTTTATTCATAAGATAATGATTATTACAACTTAAGGCCAACTAAGAACCTTGAAGGGTTTCTTAGTCTCTCATACTTACTCGGTATAATATTACTAGTTTTTAGAATTTATAGATAAATGAGATTTCTATGCTAGAGTTTTTGTTTTTTAGAGTAAAGAGCCCTGGATTTCTGTGTGTTCGTGTAATGAGCATAAGGGTTCCTTTTATAGTACAAATAATCCTTATTTATAAGACTAGAACTATTATTTTATCCTTACTTTAATAATTCATTTGTTTCTTGCTTTAAATGATAGTCACTTCTTTTTTCCTTAGCATATGTTGCTCATTAAGATGTGGGGTTTAAATATTTATTTTCTTTATCGTCTTATGTCGATAGTTCTTTTTTTTATTCTTCTTTGTCATTTTTTGCCAATGGTCCTTTTGATGACTTTGATAATAACGCATTTGCATCTTCTCAATCTTTGATGCAGAGAATGCATCTATGGTCTTTTGTAACTTTTTTGGCATAGAAGCAGGATAACTTCCTTATTTCTTGACCAATTTTTAGGTTGTTGTTATTAAAATTGGTTTCATATTTAGAATTTTTTTCACCATCTTTTTATGATAAAACCATACTAATGTGAGAAATGATGATGACTTTATTAGTTGAATAATTTACTATGATCTCAGTAAATTTATCAATCTTCCTGAATTCATAGTAAATTTGACTTAACATTTGACCTCTTAATATACAAAGTTCTTCTATGTTGAATTCCTTTTCTGGAAGTGCCCTTGGCTTGGGAATTTATCTGTTTATGTTGGAAATCCCTATCTTGGTGAAGTGGTAGGGACTGATACATCCTTCCTCATTCTAATCCATTAATGAACTGAAAAATCTAAGATAAATAAGCATGTCACCTATTTTAATCTTCCTTTTGAAGTTCTTGATCTCTCTTTTAAAAATTTCTAAAAAATATTTAATTTGCTTAAATTAATCCCTGGGATATATATTTTCTTTTAATCCTACATGGAAAACTTTATAAACAAATATTAGATCAACTATTTCCAAGATATTGAATTTTCTTCCTGTAGGAAATTTCTTGTTTGTGGTATAGAACTTCATAACTTCAATATGTTCTTGGGTAGACTTCCTCACCAAGTTATAGAGAATCAACCATTGTGGTTTGCTGAGGTTTCTATATTGGTTATTCTCATCTTCAATGATTGGAGCATTTATGAGAGATGTCTCCCTAAACAACATTGAATGCTTTACTATCTTTGATATTTTTGCATGAGATGTTTCTCTAAATAGCACTGAAGGTCTTGCTATCTTTCCTAAAAAATTTAACCTGCTTGGAGCTGTTGGTTGTTGTTGTAATGCTGCGAAATAATTTTTTAACTATCTGCTATGAAGTTATTAGTTTTGGTATTTTGTAATTGACATAACTACCTTCAGCTTCTATTCTATTAATGAAGGTTCTATATGTTACTCCACTAAATCATAGAATAGATTTAATAGTTTCTGTTCAGTTGTTATAGATTCTTGATTTTGCGTCATTATAGATCACATAAAAAATCTACGTTTTTCCTTTTCTACCTAGTTGAGCTTTTTAGTTTCAAAAGTTTTTTCTTTCTTGTGAACTATTAGATTTTTCTTTTTTCATTTTGAATTCTTTCTTTAGAAGTTTTACCTTTTTTAGATTGAATTTTTAATGAAGATTCTTCTTTTGAGATTTTGGACTCTAAAGGTTGTTTTGAACAATTAAGTTCTTCATGTTTATTTTCTGTCTCCATAAAAGATTTCTCGAGATATAGCAGCTTAAGTTGCTATTGTAAAAATTTATCTCTTTTTCCTTTAATTTAATTATATTATTTAATCTTATTTTTATGTTATTAATTTTTTGGCCAATAATTTGTCTATAGACGTAATTAAATATATTTGAGAGAACTATTTAATTGTTTGTCTTGATTAAATAACATGCATAGTTTCTAGGAAAAAATGTATGATTCTTATGTATATGATCCCTAATTGATGATCTTAATGAGTAGTATGTAATTTAATTAACATGAGAGTACGATTAAATTAATTAATATATGATGTGTAGTTTACTTGAGAGAAGAAAAGAGGATAGGTTAGATTCAATTGATCATGTAATTAATTGATAATTATATTGAGAAAATTTTAGTAGTTCACATGTTTAGAAAATTGGGGGATTAAGTATTCTGAGATATTTTCTCATATATCTTCTTAATTACTAAAAATTAGTTTTTAATAAAATAATCTCTGTGAGAATGATCTTTTCTTATCATTATATTACTTGTTAAGATATGTATACTTTCGTATTCATTGCACATACTTCGTGTGCGGTGATAAAGTTTTTGGCCCCGTTGTTGAGTATTATAAATATTAGAAATTAACTTTTTATTATTATTATTTTAATTATTATAACTTTTATTTTAATTTACTTATTTTATTTTATTTATTTATTTTGATTTTTATTTATACGCATCCTTTAGTGCTATTAGAAACATAGTTGAGAAAATGGTTACTAATAATTATCAATGGCCAATGGATAGAACGACAACCATAAGAAGAGTAGTTGGAATGCATGAGGAAAATGGTATCACGATATTTACAACTCAAGCATCATATTTGGTTAATCTTTTGAAGGCTCAAAACTCGACAACGAGTATAAACCAGTTCCAAAATTCAGGAGTGTCATGTGTGTTTTATGGAGGATCCATTTGTTTGATAATTGTCAAGATAATCCTAAATCAGTATTTTATGTGGTTAATGTGAATGAAAAAAATAACCCATACTCAAACATATATAATCCAGGATCTAAACAATATCCATATTTCTCTTGAAATAACAACAATCAGGGTGGTAATCAATTTAATCATCAATCATTTTCAACATCTAGTTTTCAAGAACCACAACAATTACAAGCCCAAAAAAAGATGTCACCTAACGAGGACAATGCAAATGCCTTAATGAGGATGATGAAAAACTTAATCCAATCAATAAATACAAAAGTGTCCACTAAAGAAGCTTTAATTAGGAATTTAGAGAACCAAATGGGACAACTTGCTTAGGCTATAAGCAAAAGGCCTCAAGATAACTTTTAAAGTGACACAATTGTAAACCCAAGAAGAGAAAGGAAGGACTATTGTAAATCATCAGCCTTCAGGAGTGGTAAAAATTTAGATCAAGAAGATGAGACTCAAAAGGATAATGAGAACTATAAGACTAAAAAGGATAAGGAGAACTATGAGACTAAAAAGGATGAGGAGAAATTAGTGGATAAAGAGAGTAATGAAAAGGAAATAATTCAGCCAAAAAAGATCAACCTCTATAAACCTACCATTCCTTTCCTTTAAATATTGCAAAAGCAAAAGTCAGATATGCAGTTTTCAAAATTTTTGGATGTCTTTAAGAAGTTGTACATAAACATATCATTTGTAGATGTACTTGAACCAATGCCTTTTTATACCAAATTTCTAAAGAACATATTTCCTAAGAAAATGAGGCTTGGAGATAATGAAATAATAACCTTAACTAAAGGTTGTAGTGCCATTCTTGCTAGAAAACTACCCCAAAAGTTGAAAGATCTAGGTAATTTTAACATTCCTTGTACGATTGGGAACAACCACTTTAAGAAAGCATTATGTGACTTGGGTTCTAGCATTAACCTTATGTCATTATCAGTCATCAAGAGATTAGGGTTTGGTAAAGCTAAATCCACTTCAATAACATTACAAATAGCAAAAAGATCAATTAAGAGACCTTAGGGTGTGATACAGAATGTGCTAGTAAAAGTAGACAAATTCATTTTTCTGGCACACTTCATTGTGTTAGACATGGAGGAGAACTGTGACATTTCTATCTTACATATGCGTCCATTCTTAGCAACTGGAAGAAAACTCATTGATGTACAAAAATATGAACTTACAATGAGAGTGCAAGATGAACAAGAAATGTTTAAAAAATTTAAAGCATTTGAACCCCTTGACATTGATAGTGCCAATAAATACTTAAGGATAAATGTTAATGAATGTAGGGACAACTTAAAAGAATTTGTTGAGTCACGCACACTTAAGACTGTTACGCATGATGTTATGAACAAAGACATAAACTCACCAGAAAATAACTCAACTTATTTTAACTTTAAAAGTATGGAATCCAAGGTTGATATTGTGGACTGTGTTATATATGGTAGGAATGTGAAACTTTTCTCCTCCTATCATTATATCTATATCTTTCAATACTTTATTATTAGCAATTCTTACAATTAAATCTTTTGGCGTTTGTTTCTAATGTTCTTCTGGAAATACATATTTATTGGCTACACGCATACTACCTTCTGTATCTATATATGCATGTAAATGATAAATGACATAGTCATTAAATTTTAGTCATACTTTAATGTAAGTACTATTTAGATTTGTAAAACTATACAAATCATTCATTTTCTGATGAAGAATACCTATAATTTTAGTGTTCATATCCAGAGTCAGTTATTTCATCCTTATTTTCTTCCAATAGATAGATACTATAAGTATCATATATATCAAATTCTTAATTGGTTCTAATTTCGTTTTGAAAGCTTCCTCTAAAATTTTTGTTTTCTGTGAAAATTCTTTTTTAAATTTATTTCTATGTTGAAGTCTACTTGGACATTCGTTGACATAATGTCTTTTTTCATTATAGATCCAACATCTGTATTTTGCTTTTTCTGAAGGGTAATAATTCTTATTTTCAGAAGGTTTATACCTATTCATTCTAAAATATCTTTTCTTATAGGTTTCGCTATTAAATTTATTTTTATATTTTTGAAAATCTTGTTTTTTGAATTTATATATTTTAAATCTTTTATATTTTTTATATTTATATTTTTGTTTATAAAATTTTATATTATATCCATATTTTTATGGTATTTTAAAATCTTTTGTATCACAACAGATTTTATCATTTCTTCTTATTTGTCTATATTATTTTTTTTCTTGGTATTTAATAATTATCCAACATTTAAGGGTTCTTTTTATTCCTCCTAAAGTATCTAATATAGTTTCTTTATTTCTTTGTTCCTAACTTTCTGTTAGGATTTTATGTAGTATTTTAGGTAATTTTTGGAAAAAACATTTCTTTATAAGTTGTTTGCATAGAAGGTAGTAATTTATGGTAATATATTTCATATTCACAAATAAAAGAATCTATGTAACACATGTTACAAATTTCCATATATATTAGATGTCATTTAACTTCATTGATTTCATTTTCATTGGATTTGGGGATAGTCTTTCCTTTATCTTCTCTAATAAATTCCTTGTACATTTCATTTATTACTGTATCCAAGTATTCTCTTCCTATGAAAGCATTCTCTTGTATTAAGAAATGTTATTGATTTGTTAAGTTTGAAAACAAAACTTTAACATTTCCTTTCATTTTATGTGCTATTAGTACTCTACAAATTGAAAGGTTTGTTTGGGTAGTTTAAGGTGTTTATATGAGCACACTTATATCACTAGCCCAATTATCTAAAGTTTTCTTCCTAGATCTTATACAGTATAAATCTAAAAGATCAGATTTATAATTATCATGGAGTTTGAATTATGGTGGAATACTAACTCTAGTTCCCTAATGCAAACTATCCTCTATTTTAGGTGTTGTCTTCTTCTATCTGTGGCGTCAGATTGTTCTATCATTTGCCTATTTCTTTCTTCCCTATGAGGGTCAGATTTTCCTTCTTGGTAAATAACTGGTAATGAAATTGGTTTCATATGACCTTTTGGGATCATATTTTCTAGTTCAGAATCAGTTTCATTAATTATTATCGTATCATCTTCTTCTTTATTTGTACAAAGTTTTTCATTATAATGTTCTTTTATTTCTTCATTAGTTAGTGTTAATAAACTAACTAAATTTTCTATATCCCTATTTTTAGGGTTCATGAGTTTTCTTTCTAATTACTCTCTATATTCTATTAAATTGAAACTGTATTTTTTTTCTCAAACCTTTCTTCATTTTTTTTTTTTCATTTTTAGGAATTAGGGCATCTGATCTCCTAGTTGATTCTTCTTTTAGTCTTTTTAAAGAATCATATTTATGACCTATAATTTCATTATTTCTATATATATTGTATATATCTTTTCTTATTTGTAAAAATTTCTTGCGTGTATCTTATTATAATTTATTATAATTATATTCTTTTATTTTCTTTAATAATTCTTGTTGTGCGTTTATTATTTTTTATAGATAATTTGTGTTTGATTCTTGGACTAAATCCATTTTCTTTGTTAATAGTTGCACAATTTCAAACAATGTTGCTTGATTTTTTACTACGTTTACTAGGCTTTCATTTACATGTAAATGCATATTTTTATTTTATCTTTAAATATTATTATTTCATTAATATACAAATCATGAACTAATACTTTCATTATTTAAACTTTACCTTTTAGTTTTTTAACTTTTTCTTGGTTAAAGTTTTCTCTTTCATGGTTTATGAAAGTAAACCTTGACATACTATTATTCTTAACAACATTCTTTTTCTTCTTATTAATAGAGATTTTTCTTTGATATTTAATTATCATTTTTTTAGTATTTTAAAATCTGTTAGTATTTTTTGGTTTTATTATTTGTCCAAGTTTCAAGTTCCTTAAAAGTTTTTTATATTTCTATAAATTCATTTTGTCCATATATTGAATTATCGTGACTATTTGTTAGAGAATATGGTACTTGATAATATATTAAAAATGAATGATTTGTTTCTTTCATTAATTCTCCTTAAATTCATAAGCTACACTTAATACTTGATTTGAGTTTTTATCATGAATTTTAATAACAAATCTAGGATATGTTGTAACGTTTAACTTTTAAAATATTAAATTACCATGGATCATTCATAGTAAATCATTTTTTCTATTTATTATTATGTTATCTAATAATATTATTTTTATTGTTGTATCCATTCATTCTTTTAAATGAGTTTTTATTAATATTTAAATTCCTCATAAATAGATGTATCTAATTTTTTCTTTATTTTTTTTGAGAAATTTTAGATATCTTGTTTAATATAGTATCTTTATCGATTAATGATATATTATACATTTTTTTTACATCTATAATCTTAATTTTTATTTCTTTATTATTTATGTCATTTCTTGTGAAAAACATCATGAAATATCTTATGTTTTTATTTCTATTATTTGTTGGTTTATTTTTTTATCTTCTATTTCTATTTAAAGAATGTATTGTTCACTTCCTTTAGATTTTAGGGGGTATTTTTGAAATTTTTAAAAAATAATTTTTTTTATATTAATGCTTACCTCTTTACCATAGCTAACAACAGCAAGACTCAACTCCTTAACCCCTTACTTTTCATCTTTGCTAAAAACCTTGTTAGAAACATACACTAATAAGTAATCAATTGAAACCTCTATTTTTACTAGTTCGATTTTCTTCATTGCAAGCGAATGAACCAAAAGAACCAGCAAAATTAACAAACCAACAAAATCAGAGCAACAAACCAGTGGACAAATGAACAAACAAGCAAAATAACAAAATCAACAAACAACAAACAAGAAAACCAACGAACGAACAAACCAGAGATGAAATCAGCAAACATAGAACCAGAGAATGAATGAAACAAACGGATTTGCGAAAACGAGAAGCGAAGAAATCGCAAAACCGAGATCGACAAAACCACATAGCACATTTCACAAACCAAAAAACCATAAAAATGGCGAGAACCAGAAAAACAGAGCATCAATGAAAATGAGGATTAGAGAACCAGTGAACACGAGAATGCTAATAGCCAATGAGCACGAGAATGACGAGAACCAGTGAACACGAGAATTGTTAATCAAAAATATCTAGGGCTCAAAGAAACCCAAAGAGATTTGGGGAAGGAATTTTCAAAGAGAAAATATCTAGGATGAAAAACTAATCAATCAAGCATCTGTTGATGGAAAACAATCACTTTTTTTTTTAAAATAAAAAAATGATAGTTTGGGGAAAACGTTTGCGAAGATAAGTTTTACTTTTTAAATTACCATTAATCTTTTAAAATTAAAAAAAAATTATTATCATTGCAAAAAAAATATAAAATTCAAATTTATGAGAATAATAATATTATTTAACATATTTAATTAAAATATTATTATCTAAAGTTAAAACATAGATTAAAATTTTAAAACATAAAACAAAAAGACAAAAAGATAATATCACATTAATGTGTTAGAATTATTGAATGATGACAAAAAATATTAAAATGATAATTCTAAATTTTATTAATGAAATTATTTATAAATTTTACTATAAATTTATTAAAAAAATGTTTAAAAATTAATTTTTTTTATATTTAGACTCTTTTATTAAAAACAATATAATAAAAGAGTGTTATTCGTAAATAAATAATTTAAATTACATGATTATAGTTGCTTTTTACCCGATAAACAATACTATAAAACAGCATATATAAGTCTAAAATTAGAGTCTGATCGATGTCAAAATCGACTTCAATTCAATTTTGAGACACTTATAGCATGAGTTAAATCAAAATTAGAATCTGTTGAATCTTACAATAGAATCTAAAATAAATACAAAAAAGATAGAATTTAAATACCATCATATTTTTATATATATCTCAATTATTAATTTAATTTGATTTTTAATTCTATTAAAATTAAACACCCTCCCACTTATATATATATCACAATTATTTATTTATTTAGTTTTATTTTAATTCCTGTATTTTATTTTTAAACATAATATATATATATAATATATATGCGCTATCAAGCTAAACCTATTAAATATGCATCATGATCAATTAGCATTATTGTAGTCAATCACTGGGCGGCACTTAAAGTCAAATGTGGTTACTTAAGCTATTAAACCATCTCTTAATTAAACATCTTCCTTTGATGATTATTGTACGTATCCACGAGTATGACAACGACACGCTTCCAATTATCATATCTTATACATAATAGACATATCTTTATATAAAAAAAAATGATTTTATTATCTTGTTGCATAGAATAATGTATATGTTACAATTTAATTGATTATAATTATTTTATTATTTTATATTAAATTAATAATTTATATATTATTATATATATATATATATTAACTTAATGTATAAAATATAGTAATAAAAAAATTATATATGAGATTTTTTTTTAAAATGGTATTAATATACAACAAACTTCCAATGAATAAACTACATGGAAGGGGACGTTCAGTTGTCCATTCCATCTACACGATGTGAGATGATGCCTAGTGAGATTTTTTTTTTTTTTTTTACTTTGCCAGTGATCGATTCTTTTTTTTTTAAAATAATTTTGAATTTGTATAAATATAAATTCATTTTAAACCAAAATAAAGTAGCATTTTCTATTGCAACATGATCATTGATTTATATGTTTGTATGAGTAATTCTATTTATCTAAAAAATTTAATCTCTTAGCAATGTTGCTATTTTTTATTACTAATAACTTTAATAGCATTGTTGCTATTTAAGAGTGAATTTTTTTAAAATTATTAAAATAATATTTGTTAATTAATTAATTTTTTAAAATTAAAAATTAAATAACATTAATTATACTCTAATCAATTAAATGATATAATCACTTCTAACACCCCCACTAAAAAAAAAGGTAAAACGATACTTCTAACCATTACTCAAGCATGGGTATTCCATCAGAATCAAACATAATTGTCCTACTCATATTTATCCAATTATTATTATTTTCTTTGCTAAATCATAATAAATATTAAACTAACCTACTATTACAAAAATAGTGTCTAAAATGATTTAAATTTGAGGGTAATGTATTCTATTAAAGAAGCAGAAAAGTTATCACAAAATGCAGTCATGCATTAAAAACTTAATACTCAAAGAGCAATTCTTAAATTTTTTGTTAAATATCATTCCAGATACAATAACTTTTATGATATGAATGCTTTATTTATATAACTATTAATTGAGTATTCAATATAACAAAAAAATAACTTTAGATGTAATTATAATTTTAAAAAAGAAAAATTAAACTTAACTATACGTGGATGTTAGGGTTTTAGGTATGATTTTGGGCTTGTTTTTTTTTTTTGAATACTTTTAGTTATTATCAATAGTTGTACTTAAAAGTTAATTTTTAAATTTAAATGTGGTATTTTTTTTTAATACACTAAAAAGTTAAATTAATTTTAATAGATATAGTTTTAAACCATATCCAAAAGCAGAGTTACGTGTACAATTATATTTATTTTAAATTGAGATACATATACATTTTTCAACCATACCTAAATATATATTTTTATTTTAAACTACTATTACGATTAACAAATGTATCTAAAAATATCATATCAATAAAAACCCTACCTCTAAAACTATACTATCTAATTTTTAGATCTCCTCCAACCATCATCTCGATCGTGCTAATTATGGACAAACTAGCAACTACCACTATATCTCTCCCATGAAAGAAACGTGAAGCCATTTTTAGGTTGGCTTAATGCATTGACAGATTCAAAATACGTGATTTTCGTCCAACAACAATTCAAAATGGAGGTGCCAACCAAAATTGCAACTCAAAAAAGTAGTTTCCTATCTATGTTGAAAAATAAAGACTTTAACCATTTGAATAGTTGGACTTTAAATTCAGCTATAAAAAGGAAGACATTCTTCAATTTGTAAATCATCTCAAAATCCTAAAACACAAAACTATAAGATTACAAAACAAAATAATTTGTGAAGTATAACCCACTTTGAAGAGTTTTTTCCTCATATTTAGAGATAGGTTAATTGTATTCTCTTATTGTATTTAGAAAGATTGTAAATATTTCGGTATAATGAATTCTTTTCTGCATTTACTCATGGAGTAACTCATAATTATTTTAGGTAAACTACGTAAATATTGGTATCCATTTTTCTTTCGTTTATTATCATTATTATTTCAATTCAAACTTACATTAGAAGTTCGTTCTATCTATCTAGTGGTTCGTCTTGTATCAACGTCCTAACAGTGATATCAGAGCTTAGTTGCAAAAATTTAGTGGATGAATACTATTCAAATAGATGGTACTATTCACTATTCAAATATAAGATATTATTCATTTGTACTTGTATTTGTGAATAAGTAGTTTGTGTAAGAGCCATGTCAACGAAGTTTGAAATTGAGAAGTTAACATAAATGATTTTTCCATATGGAAGATGAAAATCAAGGCGGTTCTAAGGAAGAACGGTTGTATCCAAGCGATTGAAGCAAGACCCGTAACTATAATAGACAACAAAAGATGGGAGAAAATGAAGGAAGATGCTATTGCAAACTTACATCTAGCTCTTGCATATGAAGTATTGTCCAACTTTAAGAAGAATAAAACTCTTAAAGAAATTTGGGAAACTCTCACAAGCTTATATAAAGTCAAGTCATTGCACAACAAAATTTTCTTAAAAGAATATTGTACACTTTGCAAATATCAGAATCCACATTAGTGACAAATCATATCAATACTTTCAATACTTTATTTTCCTAACTCAATAATATGGGTTATAAAGTAGATGAGAATGAACATGTTGAACTTCTACTCCAAAGTTTGCTAGACTTATATGAACAACTTGTGATAAACTTGACCAATGGTACTGAAAAATCTCTAGTCTTTAATGATGTTATAGTTTTTGTTCTTGAAGAGAAAATAAGGCATAAAAACAAGGAAGATAGTATATAGACTTCTCAACAAGATGAAACGTTGTCTATCACAAGAGACAAGTCAATGGAACATGATTACAATGAGAGTCTTAATCAAAACATATTAAAGTCAAGGAGTAAGAAGAACCTTAAATACTATCAGTGTGGCAAAAAAAGGCACTTAAAGAGTAAGTGTTGGTTCAACAAGAGAAGAGATGAAGGCTCTAACAAGAAGCACCTAAAACAATAAACAATTAAAGTTGTATGGTAAGCTATTTAGATGATGGCGAGATTTTTTACATTAAGGAACAAATTTCGGAGGAAGAAAACAACTTGTAGATATCTAGGTGATGGATTCATGTGCAAGTTAATAGATGATTTCATGGAGGGAATGGTTCCATAAATATGAATCAATTTCTAGAGCATCTATGTCATTAGCAAATGATCATGTCTTAGAGGTCATTGGAATCAAAAACATTAAACTAAAGATACATTGTGGCATGATTTGTACAATTCAAGAGGCTAGAAATGTCAAAATCTTGATAAAGAATCTTTTGTCCATAGGATAATTGGATAATCTTAACTACAAAACTTATATTGAAAATGAGATTATGAAGATTGTCAAATGAACAATATTGGTGATGAAGATAAGGAAATTTATAAGAAACTTATATATGATAATGGGAGAAATTATACAGGAAGGAAACATGTCAGTAGCAACAACAAATGATGGCGAATAATCAATGATGATGTGGCATCATAAATTAGGTCATATGTTAGAAAAATGATTGAAGATTATTTCCGAAAGAAAGTTACATCCTGGCTTAAAAATGGTAAATCTGTCATTTTGTGGGCATTACATTACAAGTAAGCAAGTTAGATTGAAGTTTAGCAAATCAATCGTTAGAAGTAAATGCATACTAGCTTTGGTACACTCTAATATTTGGGTGTCACTAGTTCAATCCCTAGGAGTAGCAAAATACTTTGTTATTTTTTATTGATGATTTCTACGGAAGATGTTGGGTCTAATTAATGAAAAGCAAAGTATATGTAATTGAAATTTTCAAGATCTGTAAAGTACGAATAGAGCTTGAAATAGGATGAAGATCAAGTGTGTAATGGCAGATAATGGAGGAGAAAATTATAGTAAAGACTTTGATGCATTCTGAAAAGTGAAGGCATTAAATATAATTGATGATCTCATACAATGCATAACAAAATGGTGTAGCAAAGTGGATGAATATAACAATCCTAGAAAAAACCAAAGTAATATTAAGATCAACATATCTACTAAAAAGATTTTAGACAGAAGTAGCTAGAATTGCTTGTTACATTATCAACGACAATTAACATGAAGATGGCAAAGGAGATATGAGTGGGTAAAACAATAAATTATTCTTCTCTTTTATATTTTTTGATATCCTGTATATGTGATGTACAATAACCAAGAAAAAACAAAGTTGGTTCCAAAATTCAAAAAGTGTATCTTCTTAAGATATGCTAATAGTGCCAAGGTGTATTTCTTATGGGACCCTACTACCTAAAAGGTTGTCATCAGTGGAGATGTAATTTTCTCTAAAAAAGAGATTGAAAAGTAAGAAAAGAATAACACGCAAAAGAGTCCACTAAACTTCTTCAAGTTCAGCTGGAAAAGTCATTACAAGAGGATTCTTCTAAAACAACATTGGAGCATAAATTACACGAATCAGTTGAAGTTCAACCCAAGTAGGATGGAGATCAACACATTAAAGATCATAACCAGCTTGGCAATCTGATTATGTATTGGAGTGTAATATTGCATATTGTCTTCTAACTGAATATGTAGAGCCATTAACTTTTGGTGAAGCTATAAACAAATCATATGTATCTTTTGGACGACAGTAATGGAAGAAGAAATTGAAGCTCTTCATAAGAAAAATACTTGAAAACTTGTTCCACTACCATAAAAAAGGAAGGCCAATGGAGATAAATGGGTTTATAAGATTAAAAGAGATGGAAATGATCAAGTGGAATGGTATCATACTAGACTGGTGGTAAAAGTATATGCTTAAAAAAATGTATCGAATTCAACGAGATATTTTCTCCTATTGTTCAACTTACTACAATAAGAATAGTTTTGACAATATATGCTACATTTGACTTGCATTTAGAGAAGTTATATGTAAAAACTGCATTTTTTCATGGAGAATATGAAAAATAAATATTCATACTTCAACCATAAGAATTTAAAGAAAAAGAAAAAGATAATTTACAACAAAAGAAAATTACATGGCAACTACACAAGCTTACAAGTAAACAATTTGGATAAGAAGGTTGATAGAGGATATCGGGCATAAATAAGAGAAGATTCTTATAATAAAAGTAGAATACATGTCAGCTACACAAGCTTGCAAGGAAACAATCTAGATAAGAAGGTTAATGGAGAAACTCAGGCATAAATAAGAGAAGATTCTCATGTATTGTGATAGTTCGAGTATCTTTTACATTGTAAGGAATTCAACATTTTAATCCAGAACCAAACACATAGAAGTATAATATCACTTTGTTTGAGAAATAATGGATAAAGAAAGTGAGAATAAGTTAAAATTTACAAAATAGAACCTAATAGATATAATGAAAAAATCGATAAATATTGACAAGTTTGTATGGTGTCGATGTTCATATGGCTTAGCAGAGATGTAAGCAATACTATTAAGCAACGGCTAGTAACTTCGAGTGAAGATTTAAAGAAATGTGAAATCATTTCATGTTGACTTAATGCATCGGCCAATTCAAAATAGGTAATTTCCATCCAACATCAATTCAAAATGGAGGTGCCAACCAAAACTATAATTCAAAGAAATAAATGCCTATCCATGTTGAAAATAATAACTTTAACATGCCACCATTTGAATAGTTGGGTTCTAAATTTGGCTATAAATAGGAAGCCAGACTTTAATTTGCAAAAAATCCTAAAATAAAAATATATAAAGCCATAAGATCATAAGAACAAAATCACTTGTGAAGTTTTACACATTTAGAAGAGTTTTTTCCTCATTTTGAGAGAGATTTTAATTATATTCTTCTATCATAAGAGAGAAGGGGTTTCTTTTTCTTTTCTTATATTTAAAGAAAGATTGTAAATTTTTCAATATAGTAAATTATTTCTGACTTTTGCACGTGGAATAGCCCATAATTATTTTGAATATTGGTGTCCATTATTCTTCTGTTTATTATCATTATTATCTCAATTTAAATTTATGTTAGAAGTTCATCACATTTATCAATTAGGTTCGGCTTTTATCGACGTCCTAACACACTAGTGCATACAACAGCTCGATCTTCTCCAATTGTCACCTCTTTATCATCATCCAGCCATCCTTCGTATGAACTGTGAAGTTTGTTACCTTATTCCCCTTTTTCTCTAATTTCTACGTCTTAAAAGATAGCTCTTTGTTTTTTTTAATATAAGTCATCCTTACATTGTGAGATCCATTCATTATTATGAGCACTATTATGAGCTCTATTACTTTGTGAGATAATTTTAATTTTAATATAGTTTGTAACATGATGGGACAAATGCGCATAAAGATATCTAGTTTTTTAAATATCAACCACCATTTTCGTTAATTTTAATAACACTATTGTATTCCTCTGTATAATTTTAATTGGATTCAAATTTAGGAAAGCATCAACAAATTATTTTTTAAAATTTGTTGTTAGAGGAAAAACTTAACTAGAAGAATAAAATCATGAACATGTTCTTACATGCTTATTGGGTGGATTATAAGGAAAGAGTTTTGAAAAGAATGTAGACTCTAGGTCTCTAATTTTAACATAATGTTCAGAGATCTAGTGACATTGGTACACTTGAAACTATGTATTTGAATATAAGAGCTTGGGGTTCAAGCTCTTGCCACTATATTGTTGTGAATTGAGACCTAATAGCTCTTGTAAACACATTTAATATTTGCATTTATAGAAACATAATAGATAAAAAAATAAAAAATCTTTAGATGAAACATAGTTATTGGTATACAATATTTGTATAAAATTATACCATTTCATTTATAGTATCATTAGCTTCATAGAAATCAATGGATGCTTGGGCTTATCCACCTTTATATTGGTGTGGTTGAATGACTGGTTCACTTCATGATGTACAAAGTTTTTAAATTTTGGTCAATGAATAAGATCTATTTATATGAATGAGATACTTGTAGTTGTGTTTACGTTTAAATTATGAAATGATTATCAATGATCATTGTAGTGCTTTCAATCAATTGTACACTAATATTATGTATTCATTAAAACCATCTACTAATTTTCAGAATATCAAAGTTAATATTATATACTCTTTTTTTATAAGTATAATTGATTATGCATCATTTTTATTTGTTATTATTTTAGATTTTTTCATCTTATATATTTAGATGAATATTTAGATGAACAACTATTCAACTTAATGGCATTGAGTGTGACTTATGATGTAATATTTAGAAGATATTGTATACTATCCTAAAATATATGGTTAAGAATTAATAAGTTTTTTTGTTTATTGTACTTATCTTTAAAATTTTACTTATTCTTATCATGTTAAATATTAAGTATAAATTTTTTTTATAATTTAGGGGAAAAAACATATGTAAAAAAAGATCTTAATATTTGTTGAAGATAAGTGTGGTAATTCTTCCTTGATAGAATGAGAAAATAAGATCAATTGTCTCTTTCATCACTTACTAATGTGTTTATTAGAAATAAATATTTTAGATTAATTTAATGATTTAAATTATTATGTTAACGATGAATTGTTATTTTGAATGAAATACTTATTCTAAATGGATTTGCTACAAAGTATGTTAACGAGAAAAAACTTAAGATGTTAAGTTGTTCATATTATTTTTTTATTAAGTTATTTTATACAAATTATTTATTTAAAGTTAGGTATGGAATTATTGTAATAGGAAAAAAAATATCAAAGGAAGAGAAATAGTTTTCATTAAAAGAAAACACGTACGATTAACTGACGTACCATAAAATAATATATCTCTAAAGATAATCGTATTCAAATAGTTACGATTACGGCTAATAAATATACCCAAATAATTATGGGTAAATTAACAAATATATTTAAATAGAGACGAAACAACTTATTTGATATATCTATTTTTTTTATTATTTGTACTTATTTTAAAATTTTAACAGTAAATTTTACGTTCAATATATATGATGCTTTGAAGTTATTAGTAAAAAAAATATTTTAACCTTTAAATTATACATGACTTAGAATCGGTAAGTAAAAATAATAACAAGTAAATTATCTTATTCTATAAATATTTTTTATCCTCCCAACTCGAAAGTAAAGATTAACGTGGGATTAGAAATGAAAAAAGAGAAAATGTACCAATATCAGGGGTAGGGGACATTGGTGGGGTAAGAATGCTATTTTTATCTCCTATTAAAATATTTTGATATGAGCGATTGAGATTTTTCATCAAAAGTTTAAGTATTTATGAAAATTGAAATTTTTTCATTAATAAATAAATTATGATCAATTGAATTCTTAATATTCTAAATACTTATAAAATATCAAGTATATTGGTTTGTTATGTAATTAAATTTAGAGTAAATTATTACTATAATTAATTTTTTTATTTTATCATTTTTACCATCATTATAATAATTATTGTCATATATTATATTATTAAGTTTTTATAATTAAAATATTAACTCATTAAATAAAATATTATTTAATTTAACTTTAAAATTTAAAAATTATATAATATATTTTAAAAGATTATATAAAAATATGATCAAGTAATAGGTGGCATAAAGAGGATAATTCTCAATCCTATCATGTTTACCATATAGGCATTCATTATTGGTATTAAAATCGAAGTTTCTTTTATGAATTTCAATTCTTACGTGACAAATTGACAATCTTATGTGTGATGGATAAGGACTTAAAATTTACACATTTTAATAACAATACTATGAATTATACATTTTAAATGGGGCTTTAAACTTATACGTCTTACATATTCAAGTTTAATATCATTCGGTAAGCTAGTTGGTAAATCTCACTAATATTAGAAATATCAAATGAGTTGATTTATCTTCTCATATGTTTTATTTAATATCTTTTATGGTTTTATAGATTAAATTTTTTTTATCTTATCTTGTCCCTTTTAAAATCGTTCTTAATAATCTAATGGTTATTATAAATAATTATTTTTATTTTTAATAATCATATTTTTATTTTATTTTATTTAATATAAATAAGATATCCTATTATAATATAATATAGTTATCATTTAAATACACCAAAAAAATAGGTGAGAAAATATTGATAAACTCACTTGTATTATAAATTAATCAAATATTTTATTTAGGATACGATAAAAAAACCTAATAACTAATCTAATTGAAAAATTAGATTACAGTAAACAATATAATTTGATTTGATATATTTAATTTATAAAAAATTAAATTACTTCGTATTAGATCATTTAGATTCTTATATAAATAATTTTATAATTTAAATAAATAAAGGTACGCAATTGGGTTGCTAAAATTAAATATAATGACCTTCAATTTCTTTCTTCTAAGGTTCTAAACTTGTTAAGTAGTTTTTATTTTTATTTTTTATTAGAATAAAAAATAATAATAAAAACAATATTAAGTAAATAAAGACTTAAACTTATCTTAAACTATCATTAATAAATAATTAAATTAATAAATCATATGTTCAATTCATGATAATATAAACTATTTAATTATATATTTAAGTTTTATTATTTTAAATAATTTTAATTAGATCATTTTGGATCGAATTAAACATACGCCTACTATTACCTCTAATTAATATATACATGTTTGAATACATGTATATGTAAATATTATTAAAAGAATAAAAAGAAAGAAAGAGAGATACTTGATAATCATGAAGTATTATATAAGGTTTGATACTTTTGTAATATTAATGTTTTGACAAAAAATTTAGTTATTAATCATATTTTGAAAAGATTTTTATTTAATATTTATAAGTTCTTATTTAGTATCCATAATATTTAAAAATATTTAATTTAATTATATTTTTACTAATAATGGATAAAAAATCACTTGATACTATTTGAGTAAGAGTAAAATGATCATCCATCTCCTTTGTGTGTATTTCATCCCTATAATTGCATTTAACACAATTTTATCATATTTCAATTTTAATTTCGATAATGCGTTTTTAATATTTTTTCTGATATGATTAATTAACAGTTATTTATTTCCCATATTTTTTTTATTTTTGATATCATTAATTCATCAATATTTTATATTTTTTCAAGATCGACCCATGTTTCAAATGTTAAGAGAGTTATTAAAATCCTGTTAACAAAGACCATTTTGAGGATATGGAGAATGGTGGTCATATTGCAAGTTGTTTTCTTGAATTTTTATTTTTTTATAAGATTGAAAATTTGAAAAATGATGTTTTAATTCATTCAAATAATTGAATAATTTTAAAAATGATGTGAAATACAACTAAGATGAAGTAGGCATAAATGAGCTAAATTGACCATTTTATCCCTGTCTAATTAGAGTTAATTGGTTTTTTTTTCTTCTGGTACTATTTAAAAAGATTAAATTGAATTTTTTTAAACTAATGGGTATTAATTGATAGCTTTTTAAATATTATGAATATTAAATAAGAATATTTTTAAAACATGGTCACTCATCGAAACTTTTTTCAAAACATGGATATTATAAAGTTATCAAAATATAAATATTACAATAATATTAATCCTATATTATATATTTTTTTCTAATCAAGATATTATATAAATTAAGATAATATTTTTGATAGTATGAGAAAGTTTTTATATTTATTTTATAATATTGTTATGAGGTGATTAATTAAAAATAGATGATTATTTTTTTTATATTTTAATTACAGTTTGTTAACTCTATAGCTATATACCAACCAGTATATTATTATGTAGCTATAAATCATTATTATATTGATATTATTTTTCCCCTAAAATTCGTACTGTCACTCAAGCTTTAAACTGGTCAGCTGGTTGGAGTTCATATCTGAGATTTCCGTATCTCTGAGCAGACATTTCTGAGACGTACTCCAAAGTTGTGGATTCTATCTGCTTGAACCGGTCGGAATATTTTTTTTTTCTCCCAACGAGTTTATCAACTGGGTTTAATATTTTTTGAGCTGGATTTGTTGCATAGTGTGATCTAGTTCTTCTCTCAACTGGGTTTTTCTTTTCTTTTCTTTTTTCATTCCCTAAAAACCCGCTTTATTTGGGTCTCGAAGAAAAGTCTCTGAATTTCCATTTCCCGAGCTAATTCGTCCATGTGATATGTGAAGGAAGCTTGGCGGATTGTAGAGTTGAGCTGGTGGGTATTTTTGATTTGGGGTTTTTTGATAATATCTGGGCCCTGTTCTTTAGGGTTCGTCTGAGATGGGATTCGGTGTTGAGAATGGTAAGGTGGAGTCTTTGGATATTAACAAATCAAATGTCAAGAGGAAGAAGAAGAAAGATGATGATATTGAAGAAGAAGAAGAGGTGACTGGTTGTTGGGTTAGGCTGAGGTTTATTGCTAGCTGCATTTCTTCAAGATCCAAAGTTGATAGTTCAATCAGTGGGACCAGTACTCACTGTGGTAAAATTCTTTTCTCGTTATCTAAATTTTATTTCCATTACATGTTTCAATCTGTCCTTCGCAATAAGTCTTGTAGTTTTATTCGTGTTTGATTGTGTATATAAAATGATCCTTTTGCTGGATTGACATAGTCTTTCCATTTTGCCCCTGCTTATGGATAAAGCTCTATCTTTTATATCTTTTGCTTGTTTTTCAACTTGTTAGGTAGTTAACAACTGGTAGGCAAATAGGACCCTGAACTTGTAATGATTTAGATTTAACCATTTCTTGTTGGGGCACTTATGTATTGGTTACATCAAAACTAAGGTCAAGCTTGAGAGTTTGATGTATGGTATATTTTTATGAGAACTCAACTTTTGCCTGTTGTTTGAAAAACTTCATCAGACTTGTTCAGGTTATTTCTGGGTGTAGCAGATAGCTAAAAGGAGAAAGCTGATTGAGCTTTGTTTTATCTTCCTTTTGTGGAGAGCAGATCCAAAGTTGAAAACTTCTTGGTGCCAAAGAAGTAAAGATCCGTAGTAATGTCCAATGAAAAATTTCAAGCTTGGTCCAGAGAGAGAGAAAGACAGTTTCCTTGAGAAACAGTTTTTTCCGAGGTTGAGCTTTAGAGATCTGATTGTTTGAATGCCTAATCACTTATTGTGGAAACAATGTTTTGCAGTTCAGACTGGATAAATGTATTAAAACACACCGGAGCAGTCTTCTTTCTAATTAGTTATTTATTGCATCCTTCCTAATTTGCTGGGTAAACGTTTTGTTAACTAATTTAGAATAGATGCTGTCATTGCACCATTTGACTTTTAGTCTTTGGATCACATTCACATATCATGTTATGATACAATTGCCTTTTCCTGACCTAAGTACATGTTGCTCTTTTTGACTGTCTTGTGAAACCCATGTCAGAAATTTATTTTTTATGTCGTTGAGTAGTTTGCACGTTGCATACACCTTCTTAGAAATGGTTTCTCATACATATTTTTACCTATGTTAAGACAATTGGTATGGTTCTGATTCACTTACTAAAAAAAAATCCAGATGTTTTATTTTCATCAGGTTGGATTTTATGTTTGCTTTTCTTTTGGATATTGCAGATACTAAGTCAACAAATGGTACATGTAGAGATCAACCAAATGCTGCTGTAGTGCCATCCACAACTACCAGTACCGCAGAGAGTAGTTCATCAACTTCAAAACTCGAAGAGGAACTTAAAGTATCTTCAAGGTTGAGAAAATTTGCATTTAATGATCTTAAGTTGGCAACAAGAAACTTTAGACCTGAAAGTCTTCTTGGTGAAGGGGGATTTGGTTGTGTATTTAAAGGGTGGATAGAAGAAAATGGAACTGCTCCGGTTAAACCAGGCACGGGACTTACTGTTGCGGTTAAAACTCTTAACCATGATGGACTTCAGGGTCATAAAGAATGGCTGGTTCGAATCATTCCTTCTAATTTCTTCCTTTGCTGGACTTTTATCACATCTAATTTATTTTCTTTGCTGAATTTTTAAAGTTTTCTCTTTGATTTTCTTTCCCATAATATATATATATATATATATATATATATATTTAACTCTTGACTCATCAAATGTGAATAGGCTGAAGTGAATTTTCTTGGTGATCTTGTTCATCCTAACTTAGTCAAACTTATTGGATACTGCATTGAAGATGATCAGAGGCTGCTAGTGTATGAATTCATGCCTCGAGGAAGCTTGGAGAACCACCTTTTTAGAAGTACGTCCCCTCTTTTTTGTCATTTTGACTGCCTATTTTCGTCCACCTATTGTCTTCGGGGGGAGGAGGGTAAAATGAACACTTGAGAGATCTTACAAAACAACTATTATTAATGAATGGTAATAACACTGCTAAAATTACTGATGATATAAGAGTTGATCAATGTTTCCCGATTTTGCTACTTGACTGAGGAGAGTATAATTTAAATTCGCAAAGGCAGCTCAGGAATTCTCAAGTCTCAAATGTGGAGTCTGATTTACTGAGAAGATTGTTGCTTTGGGGTTTTTACCTCCTGAAATGTTATTGTTTTGATTGTCCTGTATAACATTCATTTGGCTGGAATATAAACCTGCCATCTTTTGTAGTATTATGTTCTATTTGTAATTGATCTGTATTTTGATTTCTTCTTCAAATTATTATCTGTCTAGGGTCCTTGCCTCTTCCATGGTCTATAAGGATGAAAATTGCATTAGGTGCTGCAAAGGGTCTCGCTTTTCTTCACGAGGAAGCTAAAAGGCCTGTGATATATCGTGACTTTAAAACCTCCAACATCTTATTGGATGCGGTATGTGACAGACTTTCATAAAATCACATTCCTTCTTGTAGCATTCATCTTTCTAATTAAATGCGAATTCAGGATTACAATGCCAAACTTTCTGATTTTGGACTTGCAAAAGATGGTCCTGAGGGTGATAAAACCCATGTTTCTACTCGTGTGATGGGAACTTATGGTTATGCAGCACCAGAATATGTAATGACTGGTAAGTATAGTTATACTTGTATTAGGCATAACGTACCCTTCATAATTTTCACATTCTGTCCTCTGCTGTTCTTTTATGTCTCTATATAGTATTATAGTCATTCTGAACCTTTTTTCTTTATTTATTTATTATTGTGTAAGGATGTTAAATTTAAGTATTAGACAACTTGCTGCGTGTCACCACTTACAAGATGAAATTCTTGCATACAACTTCTTGACTATCATTAATTTCACTTTAACTACAGGTTTTTCTATGTTTTGGTCTCTTGACATTTAAGGCTATGTTTAGTGCACATCTACGACCTTCAGTTTTTAACATGTTTCAATTATTCGTCTTCCCTCTCCATTTTCCTTAAGCATGAGAAGTCTGTTCTCAATTATTTGTGATATTTTATTGGTTAAGGGAACTCTCCAGTCTGAATGGCAAGGAAGGGGAACTGAACTGTCTTGTTAAGGACAAACCATTACAAACATCTTAGATACAATCAATAGTCATCCTGTGACAATACTCATTGAGAGAATATCATGGTTCTCTGCTGGATTACATTGTTTTTCCGTATTATAATGCACATCCTATGCTTATTTATTGTTCCAAAAAGGATTGATATATATCTGTTGTAGGCCATCTTACATCAAGGAGTGATGTGTATAGTTTTGGTGTGGTGTTGCTCGAGATGTTGACTGGTAGAAGATCGATGGACAAAAACCGACCCAATGGTGAACATAACCTTGTAGAGTGGGCTCGGCCACATCTAGGAGATAGAAGAAGATTCTACCGGTTGATAGACCCTCGCCTTGAGGGCCACTTTTCAATTAAAGGTGCGCAAAAAGCCGCACAGCTAGCTGCTCATTGCCTTAGTCGAGATCCAAAAACAAGACCCTTAATGAGCGAAGTTGTTGAAGCCTTGAAACCACTTCCAAACCTTAAGGACATGGCAAGCTCCTCATATTACTTTCAGTCTATGCAAACTGACCGCACAGGGTCTAGCCCAAATGCCAGAAACAGCAGCATCAGAACTCAAGCAGGATTGCTAACAAGGAACGGGCAGCAGCATAGGAGCCTTTCCATACCAAATGGTTCTTATGCTTCTCCATATCATCATCAGTATCCCCATCAATCACCAAAGCCAAAGGGCAAGTAGTAGAGATGGGTTGGCAGTTGTCTGTTTGTTTTTTCAACCCCCTCTAGCATTAAATTTCTTTTTCTTCTTCCTTGGTATAGATGTATCTTCTGTTTAAAAGCATTTGTTCTTGGACAAATGAAAAAGGCAACAGAAAAACATGTTTGCTTTAATCAGTTAATGTTATGTTTAGAGTGACGGCCTCCTAGTAGGTAGAGGAGATTGAAAATGCAAGGATGTGGGGAAACTTATTGAGCAAAAAGTCCTGGTATTGTATTGCTTAGAAGTACGACAGATTTCTTCCTCCCGTTTTTACAAGTCCTTGTTTCATGGTCAGTGAAGAGATGTCGATAGGAAAATCTTTCAACATTGGGTTTACAATTCATTGTAATTACTACTATTGTATCATTGTCTTTGTGCTTGAATCATATGCATGCCCACGGCTTTCTATTTCTGTTGGCTCAAGATGCTTCCAATTGAATGTCTGTGTAAAAGCACAAAGAAGAAGGTTGAAAAGTAGGAAAAATAAGGTGTTTGAACTATTTCGAAGTATATTTCAACCCTTGCTCAGTGTTAAACTTTGATTACACAACGCTTCAATCTGTTATGAATTAATCATAAATGTAGTTGATGTGGCTGGTTCTGTAACATTTTAGTTGAGATTCCTTCACAAATTTGGTGTAAATTGACTTTTCCCTTGCACAATGGGGGTATTGAAAAGGGAAATTCATTAATGTTTTTGAACATAGAGAAAACAAAAACAAGACAAGGACATGACAATAGGAAGAAGACTTGTCAAGTCACAAAGAGGAAGATGGGATCTATTGGGAATGAAAACTAATGAATTTGGAAAAATATGTGAAGGGCACAGGAAATGAACATTGATTGCTAGCAAGAATATGCTTGAGGGGTATGTAACGTTGACGTTTGCTATTTTGGTAAGGTTCGGCCAATTATACAGAGAAAGTGAGAGAGAGAAGGAGAGATCCTGCTTTGTTGGACAGCACTTGCGCAGCAATTTCACATCATTTAATCATCTTCTTTGTTATTGGAGTACATAAACAGACATTATCCGCATCTTTTTGACACACATTTCCAATCCTGCACTTAAGTAATTGTTATTTTCATAACAACAATGATAAGTGTGAATAGAAAATTTTACGTAATAAATTAATACTGAAATGTTTCTAAGAATAGAAACGTTGCTTTGATAATAGCAAATATTGCTTTAAGAATAGGATTTGCCCAAATAAAGAGTTAATTAATTTTGCATCCTTTCCCATTAGTTATATAAATTATTCATGTAATGCTCTATATCAATGAAGTGCATCTCATGACATATGTGCAAGGTTCCCCCCTCCTCTTTGGATCTTCTATTTTTTCAAAGTAACAAATAATATGAATGTTTTGAGTGTTATATACTTTAGACTAGAACCATAGAATCATACCTTTTCATTGTTTTTATGTTTATTGAGAAGCTTGCTTAGTACTTCAATGAAAAAGAGTTCTATAAGTTAGGTTTAGTTTTTGTTGTGAAGTCATTAGGTTTAGTACTTTAGGTTTTTTTTTTTTTTTTAAAAAAAAGAACTAGTTCTGGTCTATTAGAGAAAAGAGAAGTTTTCACTAAATACTCATAACAACACTATAAAAAAAAAAAAAACTCATAACAACAAGACATTATTTTACATTAGTTTGTCCCTTCCCAATTGAAGGAGAGTGCTGATCCTGAAAAATGTTTTCACATCCAACTTCAAAAAGTCAAAAATAAGAATAATTATTAAAATAGGCATGTATCGCATGTACTTAGACATGGGCTTTATAAAATGCTTCAACAGTCAACACCCATTTCAATCTTTCCCTGTTTCAGTTCCGTGAAACTAACGTAATTGTTATGCTATCTCTATTTCGTGGATATTGAACTCTCTTTTTTTTTTTATCCTTTTAAATACATTAATCACTTTTACTTTAAATTAACACATATTTATCTTCTTATTTTATACTATAAAACCAGAATAAATTAAAATAAGGAATGTATCCTTTTTAACTTTATTAAAAGTTATTAAGCATTAAATAATATTAAAATAATGAGTTTTTATTTATTTAAAATGTGATAAATTTTACTAACTCTCATAATATAATAATAAGTGCGTCATCTTTTAAGGCGAGATGATTAATATATCTAAAATAAAATTAAAAAAAAAGATAAATGATGTATGAGTTACTTTATATTTTTTTTGTCTAAATAGTTTTTTCTTTCCTCATTTATTTCTGTCTTTTCACTAATTTTTTTTTCTTAATTCTTTTACCCTTACAATAATTATTAAAAAGAAAAGGACCAATATCCAGTAAAGAAAAATGTTACCCGTGAAAAATCAAAAATCAATTTTCTAATTATTATTTTTTTGGACGGGTGTCTCTTCATTAACTTTATGAAATAAAACAATTTTATACTGGTTTTTAAAAATTGACCTCACATAGTGATTAATTTTTATGTTTTTTTTTCATTTATTTTAATTTTTAATTTTTTTATTTAAAATGGTGCTGTAACAATTTCTTGTTAAAATTTTCTTTGAAATATAATTGATAAATAATTTAAAATTTTAAAAATTGAAAATTTAGATATGTAACATAAAAATTACTTTAATTGTAAAAAAAATATAATGAATTAAATTATTCTAAAAAAAATATTTAACCTAAATACTCTAATTGTAATAACTAATGAATTGTTAACGCACTTTAAGCTTGTTTTTTTTCTTTTTTTTAATTGGTTTTGCATTGTTGTGAGCTCAACTGCATTGTAATTAACATAAGAGGTCCATTGAATATCTGTATATACCATCATAGAAAGCATCTTAGTTCTGCAAGAGTAAACGATAGTCAATTGTAACTTTCAAATATCTCAAAAGTCTCTTTACAGCTTTCCAATGAAATTTACATAGCTTATTCACAAAAAAAGCTAAATTTGATCGATAAGAGTATAATGTTGAAAGACTCCTACAGTAGATCAATATAGACCTACATCTTCTAATTATTAACCATCAAATTTAGACGATGTCTTTTCTAGAACAAGAGGAGTAGAGATCTATTTAACATTAGACAATTGAACTTTATCAAGTAACTACAAAACATATTTTTGTTTATTCAAATGAAAACACCCTTTAAATCTAGTAACTTAAATTCCTAAGAAATAATTTAACTTACCTAGATCTTTAAGAACAAACACATTATTAAGTTTTAGTGATGATCTGTTGCACAAACTCTTCATTAAAACCTGTCATTAATATGTCATTTACATATATCAATAGCACTACAAATTACACACCATTATCATATATCATCATAGAGGTATCGGCTTAGAAACTTTTACATCCCCATGAAATCAGATATTTATTAAGTTTAGTGAACTTGTTTTAATCCATATAATGTCTTTTTTTAATTTTCATATATAATGAGATGAGAGTATTTATAGAACTACAAGGCACCATTGGTCATCCTCGTTGAGGCCTCGTTGAAGGTCCTCACCAACCACCTCGTCGGGGGTCCCATGAGGGGTTGAACAAGTACCTTATCGAGGTGTCAAAAACTTCAAATTCTTGTTTTTAAAATTATCGAATAATTTACATAAATATTCGCACTTGAAACGAGATAAAAATTATCACTCACAATCTAGCATACATATTAAGAAACCAACTCCTTTGTGTGTGTTAAACATGTTTTCAAATACAATGTACCTAACTATGTGCATACGTGCATTACTCATCAACAATAACCAACCTTACATAGATGAAGACATAAACACTGAGTAAAATAAATAAACTTTGTATTTTACACAAAGAAAGTTAACAAAAACACAAAAGATTATTAGACTTACAAAATTTAATAACATAAATTTAAATATATACTTTTTAATTAAAATATTAATAAAATATCAAACCCTTCAAATCATAGCTAATTTCTTTATAGTTTTTAAAAATATTAAAATATTTGATTGGTATTTAAAAAATATATTTTAGAACGAAACAAAACCAAAAAACATATTTATGTTGTTGTTTGGTCAAATTATTTTAAAAACTTATTTTCATCGTATATAATTTAATATTTTTAAATATTTATATAATTAATATAACAATATAATAGTTTTTAAAAATTATTTTTTCAATGGTAGGAAAATGTTAAATTCAAATTAGTAATAAAATTACATTATAACTTCTTTTTTTAAAATATAAATCTAATTTTATTTCAATAATTAATCAAATTAAAATATTTTATTAGAATATAAAATCTAATAACCTTCCGTACTTAAAAATATGAATTTTTTTTAATTAAAATTGAACAACTCCTTACCATAATTATTATTTGAAATTCACTTCTTAACAAAACTATTTTAAATATAATCACTTTTTGATCATTGTAATTAATATTATATGTATTAATTTATTAAATATATTAAATAATGTATCAAATATTGGTTTAATGTATAGTTTAATATTTGAAATGATAAAATAATTATAAAAAAAACTTATAAACATAAAATCTATTAAAGTATGGAATGTAAATTGGACTCGACCCGACTTGATCCGATCCAAGTTTTTAAAAATTTATTAAAATTGGTTCGAATTGTTTCTTCTTACCCAACTGAATCAAACCGAAATGATAAAACAAAAACAGTACAATCTAATTACTATTAAATTGTTAAATATATAGTTATAATTAAATAATGATTTGTTTAATAAATATATTATCCACTTTGTAGCTTGTTGATTGATTTTTTTTATTACATTAAATGCATTATGGTTCAACACTTACCGAGCACAATTTTTTATTTATTTTTATGTTTTTTCTTCGATGAAATAATAAAAAAAGTAAACACACTACCTAGAACTTGAACTAGAGACCAAGATGATGTGTGTTACTTTTTTCCAACAAGTTATAATACACGTTGTATGAAATAATAATTATTTTATACATATATTAATTATAATTATCTGATTCACTTTAAATAATTTTTAAATTTTATAAACCAGACTAAATCAAAATTAGTAGAAAAGATGACTGAATTGTCGTGTAATCTAGTTTTATAATTCGATTTAGTTTATTAATTTATTTATTTATTTTCAAAAAAGTATTATTTTTGTGGTTACAAATTTTAAAAGTATTATTTTTTTTATTTTCTCCAAATATTTTTTATTTAATAAATTAAAATAGTAATTAAAAAAAAGAATTGGGTCATTAAGGATGTAAAAAAGATTAATTGAATTGGAGCCCTACAATTATTTGTTTCATGTAATTTATTCTTGATCATATTAAAATGAATTATTTTTAGATTGTATTATAAATCATATACAAGATAACGGATCAAATTGGATTATGATAGATCCATTCGTAGATCGATTTAGATAAAATTGATCTGTGGATCGAATTAGATCAAAACGATAATTCAAATTTATTTAAAATAAGTAAGAAAATTTCTTTAAAAAAAAATTGAAAAATATTTTTTATAATAAATAATATTTTTTTAATTTATTAATCTAAAATATGTAGTGTAATATATTAAATAATGTTTTAATTTAAAAAATAAATAAATTAAAATAATACTGATTCAAACATGAATATTCATATATCTACGTATTAATATTTAAATTTATTTAATTCACCAATCAAAACATATAAAATTAGATAAAAAAATTTAAACAATTAATTCAATCAAATAATCACATTACCATCTGGTGACAGTGAGTCGATAGATAATAATTATTTTATAGGTAAGTATGATAATACCAAAACATAATATTATTACATATTTATTATTATACATATAAAATTTTATCTTTGTATTTTCTGTTAGTTTTCTAAAACAATGTAAAGATATTATCAATTTTTTTGTTATTTTAGTTCACGTTTTTTTTAAATTATAAATTAAAAATACATTCAAACAATTAGATTTATTTTAAAACTTAATATTAGTTTTTTAAGAACAGAAAATAATTTTTAAATTTAATGGCCCATTATAGCTTATGAAATGACCACCCTCTTTCTTTCGTTCCTTCGACGTCAATAAAATACAATTAAGCCTTCAATTCCCTTTCTGCTCTAAATCGACGAGGTCGTTGAAAGCCTCTAAATTGACTTGGCGATTCATAGGTGAGTTACTGACAGAGTCCTCCTTTTCAGTTTACTCTGAATCTGTTCATCTGATTTCAAAATTGCTACCCTTTTTAAGAAATCTTGCTCCTGATTTATTAGTAATTATCGCTTTCATTATTTTCACTTTTTTATTCTTTTATTTGCAATAATAATATCAAAAGAAACCCGGAGATTCGGATTTCTATTTCACGTACAGCTTAGAGTTTTTCCCTTCCTTGTTTCTCTGACTATGAGTTTAATTCGTTTTTTTGCTTGCAGAATTTCTTCAGGTTTCTGAAAATATATTTCAAATTCAATTCATTTATACGATTATATCTGTATGCCTTTCATTTTGTTTAGGTATAATACTCATACAAAAACCGAGGCTGCGAAGACGCAGTAATTTATTGGTTCTCTTTCTGTGTTTTGTATCAATTTTTTATTAATTATATAGAGGCGAAATACTCTTTAATAGTTAATACTCCTTTAGTGCTGTATCGCCTTCGTTATTTTTTTCAAAAATCAATTTAAAATAAATCGGATCGTGAGGACTCTTTTTAAGATAGGTAGATAACGATTCTCTTATACAAAAAACAAGAAGACTCTTTTTTATATATATAATAAGAAAAGGCCATATTTGCCATCTGTATGTATCAAGTATTTCTAAGAGCCGTGAGTTTCGTCTATTTTTTCTAAAGCTTTTTTTTTTACTCTTTTTTCTGCCGAAGTTAGGTGGGGACAAAATTCAACCGTGGAAAATATTCTCTTTTTTTTTTTATAAAAGAGGTAAATTATCCTTGTTTCAGAAAAATAAATAAATATATTATAGACATAGTAGGTTTTTTTCTAATAGATATATGATGGAGACATTTTAATAATTTATTTAATATATCCAACCACATAAGATAGGTTTGTAAAAACCAATGTTATGCCAGTTTCGAAAAGAATAATTCCGGCCGGGAATACCGGGATGTCCTTCCTAACCAATAGTTTTTTTTTCCTTCTATTTTATCGAGGGAAATTAATGCCCAGATAAACATTCAGGATGGCTCATTGATTGCCATTTACCAGAACGGGTCAGTTTGGCTCATTGATTGCCATTTTGCAATTACCCCCCAAAAAAAATACTTTTATTTTCACTCTATTAGGGTCAGTTTGGTTTAAACAAGTTTCCCCGATTCTTGTGGTACAAGATCTCCAGGTAGATGGTTCAGTTTAATGGGTTGTAGAAAGTTTATACTTGTAGTTGCGTTTTTTTTTTCTTTCAAATACACTGCTATGAGTAGAAATTTTACTTTAGTGATAATTTTGCTTTCGTTGCAATTTTTTGGCTTTGTGTTAACTAAGCATAGCTCTCATCTTTATTTGGTAACAGATCTTTTGAGATTTAAGTTTCTTAAGAATGTTTGAGAAGTGAGAACTACGAATTGAGTGTCTTGTAAAATACCGTTTACACATTTCTAATGGCATGATGTTTTTGGAAACCTCTGTAGGATTTGTGGTTCTCATAAGGACTATAATTTTATTTTTAAAATTTTATTTTATTAAATAAGTGTATCTTTTCTGCTATTCCAAAACTTGATGTGAAACGTTATTGATCTACACTGCTGTTCACATAGTTGGAAGAACAAGGAAATGGGACAGGCTCTTGGTTGTATTCAAGTGGATCAGTCTACTATTGCTATCAAAGAAACTTTTGGGAAGTTTGATGACGTGCTTGAGCCTGGTTGTCATTGTTTGCCTTGGTGTCTAGGGAGCCAGGTAGCTGGTCACCTGTCATTACGTGTACAGCAGCTGGATGTTCGTTGTGAAACAAAGACCAAGGTTTTTAGCATATTTCCTTCTGATCTAAAGCAGATCAATATACCCATGAACGGTAAAAGGTTTAATTAAACAATTTAGAATTTTAGCTGAAACATGATAGTTTTCAGAGCCATAGAGTAGATTACAGCCTCTAGGAAGATTTTCCATTTGATTTATACAAGTTGGTGATGTTGAAATACTTAAGCAGTAGTTGCTCAGCATATTCTAATCCATGATATTTCTTCAGGACAATGTTTTCGTCAATGTAGTAGCTTCTGTTCAGTATCGTGCTTTAGCTGAAAAGGCTGTGGATGCTTTCTACAAGCTTAGTAACACCAGAGGACAAATCCAGTCATATGTTTTTGATGGTATGGCGTTGTAGCTAATGCTGTTATATTTCTCCTACTTTGGTACCTGTTAATCACAAAAAAAGGGCTGGTAGTTAGTTTGTATCTTGAAATAGCATCATCTCATATTTTGCATTTGTTATTCTTTTCTTATAACTTACATATTTCAACTTTAAATGCAATGGTAACACATACACAAAAAATACTGTATTTTTGTTGTGGGAAGACTTGCAAAGAACTAAAGCCATATGGTTCATGACTTGGAGTTTACTAGTTTGAATTAACGTGCATGAAGTCATTGATGTAACGCTGATAATTCTATGCAACTTGTGATCTGAGTGAGTAATTGTTGTCCGTTCAAAATTGAATAGACTGTGCCGTTTAGTTACTTCAAACTAATCTAGAATTATTTAGGGTCTAATTAACTGGTAAGATCATGGGTCCCTCCCCCTCTCCTTCCTCCCTCTACCTTTCTAAGCGAAAAAGGAAACATGAACTTATCATTTATTTATTTTCTACTCCTGAGCTTGATGTATACAATTTTGATATGTGGAATGGGCACTACTAGACAAGGTTTTGCAGTAGTTGCTAATCAGTGCTCCTTTATCGTGTATGCAATTAGTATAAACATCTCTAAGTAAATGCTTGAAGGAGATCCTGACTGGATTCCTTTTTTTTTCCCTGTTCAGTTATCAGGGCAAGTGTTCCAAACATGGAGCTTGATTCAGCTTTTGAACAGAAGAATGAGATTGCTAAAGCTGTGGAAAGTGAACTTGAAAAGGTAAATTTATGTTTGTTGTATTTGGTTAAAGAAAACCCCACTTCAAAAAATTAATAATCTTGAACTAAAAAACATCTTTCATATTCTGTATTTTTCTCTGGATACATAGGCTATGTCACACTATGGATTCGAGATAGTCCAGACACTTATCACTGATATTGAACCAGATGAGCATGTGAAGAGAGCAATGAATGAAATCAATGCAGGTACTTTACTTGTAATTGAATGCATGTAAATTGGAATATGAACTTTTTTGGGGCTTGTGGCGAGGAGGTAATGTGAACTAGAAAACAAGAATTTTTGACATTTTAGCTGGTTTTAACCAATATGATATTTGCTGAAATTGACATTTTTCCCTTTTAATAGCTGCAAGAATGAGGGTGGCTGCAAATGAAAAGGCTGAAGCAGAAAAGATACTGCAGATTAAACGAGCTGAGGGAGATGCAGAATCCAAGTATCTGGCTGGACTTGGGATAGCTCGGCAGCGCCAGGCTATCGTTGATGGACTGAGGGACAGTGTTCTTGCCTTCTCTGAAAATGTACCTGGTACAACATCGAAGGATGTCATGGATATGGTTCTTGTGACCCAGTACTTTGACACTATGAAGGAAATTGGTGCATCCTCAAAGTCCAGTACAGTGTTCATTCCTCATGGACCTGGTGCTGTGAGAGATGTGGCTTCCCAGATAAGAGAGGGTCTTCTTCAGGCCACTGCAACTCAGAAATAGTGTGCCTTTATGCTACTACATGCAGTAGCCAGCACTGTCATTATACAGCCTCGTATCTGATTGGTGTTATATTTTGCATATAAATTTGTTCAGAAATATTACTGTTCTTGTTCATAGTTGCCTACTCAATATATATTGGGATTGAGATAATAGTATTTTACCGTGTTTTCTTTTTTATGAAATTTGTTCAGAAATATTGCTGCTCTTGTTCATAGTTGCCAACTCAATAGATTTTGGGATTGAGAACCGTGTTTTCCTATTTATAAAGTACAAGTTAGCTATTCAAGTATTTATGCCGTAAATAAACAATATATTAGGGTTTCAGATTCTACAGGAGCCAGCAGACTCAGGAGTCGGGACCATTGTGATTCTTTTTATTCTTTTTTGGCTCGACGAGCATGAGAGGCAAGTGATTATTATTTAAAACATTAAGTATAAGAAAAATGAATTTAAATTAAATATTAGATTATGATTGATGCTATTTATTCATTCAGCTTTAACAAAATAAATTAATTAAATATAACATATATTATTTTAATATTTTTTAATTAAAATATTATTTTTTATTAAATTATATAAATGACCTAAACCTAATCTAAGTACCATAACATTTATCTCCCAAAAAAAAGGGTGAAGTACACGAGAAAAGTTCCTCCGTCCCAAGTCAAATCCCACACACCTTTCATGTTAGGAATTACCGTCAACCAAGATTAAAATTGAAACACATTTATGATAATAACATAAATAATGTCATACTTTTGATTTAAATGTGAAATAATTTGACTGCGCATTACAGCTGGATCCATATGTTATAGACTTTAGTTTTTTTCTATTGCTACATAATGGACTTGCGAATGGACTTACAGATCGACCACCATTTTTTAATTATATATTTAAAATTCTTAATTATAAAAATAATATTCTTATATTTTTAATATAAAAAAAAACTCAATCTATTATTCTATATTAATTACATTTTAATTAAAAATTATTTAAATTTATTATATTTATTTAAATATATTAAATATTAAACTCTATTTAATTAAAATAGTTCAATATTACTATTTTATTTAAAAAATTAAAAAAGATGGTTAATAAAATCCGGTAAGTAAGTTGAACCTCAAGTCAATAACAAAAAAATAATTCAATTAAATTTATAATAAAATATTGTCATTTAACATATTTTATTAAAATATTATTTTTTAAAAAAGGATAAAACGAAAATGAAAATTATAAAATGACACTAAAATATTAAAATTGTTAGTGAATGACAAATAATAATTAAATGAAAATTTTAACTCTATTAATAAAGTCATAAGAAAGCATTTAATTAAAAAAAATGCTCAAAAATTAATTTTTTATCTTCAACTCTTTTATCAAAAACAAGATAAAAAATCATTATTTATATACTATAAGACTAAACAATCCAAATAATTTAAACTAAATTATGTACTTACAGAACCTCTTCGACCTTCATTTAATTTCCCAAAAACATTCCTGTTAGTATTATATAATAGTTCTACCAGAAACGCAACGTAAACAACAGCAAACAGGTAACTAATTCACATTACTTGAACCTAAGTTATTTAATTCTTAACATTTTCCATCGTAAATGGTGAACGCAACAGAGTAAACATTATAGAAAATATACTTGTTCCTAATCACAACCATAATAGCAGAAAAAGAAGCGTCACGTACCGTAAAATTATAGCTTTCCACATTCAATTTTCGGTCCAATAAAGTTTACCTTTTAATAAATAAAGGTTTTGTTGAAAATTTCCCAAAAAAAAAAAAATTATTTCAAAATTGTCTGTACCAATTATTTTATACTCCCCAAGCAACCACCAAAAATATGGAGAAACTCATTGCCGCACATCAACGACATAAAGTCCACAGGTAAAGACACTATGCCATCCTACCCAAACTTATTGCCCTCCACAAAATGAAAACAAAAGCAGCATTCAGGGGCATCAGATTGATGCTCAATCTATGGCTTGAGTGCCATAGCAAGACCAATCTTTGCGCTCTTTTCAATTGCCCTAGTGTCCACCTCTCCTGAAATAGTAAAGAGGGATTTTGGGCTCCACTCGTGCTGGACAAGGGCACTGGCCTTCCCGTAGTTGTTCACACGAGCCTTCATCATGGTCAAGGGATCAAGTGCATGTTGCGTGCCAATAGTAAGAGTGTTTTCATTGCTTGAGAAGCTGTGAGACATCTCCGCACCAACAGCCGTGTTGGTGAAAGGGCTAACTAGGTGGTAATAGGAAGCTGTAAGGGCGTCACCTTTATCATTCCTGTATTAAAATTTGGCAAAATCAAGGCACATCTTACCTCAAAATATTGAAGCAGCACACTCAGAATTAGATCACTGATATTTCCTAAAAACATAAAAAGTGGGAAAAGGGGCAACCCAAGTACGCTAAGTTTAACGAAAATGCACTTTAGTTCCCCACCTATTAGGCAAGGTAACACAAGTCCACTAGCTTTACAAATTGGTCACAAAAGTCCATTTTGTAAAGTAATGGACTTGTGCTGTCCCAGTTTCGAAGTGGATAAATAGAGCAATACAAGTCCATTACTTTAAAAAATGGACTTCTGCGACCCTTTTTGTAAAGATGGTGAACTTGTGTTACCCCATCTAATAGGTACGAGTTTAAAGTGTATTTTTGTTAAAGGTATCGAGTGTTTAAATACTACGAAATTAACTCACAGTGTCAGAGAAGCAATGAGATCAGAGTGAGTGTAATTCAGCCCTGCATTGAGTTTGGTAAAGTTTCCAGATTCAGTGTCAAAGGTGAGGTCAGTTCCAACTGAAAGAGCATTGTTCCCAACCACGCTTGAGAAGTTGACTCTAGGATTTGCAGTCAAACCAATGCTGGCGCTAATTCCAGCATACTCATGCTGGTATTGGAGCTCCACCTGTTACCAAAACTCATAAAGCACCAATAATCCAACACAATTATAGATGAATCTACAAAAATACACACATCGACTAGCAAGAAGAAGAGATGTACTCCATACCTTGCCAGATCTCTGATCTGGAACAATGAAGCTAAATATTGCCTTCATTCCCGGGACAGGTTCATCAACAGTAATGGTTGTCAAGAGCTACATATTCAAAAATAATAAGAGTCACCATTTATGCTAAATATATGTTTTTCCTATTTAATTGGGAATTATGCAGAATTAATTATTGATTGTCATTTTTCAGATGAGATTCGTATAGATAAATTAACAAAGGGGGCAAGACAAGATTCTAAAGGAAAACCAAAAGAAGAATACAATGCCATGAAAAAGAGTCGAACAGAAGAAAATCCAGTTTGAGGTAATTGAACACCAATTTGCAATACATATCAATAAGTGCCCAAAAGTCTGATGACATAAATCTCTAAAAGTAAATGATGGTTATATAAGAAATTATATTAAACTGTGCTATGTTGCCAAGATATAGATTGCATAACAATGAATTCTGAGAACAGAATAACCTATTTCTCTATTAAAAAGTTAACATGATGTTCCCAGACCATAAAATAAATTTTATTACAACACGATTCAACATCCAATATCAATTACCAAAAGGAACATGATGGATAAATCACAACATGTCCAAGCAACTTTTATGACTCACGTTGGAATTGGTGTCAACTTTAATATCAGTTGTGATATTATTATTCTTCAGCTGACTGCTCACATCGGCCAAAATCAGCTCACCTTTCTTTATTCCAGTTGAAGTGATAGCCTGAGAAATGAAATGGAAATTAATTAGGAAATAATAGTACACATAACCCATCCAACCCCTTAAACTCGCAATTTAGCAAATAAAATAGACCATTCCGGATCTTTTCCCCATGTCGCTACCAGCTACAGATCAGATATGACCAGTTGAAGAAAGAAGAAAAGATCGATGAACGATTAAGCAAAACTTTGCCTTAGAGACCAATGTATACAAAAAGTTATGTAACTAAAGAAGGATGCATCTAGTAGAGATTCAGAAATGAAATACAAATCAATATAAGAACCAATTGAGATCAATGAATCGTCACTTTGAGAGACAATAAACTAAACTAAACAGTTTTAAAATATAACAAGAGAGGGGAAGAAAAGACAGGTTACATAACAAAAGATTGAATGAAGGGGGGAAAAATGTGTATATGAAGAGGCATTAACTGAAGAGAAAATAAATCTGAACTGTAATTTCCATGTATTTCTGAGGTGACTACAAATTAATGCAGCAAAATAAATACAAACAATATAAAAATGCATGAGCTTCTAATCACAATTAAAGTACATGAAATATCGAATTACTTGTACTATTAATTATACTTTATTGTCACTATTACTAGATAAAATTATCATTAATGATTTTTTTTTATAACAATAACGATTTATATTATGACAATATTACCATTTGTTAATAATTATTCATGAATCATTGCTATTTTTCAAAAAAAAAAATCAGCATTTTAACTTTTGATGGTTCAAAAGCAATGATTGACATCCACATGTACCCGTAAAACCATTTTAAGGCAACCACGGGAAAGAATCATTTAATCAATAAAAAAGCGCATTCTGACAAATCTGGCTAGTAGAAAGTAAAAACACGAGAAAATAAACAGAATATACATAAAATAAGAAAAAAGTATATTAATCACGACACAACTGATGTTGAAGTGATCTACCATAATAAAGTGCTCATAAAACAAAGTTTAGTATTTTTACAAACACTTTAGTGTTAAATCATTAGATAAAATTTTAAATTCATTTTACACAAGTGATTTTTTTTATGTAAATAGCAATTTCCTATACAAAACTTCAGTTTTTCCTTCAACAAAGTTACAAAGACTTATAACGGCTCAGCCATTAAGTACTATTCAGCTGAATTTCATAAAAGATTTTCGTAATTATTGGATTCATATAAAAATAAATGAGTGCACCTCGGAGTTAGTTTCTCCTTTCTGCAAATTTCTCAAGCACCACAGACATCGAAATGAAACGAATAAATATATCGCTGATGCGAAGCAAAATTCAAAGATTATATCGATTCAAAAGCTCCATACGAGAAATGAACTAATATTCACATGAGAAAATTATAGAAGCTTACAACTCCATTGGATGTGTAAGTAGTAACTGTGAACTTGTGGTCGCCCTGGTAATCCTTGTAAATAAGATCTAAATAAAAAAATTATTTTCCATAAGAACAATTTCAAAAGTCAGCTAAGCAACGAATAAAGAGAAGAAGAAAAATACAAGCTAAATTAAAAAGAAACGATAATAAGAAAAATGAAAACCTCTAGCTTTCTTGCCGATGTCGGAGTAGAGACCTGGACCTTTCCCCATGATTTTGGTTTTTCTCGAGAAAATTGAGAGGAGAATTCGAGAGAAAGCAGTAACGCTCGAGTTTGGGTTTCGGGATTCAGACCTACGGTGCTCACATGAGGATTCTTAGCGATGAGGAAGCCCTAGTCTGGATCTTGCAGGAGCAGGTGAATTATGATCGTTAGATTTCGTACGTGTAGAGAACCGCAACAAAAGGACCGTTGATTTGGACTAGATGGATTTCGGCATTCGGGAGAGTGTATGGTAGGCTTGAGAATCCGAACAGTGTGTGGGTATATTCGCCTTTCTGGTTCTCTTTTGTTTTGCGTCAAAACCTTTCTGGTTCTTTGTTGACGTGTATTTTTCTCATCTTTGTATTTTGCTTCTTTCTTAAGGGAAAAAAAGAAAGAAAAATCCTCATAATTAATATTTAAATTAATATAAAATTAACATATAGACAATAATCAATATAAGATTTAACGGGTTGAATCGAGGATAAAAACACGTTGATTTTTTAACGAATTGATTTTAAATTTATCATAAATTGATTTTCTTTAAAAATTGACTTTAAATTTTGATTTAAATATCACATTTTGTAATAATATATCCTATTTTTTATCAGATATATTTTTTATTTATCCCTTTTCCTTATTATCTTTCTGATATAATAATAATTAAACATATCAATATATGTGTTATGTCAAGTTTATTTGAATATATTTCAAGTGAAAAAATAAGTCTATTATAATTAGATATATTTTGTAATTGTTTGAGCACGACATGACCTCAAATATAAACTGATTAATATATGACTTGATATATGATTCACCTATTTGTGGACAAATCTCTTGGTCTTAGAACCAAAAATCTTGAAAAAACGACTTCATGATGTGTTTTAAAATTTTTATAATTTACCAATTTTTTTTACTTGACATAGTTTAACGTAAACTTTCTATGTAATTAATACGTACATATAATATATATATATAATAATAATAATAATAATAAAGGATCTTGAATCACACAATTATCAATATTTATTACATCTTTTTTTACTTTTCCTTTTAAACTTGAATCATCTTCGATATTTTTTCACCCATCATGAGACTATGAGATTAAAGGTAATGTAATAGAATTGCGATGCATCTCATTAAAAGAACTCATCCCTTATTCAAGAGACAAATCAAATCGAATTGAAGACATTGTGACAAACAAGTTATCAAACAAATCAGTTTCAAACGTTGTGACAAAAGATGATGGGTATAAAAACCTTGGAGAGAATAAGGCTCATTGGGGAGCAATCTAAAGTTTTGCTCCTCTCCTAGGAGTGGTTAACAAAGAAGTGAATGTGAGTTTAAATGGGGTTTAGGCAAAAGTCAAGGAAAACCCGATGTAGTACAACAACTATTAAGGTGAGAATAAAACTAAAAGAGATGATAAAAGATAATAGAGAATTAAGAGGAAAAATATGTAATAACGAAAGGCATAAAACTCGTACTTCACAAGCAGATATGAAAGTAAAAATAGAAGATAAGGGAGGCAACGAAGTTAATGACATCGTTGTGAGCCACTAAAGGAGAAAAGTCATTATGGATGTAACTCACGCATCACCTTGTAACATCAATGTTGACTTTTTACCAACTTGCCTAGAATAAAAGGTTCTTCCTAACCATCCCGACTAGATATTAGAGGAAAAGAAGTTATAAGAGGCTCGTGTTTGGGTCTTAGAAGACTAAGCAAGAAGATATAACACCTAGAAGGCTTTGTAAGAGATTGAGATGGAGTGTGATTAGCTTGTGGTGTCCTCATTTTCAGACGAAATTGAACAAAACGATCCCCCAACCAATTTTAATGTTCCCAAGTGCACGATTATAAAGGAATGAAGGATTACGTCACCCATATGTTACATTTCAAATTGGACATGGCTCTGTTAGCTTTTCTCGAGACAAAAATGATGGCATGATCTATAAGATTTTTGTTGCAATCTTGCATGATAGGGAACATAAGTAGTTCAATTGAGGCATTTAGGAAGAAAGTGTTGAAAAGCTCAAGTTTGTTTGTTCAGTTGACTAATGCGGTGCCTTAATCGACATAGGAGGCATACGAAAATGCTCATAAGTTTTCTAAATTGGAGTATGAACCGAGGTAAAAAAGAGAGAAAGGATATGAAATATGCAATAAAAGGAAAGAAAAATCAGTATTAATAAGTTTATTTCTACTTAAAAAAAGATTTTTCAACCATTTTTATCAAGGAAAAAATGCTTGGGATAGAAATCAATTTTCATAGAGAAGATCTCTATTACTTTTTAGATATCTTTCTCTTAAGGTGAGTCTAGTTAAGGTTGTGTTGAGAATGAAATGGATCAAAATGATAGATGAACACCTTGATAAGAGCTCCTCAAAAGAACATCACTAAATGATGTGTTTTTCACAAAGATATAGGCCATAAAATATAAGATTTAAACAACTCACAAAAGAAATATGTGATTTACTATCAAAAGGATAATTGGTTAGTAATAATAATAGAATACTAGACTTGAGGCAACCAATAGATGTGTTGAGATTGCCCGCTCTTCCTAAAATGTAAGCATATAACGTACATGTTATTCATTCAATATGAGACTTAGTATGAATAGTGAGTTCAATAATGTTAGAAAAAGAAGCGTAAGGAAAGCCCAAGGTAAGATCATAACGAGAATTTTTAACATTCAATAAAAAGCCTTACTCATAGTATTCATAGGTGAGGATGAAACAACTTCACTGCATGAAGACCCATTGATGAGAACTCATAAGTTGGGTCATATGATGTTTGTCGAATTTTGATTGATACTAAAGCTCAATAAATCTCATATTTTTATCAATTATACAAGCATTTGAAGTGATATTTGAGAATATAGTTAAAAAAATGTCATTGGTTGGATTCAATAGTAGTATTATTTATCTTGTTAGCACTATTATATTGTCCGTCATGGTAACTGAATCCTTCGTCATGACTAACTTTGTGGTTATAGATGCTTCTACTTATACAACACCATCTTAAAAGACCTTAAATTCACAAAAAATAAAATCAGTTCTATTAACCTACCATCAAGTTATCAAGTATCTAACTATATGATACGTTGTGAGAAAAATGTTTTTTCTATATTGATGGTAAGAAATGACAAAAGGTCATTATTTATGGCGTATTAAATGTTTATTGCATATGATTTACAAATTTTTCACCAATACAATTCAAAAATCAAATCATAGAACATATTATCATATATTTATTTGATGAACATGCCTGCTTTTATGAATTTTTATCATAGAACACATTATCATAAATTTTTATTGCCCCTAATAAGCTAATCCACTGTATGACACTTAAAATGAAATTGATTTTCAAAAGCATGGGAGAGAGAAATCGTTCTTATGCCACAAAAACTGTCAAAGTCCCTAAGAAATTGAGATGATTATGCAATATTATCCCGAATGAAAAATGTCTCTTGGATGGAACAAAACTAAGAGGAGGACAAGTCTGCTTTATGGACTTGAAACAACACCTACATCAACATTAACAACAACAATAAAAATAACAACAATTTTGATGTCGGGCAAGATAGGGGTGAAATGGTTTTGACCTCTAGCTTGAAATATAAGCTTAAGGTTGAAGATGAATGGTACATTACTAGTAATGGTACCAAAAGTTGTTATGATATCATAGACGTCACTTTCTCAACAACCCTTGCCGACCCAGATACCTTAATATTCATTTAGTTCTTGTTCTCCATCTTCCTCCATGTTCAACAATCTAGGCTCTTCTGTAGGGTACAAAATATTTTTGGGCATAAACAATACTTTGTTTCTTTAGATATGGAATCAAGAAAGATGTAGTCGTATGCTTTTTTTAAAACATTTCTCCGTGCCTTGTTCAATCCAATACTTGTTTCTCATCAGGTTAGTTCCAGACTGCTAACCCTTTTGATTAGATTTATGTCGTCATCACCTTGATAACTCTTTACGACAACCATTTCTTTTTTATTTTTACATATATTGCAAATTTTCAAGATTTATAATCACACATAAACTAACAATTTTTTTTATTTCTTCGACTCTAGATTATTGTAAATTTTTATTCTTAATTTTTTTTTAACCTTTTCATCTATGTTTCCTACGTTCCATCTTTTTTCATTTTTTTTTAATTTCAGTATGCAAACTCTTCCATGTTCATATTAAACAGCCTAATAAGTGCATCATCTCTTTCCTTAAAAAAAAACTACATCTAAAATAACTCTATTTTTATTTAATTCATTTTGTATTTTTGTTTCTAAAATTTGTCTTTTGTTTTATATTTTTACCTTTAAAGCTTTTTATTTATGAAACTCTCTCTAATTTATTAGGGAAGAATTATTTTTTTTTAAAAATGTTTATATTATAAAATTCATGTCTTAAGGATGAAAAATTTTACTATGCAATTTTATATTGTGATTGTTGCAATTATAATACAATTATTGTATGAGTAAGAATATATTAAAGAGAACCGAAAAATTATCTTTCGTCTTAATTATACTACCTAATATTAATTAAATCTTAAAATCTAATAAATTTTTATTTCTTATTATATCAAATCACTTTGTATAGTATTATATGGCAATAACTTAGAAAACCTTTGAACTTTTATGCCTAATTAGATTATTATTTCGCATTTTGTATCTATTGTTTTTTTATTTTTAAAATTATTATTAAATTTGATCTTATTCTTTATCTTAATCATTGATTTTGTCTAATATTAATCGATAATATTATATGTTATTAATTTTTAAAAAATGAATTTAAATTAAACTTTATTATTACTTTGCATTTTGTATCTATTATTTTTTATTTTTGAAATTATTATTAAATTTGATCTTATTCTTTATCTTAATCATTGATTTTGTCTAATATTAATTGATAATATTATATGTTATTAATTTTTAAAAAATGAATTTAAATTAAACTTTATTTTTGATAGATCCTCGTGTCATGAAAATTGTCTAATCTTGTTCTTAATTTAAAAATATGCTTACAGTATTTTATTAAAAGTAAATTAACAAATATATTAACAAACTTACAATGTTTATACAAATATATCATTTAACTTTACGTTGTGATAAATATACTACCACCTACTTATAAGTGTTACATATTTGTCATTATCATTATATTTTTTATGATAAATTTGTACAATTAATAAAAAATTTAGTAATAAATTTATACCACTTACAATAAGTTAAATAATAGATTAATTACAAAAATGATAAATTTATAATACTAATAAAAAATTGGTCATAGATTTATACAAACAAACTATACTCAATAATACATTTATTAATCTACTCTTTTACGAATATATAAGTAAATATTAAGTGTAGTGTCAATAACATGACATATTAGATTACTCCCATCTCAAAAATTATATTAATCCGCTTTGATTGGTTTCAGATAGTGATAGATTTTAAATTTATGTTAAGTAGGACACCGCATATTAAGAAATAATATTAGTTATATTTTAATTATTAATTTTTTTAATTAAAAATATATTATATGTATTTTATTTTAATAAAAAAATATAATTTCTTATATCACAATTCTATTTTTAATGTCATTTTTTACTTGTATTTTTTAGATATACCATAACGATATCCTATTTAAAAAAATATAAATTTGATATAATTTATTATTTAATTATAAATTTTTTACATGTATAATAATACATGTCTAATATTAAGGAAGTATTTTCATTCTCTTTGAATATTTTTTAATTAATGTATTACTTGAAAATATCATCTGAATATTATTTATGTATTACTACACATGTAAAAAATATCTAATTAAATAATAAATTAATATATTTTTTAAATGATGTAACACTAAAGTATCACATAAAAAATATAGATAAAAAATGATACCAAAAATATAATCATGATAATACTAAGATAACAAATTCAAAAAAATATTTAAAGTGTTTTTTTTAAATATTAAATATTAAATATTAAAAATTAAAAATTAAAAATTAAAGTAAAGTATAATTTTATTATATATATATATATAATTTATTTATAAATAACTTACGTATCTATTGGTACAAATAATACACTTATTTTATTTGTAAATTATATTTGTATTTTGAACTCTCGTTATTAGTAAGAATGATTTTGTAAGAAAAAAAATTCTTTTCTTACCACTGGACTACAATCTTTCCCCCTAAAAAGCAAATAAAAGAAGAGGAAGAATCTCTGCACAGTTATTATAAATAAAAAAAATCTCTTCACAATTCGTAAAAATAGCCAGCTTTTTTCTAAATAAAATTAAACAATTATAAAAAGTTGTCGTTTATTATGACTGAATTTTTTTCAGGGAAATAAATTAAAATGACACATTCTTATTATTATATATATAAATGTAATTATGTCATTTGTACTAAAATAAGATTAATAAAAAAATATTATGTTAACTTATTTTTTTATAAGTCATTTGAGAGGGGATTTTGTGCTAATTTTATAATAAATGAATATATTGTTAATTCTTAAATTTTATTAGAATTAAAATTTTAATATTTGTAATAGAAAAAAAAACCCATAATTCAGATTTTTATAATTAAATAATAAATATAAATAATTTAAATTTAATTGAAATTAGTTAAATATAAAATTAAAAAATTATATAAAAAATATATAAAAATAATATTTTTATGGATACAAATATTATAAGATTTTTTTGGCAACTTTTAAAACGGAGAAGCATTTGTATATATAGGTTTTGTGTCCGGTTTTTTATAACTGAACCTGATCTGTGTTGTTTGTCTCTGTTATTTTATTTTGTGAAATTTAATTTTATTCAAAGAAATATTTCATCCAAAGGCAAATCGATCATTTCTTCTTTGTAAATTGAGAGCTTGGGTTGGCTCGAAGCCATGTTAAACGTTAGCATAGAGCCTCTGGTTCATCAATATCTCAGAGAATACCCCAAACATCATCTCAGATCGAAGTTATGGAGTCCCTGTTCCTTCAACTGTTCTCCGAAGAAGCTCGTTTTTCATGGTCGAAGCTTCTTTTGCGACTTCAAGCATCCCAGGCCTCTGGTTGTCAGTGCAAATTGTAATGCCGCAGCTATTGTTGAGACCTTTCAATCCACCGACCTCTTGTTTAAGGAAACTTTTCCTCTGGAGCAAAAGCTAGTGGTATGGATTTCGTTCTTAATTTTCCCCCCTCGTACGGTAAAGCGAGGGACTGTAGCTTTTGGTTTGTCCGTTATGTTTGATCGATGAAGAAGAAAAGGACGTCGAGTTTGAGTTCGGCATACATATTTGTTTTTGTTAGCAGAGCATGCTTTCATATTTGAAAATTAGAATTACTTTCCTTTTTCATTTTGCTGTCCATTTATTTTCATTTGACATTCGAGTTGGGAAATGTGAATGATAAATTTTGCTTAATTTAGTTTATTCGTTCATGGTTCCGTGCTTAGGTGTTGGAAGGGTTGATTGCCTTTCCTTCTGTCTTTTTATCGTCTCTATAGTGTTGCGTCTGCATTTCCTTATACTTGCCTGTTTGAGCTGAAGTTTTCGCTCCTCAACCTAAGAGTTCAGGCTTCTGATATTTAAATTTGATCAACTTGAAATGGTAGGTAAAAGGAAGAGTCTTCATCAGATTAGATCATGGGAAGGATGAACGACACTGGCAGCTTACTGTGGGCTGTAATCTTCCTGGAAAATGGATTCTTCACTGGGGGGTCTCATATATGGACGATGTTGGCGCGTAAGCATTTTTCTGTCGTTAATTGTAGTAATGTGTAGAAATTTATGCACTCATCAAAATGGGTTTTTGATCATGATAAAGTTGTATTTCTTTTTCAATTCTGCTAATAAATTATTTTTTGAAGATATGTTATAATTTGATTATTGATTAATAAATAATTGTACCCTTGTAGTGAATGGGATCAACCTCCCAAAGAAATGAGACCCCCTGGTTCAGTTCGCATCAAGGTATGTAACTATGCATTGCCATATTAACATCTATTAGCTTAGAGAGCTGCAATGCATATGAATTTGCAGTACTTGTACTATTTCAGGACTATGCAATAGAGACACCGTTGAAGAAATCATCATCATCTTTTGGGGGCAATTCATTTCAAGAAGTGGAGATTAAAATCGATCCGAAAAGTGCAATTGCTGCCATACATTTCGTTTTAAAGGTTTTGGTTTTCTAACACTTATTGATTGAGAATGTATCATCTTTGTGTTAGGAATAGAAACATAAATCCTCTCTCTTGTATGGGTTTTGGGTGTGGTGGTGCAGGATGAAAAAACTGGCTCTTGGTATCAGCACAGAGGCAGAGATTTCAAAGTGCCTCTTATGAAGGATTTACAGGCTGATGGCAACATAGTTGGAGCAAAAAAGAAATTTGGTTTATGGCCAGGTTTTAGAATTATTGCAGTTAATTTATTTTGTCTGTGCTGAACATGTGCTTTATTTGTTTTCTAAATTATTTAGTTTGTCAACCTGAAGTAGAGTAGTTTTTTTTCTAAAAGATATCAACCCTGGGAGGACCATCCTAATTAAAATATGACTTGATCTGGTTCATTAATTTACTCACTATGAATAATACCAGAGGAGGAAGTCCGACAAGATTTACTAACCTAGAGAAAAGTCTATCTCAACAAAAACAACTGTTACTTTTTGTAGGGGGGTCAATCATATTGTGTTGAATGTGTTCACGTCGTGTATGTTTGTGTTTTCCGGTCACCCGTACTTTCATGTACCTTAGTTCAGCTGCAATTAAATGTTGTAGGATGCTATTAGTTGAAACAGTTATCCACCCCAAAAGAATTCTGTTGGCTTGTGAAAACTCTAATTACTGTGACACATACAAGTCAAAGGTTTTGATGATTGCCTGACATTTGGATGATTACATAATACAAGTCAGTGGTAATGTTGCAAGCCAATCAGTGGTGCTCTGCAGTTATTATTACTAGTCAGTTACAATTTTTATTTTTTTATTTTTCATTTCAGGATCTTTGGGTAAGCTTTCTAGTATTTTCATCAAACCAGAAGATTCACATTCCAAATATCAGGAAAGGACCAGTGAATTCAAGGACAATGAACAAGAAAACAACATTATAGAAGGATTCTATGAGGAACTGCCTATTTCGAAAGAGAATATTATTAAAAATTCAGTCACTGTTTCTGTTAAGAAAAGCCCCGAGACTGCTGAGAGTCTTGTACATATAGAAACAGATCTACCTGGAGACGTTGTTGTTCACTGGGGCGTCTGCAAAGCTGATGCTAAAAGATGGGAAATTCCATCTGCGCCCTATCCTCCAGACACTGTTATATTCAAAGATAAGGCTTTGCGGACTCTATTACGGGTACGTGCTGAAAAATGTGTTAACCTGCTGCTTGTTTTTGTGGCTTCTCTTTTTTTTTCTGTGGATTAGTAATAGGCTAACAGCACCTCTTTGTGGATTGAACTTGTTCCTATAAGGATGTCTCTGGAAGCAGAGCTGTACATCATTCTTGTTATAATATTCAGTGCTATGTGTAATCAGTTTCATATGTCATGATAACATTGGTACTGCTCATTGTTTTGTGTTCTTTCATCTGTATTGCCTTAGTATTCTTATCATCCTCTTTGATGATCTCGAGCCATGTCATGCTTGTAGTGGGGTCCCTCAGGCTCTGCTTCAATTTTTGTTTGCTATAGTATTTTTTCACTAGGTGATGTGATATTTGTACGTTTGAAGATGCTTTCATGGGAGGAACTTGCATAGAACTTGATTCAGTATATTTCTTATTTGTTTTACCTGTAATTACTCCATATATATGTAGGTTTGCATCACCTTTTTTTAACTTCTTCATCTTCCTCTTTATTTTGAATTAAAGTGGTTATTGTTGTGTTGATGGTGGGTGTAATATCGAGATTTCTCTCTGAAGCTGGTTAAGAATGGATTTCTTTCTGTATTTCATTTTCAATTTGCTTGGGTGTCCTGCTTGCAGCCAAAAGAGAATGGGAATGGATGCTGGGGATTGTTTTCTTTAGAAGGAGGACTTGAGGCATTTCTATTTGTTCTCAAGCTAAATGAAAGTACTTGGCTCAAATGCATGGGAATTGACTTCTACATTCCCCTTTCAAGCTCTAGCATCTTAAAGGCTCCTTTTGAACAGGAAAAATCAAAAGGTTCACCAGAAAATGAAGAAAGCTCTCTTATTGCATATACTTATGGAATAATCAATGATATAAGGAACTTGGTAAGTGATAGTTCCTTTGAGAAGAAGCAGAAGACAAAAACAAAAGAAGCTCAAGAAAGCATTCTTCAAGAAATTGAAAAATTGGCAGCTGAAGCCTACAGCATCTTTAGAAGCTCCATTCTAACTTTTCGAGAGGAAGCAGTTTCAGAGTCTGTTTCAGATTCCAAAGTACAAAAACCTCCTGTCAAGTTATCCTCTGGAACAGGCAGCGGATATGAAATATTGTGTCAAGGGTTTAATTGGGAATCTCACAAATCTGGAAAATGGTACATGGAGCTCAAAGAAAGAGCCAAAGAATTATCTTCTCTAGGTTTCACTGTAATTTGGTTACCGCCACCTACAGAATCTGTGTCGCCTGAAGGATACATGCCAAAAGATTTATACAATCTGAACTCCAGGTACCATATGATGATAGTATGACATGCATGAATTATCTCTGTGGTCTCAAAACTTTTTGTGACTTTTTGGAAAGTGTAGTTTAGAATTGCCTGATTGGTACCTATTTATGTGATGCGATTGTGAATTGCAGAATTGCAAGCCTAAGTATTTTGCATTGACAGTTACTGCATGGATTGGGAACAGATACTTGTTCTCCTTTCTCATTTTAGTTATGATCTGGCACAACTTAATAATATATTTTAGTGAGAGAAGCATGGACAATCATATGGCAGAATATGTGGATGTTATTCTTTTGGTTATTTTACGCATGTCAGATATGGAAATATCGAAGAGCTCAAGGACATTGTGAAGAAATTCCATGACGTTGGTATAAAAGTTCTTGGAGATGTTGTTTTAAATCACCGCTGTGCACACTATCAGAATCAAAATGGTGTCTGGAATATATTTGGTGGTCGTTTGAATTGGGATGATCGTGCAGTTGTTGCAGACGACCCACATTTCCAGGTATGCAGTTTGGTTTTCCAGACTTCAAAGATTTTCCCTCTAACATTACTTGATTTAAAAAGTTAGAAACTTAATGGATAATTTGATGTGTATCATTTAACATCGCGGAAACTTCGTTAACAATGTATCTCTTTAGGTAGAAATATGTGGATTATGAGAATGAAATGGAAGGATTCCTTGGCTTTTCTTTTATACAGGGTAGGGGCAACAAAAGTAGTGGAGACAATTTTCATGCTGCTCCTAACATTGACCATTCACAAGATTTTGTGAGGAAAGATATCAAGGAATGGCTGTGCTGGCTAAGGTTCATTTGTTTGACTACACTCTCTGTTTCCTTGAATTCCGTGCAAGCCCATTCACATAATACTTTGCGTGTAGAAGAACTGCTTATTTCTCTTGCTCATTCACATGTAAAACACTTGCCTTCTGGTTGTTCTTGACTTGTAGTGGCATGAACAACAGGGAGCTGATAACAAATTACCTGAACTTAGAAGCAGTCATACAATTTTTTCACTATCTCGGTCAAGGAAATTCTAAAATGAAAAACTTTTAATTCCACTCAGTTTTTTACTTTATGACGTTTATATTCTTGCACACAGCACACACCTTTCATTTCTGCTATTTTTTCAAAGTCTTGTATTATTTTTCTGATGTTTCTTTTCGAGTGGTTTTGTTGGTCTGTGGCCATTTCAATTTGTTTATTGGCTTACTATATGGTAAATTGATTGTAATGGTGGTTGTTTCAACAATTATATGGTGATTTCTGGTCTTCCATTTAAGAATCCATCTGGAAAATGTCTCAATCTAATGTACCTCTCATATAGATTCTTAGGATGCATCTCCTCCTTAATATGTGCCTCTGCATGTTATGGTAATATTTAATGTATTTTGGCTCTTGTATTTTAGTCTCGACAAATAACCTGTGCAGGGAAGAAATAGGGTATGATGGGTGGAGGCTTGATTTTGTGAGAGGATTTTGGGGTGGCTATGTGAAGGACTACATTGATGCTAGTGAGCCCTATTTTTCCGTTGGTGAGTATTGGGATTCACTTAGTTACACATATGGTGAGATGGATCACAATCAAGATGCACACAGGCAAAGAATTATTGACTGGATAAATGCCAGTAATGGAACTGCTGGTGCATTTGATGTCTCAACAAAAGGGATTCTTCATTCGGTAAGAATCATCTAAATCATTCTTTTAGTGAGACTGTGCTTCCAGTTTTGTCTTGGATATATGTTTTCGTTAAAGATAGTCTTGATAAAGGTGATGTGCATGTGTCATGCATTAAATATGACATATGCATAAATTTCAATTAATTGCGATCTCTTGTTCTTGCTACAGCTCTAACATCTTAAATAGCATGGACGTATAGAATGACTCCTTATACTTGACTGTAGACTGAGCACTAGAGTAGTTATGTCCCAAATTCATCACAGCTTCTATGAAGCTGCTGAAGCACGTTTTAATCTCTCTTTTCTTAATATTTTATGGGAAGGGGGACTCAACTAGGGAGTTCCTTAAAAAAATGCCAAGTCTTTAACAATTGTACTAGAAGGAGCCTAATACGTTTTAATCTCATTTAAGTTATCGTGAGTTCATAATTCCTGGGGAAGCATTTCTCTTTCTTTTTTTATTTTTATTTTATTTTATTTTGGCCACTGCACAATGTTTATATTTGTCATATGATCTTAAAGGGAAAGCTTTGTATTTACAGAGGAGAAATGTCATGTAGGTACTGGAACGATGTGAGTATTGGCGACTATCTGATCAGAAGGGAAAGCCTCCTGGGGTTGTTGGATGGTGGCCATCTCGTGCTGTCACTTTCATAGAGAACCATGACACTGGTTCTACACAGGTCTAACTTATTTCATTTGGAACCCTCCATTTCTTCAATTAAAATGTTCAAAAAGAACTTGAAACTTAACGTCAATCAAGACATGCACATAATTATACATGCTAAAATTTAATGACCGAACTGAAGACGTCTTTTTCCATAGCTGGGTTCTCTTATGGCCATAGGGCACTTTTCATTTTCTCTGAATTTCATACAAAGCCATGAACAGATTCGCACGTCTACATCTGGACCTAGATTTTTTCCTTTGAATATGAGAAAATTTTCTTTTGAATGATTAGCACTACGATAAATCTTGAGTTACCTGCCAATTTTCCTGCTCGTGTGTCCTATAATTGCCAGTTTGGTGAATATAGAGAACCAGTTCAGGATTAAACCTGCTTTCTAATTTTGTTGCTTGTTTTAATAATTTAGCATCATTTCTCATACATGCGTTTCTTTGACATGCTCTATTTCTAGGGTCATTGGAGGTTTCCTGGCGGAAAAGAAATGCAAGGATATGCTTACATTCTGACTCATCCAGGGACACCAACAGTGTTTTATGACCACATTTTTTCTCACTGCCGTTCTGAAATTGCAGCTTTAATTGATATTAGAAACCGGAATAAAATCAACTGTCGGAGCAAGGTAAGTTTCAATTCATGAGCTTCCTTTGTTCTCTTTTAGGGTGAAAGCCAAAATCTATTTCTTTTCTTTTTTTTCACTAAACAATATTTTTTGTGTGATTTGAACTCATGACTTGAAACGGGGGAGGTTGAGTCTTACCACCAGATCACAAAATAGAAATCTATTTCATTTTCCTTGGTATAGAGCTATTAAAGGCTTCCTTGGCTTTCACGGTCAGAATCTATTTCATATCATTTGGATTTTTCGTTTTTAGATTCAAGAATCCAAAGATCTCCATTTCTGTAACAACTTGATGTTTTATCTGATACTATTTGCATTAAAATTTGGAAATAAACTAATCAAGAATCCCCTCCCCCCACTCCCCCGGCTAAATTATTCCTGTTTACTTTTACTCATGGATTCTCATTTGTTCTAATCAGGATGGTGACCTACTTTTCTAAAATAAGTCGGAGGTTATCTTCAATCAAAACATTGATTCAATTGTGATTTGTGATACAGATTCAAATTACGAAGGCTGAAAGAGATGTGTATGCTGCCATCATTGATGAGAAAGTTGCTATGAAGATTGGACCAGGTTCTTATGAGCCGCCTAGTGGACCACAAAGATGGTCTGTAGCCACCGAGGGAAGAGACTACAAGGTCTGGGAAGCATCTTAATTTTTTTCTGCACCATGAACCACGTGTATTTTTTAAGTAAATAAAGTTTATTAATGGGGATTCTCGTAAGGAGGTTCTCATAATTTCTATACAAAGCAAATTGAAGGAAACCATAATAGAGTAGAATATTTGCTTCTAATAGTAATGTAGTTTAAGAACTTTCACAACCAGGTTTAGCTGGAATAGTGGCTTTTTGGGCTGTGGAATCATAACAAAACAGCTAGAGCTGTGGTGAATGGTGATGATTACTGTACTAGGTTCAGGAGGGCTATGTGTCATCAGTATATATGCAAAAGTTTAAATCCTCTATGTAATATATGTTGATTCTTTTGTTGTAAAATTGCGAACCAGTACTTGAGTTATAAAAGCTGCCTCAAATACAGTGCTATCTCATTCATTAGTTGTTTCCACTTTTTGACTTGCAGGTGAAGTGTTAGTAAATCTTGAAATTTACCAGGAAATCATCATGCATTAAAAACAAAACAAATTTTGACTATTGAGAAAAATCATAAATTGTATGAACAAGCAAACACTTCTGGTTTTTATACAGACTAATAATTTTTACCATGTCTGCTCTTAACCAACCGAACACCAGAAAATTTACCATCCTATTAAAATCATAAAATGTCTATACCAAGGAAGAAAACTTTAATAGATTGTCATTTTGGTATCTTAATTTTACGGAAATTTCAGTGTAAATTTTGGAATCGTTATCAATATCATTGAAAATGTTAAGTATATATGAAAATTTTTAAATTTTAAATGAAATTCTATGGTCAATTATTTTAATTAACAATGCATTATTTAAAGAAATCTTACCCATGAATGCCATTCTTGTTACCCAAAACTACTACTTTTTGCTACCGTTAGTTACCCAAAACCTTAAATACATAATATCAGCTAGCTAAGCTGGCAGTTAACTAATTATTATGTTAAACAACAAACATTAATTTAAATAAATAAAAAGAAATTGACGGAATGTTTGTTGGTTGCATATATATATATGAAATGCAGGGCCTTACATGAATAAACTAGCAGCAAAAGTAGGAATTTGGAAGGCTCTAAAAAGAACAAGTGTCAAAGTGAAGCCAGAAACCCAATTAATTCACAAATTTTGGTGGTGTGACCTAAATTGCCACAACGGCTGCAAGAGACCGGCAGATTGCTAAACTATTGCAAAATGACAAATTAGTCCCTAGTGTTTTCTAGCACCAGATTTTTTATTTTATTTTTATCTACTATTACAAGAAAAAAGTAACTTCCGGGCATGGGAAGTTTTTTTTTTTTTAAATACCTCCAAAGTATCAAGAAGTGGGTAATCTTGAAGAGTGATATAGATTAATAAAAAGGACTAGGATTTTCAACCTTTCTAATTCTTATGAGCCTCAAATTTATGTTCTTTCTCTTTTAAATTGGTTCCTGTGGCGTTTACTTGTTGAACCGTGATGATGTCATTTGGTTTGGCTTGACAAAATTGTTGTAATTAATTTAATTTGTTTTGTTATATTAAAAAATATAATTTTTTAAAATCAAACTATACGATTCCAACAATTTTCTCATTTGTTTAATATTTTAGAGGTAAACATAACTCATAATTTGAAGTACATAAAAAAAATGCCGATTGAGATTTTGCAACACCTGATATTTATGTATAAAGAATTGAAAAATCTCACCCATGTAAATCATAACATGCAGTTTGTGTTTATATATCTTAATTATTAAAAAAAATTACTAAACTAATTTCAAAATGGTTTAGCAAACTAATTTTGAAATTTATAGAGGTAAAAATAATAATGATTTAGTTATTAAGATATTGTTAAGTCCCAACCAAGTTAGGTTTCTAAGAGATACAAGGAAGAATAAGAAAATAAGAAAAAAATGAACTAAGATTTAGATAAAGACATAAAAACCTTAGAAGGTGATAAAAAATATAAAAGGATTTAAAAGAAAATAAATTTTTTTAATCACGTAGCATAATTTACTTCACAAATGGAGTTTTATTTTTAATCATCTATAAAAAAATATAATAAATAATTTTGTTTAAAATTGACAAAAAGATTAGTTTAAAATTGACAAAATAGATGTTTTTTTCTTGAAAAAAAGAGAGATTATTATACATGTATTTGCAGAACTAAAAATATGAGACAAAGGGTTCGCCGTCATTTACTTGAGGAGGATTCGGCGACAATAATACAATAAAGTTATTTGATTCCATATTCCATAAGAATTAACGCAAAAAAGGTAAATTGACTCTAGTTATCTCCAAATCTTTATTAAAAAAAAGCTCAGTGAAAAATGGAGTACGTCTTGAGATGCTGTAAAGTAGAATAAGTCAATATTAGCTGATCTATTTGGACGAAGAATCCTAAGAAGAATCAGCTAAATTACAATTTACGACAGCATGTTGTCTGTGGGCAAAGGACATACTCGTGTTTATAACTGTTTTCCCAGGAAACAAACAATCTCAACGTAGTTGAGGATATAACCATCAAAGGAAGCCAAACATACTTTGTCCCTTATTACTCTTATACTGTCCTCTTTCATCCTCTAACATCATTCTCTGTTTAATTATTTTTGAACTACCTAGGTTGGAACGTAACATATATGCTTATTGTATTTTTATTTATTTTAGATTAGATACAAATACAATATTCTTTAAATTTAATCTCATTCTACACTTTTTTTTCTTATTTTTTTTAATAATTCAGTTTACTTTTTCTTTCTTTTTTTTTGAGTGCTTTAATCACTTATTTTTTTCTTATTATTTGGTCCTCTCTCTCTCTCTTAGTTGGGTCATTTACTTTTTAGTTTTCATCCTTAATTTTTTTAAAATATTTGTTAAACTAATCTCTATACCATTTGGCCCAAACATGAGATAAAATAAATGTTGCCACCATTTGTAAGAACAGAAGAGCTAAATGAATTAGTTTAAGAATTATTTTTAATATTTTATTTGATTTGGACATTTATAACAATCAAAAAATAAAATATAATTTAATTTAGATTAGTTTAACCATCACAACTCATACAAGAAGAACATTTAACCACCAAATGTAAATTTTAACTTTTGAAGTTAAATTTTTCAAAATTTTAGTAAAATAGTGAATTTAAAAATTAAAGAGAACAAATCATAAGAAGAAGAAAAAAAGGTGATTAAAATGTAAAAATTAAGAAATAAAGAGACTAAATTATAACTAATGCATAACTTACAACTTAGTACTTATATCAAATGCTAGTTTTCTTAAACTTAAAATGATTTCATATCTCATAAAATAAAAAAACTGCTTTGTTTCAAATATAACTATCTTATTAGGAGTTTTCATTTTTGTCACTCTCAAACAATGTTACATATATATATATAATAAATAGATATTTTATAAAATAATTGTCAAGTATATATTTTCAAAACGTTATTAAAATTCAACATATGTTTAATATATATAATCAATTTATAGAGAATGAGATAAATTACAAATTATGTATTAATCAGTTAACTAGACAAATTATAAATTATGTATAACATGAGGTTCAAATCCATTACTTATTTGGTGTGTGGTGTGTGGTGTGAGGCTAAACACATATCATTATAATAATTTGAACGCATACATATTGTTTGACAAGAAGATTAAAAACGAATGTTATGCAATTAAAACGAAAAACAAATTGGCAACCTTGATGCTAACGAGGAAATGCATGTAATTGGTATCTCATGCCCGGCACATATAGTGAGAGAACTATTGATGTCAATTTCTTACCATTGTTATATCCAAGGTAGAGTTTTTATGACTTGTGCGTGCTTTGAATTCTAGTGAATCGGAGACCCTTCAAATTTGTCTCGATTGGTATTGTGACCATCGTAACAATAACACAACAAAATTAAACATAAGACAATCTTTAAACTTTATATATATAAACATTTGCATTCCTTTTTGAAATACCATCCAAAACAATACTCATTAATTTCCTTTGTTTGGTTGCAAAGAGAAATATGGGGATGGCCACTGTTAAATATGAATTGAGCTCAGGAAAACATCACTTGTGTGTTTTAGATTCAGCTGGAGATAAAATGGAGTCTAATAATTGTGTCAAAAGACGGCGACGAAACTCATCTGCTGCTACTCATTTGGCCTCAGAGGAAAAGTCTAAACAGCTAGATCAATCACAATCTCAACAATCTGCTACTGCTACTGCTACCACTGTCAAAAGAAGTTCAAGATTCAGAGGTGTAAGCAGGTACTTATATGCTAGAGTAGACTAGTAGAGTGAGCTTTTGATGGTTATAATTTGGGCTCAAAAATACGAACACGAACAATAGGACACTGATTTACACTCCCTATTTGTATGGAAATGTTGAGTATAATTAAATTTAAGTGATTATGCAGACATAGATGGACAGGAAGATATGAAGCTCATTTGTGGGACAAAGGGTCTTGGAATCCAACACAAAGGAAAAAGGGAAAGCAAGGTTGAGTAACTTTTTTTTTTTTTTAAATTCTTCTTCAATTGTCATTTTTATTGATTTATTGTTTTGATTGCTTATAATGTCTATTTGATCTTATTGTTTCTCCTTGAACTGCGTTCTGTGGAGCAGTTTATCTAGGTGAGTAGTTAATTTGATAGTTTGGTAATAAAAATAAAATTTCTGATTTAGATGGAAACTAATATTTGTCAGATCAATTGGTAATGTGAGTAGGAGCTTATGATGAAGAAGAATCTGCTGCAAGAGCATATGATTTAGCTGCACTTAAGTATTGGGGAACTTCAACTCTCACAAACTTCCCTGTAATCAAATCATAAATGAATATTTTATTATTTTTTATTAATCCAAAATAATAAACAAAAAGTATATTATTTGCTCTTTTTGTTAAATTCTTGCAGGTCTCAGATTATGAGGAAGAAGTTGAGGTAATGAAAACTGTAACAAGAGAGCAATATTTGGCATCTTTAAGAAGGTAACTATTTGCTGTTTATCTCTTTTGGTTACTAATTTACTATATCTCTTCAGATGATTTTTGCTTCTTGTGTATAATTTTTTTTTTAACTGTATTTTAAAGAAGGAGCAGTGGTTTTTCAAGAGGTGTATCCAAGTACAGAGGAGTTGCAAGGTAACTAGCCAAATTAAACCTAATTGTAATTTCATAATTCTTTGCTAATAGCAATTCATAAATTCTAATAAGTTGGTCATTTTTGGATAACTTCAGACATCATCATAATGGTAGATGGGAAGCAAGAATTGGGAGAGTATTTGGTAACAAGTACCTCTACCTAGGCACTTATGGTAAGTTATTACCGAGCCCAATTGAACGCAAAGTATTTTACGCGAAAAAAAAGTAATTTTTTTTATACTCCAAACATCAAAGAAATGCTTATTCCTCTAAAAGCACTTTTCAGTAGTACATCCAAACGGACATGTGACATTGATATGATTTTATTGCCCATGACCAGATTCAAAAACCCTTATAAGCCTATGACATTGATTTATCTAATGGAGTCAATGAAAATAACAGTAGATTTCTCAAAGTACATAAAATGATAATCTTATTTGATTTCAGGCACACAAGAGGAGGCTGCTCATGCTTATGACATAGCAGCAATTGAGTACAGAGGGATTAATGCAGTGACTAACTTTGACTTAAGTACTTACATCAGATGGTTGAGACCAGGAGCTAAGTGTTTCTCTTCTGATCTGGAACCAAATACTAGTACTCAATCAATAACACCTTCCACTAATAACACAACTCCAATAAGCAAATACATAACTGAGATGTCCTTATTCAATCCCAACTCTTTTACAGAAGATAATGACTTGGATATTAAAAAAGAAGAAGATATTTTGTTAAACCTTCAGGGACCAAATACAAGTAGTGCTTGTACAAAGTCCTCTTCACCAACTGCACTTGGCCTTCTCTTGAAATCTTCCATATTTAAAGAGCTAGTTGAAAAGAATTTAAATGCAGAGAGCAAAGACAAGGAAGAGAATGAAAGAAATAGTAGTTTGCTGCAAATGAAAAACGACATGTCGTTTGGGACTAACTCTAATGTTTCTTTTATGGTTTCTCTTAATGCACAGAAATTGCCTAGTTTGTTGTCCCAGGAGGATAGTACATTGTTATTGTTCAGTGGAAGAGAGAAATTTTTGAGGAGTTTAGTCATGGAATCTTCTACTAATCCTTTTAATTAATAGATGAAACTGCTGTATTCAATAAATCATTAGTTTCAATAACTCAATTAATAAATAAAAAATATTAAAAAATTATACAATTATAACTATTTTGATAATTTGAATAGTGATATGGTTTATTTGAATCTATTTGGTACGATGTTGGGGTGACAATAAAAAAAATAAGGAATATAATTAGAAAATTATATTATCTACTCATCGGAATTCTCACGTAATCATCCGTTAAATTTATAAATATTAAGAAAATTATGAAAAAGTTGAAGGAAAAAAAATGATCGCATAAGACATACATGTTTTAGATGCGTGGAATATTAAGAATTATTCAGGTTTAAAGTGTTAGAAAAATAATATTAATTAATGACATTATTAAGATAATAAGATTGTTATTATATGCTTGTACACCTGGATCTTTTCTTCTATCATGCTCTTTTTGATATTCTTGATATGTAAATCCATGAAAAGAGAAGATTGTGATGCTATGAGTTATGACTACCATGGTACAGAAAGAGGAAAAGATAACCTTCCATTATTTATATCTCGTACAACTGTGCAAAAAAAAAAAAGATGAAATGTTTATATTGTTCTGTTGAGGACAAAAAACAAGGTGAAATGTTTATATTGTTCCGTTGAGGACAAGGGATGATAATTGTGATAGATATTACGATATGATCCCAATTATACATTTTGATTAATTTATTTAATGAATAAATCAAATACAATACGATATAAAAACTTAAATAAACTATTTTGGTAAGTATTTTTTTTTGTTTAAAATAATGTATTTTAATTAGTTATTTTTTAGTTTGTAAACCACCATCTTAAATAAATGTCTCATTTCAATAATAATACTAATAATGCTAGTTACTTGCTACATCTTATAATGCTAGTAATATTACTAAATGATGTTCGATTAGTTTTTTTTTTTTCGTAACCATTGGTTGAGTTACTTTAAAATTAATTACCAGGTATTAATATATTTTCAGTTACCTTTGATTTGTTTCCTAACCATTGGTTGGGTGATTCTAAAATTAAATACCAAACTTTAGAAAATATAATTGTTGTAACTGAAATTATAATATAATATAATCTATCAATTATCATTAAGTTATTTTTTAATTAATAGCTATTAGTTATATGCAATTATTTTAAAATGATAACGCATATAATGATTTAAAGGAATTGCCACATGGACTAATAATATATTTTCATAAGTATTCAAAAATTTAAAAAAAATTATATATAAAATTACATACAAATGTTTGTATAGAGAATATATAAAACGTTTAATCTTTAGTTTGATGGTAAAATGAAAATTGAAAAGTAATTACAAATACCATATTCGACTCCTCACCCTCCAGATATGGTTTGGATAAAAAGAAAAAAAATGAAAGTATTCTTATATGGTTAAAAAAATTGCAAATGAAGTTTTTTAAGTATAATTACAATCAAGTATTTTTATTCAAACATGCTGGAATAAAATTTCAAAATTTCGTTATCATTTAGCTCGTAGTGTAATGTCAAATGATAATCATAGTGTGTATATTCAAAGTGTACAAGTATTATTTAAAAAAAAAATAAAAATGTTGTTTACATGAGTTGTAGTTTAAGAAATGGAAGAGTATTGTAAACTAATTAATCCTATAATTTTAATGAGCTAACATTTAATATTTCATACAAGTTACTTTTATAGCTAGTCAAGTAATATAATAATTAATTGTATAGATAAATTAAAATTTAATAATACATAATTCATAAAATCAGTAAATAGAACTAAACCTTTTGTATTATAAGTTACTTCCTAATACACTAATAATTAATAATTAATAATTAATAATTAATAATTAATATTATAGATAAATTATAATTTTAATAGTACTTAATTTGTGGAGTGTAACCATAATTAATAACATTTTTATAGTCAATTAAAATTTTAAATAATGACAAAATGATATATTAGATAAATTATATTATATGAAGAAATACAATAATTAAAATACATTATACCAATCAAAATTTGACATATCAATGAAAGGATTATGTAAATAATTATGTAAATACTACCATATTTTAAAATTTAAATTAACTAATAACTATTAAATCAAGAAAAAACACATTTACTATTAAATGGGCTCAAATCATTGTTTAGAAATAATTTGTTAAAATAATTTATTAAAAATATTTGTACAAGAACGATCACATGTATGTTTTATATATATATATTCCTGGTAATATATGTCATCCATCAAGGCATCAACAACGCTGACAAGAAATATGGCAACTAAAATCATAGGCGAGGCACTATGTGATATTACTCGAACTCTTACACGAAAGCATAAGGCAATACGTGATGAGGTGAGGTTAGTTGAAACCCATTGTTTAAAAAATTTCAGTACATAGATGAATTGATTAGTGGTTACAATAAAATTTTCCAGAGAATATAATCAGTGCAGTAAAGTGAAACAAACCTAACATAATTCGCAGGCTATGATATGATCATATCATCAGTTGCAAATGTATCTATGTATCTAAAAAAATATTCTTTTAATTTCATTTTGTTAAGTATAAATGATTATGCCATATGAGCTCCTTAGAAAATATTCCAGGGCCACAATATATATATATATATGAACACAACTCATCTGAGTACACACCGAACTTCAGCAAACCAACCAATTTAGCATTGTCTACATTTTACTTGCATGAGAAGCAACCTACATTGCTTTGATTTTTCTAATTAACACCTTGTTGATCCCGACCTGCATATGTCAACTCGAGTATAAGGACAACAGAAGTGGATAAAACATACTAGCCAAATGATGATAATAAAAAATCAATATCCAACAGTAACTCGTGTAAAATCTACAATTCAAACTCGTCCACAGTTTAGACAACATATCCCGAGAATACACCGATAGTGCATCTGCATGTTGGATTGTTGTCCTTGGCAACCGATATTCCGGGTTCTTGCAACCCAACCTCAATGACAATTAGATTCAACAACTTGATGCAAAAAATGCAATTCTAGATTAAAGGGTTTTGGCTCAAACCTCAGCAGGTTTCGTGGTGGTTCTTCCAATTTGTTAATATCATCTTGAACAATGACATCACTTGCTGACTTGGTGATTCCTCCTGATAAAGAGTAGGCAATTTCCTTGAGACCCTGCAAGAACAGGGAACAGATTAACAATTTAAGCCACAAAATCACCACCTGGGGAAAGCCGTGTCTAAAACATGGTTGAAAGCATGGACCGCTAGAAAATTACAGGAGAAAACTATGCATCTATATTGCTCATGGTTATATATATATATATATTGGTGCTGAGAGTATTGCTCATGAAGTTTATGGAAGGGGATTCCCTCCCTATAAGCAGGGACGATCCAGGACTGTTTGTCATGTGCTCTAAGAATTATATACAGTTACAGAGATTCTAACAATCAATAACATAAACTATGCTTTAGAATGTAGATTGAGAAATAATGCGAAATCTTATATCTTAAAAAAAAAATTAAATTTGGCTGATATAGAAAAGGTTGGAGGTGTTTTCATAAAAAAATATTAAGAACCACATACAGAGTACCAAAAAGATATCAAGAGATTGATGAAAGGAGCAAGACCCAAAAAAAAGTGTGTTTAATTTGAAAAGGAATAGCATGCATAAATAATTTTAAATTGAGTAAGACATGCATAAAGACTATTTGTTTTTATTTCCTATAAGAAAAGTTAGACAGTTTCCCTTTTATTTATTATTTTCTATCTCAAATAAAGGAATTTTTAAGCATAATAATTAGTCCATGTTTTTAAATATATTTAAGATAAGAGGGACACGTTTTTGTGCATTTTATTAAGCCAAAAGTATAAAAATGAATAAAATTAAACATATTTTAAATAAAAAAAATTAACAGGGAATCTTTGCCACTGTCAGGCACCTTTCAAAAGTCAAAACGCATCTTCTTTTTGTTGTTGTTGTTTCCCTCAAAAGCAATTATAATAACAATAACACCATAATACTGATAGCTATAAATTGGGGAGGCATGCCGCATATTTTTATGTGTACATCACTGGATTATAAAGTTGGACGAGTTAGATAAGGGAAAGGAAAGGTTGATGCTAGATTCAACGAAAAAGGAAAAATCTTCACCAAAAAATGGTGGGAAAAAAGACAAAAGGAAAGAGATAGAGAGACGGGGGAGGAAACTCAATCTTGAGAAACCTACCATCTTACAAAATTTCAACAGAATTGGTTTTAGGTTTCCATGATTACCGACTCCAAACAGAGTTACAACGATTGACAAACAAGAAAAAGGAACCGTTGTGATAACAACATTAACAAGCGGCCATACAGTTCCCCATTACCAACAATATCTTTGCAGTGCTATTATTTCAACAGCAAAAAGGAAAGATTGAAAAATTACCATTATACTTGGAGTTTCTTGATGAGTGAGTAAACCACGTGACTTGCCTTGAAGTTTAAGTTGCTCCTGTAATGAGTAAGTAGATTTAGTCTAGAAAAGCCTGACCATTCAAGTTTGACAGTTATGATAAAAATTCGCTACACATTAAACATGAATATGAAAAATATTTCATTGATATCCAGAAAATAAGAATGGTTTCTCCAGAATCATTTATGGGAATTCACAAAAACAAATGTTATCAGAATACAAAAGTGGCTTTAGGTAGTTGACTGGATTTCGCTTGTTGCCAACTTGGCATATAGCTTAATTAAACTTTAAATTATGGATGGTTCATAATGCAATTAAGAGATACATGAACTTCAAAAGTCACCAAAATGCTATAGGAAAACACAACTGTTCCAAACCTGCAGACCATCGGGCATTTTCACTTTCTTTCCACCAACGAAGTCACACAGGTACATTATACCAATATTTGCAAAAGCCTGTCAGAACAAAAACAAATCGATAAAAAATCTGCAATTGTCATAGTGGATGAAAATATTAGAATTGGCATAAAATCCACCAGTCCTACACCATTAGAAAAAGGAAAGGAAGAAAGAAAAAAATTAAATCTTATACAATAGACAGAAGAGATAGAGTGCTTGACCCACTGCACCATTCAACAGCTGAAAAAACATTTACATCTGTTTGGAAGTTTAAAACAAAGGAAATCACCACGTTTAGGTCCAGTGTAGCTTAATTCATAATTCATAAAGAAGGATGGGTTAAGCATATTTTTTAATGTAGCGTTTGGGTACGTAAAATTTCCACATACCATTTTCACACAAATATGTGACAGTTGTGTGGAAGTAAAGATTGAAAAAGTAAACATTAAAATAAATAGTGATCAAAACATATTATATAATAAGGCTAAATCAAACTAGATTTAGAATATTAATATAACTAAAAATGCACCTACTAGATAAGATAAGCTTGATAATATTGTATGATTTATAAATCATACTGAAATCATGAAAAAAAACATATTAAACAATCAATTATAAAGGAAAAAATATGGCCCTTGGTCAGAATTAATACCTTGACTAGGGAATGTGAAGGAATAGAGACACAAATACATAGCATAACATCTAATTTGTTTTTTACCTTCCATGTCTGTAAGATCCTATTACTCTTTACATGTTAAGATTAAATGAAACTCAAATAATGTCACTTGAAGTGCCACCAAATACACACTTTCTTCTTACTTCTAAGCACAATAGATTTCACTATAAAAAAAAGAGAGAAAGAAGCAGTTGTTTCACCTGCTTCTCTTCCAATGAACGCATTTTCCCATCCTGTTAAAAGTCAACAATAAATTAATCAAGGTCAATTTCAATCACATAGAAAGAGAAAGACAATAAACTTTAGGGGTAAGTTCGATTCGCGGTAATAGACCAAGAAATAGAATAATTATTCCTCTTCTTTTGTTGTTTCATTTTTTAAGTAGATGAATTATAATTCCTTGAATATCAATTCCTTTGAAAGAAGGCATTTGTATAATACAATATACACTAAATAGTTATTCTCTCTCCTAAAGGAACAAGATGGAGTATATTTTTACTAAAGAAACATCTAAGTTTTCAAAAAAAATCTAAATCATATTAAGGTATTTTTGGAATGTGAGAATGCAAATTCTTTATACATCACCAAACAAAGTAATAGGAATTACAATTCCCTTTCCCAATTTATTATTCCTAAGAATTGTTGTTCTTAATCCATCCGTAATTCCAGTTCTACAAACCTAACATGCTTTAGGAGTTTTTTTCACTTATAAAATTAGATCCAGAACCCTCTCAACTCAATCCATTTTTTATCAAAATATAAAGAAAGAAAAGAAGATAATGAAGTTGAAATATATCAAGTGAATCCACATACAAGTAAAGGTAACCAGAACAATGAGTGTTACAAATGAATCTAGTATAGTATCCCATAGAACTATAAGCAACCGTTGACCCTGAAATGCAGAAATTATAACTCACCAAACCAAAGACCAAGTTATGCAATTTATTCAAATCCATGTCGATTGTATAAAGAGAATGGTGCACTCCAGCAACCTGGATCACAAGTTGAACTAGCATAAAGAAACCATTATATAAAACATAAAAACACACATGAATACATAACCACTTCTTAGTGAATAAGATAAGCCATATAAACACCTTAATAAAATAATATATGTTATATCGAGATTTATTAACACTTATTTAATTCTAAATTTCTAAAAGGAATTACACATTGCATTTGGATATTTAATGCATAAACAATCAGCTGCAAGTAACAGATTCAATTTTCAAAATTAAGTCGATCATAACTAAATTTCTTACTTGGCTTGCGTACATTCAACACACAAAAATAATAACCATGTATGTGAAAACTAAATTAGGTCTCAAACTAGCCAAAAACCATACATCTTCCTTTATTGTTCTTGAAAGCTTGTTTTGCTCCAACATTTTATCGTCCAAGTTCTGAATCCTCTGCGTCAAGTGCTTCTTTGTTTTCTGACCAGAATTAGATTGTAAACTTAATTAAAAGCTGCATTAACATAATTCAAACTTTTAAAGTAAGCTAAAGGTACTAAGGAATACAACTAGTATAGATCAACAATGATCACTGAAGACGATTACAAGAGACGAATTGCCTTATAGAACTAGTTTTCTTGAAAATCTCTATAACAATAATACTAATTGAATAATATCTTGAATAGTGTAGACAAATTTCCCTATATGGTTTATGTAACAACCAGAAAGTAAGTGTTTCTGCCAGTCAAAATCAAACAGTGGCATACAAGTTCACAAGATTCCAAACAAAATATCTGAAATAGTTTAGACTGTAAATTTCATTTCATTTCATCATTGGAACACCACCACACACAACCCCCAGAATGGAAAAGAAAAAAAGGAAAAAAGAAAAGTAATTGATTCACATAATAAGTACTGACAGTCAGGAAAAACAGAACGCAACCATTTTGTAACAAAAATAAGGGGAGAAAAAACAATCATATTCAACTACAAATTTGTCAATATATATAGGAATATCGAAAAATCCAAGCAAGGTTGTTCCCTGCCCCAAATGGGAGGCTATAAGTGTCAATAAATGGCAAGCATAGTGGGTGGAGATAGATGTTCCATCCAGACCACCCAATTAATGTATCTGTACAGATGTATACATATAGTTATTAAATATACACATCCACATGAACTTCTACATTTAGAAAACAGATATATATTTTGCTTAGTTAAATTCAAAATACCTCTAAGGTTCATCTCTTTCTTAATCTTTGACATGTCTTCGGTAGTTTATATATTTTCAAGAAAAATGATTAAATAAGTTGACAAGGCAGTAACACTAATGTTACATATATCTTCCCACCCTACCTTCTTGTAGACAAGGAATGAGGAAGAAATGGGGATGACAATAAGAGATGCAACATTATGCTGGAATCTTGCCTTTACCCTGCCTCTTCACATATTACTCTTGTGGCATGTAAAACTAGCCCTAATAGATCCTTCTTAAAGTAATATACTTATCAGGATCTTCTAAAAAATATATCATGTCATTAGCACGAGAAAATTTCAATACTTCCATGTTGAAGCATGCATAAGAAATATAATTCAGGAAGTAGCCACTTACAACAAGCGCATCTGAGACATTCTCCAAATGTTTTGTCAAATTTGAAACAGCATTAGCCATACTACGTTTAGTCACGTACATAAGATCTGAGAACGAAAGGCCCTAAAAAATCAAAAGCAGCAAAGTTAATCTCCATCGAGCAATAAATATTATTGCAAGAATTTGGATATCTTACAATAATAATTTTGAATTCAAATTGAGAAAAAAATGGAAGTAATCCAATGAAAACAAAAATTATTAACATATACAGATATAAGAAACCAAATCATGCAAATAAAAAATGTGATCACTCACCCTCCACCACATGTAACCATAACCCAGTGCACCAAGTGCAGCAGCTGGAACCATTAGAGATGTTGCGTTACCTGGCCAAGAAAGAGTAATTTTTTTTTTTAATATAGAAAGGAAAAGGTAGGATTCAATGGAGAGAAAATATGAACAAAAATGCAAGAGTATTAGTATGAAAAAACATGTTAGTTAATTTATTTGAATGTATGCATAGAGGTACCATAGCCATCACTTCCATTCATGACAGTTATCTGCCGTGATGAGGCTAACTGCCGAACCTCACTTGCCAACCGACGCACCTAAAAGATAGTAACCAGAAAATTAAAAGTTAAGTACAAATAAAGTCTTACATCTATGGTTTTATAGTAGAAAAACCGCATCTCTTAATTACCTGAGCCGCAATTGCATCAGCATGGTCAGAGTCACCATCTTGACGATCCCCGGATTTTTCAAGTCCTTTCACTAATGACTGCCAAAAGTCCAGACACAAATAAAAAATGGAGTAATTTACTTCCCGAACTTCGCAATGAATATATAAAGAGAGGAAATTATACTACTTGAGTTCAAAGAAAAGCCTAAACAGTTCCGTGTCAAATTATTTGAGGCACCTCTACTATTTTCCAGCAATCCTACACGTATCAAATTAGAAACCAACTCTAGCTTAACTGAAGGAAACCCCATCAACTATCTAAATAAAAAAAGGCTACGAAACTAAGTAACAAACTAAACAAACTTGCCAGGTTTCTCAGCATCAACATCTTTATCCCCTATTAATTTTCCCAAATTAATTTTAAATAGGTTAATAAAAAAATGTTTTAGCACCAACACACAAGACCCAAAAGGAACCTAAATTGCACCCAAAAAAAAAAGGTAGCAGAAACTAAACCACTAAGTACCTGAAGTTCGCCAAGCAAGTCCGATAACTTTCCGTGTTTCACCAAGATCGAGGTAGTGTATCCTGCATAAAGAGTAATCACTCGAATGGGAAAAAAAATTACAGTACAACATGAAACGATTAATGATAGAAAACCAAGAATTACCTGCTCCAGCTAAGACCAGGATCTTAGAAAACCCTATTCCGGATTGCATAGCCATTGCCCTTGTTTGTTTGGTTGATCAGAAGTGAATTTCAGATGGAAAAACAGATCAGTCCCGTTTCCGGATATTAGGCCACCGGCGGTCGCAGCAAGTTGAAGATGACTTTTTCGATGTTGCTGAACTTTTTACTTTGGCGAATACACGACGCCGTATTGAACACGGATACCTCATACACCGCTTTTGTCTCGCTCTTAGGACGACGCTGTGGGAATTTAGGCCAATTTATGTATTATCTTTACTTGAAATCGTTACGGGGATTTATTGGTAATCCTAGTGAGAAACGGAAACATTTGAAGGAAAAACGGAGATTTATATAATATTTTTTAAATTTTTATTATAAAAAAACTTATAATTAAAGTTATAATGAGAAAAATAACTTAAATAATATTTATGTTAAAATAGTAAAAATAAAATACATGTAAAAATAAATATATAATCATTTTATAATAAACAATATTAATATAATTATCTTATAAATTAATTTAAAATAATAACAATAAATTATAAAATAAAAATAATATTTTAAATTTTTAGAATTTAAATAAATCACTTTTATAAAAAAATTATTAATATTTTAGTATAATAAAAATATAAATTAAAACGAAATGTAGTGTATTATTTATAATTATTTTAAGTTTAAATATAATTAAATATATTAAACTTTTAAACTTTTATATATATTTATTAAAATAAAGTATAAAATTTTAAAAAATATAATAGAAAATAAAATCTACATTCTTATTCTATTCAATATTATAAAATATATATCTTTATTTTTCGTTATTTATTTCTCTTTTGAGATGTTTACTAACTGAATTTTATTAGAACTTATAAGTAGTTGTGTGACTGAAAAAGCGAGCAAGTGAGAGAAAGAAAAAGAAGGGACAGAGAGATAAAAAGAGTGAGAGGTAGAGAGAAAGAAAGAGAGAATGGAGGTGGAGGTGGAGGTGCAGGTGAAAGAATAAAGGCAGGGAGAGAAAGAAAGACAGGATGGAGATGAGTAATGCTGGTCTCTTTTTTTCTTTCTTTTTAATATTAGTAAAATATATAATTTTTATTTTATTTTTATAAAAATCTTAATTTTTAAAAAAAATTGATTTGTAAAATTAATAAAAATTACATAAAAATTATAAAATTAAAATATATAAATCATATAATTATAATAACGGAATAAACAATACTGCTCACGTGTAAAATTCTTTAAAAAATAAGTGATAGTTGAAGTCAGAATTTGAGGCACGTAAATGTACTCACAAATTGATTGAACAACATAGTAAGTAAGATAATAGTGAATGTTAATCTCTTTTTGAAAAATCATTAACCATCCAAAATTTAAAATTGCGAGTAGTGACCAAGTTAATTACCACTCCACACCTTTGCTAGGCCTCCAAATATACCAGAGATGCTAAACCACAAAGATCTACTTAAATCTTCACCCAAATATTTTGATTTTTGTTAATCACTTCTTCCAACCACAAGTCTTTCTTACTGAAAAACAGGAGAGATCACAAGATATCTAATTGGATTCACCCAATCAAAAAGAAAAAAAAACATATGTTCTATGGTTTCAAGATTTAGACCTATTAGAAAAAAAAATTTATAAAAAAAAATGATTGTTGGAAAAGATAAAATTAATAAAAACTTGTAAAGTCTTGTCGCATATTATCTTTTTACATTATTTTAAAGAGGTATAAATAGTGAAGAGTTACTTATTGGGATTGGGTCCCAAAGGGCACCTATTTTTGTGGAAGGGGAGATGACTTAGGCAAATGTGATACCATACGCGCGCACGTCGCCGCCGCAGTCCGTCCGACCGGCCGTGTGCGTGGTATTTTATAATATTCTTTTTAAGGAAAACTTTTCCACTTACAAAAATGTTTGTTACATATATATATTTTTTCCCAGAAAAACGACAATTATTTTCTTTTATCTCAGACTTTACCGTTTTATCATAATTGTCACACGGTTTCTAAAACCTATAAAAAGAGGGTTTCAACTCTCATTTTCAACACAACAATCTGCAATCTCATCTCCCTACGAAAAACAATTCTCTCTACAATTTCTAAGTTCTTTTTTAGTTTTCTGAGCAACAAATTTTCAGGTGTAACATTCCAGTCTTCATCAGGGCAGTAAAGTTCTGAGACAGAGATTAAGATTCTGGGTTGTTTTATCCTGGGGACGATGAGGCTGTGTTTGCTTGCATAAATTGAGCAGAGCTGCGAAATGTCTTAAAGAGAGCGAGCTAGTCCCCGACTCAACACAAGCAGTTACTTTCAAGTTATCGGTAATATTATTCCTACATTGTTATTATAAACTTGCATCAACAAGACCAAAACATTTACGATGGGCTCGAAACTAGAACTTCTTTTGAAGATTTCTTTTGTACAAAATATATAAAAATATAATACTGTTTGAATTTTCTAAAATATAATTACTCTTTTTTTATTTACTTTTAAATAATAGAAAATTACTAAAAGTTTATAAAAATAGAAAAAAAATCATAGTTTCTAAACTAAAACTAAAAAATTGCCCAGAATTTTTAAAATTTTTAATAATTTTCATTTCAAAATTATAAAAATATAAAACTGGTCAAACATCTAAAAATATAATTTTTTTTAAAAAAATTCTAAAAATAGTAATATTTTCAAACTTTAAAAAAAAAAATTATCAAACTATCAAAAATTAGTAAAAAATTTGACATTTTCAAAAATAAAAAATTATTAAACTTTCTTGTTTTTTTTTTACTTATATAAAAATTTAAAATTATCCTAACTTTCTACTAATAGAAAATTACTAAAAAAATTACTAAAAGTTTATAAAAATAGAAAAAAATTCATAGTTTCTAAACTAAAACTAAAAAATTGCCCAGAATTTTTAAAAAATTTAATAATTTTCATTTCAAAAATATAAAAATATAAAACTGGTCAAACATCTAAAAATATAATTTTTTTAAAAAAATTCTAAAAATAGTAATATTTTCAAACTTTCAAAAACAAATTATCAAACTATCAAAAATTAGTAAAAAAATTGACATTTTCAAAAATAGAAAATTATTAAACTTTCTTGTTTTTTTTTTACTTATATAAAAATTTAAAATTATCCTAAAATAGAAAATTACTAAAACTTTAAATATATGTAATTATTAAAAAATATCTAAAAAACAATTCAGCTTAAAAAAATTAATTAAACATAGTGTGTTGTGGGCTCAAAAATTATTTTCTTAAAAGATAACCTACTTTTCAATTTTTTTTTAGTCTTATTGCAAGCTTTGTTCACTGACAAATACAACACAACTTCTCACTTAATGTAATTCTAAATACCATGAATAAATTAATTAATAACAAGTAAAGATTTTTTTTGAATGTCATAATAGAGGTAGAGTTCTTCAAATGAGACCATGTAATTAGGGGTATATAAAAAATCCGATCATCTGACTAATTCAATCAATATAATTTGATCCATTAATTTTTTGACGATTTCAATCTGACCATCGAATTGAATCGGATGAAAAAAATTTCAATCAGTTAAGTTCGGATCGGATAATAAATTTCACTATGTATCATCCAATCCGATTGAAAATACTTAAATATATATTAATCATATTTTCATTGGTTATTCCTATATTAGTCATATTTTAAGGTTTCTTTTAACTCAAATAAGTTTATGTTACGTGAAAATTTAAATTTTTTATTCAAAAATTCCAAAAATATAGTTAATTAAGTTTATTAATTAGATTGATCGGATTCAACCTATCCAATCCAAATAGATTATAGATTGGATTGCATCAGATTTGAAAGGTGATCGAATCGGTTGCGGATTAAGATGTTTCAATTTGATCGGATGGTCGAATCGAATTGAATAAGTATAAAATCAACAGTTTCGATCCGATGCATACCCCTACATGTAATCCAAGATACTAAAATATGATTACATAAAAGACAAAAGTTGACTTATTAGTTGACTCCTATGATAGAAAGGTATATATTTTTTTTCAATTTTTGTTTCATATCATACTAAAGTGAGATTATAGGCAAACCAACTGTATTTCTTTGTTGTTATACAAAATTTTAATAAAATTTAATGAGAGTAACAGCCTTTATACTAATAAGACTCACATATTGCAAATTAACACATATTATACTATTCAAAAATAGCATTCAATAAAGGTATAAGAATTAGCTTTTTCATCAAATTTTAGAGCATCTAATTAACTTTTTGATAAATTTCATTGAACTTGTTGTAGTCATGATGACATTGATCGAGTGCATGTGTATGACGTTGAAACGTTGAGACATATCTAAGTAAGTTGGATGAGTATGGAGGCATGGGTTATAGAGTGTTAGTTAGGATGTGTTTGAGTATTCATGAAAGACATTATAATTTTCAAATCGGAGTGGTTATTGTAATTTACTAGATTGAGACTCAGGAAAGTTGTTTCCATGGATAGGGATTATTAATTTGAACAAAAGGCTAACAACTTTTTGTTTGGATGGTGGGATTTGATCATTGTCTTTATTCATACATGTTTCATTAACAATTCACATGTTATATTTTTACTTGTATATATAGTGATAATATTTTTTAAATAAAAATTAACTTTAAACATTTCATTTGTAAACGAATTTCTTTAGAGTTCATGTCTTGATGATCCAATAAATGATTTATTTTCTTTTACTTGTGATTTGAGGGTAAATCATTATTATTTAAGATCTTTAATCTTCAAAATGGTAATAAAACTGTTCAATTAGTAAAATCAATTTTTTTTAATAAACTGGGCTTTCCGTCTCTTTTATTTAGAAACTGTTTTGTTTTTTTAAAAATTAATTCTTTTTTTTTGTAATTGTATTTTTTCATGAATAGTAGGTGGTGTTATCGATGTCAGGGACGAGCAAGGCTGGTTCGGTGGGGCCGATGAAGCGGATGAGGATGAGCTATGGCAACGAGGAGGGTTGATTTGGCTGCTTCAAATCACAAGTAATTTATATCGAACCATGTTAAATTTTAGAGTTCATTCATTTGAAGATAGTGGAAGTGGTTAACGACGCTCGAAGACCTAAGTAACATTTATATCAAATCTCGTTAAATTTTTGGTGTTTTTTATTTTTCTGTTTCAATATTTGCTTTATTTTATTTTAGCATTATATTTCCAATAGCATTATTTTTTTAGGTTAGTTTGAGTTCTATTTATTTAAATCATAAGTAAATAGTACTACTTAGAATAGGGAAAATATACCTGATTTTTCCAACAATTGGTATCAAAATCGAAGGTTTCTACCTAGGCATTTGTTTGTATTCCATTTGTTTGCTATTGGAATATAGTTAATAGTTGTTGTAATTTAAAGAAATAACAGAAGAAAAATTTCTTTCAAACAAAAGTCAATCATCTACGTCAAGCAGAACTATGGTAATGAATGTAAGGTTCGAGGTGGAGAAGTTTGATGGAACCGATCATTTCGACATGTGGCAAGGCAAAGTTCTAGATGCTCTATTTCAACAAGATCTAGATATTGCCATTGAAGTCGAGTGGAAAAATATCAACCGATTGGCATGTGGTACAATCTGTTTGTGTCTCTCAAAAGAACAAAAGTACACGTTCATGAAGGAGACATCCGTAAGTAAGTTGTGGAAGGCATTGGAGAACAAGTTCATGAAGAAGAGTGGATAGAATCAGCTCTATTTGATGAAGAATTTGTTCCGTTTTGAATACTTTTCAGGTACCACAATAAACGATCGCATTATCGCTTTTAATCAATTAGTATCAGATTTGTTAAATATGGATGAAACTTTTAAAGATGAAGATTTAGCCTTGATGTTGTTAGCTCCCCTTCCTGATGAGTTTAATCACCTTATTACGAGCTTACTCATTAGGAAGGATAAAGTTTCTTTTGAGAAAGTTTGCACTACTTTGTATAGTTATGAAATTAGAAAGAAAGATAAAAAGAAAGCAGGAATGAAACAGCAGAAACACTATCTATAAGAGGATGTTCGCAAACACAACAGAAAGGAAGGAGATGTAGATCTCTGTCAAAAGAAAGGCTTGGTAAAGATGAATATGCCTTTTGTCATGAAAAAGGCCATTGAAAGAAAAACTATCCGAAGCTGCAGAAGAAAGGAAATGTTGTGCTGTCTGATGCATGCATAGCTGAAAGCAATTCAAATTCAAAATTTGCACTGGTTGGTTCGTCAACAGCATCCCATCCTAGTGATTGGATTTTTGATTCAACGTGTACCTTCCATATGTCTCCTAATAAAGAGTGGTTTGTTAACTTTGAAGAACTAAACGGTGGAGTTGTTTTCATGGGTAATGATTATCCATGTAAAGTTTTAGGGATCGGTACAATTCATTTGAAGAATCAAGATGGTTCAACCAGGGTTTTGATGGATGTTCATTATGTTCCAGATATAAAGAAGAATCTCATTACTGTGGGAGTCTTAGAATAAAAAAGCTTCATTGTGACCATACAAAATGGGACATTAAAGGTTACTTTTGGAGCATTTGTGGCGATGAAAGGTGTTAGAAAGAATAACTTGTACTACTACCTTGGTAGTACGGTTATTGAGACAACATCAACAGCAGTTTCAGAGGAAGAAAGAGATTCAGAAACTACCAAGCTGTGGCATATGCGTTTGGGACATGCTGGTGAAAAAGCTTTACAAATTCTGGTAAAGTAAGGCTTGTTAAAGGGTGCGAGAACTGACAAGTTGGAATTCTGTGAGCATTGTGTAATGGGGAAGCAGAAAAGAGTAAGCTTTGGCACTACTCTCCATAATACAAAGGGTATTTTGGATTACATCCATACTAATGTATGGGGGCCAACAAGAACTCCATCCATGAGTGGTAAACATTATTATGTCACTTTCGTTGATGAATTATCCAGAAGAGTTTGGGTGTATCTCATGAAGAAGAAGGATGAAGTGTATCAAGTGGAAGAAGATGATCGAGACTTAAACTGGTAGAAAGATCAAGTGTTTGAGGTATGACAATGACATTGAGTACACAAACGATTCATTTATGAAAGTTTGTGAAGAAGAAGGGATAGTGCGAAATTTCACTATTCGAAAAACACCACAATAAAATTGAGTTACAGAATGTATGAACCAGACTTTGCTAGAGAAAGTTCGGTGTATATTGTCAAATGTTGGGTTAGGCAAGTAGTATTTGGCAGAATGCCTATGGAGATATGGTCTGAAAAAACTACTAGAGATTATGATTTCTTACATGTGTTTGGTTTTATTGCATACTACCATGTAACGGAATCAAAGTTGGATCTAAGAGCTAACAAAGCTGTTTTTTATCCCTTCTGGTTCTAAGGGATATCGACTATTGTGTCTTGAAACGAAAAAGATAATATTCAGCAAAGATGTTACCTTTGATGAATCTGCCTTGTTGAGAAAGGTAATTGAGAAAATTGATGGCCCTTTGAAGCAAGTAGAGCAAATTCTGAAGTAGATGGAGTTTGAAAGCAGAATTATTAATCCAGTTAGTGAAGATAAGACAGAAGCTAATCCTCTATTGATAGAAGATGAATCAGATGAAGAGGTTTTAACCCAAGAACCTCCACAATAATAAGTAGAACTGTAGTTGATAGGCCATAATGACAAAATGTCAAGATACCTGCTCGATACAAAGATTTTGAAGACCTACCTACTTAGTTTAAGAATATGGTGGCATGTGCACTTTTAGTTGTGCATGATGATGTTCCTTCCATATATAAAGAAGCAATCAAAAGCCCTAAAGTTAAAAGATGGAATGAAACCATAGACGAAGAACTTTTGTCCCTTCAAAAGAATAAGACATGGAAGTTGACACAACTACCTAAGGGCAAGAAGGCAATTGGCTACAAATAGGTGTTTGCAAAGAAAAAAGGATTTTCTAATAAATATAGTGTTCGTTACAAGGCAAGGTTGGTGGCTAAAGGCTACGCTCAGAAGAAAGGAATCAATTATAATGAGGTATTTTCTTGAGTTGTAAAACATTCCTCTATTAGAATTTTGTTGGTCTTGGTAGCATAGTTGGATTTAGAACTAGTTCAACTTGATATGAAAATAACGTTTCTACACGGTGACTTAGAAGAGAAAATCTATATGTCTCAACCAGAAAGATTTAATGTTGTTGGTAAAGAGAATTGGGTTTGTAAGCTGAACAAATCATTGTATCGATTGAAACAATCTATGAGCCAGTGGTACAAATGATTTGATCAGTTTACGTTGCAACAGAAGTACACCAAAACACACATGATCATTGTGTGTATTTTCGTAAGCTACAAGATGAGTCTTTCATCTATCTTCTATTGTACGTCGATGATATGTTGATTGCATCGAAGAGCCAAGTAGAAATTGAGAAATTGAGAAATTGAGAAATTGAGAAATTGAGAAATTGAAGTCTTAACTAAATTAGGAGTTCGAGATGAAAGATCTGGGAGAAGCCAAGAAGATTCTTGACATGGAGATAAGTAGAGATAGAAAGAAGGGGAAGCTTAGTTTGGCCCAAAGTCAATATTTAAAGAAGATATTACAACGTTTTGGTATGAATAAATAGACAAAACCTGTAAGTATTTCGCTTATTCCTCATATTAAGCTTAGTGCTTAATTATCTCCTAAGAATGATGCAGAACGAGAATACATGGCAAAGGTACCGTATGCAAATGTGGTTGGTAGCTTGATGTATGCAATGATGTGTACAAGATTTGACATTTCACATGCGGTTGGTGCTGCAAGCAGGTATATACATGATAATGGTAAAGGACATTGGTTGACTGTGAAATGAATTCTACGGTATATTCTAAATATTGTAGATGTTGGTTTAGTATTTCAGCTGAATAATATCGTTGGTCAATGTAGAGTCAGATATTCTGATTCTGATTATGTAGGAGATTTAGATAAGCATTGGTTAGTTACTGGTTATGTTTTTACTCTTGCTAGAGCTTCAGTCAGTTGGAAGTCTATCTTGTAGTCTACAGTTGCTTTGTCTACTACAGAGGCAAAGTATATGACAATTATAGAGGTTGTGAAGGAAGCTATTTGATTACGAGGTTTGCTTGAAGACTTGGGAGTTGGTCAAAAACATATTTAGATGTTTTGTGATAATCAGAGTGCTATTCATTTAGCAAAGAACCAAGTCTACCATGCACGTACAAAGCATATTGACGTTCGTTATCATTTCGTGCAAGAGATTATTGAAGAAGGTGGAGTACTAGTTCAGAAGATTAGTACTATAGAGAATCCCACAGATATGATGACCAATGTGGTAACGAAAATCAAGTTCAAACATTGTTTGGACTTGATTAACATCCTGTAAATCTGAATTGGCATTGTCGTTGCTAATCTAGTGGTTGAAGAAATCATTTGAGAATCACTAAATCTCTATGGTGGAGATTTGTTGTATGCTATCTTCAGTGAGCAAATTGGAAAAGTCTCATATTGGTTAGTAATGAAGATAGATGTTGTATTTTGGGCTATAAATAGAGCCCTCCTCCATTATTTGTAAGCATCTCAAAATTTGTAAATTTTCATCTCTTTTGTAAGAGTAATTAATTAGCTCAATTTTGTCCAATTTGTTGTAATTTTGGAGTTCATCCATTTGGAGATAATGAAAGTGGTCAACGACGTCTGAGGACTTAGGTAACATTTATACCGAACCTCGTTAAATTTTTGGTATTTTAATATTTCTACTTCAATAGCTGTTTTAGTTTATTTTAACATTATATTTCTAATAGCATTATTTTATCGGATTAGTTTGAGTTCTATTCATTTAAATCATAAGTGAATAATAATTATTTAAAATATCAAAAATATACTCAATTTTTTCAACAATATTTTCAATGAATTGATATTAAAATATTATTTTATCTCATTTATATTATTAATCATAATATATTATTAATCCTAATGTTCCAAACTTTAAACATATTGTTAGGGTTTAACTTTAAAACTATTGCTATCCCTAATAAATTTAATTTTAAACATATATTTTTATTTTTATTTTTATTAAACTTCAAGTAATTATCGTTTCATCGTTGAACTGATCTCACCAACAGAATAATTTACATTTTTTTATTAACTGAATTATGTACAGTAATTGCTTCTCTGGAGAACTGTTGTGATTGATTAAAAATAATATTAGGTTGTTAGTCAAAATAGAAGGTGCCTAATTTAGAAGAAAATTCATGAAAGGTGGCTTACCATATTGTCAAAGATGGAGATACCTAACATTGTTTGAATAAAGAATAGGAAAATTAGGTAGCCTAATTTTTTTGAATGAAGAAATGTTTGGCATATGAAATGAGAGCTTGAAGGCTATAAATATGGTTTCATTTCTTCATTGTTCATCATCCCAAAAATAGAGAAAAGCTTGTATGAGAAGTTCTTGAGTGAGAGAATTTTGTGGGAAAATTCTCTTGGGCTTGTAATTGCTCTTATCTTTTGGGTGTGTGAGAAAATTACTGAGAGTGTGGTTGTAATAATTTTCTACATAGTGAATTTTTCTTTGGTTATCTTTTGACAACGAAAGTGGTTTTTCTCTAATTTGGAGTTTCCATTATAATTCTTGTGTTGTGTATTATCTATTTTTCTATTATTTGATATTCTACTAAGGAAGATCTTGGGAGGGGGAATTTGTGATTATACCATTTTATCCAAATTTCCTAACAACTGGTATCAGAGCCAATTTCAAAGAAAGAAGGAGAAATGTCAAGAGTCAAGATTGACATTGGGAAATTTGATGGGAGAATTAATTTTGGCTTGTGGCAAGTACAAGTCAAAGATTTGTTGATCCAATACAGGTTACACAAGGTGTTAAAGGGGAAACCAACCCCTATTACTGGTATTGAGTCCAATAAAACCAATATAAGTGATGAAGATTGGGAAGATCTTGATCTAAGAGCTGCAAGTGCAATTCGACTTTGTTTGGCCAAAAATATTCTTGCAAATGTGCATGGAATATCTATGGCCAAAGAACTTTGGGAAAAGCTTGAAAAATTGTATCAGGCAAAAGACGTCTCAAATCGGGTGTATCTGAAAGAGCAGTTTCATACTTTGCGTATGAATGAAAGAACTATTATGTCTGACCATCTCAGTGTTCTCAATGGTATTGTCTCTGAACTCAAAACCATTGGAGTTAAACTTGATGATGAAGATATAACTTTAAGGCTCATCTGGTCTCTTTTGTCTTCTTATGATCACATGAAACCTATCTTGATTCATGGAAAGGAGAAAATAATTTTTTCAGAAGTTACTAGCAAGTTGTTTTATGAAGAAAAAAGGTTGAGTGGTCGAAGAAATGTTTCGCCTGAAAACTCAGCATTGGTAGCTAACAACCGAAAGAAAAAAAAATTTCATGAAAAAGAAGATAGTGTGCTGGGGGTGTGGACAATCTGGGCACCTCAAAAGAAATTGTCCGAAGGGTGGAGCTGATTCGGCAAGAAGCTCAAATACCGACGGTGATGCTAATAGTATGTCTATTTTCAAAGACTATAGTGATGCTCTTTGAAAAGAGCGTGTACATCCTCATGGCATGTCGCTAGTCTCTAAATATTGCCATGAAAAATGGTGTGTTACTGATAGCGGGTCCACAAGTTTGCACACGGGTATTGACTTGGTATAGATGCAAGATGTGTGGTGGAAAGGATGTTGATGGCTGATGAACTCTCGAGAAAACCAAGTGTGAGAGTTGCACCATAAATTTCAGTAAGTTTTTTTTTCGACATGAGCCGATGTGAAATTCTTATAATTAGTGATTAATTCTAAGTGGGTGTACTCTTTATGGTGGAGTATGATAATTCTCGGTGTAGAGAATTATGACTGTTGGAGTAGACAGTGTTATAATGGTAACTATGTTTATTTTTAATCAAGGTGGAGATTGTTGTGATTGATTAAAAATAATATTAGGTTGTTAGTCAAAATAGGAGGTGCCTAATTTAGAAGAAAATTCATGGAAGGTGGCTTACCATATTGTCAAAGATGGAGGTGCCTAACCTTGTTTGAATAAAGAATAGGAAAATTAGGTAGCCTAATTTTGTTGAATGAAGAAATGTTTGGCATATGAAATGGGAACTTGAAGGCTATAAATATGGCTTCATTTCTTTATTGTTCATCATCCCAAAAATAGAGAAAAGCTTGTATGAGAAGTTCTTGAGTGAGAGAATTTTGTGGAAAAATTCTCTTGGGCTTGTAATTACTCTTGTCTTTTGGGTGTGTGAGAAAATTACTGAGAGTGTGGTTGTAATAATTTTCCACATAATGAATTTTTCTCTGGTTATCTTTTGACAACGAAAGTGGTTTTTCTCTAATTTGAAGTTTCCACTATAATTCTTGTGTTGTGTATTATTACTTTTTTGTTATTTGATATTCTGTCAAGGAAGATCTTGGGTGGAGAAATTTGTGATTATATCATTTTATCCAAATTTTCTAACAAGAACACTGTTGTTTCGTGATTTTGTGTACCGGATTTTAGCAGGCTTGAACAAATGTTGTAAAGTTGTTAATTAATATCCTTTTTGGTGATTAATTTATGAGTATTTGAAAATATATATTTTTCATATTATTGTAATGTGAGCAATTGAGCTCAGAACCTTTTTTTTTTTTAAATTGTTTTCTACGTGGCCAAATTTAGCCACCAATGGAAAGTATGATTTTACTCTTTCATAATTGTGCGTGCCTTCAGCTCTAGGGAAACCTTCGAACTTGAACAGGTGGAGGAGGGTGTTATTGGAAGAAAAAAAAAATCTCTATGCCCAAATTAGTTTCGTATTGAATAGAATAATAATAATAATAATAATAATAATAAAAGTATATGTTCATTGTACGCATTTATTTTATGTATAGTTGGTATTTGATTACGTAACTCTTAAGTAAAAAAAATAAGAAAATATTTTACTCAACTTTAAAGACACAAAATCAATACATTTGTAATTATGTAATTCTCATTTTTTACTTATTCATTAGAGCTTGTTTCAATCAAAAACTAAAGAGATTATTAATTCTCAGTTGTAACGAATAACATTATTAAAAAAAAAAAGCAATACCTATTCAATTTCAATTTCAATTTCAAATTTCATATAAGTTAAAAGTATGTATTCGTTTGGAGATAGATATAAAGAAGTTAAATATATAAAAATAATGTAGGTCGACGATACACCGATTTATGACAAAGTGTGGTATCCGTAGATTTATTTGTTTACAAGTGGATCGCTAAAATGACGAAACGTGTACTTTGAATACACATGGCAGAACGTAAATAATAACCGTCTTGTCGAAGACAACGTATAAACTACAGAGGATGAAGGAGAGCCTCTTCTAAGAAAAGATTGCCATTTCTGTTTATCAAATATAAGAAAAGAAAAAAAGATTGCCATTTCTGAATCTACAGGAATCAGAGAACAAATCACAGGTGAATCACGCTGATTCTTGAACTGTTTGTTTAATCTCCTTGTTCATAGAGCATATAAAATTCCATTTATATGATTTAAGAAAGTCATTTATTTATAGAAGGATACCTCCGTTTTTAAGCTTTGTTTTTTTTTCTTTCAAAACGGTTCCTCTTTCTCCCTTGTTTAGATCCAAGATGTTAATTTACAATATTAGTATTAATTGATGTCAGATATGAGATACCCTTCTTCTGGGAAGTTTTTCTGACCTTAATTATTGTTTAGAGTCTCATCATTTGATTTCATTGTACCCAAAATTAGGTCTGACAACAATGTTCGTGCGAAATAATAAAAAAGACTCTTTACATTTATAGACAAAATTTAAAACAATTGGTGATAAATTATAAGCTATTTGTTTTTTTCGATCTTGTCATATTCGTATTTGTGTCGTGTTGGTTCATCCCGTCAAGATTGCCTAGACACTGCCATGTGCATTAAGCACAATTTACACTGGGCCATTTTGTTATCTACAGTCCGAAACTGGAATAAGGCATTATAGGTCTAGTACCTAATAAGGTCTTGCTCAAGGTGGCATCTTTCAAATTATAGTCACAAAAACTGCCTTCAAATTATAATTTATAGATTATGTGACCTTGAAAACAACCATTTTGGTAGCTATCTGACTAGCTTTTTGATGATTGTCACAGATGGCACAAGCACAGGACATGGAAGGATCCAAAATCGATTCATATGATGCCTACTTTGAGAAAATCCAATCAAGGAAGAAATTGCCGCAATCCATTCAAGAATGTATAACAACTGCATTTGCAGAGATTCCAGTTTCATCCTTTCCAGGAGTTCCTGGAGGCAAAGGTGACCTTACTAACCATACACACCACAGTTTTACTACTTATTGGATATGTACAAGTTCAGCAAAAGTTGAGAATTGAACTTTATTTTGGTTTTGCAGTTATTGAGATTCTAGCAGATACAACTGTTGCTGATGCAGTGAAAATACTATCTGAAAGCAATATCTTGTCTGCCCCTGTAAGAAATCCAGAAGCAAGAGATAGTGAAAATTGGAGAGACAGGTACCTAGGAATTATAGATTACTCTGCCATTATCTTGTGGGTGTTGGAGGGTGCAGAACTTGCTGCTATTGCTCTATCAGCTTCTTCAGCAACAGCTGCTGGAGTTGGCGCAGGTGCTGTTGGTGCAATTGGGGCAGTTGCATTGGGTGTGACTGGTCCTGCTGCCGTTGCTGGACTAACTGCTGCTGCAGTTGGTGCTGCCATAGCTGGAGGCATGGCTGCGAACAAAGGTATGGGTAAAGATGCTCCCACTGCGGCTTCGAATTTAGGTGATGATTTCTATAAGGTAATACTGCAAGAAGAACCATTCAAGTCAACTACTGTAAGTAATTCTATCAACAAGTTTACAATTATTTTGGCATCTGCCTAATTTGTGACATACGATACATTCACTTGAAGAAACGACTTTTTTATGTAATTATTTTTTGTGCATGCTTGCTCAGGTTGGATCAATACTTAAATCGTTCCGTTGGGCACCTTTCATTGCGGTAGCATCAGATAGTTCTATGTTAGGCGTACTACTTCTACTGTCGAAATATAGGTTGAGGAATGTACCTGTAATAGAAGCAGGCGAAGCAGATATTAAAAACTTCATAACTCAATCTGCAGTTGTCCAAGGTCTTGAGAGATGCAGAGGAAGGGATTGGTTTGATTGCATTTCGAAAATGCCTATATCTGATTTAGGACTTCCCTTTATGTCTTCCAACCAGGTAACTTTCATAATATTAATAAATTCCCATAGCTTGCCACTGAATTGGAGTTTCAGGCTTTCAGCTAACTTTGATTTCTTGAATAGGTTATTAGTATCCAGAGTGATGATCTGATCCTTGAAGCTTTCAAGCGGATGAGAGAGAATCAAATTGGTGGTCTCCCAGTTGTTGATGGACATAACAAGAAGATAGTGGGGAATGTTAGCCTAAGAGACATCAGACACCTTCTGCTCAAACCTGACGTCTTCTCTAACTTTAGGTTAGGCAAATGCAAATATATTTTCATGGTTATTTCCCCCTTATTCTATATATTGAATTTTCAATTTTAAAACAGACTAATTTAATTGGCTAAGGTTATATGTTTTTCTCCTTCAGGCAACTCACAGTGGGAGACTTCATGACTAGCATTGTTGCAGTTCAAGAAACTGGAAAGATGATACCACCAATTACTTGCAAACTTAATACATATCTTGGCAACGTGATCCACACTCTTGCTTCAAAGTCAGTTCATAGGATTTACGTGGTATCTGAAGAAGAAGAGGTTGTTGGAGTTATCACACTTAGAGATGTCATTTCTTGTTTTATTTATGAACCCCCCAATTATTTTGAAAACTTGGGGTTTTCAGTAAAAGAGATGCTAAGCAGACAGTGAAACTACTACTGTTATGGTACTTCCACTGAATGAATCGAGATGTTAAGTTGTAACGAAAGTTAAGTTGGAAACAAAGACCAATTGAGTTTAATTTTCTTTTCCAACACTATATTTAGAATTTTATAAATATCTTTTTTTTTTGGGTCACAGAAGAGAAATATTAGGACATCTTACTGAGGCCATGATGATTAGCTAGACACTACAACCTATCTATAACATATCCTCCAACTCCCTCCTGGCTTGAGCAAGCTCTTCTATGGTGACATTTAGCTCTTTCTCATTTGCTACAGTAGAGGTGGTGATCATATTAGTCAAACCTCGATACACAGAAGCACTTCTAGACCCCAAAGGACCATCCAAAGTAGGGCAACCTTTCACAATAAAAGTCATGTCAGACCATTGGGTTGGCACGGAGTCTTCGGAAGAACTATGCTCGGCATTTCCTATAACCCTCGGAGCAATTTTAGCAACTCATTTGACTTGACCATTTATCCAATTTCAAATCAGTTCGCATGCATTCACCATAGAAATCCAACATTCAGCCCACTAGAGACCTCACAAATCTTAGTATCATGCATCAAGTTCGCACAAGGGTATCAAAATCGAAATATCTCATCCCTCAAGTCAATCCAAACTGTCTTCTTATCAAAATGCTTATTAGTAAAAAGGGGCACAACCACATTAGTCATTGCAAGAATTAATAGTCAACAACCTCCATATAGGCTACCAAACCTGCCATAATTTGTTAAAATTAAAATGAAATTAATCTTTAAAATTGAACTAATCTCTCACTAATATATATGGTTAATGGTTGTTATCCTTATAAATGTGTGAGATTCAAGTCTCATCATCTCATTTTTAAAATCAATTACATCACGTGTATTTTTAAAAAAACTTTTTAACTAAATATATTAAGTCATTACTCTAATTTGATAGTAAATGTGGTATACATATATTCTTAAATATGCTTATATATTATAAGTGATATTTCGAAATAATTAAGTGAATTCGATTATATTATTAATAATTTTGTTACTCGCGTAGATCATACGCCAATAATCAACACGTAACCAGCTGTATTATACGGAATATAGTAATGGCAAATACACGTAATTACTATATTTTATATTTTTAGGAGATGCAAGACAAAAAAAGAAAAGAAAAGAAGGAAACTATAATTACTATTCACTAGTGGGCCTCCCACTGTCCCATAAGGTGTAGTCAAAGCAAGTTGGACAAGAGGAGGCACGAGAGGCCCGAGGGAAAAAGCAGTGGTAAGATTGATTATTTATAAATACACACTTAATTAATAAAAATTAGAGTAATGATTTTATTGTACTATGGAAACAAAATTCAAAATATATATTAATATTATTATATATATAATTATATAAAAATATGTATTTAATACATAATATTTGAAATAGGTAGTTTTAATTTATTTAAAAATATATATTAAATAATTAAAAATAAAAATTAATATTAATATTTAAATAATATAATATATTAAAAATTATGTTAATATTTAATTTTTTAAACTAAATATATTTTTAAATAAAACTTAAATCTTAAAAAGTAAAGAACGTATTTAAATCGTGAAAAAATTATTATCCATTAATAAACAAAGATTATTACACTAATATACTTAAAATTAATATAAATAATTATGATTATTAATATAACTGTCTCTCGTGTCCATTCTTACTACCAACAACAAAGTTTTAAAATGTAAATATAGATTAAAAAATTGATATTTTTATTTTATGAAAATATTATAATTTTTTTAAAAAATTTATATAAATTATATATAAATTATTAAATTTTATAAAATATCAAAACTATCATTACTTATTTGATATATATGTAAATATTTTGTGGTGTTTATTTTTATTAACAAGTTAATTAATTAGTCAAAAAATTATAAAATATTAGTTAAAATGTGAAATAATTATTTAAATTATAATTATAATAATATTAAAAATAAATAAATGATATATAATATAATTTGAATTATGAAGAAAAAATATAAGTAATAGCGAGATTAGTAAAAATAAATATAATTAAGAGGTAGAAAAAATATAAAAATAAATATGCAATATTATTTTAAATTTAAAGAAAAAAATGTTTTTACAGAAAACACAAAAATTATAATTAGAAAAATTTAACAATAATTACTTAAAGATAAAAATTAAAAATATTAATAAAAATGACATTTTATCTATGTTGTTACAACAATATTTATATTATTCAAGATAATTTGAGAAAAATATTATATTTGTATTAATAAGAATATTTTATAGATATTGTTACGATATTTTTTTATATTTTTATTAAAAAAGATTGATATTGTATTTTGATATTTGATTTTAAAATGTCTAAATTTTTTAAGATAAGTGATTTTTCATTCTTATTACCAAAAAAATTCATTTCAAAAAATATTTATAACATGTTTTAAATTGGAAAAGTCTATATTATAAATAACTTATTTTTTTTATACAAAAGAATAAGAACTAATAGTTCAAACTTTCTTAACCTAAGAATCTTCTTTTTATTTATATATTCTGATCGGCTTAATTTTCTCCCATTGTAATCTTTTCCTGACCTCTTGCTTGAAACTTTTGAGCTGCGATTCTGACACTTTCCTAGAAGGACTGTAGCTGCTCGCCGCCTGACTTATGTGAGGCCTCCTTTAACAATATTATGTTTTATTTTAATTTTCTTCCCTCTCTTTATTAAGTATTGTTCTTTGATTTGATTTTTTTTGCTGCTTTGCGATTTGTACTGGAGCGATATTGGTGCATAAATATTAGTTTCTGTGCATTTATTCGATAACTGAAACCCTATTTCTTTAATTTCTTGGTGAATTTAGGCGATTAGCTATTGCGTCTTGTATGGATCTACGAGTTTTCTTACTTTGGTAGAGTTTGGTGCCAAATGGTTTTAAAATTAAGCTTCTCGTTCAGTTTTTTTCAGTGCTGTTTGTTCCGACGGACCGACTAATCGTGGGTACAAAAACGTATCGCATTTTCTGATTCAATTCAACTGGGTCTTGCTCATTCCCCGTTTTTGCTATGCCAATCATATGATTAGTTTGCATTTGGTAGATAAAAAAACCATCATTGTTGTGTCTGTAACTCTTTCAAGATGTTCGCATCATGAGCTTGATTGTTGCTTATTCTTACTGTGTGGTTTGAATTGACGATGGTTATGTGAGTTCCGAAATATTAAGGGGTAATATTTTCTCATTATTAGTTTAGGTTTTTACCAAGTTAATGTACTCACGTCCTTTTGCTTTGATGCTATAAGTTTACTTCTGAAAAATACTTTCTTTGTAATTGTTGGATTTGTTTTAACTTGCACATGTGTTAAAGTATGTAAAAATGTTACTAAATGTTTGCTTTGTATTAGTTATTTGAGCGGTGAGGATGTCAACTCCTGCAAGGAAAAGATTGATGAGGGATTTCAAGAGGTTGCAACAGGATCCTCCTGCTGGTATTAGCGGTGCCCCTCAGGACAATAATATTATGGTTTGGAATGCTGTTATATTTGGGTATGTTACAAGAAAAAAAATTAAAAGCTTGAATGTCCTCCTTTATAGTTTAAATTAACACATTTTATTTATCTAATTGCAGGCCGGATGACACCCCATGGGATGGAGGTAATCTTGACTCTTCTGCTACTTGGTTTTAGACGAGAGCTCTGAATCATATTGCCATTGGATTGTGTTTTTTCTTAGTTTTCTTTTAAGTACAATTGTTAATTTACAATCTCTGTAATTGCTAATATGTACTTATCTTGAAGTTCAAGATAAAGTGTTTCCAACTCTTCACATTTGACTCGTGTGTTGAAAATATTTCCATTTTGCTAACAATGTTCTTCCTCCATTGTCTTTCATTTCTGCTTCCTTTTTGGAGATTAGTACTGTTGTGATTGTTGCTGCTGCTGCTGATGTAGATTAGTAATCATGTGAGCACATGGGAAGGAATGGATTTGTCGATACACGCTATTATGTTATTTAATCTATTTTCAGTTTGTGAATTTACTTATTGTGGAGGCTTTTATAATTCATGCTCCCACTAACCAAATTGTTGTTACTGAACTTCACTCATGTATAGTCGTCCTAAGCTCTCTATATACCTTAGCCATATTTAGTAATATTTCAATTTAATTATTGGTTGCTAAATTTTTAGTTTTGCTGTTTAGCCTAAAGCATTTTGCATGTTGTTTTAAGCAATTTTCAAATAAAATTCATAATACTCTTGGTACGTACTTTGATCAAAATATTTTATTTTCATTCTCAGGTACGTTCAAGTTGTCTCTTCAATTTTCAGAGGATTATCCAAATAAGCCTCCAACAGTGCGCTTTGTATCTCGAATGTTCCATCCAAACAGTAAGTTGGAAAAGAAAAATACTTGGAAGTTGAAACATTGTCATATGCTCTGATCATTGCATAGGAAGTACCAATGACATCTTCTGATTTGAGTTTGCATTTGGCTTCCCCCAATCTTACCCTATTTGAGTTTGCATTCGGCTTCCCCTCTATCTTACCCTATGTTTCTTTATATAGTATATAATAGGGTTCTCTTATTTTATGCTTATCTAGTTAAATTTAATTTTACATACTCCAAATGCTGTGATTTCATTCTTTAAAAATTTGGGGGTTACAAATACAAGCTTATATGTATGTCTTGTTTGTTACTATGATTGAATTCACTAACCCAAGCTACTTTCTTTTGGCACCAGCAAAGAGGGACTTGTGAGGAAAGAAATGTGTGATTTTGACCATATCCAACTTTGAATTATTTGCATGTTGCTAATGTTTATTCCTTAGATTCCTCTTAAAGTTCCTTAACTTGGCTGTTTCCAGTTTATGCGGATGGAAGCATATGTTTGGACATTCTTCAAAATCAATGGAGCCCCATTTATGATGTGGCAGCTATTCTAACCTCTATCCAGGTATCAAATTATTCGTTAATCTTTGTTTATTTATCAAAATGAGATTTCTGTCCTTTGGTTTTATTTATTATATATTGTCTTTTATGTGACCTGGGAAAAGCTTATGCGGCTTGCCATCTTTGGGTTGCGTTGTGAGTTTTTTGATTGTCCTTATTTATGGGTTTTCCTGGCAATATTGGCATATTTTACATTACCATCGTTCTGCTGATAGTTGGTGCTATTTGGCTCTGTGATGTTGGTAATGCCAGCACATCTTACAATCAGATGATTTTTTTACCCCACTATTCCTTTGTAACCATTTTGTCACATCCAGCTGCAATTTTAGAAGTGATTACTTCAAATTTAGATATTCAATCATCTTTTCATGGAATTTTATGCTGCTTTTGCTGGGAGCATAAAATTTGCTGCTATCAGGCTTCTGAATAAAACATTAATTCCTATTTATTTGTCTCTGTAAATCAGTTTTGCCTCCTCTTTGATTGCTGTGTACGCTGTGTTGGTAATATAGTTCTTTTTGCGTCTAATGCCTTTGGCATGTTCAAACTTGTCCATTATTATTTATAATTTTTAAAGTATTTCAAGTTTCATGTACTTTAACTGTGGGAGGTCATGATTCACACAGATTAATTTGAACAAGGTTCTGTTTGCTTGTCAATCATATAGCATTTCCACTTCACGTGTTCATTTGCAGTTTCATTTGAACAACTGCTGCTTTGCGTGGAATTTGTATAAATAATAATTGCATTTGAAATACCCATGGAATTTGTATAGCTCAACACAGCGTTTGAACCAGTGATGTATATATATATATATTTTTTGGTTTCTGCAGTCATTGCTGTGTGACCCAAACCCAAATTCTCCTGCAAATTCAGAAGCTGCACGGATGTTTAGTGAGAACAAGCGTGAATACAATAGAAGAGTCCGTGAGATTGTTGAGCAAAGCTGGACAGCTGATTAATGGTTTCTATTTGGCAGCTCGTGAACTTTAAAACATTGTAGTTCGTTCGAATGGCCTGTTTAAATTACTCTGAAACTTGGATACCATTTTGCAGGAAACTCCTTGGCTTCCTATTATGTAAATTTTTTGCTTCGCTTTCATGAACAAATTGTTTAGCCTTTTTGTATTATTCCTTGAACCTGCTGTGTTGTATTTTCTCAATTAGTTGATTTTAAACTTTAATGTTCCTCACCAAGTAGTTCTCTGTTATTATACTCATTTAGTTCCCTGTTATTATACTCATTACAGAAGTAGGGTCCTGTATTCATTACACGAAGTAGAAGGATACTCGACTCGAACATCATAGAAAAATGTTGTGGTGGCATTGAAGTTTAAATCAACATGCATGGCTATCCCTGTCATACACAAACATCATTATCTTGCTCTTTGGTGGCAGTTCAATCATAATTTCACTACTTCGCTGCGCAGTGAAGTAGGAAACTATTATGGATTGCTAGAAGCTGGTAATTTACATTTATTTATGTAAATGAAGTTTCAGTTCCAAATCTGAGATATTACATTTGTGCACTAACGTTGCCACTGATTGTCCACCCTTCTTGAACTTGAATTGAATATTGCAGGTTCCAAAGGACATCTTCTATCGAAGGACGCTTGCTTGATTCCTTGCACAGACAGGGGATGGTGATTTCAACAGTTGTCTTTAATGATTGATATGCAAAAGTGCCTTCAATTGAGGGGTCTACTACACTCCGTAATTGTGATGGTGTTTCTGTTAAGACTCTTTCCAGCTGTGAGGATGAAGAACAAAACAAGCCAAATAAAAACCCTAGCCTTCTTCTTAGTGCTTGCCATAAAACGAACCTTTTAATTCAGATGCATACCTGGGACTTCATTTCATCAAGCTCATTGGTTGATTTGACTAGTTTACCAGTAATAACTTGAAGTAATATGATACCCAATTGAAAAATATCTTCCTTTTCTGCATTTTCGCAACTGCATGTGTATGGGGGTATCTATGAGTTAAAAAGCTAAAGCCAATGTATCATCGAAAAAGAAGAAAAGGAAATGCTCCTACCCGTTCAGATGATTGGTGTGTCCATTTAGAATACATTCTACACCTGCCTGAGAAATTGACTATTGAACTATTAATAATAGCCTCGTTGAATTTTACAAATCAATTGCACAAGTAAAACATGGACTCAACATTAAATTTAATATTACCTTTGACATGGGAATGTCATAGCTACTGACTTTTGCAGAAAGAGATTTATCCAACAAAATATTATCTATCTTCAAATTATTTCCAAAAATGCAAGGTCCTGTGTGTAAGAACTGGATTCCCCTTGCAACGCCAATTGAAATTGCCATTCTCTGTTGCCATTTTAACATCTCCTTCTTTCTCCAATCTGTTAATTAATTGAAAAATTCATTTAATTCAATCTTTTTCTTTAGAATAGAAAGTTTGAAACAACTCTTTATACTGGCTTTACCTGTGAGATAGTCCCTTAGTGATCCGTTTGAGATATGTTCAAGAATAACAAAGACAGTACAAGCTGAACTCAGGCTGTCCTGGTAAGTTACAATGCAGTGTCCAACAACACTAACTATGTGACGATGTCTTAGCTTCGACAGTGTTGCTTCCATGTTCTGCACTACGCTTTGGTTGATGTTCTTCTGTCTCAGCTTCAAGCATTTCACAAATACAGCTGAACCATCGCTAAGCCAACCTTTGTATAACTGTAAACAAGAAAGAAATTTTACTACAGCACAAATGACACAATTTAATCTCAAAAACAGAGCAAAAATTAAATAAAATGTTGCATTTACTTTGTACCTGTCCTTGAGAAACTTCCCCAATCAAATTTGAAGGGTCAAAGTTGTTTGTTGCATCTTCAATTTCCTCTAAGGTGAAAACACGATGTGGTGGGAGCCCAATAGTTGCTAATCTCATTGTCTGAGGCACACACCCTGTAAAAAGTCCAAATAGTATCAGATAATAAAGCAACCCATATACTTTTAAAAGGATATTTCATTAGGAAAAAAAGGGCCTTACTTGTATCAAAATTGGGTCTTGGTGAGCTACGTAAAGACAATTTATCAATAACAGATCTGTCCGTTTTGTTATATTCGGCTCTACTTGAATCTGATCTTCGAACGATAACAAAAACCAGCAACCCAAAAACTCCTGCAATTCCCACAACACCTCCAACAATACCAAGTATTAAGCCTAGCTTTTTTCTGGGTTTTTGCTCCTCATTTTTGGCTAGAGGCTTAACAGCCAGAGCTTCTTTGTGACAAACAGAATATGGATATTGATACTTGTTGTTTTGCCTAGACAAACAATTCCATGAAGATAAAACTATTCGATTTGAAGATTTAGGCCCAATACAAGATGGCAAATTTCCAAACAAAAGGTTGTGTGAGATATCTACAAATTTGAGCTTACTATTGCAACTCAAGTTCATAGAAAGAGCTCCACTTAATTGGTTTCGTGCCAAATTGAGGTGCTGAATTGAAGGCAGAGAAAACAGAGGAGATGGGATTGGCCCAATAAAACTATTGTCTGAAATGTCAAACTGATGAAGTTTATTAAATTTCACAACTTCTGAAGGAATCTCAGATCTTATAGAATTTTGAGTCAAAATAATTATTACAAGACCGTTTCTAAGTGAAGGAAATTTAGGTCCTAGATGGTTGTTACCCAAATTTAACTCTTCAAGAAAGGTCAAGCCTTTAAGATCTGGAACACTCCCATTAAACAAGTTATCAGCTAAAACAAGACTCTTGAGAGTTTTCATAGAAGATATTGATTGTGGAATCAACCCATAAATGAAATTTGAGCTTATATTAAGAACCTCAAGAGACCAGAACCTGTTTATCTTAGGAGGTAATGGACCCCACAATCCTAAAGATACTATGGATAGAACTTTCAAATTTGAAAGCTTTGTTATAACTGTAAAGAAAGAGTCTATAGAAAACTTATCTGACAGAGTTTGCTGAGAAACCTTAAAATAACCCGAAGTTGTTTTGGGACTGGGAGATGGGGAGCTCTGTTTTCCAACAATGGTCAACTCTGTTATGCGATTATTGGAGCAGACAATTTTGAGTGAAGGAGAAGAAGGAAGGTAACAGAAATTAGTCCAATTCGACCACCCCTTAAGAACTTCGGGATATTCAAGAAGCTTTGGGACTTGTAAAAGAATACGTGTCTCAGTTGAAGTCAATTGCCCTTTTGAAATTGGAGCAAGAAAAGCAACAATAATCAGAGAAAATAAGTAACAGAAAGAAACCCAGAAGCTCTTCATTTCTAGTTGATAATAGAACTCGGAGTTTAGCATCAAATTCTGTTCATTTAGATACAAATAAAATGATTGAACTAATGATATTTCTTTTTATCACTACAAACAAATGTGATAGAGAAAGAAAGAGAGAATATGGGTTCCACCTAATTAGAGTTTATATTATAAAAGCAGAGCCTGTGGTCAAAAATTGTTTAACAAATAGAATATAAAATCAAACTAATTGAGTGTAAAGATCTGGCCTTTTATACGAGAATTAAAAGAAAAGATTTTTCTGGTAGAGAGAAAGATGACAAGAAAAACAGTGTTAACCCAACAAAAAGAAAGCAAGGTTAATGAGTGAGAAAGAAATATCAAAAGATTGAAGTTTAAATGAAGATGCAACCATGAAAGGCAACTTATAACAAGTACTGAAAGAATAGACAAAAGTTAATGACAGATAATACTGATCGGAAGCTCCCCAACTATTAATGCAAGTGGATTTTACGCCGTAGATCTTTCAGACTTGGTATATGGGCTAATTGGGGAATGCAAAACAGTTCTGCAATCACACAACCATGTGTCAATATTACATTAAAAATTAAAAAAATTAGAACCTTTTATTTTTCATTACAATACGATTTAATAATATAATTGTTAATATCAATAAATAACTTCACGATTATTTTAATATTCAATTAATGACTCTGTATATAATATTAAATAATAATAATAATATAATTTAGTAAAAATATACAAATTATTTATTATATTTAATTATTATTATTATTATGATAATAATAAAATAAATTATGAAGTAACATTATATATATATATATATATAACACTACTCAAAAATTATAATTTTTAAAAACATATTACATGAATCATTTGGTTTTAGTATGAAGGCAGAATTGCTATTTACCAAAAAAGAAATTAATATAAGAATAATTTAAATTTTTATCTAATAATTTAAAATAAAAATATATTATTAATACTAGTAAAAATTAATCAGACAATAATGTTGTTAGAAATTAAGAAAGGAGAATAATCACTAAATTTCTTATAATTATTTAATTTAAATAATTTAATCTTTTAATTATTATATTGATTATTAAAAGTTTTATAATTAAAAAAAAATACAATAATTTTGTTATTATACGTAAATAAGTATTTTAATCTCATAATTTTTGAGTTAAACAATTATAGTCTGTTATTTATAAAAGTTTAACACTACGAACACTCATTTTTAATATTTTTAATAGACTAAAAATACTTATTTTAATAAATTATAGTATTATTAAATACTTATTTTTTATAATAACATAATAATAAACTTATAAATTACAATATATAAGTGTTAATTTTTTTAAAAAATACAATATCTTTGTGTTTAATGTAATAATTATATAATTAATACTTTTATTTGGTAAAATTACAGGATCATTAAGAACTTTTGTCCAAGGATACAGCTTTATGTTGGTTACGCAACATATTTAATTAAATTAAAAATATTTTAAAAATAATTTAATTAACATAATAAAAATGTATTAAAGATAAAATACTATTTTTGTTTATTTAAAAAAATTAACATTGAATATGTTACGAAAATAATAAACTTAAAATAACCTCAACTTAGATTAAATACAAGATTATATATATAAAAATATTAATATTATATAAATTTGTATAAATTCATTTTTTAAATAATATTACTAGATATCATATATGATTGTAAAAATTGTATAAATTTTTGTATTTATAACTTTTTCATTATTTGTATTTAGCATCTTTTCTTTCGTAACTAATTTGCTACAGGCTATACTGGCGGATTTATACAGTGTATTTTTCTTCACTTAAATATTTATTTTTCCAATTAATTATTAAATATTTATTTTTCTTAAAAAATAATATATTATTAATTTAAAATATTATATAATCACATATTTCGAAAATGATAAATAATTTGTCAGAAAGTCAACCGTTATTGTTCAAACTGATGAGTAAAATAAGAGATCAATTAAAGAGAGCCTCGATGTTGATCACGTTCATTACGGTATACAGTAGACTCAATGTAAAGCTCTAGAGGCACGTGGGGCTCGTGATTGCTAGCTACTATGTGATATCTTTTAAAGACAATATATTTTCAATGAAAGAAATTATTCATTTTTCTCACAAAGACGTGATATTTAATGTTAATAAAATTTAACATTTAAAATAATTCTTTCAATGAATATATCACTCAAAATATTATTATTATTATTATTATTATTATTTAGTCACAATAATTATATATAAATTAGACTTATAAATTTATAGTTATAATTATAAAATTAGTTTGTTATATTAATAACAGTAAAATTAATTATATTATAGGTTGTATTATTTTAATATATATATAATATGAGTTTATTAGAAAAAAAAAATTTCAAAAATCTGCTGGCATTGGATAGAGCTAATTTAAAAACATAAGTAATGCTATTCAGGGTTCATATTTATAAGTTTTTGAATAGTATTTACATATTACCATAATTCTTTTAAATATATTATCTTAATAAAAAAGTAACAATATTTACGATGTTCTTTTTCGATTAGAGTCGAAGGCATTGCTAAATTGTATGGTTTAAATTATTACCTCCTTTGAAACATATAACATTAGGTTATAAGTTAATTTATGATAATTAAACTTATTTTTAAACACGTATTTTAATTGAGCTTATTAAAAAAAAAAAAACTTGTGTTCAATTTGGAAATTATATTTCCTTTGCCACCTAAAATTAAAAGCAGTAGCTTTTTTAGTTACTTTTGGTTTAAAAATTAAAATTGCCAAACCTTTTCCGCTTCTGAAATTACGAGGATAACCCGATATTAATGTCAACAGATAATAACGGTCAGCAAGAATAATAAGCCGATGTGTCGGCGAAGAAGTCTGTAGAGTTAAAAGCGAGGTAAAAGGTTCAGTTATGAATGTATTAAATATCTATCAATTATATTACTTTTTTTTTTATAAAGAAATTATTATAATAATTTTATATTTTATTTATCTAAAATATCACATCAAATATTTAAAATGCAAGGAATAATTTCTGTTCTCATATATATATGCACCAACTTTAATGGGAATGAGGTGTTAGTTTCACCTAATCCATTTATATTTTGCTTTTAAACAATTCAGTATTCGAAGTAGGTGCTGCAAATTTCCAGCAAGATGTTTGTGTTTTGTTCCTTGTTTTGGTTTGTATTTGGAGACAACTTTGTTGCAAAAGACAACTTGTCATTATTAAACTTAAATAAGATTAGAACAAAGAATAGTGGTAGTTAATTTTTATTTACATTAATTATAAGTGATACATATAAATTTTATTTGATATATTTAAGTGAAAAAAATATACCAACCAAATAAAATTTAATATCACTTGAAAAAGGTATAAGTAAAAATGAGAGTTTAATAGAGATTTTAGTTTTTACTTGTCTCAGAAGAAAAAATATTATGCATGTGGTGATTTGGTGTTTCGGAATAAACTGTTTTATGTGTCAATAGTTGTATCATTACTTATTTAAGAGAAGATGAGATATTGATCATTATATTATTTTTGAAGTATTTTTCAAAAAAATAGTTGTATGATTATTTATTTAAAAAATATTGAGTAATTTTTCATTCAAAATAAATATTAAATATACATAATTTTATATTAAAATTAATAAATATGTATAACCTATTCCACATAATTATTGATTTAAATATAAATTTAAGGATTGAATTGTAAGCGCTTATATAACACACTACAAATTATAAAGGATGTAAATCAAATAAAAAAAAATATCTCTAATTATCACGACTTAGTGTTTTTTTTTTTTTTGAGAAATCACAACTTAATGTTACGACTTCAAGCAATGCAATGAACCAAAATGGTTACATGCAATTTGATTTTATTTTCCCTTTTTGTATTGATTTTTCAGGTCTGTCTAATAAACACACTAGTCGTTTTGTAAAGATCTTCAGTTTGATCTAATAATGTTTTAAAATTATTAGTATAATTTGTAAAGATTTGATAACTCTGTATGGATTCCTAGTTTAAATTCTCTTATCGTAAACTATTTAATAATAATAATAATAATAAAGAAGACGACGCAAACTGGTTACATGAGAGTAATCGATAAATAGTAGCTGAGAGTGGATGTCACTTAATTCATAGTTTGTTTAATCCTTAGTTCTATTGTAAAGTAATACAAGTATGATTTGATGAAAATTTAATATAATATTTTTTTATTGACCTTTTTCTAAAAATATATATTTTTAGTATCTTCAAACTTGAGTATGCAGGTGTTAGGATTTGGAAGTGTGCGAATCTTGACCAAACATGCACCAAGACGTTACTTCAGATTGTTGTTCAAAGTATAAAATAATAAGTTTGCGCCCGCCCATATATACCACGGTTCCTTCACAGACAAGCAGAAAGATAGTGCACCCATAGACTCCTAGGTATGAACATGGAATATATCAATTTATATATAAAATGAATATATCAAAATTAACTTTGCCCCCTAAAAAGATCTATGATATTTTATACATAATTTATATTATAATTTAATTGTTTAAATTTAGATTCAATTTGAATAGTATGAATAACATTAAAAAAATTAAAATTGTATTAATTTTTAAATTACTTTTTTTTAATATTGTGTTAATTTTTAAACCACTTAATATTATTTCGATTTTAAAATTCTTACATCTAAAGAGATAATATTTTTGTTCAATTAAAATGATTTAATCGAGATCAATATTGTGTATGCTTCAACATGAAGTATTTTTCTTTTAAGTCAAGCCAACTTTTGATCTGTACTCTTTATTTTGTTTTTTCTCATTTCTACATGATCTAAAGCAAAACTTTAGTTTTGTGTTTGGTTTCTTTGAACATGAAGGATTAAAGAAGATAGATTCTGAAAAAAAGGCTAAACTGAAATAAACAATACTTACAACTAGAGGGCACGTGTTGTACGTGTTAGGGGGCATGACGAACTTACGTAATGTATGCCGCTTTTTTCAAGTTTGATCATTTTTGGATAAGAGCATTGATATGAATCTAATTCAAATGAAAAAGTAGTGATTTTTTTTCTTCTTTTAAAAACCAGAATTTCATTAAACATGCATGGAAGCTTACCCAATACACCACGTACCTTCAATCAAAGCACACTAGCTAAAAGAAAACCCAAGTATAGCAATATTCTATTTTCACTGAGATTAATTGCTTTAAAAACCCAATTAATCTCAATTCTTTTTGTCGGTCACATAGCGTTGGTCGTAGAAGAACCAAAGTCAATAGATTCCTTAATAATGCTCTTACTTTCTAGCAAGCCATGCATGTACAAAAATGATCATCATCTTTGTCTTCCTCCATTGCTGAAAATAACAAACTATAAAATCCAATCAAAAAACCACAAACAAACAAATACCATAACAGATTTGGCCTCACAAATCAGTAATAAATTGGGTTTGAGAAAGTCAAGCTTTATTTCAAATAAAAATACAAATATACGTTGAAAGAGCAAAGAAAATCAAGACATTATTAGATCAGAAAATTTAAACTGATCAGATATGAGACACTTGAAAATCCCGCGGCGGAGAGTGGCGTCCTTGAAGGCGGGGTAGTAACAGACGTACGTAGCAGAAGACACGTACAGTCGATGATAATATATCGAAGCTAAGGAAGCAACTATTATTGATGGTGAAACGGAAGTTAAACGACAGACTTCGTTGGCCTTTCTCACCCCTCATGAAAAATTGGTGATTAGTTGCGCCACATTTAAACAGTAAAAGAGGATCTCTGATAATTAACCAAACAAACCTCAAGCTGCCAAATAAAAAAATAGCAGAGTATAAATTTTCATCTTCAAGAATAGGATTGTAATGACTTAGCAGTACTGAGGATAATAATAAACTCTGGATGTGTACTTGTTTTAAGAAGAATGTGATATATATATGTGACATTTACCACTAATGATCGACATACACGTTGACTAAAGTTGAAAAAAGGGGCAAATGACATGAAAAGTAAGAAAATTGCAGATTTCTTATAATTTTATTAGTAACACATACAAGGACGTACCAAAGTGAAACAAGCGAACTAAGATCGTCTAAATCCTGTTTCTAGCATCAGGTGAGGCCAGGAGTTCCCCCAAACACTTCAGCAGGATTAACGAAACAGGAAAGATAGTAATCCCAATGAAGTGCTCAGAGGAACTCTAGGAGACACCCTGATAGATATTTCATTTCATGGTTAATTTATACTTTGTACTTAACTGCTTTGGTGTACATTTGGTGGTGAAGGAACATTGAATAAGAGTACTACTTATATAGTAATACTGTGATAATCTGTAATTTTGCAGTTTGGTCCTCAATTCTGGACTTCATACTTCAATGTGAGTTGTGAACCTGGACGAGATAGGAAGTCAGATACGTGGTAGAGAATAATATGAAAGGTGATTGCCATTTCTCTTTTTATGCTATAATGTCTAGATCTTTCTTCATCCACCTTTTTTAATTTTCTCAATTAATACAAAATTAAATTAGAACTTGGCTCTGGTAATTAATTTCAATCATGGACATAGAAAAGATTGGTAGCTACTAATTGATAGATGATTTTAACAAGTAGTTAATTACAGGACAATGCTGATTCTTCAAAATATATACGGCTACTTTCTAACATTTGGACCATCATGATGAATAATCTTTTTGCATACATATTCTTTTTCTTTTTATTCAGGTAAATTAATAATGAAAGTGACTTACCACAGAGATCGATGAAATGAAACACACTCGAAGATGAGCTTATCAATTGAGTATATATTATTGGGGAAATATCCACCTCGATCATCTGGCTTGTAATTCTGGCCAGGTTCAATTTTGAGACTTTGTTCTAGGCCGTTAGCGAATATTACTTACTCTAGATAGTTTGCTGCATATATATGAGTTTTGAGAAATTATTCATTTTAAAAAGTTAATTCAATGATCGGTAAAATTATGATACTTCTAAGTACTAGCTTTTTTAGTATTATTTACAATGAATGTGTAATGCTGACCTCTAACATAATGAACCACTATTCTTTTAGTTTTGTAGTTTTTGTAAATATTAGCTTGATGTAGGCTACTTACATGATATCTTCGACGAGGGCATGAGTATATATCATTCATATGCAAATTGATCAGCTAATTTAACTAATTTATAAGCTTTACTCATTTCATGATATGTTATATTTATAATTCTTAACATTTTACGATCATAAATTATGATAATTCATGTGACATATGTAGATTTATATTACAATATCTAAGAATATATTTTCTCTTTGGATGAAATATATCTTAAATCAATTTATTTTATAAATTGATTATTTTAATCATTAGGTGATTAACTTGAGGTGGTTAACTTTAAGTTATTTTGTTTTTAAAAATGAATAATTTTATTTTACTTTATATTATTATAATTAAATTGGAGAAAAATATCCACATAGATTATTGAAAATTAACTAAAGTGAGAATATAAACAATTTTAGGTTAAACCTATTGTCAGGCACAAAAAGACTAAAAAATAAATATACTATTCATATTGTTACTATTTAATTTTTACTTGAAAAAGGTTATTTTAGATCTGAAAATAACCTTTTTTTTACCTGAGAATAGACTTATCCTATTTTTAATGGTCATTGAATTGCTTACCATTACCCAAGGCATCAAAAAATTCATTAATTTCCTTGGGAATTTCCAACAATTGAAATACAAAACAAATAGTTTAAAGCTGAATATTTCATTAATCAACGATGTCCCTACATGATTTAGAGCTTACATATATAAATACTTATCTTATTAGGAAAATGAAAAATTTATATAAATACAAAAATATAATTATAAATAAAATAAAACTATTAATTAATAATTGATTAAGAAAATATTTTAAATTCGATATTGATTTGTAATCCATGTAATATGACCCAAAATTCACCTTGTATTCAAATTTGAATCACATTTTATAATGTTTCTTTTATTTAACAAAAAAAATATATATATTTCAAATTTGATTGAAACTAAGTTGAACTTTCCTTATATTATTCAAAATTCAAAAATTATTTTAAAACTATTAAAGATCATAAAGTTTAGTTGTGGTTGTATTTTTGTCCAATTTTCTGTGTTGTTGCTCTGCTGTTGAGAGGCTCATGTTTGTTTTGTGCTTCAATGTTGTTCTAGTTGTCTGTTTTAGTGTGTGTTAGTGTAGTGCTTTGTTTTTAGGAAACTCTTGTCTCACTTTGGTAGTTTGAGCTGCAAAACTCGCTAAGTAGCTTCTGTGTAAGGTTTCTTCTAGTTATCAACTGGGCATGTGTCTTTGTAAGTTCTTGTTCCAATTATTGTTTTTTTTTTAGGAGAAGATGGAACTAGTGGTTTTTCTTTTATTTTCTTTCTTGAATCTGGCTGTGTTTAATGTTTAGCAATTTCTTTCAATGAATTTTTCTCTTTTGTTTTGTTTTTGTTTTTGTTTTTTTTTTATAAAAACAATGGTTACATTATTAGAGCTTTGACCGACTTAGTATCATCTTAAACTTCAAAATCAGATTGAAGATTTTGTTGATTTTATTTTTTCACTTGGGCCATACAAAACTACTTCCTGAAATAAGCTTACATTTTAGCTTTTCTCAATTTTCAAAGTAATCAATGATTAATGAACCTTTTTTTTAGGATTAAAGATATGTTAATCATCAATTACTTGTGATTTCTCAAGTCTCTTATCTTGAGAAAAAGATGGGCTAGCTTTAGATTGTTGTTTTCATATAGATAACATTTCTTCCATCAACATCATGCATGACTTATTTCAAAAATAATTCACACAACCTCTCTTGTCGTGTTAGTCGCTTCAATCGCTTAAAGTGTGTGGATTTTTGTTTTTATCAATTAATAATTAAGTTCAAGTCCGAAACTAGCGAAAGGTAATTTGGAACTTCCTCAAGTCATGTTTTAGAAACCATTACAGTATAAATTATATTTAGTTAAATCATAACCTACACAATTTGTTTTTTTAATATATTATCTTAGTCCTCTAATAAATCTGAAGTCTTTTTTTTATTACATGTATGTATGAAATAGAATATTTACATTAGTTTATGTGTTTAATACTTTAAGCCACTTAAATATATGAAAGTTAGTATTTAAATAAAATCAATTAAGATATTACTAATTGATACAGTATAAAGAGGTTAAAACTTATAGAACTAAATTTATTTTAAAGGCTTAAAAACATTTATATGAGAATTTAAGGGCGGAAATATAAATTTTATAAACTTATCCATTCAATTCAACTTAACTCAACTTATAAAAAATTGATTTAGTTTGGATTAACTTTACACTTTTAATTAAGTTAATTAAAATTTTATTTTTATAAACTAATTAGATTGTATTAATTCAAGATTTGGTTCAAAATAAAAAAACTCAAGTTTCTCACCATTTAAGCATGATAGAATATCTCTGATTATTCCAACAAATTTGTTTAAAAACATAATAATTAAAGATGTAGAAAAATAAATGAAGTAGTTGAAGAAGTAGAAAAATAAATAAAGTGGTTGAAGGTTGTAGAAAAAAGAAGTGTGTAGATAAGATTTATGTGACTAGGATTATTTCTTAGTTTTATATTTGTGTGGTGTAAATTGCATGGTAAGGACTATAAATAACCTACCTTAAATTTGGTTTAATCATTCCATAAAAAAAAATAAGTCTTTGTATTCTTAGTTTGAGTATGAGTTGAGAGCTTTCTCTTTGAGTGTTTGTATTTCTCTTCAATTTGTGAGTTGTCTTTGAAAGGTGTTATAGTGAGTATAATACAAGTAGTTTGTTTACTTGTTTGGATCTAATATTAGAAAATTTAGAGTTGTGTATTCTAAATTTTACTCAATAATTGGTATCAGAGTGAGACACTCAGGGATCGTTCTTAGTGGAGTTATCTTGAGTCGTGAGGAGTTTGGTAGTCTGCAAGTTTATTAGTCAAGCTTGTTCAGTATAGTCGAAGTCTTGCCGACACGATGGGTGATTTTCAAGTAGTTGGAGGAATCAAGAAGCTCAACAACAAAAACTATAACACATGGGCAACATGTATGGAGTTTTACCTACAAGGTCAAGACTTGTGGGAGGTTGTTGGTGGTGATAAAGTTACACAACCAACAGTGGAAGATGTAAACGACGTCTTACGAAAGTGAAAAATTAAAGCAGGCAAAACGATGTTTACTTTGAATACCACAGTTGAAGAAGAAATATTGGAGCACATTCGGGATGCAAAAACACCAAAGGAAGCATGTGACACTCTTTTCAAAGAAGAATGATACAAGATTGCAATTTCTGGAGAACGAGTTGCTATCGATGGCGTAACGCGACATGACGATTTCCTAATACTTTCACAAGGTAAAGTCGTTATGCCGCGAAATTTCAGAGTTAGATCCAAAAGCTCCTATTGGGGAAACGAGGATAAAGAGAATAATTATTCATGGTTTGAAACCCGAATATCGAGGGTTTGTTACCGCTATACAAGGATGACCGACACAACCATCTCTTATTAAGTTTGAGAACTTATTGGCCGGTCAAGAAGCTATGGCTAAGCAAATGGGAGGAGTCTCGCTGAAGGGTGAAGAAGAAGCACTCTACACTAGCAAAAGCAAAGGCACTTTCAAGCGGTAAAATGGAAATGGATATAAAAATTATGGCGATAAAGGAAAAATTCCTCAAGGAAAGGGAGGCTTTCATCCAGGAGGAGCTTGGAAGAACCGCAATAACAATAGAAAATTTGACGATGAATGTTACAACTATGGGAAGATGGGTCATATGGAAAAAGATTGTTGGTGTAAGAAAAAGCATGTTGAAAGCAATACAGCTACTTCCAGTTCTAAGGAGCATAGCGAAGATGGTTGGGATGCCGAAACATTATTCGCTACAGAGGAAGAAGAATTGGCTCTTATGGTGACAACATCAAAACAGATTGACTACAAGAATGACTGGATTGTAGATTCTGGTTGCTCAAATCATATGACAAGTGATAAATAGAAGTTGGAAAGTATGTCTGAGTACAAGGGAGGTCATGTAGTGGTGACAACTGACAATTCAAGGTTACCGATAGCCCACATCAATAAGACGATAGTTACACCTCGATATAGTACTAACCAAGTACCACTTCAAGATGTTTATCATGTCCCAGAAATGAAGAAAAAATTGCTATCTGTGGCTCAATTAACATCATCAGTCCATTAAGTCTTGTTCGATCCCAGAGACGTGAAGGTGTATCGTGATCTCAAAATCTCAGAAACACCGACAATGGAGGGGCAACGATTGGAATCAATCTACGTTATGTCATCAGAATCTGCATATGTAGACAAGACAAGAAGAAATGAGACAGCAAATCTATGGCATATGCGATTAGGTCACGTTAACTATTCCAAGCTAAGTGTGATGGTGAAGAAATCGATGCTTAAAAGGCTTCCTCAACTAGACGTGCGAACAGACACGGTGTGTGCAGGATTCCAATATGGTAAAGCTCACCAATTACCATATGAGGAATCGTAGTTTAAAGCAAAAGAACCATTGGAGTTAGTTCACTCTGATGTATTCGGTCCTATTAAGCAACCATCAATTGGCGGTATGCGATATATGGTGACATTCATTGATGGCTTCTCAAGGTATGTGTGGGTTTTCTTTATGAAATAAAAATCTGACATATTCTCAAAGTTTAAAGAGTTTAGAGAGTCAACTGAAGGAGAAGTTGGAAAGAAGATATGTTGCTTGCCCATAGACAACGGTGGAGAATATAGCTCAAGTGAGTTCTCTCAATACCTAAGGGAATATCGAATACGTCATCAATACACTTGTGCCAACATGCCACAACAAAATGGTGTAGCAGAGAGAAAGAACCGACATCTTGTAGAAATTTGTCGGAGTATGCTACATGAAAAGAATGTACCTAGGAGGTTTTGGGTTGAAGCGATGAGGACTGCAGCCTTTGTGATCAATAGACTTCCTCAACCAAGGTTAGAATTTGTTTCACCCTTTGAGAAACTATGGAACATGAAACCTACAATTAGCTACTTTCGAGTATTTGGCTGTGTGTGTTATGTATTTGTTCCTGATCATTTACAGAGCAAATTTGACAAAAAAATGTTAGATGTATCTTTGTGGGATATGACAGCGAGAGAAAAGGGTGGAAATGTTGTGATCCAACAAATGGAAGATGCTACACTTCACGAGATGTGGTGTTTGATGAAGCATCTTTTTGGTGGTCCTCAGAGAAGGAAATGCTACCAGACTTTAGAGAATTTGGTGAAAAGCTGCAACAGAAGATAGAGGAACATACTATCCAACTCCAACCAAGTTCAGATGAATCAAGAGAACCAAATGGCGATAATGTTGAACAAAGAGTGGCTCAAAATCCTTGGAAAACTAGCATATATCAACAGCCAAAAGAAGAAGGTGGGCCTAGTAAAACAGAAGAATCAACTCCACAATCTTAACTCTGAAGGTCAACAAGAACACGAAGGCCAAATCCCAAATACACTAATGCAACCATAATTGAAGAAGCAACAAAGCCTGAGAAGTTTGAAGAAGCATCGTAGAGTTCTCAGTGGATAATAGCTATGAAAGAAGAGATCGATGCACTTCAGCAAAATTAGACTTGGGATCTCGTGTCAAAGCCAAGAGATGTGAAACCCATATCCTGTAAGTGGGTTTACAAGATAAATCAGCGTCCAGATGGTTCAATTGAGAGATACAAGGCACGATTGGTAGCTCGTGGTTTCTCTCAACAGTATGGACTAGACTATAATGAAACGTTTAGTCCGGTGGCAAAACTTATAACTGTATGAGTCCTACTTGCACTTGCAGCTAACAAAGACTAGAAGTTGTGGCAGATGGATGTGAAGAATGCTTTTCTTCATGGAGAGATGGACCGGGAGATCTACATGATCCAACCAATGGGTTTTCAGAGCCAAGATCATCCTGAATATGTGTGTAAGCTACGAAAAACACTTTATAGATTGAAATAGGCGCCCAGGGCATGGTATGGTAAGATTGCTGAATTTTTAACATAAAATGGTTATTCAGTAACACCTGCAAATTCCAACTTGTTTGTTAAAGCCAATGAAAGAAATCTAGCTATTGTGCTAGTGTATGTGGATGACTTAATCATAATTGGTGATAATGAGGCAAAAATTCTTCAGACGAAGGAGAATTTGTCAGTCCGTTTCCAAATGAAGGAACTTGGTTAGCTCAAGCACTTCCTTGGTTTAGAGGTTGATCGCACACAAGAAGGAATATTTCTTTGTCAGCAAAAATATTCCAAAGATTTGTTGAAGAGGTTCGGAATGCTTGAATGCAAAACAATTTCGACGTCGATGGAGCCAAATGCCAACATGTGTGCACATGAAAGAAAAGATTTGGAAGATGCGACAATGTATCAAAAATTGGTAGGCAGTCTGATCTACTTAACCTTAACTCGACCTGACATTTCTTATGTAGTTAGTGTAATGAGTCGATACATGCAAAATCCAAAGAAGCCACATTTGGAAGCAGTTTGACGAATACTGAGATATGTGAAGAGTATAATTGACTATGGTCTTTTTTACAAGAAAGGTAGAGACTACAAGTTAGTTGGTTACTGCGATGCAGACTATGCAGGAGATCATGACACCAAGAGATCAACAACTGGATATGTGTTTAAGTTGAGTTCTGGAACAATTTCTTGGTGTAGCAAGAGACAACCAACGGTATCATTATCAACCATTGAAGCTGAGTATCGAGCAGCAGCAATGACAGCTCAAAAGTGTACATGGTTGATACAACTAATGAATAATCTACATCAACTAGTAGATTATGCAGTATCGTTGTACTATGACAATCAATCGGCAATTCGTTTGGTAGAGAATCCGGTATTTCATGCAAGAACTAAGCATGTTGAAGTACACTATCACTTTATCAGAGAAAAGGTTCTGCAAGAAGAAATTGAATGAGGCAAATCAAGACAGATGATCAAGTTACGGACTTGTTCACAAAAAGCTTAAGCGTTGGCAAGTTCGAAATGTTTCGCCGTCAGCTTGACACAGTAAAAATAGTGAGAGTTGGTGTTGAGGGGGAGTATTGAAAATCAACACCAACATAATAATTAAAGATGTAGAGAAATAAATGAAGTAGTTGAAAAAGTAGAGAAATAAATGAAGTGGTTGAAGGATGTAGAAATAAATGAAGTGGTTAAAGGTTGTAGAAATAAATGAAGTGGTTGAAGGTTGTAGAAATAAATGAAGTGGTTGAAGGTTGTAGAAAAGAGAAGTGTGTAGATAAGATTTGTGTGACTAGGATTATTTCTTAGTTTTATATTTGTGTGGTGTAGATTGCATGATAAGGACTATAAATAGCCTACCTTGCATTTGGTTTAATCATTCCATCAAAAACAAATAAGTCTTTGTGTTCTTAGTTTGAGTGTGAGTTGAAAGCTTTCTCTTTGAGTGTTTATATTTCTCTTCGATTTGTGAGTTGTCTTTGAAAGGTGTTATAGTGAGTATAATACAAGTAGTTTATTTACTTATTTGGATATAATATTAGAAAATTTAGAGCTATGTATTCTAAATTTTACGCAACAAAACATCAAGAATTTAAAGAGTAAATATCAGGGTTAAATTGGTGATACAAAATCAATAAAATTATTTATTATTTTTAGAGTATTTAATGATGTGATAATTCACGCTAATAAAATTTAAGATTAATGATTTATTTCCTTTTTTATCGAAGAAAAATCTATTCAGCTAATGGTTTTGCTACCTGACCCGTTAGTGTTTAGTACAGTTACTCTACTTCAAAAGCAATTGCATGTTTATTTGAATAATGGATATGGAAAGTTACATAAATAATTTATAATTGCACTCACATTACTTAACATTACTTACAATGTGATATGTGTCTAAAATTTCTAAAAAAAAAGAATAATTATTTTTAACATTATTTAATCACATATCACATGTTAATACAAATTCAAGTAACCATAAAATTATATGCAATTTTGTTGTGTATCAGTAGATTCCCATTAATAATCGATTAGTAATGCTTTTTAGAATAACCCATATATAATTATAATAAGAGGTAAAATTGTGTAATAGTTATAAATATATTTATCAAAGATAGAAAGAAATGCTTTTTTAGATTAGACATGCCGTTTTTATTGGGAATAACTAAAAATATGAAAAATACATTAATAAAATAATAAAACACAATCAAAAAAGAAATTACAATTAACTAGCAAGTTAAGTAGCTTATGAATTAACACAAAATAACAAGTAAGAATCTAGTTAGTTTTAGCTATGACAAAGTCACATGCACTTCTGGTGAAGGAGTAAGTATGCTCATCAGCTTATGCATCTCTTTTGATCATAGTGATTGAGTAACTGCATGTCACGAGGAAGGACATGATCACGAAGGGTATGTTGTCATCGCACGCAGGGAGCTGATCAGAAGAAACGTTATAGTAACGTTAACTCCTATCACCAATGATCTCTAACATCAGGTGACACCAGGAGTTCCCCCAAACACTTCAGCGGGATTATTGAAATATTTTAGTCCCAATGAAGTGCTCAGAGGAACTCCAGGAGACACCCTGATATATTATGTATTTATTGATCATTTCAGCTTATACTTAATTCATTTGGTGTACATTTTTTACATATTGAATAGAGTCCTCCTATATTTATAGTTAGTTAAAGAGTTTTCTGTACATCTATATTACTCAAAACTGTGAGGTCTGAACCTGGACTAGTTAGGAAGCCTCATACCGTGGGCAGAGAATATAACAAGACCTTCTCATTTGTATCCATCTTTTTATTCCTCAGTTAATACAAAAGTATGAACTTGTCCGTTCATTTTTTTTACCTCTTCATAACATGTTTTACTCTTAATTTCATATTCGTGCATGTAATAATATTATATATGAAATTATATTTTACATATTTGAATATATAAAGAACACCGTAGCATATGTATCGAGAGAACTAGAAATATGTGAGAAAATTTTGAAAGATAGATATGAAATTGAACATAATATATATACATATAAAGTTTTGAAGTATCATTTTATTATATAAAATAGATTAATTTAGTCTATTTGTTTATGAATTGTTTAATTATAATTTTAAAAAATAAAAAATTATAGTGTAAAAAGTATATTTTATTTTAATTTTAGTATAAAATATATATTTTAATTTTGGAACAAAAATACATGATTTTAAGTAATTATGTGACTAAAATATTTATTTTTAATAATTATAAGATTAAATATATTCACTTTTCAAAATATAATGATAACTGAATCATTAATAACATGAATTTCTTATATATATTTAAAATATAAATCTAATTTAATCCAATAAATTTTTTTACTTAAATAACGAAATAAAATATAATATAATTTAGACATTAAAAGAAATTTAAACAAAAAACATCCAAAATGAAACTTAAAATAAGAACGTAAGATACTTGACCACAATTTAATTTTTAAACATGGATACAAACAGAGTTTCTCATGTATATTGTGAATTTGTGCACACTGATATATGGTTTTGACAAATTGCCGAACAATGCTGATTCTTCACAATAGAGATCAGACTTTTTCACCGTTAGTAAAAATTTGACTAGAGATTTATAGCTATAAAATTAATATTTTTATATTTTCCTCTTATATTTTTATTATAAAAAAACTTAACTCAAACTTTTAATATTGAAGATGCAGTGCATGAATTGATCTTTGATCAATTACATGCTTTCATTATTGAATTTTTATCGGTTGTATCCCGTTTAATATTTAAGATATAATTTTTATTATTATAAATTTTAAATATGTTATTTTAATAATTTTTTAAAATAGATATTAAGTATTTGCTTATAACACAAGTTTTCATAAATTACAAATATTATATTATATATATTTCTGTAATTATTAATGTTATATATGAAATTTTAGAAGATTGTGGCTTAAATTTTAGAAACTATTTTTTTTATAATAGCTTTAATGTTTAGTTATGTATTTATTTATTTTTTCAATAACTTTCAAAAATATCAATAATATCACATGTCTAATATATTAAGAGGGTAAAAATTATATTTGGAAATTCTGAAAATATCATAGAATTTACTTGGTACATGCCACTTATTTTTATTTTATTTTAGAATTAGTTATAGTTCAATATAAACAAACCAGTGAATCACCCCTAAACATCTCAATCTCTAAAGCACCAAGCATCTCACTCTTTATCACCAAGCATCTCATTATTTACTTAATTTTAAGACATCGATCCTTCCCAACTTAACCATCACCCACCACTCACCACCATTTTTCCCTGAAATTTGGATTTTTGAAGCATTTAAAACTCAAAGTAAAAGATACATACATCTTTTGACGTGAAAGAAGAAAAAATATTCCCAAGAAAATCAAGTGAAAATCTAAAAGAATAGGTCTATCGTGGATTTTTTTTACTTTCAAAAATCATGAAAAAATTCGGTGGGACTTACCAAACATTCTATTTATCAAAAGCTTCTATAAGTGGGATAGGTGAATGTACGAGGGTTAGACTGATAAATTACCCAATGTTTTGTACAATTTGATTTTTAAATTAATTATTAGCGGGATGTTCTAAATAAATTATGTGATATCTCTAAAATTTTCGATAAATCTATCTCCCTTAAAACTACATCAACCTAATAAATAACAACTAGTATAAATGAAACTTATCAAAAACCAAGAGTTAAATAAGGTTCATGATTAATGTTCAAGGAGATACCTTGCATAAATTTAATAGTAAAAATGGATAATTTTGACACCAAGTAAATACAAATAGTAAAATTAATGATTTTTTTAATTGAGTTATATTAAAAAATAATGTGAAAAAATATCATAGTTAATGTTATAAAATTTTTAATACTTTTGAATATTATACTACTAGTGTTATATGTTAAATGTATATTTTTATTTAATTAAAATAAAAACTTAAAATTATGTAAATTAAGTTATAACAAGATTAAATAACATAGCTTAATATATATGCAAACTAACAAAAATATGAAAGATATTATTAAATAACAAATTATAATAAATATATAAGAAAATCCAAGTATGTGAAAGAAAAATAGATAAGATATTAATGTTACATTGTATAAATAACAATAAATAATTATATAATTATATGTGATGTAATACGAAATGAATTGTATATGAGAAAAATTCTATTATTTTTAAAAAAATTGAAGGAAAATTAAACTAGTAAATTTTAAGAAAAACAACAAGTTATTGCATTTAAAATTTATAACTATAAAAATAACATTCATTATGTTTAGTTTATATATTTTTTACTAAAAAAAATATAATCCATTATTTCACATTAAATGTCGTATAATTGGATATCGTATATGTGAAACTAAGACCATTTAAACTCGTTTCATGTTAAATTCTATATAATTAAATCAATTAAATATTATTAAGGTGTTATTTTTATCATTATATATAAGTTTTATGAGTGATATTTTATGTAATTTTATTTAGGAAGATGTTAAACATTTGTCATTATAATAAAGTCTAGTTATTAAAAATTAATAATAAATTAATAATAGAATAAAAGTAAAATTATATAGGAAATATTAATGAATTTCTAATATGAAAAAAAGAAAAAATAATATTTAAATAATAAATTTGAGAGGGGATATTGATGTGTATTTTTAAAAAATAAAGAGACGTTTATAAATACTACAAGAGAAAAAAAAAATCTCAAAATTGAGAAGGAACATGTGCCCCTCATTTAGGTGTTTCCGTGCATGGGTGACCTGATTATTCTTGGAGGTAACATGGCTCTACCCTTGGTGGCTTGGTGCCATCAACTCGTGTTATCTTGAATCTTCCACTTTCACAAATCACAGCATGCATTGCTAGTGGTAAAAGGAAGAAATTGAATATTATAAATGCCTTATCGGTAAGATTTTCTCACAATTTATGGGATTAATTTTTTTAGATGAATGCAGCTAAGATGGTTAATTATAATGTATGGTCACAGAAGAAAATATTAAAGTTAGAACATTTAAATTTTTTACGTCACAATTTAATACTTTAAGGTTTTTAAAAATAAAAACATTGATATGACATTAGTGCTCTCATAATAGATATATCCTTTAATAATCTCCATAAATTTTCGGCTAAAACTCACATAACAACGTCTGGATACAGAAGAAAGGGGGAGGGACAATGAATGTAGACCCAAATTTCGGAAATGTTAGAAGGTAGAAGCAAAGAGAATATTTAATCATTAATATTGAGAGATATTGTAGACTACGATCGAGTAGCCACATATTCACATCTCTTTATATCTTTATTTCTTTGCTTTTTTCTTGGTATAATTTTCAACTTTATGATAAATATAAAGTGTAGAATAACAAATCGAAGAACTCCCATGTGGTGTCATGAAAGACCAAATCTCATGACTTATTCTTTTTCATGGGTACCAAATCTAAGGACCAGACACACCCACGTAACATGGCATTCAGGACCGGTCCAAGACCATGGCCAGCTATGTACGCATAAATTAAAGCAGTTTCCAAGGGCCCAGCTTAAGGAGGAACCCAATCGAAAAAATGTCCTTAATTTTCTTCTTCTTCGTGAATTGAAGTTCAAAAGCATGTTGATAATACAAGTCAATTTAGTCTCTTGCTAATTTGATTGAGATCGAGAATTAGTACCCTGTATAATTTATTTTTAAATGCCTCGTGACAGTGTGTGCATTTTTCAACTACTGCATAAAAGTAATGAAATTAATTAAGAGCAAAATGTTACGTCTTATTCAACATGTCTCTTATAATTTAAAGAAATAATGTTTGTCTAAAGTATTTAGACTTTTTTACATAAAAAAGTTCTAGAATGATCTAGAGATGTCTAGAAAGAGTTAAAATTGAATGGACTCAACTCAAGTTTTGAAGACTCTACAATGTTCTAGAATATACTAACATGTGTTGTAAGGTGCTAGAAGGGGTTGATATATTCTAGAATGTGTTGGATAGTTCATGAAGGATGTAGAAGTCTCTAGAAGCTTACGAAACATCTTAGAATTTGCATGAAGGAACTTGACAATCCTAGAAGACGTTAGAGTTGGCTAGACTTGACTAAAAGGTCCTAAAATCTTATGACACATTATAGATAGAACTAGAACAATGTAAGATATTCTTGTACATTCTAGACATAGAAGGATCTAGAAACTTGTGACATAGTCTTAAGCTTGACATCACACTATAAATAGATCTATTGGTTTTCATTTGTATTCATCCTTGAAATTTTTAGGAAATTGTAAAATAACATGTCTAAAGAGCAATACAAGATATTTTTTACAAACTCTTTTTAGTTCTTGTTTTGCTCTTGAATCCTCTAAATCTCTAAATCTCTAAGTCTCTTTCTAATCTCTTTGGAGTGTTTTGTTCGAGTAGGAAGGCAGACTTAGTGTAATGAACCGTACTAAGTGTTGCACGATTGATACTTAAAATTTAAGATGGTGACAAAAAGATAACATTATTCATCTTATTTTTACAAAAATTGTAATTTAAATTTATTTAAAAAATAAAAATTATTAGGAGTATTCTAATAATAGAGTGGAGTTAAAAAACAATATTATCCTCACCAATTATGTTTGAAATTTTTTTTGTTTGATAAAGTGTCGATAAATGATGTAAATACTTTTACTAATATTTATTTAAAAAAAATTGTCAATAAAAATCATTTTGTAATTTTTTTTTATAAATAAAAAACTAATAAACATATTTTTTTATTAATTAATATATACTAAAGAAAATATTACAAAAAAATGTAAGGGTAAATTATTATTATTTTTTGATAAAAAATAGGCGATGAATGCAAATGGTAAATTCTTCTGGTAAAGAATAACGATTTAGGTGCAATTGTGCAATATGAAGAAAAAAAAGAATGATAAAGAAACATAATTGAAGGGATGAGAATCTGAACCGCCAGTCCAAATGGTCCTATCTATTGTGTAAAGAAAATTTAAGTTTGGTAGGTTTAGTTTATAATTTTAGATAGACTTAGCATAGTAAAAAAAAATTAAAAAATAATATTATTTTAAGGTTAAAATTGTTTTTTTATTAAAAATAATATTTTATTTATAATACTTATAAAAATAACATTAAAAAGCCAAAAAAAAATACTCTTTTCCTCCTTTTATTCCCGAATAAAAATAATTTATTTCTTACTTGAGTATCTCTAGGTCCTATATTTTTCTTTATTAAAAGTAATATTTTTTCTTTTCTTATAATTTATAAATTTGAATAACTTTGGAGATTAAAGTAAGATTTATAATTTTATATAAATGAATTATAGGTACATATGAAAGAGAAAGAGAAAGAGAAAGAGAAAGAGAAAGAGATGAGAGAGAAATTAACAGCATACAAATGAAATAAATTAAGAAGATAGAGAATTGATTATTTTTTAAAATAAAGATAATTTTTTGGTTTTTATTTTTATTTTTTTAAAAAATCTAATTTTATCCCTAAATATTATTAGAATAAATTAACTCTATCTAAAAATTATAGAATTAAATTACCTTTATGTAATAATTATAGGAATATTTGTACCCTAATCCCTTAGGATGTATAACAAAACATTTATCACCAAAATTCTTGCTTTGAATTTTGAAGAATTCCTTACACACTTCTCATTTAGCCATGGAGTTGTGTCTAGGTTCATCATCACCATTCACATAGTTGTAATCTAATTGTGATGGTTCTTTGAGAGTGAGAGCCTTATAACTTCACTTCACGTCATGTACATATATATATTATAAATAGGATTGCCGAATTCTTTATTGTTAAGATCAATATTATTAGGAACGTACTCGTGATCATGTACATATATTCATCAGTTGTCCCCTAGAGTTCTCCTGAACACTTCATTAATTTGCTTGGGATATAAATTATTTTCTCCTATTAATCATAATCTTAATTATAACTAATTAAGACCGGAATTAGAGTTACAATAATAATCTCACTTATTTACTGAAGTGTTTGGGGGAACTCTTGGTGGCCTTTGATGTTACTCACACTGCTGAGAAGGTCTGTACTCAAAAGCTAGAGGTCTTTAATTTATAAAGCTATATATAACTACCATCCAGGCTGCAGTTTATGCCAGGTTTTGATTTCAATTACTTCATTAACTTAATTTTAATTTCAGCACTGTTCATAAAATATATAATTAAATATTAGCATGGAATTAATTAGACTATTTAATTCTTATTACATTTATGCAGCCTGCTACGTATATGTTGATATTAGTGGCAAATAAAAGAAGAGAAAAAAACAAACAACAAAGTGTTTTGGCTTGTTGTTTGAAAAGAAATAAAGAGTCTAAATTGAATTAGACAAAACCGTTTGGAGAAAAACTAAAAGCCAAAATATGGGTTTACTCATTGTTTAAGCGTAAAATATGACTTATTGTGTGATTTTTATTGTACCAAAACCTTGAGACATAATACCCAAATCTTAATTCATGTCCGTGCCTAAAAGTTGGAGGTTTCAAGCATCTTTACAAATTTGAAGCACTCATGGTTTCACCACCAACTTGGTTTCATGATATGTTCGAACTTATATAATTTTATGTTTTTATTATTGAATCTCTTGTAACATGTATCCTCTATATAATCACCTTTATATAATGTAATATTAAATAAATAAATATATATATATATATATATATATATAATATTCATTGACTCTCATTTTGTAACATCTCTCTACTTTCTTTCTTCGATCATCCCAAACATCCATTGTCATCTGGCACTAAGAAAAGCCAAAAGGCTTTGTAGAAAGTACTGATATATAAATGTTGCTATTGATTATATCACGTGGTAAGAAAAATTCAATGTAAAAAATAGATACAACACGACAAAAATAAAAAAAATAAGGGTATTATGTGTATATGTGATTTGGATGCACAAATTAAATTAGAAAAAGTGACTTCATATGAAAGTGATTATATTTTGCATATGAAAGTGATTGGGTATGGATTAAGAATTTTATAGGTTATATTGGGTATTGAATTAAGAATTTTATAGGTTAAATTTCGTGTTTTCTTATTTTTTCTTTTATTTACTTAATTTTATAATAATTTTTATTATGCCCAACAGTATATATAGGATGAATTGCCTGGATGGTTTATTTGTTTAGTTCAAGTGTATTGTTTAATATCTTAGTTTATAAAATGTATTTTTAAGTCTATTTATTTGTAAAAAATATAATTTAAGTTTATTTAATTATGAAAAAATATCATTTAAATTCATTTGTTTGTGAAAAATATGCTAAATAATGACAAAGTTAACTTTTCACTCAATTTTTTTAAATATAATAAAATAACACATGTATCACATGTATGTTTATATTTTTCGATAAGTATAGTAAAATATTAATATTTAATTAAAAATATTACTTGATTTTTTTAAAAACTTTTTTGAACTTTAACAAAAAAATTATTATCTAATACACAAAGTAATACATTAGACGATGAAAATTTTATTTAAATTTAATAAAAAACTTTTTTAAAAAAGTTAAGTAATTCTTTTACTTTAAAATTACTTTATTATATATATATGTATGAAAAATATAAACATGTATTTGTCAAAAATAAAAAATTTAAAAATACTTATTCTATATAAAGAAAATAAACAATCTGAAAACCTAAACAAAGGGACTAACACAATATTTTTTTTCCTTATATATATATAGAGTGAGAAAATAAACCCAAAGATGTAATATGTAATGCAAATCCATAAATAATATTTGAGAATGGATTATCAAATATCAAATATTTAAATAAGAGAATTGTATATATGAGTGAACAACAGACAAGATGATTTTGGGTTTCATGGTACTGATTACATTGGTTGATCCTTCATAGAGATTCATAGAGATTCATTCCCTATGTACGGATCAATCAAGCTTTGATCATGTTTTATGCGAGGTGGTTCTGTTGAATTTTAGAATTGTATTTAACATATTCGATCGATCAAGGTAAGGCGTCGATCAATCAATATATTATAGAAGCCATGAAAATGTCATAATTTGATGATTTAGGACATTAGGTTTTACCGAAAGGGACTTGATTTTACATGGATATTTTGGTAAATGATCTATGTAGTGTGTAAAAGCACAAGTTTGAGTTCTAGAATCATTTATGAGAACAAAAGAAGATTTAGAGAGTTTGAAGAGTGAAAGAAAGACAAGGGAGAATAAGGATTTTTTTATTGTTGGTGGAAATGTACCTTTCTTTTATTGGGAAACTCTTTGGGATTGAGTTGATCTAAGGTATTGTTTTCTTTTTTTTTCTCAATATACTCTAAGCATTAGAATATAAGCATATTTTTATTTAAAAAGTATGAAACTTTTAGTATTTTTTATTAAAATAAGACGTGTAATGTTTGTATAATGATAGAATATATTGTATTACATATTGAGAAACATAAGTTATAATGTTCTTGATTTATAGTGAAAACCTATTTTTTAAATGTTTTGAGTTGTAGAAGTAAATTTTATAATTTTTTAACGATGAGTCATATTAAATTTTATGTGTTTATTAATTATCTTCGTTATTTTCGTTATCATTTGATTTGATAATAACTAAATTCACATGATTACTATATTGTGGGTGACAATACAACTTTTCAGAGCTAACGGTCTTCCACAAATTGAGCTAGGGTAGCTTAATTTGCAAGTTTTGCTTGTATAAGTTTGATATTTTATTTTTTATCTTGTTAACGTCGGTAAGGTTACACTTTTTTATGTAATTTTTTATTATTAAAAAAATGTATCCACTATTTTTAATTTTATAAATAAAATAAAATAAAATATAATCATTTTAATTCCTAAATTATCCTTACTTTTGTGGATATAAAAATGAAAAAAAAAACCGAGAGATTCCTCCATTGATGAGTTCACTGAGCATTGACTCACACCTTTTGGATATCTCCTTAGTAAGTCCATCACCATCCACCACTTTCCCTGATATCGATCACGAAAGAAACTATCAAGTCTAGAACCACATTAAAAGGATGCATCCACAACATGAAAAAAATGGTGGAGCCCAAATCTCATTTCTGTCTACCACGACTACTCCAAAAATTATCAGCAACATATAGGGCTTTAATACTTCAATAACTTCCTCGCATAAATAAAAATTCTCACCGCCTAATTAAATTATAATGAATTTAATTAGAATAAATTTAATAAAAAACTTTAATTAGAATGTTGAAGAACAATTAAATAAAATTTGAGAAAGAATTTGTTTTCCTTAAATGATTTAGAATCTCAGATGTAAATTTTGGTCTAATGTCTCAGAATTGTCAATTTTATAATTCCCTTCGTATTCAACAAACAGAGCACTTAACTGTGGAACTATATTGCTTGTTAGTTTATTGTATACATTGAATGTATCTTGATAGTTTATTTTTTATAAAAATTTACTCGTATTGTTATGAAAAATAATTATACAAGAATAAATAATTATTTTTTTATTTATTTAAATTACAATTTATTTAAATTATAATAATATCTATCTAATTTAATTTAAAAATTAAAAATAAAATAAATAAAAATTATAAAAAATAAATAAATAACTCTAAAGATATTTTTCTCTTACTTATAGTAGTAACTATATTATAAATTTTAAATTTTTAAAATAATTAGTAACGAATTTTAATACAATCATATTTTCATCTAACCATTAGCGTGTTCATGTTAATATTGCCACCCTACCTTGCCGTTCAGTTAATGAATGTGGGGGACAAAATGATGGAGGAAAAACTTTCTCCTTTTTAAATTGTACATCCACCGTTTAGTTAAATAATTATTATTATTTAACCGACAAAATGAATACGGTGGATAAAATGAATACGGTGGATAAAACCGACAAAAGAAAAGTTATGACTGTTTACCATTTTCTTTCCTATCAAAATCCGAAACACAAACACACACTAAAGAAATGGGAAAAGAGAGAAAAATGTAGATAAACAAGCGTTATCTACACTGAGGAAATAGGAACTATGATTATAAGTCAATTAACGAGTCACACCAGCTCAAAACCATTTAACAAAGGGACGATGGATATGAACTCTTATGACAAAAAATATTTAACAACGGGATCGATTACAAGCATTGCGTAGCTTCAAGAGAAGCAGCAGTTCAAATAATATGTTTTAATGCTTCATAGTTTTCAAATTGCATGCCAATACTTCCAAGGCATTTACAGATATGTTGCTACTCTACATTCAACGCACGTGCAGAATGTCTATGAGATGGCAGAGATGCAATGGGTGTCATGTTCAAAGGTGTACGGGCAGGGGACTTTCGAAGAGGAACCTCTCGGATTGAATGATGATTTGTATGTGTGACTTTAGCTGCACTTTTGGGATTTTCAAGCTGTTCTAATGAGGCCAATACATCTGCCATTTTAGGCCTGGTTTTAGCTTCTTTACTTAGGCACTGTAAAGCAAGACTAGCAGCTGTATAGGCTCCTTTTTGGGGATACTGACCCCCAAGTTTGGTATCCATAATCCTAAACAATTTCCTTTTGTCAACCAAATATGGCTTTGCCCAATCTACTAGTTGCTGCTCCACACCTACTTTTGTTTTATCAACAGCACGTAGTCCCGACAACAGTTCCAACAATACCACCCCAAAACTATAAACATCACTTTTGGCCGTGAGTCGACCTGTTCAGTGAGGAAACTGTTACAAATCACTATTCCAAACATAAACATATATAAACTCCATCAACTAAACCACTACCTCATTTTTACATAATACAATAATTCGAAAGGGCAACCTCCTGTATATAGTTATATTAAATATATTACAGATAGAATATAGGGGTCCAAACACACTTTTTAGAAACTTTTAATTTCATACTAATTATTCTAAGAGCACTCGCAACATTTCATTTTAGGGTTTGAATATAGGTTCACCCACTTTGATACCATGTTAGAGCGTATTGGTCATCAATCTTCCCAAAATCATAAGCAGTTGAAAGATGGGATAACATTATCTTTATACATTTCTAACAACAACCATTAGGAGTGTTTCATGCATTTTCAATTTTTTAACCTTTTCAAAAGAAGTCACTCAGAGTTGCAGAGTGAATGGCACCACATATCAACTTTTGATATGCATCATAAAAATGAAACTTAGACATTACATATACAGAGTTACGGACCTGTGGCAACATATTCAGGAGCAGCATAGCCTTGAGTACCCATGACCTGAGTAGAAACATGGGTCCTGTCACCAGTGGGACCTGCCTTAGCCAAACCAAAATCTGAAAGCTTTGCATTAAACTCCTACATCCATCCAAGGTGATTATTGTCAGTAATACATAAATTCATCAAAATATGATAGAAATCGAATTCAACAATATTTAATACTCAATTAATCCACCCAACCTACCGCATCTAATAATATGTTAGAAGCTTTAAAATCACGATATATGACTTGAGACTTGGCCTCATGTAGAAATGTTAGACCTCTAGCAGCACCTATTGCCACTTTCATCCTTACTGCCCATGGCAGGGGTTGCGGTCCTCCTATATAACAAAACAAATATAAAATACAGAATTAGGAACTTCTCAAAGAAACATCAATGACTTTGAATCTCGATGGCCAAAATGCAACCTTATTTTTTATTTACGTAAAATTGCAATAAAAAGCTAAGAGATATTGCATACAAGATTAAGATATAAAATTAAGAGATACTTGGCTATGAAGCACATAAAGTTTACTAATAGAAACTATTCAGCTCATAACTTACTTCTAAATAGATGATTCTCTAAGCTTCCCTTGGGCATGAATTCATAGACCAAAAGCAGGTTCTCACCCTCCAAGCAGTACCCTATAAGCTTGACCAGATTAGGATGATGTAATTGGCCGAGATAATTAACTTCTGTCTGGAATAACATGATTATCAGTGAATAAGAATAGCACAAGTTGCAGAAAAACAAACTTGAAAAAAAAAATTAAAAATGAACCGACCAGCCACTCCTTATGGCCTTGGAAACCTTCCGGTTTAAGCTTCTTAACGGCAACAACCATTCCTGAACCTGGTTTTGCCGGTGTAAGTGTATGCTCATCAATCCAACCCTTGAAGACATAACCAAATCCTCCTTCTCCTAGTAGACTGTCTGGCCGAAAATTTCTGGTGGCATTTTTTAGCTCATTGAATGAGAAGGCTTTCAAATTTAGAGATAACAATATTTCACCTTCGGTTCTTGGTGTAGTAGGATGACTTGAAGCATTACTATTATGGCTGTGTGATGTGGTAAGGGTATAGGGAGCTGAAGAACGGCTGGCTCTGCTTCCTGGCAGGGGAAAATGTAGGTTTCATTTCAACATTAATATAATGGAACAATCTTTACACTATCATCAAGGTACTAAATCTGATTCATAAGAAACAAGTCCTGGGCAAGGTCCACATGGCTCAAAAAGAAGACCAAAACCAGCAGATTCAAATTTTATAGTTGCGCCTATCCCTCATCACATCTTATTGTTTTAGAAAGGTGATTAACTGAGGACAGGTTTAATACCGATTTTCATTTCTGAATTTTTTATTTTTTATTTTTTGAAAAAACCTAGAGAATAAAGAAAAAAAAATTATTAATTAATAAAGTTTGCTTTTAAAATCATCTTGTGGACATAAAACAAATTTAAAATCGAGTACAATAATACCACTTGTAATACCAGTTCATCAAGGCCAAGGTTCACCATTCTTCAACATTTATAAACTCAAATCCTCCAAAATCAAAATCCCATCTTAAAAAACCAATAAAAACCCATCAATGCTATGAACAGCTCATTTAAAAGAAAAAAAAAACATAATAATTTCCATCAATAGAGGAAATAAAGAGAAAATACTTACCAGACGTTACATGAGAGCTCTGAGTAGCATCTACTTTAGCAGATGAATCTAGACAATTACCCATCTAGTTAACACTCCAAGAACACCTTTTTTCCCAAATTCCTTGAGCTCTTTGAAAAAGGACAAATTAGGATTACCCAGAAGATATGAAAGAAGCTTCTTTGATTTCAACGTATAGATTGCAATAGTGCGTAATTTCGAAGAAGTAAGCGTGAAATATTCTATCGTAGAAGATAAGCAGACTTCCATCAGAACGAAGAAAAATTATTTGTGGGCCTTCATAGAAATTAAATGGAATTTTTTCAAAGCTTTCTAGTGTGAACACTACTGACACGTGTGGACAACTACGACCTCGGGTTTTTTTTTCCTTCGATAGTTTATTTTATTTTGTGCTTCGATATTCCCCTTGCTGCTGTTTTTTTTTATTGTCATGACAGCTTCTTGATTCATATTTTTACCCTAATCATTTTTTTAGTATTATTTGGGTTTTTTTTCCCCTTAAGCATTTAAGATTATGATTAAAAGTGATTATACATTGAAATGAATAATAATTATTTTTTAAAAAATATTAAATGCTTGATAAAAAAATAAATAATATGATTAATAAAAATATTTTTATATTAAATTAAAGACTATTATATCAATCGAGATAATGATATATTTATTATATATAATAATATTTATATATTTTAATTTTCAATTGTAGAGTGTGAAATGATATATATTTTAATTATATATAAAAATAAACAAGTTGAATCCATTCAAATGCAGAAGAATGTAACTTGTAAAATAAGTAAAATATCTTAAAATTCAATAAAAATTTCATGAGAGAGCCAACTTTTTTTCAAGGGTTCTTTTAGTTATACAATTCTATATAATTTTTAAGATGACATATTTATAATGCAATTTGATTAATAATAAATTGAGATCTCGCAATATGAGGAGGAATTTAAAAAAAAAAGAGAAAATTGAACTTAATATTAAAAAAAAAACAAAACATAATAAAATATTTCTAAGATCATACTTAAATATAAATCTAAGTAAATAGATGCCACGAAAGAAAAACAATTATGTCTTCTGAACCAAATAAAAGAGAAAAAGGTTTGTTGAAATTTACTTTTAATTGTCATAGAAAACACCTTGGGATGACTTGTGAGTGAGTTATATTTTCCTCTATAAAAATGATTTTACCCTTTGCTTTAAACTATCAAATAATATTAGTATTATTCCGAACATCTGAAGTGATTTAAATAACATGTAATCTTATTTTATTGAGTAACTTTATATAAATTAAATTAAGTAATACATAATTTATTAATAAAATTTCATTAATATTAAATTGATAAAAAAAAATTTCAATGTTTTATTAAAAATATTGTGTTATTTTTTATTAAATTTGAATCTTTATTTATTGATAATATCTTAAAAGTGAAAAAAGTTGCATGTGTATAATAATTATGTTTAATTTTTATTTTCTAAATGGATTTAATCTCATATGATTGTGTAAGTTACACAATATTTGAGTTTATTATTTATTATTTTTATGTTAATATATTTTAATTGATTTAATTAATATTTGATTTTTTTAAAAAAGTCAAAAAAAAGTAATTTTTTTAAAATATTATATTTGTTATTATTTATAGAAAAAATTCATTTAATTATTATAGTTATTTTTATTTTTTTATTATTAAAAAGAGATAATATAAAAATAATATTATTTTATTTTAACATATAGATATTATATTAATTTAAAAAATTTAAATAAAAAATAAAAAATATTATTTATTATTATGTAATAATTTTTTAATATAATATAATTAAATTATCTTTAAGTATCAATTCTAAGATAATTATAGACGAATCCAGTCCAATTTTTTTTTTTTTTTCCTGTTGGTTTACTTTTCCATAGTGTGAATACTTTTAATTAAACTAATACAAGCATTGTCCTGAAAGCTCCAAAACGGTGACAGAATGACAGAATGGATATTTTGATGTTACACACGTCTACTAGTCAACGCGCAAAGGAAAGCAAATAGCCAATGAATAGCATTTGACATTTGGTCCCACCTATAGTCGTCGAGTATGATTCATCATTCATCTATAGATTTTACGGTAATAATTTCAATAATTTCTTCTCTCTCATTTTAAATACTATATTTGAAACGTATTATATCATTTAATTAAAAAAAACAAAATAAGAATTATTATTAATTGCGACTTGTATGTATGATATTTACACTCTAACTAACTAAATTATTTATTTATTTATAATATATATATATATATATATATATATATATATATATATATATATATTATTTAATCATTTCATTGACTTGATGAGTAACCATTGAATAGTCCTAAATCGATTTAAGTGATTAGTTTAAATTATTCGTTTCATTTTTAGATTGCATTTATGATTACTTTTTGTAAAGGATGTCACTCTTAATTTTCTGCTTATATGTGCAACTGCGTAATCATATTGTAAAAATAAAGTTCTTAATTTTAAGAAAAAAATATTGTTAAAAGTAAATAATATATTTTTGACAAATACATATGTAAAACAATGGTTTGCATTAAATTAGCACTTATTGTTAATGGAAGAATGTTAAAAACAAAAAAAAAATATATATAGTTTAAAATTTGTATTGATTTTTAATAATTTTAAATTATAATATTTTTTTATATAAATATAATATATTAATAATTAAACAAGAATCTTTTTTAGGTTAGTAGCTTGAGAGATTACATCAATACAATAAGAAAAATTAATCAAAAAATATTTTGAATAAAATATTGTCCAAATTACTAAAGAGTGTGCTAATAAATTAGTAGACCAGCATTAAATTAGCATAATTTTCTTCTTCTTTCTTTTACATGATTTTTAAAGTTTGACAAGAAATCGGATTAAATTAATTGTCTTCAAAACGTAGAGTTTAAGTAAGTGAAACTAATAATTTATCAAAGCATTCAGTGGGATGGATCCAACCAACTAGCCTAACTTATTTAAGAAATATTATTTATAATTTTTGAAATATATTTTTCATCTATTAAATTAATTTCTCTTTTTGACTCTTATTAAATATTTATTTTAAAAATCTTAAATTTTATTGACCTAAAACACTGTATTATCAATAAATAATTTTTCTATAAATAAATGTAACTTAATTAACTATCATAGTTTTACCCGTATACATTTTTAGTATTTTTTAAAAATATTCATAAATTTTTAATTTTTAAAATTGTTAAATTTAGTGCCAAATTTTCGGGATACAAATGTCATTAATGACATTCCATGAAAAGGATGAAAACTTTGGGTAAGGTGAATAATTAATAGCGGTGAATCTAGAATTTCTTTTTACCTAAATAGTGTATTGTTTATTAATGTTTTTTTATTTTATAAAAAAAAATATTTGAATTAATAATTAAGAGACTTATTTTTATTCATTTTATTTCCTGTTATAAATAATGCAAGTTAACAATTAAATAAATCAATTAACATATTATTTATAATAAATTATCAAAAAATCATAAAAAGTTTTTTTAAAAAAGTATTGACTTCATTCTTCTATATTTTTTAGAAAGAAAAACAATTGAACCATATGTAGTCCCTGGCATCAAGGGCGTTTTGGGTTTTTTGCTTTATTATAATATAAGACAATTTGACCCTTATAATAATAAACATATTAAACTTAAATATACCTTTCTTTTAACGTTAGACGACTTCAACTACCCTTTTGTAATTATGATACTTAAATGTAATTTAAAAAAATATTAAAGTACTTTAGATTTTTTTTACAATTTATTTTATATTAATTCGTAATTATCAAAAAATTTAAAGAACCTCATATTAAGGTTCGAGGGTAAAAACGTCAACCATGCAACATTAGTGTCAGTCAGTACTATGTATCAAACCAAAAGAAAGAAATAAAGATTACGCTAAAGTTTAGTATATAACACTAATTTTATTTTTAACCAATTTTTTTTATAAAAGTAAAAATATATTTAATATTTTTCTATATTATAAAATTTTTTAATGTATATTTTTAATTTAAAATATATTTTATTAAATATAAATATTATAAAATAACATTGATAATATGTAATAAATATATGTTTAAAATATTATGCAAATTTAATATCTATACAATGTGTTTAATAAAATGTGTTAAATATCTGTTTATCATGTTATAAAATACCATTTAATTCTTATATGATATATTTATTTATATATTTTTAATTTTAATTTTAATTTTATTTTAAAATATATATTTTACATTATAAGATAAAAATATACATACAATATGAACAAAAATAATAATAAAATTCTATTTATAAATAAATTTATACAACGTAATTGAACTTACAAAAAGATTTATATGAAAAAAAAACTTACAAAAAGATTACATTTCGTGTTTAACGGATTTTTTTAATTAAATTAACGAAAATTTATGTACGAAGGTTAAAGGTTTCTATTACCAGTGAGAGGCATAAGGCGGAGTCATGAACCTGCCCTAAAACCTATGGATAATCATTAATTAAGTTCATTAAAATAAACATAATTAAATATTAAGTGATAAAGTAGTGATGTCAAGGGTTTTATTTTATTTTTTATTTTTAAAATAAGTTAATCGATTTGAGGGCATTTAAAGGGCTGGAGTCATTTTCATTATTAACTTAAAAAAATGAAAAAAAAAATACAAATTAAATTGTTATTTTTATTGATTTATTTCATGGTCACCCATTGATATTGATTCATATTTTAAAATTTAAAATTATTCATAATGTACTATTTTATTTAATTTTATATTCCTAATTATTGTTTAAAAATCATTTCATTAAATTAGTTCATTGATATTCATTTTTAATTTTTTTAACATTCTTATTTATTATTAGTTAACTGAATGATTTTTTTTCATTTTCTTTCTATTTCTATTTCAATTAATTTTTATTACAAATAAATAAATATATTCTTAAAATAATATTATATGCATTAAATATAAGTTGAACAAATAATCTGATTAATCCGTTTAAATTGAAAAAATCGATATATTTCGTCAGATTCGAACCATATTTGATTGATAAATTTTATAATCAGATCGAATTTAAATTCAGATCAAATTCAGATCAGATTCATATCGATAGATTTTATAATCCATTGTATTCGATCTGAATTAAACTACTATTAAATTATAAATAAAGACATATTTTATTTTATATTATGTTACATTTAAATTTTATGCATACTATAATTATAGTTTATAATAATTTAATAATTGTACAGATATATTTCTTATTTTTTTAATTTTTAATTGTGATTATAAATAATAATATTTGTTACAAAAATATAAATTTAAAATTTAAATTTGTATATGTTATGTTTTATATATGATAATATTTAATAAATAAATTTCAATATCAATATATCTCTATCTGATTCGAAAAAATTTGATATGCTCGGATTTAGATTAATTCGAATTAATTATATCATCAGATTAGTCAAAAACAGACAATTTTAATCCACTATTCATCCTTAATTAAATCATTATATGTATTAAATAATGCATAAAATTGAATGTTAAATTAAAAATATTATACATTCAAGTAATTGTAGAACTATTTACAAACCTAGACAAATTACATGATAATATGTAAATTGATGCTTAGTATTTTAAAATAGATTGCAATTGACATGTTGATATTTCACTATATGTATCACTTATATGTGATAAATAGTGAATAAAAAAATATTTTTTATATAATAATTTTTATATTTTTAATTATTTTTATCTATATGTTTTTACGTATTATTAATAATACATAATGGGATACTAAAAAGGGAACAGTTGAATTGCATTCCTTAAAGAATGAGAGAAAAATAAAATCTAGACTTTGATTATGATATTATAGTATTTATATTCTTTTTTCCTACTTATTTTTGTATTGTTTATTAAGATACAAATGACAAATGTGTTGGAAAAGATATAAATAAAATAATAATAACTAAATAGAAAATTATAACATTTTTGAATCTAGTTTTTTAATTTTTGTGTAATTAAAATGAACTAATAAAATATATAATACCTTCCACTATATATTAACTAATAAATAAAAATATAAAATAATTTCACCAATCTCTCTAACATATAATGGATTTTTTTTTGTCTCTTCTCAAATTTTTAAGTTAACCTTTTTGAATGCTCTCTTAATTTTAATATTGATATTGAGTTTTTTTTCTAAGGGATGATTATAAAAAGATTGCATCACTTTTTATAATATAATATTTACTATTATTGTAAATGTAATTAGAGAGATACAAAAACTCTCCTTATTTTTCTCTACCAATAATTTATTTATTCTTCCTCCTATATACTATTCCTTTATGCTTCTATTTTTAACTTTCTTTTTCTTTCTTTTCCTCACATCTAAATAAGGGATAACTTAACAATCTCCTTTTCACGACTTATGTGGAAAGCTCTACCGTACTTGTTTTTCTACGTAGTTCAAACTTGTCCTTAGTTAAAAATATGGTTATCATATTTGAGTTATTGTCTTCATTATGGATCTTAACTGCTTGGATTCCAACATATTATGTATTCAGTGATATCCAAGATTAATTTGCTTTGACCTCAAGTGGAAACTTGGATTATTGATTAAGTGGATATCACTTTAACTATCACAATATAAAAGATATTTTTGTTGTTGTTGTCCCAATTCTTATAAGAATTTTTTCATCAAGAGCATTTCTTTACACGCTTTAATAGTACAATAAACTCTGCTTCTATAATTGATAAAGCGATACACTTTTGTAGCTTTGATTGCCACGAGATAATTCCTTTTAAAAAAGTAATCATGTATTTAGAAGTAGACTTTCTGGAATCAATATCTCCAACCATATCTACATTTGTGTAGCCAATCAATTCAAGTATGTCACTTCCAAAGCATAAACTCATCTTAGAAGTACCTTTGAGGTATCTCAAAATTTACTTCATTGTATTCCAATGCTCTTTACCTGAATTTGACAAGTATCAACTAACAACACAAACTGCATGTGTTATATCTGATCTTGTACACACCATAACGTACATTAGACTACCAATGGTTGAGAAATATGGCACTATGACTATATCCCAAGAAAATGCATTCCTTCAACTTGGAGTCGAGCTTCGATATTTCATCTTTTGGAATATGAACAAATGTTAAACAATCGAACATTTTTAAATGAATGTAGGATACATCTTATCTTTTTAAATCTCTCATTGGAATATCACTATTCAATATAGCTGAGAGAGAGAGAGAGAGATTGATCAAATCAACCACAGTTAAGAGAGCTTTGCCTCAAAAGCTCTTAGGCAACTTAGTATGAGATAACAATGTTCTCACCCTTTCAACAATAGTTCTATTCATACTCTCTGTTATACCATTATACTAAGGAGTCTTTAGAGTCAATCTTTCATGCTTGATACCATTTCTCATGTAGTAATGCTTAAAAGCTCCTATGTATTCTCTCACATTATTTGTGCAAATACACTTCAAAGGTTTTCCAATCTCTTGTTCAACAGTGATATGAAACTGCTTGAATAGATCAAACACTCGATTTTTAATCTTGAGCATATAGGCCCAAACCTTCCTAAAATGATCATCAATAAAGTTAATAAAATACTTTGCTCCTCCAAGAGTATTAGTGGTCATCGAAACACAAACATCAAAATATACAACCTCACAGACATTAGGCTTTCTTTGTGCAGTTTTGTAATAAAATGAAGTTCCATATTGCTTTCCAACTAAGTAGTGCATACATGATTCAAGAGACATTCCTTTTCCTTTCACCCCTACTAATGCCCCTCTTTTGGTTAGAATTTGAAGTCCTTTCTCACTTATATGTCTGAGGCTTCTATGCAATAGCTCAATTGAGGAATCTTCTTCGAAGGTACTCATGTACCCATTCTAAACTTTTGCATCAGTCTTGTAAAAAGTATTCCATTTCTTCCCTTAGGTTACTATTAGAGAACTTATAGTGAACTACCATTTACCACCACTAAATACATTATTGTAGCCATCATCATCGAGTTGTCTAGGGGATACCAAATTCATACGTATGTTTGGAACATGTCTTACATCCTTGAGAACCAAGTGACAACCTATGTTGGTTTCAAGAAAAATATCTCATCTTTCCATGATTGGATATTTCATAATTTTTTATCTTAACGTTGTCAAGGTCTATATTGGTATAGGGTATACAAAAGTCCTTCATTGAGGCTAGATAATACGATGTACCAGAATCAATGATCTAACATGTATGTTTCGATGTTAAATTAACAATAACACCATCACAAATAACAATCATCTTATGTCCATTACATTGTAGCTATCATGTCTTTTGCTTTCTATTTCCTTACTCTTTTTTGAATTACCTACATTATTTTTTCACATGAACTTTTTACCATAATGATAATGTTCTATATCTTTAATAGTCCTCGACCTATTTATGAACCTATCTCTTGACTTACCCATATTGTGAAATTTTCTATTATTACTTCTTTCACGATATTCAACAACAAATGTATCAGACTCAATTAACGTTCCTTGTTCCTTTCTCCTTATTTCTTCATTGAATATGCTATCTTTTACTATATCCAATGTAAGGACACCTTGAGGAGCTGAGTTGCTTAATAATACTACCAATATATCCCAACTATCTGGTAAGAAGCTAAGTAATAATAATGTTTGTATTTCAACATCAAGCATCATTTTCATGATTGTCAATTAGTTCATTAATCTTTGGTAATCATTTAAATATATAGAAACATTTTAATTGTCTTTATATTTTAAGTTAACTGGTTATTGGACAAAAAAGACTTATTCTGAGTAGTCTTTCTTTATACATGGACTTCAACCTTGTCCATATTGAGTAGACAATAGTTTTTAATGCTACATGATAAAAGATGATTTGATCAATCCATTTTTGAATTTATTTGACAGATTTTCTTTTCATCAAAGTCCAAGCGATATTGAATGTGCCTTCTAGCTTCGCTCTATCATTTAGAAGCTACTAATATAAATCTTTATAATACAAAATATCTTCCACTTTCAATTCAAATAATTTGATGCCGTTAATTGAATCATTATTATAAATAAAGTTAATCTTGTCTCCTCTGTTTTAAAAATATGAATGATTATTATAATTAATAATCAACCGATGCGACTCTGATATCACTCATTAAAAAAGATAACAAATAAAATAATAATAGATAAATATAAAATTATAACAATTTTTAAATTTATCTTTTTTTATTCTTATGTTATTAAAATGAGCTAACAAAATATATAATGTCTATCACCATACAATTAATGGATAAAAATATAAAATAATTTCATAAAAATGTGTCTTAAGATTTTCCTAAATTTTAAACCTAATTATATAAATCTTTCTCGATTTCAATTATGTTATTGAATTTCTCCTTTATGGATAATTATAAAAAGATTATACCATTTATTATTATTATAAACTTAAAAAGAGGAAGAGTAAATCTCCTTTCTCTACCATTAATTTCTCTATTCTTTCTCCATATATTGTTTTATATTTTTAATTTTAAATATCTTTTTTTCTCCCATCACCTCCACTAAAGAAGGATAACTTATCATAATTTTGTTTGTTTACTTTCATTTTACTACTTTTTAAGGTTTTTTTTTTATATTTTCATATTTTATCTATTCAATTTTATCATCAATCAACTATTTAGGTATATTTGAATGATATAAAAATGAGCTCCTCAAGTGATAGTCATACGATAATTTATAAGAGAGGGTACTCTTACTAACATCTCAACATCATACGGTTAAATAACTTATTGATGTAAAACTAAATAGATAAAGTATAAAAATTTTATTAAAAAATTTGAACTAGTAAATAAAAACTTGTCATAAAAAATAAAATATTCATTTATATAATAAGAACTATAGTGGAGTAAATTTGACGATTATTTTAATTGGCTCACCTATAAAACTTTGATATATCTTTCACGTAACTGATTATTTTTCTTTAAACCATCCAATCTCATAAAACACAGTGAAAAACAATTATATTTGAGTGCCTCAGATACTTTTGAATTATGGGTAAAGTTTTATTTTGAACTCTAAAATACATCTAACATATGTTTTAATTATATAAGTTACAAACAAATGTTTTAATAAATATAATAAATAAATGTTTTTTTTCTAACATTTGGACAGAGTTCAATACATATGCCAACATTTAACACTGTATTGATATTTTTGTAATACCTTTATTTTTGTTTTGATATTTTTTTTAAATCATATTTTTAACTATGACACATCAAATACCTATATTTAAGTTATCAATAATTATTTTGGTTAAATTCAACAATATTATCAAAAAAATAGAATACTTCAAAGATATTTGTTATTATTGAAATTGATTAAAATAAATATTGGTAATCTATAAAGATATTTGATATATTTCATTTAAAAACATGGGTAAAATTTTTTTTTAAACAAAAATGTGTGTATTACAAAGACACCATATTTGTGTACAATATGAATATGCACCCACGTATATATTATCTAAATATATTTATATCATAAAATAAATTTGAAAATATTTATTGAACGTGTTCCAGCAGCAGCATGAGAAATCTTTTACTATTGTCTCTGAGGAGCAGTAGGCCGGAATTTTCATTTTCCTAAATATCAGCAGATTCGGGTCTCTTGCTAACACTACCCATCACTACCAAGTTCTTTAGCATCGTGATGTCTTTTCTACTGATTGGTAATCCTTTGTCATCAAAACAATGGGTTTGTGTTTTAATGGTGCTATCTCAAGATCTATTTTAAGTGGAGGAAGCTGCAGAGGCTGCAGCAGAAGAAGAAAAGGACTATTTCACTATCTTAACAATTTTTGAATTGATTTTCATCTCTCTCTGCCCCTCATCCTTTTGCTTTCCCAACCTTATCCTTGTTAGATGACTATACCATATGATAATATCAATGTTAACAAAATTGAGATGTATTAATTATGTGTGAAATATATATACTATTACTCGAACCAAAAATAAAAAAAAGTAGTTGATATTTGATTTGTGTCTAGGTCAAATATTAGGTCATTAGGTAGAAGAAGTGGAGGTCAAAATAGTCAAACTGTACTAATTTCCTTGAGAAAGTTAATAGGAAATGAGTGCACTTTATTTTGTAGAGAGTTCCCTCCCTCTTTTACCAACTGCCTTTTACTTTACTCATAATTATACTTGTCGATCAACACCATCATGGATTTTGCTCCATCTTCCCAAATAAAACACTTCACTCACTACCCTCCTCCTCTTCTTCTCAGAGCACCATCCACTTCAAGAATGGAAGTTTTTCATGCCATCTGTAAGTACATTTTACATTATACTCTTCACTACTTTTTCTTCTGTTGGTGTGTTTTTCAAGTCCTACTAGTTCTGATTGCCTTATTTTGTTCATAGTTAGAATATTGCTAAAAGGTGCTAAAAGTTAAAACCAGACAATTTTTAACTACAAAGTGAAAACTTTGTATTTCTCTGTACTCCACAGTAAACAATATGGAGGAGGGATTTATGTCTCCACTTAATTCTGCTATTTTTTTTTAGTTAAATTTTGTAAGTATCTTAACTTCATTTCCAGGCAAGAAGAGACATTGCACACAAAAACGCAAATATAGTTTCACTCCAATCATATGTTGTATGTGTACATCAGAAATCAGTTACATTGTTTAAAAATAAAATAAGTAGACAAAATAGTTATATACCCTCTCTGGTCTCTGCACACTCAAGAACAAAATAAGTAGTATGACTCCATCTCAACTGGTTATCCATCCTTCTTTTAACTTTTTTCTTTTCTTTTCTTTAACCATATATAAACTAGCTGAGATACAAGCGAGATGCCCATGTGTAAATTACACTAAATAACTACGAACTAAATGGCAGGTTCTGTACAGCTGACAAATCATCAAGACCAAAAAATGTAAACTCCTGGAGCCTTATCACAGGAGTGTAGACAAACAAAAGAATGACACGCACAATACCTTGGTTTTAAACGTGAGCACCAAGTGATGTTTCTGGTAAGTAAACTCTAGAGGGAAGGAAAGAACAAACAACACCTAGTTAGATGTTTGTGAAAGCTGAAGATGCTAGAATGTACCGTAACACTCTAGATCTTGAGTTCCTGGAGTACAGAATTGAACATGCCTGCTGATAAAATTTTAGGATGAAATTGCTGCAATCCAAAGAAAAGAATTCAAACAAAACTGGAACTTGGTGATGGGTTTTAAGAGGTAGACTTGTTTTATGTAAGGTGAAGCAGAAAGGGTCTTTATAGGCTATGGAGAAGAGCTCGTTTGCAGGACGGTGTTGGTAGAATATTGGTATTTGGGTAAGAGGATGGGGACTCCATTCCAAGTGTTTTAATCAAGAAGTTCCTCTCCTGAAAATATGAAACAGAGTGATATATCAGTTTCAAATTCTTTGATATAATGATAGTCCATATGAGCAGGCAGAATAGTATACATTATGAGTAAGCAGTTATCTATGGTGTTGTTATGAAAAGTAGAAGGAAATTCTACATCAAGAGTGAACAAGGTACAATTCCAAACTTTTTATTTTCTTTCTTTGTTCAGTATAGGCAGATCTAATATTTTCGCTCTATTGATATCTAATTTCGACACAAGAAAGAGTCCTTAGGAGTTTGGAATTATGCTGAGGTTTCCTTATTTGGATATAGAAAGTAGATTGTCAAAATAACCACAATGTCAGATATTATCCAAAAGGTACTATTTTAGATACTTTGCCTACGCTATCAGATCAGCATAGTCATGCAGCACTAAGATCATGTCAATCTACAATACATAAAGACGTGTCTGATCTCAATAAATAACATGTAGTAAAACATTATAACCCAAGTGGCTTGCTAACTTAAGAGTCGAGTAGACTTAGTAGAGTCTACTCTTTAGTGGATTGCCAGGTCACCATAAGATAAAATTTGGAAGTTTTGAGCTTGCAATTCGCAATCCTTCTCTTAAGAATAAAGAATACTGCTTAACTATCATTATATCAAACTTACTTTCAGGTTGAACTTTATACACCTGGAAGTTCATCAGTTGTATTGTGGTATAGAAACTTTAAGAAAAGATAAGAACAGATTTTTGAAATAAGGAAGGTAAAGTGATAAAAACTAGAGTTTTTAAAATTAATAGACCTTGTCAGTAGAGTCAAGTACTCCTAATGAATCCAAACGGGTCAGATTCAGAAAAGTTCTTTATGCTAATAAAAATAAAAAAAATGAGTCAAATCAATAGAATAACAACTGAGACATAACCATCTATAGGCCCAAGAGTTGTTAATAATGAGCTTTGTAGGTATGAATGTCTAACCACCAGTACCAGTGTTTAACACCTAGTTTTCACAACTACAAGTTACCTCGCAGTTCAGACAGCTGTAAGTCCAATACTTTTACAGCAGTAATGCATAACTACCTCATGATTTCATAGTGACTAAATTGCTATTATTAGTACCAACATCATAAAAATTGAAATTCAATTTGCAATCCTATGCTATGCCTCTTCAACTACAGCAAAACAGTTACTGCTAGAGTGTTACAACATTGCTGCTGACAATCACGTGACATATTGTGGTCCCACTTATCAGACGTGGGTCATCTACAATAGTAGGAGTATTGTAGATTTTTTTCTAGCACAACTACCACTGATGCACTTCTTTACATGCATAATAAGTAACTACCAGCTGCTGCTTTAATGAAATAAAACCAAATTCCTGAGAGAACTTACACTTTCTGAAAATTGTGGGCTGGGTATTCCTGCTGCTAAGGATCTGAACATCGGAGTAACTTGCATAGGGGAATTAAACTCTGTATTCGACAATGCACAAACCACTTGTTCATTTTTTGTTACTTCATCAGAAGATGGAAATATCTCTGCAACAATCAGATGCAAGTTAGAACAGTACTTTGATTATGAATGATAATATCAGCCCTTTGCATCTGGTATGATAACTTATTTATTACCTTGCTTTTGGATTACATCAGAAAGCATCTCTTGGTCACGCTCATGGACACCATTTGGTTCCCCGTCATGAATTGATTGTGTTCCAAGCTCAATATCCTGATGTGGTGCTCTTATCTTACCTTGAATTTGCTCTATTTTGTCCTCAGCTGAATGGTAGGGTATACTTGACCCTGTACTGTACTCAGAGCTTCCTGGAGACTCGTCATACAGATCAGGTTGCCTGCATTGCTTTTGCCTTCAGTATGATAGCTAGGTTTCAAACCATTTAAGTTACCTTGAAACCATTTAAAATTACCTCCAAAATGATCGACATCCTTCATCAGTAGTCCTCAAGTCATCTAACAAATCCTTAAAATCTTCAAGTTGTATATCAAATTCACTGAACTTATATTTCAGAATGTCATTTTCTTTGGTCTGGTTCAGGAAATCTTGAAGAATCTGAATATCATAATTGTTAATTAGAACATATACAAACTAATTTAAACTATGATTCAGAACTTTGATAGGGAACAATGATGGATTTAGGATTTGTATCAAGAAAAAGCACCATATACAAATTTAAAAAATAATATTAGTTACTATCCATTTACTACTTGTTTTTAATTGAAAAAAAAATGTTTATGTTTCTCATTTTCATGAAAATATGTTCAAATTATTAAGTTTGTAATAAGTTATTGAGTGTTAAAAAATTAAAATTTAAAATCTAGCTGGAACACATTTGTATTTTTTATATGCAATTTCTTTATAATTTCATAAATATTACACATAAAATTTTATTTGTTGAGAATTGAGTTAGAGTACAGGCATTTCCTCACTTGCACATACATCCGCCTTGGTAGGGAGTGAGTATTCTTCTTGCATCACATAACATAAGAATATTACTGGAGTCGCACCAAATTTCTCACAACTTTTGAAACATTTCTAAAAGAAAAAGTTAATGTCACCTATATTAGACAATATTATTAAATTTAAAAGTCACTGGGGCGATATCAATGAAGTTACTATGTTTGCTTTGTTTGATATTTGCAATGGCCAACGTGGCTCCCTATGCATGTGAATAATGTGTATTTTGCTAGTTTTACGGCAGATTGGCCACTCACATACAAGAATACAAGATTACTTCCAAGCCAAAATAGAAACAAGATTATTGCACACCTTCCAAGCATTTTCAAGACTCTGGTCTGAGTTCTCCGTGTTAACTTTCAGTGCCAATGAGCTCAGAAATTCAGCTTGTTGCATTAAAGCACTGATCTTTGGATCATCCTTCTTAAGAAAAGAACCATTGTAGTTGTTTTTTTGTGCTGCTAATGGATAACAAAGGAAGATTTTAGATTTGGAGAGAAAAAGACTTTACAATAAAGTTTCTCATGTTATTCTGCATCAATCTCATCAAGCCTCAATTTAGTATTGATTTCAGCAATATGTGTTTGAAAACAATTTTAATTTCTAATTTTTGATTAATTTTTAATTTTTTTAAATGATTTTTAATTAGTTACATTTGATAACGATTTATGATTTTGATTTGTCATATTTTTTAAAAATCACAACTAAAATAATATATAGGGATCATTTATAAATCTTTGAAAAGAAGATCTTTGAAAAATAATAACAAAAGCTTTTTTATAATTCTTTAGTTTTGAAAAAAAAGCATAAACATAATGAGTTACCAAACAACTAATAGATGATTTTTGACTTTTTTCAGTAGAAATTGTTATAAAATACATAAATGATTATGATTATTTTTACAAAAGAATCAGAAATCATAAAATCAGTTATTTAACCATAAATCAAGACTGTTAACAACGGGCTTAAATTACCATCAGGTGCAACCTCATCGGCATGCTGCTGAGCTGTCAAGCTGTTAACGTTTTGGGTATTTTGAACTAATACAGCAAATGGAGCTCTTCGCTGCTGATTCATTATTGTTCTGCATTGCTTGTGTACCCTGTCATCAAAGTTGGAATTTTTTGTGACTACAGGGATGTGGGTTCTTCTGCATTGTAAGAAGAAATATTCCAACAGCGTTAAGCATGTTGATAATACTATTCTATCTTTTTTGTCAAAAAGTAGTGTTTAATATTCTACCTTATCTTCTCAGTAGACCCTCCTGTGCTTTCTGAACTCTTATCTGTATTGAACTCATTTTGGAGAATAACCCTTTTGTTGTTTGCATTGATGTATGATGTAGAGTTCTCTTTTGCTATGGCTTCATATTTGGCTCTCTTCTTGCACAACGTGGAGAACCGGTTTTTCACAGCATTGTCCGTTCTGCACAAGCAGTAAAACAAGATTTCATTATATTTATGCAATATATGCACAAATCTATCTACCTGTTGAGGTTTCTAAACGAACAAAACGAAAGCTTATGTGTATATACCTGCCTGAAACAACCTTTGCTATTTCTGTCCACCTGTTACCAAATATCCTCTGAGCCTGCACGTCATTTTGGGAGATTAGATACAACCATATTAAATATTGAAGTAAATCATGAAAATCAAGACTTATCTCTTGAACGGATTATAGGAGAAGATTATTTTCAGGCCTTTTGCTTATATATTTGAATAAAGCATCAAATTACCTCGCATAAAAGCATGTCTTCCTCTGGAGACCACCCACCTTTCTTGAAGTCCGAATTCAAATATGTGTACCATCTGCAACATAACATGACCATCACAATCAATTTAAATCAACAATACGAGCAATCTCAATAATCAGAAAATCAATAACATTATGATTACTGTTAACAATTACCTTCTTCTACATTGTCTGGTTGTTTTATCCTTAAACTTTGAAGCAATGATTCCCCAACTGCAATCAAATGGATTAAAATCAATTTTATTTTGGGAGAAAACACTCATCAACCTAAGTGGGAATTTTAGTTCTATTGGAACCGTGTCACTAATAATGCAATAAACAAACATCACAAGATTATAAACACTTACTTCTCTGTTCCATGTATGCTTATTTGCTCCCTCAGTATATCCTCCTCCTATAACATAGACAAACAACCATTTAAGAATATAAAACATTAAACAACTTGAAACCCAACAATCTAACAATAAATTAAAGAGAGTATGTGATTCAGAAGAATATTGAGAAACATAAATAGTGACAAAGAAAATAGGGACCTCCTGACTCCAAGTGACTATGCGACGCTCCTTCTTCTTGAAATCTTCATTCCCAGTTTTCTTCTTACTCTGCTGCATTGTTTTATTCACTTTTACTTGCACACTTTGTCTCAGACGCTCCTTCCCTTTATTGAATTAGTCCAACTCTAACATGCTCCACCAAAAACACTAGTCTTTTTTTAATAATATTTTCTTTTTTGCCAAGAAAAGCCAAGAGCAATGTCTCTATATATATTAAAAATGTCGAACACCGCCACCTCCAAAAGCAACTCCTTCACTCTCTATCTTTTTCCCAAGCTTTACAGGTACTATTCATTTCAAAACGGAACTGTAAGAATAATCCCAAAGACTATAAAAAAGGGCCTCTATACGACACCGGGTTGCATCGGATTCTAACTTTTCAGCCCCCTTTGTGTCTTTAATTTCTTCCACTATGTGTCCTCTGGATTGAAAGTAAAAAAGAGTCACAACAAAATTAGAGTTGGGTAAAATACAAGGCATGAAAAAATCTAATAATTAAACGCTCAAATAAGCAATTCCATTAATGGAATACTAAGTGGGCACTGTATCATATCAAAAATGGTACTGCCTTTATATCCAAAAATCGATTTTTTCAAATATAGGAAACGATTTACATAATTAAAATGTGTCGTAGATCTGAGTATCTCTGTATATAGAAGTAAAAAAAGATTGAATTTTTAAGCATTAGATCACAGCTATATTGTTTCTCAAACTTACTTGTATTGGAATTGAAGTCTCTCGGACATTGGAGTGAAGTGAAACTGTCCGAAGATGTATGTATTAAGACGATAGTAGACTAGTAGTAGTTGTAATAATAATCACTTCTCTCTCTCTCTGTATAAATCAACTTTTTTTGAAACTCTCCCTGTCTTTTTCCTCTTACAAAGAATGCAATTCTTTAGAGAAAAGAGAGTAAAAAAATAATAATAAAGAGCAACGGATTCTTGGGTTAGTGCGCGGGTATGAAGGGAAGTTTGAAAATAACGCTGAAATCCATGAGATAACATTAATGGGTTGATGCCCACATTGCCCCACTCTCTTGTATTATTTAATTTAATTTATTGCTATTTTATACTTCTATTTTGTTTATATCTATCATATGGTATTGTTATTTTTTAAAAACAATTATTTATATTTGGTGATTTTTTAAATGGGACTTGGCCATCTTCGTGACCCAACTACAATGCATTATTCACAGCCCTAATATTTACCATTTCCAATTTAATTGCTTCTTTTGGTTGTTTCCAATTATTATTATTTTTCTTTTCTAAGTTGTTTTTGAGCGATAGCTCTAATATTTTGTTCACGCTACAAATAAGGTCTGGCTACTATGATTGATTTCATCGATCTTTCAAATTTAAAGGAAGAATTGGTCTTGAAAATTGAAACTTGAAATTGGCTTTTTATAGTTTTTTTTCATGTATTATTTTTTTCTTGCTTGCTAGGACTATTTGTTTTCATGTGAATGGTTCTGTGAATTTCTTTTTTTTTTTTTACTGTCTTACTCGACTGTTTTATTGCTTATTCAAATTTGTAGAAGTTGAATTTAGAAATCCAACAACCCAATTCTTATTGGAAATAAATATTACATTTAATATTAATAAGTTAATATTACACTCAAATATCACCTTACACTAAATCACTCACATTATACACACCATCCTACTTTATTTCTTATATTATATCAATCACTCATATTCACTTAGACACTTAACTAACCTACTCTTATTTATAGAGTGAAATGTTATTCAATAAACTATAAAAATTTATGAACCTTCTTCCTAGATTAGCTATGAATAATAATATTACATTATATTAATATCTTTTAATACTTTTTAGAAATATTATCTAGAACTTTTTAATTAAGAAAACATCTAAAAGAGCCTAAAAAGATGGTTTTAGAGTGATGAAAAGATAAAACAATGATATTTTTAACACTCTCTTTCATTACTAGCTAACTCTTTTTCTTCGTTCTTGTTGCATCTTTGAGTCGATCATATTAATATATTTTGGATTTTATTTTGATTGCCTAGGTGACCTTGTGAGTAGTGAAGGTCTGACGAGATCTTTCATCTTCAATCATTACTGATCGCTTTTGATCTTATTGAGAACTAAATGTCGCTTATGTTAGATCTCTTTTTTCATATTTTTTTCATTTTATATATCTTCTTTAAATGTTGATTTATTTGAGATTTATTGTAATTTGTTTTTATACTTTATTTTTGACAATTTGATTTTATTTGATGATTCCCGTGAAAAAAGCTTCGTCAAACACCACATGCCTTGAAATGTAGCACTTATTAGTTATAGGATCACAACATCTCCAACTTTTTCTTTGATTATCATATCTTAAGAATATGCATTGTATTGTCTTCTTGTCAAACTTACTTCGTAAATGACCTAATATAAATAGATAGTAGACACATCTGAAGACCTTAAAATGACGGTGATATAAATCTTAACTTCAATTGTGAGAACCTATTAATTAACTCCCTTGGATTAAAAGCTCATTCTTGTTCGACATTACCTTTCCTCCATTTATTTATTTATTTATTTTTTCTTTCTTTCTCTCATCTTCGTTTACTAAATAATACTTCCTCTTGTAGCGATTTTGATGATAATTTATCCGATTATTTAAATAAAATCTCCTTATTAAACAACATATTTTTCAACTATATTAAAAGTGGTAGAATGGACCATCCTTATATTATGATAGTGTGTGGATTATATTTAAAATTTATTTCATTGATTATAATTCTTCTCATTCTATCATCATCAATTTTTGGTTTAAGATACAACTCTATTTTCTTTCAACAAGAATGTGTACCTTGAGGAAGTATGTGTTGATGGACAAGTCTTCTTGTAACATGGTCATTAATTCTCTCTTTAAGAATTAGATTAGAACCCCGTTTCTTTTTAAAAATAATTTTGCAAAAGTCTCCTATATTTCACTTGATGTCTTCGTATCGTTAATGTATGATTTCAACTCCAACGTAATTGATGATAGTAAAATATATTTAGCTCTTCCTACCTTTCTTTACCATATAAGATACACGTTAAAAGTTCTTGTAGATGAAGTTACCTTTATTCCATCTGTTACCTACTAAAAAGTTTTTCCCTTACAAATAACCTTTTAACAGGTGTATTAGTGTGTATAGTTATAATTGCTGAGCTTTTCACTTTTTTGTAGATCTTTCATTATTGTGATTTTGTAAACTCTCGTTTAGAACAAGCTTAAACTCAAGTAAGTTTTACAATCGATCCTTTACGAATGTATACAACTACATTATTTTTTGGCAAAAATTCTTTCCCTTGATCAATCTAATGTCATTTATTGAATTTATAAATTCAATAACGTAACTCGTTTTGTAAATAAATATTATACTTAATATTGATACGTTAATACTATATTCAAATATCACTTTATACTATGTGACTCAGAGTACATACATTATCATACTTTATTTTTTATATTAATGTTTTTAAGGAACATTATACTTAATATTAATATACATTGTATCCCTCACATTACATACTACACGATCTTACTTTATTTCTTATATTACTTTAATCTCTCATACTTACTACACTACCCACTAGTGAAATTCTAGTTGATTCAACTAACCACAAAAGTGGTTCTTCTTGGTTATGAATAATAATATTACATTATATTAATATTATTTAAAAAAAACACCTAGAGTAAACTAAAAAGATGATTATAGAGCAATGGAGAGATATAATGTTAATATTTTTAACTTAAAGATGATTATGAATAATAAAGATGATTCTTTATTGTAGTAATGTTATGCTGTCCAGAAGAGAATATGCAAGTACAAAATGAAATTTTATTAGGGTTAATATCTTTCATATTTATGATTTATCTGGGTTTGCTGATTATTGATATGCTATTTCTGTACTCCTTAACTCAACATTACTATTTGGTTGGAACTAATGAGGAATAAACCCACTGGATTAGCATATTTATGTTAGCCTTATAAATTTACAATTTTAGAAACAAATATTTTTAAAAGTAAATATTTGATCTGTTAATAGCATTTATTGCTATGAAAATAATAATTCTCTTTATTTATTTTGCTTGGCATGGTTTGTAATTTTGTTATGCTTTTAATGCTGATAATTGTGTTGCTCTCATTTATTTATCATAGCACCTTCCCAATTCAAAAATTTGCAGATCACATTTAATAAAATGGCATTTTCAGCCTTTCTGATATTTATATTAAGAATATATACATACAAATTAGTGAACAGTAAATTCAATTTTCAATTTTGAAGTATTTCCTACATGATCCTAACTGAAAATACATTATTCAAAAATAAAATTAAGATACCAATTCGGTAAATACTAAATGTACAAATATTAATTATCCACATTATCTATCATTTGAAATTTGAAAAATTATATAGATGTGCAATAGCAAAAAAGAAAAATTATATAGATGTGACTCTGTTATTCCAAATTCAAAATTGATTTTCCAGAGCCAGTCAATTTGGTTAACATCATTGTGTATTACAAGTGAGGAAATTGCTGCCTCATTGTGTATTAATTTGTACCAATATTCTTATGAAGAAAACGCTAAATTAAAGTTCAAAACATACATAATTGTTTATTTATTGATAATTTTTTTCAAATCTTAATCTCAACCGTTGATACATAAAAGTAAAAATATTTAATAATATTTTTTAACTATTGATCATCTATATATATATAATTTTTCTGTCATGTTTTATGGGTACTTATTATAAAAGGAAAATAACAATTTTTATTTTACTAAAATTAATTATTTTTTCTCTTTTGTGGGTACTATTATAAAAGGCTCCTAAATTTACATATATGGTCGGTAACGTGTGATAGAATATAGAATAAGAGAAAGCTCACCAGAATCTTCCAATAAATTAAGGCCAACCTAACCTCTCCATACACACGGCTGATTTTGAATTATTTTTTTTGCTTAGATTAAAACTTTTAATGGGCATAATTATTGGACACAAATAAAATGAATTCAACATAGTAGAATAATGATACAAGAAATTTAACGTGATTCATCCTTTAATTTGGATTAAATTTACGAGATAAACTCCGAAAAATATTTCTTTCATTAATAAATTAATGGGTACAAAGTGAGAGATAATACAATAAATTAAAATAAAGACAAAATAGTGTCACACAAGTGTTTCACAAACTCACTATTTTGTCACTTTCTTTTTAAAAAAACATCTTAATATTTTTTCTAAGATATTTTTTCTCATTTTCTTACACATAACACTATTTACAAGTAGGATTAATAGATAACAAAGGAACTGGTTCTTAGGTTTCCATAATTCCCTTAATCCATTTATTCATGGAGTAAATGACCATTAATCCTATTTATATTTCCTCAAGATTTATTTTTTGTAATAAATCAGGAATTTATTCATTAATAATTACATGTATAACATTATAGATCAAAGGAGGTGTATCATTAACATTAAAGCTAACCTAGAGATCATTAAGCTAACTTTGAGCTATTAAATTACAATCTCTAGAAATTTATAGCCATTAAATTTGTAAAAACGATACTACTTATAACTTTTATCGTTAGTTTTTTTTTTGACAAATTTAATTACGATAATATTTATGTAACGATAATGAAATTTAAAAGTAATTTTATAACATATAAAAATTTCATGATATTTTTGAAACATCGTAGCAATAGTTCAATGATAAAATAAAATTATTTTTTCAAAAATTTATTTCTTGTGCCAAGCAATGTATATCAGGCAGTTAGCACGTATTGGTTGCAGCTTAACGCATCTCGTGCACTGTTTCTTCCACTTCTACTGGGGTTTAAGAATCTTGTACTTAAATCCCTAGGGTAGGAGTTGAGGGAAAGGTTAGATTAGGTCTCACGTGCATCTTCGTTATCTCTGTTAATGAATCGATAAATTGGTAAACTTATTATAATTTAGATTATTTAATGATAATTTAGTTAATGATATTTTTATAGATACTTTTAGACTCTTAGGCCTAACTCTGAACCTAAAATTCAGTTTGTGAGTTAAAAGGTTGATCAGACTTATAAACAGCACTGTTGCATAACTCTTTGTTGATATGAAACTTAACATCTCCCTCTATATTGACTGGGGTAAATCATAGTCAGCACGGGGCGAGTACGGATTTATAGCACTTCAGAGTACTGTTAGACACGCCGATGAGGGACGAAGAACCTAACTCTGATACCATCTTAGAATCTTAGACCTAACTCTGAAACTAAAAATCAACTTGTAACTTAGAGGATTGTCCAAATTTATAAACAATATTATTGACTAATAACAAGTAATCGTACTTATACTAATAACAAGCAAGAGGATTAATCAATTACAATCAAGGAGGTATATAATTGAGTGATGGAAAAAATTATTATCTATATAATATTATAAATCAAATGAGATATATTATCAACATTAATGGTACCATATTAGTGATCATAGGAGACCATATCCCTAATTCATGAGTTATAAAATTATAATCTTTATATAATTCTTTGTGATAAAATTTATTTATAAAATAATAATAAAATTTAACGAGATAATGTTTATATAATAATAATAATTAAAATTTAATAATAATTTTAAACAATTAAAATATTTTTTTTTATTAATAATTATGTAATAGTAACTAAAATTCAGTAGTAATTTTAAATAGTTAAAAATTTGTTGCTATAGTTCGATAAAAAAAATATTTCCCTGAAATTCTAATAATCATTTTCCGCTGCCCTAGCCAAATGGTTTAAACTTCCAGTTGGACAGACACGTGGACTAAGACAAAAATTTGCCACATGTTTGGAAATGCAAATGGCGCAATCTTTTCAAGTTATCATAACTTTTTAAAATCTCCAAATTTCGATATCTTATTGGTGGGGGTGGACACGATATTATTAATATTTAAGCCTTTTTCAATTGTATTGAATTATACATAAAATCGACGACCATTATTTAAATAAAAGTTACACAAAATTATTATCGACATCTATCATTCAAAATAAAAGTTATATATATCTTGACTCATTTCTAAATTTTAGTAATATGAAAATATTAAAAAAAATTGATATATATCAGTACAACCAAGTTACAACAATGGCGGAACTTAGTGGGCGCAACAAAATTAATTTAATAGACCCATTTTTTATTTTATTATGTTATTGTATGTATCAATAATAAAATTTTAATATATTCATAGTTTAAATCATCTTCCTATCATTTTATTTATTTTTTTAAATATTTATGTATATATTTATGTAAATTATTAATTACATATACAATAAAAGTAAAATATAAACGTAATTTAAAATAAATTATATACACATATAATTTAAGAAAGAATATTACTTAAAATAAGATACACATTGTCTTATAGTAGAATTGATTATATTCTAATCATTCATGTTTATACTAAAAAAAAAATGTAATAAATGATAACATAAGATATAGTATAAAATATGTGACATAATATTTTATCATTTTTTAGTTTTAATTTTAAATACATATATTTCATTCATAAATATATATCATATCATATTATTATTTGATATTTTATTTCAATAATCATTTTAATTTATTTGAAGCTTTTGGTTAATAATTTTTTAGTCTTTAATAACTAATTTTTTTAAATTTTAGTTTTAACATATTATTAATTAATTAATTTAATATATTTATATATAAATTTTATTATATATTATTTTTATTATTTTAAATATATTTTTTTCAAAGTTTACAATAAAATATTAACAATGAAAGCTCTAAATTTTATATTGTAATATGAATGTAAAAATATTAGTTATCAACCTCTCTAAAAAAAATCTTCTGACACTGTAAACCAACATATGTAATGAAAAAGTGGGCATTTAAAATATACATTAATTAAAATAATTCGATATAATTTAAATAATTTATAATTTTTATAAATAAAATTAGATCAAAATGAGTGACAGATTAGTCTGAATTGTGAGTTATAATACAATTTTTCAATTCGATATAGTTTACGAATTTGTTCATATTTCCTTGACAGCGAAGTCTCCCACCAACGCTTTGGTTAATTTGAAGAAAAGGTAAATTCAGTAACTTAAGAGAGTTTGATAAATTATGAGAAAACAGATAAGATAAGCTTTTCAAAGAGATAGGTAGGGATTGGGGAATCTTGTCTGATAAATATATCAAACTTGTGATCATCACCACAGAAGAAACTTTTGATATGAGTGGATATTTGATACTTTAAGTTTACAACCAAAAAGTGAAAATAAAAGAGAATTGGTAGAAATTTCAATTTCAATTTCGACATGGATTAAAATTAAAAAAAGAAGAAGTAATAATAGAGATTTACTTCAAAGAAAAATATTAATGTTTTGATCAGAAAATAATAGAAAATATTAATGTATATAAACAAATACGCTAAATATAATTAAACTATAAGATTTTAAGTAAGAAATATATTCTAAAATAAGGATTATAATTAATTATACAATAGAAAGTTTCAAATTAACACGATTAGTACATTAGATAATATTATTTAAAATAAATAATGCTTCTAAACCTTTAAATAATTTAATATTAAAAAAAAAATTAGTAGGTTCGGGCATAATAAATATACAAAATTAACATAAAATAAAAAAATTGATAATTAATCTCATATCTTATGAAATTATTCATATTTAATTATATTTGTATCAATATTTTCATATAAAATTGAGTATTTGTTTTTAATAAAAAAATAAGTTAAAATTTTAAAACAAAATTTTCCCAAAACTCACTGACATATCATGGAAATCCTCGAAGAAATCAACTTTTACCTAATTTTCATTTTAGAGTAGGAAATTTTGAAATTCCATCAAAATATCCAAAATTTTAATCCTTGATCATCATAAACGAGTCAGTAACATTTGGTAAAAATATAATGTTACCTGATTTTTTTCATGTCACTGATCGATCATATCCTCCAATAATTTGCAATATCACAAATCACATCTTTTTTTAATAATATATGATACATATGACTCATTAGATTTTCATTTTCATTTAAAAAAACACTATACATATATTTGAATGTTTCTTTTTCTTCTGATATTTTTTTCTTTTCTTTTCCAAATATTGTTATATCTACTAGCATTTCTTTAAAGGAAAAAAAATATATATATATATATATATATGTATGTATTAAGAGAGAGAGAGAGAAAGAAAGAGAGAGAGAATTGGTATGCTGTTTGCCAGCTAGGCTGTGAGGGTCGGTGAAATTTGTCCAACAAGCAGCCATCAAAGAGCAAAATAACTGTAAAAGTCCGACCCAGTGGAACCCTATGCAAAATCCTAAAGCTAATTTTGCTACATTTAACCATACCCTTTTTTATCTTTCTTTTTTTTCTTTTTTCGTGGGAAAAATAACAACTTTAAACCACAATTTTTTTCAAAAAGAAAAAGGAAAAGAAACTTAAGTGCTTAAGGCCTCTTCTAATTCTTCCACCACCCGTGATTCCATTTTGTAATCTTCAGCTTTGATCAATCGAAAGAAAAAAACTTTAAAATGATTTACCCCTTTGTTTATGGCTGACTCACTATAACGGTTTGGTTTGGAAAAACAATTTAACTAAATCTGATCATTTATATTATTTGAATTAAATCAGATTGTATTATTTAAAACTGTTTTAATTAATACAAATCGGATCTAGTCGTTTTATTTATAAAATCGTTCAATCTAATTCAATTTGGTTTGATTTTTAGACACTTTTAATGATAAATAATATGAAAATTTTAATATATTATTAAACTGATCTAATCTAGTTTGATCGGTTTAAAAATTAATACAAACTGAATCAGACCGTTTGATTTATAAAACCATTCGGTCTATTTTTTGATTTAGTCCGATTCGGACCGGTTTATGAACACTCCTAAATTATAGTTATGAATTAGCTCAATTTACCTTGTCTTTATTTTTCTTTTATTTTATGACTAAGCTAATGTCTTTCCGAACAAAATGGTAAAATTTTAAGAAAATTTAAGCATAATTATTTTATAAATAGGATTTTAATTTTAATATTTATCTCTTAGCTGCAAAATATATATTTGTTTGTTTTGTATAACATAATAATGGGGACTGGATATAATAATCAATACACTAACATATTTCATGAAATCTAATCAAATTAAATTGAGTTTTATATTTTATAGATTGATTTTGATATTTAAAATACAAAATTGATTTGTATTGATTCAATTAATGCTTTAAAGTTTACGAATGGATACTTAAATCAATCAACGTAATATTATTAATATATATATTTATTTTTTATTTTTATATATTTATAATACATATATCATATATATTTATAATCATCTAATTTTAGTTAAAATTTTAATTTATTTGAGAAGGTGAAAAAAACCTATATTGTTATCAAATTATCAACAATTTTTTTCATTTTCAAAGTCATTATCTATTTGAAAATTTATTCACTGTTAGAATTTAAATACTAATATATAAATTTTTAATTAAATTATTGATTAAACAATAAATCTTATTTATTAATTTAATATTAATATAAAGTCAATATAATTTAAATTCATTTGAAAGAAGTAGATTTATACTTCAAATTGAAACTATCAAACCTATATAAATAGATTGATCAAATATTTTTTAAACTACATTTTATGGGTCAATTTTAATTTTTAATTTAACAAATTAATATATATTAGTTTAGTTAATTTCTTTAACTAAAGAACCATGACTAATATATTTAATGAAATTTCATAATACATCAAAACATACATTATTTTTTCATTACTTTTATATCATTCAGTTATTCACATAATTTTATTTTTGATCACACTCTAAAAAAGTATTTGTTTTACATTATATAAAAAATATATGTGTAGTATTTTTAAACATAAAAAAATTAAAAAATATATGTGCATTACATAAAGGATATTAACACTTCATTTGTGAAGGAGAGTTGAGTTATATAATTAAATCTTTTTTTAAGCGTTAAAAATGAAACTATTTAAATAAATTATAGAGAAAAGTGTCATCCAAATCTCTCAATTTAAAAAGATGTTTTTTAATCCCTTAATTTGAAGAAAATGAGTTAATTAAAAACAAATAATATTATATTAATGATTTTTTATTAAAATATTATTCTTTTGTATTAAGTGATTAAAAGTAATTTTTTTTAACAATGATAAAATTATAATTAATATGGAAAAAATTATATATGATATTCCTTTTAATATATATTTAATATTATCAATGTTTTTATTCTAATATTTTTTTTATTTTTTTTAAATAAATATATATATAATTAATTTTTTGATAGAATATTTTTTTAAAATAAATATATATAATTAAATATTTTTGTATTTTATTGCATCTTAATCATTTAATAATAATAAAAAATAATATTTATATTTAATTATTTTTTTTTTAATTTGGAAGACTTTTTTTTTATGAAACTAAAAAATACATTTTTAAATTTAAAAAGTGAAGGTTTTGAAAACGTGTTGGAGCAGTCGTTTGACACTCTTCACGCGGCAGCATAGTTGAAATAAGCGATACATTAGGTTTTTAAGAAAAGGCCTTTGAAAACTTTGCAATTTGTTCGATTAATAATGTATTTCAAATTATTCTTTTTCTGCTAAAAAGATCAAATGTAAATAATTCAAACCCATTACTAGTGCAGTGATCTCTATAGAACGCTGCACAATAGTAAAAGTAGTGTATCAAATCTTTTGAATGTTATTTTAAGTATAAATAAGCGCACAAGTTTCTTAATTACATGTTATAAACCTTAGTTATTTGATAGGATTTTATAAGTATATTATCTCTTTTAAAAGATTTATTAAAATTTATTTGAAATATTTAATTCAAATTTTTAAAGATAAAATTGATATTTTATTAAAACTTTATTTTATTTTACCAAAAATAACAATAAATATTTAAAAATTATTTTTATTCACAACTACACAATAATTCAATTTTTATAATGAATATTCTTAAAGATATATTTTTAATATCTAATTTTTTTATTTAATTATTTTTTAAGCCATAAATTATTTATTTTAAAAAAATATTAATTTTCATTATTTTTGGTAAAAGATGATAAATTCTTTATAAAATATCAATTTTATATCTGAAACATTGACATAAATTTTTCCTATATATTTTAGTCATCATTTCAAAAAAGATAATGGATTTCTACTACTTACTTAATAACTAGTGAATTAAATTGTATTTTTTGTCAATGTTAAGTATTAGACTTATACAACTCTTTATTCTTATTTTAAATCCCGCTCTTCAAAATTTAAAGTAAATAGTAAATGTGTATCATTTAAGAAATTGTATCAATTGAAAGAAAAAAAATCTCTGTTAGCTCATCAATTTTTCCTTTTCGTTAATTACTCTACTTTCCTCCACTAATTTTTTTTTAAATAAAAGCTTCATTCAAAATATATAAAAATATTTTTTTGTGAAAATTCATGAATATAACTATAGGTTTATATTATTAATGATCAAACCAATTAAAGCAAACTTAAAAAATTTACTGAGCAGTAAAGAAAAAAAGGGCTTTTAGTTTTTGTTATCGACATATAAATATGAAAATTTAATATTATATTGCAAATTTTAAGATATTAGATATGATCACATCGAATACAACTAAATCAAGATCTCGATGACATGACATCACCTTATTAGAACAAGATGAAATATGGAGAAAAAAATACCATTGCGTGAAAGCAACTAAAATAAGAGACTCAAAAAGACAAATATAGAGAAGAGGACTAGCTCTTATGAAATAATATTAGCAAAGATATCATATTTCTATCAAAACATATCATGACCTTCAATGTTTATATGGATAAAATAGTACTTAAATAGTTTTTTTTTAAATAAAAAAATAATACTTAAATAGTTAAATATGAACATGTAACTTTAAATAAAAGCATTAGAATTTTATTAAGTACTTAGCCATTAATTAATACATATTCTTCAATAATATTAACCTAGATATTTTTTCCAACTTAGGTGATCCCAAATATGTGATTTGACAACTTTTTGAAATTTCAATTACTATCTATCAAATGTTGGGATATTTTTACCAATTAGAGGTGTAGTAACTTTCATCATATTAATTAGAAGAAATTGTGCATTACCAATATTATTTCTACACCAAATATTAACCGAATAAAGCCATTAAAGCACTGAGAGATAATATTGTTTCCTATGTGTTTGTGACAAAATAAGTAGAAATAGAATTCGAACATCTTTAATAAACTTTTAAAGTAAAAAGGAACTGAGTGTACATTTAGTAATGAACTATAATAAAGCTACGAAGGAAAATAATAAATAAAACATTCAGTTAATTAGTAATGAATAAATATTAAATAAGTTTGGTCATCAAATATCAGGGATGAAATATCCAAGTGGCCGAGAGCATTCACATTTTTTACAAAACGATGTAATTATCCATGTGCCCGTTGTGCTGACCTGTTATTGGCAACCTGTTATGCCAAAAACGAGAGAAACCTCATTCTTTTCTTTTCTTTTCTTTTCTTTTTTACGTCCCCATCTTATAAATGATCACGCTTAGCATTTTGATGCCTAGCTACCATTACCAATAGCACAAAATAGAGGTGAAAGCAGGGTCCCTTGCAAAGCAGAGTGTGATTGAAAAATACATCAACACTATGGCCAACTTAATAGACTTTGAAAGAAATAATGTCACAATGACTTAGCTTAATTTCCCTACACTTTATAATGAAAACAAAATTTCAGCATCAGTGCATGTCATTTTCAATCTATCATTTTTTCTTTTTAGATACAAAGCCATTTCTTTTTCTTCCCTTTAATTTTATTAATACATTTATATTTTTCCAACGAATAATTGTAACGATCAATATTGTTTCTTTACCTAATTGACATATCACTTATATATATATAGCCCATAACATCCCATAGTGTACGCTCAAGAACAATATATATAAGGGTAAGGGTTATAGAGGTATAATAAATTTTACAAAATAATTATTTTAGTTTCAATATTTTAAATCAGAATAATTTAATCTTATAATTTTTTTAAAAATATACGATTTAATTTTAAAAGTCTAAAACTATGAAACCAACTAGCGAGTAAAACTACATAATCACTAGCTTGGCTACAATTAATCTATTAATTAACATTGACAATTATAATTAAGCGTACAATTATAATCAATCCACTCAGGCCTAAGTTTAATAAAACCAAAAGAGAGGCCCAAGTTCCCAAAGAGATTAATATTTGATGAGACTGAAGTGGGACTTATAATTATGCTTTTTCATAAATCTATCATCACAAATATCAAGTAGAGCGGCCTCGCAATCAATTACAGCTTGCCAAGCATCCTATTCTGTCTAATCTCTTAATTTTTTAGATTAAAAAATATATAATTAAAATTAGAAATAAAAGAAAAAGAAAGGGAAACAAGTATGACAAATATAAGGCTCCAATACGAGGAAAGAGGATATCATTTTAAAATTAATAACACAATTTTTTTCGTACACGTTTTCATAATTATGGTGTGTCATGTTACATAATAACTTTAAAAATAATTAATTAGTTATTTTTTAATTTTTTTAACACATATTACATAATAATTAATATGAATACAAACAGTTTCAGTTGTATTTAACATTTTTCTGTCAGCAAAAGGGATTGTTAATGATTAAGTGCTGAATATTCAATGAGCTTATCATTAACTTGCCTTTCCTTTGTTCTAATTTCATTAGAGTGCTTAGCAGTACTATTTGGCTCTAGGCCATTCTTACTCATTATGTTTCATTGTACATATATTGCACTTTTAAGGTTTATTATTAATTTTGTAATCTACAGGTGAATTCACAACTACGTCACCATTTCTGCTGGTGGTTTGGTGTTCTCTAATTTCAAGTTTAACATCAACAATTTGTATCATGTTTACGTAAATTTCAGTCTTAAACGTTGTCTATGATATGAACTAAACACATAAACATTCCACTTTTTTTTTTCTGCACAATAACATTCGGCTTGAAATTTTGTTAGTTCAATCAATTAATAAGTACATTTTGTGTAAAAAGGATAAAATTAGTGAGATTACGATCGTATTTATTTTGTGTTATATTTAAATAGAATCAATTAATTGTAATTTTTTTATTCAATCGTTTTAATTCATTTTGAGATACATGTTTATTTACTAATTATTTAAATAAAAGTAATTCAATATACATTTTTTAAAAAAACTAACTTAGTATTTAGGTAGCTAAGAATCGTCACAAATCTCATGTATGTAATAAGCACTAAGCAGTATGAACATTCATGTGTTATTACAAGCTTAGCCTTTGGTTAGACACATGTTTTTCCCAATAATATTCAAATTACGTACGTACCTACGCTTTTTGAGTGAAAAAGTTGTGGTTTCGTAAAAAAGAATGCCCGAAATTAAAGGGGTCCATGATCAATCTTTTTGTAAGCTTTGATTTTCAAATAAATTGAGAATACAAAGAATGTACGTGTGAGAAAAACGACTTTTTTGAAGGAAAAACACAAAAGGACTATGAGAAAAGAGAAGAAAAAGAATATTGTCTAGAACAAGCTTAGTTAATTAATTAAAAATGAACTTAAAGTCTGAATTATATTTTGAATACACAATTAGTTGCCTTGATTTCTCTTATGCGCGCATGTGTGTTAACTGTTAAAACAGCTAGCGAGCGACCCCTTTATATATTGGTTTGTCTAATTATTTTACGGAAAGTAATTTTATTTGCCAACACTTTATTTAAGTCTAAATGCCTTTTCAAATTGAATATAGTGAATATATTTGTACTGTTTAAATCTTTTGCTAAACAGATTATTAATTTGTCTTGTTGTTTGTGTGCTTTCTAATATTATTATTACTTGATGAAGACTAATCCATTTTTATTTTATTTTATTTTTCTAGCTAGTGGGGCCCAAAAAGGGATTTGTTTAGCGCTCCTTCATTGTATTATGTTTTTCACTAAATAGAATTTGGACTAAATTAGCAGAAAGATGACATGAAAGTCGAAAAAGAAGGCTGAAAAAGAAACCACATTTTACCCTACATATAAAGCTTGATGTATCACAATCTAATCAACGAAATCCCGACGAAGAGTACAAAACAACTTTTTTACACTTTTATTTTCTTTGCCCCCTCCTCTTAATTTCTCTTTTACATTCTCATTACTTATGATAATTTTTCCCACTAATTTAATTATTAATAAAACTTTGCCAAAATTTGATAAAACAATTTTTTTTAAAATTATGATGGACTACACTTATCATATTAAATTTAAGCTATATATTAAAAAAAAAAAGTAAATCTCAAATGTTGACTTGCATGAGAACATTTTAAACTTAATAGTTTGAGATTATAGGTTCAAGCAGTCGACTACTCCTGATATATTAAATTTATTTTTTAAATAATATATTAAACACATACATTCACATTCATTTATATTAGAAGAGATTGGAATTTAAATCATCTTAATATCTATTTATAATATACGTTATTATATAAATTGTTAATTTGTATTTGTCATCATCTTTTTCATTAGTTTAAATTACGTGTAGTAGACTAAATAATGACAAAGGTGGTCATTATTAAACGTACACTAAGGGGTAGCAAAGTATTTCCTTGACTGAAGCCATGTAAAAGGAAGAAAGAATAAAAGATCGTCGAGAGGAAAAGATCCCACGTGTGGAACAGAAAATATATAGGGTTAAAGTAATGACATTTTTATAAATTATTCGTTACTCTTAACATGAATCATGTAGAACTCAAGATAATTACAAACTTATTTAGTACAGTCACTTTCTTAAAATATATATGTTGTAATCTGTATATAAATTCAAAACAACAAATAATATAATTAACCAAAAATATGCACAAAATCAATTATTCATAATAATGAATAATTTCTCAAAATATTTATATCAATATATATATATATATATATATTTAGTTTTATGTCAATGTTGGATTCTCTTGTATATATATATGTATATATATATATATATATATATTTAGTTTTATGTCAATGTTGGATTCTCTTGTATATATATATATATATATTTAGTTTTATGTCAATGTTGGATTCTCTTGCTTGGGATTCCTAATATCCCAATGGCCGGGCAACTCAAATTTTGTTATTTTAGGTATTAGAGCCACCTTTTGAAAACTTTGTGGATTTTCACTTCACTCTCCATATCTTTAATACAAAGCACGCCCTCCACCTCTTGCTAAAGAAAAGGTTTTGGGAATCCTATGCCCGGTCTTAATACCATATATTCCCATATTTTGGTTCTTATATACTGCTATATATATATATATATATATATATATATATATGTTCCTTTTGAGATTACAAGCTATTCCCATGTTCATCGTTATTCATTCTCTACTTTCTCGAATAAAATTAATAGTACTTCATTTTTTTTTTAATTTCTTTTCCCTTTCCCTCCTTTAATTTTTCATTATCCATCCACATAGAAATCTCTCTAGGTAAAATATTTCAATAGGGTAGTAATTAGCTAGGTACTTTTCTTAAATTGGAGGTGGTCATAGAAAAAAAAAACTTTTGACTTATAATGAAAACACAGCTACTACGCTCCAGTGTCCCAATGAAATTATTAAAGTTTGTATTTTTTTTCTTAATTAGATGGGATATTTCCTTCAGTGGTATTCAAATGGGGATCCTCATTTTTTTTCATTTCTATATTATCTTCGTAAATACATTAATGATGGTGATGCACGGGAACCTATTCAGCAATTCTATAGATGTTCAACTCTTAATTAAAATAGATTTAAAATACGTATCTATAACATTGATAAAAGTAATATTTTATATTAAATTGAAAAAAATCAACAATAATAATATTTAAATAATTTTTTTTAAATATATATTTTTTAATATTAATAAAAAATAAAATATAATTAAAATATTAAAATAATACAGTCAAAATTAACAAATATTAAAAGTAATATTTTGTGAATTTTTTCATATTAATTATCACTTTACTAATATATAAAGACTCGTATTTAAATTGTGTGTAGTCACTTAATAAAAAAAATAAAAAATAAAATTAATAAAAAATTATTAAAATAATATAATTTTCTCTTATTTAGTATATGTTTTCATAATTAAAGTCTAAATAACATTATTTTTAATTTAAGAAATTAAAAAACACAAATAATTTACTCTAAGATATTATCTCAATAAAAATAATCTGAATTATTACATATCTAATGTATTTCAATTAAAAAAATTAATGTAATGGTAAAGAGAAAAGAGATTTTTACTATAATGTTTATCCTTTTCTCTTAAGTTAAAACTGTGATAACAATTTTGGGATTATCTTCGTAGGACTCTTGGAGGGTGTAATTTTTATTTTAAAACTCAAAAATATTTTTTTCTCAATTTAAGACCCATTTCAAATCATTAACTTATGTATTATCCTTTTTTTTGTATGTACAATATGTTATACTGTATACCTATATAGTATTACTAATATAGTAATATTATATGGGTTTTAGAATGAAAAAAGAAGAAGGTATTAATAAGGATTGAAACTTGGTAAGGGTACTAAATTCAGTAAAAATATTTTTGCATCGTAAAACAAAATTGTTACCCTTCAGAGTAAGTGTTATTTAGATAAAATCCCAACAATTTTCCTTCTCCTGCGGTCAATTTGTTTATTCAAACAGGCTTTAGTCATCAAGTATTTTCAAAGTTGTAAATGTTTTTGGTCAATTTTGTTTCGTTTTTGATGTTCAAGTAAAAGAGATTATTAAAGCTAGGGTATATATTCTGAGGGAAGGATTTCATATATATATATTAATTTTTTTTTAATAAGCATGGGAAGAAATTTGTTGTTTGCTTGCTTCATTCCTTATAGTTTTACCGTCTCTTTTCTATTGCTTTGGCGTAATAATTTTATTGTGCATCCTAACCTTTTTCTAGTATAATCAATTCGGTGTTTGATTCATAAAAAAAATAATCACATAACGTTTTCTTGATATCAGTGGCTGAGTGGGAATTTTTTTCAGAGTAGAACAAATTGTATATGTTTTTAATTATCAAATATTAAATATAAGACACATAAATTAGAGATAATGAACTGTAATTTAACAATATGAAATTTATTTTTACATATTAAATGTTTAAAGATTAACACTACTACAAAACAGATTATTAAAGTCGGTTAAAAATGACTTTAAATCGATTTAAAGTCGGTTCATGTGTAGAACCAACTTTAAATTTTTAATTTTTTTTTACAAAATTTACTTATTTTCTATTATATTCAAATTACAACATGTATTTGATCACTACATAATAGCAAGAAAAAAAAAACAAAATCTATTTAACAAACAATTTAAATAATACAAATAATTAAAAAATAAAATATTAATTAATAGTAAAAAAATTACTATAATATTATCCTATGTTATTCAATATCATTATATTCTTCTCCTGATGTTATAATACAAAACCTACATATATAATACAAAAATTTATACACATAAATAATAACACATAATAGTAGAAAAAATATGAATAATAAGTACGTATGATTAATAGAAATACTTACAAGAGTAAATAAAGTGACAAAATGAAGGAAATGAAGAAAAAAAATGGTATTTTGTAAGTGAGAAATGAGTATAAAAAATTTGAACATTTTTTCTCAAAAAAATAGAGGATCTAAAAGATAAGTTAGAGAAGAAGAAAATCCACTAATCGACGTTGAAATTGGTGGTTGTAGGTGGCCAAAAAATGAGAAAGAGTGAAGGAGAAATGAGAAAAGTTTTTGGTTTTTGAGAGTTATGCAACGTTTGGAATAGTTTCTATCTGGGGAAGAAAAAAGAGAAAAAGAAATATCTACGTGTGTAGTGTCAGTTCTACATCAAACCGATTTTATATATCGACTTAAATACCAATTTTTGTAATAGTGTAAGTCTTATTGACAAGAGTATTACTTGAATTGTATAATCAATTTAAAAATTATTACGTGTATAATTTATACTTATTTAAAACACAATTATAATTATATACGATTGATACTTTAAATATAGAACAATTCATTGTTATCGTTTATTTATAATTATATATCTTATAAAACCTCTCAATATAATTATTTAATTTAGTAATTATCTTTTTACAAAGAAAAATATTATCATCTAATAATAGTTAGTGAAAAGTAGTATTTTGTAATAAAAAAAATTTATACATTAAAATAATCTAAAATTAAATATAATACGTGTTAAAAAATAATTAACATAAAATAATCATCATTTATGTTAATGAATGTATAATTTTTTTTAATACTCATCTTGTGCATATACTTAAAATTTAAATTATGGTTTTTTTAATTTTAGAATCAAAATAATTTAAATAATTGTTATAATTTATAAATTTAAGAAAAAATAAAATGCAATTTTTATTAAAAAGTTAGTTTTTGTTGAAAAATAAAAATAGTTACTTTATGATCTTAAAATATATCAAACAAATTGTAGTTTTTTTACATGTTATGAATTTATTTTTAAATATTTTATTAAAACAGAGGAAAAAAATATAATTTATAGGTTGGTTGGAGGCTAATAAATTATTTTATATAAAACGTTCCACACATTACTACGCCGCTGCTTGATATAATATGGTTTAAGATAACTTATTTTTATATTCTGTGATTTCACGTCTCAAATGAACTAACAAGCAGAACAGGACATCCTTTGCCTCGTGACTTTCACCCAACCTCCCTTCTATTCATAATATTTTTCCCCTTTATAAGCACAATTTTATTTTTAATCCGACTTGGTTTCTCTACTTGGCTAGTACATTACTTGCCCTTAAATCTTAACAAAGATGAGATAAAATAAAAATACATGGATGGTTTAATTCAAAAGCTTTAAAGAATTTACATTATAAGTCTAAATTGTTAATTTTTATGTTTTTTTTTCAATTTTTTAAAAATATTTAATTTAAAAACTATTTCAATAATTATTCATGTCAAAAATTTCTTTTTAAATGAAATTTGAATAATAATTTTTTTTTTCAAAAACCTAAAAATTATCCACTTAAACATGTAATATCAATTTTGCAAAAACAGATATATAGATTAAACACTCGAAAAAAAACTAAATTAATTTAAGTGTTTTAATTATAATAGTTAATGTATTATTATGACATAAATTCCAAAATATATTTATTAAATTTTTGATGATAAATTAAAACATAGATGTTCACATTGTGTTTTAAATGAATGGAGTGAAGATCCAAATCTCTCTCTTTCTGTTTTTATTTTTTATTTTTTTGTCCAAGAAGATCCAAGTCCATTTTAATCCTCTCCGAAGTGTTCAATAAATTTTAATAATTTTATAATGTGTTATGAACATATGTTTAAAAATATATTAAGCACGTATTCAAAATCTGTAACATTTTAAATATATGTTATAAATATTCTATTTTTTCCTTGTGGCAGCACCTCATAATTATTCACACAATTTTGTAAATTCTTATTACAAAATTTCACCACTTAATTTTCATTGTAAAATTGAGTGAAACTCGTAACTACCGTAAAGGAAAATTGGGTGATACATGAGAGAGAAGATTATTATTTTTCTATTTTCTCATGAAACCAGAATAAACAAATAGCAGAAAAAGAAGAGAATTTCGGAAGTATACGGTCAAAAGTTTGCAAGGAACCGGTATGAGTAACCCCAGCTTCAATGTTCTTTTATGACTTGAGATCATGAGTAACCCCAGCTGGTATATTTTTTTCTCCTTTTCTTTTACTCTGCCCGAGCATGCATGTAGGGATAGGTGATAGAGCAAAGCATGGGACTATATCTGACTGCCCAAATTTGTCAGTCTCTTATATCTAAAGCATCGGGACAACTTATTCCATGGTCTTAATTTTTTTTAAATGAGACAATTTTATTAACATTATAGTAAAATTATAAATTTTAACAAATGAACAGAACATAACCTTCTTATACTGCCATAAAATTAAAATAAATACATAACAATCATTATATAAGTATTACTTTTCTAACCCAAATATAATTATACACCAAACCATTCTCATTAATTTAATATTTATAGAATAATATGAACCCACACATTCTTATGGTCTAATAAACATTCTTATGGTCTAATAAAATTATAAACTTTACATCAGGAAAAGGTAACTACTTACCAACAAAGTTGACTAAAATAATAAAAAGAATCACCATCCAAGAGACTCAAAACAATACAAAGACGAAATTTAAAAAAATAATATTAAAAAAAATCACAAATGGAGACTCATATTAAAAAAAATGGTGTTGCAATCCTTGAAAATTTGACTATAATCGAGTCTGATTCGTCCTCTTCATCACCTTCCATGTTGAACTTGATAAAGAATAAAATCAAAAATTAACAAAAATCATTTAAGAACTTGTGGTAAGAGGATTATCGATGAGTTTTTGTAGCCGTAATTGGAGGTGTTTAAAAATAAGATTAAATCATAAAATCAGACCGAATCAGATCGGATAAAACGGTTTTATAAATCAAACGATCTGATCTAATTTGTATTAATTAAAATCGTTTTTCAAACGGTTCGGTCATGTTATATTAATTTTTAAACTAATCAGACTGAACCGGTTTAATAATATATTAAATTTTTTATATTATTTCTTACAAATCATCAATTAAATTTCTCATATTTTAATCAAAAGTATATTATTAGGTGTATCATATTTATGTATCGTTAACTGCATTAAACCGTTAACCAAATCGTTCAGTTCAATATTTTTAATAATCAAAATGTTTGGTCGGATCCGATTAAATTTTTTTTACCCAAGATCGAACCAAATCGGACAATGGGCACCCCTAACAACAATGAGGGTAAAACCAAGCAATACCTAAAATAAAAGACAATAGTGAACTAGCAGATGACAAATTGGATGGCTATGAGCATGAGTGGAGAAGGCGATGAGGGAAAATAATGGATGGACGATGAAGAGAGGTAGGGTGGAGGATTAAGGGAGGTAAGATATGATGATTGGAATCATAAAATCGTGGGGGAGAATAGAGAGAGTTTTAAAAGACCCATTGCCTTAATTAGAAAGTTATATATTTGCTTGTGTATAGAGATAAAGTCTCACATTTTGTTAAGGATGCATTGTTTAGTTGATCAAATCGGTTAAAAATGATTACTATTTTATCCTAAATTTATGATTAGAATAATTAAAATCAAATATTATTAACCAAGGCATAATAACGTGATCTCATATGATATAAGACAAATAATGTATAGTTTAATCACAAATTTATGAGAAATAAGCTAAGCTTGTCTAGAATTTTTATATTGTAATAGGATTTAAAGTCAATTTGTTTATTCTTTTTGGGACTATAAAAATGCTTCTAATAATAAAACACGCTTAGAATTAAATATAAAAAAATTATCAACAAGAAAGGTTTTTAATTACAATTTTTAATTATAACTATTAACCACTGTTATAAAAATACAATTGTCAAATAAAAAATAGTTATAAGGTATCTTTATTTGACCATGATTTGTAACCGTGGTTAGAGAGTACCTACCGTAATGATTTTAACAAAAACTATGACCATAGGTTATCCGAATGACCATAGTTTTTACCAAAAAAAATGTAATCATAAGTTATCCTATGGCTACAGTTTCTACCGGTGGCCATAGAGTATTCTACAACGAGGCTTTTTATTTTAAAAAAACGTGATTATATATAAATATATGTACATAATTAGACAAACTGTTTTTTTTATTACTACACTTGCATGCATTATGAAAAGTGAAAAGTGCCAACATTATAAACAATAGACCTTTACACGTTTACCATTATATATATAATTTCTCATTAAATAAACAAGAATAATCAAGTTCCCATACGTAATAGTAATGAAGCCATGGCACCCTATAATTGAATGAAATTCCAAAGTTTCTTGTGTTATCATCTTCTACTCAATGTAAGCCCTTCTTTTGTTTAGCTTGTTGTGCAAAATACAAAGATTGAATATAAATTGCATGAACTATAAAATGAAAGCATAATAATTAAATCACATATTTTTATCCAATGTACGATAACTTGAGCTTATATGATACATGATAGGTAATATATGTTCATAATATATCACAAATTTATGAAAAATAAACTTTAACTAAAGCTTTAGTATTGTAGGGGGGTTTAAGGACAATTTGTTTCTACTTCTAGTATAATGTAAAAATATTTCTGACAAATAAAAACGCTTATAATTAAACACGAAAAATTTTATCATAAATCATATCATATATACACATGCTTCATCTTGAACTTTTTTTTCTAAAACAATCCATTTTTAACAAAAACATCAACGAACAAACTCTTAGTTATTATATTATAACCAATCATGTTCGACCACATCACCAAAATTTGTGTTTTGTTTTTTATTTTGTTTATTTGTTGGGAACACAAAAAGTATTTTTGTTCAAGTAAATTGTGCAGTTTTCTATAAGTTTGATTAAGTCCATTTTTCCCAACTTATTGGGTCAATTTGATTATTGTGGTTTAAGAAATATTTTTTTAATGAAAGTTTAGTAACGCATTTGGAAATTATTTTGAATTCAAGAGCTGAAGTGTAACTCCTCTTCCGCAAATACAAAGAATGCGGTTCATATTTTTTTTTTTTTTTTTAACAATCAGTAAATGTTTCATTCGTGTAATAAGGTAGTTACAATTAAAATGTCCGAGTTGTTGAATCATGAACAATGGATCAACGAAAAATAACAATAACAAATGATAATAATTCTAAATTTTCCATCTGAAATCAGATTGTAAAAGAACTAAGGACAGCGGTTCAAATATCACTGGTATAAATTTATAGTAAAAATAATAATAATAATTACGGTGTAAGTTAGCATGTTTCTTAGCTTTCTTATAGTTCATTTGTTAACTGATTCACTGCTTATATCAACGTATATTTCTCCTTTTGTCTTATAAAAAAATGTATCTTTTAAATTTATAATTACAAAAATAATAACACTTATGTCAAATTCATATATTTTGACCTTTAACAAAATCTAGTTTATAATTTCACATTAAATGTTGTTTAATTGAACATTAAATATCATTTAATAAAATATAGTTCATATTAAACTATGATTATTTTTAAAATATAATTCATATTAAACTATGATTATTTAAATATTTTTGATGATGAACTCTATCTAATATTTCTATTGAATTTAATAGAATATTATAAAATTCTATTGAATATTGATATATATATATTTATTTATTTTTTTATATTTCTATTTTTTTGTTTTTTAATTATTTTGTCCACTTACTCGTAACAGGTTTTTCCTCTGTAGAAGACTTCTTCCAAATGACATAATTGTACTATTTTTTCCTCGATCTTCAAAGAAGAATGACTCCTCCTACTCCTCCAATAGGTAAATTGGAATAGTACAGGAAAGGAAAGACAACTATTGAGTATGAGATTTCAAAAGACGATTCTTTCTCCTAACGAATGATTGATAGGAACGGATTGTCTGGGCTTCCGAACCGGGTTGTGTTGCTTGATGCTCCGATCGGTAAAACCATCACTGTTACCATCGCTAGATGTTATTTTTGTTATAAATTTTAAGATTTTTTTTTTCAAAAACGTTATGCAATTATTTTCAACGAACTTTGCTGGTCCGATTTGTTGGGCTCGACAAAATTATACAGGTTGCTCTAAAATTGACCCGTTATTACTCAAGCCCATTAATTTACGGAAAAAAAGGAGAAAAAAATCAGCGCGGGAAAGAAAAGCAAAGGGTTGTCAAGACTCGAGATAGGTGTTGCGCCTCTGTTAACACAACATTGAAGCCAAGAGAAATGCAATCAATTCAAAATTCGAAAATCAAACTTAAATTAGCTGCTCAAATCAAATCCATCGTGAGAATCTGATAAACGTTTAAATTTCTTTTTGCCTCTTTGTTGTGGTCATGTTTATAGCTACGAGTATTTCAGTTTCGGCAGGGATATGTAAGAATGAGCTTTGCGTCCATTTGCTACGTTGTGTTCGAGCGGTCACAGTATAATCCACGTTGAACTGGTAATTTTCTACCATAAATTTTGTTTTCAATTAAGTTTACAAAGTGATCTTCGCTGAATTTTGATTTGAGTAGTATACTCGAATTAATCGAGGAATATACCTGTTTATAATTTAACCTAGAGAGAGAATAATTTAGATAGTTCTTGATCAATTAAAATGATATTTGCTATCTACGATTTGATTATCAGAAAGTATTCATAGGTTTACAGTACTCATAGTTTCACATTGTGTAGCCTCAGTTCTTACTCATATATACTCGCAATTTCGGTGTCTAGTTTCGTTTCCCTTGTACAATCATGTACATGTATTGTATACTCCATGACATGGTGATTTTTTAGCTTTCTTTGATGATAGTATTTGAATGTTGACGAGGTCAATACTCAGTAGTTGTTTGAGATGAATCTAAAGATGTAAATTTGGTAAGGTTCAATACCTAGTTTCACCGGTATCTGTACGTATTTTTAGAGATATTATGAAATTTCAACTAGGGCGCTAGAATATCATGTCTGAACTTCAATTAGCTATATTAAGTAGACTAACATATTGAATGACATAGGCTGAAGTGAATTTTAAAATAGAGAAAGCTTACTGAATAATACCCGCTTGTTCAAGGTGTTTGATGAAGATTGTCCAAGGGAATCTGTACCTGTACATGAACTGTATTGTCTTTTCTTTGTTGAAGGACTATGATGTAGTTCAAACTTCAAAGTGCAGAAAACACCAATAGCTGAGTTTTACATTTCCTTTTATCTGCATGTTACTTTCATTTTATAGATGGAAGAATTCTTTCTTGTTTTGGATGCTTGAGCCCAAGCCTAGCTAATTAGTTACTTAAATAAACTCTATACATGAGTCTCGCTTTGAGTGTTGAGTTATGTTTTGTGATAAATGTTTAAAAGTACAGTTGACCCTCTTGCAAATAGCTTAAATTTTTAAGAAAATTAGTAACCAATAACTTTTAATATGAGGTTTGAACTAGAGGTCCTGTATTCAAGGTCTAATAACTTCAATTATTGAATTATAAGTGTTTGACCTGCATGGTATATAGAGTTAATACTTGTGCGGGAGTGATAAATGTATAAAAGTATAGTTGACTCTCATCCTAATAGCTTAAGCTTTTGGGAGAGTGACTAACAACTTTTAACATAGTGTTAGAATTGTACGTCCTGTGTTTAAGGTCCAATATCCTCAATTATTGAATTGTAAGTGTTTAACTTGCATGATGTATAGAGCTAACACTTGTACAGGAATGATAGATGTATAAAAGTATAGTTGACATTTCTACCAATAGCTTAAACTTTTGTCAAAATTAATTTCTCGACAACTTTTAACATTTTGTTTTCTTACTGATGTCGTTTACTCTATTAGCTTAATTTTCCTGTTTTGGTTTTGGGGATGGTATATTTTCGCTTACAGAGCACACATGGGCTTCTAATTCTTTAGTAGCTTCTGTTTACTACTAGTATTTGGAGAGCTTTCTTCTTTCTTTCTTTCTTCTTCTTTTTTTTTTTTTAATATTCAGTGAAGTTTCAGCCTTGAAGAGAGCCTGAGTAGCTCGTTCTTTCTTCTAAAGTTCTTAATCAGTTCCTACGCGATTTTTCCCAATTGAAACATCATGTCATAATTTTTCATCTTACAGTTCAATATGTCTTTTTATTCTGGCTCTCCCTCTCTTCCCAAATTTCAGAATCTTCAAAAGCTTTAATGAATTGATAGTCGATTAGGCAAGTTGGCAGCTGCATTCAGATGACCTAAAATCATCATTGTGACCGGCACTGAAAGAAGCTCTGGATGTAGGCTTTTCCTTCATGTGTCTTACCCCTCCTTTTATTTTGACATTTCAGTTGAGGGGTTGATGCTACTCTTTGTTAATGCACGATTCATTGTCATGACTCTGCCCTTATATATTGTGTCCTCAGCAGGAAACTAACTTGAAGAGATTTGGAGCAATTTTTCAAATTTCATAATTATGGCGTATTTCTCTTCCTGAAAAGAATTTTCATCAGTTTTCCGAGGAAGTAGGAACTTTGGTTTATACTCAAGGGATAAGAACTTCCTTTACATAAACTTAGTTAATCTAGTAGTCTTCCTAAGGTTAAAAGAAATTTATGTTATTTATGATCTCCTGAATATTTAACTAGTTTGTTCCTTTTGTGCCTATTCTTTATCTTGTCACATAACCAAAGTTTATTCATATATAATAATTTTAAGTATTATAAATTGCTTTAAACATGAACATGCAATTTTTACAGTGGGTAAAACAGACAGGTTTAACATGCATGCTGTGCAGATAGTTTTTTTAGTCAAACATCAGCCATTCTAGATGAAAGACTACTACTCAGTAGTCATTTATTCACATATTCACAAAATGCTTACACATGCGCATGTATGATGCAGGTCCTCAATAAAGAATGAATTCAGTATCATACGTATAAGCTCCCAACTTTTGGTGCAATTTTCAGGTACTACTTATTTATCTCAGGCTATGGTGATCCATTCATAATTTGTAGACTATGATGATTCGTAAAACTTTTTTGTTGTTATCATGATGATGATTCGTAAAACTTTTTTTTGTTGTTATCATGATGATGATTCACAAAATTTTGAGCGAAATCTTAGTGCAACATACTAAGAAACCTAACCATAGTCCATCATTCTCATAATGCAATAACTATTGAGGCAATGCAATCGAGCAAATCATTTTAAGACCGTATCTATCCAATCCAAATAACAAATAGATAATTTGGGAAGACAAATTAGACTAACCAACAAAGCCTACCTAACCAAAGAACTTAAAATTGCCATCTCTATGTTTCATTTGAATTTGTCACTAGTCTATAGTATAATTGCTCAAGCAAAACTTATTTGGCCAAATTGAATTTTCATCTAATTTTTGACAAGCATCATTATTACCATAATGGAATACACAAAATGAGTACTCAATGTAAGATCTTTGCCATTCATTAAAAACCTTGGAATAAAATCACCATTCTATATCTTAACAATTTACAAATTTAAGCCAGAAAGCTAATTACACACCTCATAAATTTAAGGGGAATAAAACGAGTATGAACTGAAAAGTCTCTAAAAAACTTTAGGTCTACTTTCGGCTAAAACTACAGGCTTCTCAGCCATAGCAAGGCAATACTTGGCAATCTCTCTGAATTTGGGAACGCTTCTGAGATCCACCTTGGTACCATTCTGGAGAGTAAAGATTATATCACCATTCACCGGTAAAACGAGGCACCACTTGAACGTCCTTGATGACATTGTATGAAAAATCACTCCTATCCTGACCCGTCAGTCCCGAGATGACAGTCATCCGCAGGTTGGTGAATCTGTATCTCAAGTTGAAAGCCCTTGAAACCGCAGCTAAAGTAAGAGGCAACCAAAAAAGAGTGAAACCAAGGAGGAGGTTTGCTACAAGGTCTCCATAGTGAGCTCCACCGTCGACAAAGATGATTTCTTCAGTGAGCTTCTTGGGGCCGATGACCAAGTCGGCCTTGTTGGTTGGGGGGAAACGTGGAGCTTGGTTAGTGGTCTGCTGTGATTAGAAATAAGTTTGATGGGCAAGCCGGTGAAGGGAACTCTAGAACAAAGCTATATAGATTGGTGAGTAATGCAGGTTTTGGGTGTGATTGTGGAGGAGGCCATGGACATTGTGAAAGCTAAATTGGGTCTATCCTTTTAGTATAGGATAGGATTGAAAAGGGTGGGGGAGGTACTGTTGTCTGTTGGAGTTGTTGGTTCGATAAAAAAATTACAGTTTTTTTTACTCGTAATATTCTCCCTTCCTATTGGGTACATGGAAAAAGTGGGGGCACCATAAAGGCAACATGGTTTGCTTGCATCTGTTCATCTGTTGCCACCTGATGCTTTCAAAACCCACTTCATTATTTAGAAAACGTTTAAAAAATAACATTTATAATTATTTAAAATCAAATTATAAAATAATAACTCATATATTTTTATTTGAAGAAAAGTACATACCAAATATTATTAAACATTAAATGTCAAGTAATTAGATATTATTTAAATTAAGTTTTAGATATTTCCTCTTGATTTAAAATTATTAAAATATTATTTTATTGATATAAGTTTTATTTAATCTTATTTGATGTTATTAAAAAAAATCAGCTATATAAACGCAAAATTTGAGAAAGGGCCTACCGGAAAAGAGCTTATGGAACTTTGAGGATAATTTCCAAGCTTGGGTAGGTCTTATAAGAGTCCACAACTCTATGTATGGGCTTATATAAAGGCACAGATTTTGGGCCCGGCTCAGTCCATATATATACATATATGTGTACAAACTCAATTATATTTTCTAATCTCAATATTCTCAAGTTCTAGATTGATATAGGTATTATTTATCGTGAATAAAAATAAGGAGTAAATAATTAGAATAAATATTTTAAAATGAAAGAAAAAATTAACTTATTAATAATATCTCATTATTAATCGTTAAATCTTAGATTTTTAATCAATTAGATTTATAGTTATTTTAATCTTTTTTAATATATTTTTATTTTTATTTTTTAAGATCTTACATTTTAATTACTACATCTAATATCAAAAAGATAAAAATAGCATACTTAGTAATTAAAATGTAAGATCTTAAAAAATAAAAATAAAAATATATTAAAAAAGATTAAAATAACTATAAATCTAATTACTATATTCTCTACTCTAATTTCAACCTCCCAAAAGCAAATGGGATTTTATCTTTGTTGGATCCGTCAAAGGTGTCGTTGACAGTTTGAGATCCATTTGAGATTTTTAACAATTGAGAGCCTTTTAAATTGGTAACTTGCTATAATCAGTTAGTTTTTTTTTATTGTTTGTATATAATGGCTTGAACAATTGGCCATAACCTCATAACTTCCTAAAATTCAAGAAAGATAAAGCCCAAAGCAAAAAAGGGTTCCTCTCCCGCCAAATCTTAGCGGAAAGGAATTTAATCGGTAAGCCTGTTGCATTTTTCCTATGCTAAATTGTACATGCTTGAATTAGTCCCAAAATAATTTCAATTTCTACATATGTCATATGTACAGGTTGTACATAATTTATATTTATTTATACAGAACATAACTAAATATATATAACTAATATATCATTTTAATACCAATTTAATACGGGATTCAATAAATGATCATAGAACTCCCATTTCATACAAGCGATTGAATATCTTTATATGTACACCTCACCGAGGGATCACGTCCAAGAGAAACTACCTTTAACTTTTTATTTATTTATTATTAGTGTAGAGTTTAGGAAACTGAAATGTGAAAATTTAGTGTGGACCATGTTAATGGATTAGGAACAAAAGACTCAGAATTGTGATCTCTTCTACAAAGCATTAACTAGGTAACATATGAGTAACTAAGAGATTATTTTTTTCCCCATTTGAAGGTTGGTCTGGAACTTGTAATTACCGCAATATTGCCATAGCAATAAACACCATTAACAACAAAAAATTTCATTTTTAAAAATAAATGTTTTGTTTTAAAAATAGTGTTTATTATATTGCATTAGAAATAGCAATTTGGTTACTCAAATTATTTCTTAATATACAGTGTCGATGTTAAATTTTTTCTTAAATTAAAAATATAAGATATTAAAGTAATTGTGTGTTAATTTTGTGAATATTGATTAAGTATTATATAATGTGACGTATTGATGCATATATTTCAAAAAGAAAAATCATTTTCCTAATATATCATCGGACTTTTGAGAAATTATTGGCCACTTGGCAAAGGCAGTAGCAGCCTTTCATGTGTAATTATCAATGATTGACACCAGAATATGCCTATTAACTCAACAGAATCAACCTCGAAGTGAGATAAAAACATGTTTGTCCTTGAAGAATTGGTAATCAGATTAATCAATTACAAATCTAGGATTTATTAATAATCATCACCTGAAAAGTTAATAATCGCCTATATCCTCGTTAAAAATTCAACAAGCAGCATAAAGCATTACATATATTTTCAAACCCATATCAAGTACAATCATGCACATAGAATAACATATTATAATATTGGCCTTCACATGCTCTGTTAGGTCTAGTCACAAACATGCTAAGGAATTCTCTTAATATATGTCTGCCTTATCATAAATCATTTCCCAATTAATTTATTCTATAAATTAATATTATTTATTAAGCTACAAAAAGAAAAATGCATGCATGTGGCCAACTAACGAGCTCTTTGAACGGGGAATTGTTAATTTTGCCACTACTTAATACATTAACGAATTATATTGGTTGGCATCTTAAGCTGTCTTTAAAGTTTCCATCTATGTTGGTAGAGTCTATTAATTTATACCTTTTCTAACGTGATCCTCTAAAGCTAAAAATAATATAACCATAGCTGCCCAATACAATTATTTCCGTTCTTGATCTGCTTTTCGTATCTTCTCCAACTCCAACGTTAACTTTTATTTAGTCTTAGATGTATAGATATCATTATAAGAAAGGGAGAAAAAAAAGGGTGTATTGTATAGATATCCAGAAGGGTATTGAGATTCTGTCACATGCTTATTGTACTTGCATATTTTGAGTATTATTAATAATAATGAGATAAAAGCGGTCACACCAAAATATTGTACAATTGTTTTCTTCTTTGAGATTGAAAAGAATCTCAACCTTTTTATATATGAGAATGTAAAAAATTGTATAAGTTATTTATTTCTTAAAATAATTTTGGTTTTTGAGTGCTTCAATAATATATAAGTTTGCTTAGAGATAAATTTATGGGATTTTTGTCTGATTATGGAATTAATCTGTTCATGAAGCTAGTCTATATTTATATTTTTTCTCTCACGTAAGAAATTTACAGAAACTAAGTTATTGTTCACTGAGTGAGAATCAAACAAGAAACGGAAGGAAAATCAAGCAAAAAAAACACACAAATGATGTGATTTGGGCCTTTGTCAACAGTATTTGCACTGTTCCTGCCGGGGGACAGCTTTATTGGAAACTTGACTAACCTGACAAAACAAAACTTGATTTAATTTTATATAATATATTATTTTTTTATAAGCAGAGTTTTATTCTTATTTTTAATTTATGTATGTTTAAATGTATAATATAATATATTTTTTATAACATAAAAAAAAATATTTTTTGAATATTAAAAATAAAATTAACTAAATAATTATAAGATGATTGAAAAACTTGATTATAACTGATAGGAGATGGCACATGGGTTTTAATTATTATTCTTCCATTAAAACATGGCCTTTTTCAATTTTAATCATTTTTTTTAGAAACTTAGAGAATATCTTGTTTAACTAGCGATAATATTTTAATTGTGAACATTTGATATTGTGATTTTTTATAAAAATTAGATGATTATGACTTAAGAATGATTATTATAATATTAAAATTATAGTTAATTGAAATTAAATACATATTAATGTTATTTTATTATATATATAATTATAAAAAATATATTTTTAATAATAAAATATATAATAATTAAAATAATTAAATTAAATTTATGTATTTTTATTTTATTTATAAATATGTGCTAAATAGTTAAAAATAAAAATTAATATGTAATATATTTTTTTAAATTAAATATTAAAAATAAGAAAATTGATTAAAACATAAAAAAAAACTATTATGGATTTATAAACTACTATTATTAATAAAATGTAACTAAAATTATTAAGAAATGATTATATTATTAATATAATCATTTCATTCTGTATCACGTCCATCCTAAAACTGAAATACACTAAAGACAAAACATCTCACAAAAGAATTTTATATATGTTAACGTAAATGGTAGGAATTAATCTAGATTTTGTAAGGAAGTGTTAGTCTGCATATATTAAATATACAAATAGTTTCGAAAAAAAATATAAATATACAAATAAATATGAAATCAGTGGGGTAACTATTTTATGAAAGCTGGTGGGTCATTGATGGTGGTTGAGTTATTACTTTTGATCATATCATGAAAATAAAAAAATTGGCATTTGGCAGATATGATTAAAAACGTTAGTTGATTTATCTACTTCAAAAAAAAAAAAAAATTACATATGTGAGTGATCACTTTGGTTGATTTGTAACCCTTTTATTTTTAAGCTCAAGTATCTTGCCATCTATAAAGTATGTGAGTGATCTTTTGAGGAAAAATAAAGTATGTGACTGAGGATAAATTTATTTTTATGTCACTTTCAAAAATAAAATTATAAATTTTGAAAAGAGTAAAGAGAAAGTAAGTTAGGGAGGCGAGATGTACATTGAGAAGCAAGTAGGAATGCCAGATGGATGAGGCAGTATAGGGATATTTAAGTTGATATTTTTTTATTTATGTTTTCAAAAAGTTTGAAATTTAGTATTTTAATATTGCAAAAATGCAAATAACTCAATTTAATTAAAAATAATTTTATCATTAAATTTCTTTTAGTGTTTTTTCTTGTCCTTTCATTTATTCTTCTTCTTCTCATTTCAAAGACAAACTCAAAATTTATTCATCCTTATTTCTATCATTATCTACCATCAAACATAATCATACTATTAATTGTCAAAGAATTCTTGATAATAATCATTTTTACTATTTTGTTTTTGTATAATAATTTTTGAGTTTGTACACTTAAGTTCAAGTATAAAATAATTGTTCAAAATAGTATTAGTTAGTCTTGTTTTGTATAAAAAATCTTTTAAAAAGAATCTTTTTCAAGAGAATTATAAGAAAATATTTTTCATCAATAATATCAATCATAAATAATTGATTTAGTATACAAATTAGTAACTGTGACAACAATTATGTAAGTTAAACATTGTTCAATAAAATATTAATTATAATAAAAGGCATGTCAATAACTCATCACTATGAATAATAAATTCAAGTTCATTTGAAATAGAAATTAATAAGTAGATTAGTATTATTGGTATATAAAATTCTGATTAAAATGATAAAGAATTGAACTAATGGAGAAGAAGAAAAAAAGAGAAGGGAATGAAAAAAAAGGAAGGAATAAAATGGGAAAAAATAATAATGAAAAATGTGAGGAAGAATAAGAAGAAAAACAAAATAAAGTAAAAAATTAGAATGAAAAAAAATGGGAAAGTAGAATAAGATATAAAGGGGGGAGAATAACAAAGAAAAAAATTAAAAAAATTTAATAATAAAATTTTTCGTGATTAAATGGGATTAATATTCATTAATTTACTATGTTTAAATTAATTGATAAATTGAGATATTAAATTAAAGTATTTTAATAATATGATTAAAAAAATTGTATTAATTATTAAATTTGTATAATCTTATGATATCAATTCTATGCTAACTAGAGAGTGGATGACACTAGGTTTACTCACTCTCACGCACGCATAGGAGTGGTAACACATGAGTATATTTATAGGGATATTTTTTTTATGTTAAGTTTAATTTTTATATAATTATATATTTAATATTAAAATAAATTATTTTATATATAATAAAAATTATATAATTATATAAAAATTTAATATAAATATTAAGTATATATTTAAATCGTAATGAATATTTTAATTAATCTATATAAAAAAATTATTTTAAAATTATAAGTTTTGATTTTTTTTTAAATTAAAAATAATTTTTTTATTTTTAAAATATAAAAAATATAAAATTAATTAATTTTATAATATAATTATTTTGATAAATAATAAATCTACATAGATAAATTATAAATTATTTTATTAAAATATTTATTATTAATTTGTTATATAAAATAATTATAATATAATTAATTGTGAGATACTCGACTATATGATGTAAGAAATATGGCGCATAAGGTGTGGGTTCAGAGAATACATGGTTGTTGTTCCCCATTCCCCCCTTTTGTCAGCATACGAATAAAATTTTCCAAGCTTCCCTTCACGAGATGGACCATTATTTTCCTCCTCGTTTTCTCCTACTCTTCCATCTGTTTGTCGTTTTTTTTCATCTTGGAATGTGTGTTTGATACTCTCTATTAACTTTGTAGTAGATTTTTTTCCCGTTTGTACTGTAATACTGTTATCATGAAATCAGCAAAAATCACTACTATAAGGAGTCAAGGTCTTCCTTCAAAGCACTTTGATACCAACCACATTTCCCAACAGTACGGATACGCGATTTCATTAGAAAACAGGACGTGTATTTGTAACAAGAACACCCTTTAATTTGAAAAAAAAAATCAGTAATTATTAATATTATATGAAAAATTAGATAAATTTTTAAAATAATTACGATAGGATATAAAGAATATATATACAAAATTATGGATCATCGTAACATTGCACCAACGCTCGAGAAATCATCTTTTTATAGGCAGTTTCCTTTCTTTGAAATTATCATGGTCCCATTCTAGATTATTCCGTTGATCTAACCTATCAAAAACTCTGTATTAGCCAAGAAAACATGTTATATAATCCAGAAACAAAAAACCCTTTTATTTTTCATATTGCAAAAAACCCTTCATAACCATCAACTTTAAATAATACAAAATTCAATATGATATGCTATCTATTTCATGCAACAGTACTCCAAGCCACAACAAAAACATGGATTATCTTATAATTAATGACTCATAAATATGGTTGTTGGTTGCCTCTTGATTTGACTGCGAAATTGGATATATATTACAAATTTGACATGATAACTTAGATATCATTATGAAATTTAATTAATTGAAATGTTGATGTTCCAACCATGGCCAGAATGCAGACTGATCATCAATGCTGCAGAACATGTTACTTAAGCTTTCCTCTTTGACCATGTTCTCGATATTATTATTATTATTATTATTAGTAATAATCTTCTGGCACTGAAGTTCATGATGATTTTGAGATCTTGATGAAGTTTGAAAGAGTTGTGTCACACCTGAAGGTGGCCTGCTAGTTATGTTGGATGGAAATAGTTGTCTGCTGCTTGCTTGTTGAGATGAAAGTGGGCTATCAATTGCTTGTGTTCTTGACTTATCCAACTTTATATCGGAGCTATTTTCACTTCTATTACTGCAAGACCCTTCTGTCGTTTCTTTGATATTAAGATTGATTGATTCATTTGGTTCTCTACTTTTTAGTGTCATTATCTGCAGAAATTAAGAATTTAATTAAAACAAAACACTAAGATCGATTAATAAATAAACACATACATACATGTAATGAGGTATTACAATAAAAAAAAATTCTACTTTTAGGTTCATGATTGCCCCTCTTGTTTAAACTTTAAACTATAATTAGTCAAAAAAGCTATGACCTTTGGAGATAAAAAGAAGATGATGATTACCAAAACTTTACTCCACCGAATCATTCAAAATTATATCGAATAATATAAAGCAAAAATCTCATAATATTAAAAAAAGGAGAATAATAATATGTATAGAAACCTGAGCCTGAAGTTTTTGGTTATGAGCTTGAAGAGAATCATTTTCGGCTTTGATAGCATCAAAGTGTCTTTTAAGAAGGTCATAGTCTTTCTCAAGTTGTTTGGTCTTCCATCTAGCCCTCCTGTTCTGGAACCAAATAGCAATTTGTCTTGGCTGCAAACCAAGAGCTCTAGCCAACTGCAATTTTCTCTCAGGCTCAAGTTTGTTTCCCAACTCGAAGTTCTTCTCAAGTGTTTTCACTTGTTCAATGTTTAGCCTTCTCTTCTTCTCTCCGATTTGTGACCCATCATCCGAAAAATCCTCTTCTCCATTTGCTTCTTCACCCATTTCAATACCCGAAAACGACATGGATCTCTTTCCTAAGAAGGAGGCTATACCTGCATCACAACAGCTCTAATTATGTGAGAATTAATTAAATTAATGCAGATATATATATATATATATATATATAGAGAGAGAGAGAGAGAGAGAGACCATGAAAGTCTTGAGGAGTGCAAGTAGGTAGAATTGGATTAAGAGAAGTGGGAGGTTGACGATCATCTTCATGATGAGGAGTTTGTATCATGAAGTTCGAAAAGAATGCCATACCATTGCCTGACATGATTAATTAGAACTTAATTTGTTTGAGAAGCTAGATAGCTAGAGCTTATTATCTAAACAATATTGACAGTAATCTAGTTTCCATGTTGAAATAGCTAGCTTGTAGCAATTAAGGAGAGATCAGCAGATCATGGCTCAGAAAACTAGAGACCACTGTTTATTTAATCCTTGAATTGCTAAAACTAAAAAAAGGAAGATAAATGATTTTCTTAAATTGGAGGAATTAAGGTGCACAGTTTTGGTATGATAATGGATGGCTTATATACCTTATAAGCTTTCTGAGAGTATTTATTTCTCTGTTTTTTTATTTTATTTTTTTTAATTTATATATATAATCTGCTTCTTTTTATGGGAAGAGAGTATTATTTCTTTTATACTAGCGATTTTTTTAATGTTATTTCTTAAAGAAATTTAAATAAAAAATGTTTTTAACTCTTTTTTTTTTTGTTATTTATCTGTGCATGCATCCTAGTTAATTCATAGAAAGACAATTAATGAATAATAAACGATCTTTTAAATAAATGTCAAGAAAATTCTTTTACTGCCTAAAATTTTATTTTTTTTAAAGCATATATGTCCTTTTTAGATGTATCTATTATTCATGTTATTATCTGATAGTTGCCTGTATAATTGTTCTTAAACAGTAAAAATATAATGATTGTTCATATATTTAGAAATAATCACTTCTTATGTTATAATTTGTAATACAATTAAAATTAATATAACATATAAATTATTTTTTTATTATATAATTAATTGATAATAAGTTAAAAAAAATTTTCTTTAGAAAATGATAGAGATAGTTATCAGCAGTTCGTCTGAATGGGATATTAATCTACAAATTAATCACAGATAGTAGGTCCTTTTTAAATCTTAAAAGACAAAAATAGTGGAGTTTAATTTTTTTTTTCCTAACAAGACAGTTGTATATAATGTTTATTTTCCGCATGGGAATTAAGCAGCCATTTCTCAACTAGTTGATTTTTTTATTTTTTTTACCGAGTTGAATTTTTATTTACAAATAAGATTTGAATATGTTACTTCATTTTTTAACTAGTTGATTTGTAAAATACATAAAATGAGTGTTGTATTTTATACTATATTTAACTTGAAATAGATGATTTTACGGGAAAAAAATAATTGATGAAAGATGAAAGTTAATAATAGTATATTAATTATGATTCTATAATTTTTTAAGTAAAATATTACAAATTTATTAATTATTAAAAAATAGATTAAAAATTCAAATTAAACCTTAAAAAATGTCATAAATAGAATATGTAAACATATATGTGCATATTTTTTTTAATTATTATGTATTAAAACTCATTTAATTTCATATTTTTTTAAGTTGTAATTGATTTAATTCAAAAAAATATGCATGTATGTTAATGTGTTTGTTTAAGATATTTTTTAAAGTTTTGGATTTTTAGTTGATATTTTAATAATTAATGTACTTAATGGATTATTATTATCATTTATAGAATAATTTATGTGATAACCATTTATTAACTAAAATAAGAAATTCAGTTTTGCTTTAACTTATAATTATGAATTAGATGAATTATTAATAAAAAAAAATTGTTCTTAAAATATAGAGGATTTAGGGTGCTTGAGTTGTCTTCAAATCCATATAAATTAAGCTGCATAACGTACGGGAGTGGTATTTTCTACACGTTTATGTTTGTTTTTAATTTATTAAGAATGCTACGCCTTGGAGTGATAACTTAAGGAAGAGAGTGAGTGAGATGTTTTGGGTTAAATATTACTTGGGATTGTATTTGGAAGCAGGGAATTAAAAGTATATTTATAATGGTAATAAAATTACAACAATTATTTAATATTTTTTAACCAATAATTAATTATATATTAATGTCAAATTATGTTTTCTTAAATAAACTTGTTGATTTTAGGAAACAATTGTAGCAATAATAAAATTTTGGATTGTAGCATTACTGCACACGGTAGCGTCATTGCAACCCAAATATTTATTATTTATAATTATTTTTCAATAATAATAATAATTTTATTTACTAATAATATATTAAATTATAATATAAATGTTGGGAAATAACGCAAATTTCCGATAAGCCAAACTTATGAGAAAGCAAGAATAGAAAATAACACACAAATTTGATAACGGAGTTCGGCCAATCTTGCTTACGTCTCCGGACCTGCTACAGATCTTTTTACTGAAAGAGGAGAAATTACACAAGGTGTTTACAACACTCACAACTCACAACCTAATTACACCCAAGAAAATTACTCTCAATTTTCTCTCACAAAAACTTTGCTCTCTAAGCTTTTCTCTCAATTGGAATGAACACTTTGGATGGTTAATTCATTACAATTACACATCTATTTATAGGAAAATTCACTACTTGAATTACTCCTTAAATTAATGGTTCCTTGAATTGCTCCTTGAATTAAGCTCCATGTTTTACTCCATGTTTTGTTCCATGTTTTGCTCCATGTTTTACTCCATGTTTTGCTCCATGTTTTGCTCCATGTTTTGCTCCTTAATTTGCTCCTTAAATTAAGGAGCTTTATAACAACAATCTCCAACATTCTCCCACTTGAAGACTGATTTTAATCTGTCTTCACACCTCGATCAATGCAGCAGTTTTTCTAGTCTTTGTTACTCTAGCAGACCAACTGAAGTTGAGCACAACTTCAGTTTGTCAATAGTCACCACCTTTGTTAACATATCTGCTGGATTTTTGCTTCCTTGAATCTTCTCTAGTATTAACACATCATCTTCCAATAGAGATTTGATGAAGTGATAACGAAGTCCAATATGCTTGGTTCTAGAATGAAATGCTGAATTCTTTGCCAAGTGTATTGCACTTTGGCTATCACTATGCAGAATATTCTTCTCCTGTTTGAATCCCAGCTCAGTTAACAAACCTTGAAGTCATATCATCTCTTTACTAGCTTCGCCATCGCTACATACTCACCTCTGTAGTGGATATAGTGACAATTTTACGTATTTGTGACATCCAACTAATTTGTAGTTCCAACAAGATAAATATATAATCGGTGGTGCTTCTTGGTGATCAACTTCACCTCCAAAGTCTGCGTCTACGCACTTGTACTTTTAATTCTCCTTTACTAAAGTACAAGCACTTTTCTCGTGGTGCCTCGCCGATACCTCAAAATCCACTTGATTGCTTCCCGATGAGTTTTTCCCGGATTTGACATAAATGCGCTAACAACTCCCGGCTGCGTACGGCCAATGTCCGGTCTCGCATGCACTATTGCGTACATCAAACTTCCAATGGCCGAGGCATAAGGAACCTTAGC